>CM060910.1:415869676-418369676 GCA_030737875.1 Allium sativum | reverse complement strand
ACTACGGCCACTTTACCCTACGGAGCCCTGATGGAGTCCAACTCCATACAACCTCTGACCCCACTGCACTGGTCCATAGTAAATGCCCTTACCCCCTCACTCAATGGTGAATCAAAGTTATAGATATCGATAACCCCTTTGCACACGTCCCGCAGCAAAGTCCAACTATTGATGTTCATTCATTGGTTCCCATCTAGATCCTGGGTTCTAACCTCTTATTCGGACTTCCTTTGCATCTCGAGTTTTGGTTGGATTGGAGTTGGCCTTCAGAAGAGTCATCGCGTAGTAGTAACTTCAAATCTGGTTCGGTTCGGGCTTGTGGTCTACACCCTAGTTCATTTTTTGCTCATCGTTCGGTTCGTGCTTTCCAGTTGGGTTCGGTTCATGGTCATTGCCTTGGTTCAAGTCGTGGTGCTCCATGGTGCGGTTCGGTTTGGTGCTTCCTGGTGCGGTTCGGTTCGGTGCCTCCTGGTGCAATCTGAATCCCACTCCTACTCCAATTATATGCAAGTGGCCTTCCTTCTAGCGATGCCTCAATCCATTTCAGTTCAACTCATCCGATCTGATCCCCTACCCGATCCGATCCGGATTGCTGCAGAATTTCCAGCAAGCTTGTATCATCCATTCTCACCATACGATGGCGTTTTCAACCATTGTAACTTTACTAAACAATCATAAAACATACCATATAGTAGTGGCAACATATAGGTTCAATCAAAAAGATCAAAACATCAATCACATAGGTTATTTTAGATCAAACATACCCGAATTCATGATTTTCCCCTTAATCCCCTAAATTCTAGGATTAGCAAACTTAATCCAAATTAACCTTAATTTATACCAGTGACATAAAATAATATTTTAGAATTTTTACATATTTTTCTAAGTCATAATTTCGCTAATTATCAATAACCATCCCTAATTAGCTATAATTAGTGATTAAACATGTTAATCACTCACCTTAGCCACAAATGAATGTTAGATCTGAAACTTATACTGATTTGGCTCAAATTCCTATGTAGTGCAGCAGCTCTACCTCAAATTTGATGCTAATCTGACTTGATTTGACGTAGATTTGGTTATTTAGTGATTAGAAAGTAACTAGAGAGAGATTTGGAAATGGAGGCCATTACTAGGGTTAGAGAAATGTTTGTGGCGGCTAGAAAAATTAAAGGAGATGATTCTCCAACTCCTTTCAGCACTCCCATAACCCTAATCCCGATATGGGTTATGGGCCTAGCTGCCAATCACCCTATTAATCCCGATTAGGCTGGTTTTCCATCTTCAAATCTTGTTTCATTCATATCTCCCAAATGGTAAGTCCGTTTGATTTATGTGACCACCCTACGGAAAGGTAAACCATCATCTGAATCCAACAGAAGTGATTTCAGGTTAAACACCTTACCAATCAAAAGTAAGAGGCAAAACAAGATTCGCTAGGGGCAAAACGGTCATTTAAAATTTAGCAAAAATCGTGAATGTGGGAAATGACCCCGATAATCATTTCCCAAAGTTGCACGACCATATGACTTCGTATGAAAATAAAATAAATATTCTACGCTCCTCCGATGCGTAGAATGCGGGTCATTACACAAATGTTTTAGTCTTGTCAACAAAAGCTAAGTTTGGTGAGTTGGTAGAGCATGCACTTCCCAAGGTGGAGATCATGAGTTTGAATCCCACCTATGTCATGTTTTAAATTATAAGAGGGTTAGCTAAAGGGATGCATGTTCTAAGAGAAAAATATATGTGCATGTGCATATAAAAAATATAACTATACATATGTAAGTATATATATACATGTATATGTATATGTGTGTATATATATATATATATGTGTGTGTGTGTGTGTACAAATGAAAGTGTGTGTGTGTGTATTGACTTGAAATCCAAAGTAACATGCAATTAATCAAAATAAGTAAGAAATAAATGTCGGCATAACGTCGTTTGATTTTGGAAATAAATGAGGTTGTGCGTAAATATATACGCATAAATTAAAATTTGAAATATAAAGCGTAAACTTATAACGTAAGGTAATAAATGTGGAATGAATGAAAATAATGCAAGATAATAACTGCGTTTGAAATTTGAACATATATTAAAAGGAAAGAATCAATGAGATAACAACATTTATTGTGTAGCTATTAACAAACAAAAGTTCACGAAATTATACGCGAATATATGCACGTAAGTTTGAATTTGAAATATAAAACATGCGTTATAAATGGAAGAATTTAATAAAAGAAAGAAAATCAAACAAGAAAATAACGTTGAGTGTAATATTAAATAAGCAATAAATAGAAGATATTAATATACAAGGAAGAAATTAGTCAAGAGAATAATGTTAATAACAACGTTTAAATTATAGCCAAAAATCACGCAACAGACCCGAAGTATACAATTCTAAATTGTGTACACGGGTCGACCCATGCCTAAAGTCGATCGACCCATGGGTCGACACACTTTAGAGATGGGTCGACCCACCTGGAACATAGGTCGACCCATTTCAGGCAAAGATAACGTGTTTTCTCAGCTCTGATTTAATCTTTGTAAATCCAACATATAAGGTTCTTCTGAGCACCTATAAATAGATGAGTAGTGCCTAGCCTCCAACTCATTTATTTTGAGAGGGCGCCAGACTCTGCCATTTCTTTTCTTCTCCAAATTCTTTAGAAAATAGATATATTAGTTTTAGGATTTATGATTCAAAATTTGGAGATAAAAAGTATAGATTTATGTTATAGATGCTCAGATCCTTCGTCCAAACAAATCAACAAATCTGAATTAAAGAGAAAGCAGCGCAGATCCAAATCAAATCCAAAATATTAGAATGAAAATCTTAGGTGAGTGGATTAAATTATATTTTTCAATAACAGTATTTTTGTATTGTTTAATACTGCTGAAATTTACAATATGTTCATCTTCTTCTTCTTTCCCCTCTTCTGCATCGAAATATGTCGTTTATGTCAAATTTTAGTTTTGCGTGAAAATTGAATAAAATTGTGGATATGTACAAATTGAATAATTGAATTGTGGATAGGCGCAGAATTATTGAATTATAGCTATGCGCAAACAAATTGAAATTATGAACAAAAAAGGGGAAATTTAGTGATTGGGGCTAAAATAATATATTGTGTCAATATTGTAATAAATGGGAAGATATGTGAATTTACATATTATTTGTAATAAATCCTTTGTCAAAATTAAATGAAAACAGTGCAGAAACTGTAGGGATAAAAGAAAAGAGATGTAAATCAAAATTTGTCAAATTTTACTCTAATTGTGCGAAACAAAAATAAAAAAAATAAGTCAGAGAAAATAATAAATATACGTTAATCGAATCTGAAAGTAAGTGGTAACCTAGATTGATTGGTTAGGAACGAAGAAGGAATGTATTTGTATATTTGGGTAAACTAAGAAAAATAGGAAACATGATTGCAAATTGAAAATATGAATAAATGAGGATTAGTGCGAAATAAGGAATTAACCGAATTGTGCACTAATTTGACAACCTCAAAATAAGAAAATGATTTTTTCACAATCATGGTTTATTATTACAATAATTTACTAAAACTATGGAAATGGATTTTATTACAGTCTTGATAATCAATCAATATGGAATATGTTTAACTTCCTAAAAGAAAAAACAGTAAATGTGGAAAAAGAAAAGTAACATAACTGAAAGAAGTTATAGAAAGAAAAAGGCTTATTACCAACTTATAATTGGAATATAATAAGCACCGTTCAGTTACAATAATATTTAAGAAAGATTATAACATAAAGATTATAATTTGAAAAGTGAAGAGTAAGGAACAATGCTTGTTATAAATAAATATAAAATTGGAAATTTAATGATCCTAAACATATTCTATGGTGGCCTTGTAATTGGGCAATATTCTTTGGTAATCAGCAAAGTTAATTTATAAATAAATAATATTCAGTTGAATAGATTAATGTATAATGTAAATCAATAAGGAAAAGTAAAAAAAGCATAAGAATAAATTGGACATAGGGTATAATAAAATAATGATATGCATTTGGTCCAGTCTGTAAGGATGACGAACCCAAAGAGGTAGATCATCAAAGGTGTCAGGAGACATAGTGGGAGCACGTCCAACTTATTTGACAGGAATGGAAGAAAGTGCAAGACTTCTACGAGACATGAGGATACTCCATGATGGTCCTATGTGGTAGGCTTCGACTTGTACCCACAGAGGCATGGTCTGTACATTATCGTCCGGTGAGTATGCCTTGGTTGCATTTGTTACACCGTAGTTACGGGGCAGCCTAAAGACTGATTCAGATGATTTATAGGATTTTTCGATGGGTGCCTCAACTCGTAGGTGGGGAGGCTTTGTAGTCAAGACCCAACAAATGATAGTAGATCGTCGTATGTACTTCATCGTCAGTTGGAACGTGTACGAGAAAGACTAGATCTATAACCAACATGCCAGTTGTAAAAACCCGTAACTTCCCCGTAAAGGAAAGCGTCGGATAGTTCGAGAACAAACCACAACAGAACGCAAACAGAAGAACGTTTCATTGTATATTACAACAATGCATCAGATTACAAGAATATACAGAGTATAAATGAATATTACACAGAAATATTAGAGATTTAAATTACATTTAAATACATAGCAGCGGAAAATAATACAATACACAACTAGAAGGAGATATGCGGATACAAAGCTTTTCGGATATCGTTCCAGCTGTAAACCAGGATCCTGTGAATATAAATCTGCAAAACCAAAACTACTAGCTGCCCGTGTCGAAAATAAGGGCACCCAGAGTTTAGGTTAAAACAATAAACTCCAGGTCAGTCATGTGACTGGTGTGAGAACTAAAACAGTTAATCTTTATTTTTAAAGTTAGGTAAATCAAGGGACCACGCCGTATAACACGGAACGGGTTTCCTCCCAAGAATACCAGTGCATAAAACAAACAGCGCAATGCTAAATAAAGAAAAATGAAGCTATTATAAGACCCAGTTCCCATCACACAATGCAATCGCAAGCCGGAGGATAGGGTTTTTACCTTATAATAGCCAAGAATGCTTGATACGTTTAAAACAAATCATTTGATACTATATTAAGTGCATAGTGTATAAAACAACTTCAAATCATAAGTATCAATCATAGGCGGCATGAGCGCCCCATCCCACTATGTCACCATACTAGGTTCTACAATTAAAACCGCAAATGTCACGTATTTGGAAATTGGATTTCCGTCTATGAACCGAGGCAAAAGATAGTCCTCAACCGATTCGTGACTCTCTAGCCCGAGCCACAGGCAAGCGCGCAGGCAAGCCTTTAGATCCTCAGGGCCGGTCCACCGATGTGGATTATTATGCCTGAACACTACGTCTCCCCACCCTATGGGGTGTAAGTCTGGTCCGTCAGCCGACCAGAATGCATCGGCCGAAACCGATATAACCGAGGCGCCTCGTAACAGCAACAACCACATAAGTCAAACTCGTCAGGGCGTGTAAAACCACTGACGCCACTTCTAGCTAGAAAGAAACGCATGCCCTCCATGACGTCCTCTCCCGTTTTTGGTTCACAACCGGGGTGCGAGGCTCGCGAATTCACGTTACACAAAGCTGTGCCACACAGACTGTGCTTTGATCATCACCACAAGACTTTGCTTTTCAACAGAAGCCTCGATCAATTGCCACTTAGGCATGCCACACAGGCAATTCACTCCATGCGTTTGATATCCATCAATATATAACCCCTGAGCTCGTACATCTCAGAGAAGGGCGTTAAGCAAGAGAATAAATTCTCCGCCGCCAAACAGATATATATTTAATAGAGATCAATCACACGGACTAAAATCCAATGTCAGACACACAGTCCATTTACAAGCCGTTCTGGGTCTGAACGAAACCGGAGGCACCTAGTACCTCGCATATCCATCGATCTCCAGGTACGTCTGGACGATCACTAACTGTTTCCATCTTCTTGGGTGTACAGCCCAATCAAGATTATCAGTAATTATCCAAACGACGTGAAGACTTCTGGTCTTCGACCACCGTCTTCATCTTCGACTTATCGTCGTATCAGTTATTCAGAATGGGATAAACCCGGTCTTTCCGAATAACTCGCGTATATTTTAAATAAGTGTTACACAAACACAACATACGCCTCATTCCAATTCATTAGTCACTAACCGTAAATTAATCAAGAGAATAATTCCCCAAATATTAACCCCGAAGGCCGAAACCAACATCAGATCAATATTCAGAAAACCATTCTGCTTGGCTAACCGACAGTTAGTTTCTTAATTTCACATTCATAGGGAAAGGTTCCCATTAATTTTATCCAAGATAAATTCCTTGAATTTATTCTTTATTCTATTTTTGAATCTCAATTCAAACTAGTCGGGATTAGCGAACCTTACCGAAGTAATTATTTATTTTAATTTCCCCATCCCAACCTATTCATCCCATGAAGTAAAACAGGTAATACTTCATATCTAACACCACAGTGTTATCGGTAAATTCATTTACCATTTCACGTTCAAATCTAATTAAAATTTAACTATCGCCTGGAGCAAAACTGGTGATACCCCATTCTCGATCATTTCAATCTAATTAAAGATTCATTAAAACTCCACTTAGTTTTAATCTTCGACTGGGTTAAAGAATCAGTGTCATTTAAAACACGGTTCACGATAAACCCAAAATCACATTCCATTAATTATCGGGTTAAAGAACAAGTGTTATTTAAAACACTGTTCACGATAAACCCAAAAATCATTCCATTAATTATCGGGTTAAAGAACAAGTGTTATTTAAAACACTGTTCACGATAAACCCAAAAATCAATACCAATTCAATTCCAATTAAATATCATTTAATTGGTACACTTCATTAAATCTAAATAAAAAGATTTAATCTTTTCTCGACTGGGTTCAAGAACAGTGTTAGTGAAGACACCATTCACGACAAACCCAAATCATATTTGATATTCAATACAAGGCTCTGAATAGAAAATATACCGGCTTATATTCAATATCAAATTCCACGACTAACAAATATCGTATTGGAAATAACGATATCAATATATATCTTTCAAATTTCCATAACAACACCTGTATAATCACGAATTCCAACATCGAAATATTCCGAAGACAATTTCGATTCAAATCCCCTCCAATGCAATCATTGGATATTCTGGTTATTTTCAAAACCCTTTTTGAATTCAATCCATTTATTTAAAAATAAATAGAATTATAATTCTAGTTCAAAACTAGTTCATTTCGATAAAAATCTATTTTTATCCTTTCAAATATGGAGTTTTTCATCCCAATCCTTTCTAAATCATTTCCTATGATTTTACACAAATTATTACTATTTTTAATAATTTTATCAAGGCCCGTACAGTCGATTTCCATCAATGGCCATCGAACTGCACTTACAACGACCTTTTTCAAATTTGATTTGGACATAATTCCAAATCCAACCGTTAGATTTCTAATTTCTAATATTCGTTAGAAAGATCTTTTCGATACGAACCCAACGGTTCCGGTTTTAGGAGAATCCGACGGTCGGATCTCCCATAATGTCCGTTTGAAATAAATGGTCGAAATTCACGAACTGTCGCGGCGCGTTCTATTCAGGCCATTATATTATATATATAATATATATAATATATATTTCGTTGATTTCTATTTAAAACGAATTATATGAATAGTTTTAAATTCGTTTCAAAAGCAATTTCAACTTCCATTTCAATTCAATTCAAAATTGAATTCTTCTTTATAAATTCGTTTTAAAATTCATTTCTATTCAATTCAAATTTCAATTCAATTTGAATTCATATTCAATTCAATTCATTTCGAAATCGTTTTCAATTCAATTCATTTCGAAATCGTTTTCAATTCAATTCATTTCGAAATCGTTTTCAATTCAATTCATTTCGAAATCGTTTTCAATTCAATTCATTTCGAAATCATTTTCAATTCAATTCATTTCGAAATCGTTATAAAATCGATATAAATATCGTTCACGTCAAAATGGCGTCAATCTAATCATCACGGCTTCACATATTTCTATTTTCAAATATTCTATTTCAAATATTTCCTATTATCAAAATATTCTTTATTTTCACGATTGGAATGAGGCCCAATCAATTACCATATAAAGTTAATTATATGGATTTTCATACAACACATGTATATAATAACATTGAAAATAATCAACCATCAACCAAAGTGCACTACACTGTAAAAGCATCAAATATAGATATTCAACGCTTATAACAGCCTGTCAATCAATCGATCGACATATTTAATCAATCAGGATGAGTGAACTTCAAATTTCATCCCAACACCCGTGTGGGGTTTCAAACAATCAAACACATATTTTATTTGTGCTGTTGGGCGATGTGTAAAATTTATCGTCCCAATCAATGTCATTCAAATAGGTGTACATAAACAAACCGTCTGGTTTGTAAATGAATATTCTATTTTATTCACTTCACGTTAAAAATTATATTTTTAACGATAAAACATTTTATTTCAACCTATGAATTTCTATTCAATTCATTTATTCAATAAAATGATATTTTTATTTTTCTAACATATTTTAGAAAATTTCGGCGGCATAACGGCACGATACTAAAAACGGGATAAGGCCTAGCCTTATCCCCGGTCTAGTGAAGGCCCACGCCATTCACACATCAATCAAATCAATTTATTTCACCCAACAATTCAATTTCAAATCAAATCATCTAATCAACTACACAACCAAACAATTTAACAAACAAGCCATCCATGGTCTGTGGATGACGGGTGTCGGGTGCTACAAAACACCGTCTGCATCCTAGTATATATATATATAACTAGCAAAAGAAAATTTGAGTGAGAAGTTCTCACTGATAGCTATCCTAACTCCACGGCACTTCTAATGCAGGAAATCTTCACTGTTCTCCTCTCTAATTAGTTTCTTCGCCCATAGCCACTACATATATAAAAATCATATTTTTACATCGATGTTCGATATATATAAAAATCATATTTTTACTTTGCTATTCAATATATAAAAATCGAATTTTTACTTCGTTATTCAATATATAAAAATCTAATTTTTAGTTCGTTATTCAATATATAAAAATCGAATTTTTAGTTCGTTATTCAATATATAAAAATCGAATTTTTAGTTCGAAGTTCAATATATAAAAATCACATTTTTAACTCGAAGTTCAATATAAAAATCACATTTTTAATTCGAAGTTCAATATATAAAAATCCCATTTTTAACTCGAAGTTCAATATATAAAAATCCCATTTTTAACTCGAAGTTCAATATAAAAAAATCACATTTTTAACTCGAAGTTCAATATATAAAAATCCCATTTTTAACTCGAAGTTCAATATATAAAAATCACATTTTTAACTCGAAGTTCAATATAAAAATCACATTTTTAATTCGAAGTTCAATATAAAAATCACATTTTTAATTCGAAGTTCAATATATAAAAATCCCATTTTTAACTCGAAGTTCAATATAAAAAACGAATTTTTACTACGTTATCATATAGATAAAAATTCTATTTTTACTACGCTATTTCCTATAAAGATTTCTCCTTTTCAACTAAAAAAGATTTCGCCTTTCCTATTTTTAAAATCTAATCTTTTCTATTTTAAAAATATTGTCTTTTCACTTTTCAAAAGTCTAATTTTCCATTCAGTTTTTAAAAATAATTAACCTAAGCTAATCATTTTTAATGAATTAAAACAAAACATAAATAAACAAATAAATGAAATAAATAAAAATAAATAATAATAAAAAAAAACTTACTGCTTCGTTTTCTGGGGGGGAAAGGGGGCCTGCTGCTCGCGGTGGCTCGCAGGGTGGGGGCTCGACCTCTGGCGGCGGAGGTTGTTCTAGGGTTGGGCGGACTGGGGTTTAACGGTGGAGAGAGGGGAAGCAGAGGCTACTGGAGGGGGAGGCGCTGGAGGGGAGGGGTCTCGCCTGGTGGCGGTGGTCCCGGAGCGTCGACGACGTGCTGGAAGGGAGGCGCGATCCCCTTTTGCTTTCGTTTTTTTTTTTTTTCTTTGATCGGATTCGTGAATGAGGAAAGGGGGTGGGCCTGGAGTATAAAGAGAGAAAGGAGCCTTTTTTTTTAATTAGTTAATTAATTTAATTTTCCACCCAAAAAGCAACTTTTATTTTCGACCTCAAAACGGGGCCCACCGCCTGTCGTCCATAGCGTTTTACCCCCATTCCGAACACAATGGGATATGTATCGCAAGCCGATTCGGCTGTTACAATCAGTTTCCGTTAAATTTACATTTAAATCGCTATATTGAATTTTAAACGTACATTTCAAATTACCGGGGTCACATACTAACTAGAAAAATTCCAGAAAAATATTTTCTAGCTTCGTATTGACGATACGGTTCTAGCAAAACTTGTTTCGTCGAATTCTGAGACCGTTAGAAAAATGGCCATTTTCCAGTCGATTAAAATCAACTGAAACTGGTCAAACACGTTTTCCTTTGCCACGCTCACATATCGATTCAGAAAATTATGAAATTTGGAACCTAGCAATAACTTTACATCCCGGACCCAACAAAACTGGTTTCGTCGAAATCCGAGGTCGTTTGCAAAATGTCCATTTTTAAGGGCCTGAATTCCATAGCGACTATTCAGAATTTTCAACTGGACATATCTTTTGATTCCCGCTATGAAATTTCGATTTGTCGGATTCGTTGGAAAGGTATCATCAATTAGATCCTAAGATTTTTGGTTTCACTAAAATCCGGATTGTTTTGCACCCGGTACATTCAATTGAAGTTTGAAATCGAATTATCGAACTACCGCGCCATTTTCAATTCTATTTATAATTATATATATAATTATTATATTCTAACGACGACGTATATAATATATACGTTCTAATATATTCAAAATAAATTTCTCGTCGATAATTATTTAAAATAATTCATTTTAAATATTCATACTTCGCCAAAATTGCCAAAATAAAAATTTCAAACTGGCCCGCATTTTACGGGTTGTTACAATCTCCCCCACTTAAAACTTTTCATCCCCGAAAAGGAACAAAGTCGAAAGTGGTTTGATCATTCAACTCTACGCTCGATCTGGCTTCCATTCTCCAACTTTTCAGTTTCCGAGAATTTTCAAAATTTCAAAAATTTGGCTAACACCCTAAATTTTCGAAAAATTTCGCCATAACCTCCCCTGCACCTGGAGCATCGGGGAATTTCAAATAGCTTCCCCGGTCCTTCAGATCTCAAAAAGAAAAAGAAAAAGCCAAGCGGCTAGCCAATAGGCTCATAAAATCATCATCACCCAAACAAAACAGTAAATTATGTAGTAAACATGTACCTATTTGTCGGGCAAACAAATTTTATTCTTCGGCTCTAGCCTCCTTGCTATGACCTGTTCAATGTAAGTACAAGTATATGCAAGCAAATGCGACCAATTTCAATACAATTCATTATTTGATACAATTAGGCGTAATGGTTCAAAATTATCAAACAATTAAACAAACAACACAATCATCAATCAATTAGTGAATTAGAGTTTCAAATTCATAATTTCGATACATAGTCAAAAATCATGTTTTTGATGCCAAATCACAACAATTAGCCCTATCTAATTTTGGTTCTCACACCAGTCTAATGGAAATATATAGATATTACACGTTCGTCACTCGAATATAAATTCTGACGATGATATATCAATCATCAGAATCACTCCCGGGCGACTAGAGCGTAATTCTATATCTATCCAGTATATTAAAATTTCGAATACACGCGGATCAGACGTATACGCAAAATCTATATATACTGGATTGTCCACATCAATATAAATAAATAACCAAATACGAATAGTTGATTTAGATTTTCAAAACAAAATTTGTTTTCATTTGAAAAATATACTCTTCACGCTCGTTCTAGAATACTACTGATCCTATCTCTAACGAGTCATTCTAATTGGATATTACTAACCCAATATCTGATGAATTCTTTCATATGGTTCTAATGTGCCTTGTTCTCTAGCTTTGTAAACCAAAGCTCTGATACCACGTGTAAAAACCCGTAACTTCCCCGTAAAGGAAAGCGTCGGATAGTTCGAGAACAAACCACAACAGAACGCAAACAGAAGAACGTTTCATTGTATATTACAACAATGCATCAGATTACAAGAATATACAGAGTATAAATGAATATTACACAGAAATATCAGAGATTTAAATTACATTTAAATACATAGCAGCGGAAAATAATACAATACACAACTAGAAGGAGATATACGGATACAAAGCTTTCCGGATATCGTTCCAGCTGTAAACCAGGATCCTGTGAATATAAATCTGCAAAACCAAAACTACTAGCTGCCCGTGTCGAAAATAAGGGCACCCAGAGTTTAGGTTAAAACAATAAACTCCAGGTCAGTCATGTGACTGGTGTGAGAACTAAAACAGTTAATCTTTATTTTTAAAGTTAGGTAAATCAAGGGACCACGCCGTATAACATGGAACGGGTTTCCTCCCAAGAATACCAGTGCATAAAACAAACAGCGCAATGCTAAATAAAGAAAAATGTAGCTATTATAAGACCCAGTTCCCATCACACAATGCAATCGCAAGCCGGAGGATAGGGTTTTTACCTTATAATAGCCAAGAATGCTTGATACGTTTAAAACAAATCATTTGATACTATATTAAGTGCATAGTGTATAAAACAACTTCAAATCATAAGTATCAATCATAGGCGGCATGAGCGCCCCATCCCACTATGTCACCGTACTAGGTTCTACAATTAAAACCGCAAATGTCACGTATTTGGAAATTGGATTTCCGTCTATGAACCGAGGCAAAAGATAGTCCTCAACCGATTCGTGACTCTCTAACCCGAGCCACAGGCAAGCGCGCAGGCAAGCCTTTAGATCCTCAGGGCCGGTCCAACGATGTGGATTATTATGCCTGAACACTACGTCTCCCCACCCTATGGGGTGTAAGTCTGGTCCGTCAGCCGACCAGAATGCATCGGCCGAAACCGATATAACCGAGGCGCCTCGCAACAGCAACAACCACATAAGTCAAACTCGTCAGGGCGTGTAAAACCACTGACGCCACTTCTAGCTAGAAAGAAACGCATGCCCTCCCTGACGTCCTCTCCCGTTTTTGGTTCACAACCGGGGTGCGAGGCTCGCGAATTCACGTTACACAAAGCTGTGCCACACAGGCTGTGCTTTGATCATCACCACAAGACTTTGCTTTTCAACAGAAGCCTCGATCAATTGCCACTTAGGCATGCCACACAGGCAATTCACTCCATGCGTTTGATATCCATCAATATATAACCCCTGAGCTCGTACATCTCAGAGAAGGGCGTTAAGCAAGAGAATAAATTCTCCGCCGCCAAACAGATATATATTTAATAGAGATCAATCACACGGACTAAAATCCAATGTCAGACACACAGTCCATTTACAAGTCCGTTCTGGGTCTGAACGAAACCGGAGGCACCTAGTACCTCGCATATCCATCGATCTCCAGGTACGTCTGGACGATCACTAACTGTTTCCATCTTCTTGGGTGTACAGCCCAATCAAGATTATCAGTAATTATCCAAACGACGTGAAGACTTCTGGTCTTCGACCACCGTCTTCATCTTCGACTTATCGTCGTATCAGTTATTCAGAATGGGATAAACCCGGTCTTTCCGAATAACTCGCGTATATTTTAAATAAGTGTTACACAAACACAACATACGCCTCATTCCAATTCATTAGTCACTAACCGTAAATTAATCAAGAGAATAATTCCCCAAATATTAACCCCGAAGGCCGAAACCAACATCAGATCAATATTCAGAAAACCATTCTGCTTGGCTAACCGACAGTTAGTTTCTAAATTTCACATTCATAGGGAAAGGTTCCCATTAATTTTATCCAAGATAAATTCCTTGAATTTATTCTTTATTCTATTTTTGAATCTCAATTCAAACTAGTCGGGATTAGCGAACCTTACCGAAGTAATTATTTATTTTAATTTCCCCATCCCAACCTATTCATCCCATGAAGTAAAACTGGTAATACTTCATATCTAACACCACAGTGTTATCGGTAAATTCATTTACCATTTCACGTTCAAATCTAATTAAAATTTAACTATCGCCTGGAGCAAAACTGGTGATACCCCATTCTCGATCATTTCAATCTAATTAAAGATTCATTAAAACTCCACTTAGTTTTAATCTTCGACCGGGTTAAAGAATCAGTGTCATTTAAAACACGGTTCACGATAAACCCAAAATCACATTCCATTAATTATCGGGTTAAAGAACAAGTGTTATTTAAAACACTGTTCACGATAAACCCAAAAATCATTCCATTAATTATCGGGTTAAAGAACAAGTGTTATTTAAAACACTGTTCACGATAAACCCAAAAATCAATACCAATTCAATTCCAATTAAATATCATTTAATTGGTACACTTCATTAAATCTAAATAAAAAGATTTAATCTTTTCTCGACTGGGTTCAAGAACAGTGTTAGTGAAGACACCATTCACGACAAACCCAAATCATATTTGATATTCAATACAAGGCTCTGAATAGAAAATATACCGGCTTATATTCAATATCAAATTCCACGACTAACAAATATCGTATTGGAAATAACGATATCAATATATATCTTTCAAATTTCCATAACAACACCTGTATAATCACGAATTCCAACATCGAAATATTCCGAAGACAATTTCGATTCAAATCCCCTCCAATGCAATCATTGGATATTCTGGTTATTTTCAAAACCCTTTTTAAATTCAATCCATTTATTTAAAAATAAATAGAATTATAATTCTAGTTCAAAACTAGTTCATTTCGATAAAAATCTATTTTTATCCTTTCAAATATGGAGTTTTTCATCCCAATCCTTTCTAAATCATTTCCTATGATTTTACACAAATTATTACTATTTTTAATAATTTTATCAAGGCCCGTACAGTCGATTTCCATCAATGGCCATCGAACTGCACTTACAGCGACCTTTTTCAAATTTGATTTGGACATAATTCCAAATCCAACCGTTAGATTTCTAATTTCTAATATTCGTTAGAAAGCTCTTTTCGATACGAACCCAACGGTTCCGGTTTTAGGAGAATCCGACAGTCGGATCTCCCATAATGTCCGTTTGAAATAAATGGTCGAAATTCACGAACTGCCGCGGCGCGTTCTATTCAGGCCATTATATTATATATATAATATATATAATATATATTTCGTCGATTTCTATTTAAAACGAATTATATGAATAGTTTTAAATTCGTTTCAAAAGCAATTTCAACTTCCATTTCAATTCAATTCAAAATTGAATTCTTCTTTATAAATTCGTTTTAAAATTCATTTCTATTCAATTCAAATTTCAATTCAATTTGAATTCATATTCTATTCAATTCATTTCGAAATCGTTTTCAATTCAATTCATTTCGAAATCGTTTTCAATTCAATTCATTTCGAAATCGTTTTCAATTCAATTCATTTCGAAATCGTTTTCAATTCAATTCATTTCGAAATCGTTATAAAATCGATATAAATATCGTTCACGTCACAATGGCGTCAATCTAATCATCACGGCTTCACATATTTCTATTTTCAAATATTCTATTTCAAATATTTCCTATTATCAAAATATTCTTTATTTTCACGATTGGAATGAGGCCCAATCAATTACCATATAAAGTTAATTATATGGATTTTCATACAACACATGTATATAATAACATTGAAAATAATCAACCATCAACCAAAGTGCACTACACTGTAAAAACATCAAATATAGATATTCAACGCTTATAACAGCCTGTCAATCAATCGATCGACATATTTAATCAATCAGGATGAGTGAACTTCAAATTTCATCCCAACACCCGTGTGGGGTTTCAAACAATCAAACACATATTTTATTTGTGCTGTTGGGCGATGTGTAAAATTTATCGTCCCAATCAATGTCATTCAAATAGGTGTACATAAACAAACCGTCTGGTTTGTAAATGAATATTCTATTTTATTCACTTCACGTTAAAAATTATATTTTTAACGATAAAACATTTTATTTCAACCTATGAATTTCTATTCAATTCATTTATTCAATAAAATGATATTTTTATTTTTCTAACATATTTTAGAAAATTTCGGCGGCATAACGGCACGATACTAAAAACGGGATAAGGCCTAGCCTTATCCCCGGTCTAGTGAAGGCCCACGCCATTCACACATCAATCAAATCAATTTATTTCACCCAACAATTCAATTTCAAATCAAATCATCTAATCAACTACACAACCAAACAATTTAACAAACAAGCCATCCATGGTATGTGGATGACGGGTGTCAGGTGCTACTAAACACCGTCTGCATCCTAGTATATATATATAACTAGCAAAAGAAAATTTGAGTGAGAAGTTCTCACCGATAGCTATCCTAACTCCACGACACTTCTAATGCAGGAAATCTTCATTGTTCTCCTCTCTAATTAGTTTCTTCGCCCATAGCCACTACATATATAAAAATCATATTTTTACATCGATGTTCGATATATATAAAAATCATATTTTTACTTTGCTATTCAATATATAAAAATCGAATTTTTACTTCGTTATTCAATATATAAAAATCGAATTTTTACTTCGTTATTCAATATATAAAAATCGAATTTTTAGTTCGTTATTCAATATATAAAAATCGAATTTTTAGTTCGTTATTCAATATATAAAAATCGAATTTTTAGTTCGAAGTTCAATATATAAAAATCACATTTTTAACTCGAAGTTCAATATAAAAATCACATTTTTAATTCGAAGTTCAATATATAAAAATCCCATTTTTAACTCGAAGTTCAATATATAAAAATCCCATTTTTAACTCAAAGTTCAATATAAAAAAATCACATTTTTAACTCGAAGTTCAATATATAAAAATCCCATTTTTAACTCAAAGTTCAATATATAAAAATCACATTTTTAACTCGAAGTTCAATATAAAAATCACATTTTTAATTCGAAGTTCAATATAAAAATCACATTTTTAATTCGAAGTTCAATATATAAAAATCCCATTTTTAACTCGAAGTTCAATATAAAAAACGAATTTTTACTACGTTATCATATAGATAAAAATTCTATTTTTACTACGCTGTTTCCTATAAAGATTTCTCCTTTTCAACTAAAAAAGATTTCGCCTTTCCTATTTTTAAAATCTAATCTTTTCTATTTTAAAAATATTGTCTTTTCACTTTTCAAAAGTCTAATTTTCCATTCAGTTTTTAAAAATAATTAACCTAAGCTAATCATTTTTAATGAATTAAAACAAAACATAAATAAACAAATAAATGAAATAAATAAAAATAAATAATAAAAAAAAACTTACTGCTTCGTTTTCTGGGGGGGCAAGGGGGCCTGCTGCTCGCAGTGGCTCGCAGGGTGGGGGCTCGACCTCTGGCGGCGGAGGTTGTTCTAGGGTTGGGCGGACTGGGGTTTAACGGTGGAGAGAGGGGAAGCAGAGGCTACTGGAGGGGGAGGCGCTGGAGGGGAGGGGTCTCGCCTGGTGGCGGTGGTCCCGGAGCGTCGACGACGTGCTGGAAGGGAGGCGCGATCCCCTTTTGCTTTCGTTTTTTTTTTCTTTGATCGGATTCGTGAATGAGGAAAGGGGGTGGGCCTGGAGTATTAAGAGAGAAAGGAGCCTTTTTTTTTAATTAGTTAATTAATTTAATTTTCCACCCAAAAAGCAACTTTTATTTTCGACCTCAAAACGGGGCCCACCGCCTGTCGTCCATAGCGTTTTACCCCCATTCCGAACACAATGGGATATGTATCGCAAGCCGATTCGGCTGTTACAATCAGTTTCCGTTAAATTTACATTTAAATCGCTATATTGAATTTTAAACGTACATTTCAAATTACCGGGGTCACATACTAACTAGAAAAATTCCAGAAAAATATTTTCTAGCTTCGTATTGACGATACGGTTCTAGCAAAACTTGTTTCGTCGAATTCTGAGACCGTTAGAAAAATGGCCATTTTCCAGTCGATTAAAATCAACTGAAACTGGTCAAACACGTTTTCCTTTGCCACGCTCACATATCGATTCAGAAAATTATGAAATTTGGAACCTAGCAATAACTTTACATCCCGGACCCAACAAAACTGGTTTCGTCGAAATCCGAGGTCGTTTGCAAAATGTCCATTTTTAAGGGCCTGAATTCCATAGCGACTATTCAGAATTTTCAACTGGACATATCTTTTGATTCCCGCTATGAAATTTCGATTTGTCGGATTCGTTGGAAAGGTATCATCAATTAGATCCTAAGATTTTTGGTTTCACTAAAATCCGGATTGTTTTGCACCCGGTACATTCAATTGAAGTTTGAAATCGAATTATCGAACTACCGCGCCATTTTCAATTCTATTTATAATTATATATATAATTATTATATTCTAACGACGACGTATATAATATATACGTTCTAATATATTCAAAATAAATTTCTCGTCGATAATTATTTAAAATAATTCATTTTAAATATTCATACTTCGCCAAAATTGCCAAAATAAAAATGTCAAACTGGCCCGCATTTTACGGGTTGTTACAATCTCCCCCACTTAAAAAATTTCGTCCCCGAAAAGGAACAAAGTCGAAAGTGGTTTGATCATTCAACTCTACGCTCGATATGGCTTCCATTCTCCAACTTTTCAGTTTCCGAGAATTTTCAAAATTTCAAAAATTTGGCTAACACCCTAAATTTTCGAAAAATTTCGCCATAACCTCCCCTGCACCGGGAGCATCGGGGAATTTCAAATAGCTTCCCCGGTCCTTCAGATCTCAAAAATAAAAAGAAAAAGCCAAGCGGCTAGCCAATAGGCTCATAAAATCATCATCACCCAAACAAAACAGTAAATTATGTAGTAAACATGTACCTATTTGTCGGGCAAACAAATTTTATTCTTCGGCTCTAGCCTCCTTGCTATGACCTATTCAATGTAAGTACAAGTATATGCAAGCAAATGCGACCAATTTCAATACAATTCATTATTTGATACAATTAGGCGTAATGGTTCAAAATTATCAAACAATTAAACAAACAACACAATCATCAATCAATTAGTGAATTAGAGTTTCAAATTCATAATTTCGATACATAGTCAAAAATCATGTTTTTGATGCCAAATCACAACAATTAGCTCTATCTAATTTTGGTTCTCACACCAGTCTAATGGAAATATATAGATATTACACGTTCGTCACTCGAATATAAATTCTGATGATGATATATCAATCATCAGAATCACTCCCGGGCGACTAGAGCGTAATTCTATATCTATCCAGTATATTAAAATTTCGAATACACGCGGATCAGACGTATACGCAAAATCTATATATACTGGATTGTCCACATCAATATAAATAAATAACCAAATACGAATAGTTGATTTAGATTTTCAAAACAAAATTTGTTTTCATTTGAAAAATATACTCTTCACACTCGTTCTAGGATACTACTGATCCTATCTCTAACGAGTCATTCTAATTGGATATTACTAACCCAATATCTGATGAATTCTTTCATATGGTTCTAATGTGCCTTGTTCTCTAGCTTTGTAAACCAAAGCTCTGATACCACGTGTAAAAACCCGTAACTTCCCCGTAAAGGAAAGCGTCGGATAGTTCGAGAACAAACCACAATAAAACGCAAACAGAAGAACGTTTCATTGTATATTACAACAATGCATCAGATTACAAGAATATACAGAGTATAAATGAATATTACACAGAAATATCAGAGATTTAAATTACATTTAAATACATAGCAGCGGAAAATAATACAATACACAACTAGAAGGAGATATACGGATACAAAGCTTTCTGGATATCGTTCCAGCTGTAAACCAGGATCCTGTGAATATAAATCTGCAAAACCAAAACTACTAGCTGCCCGTGTCGAAAATAAGGGCACCCAGAGTTTAGGTTAAAACAATAAACTCCAGGTCAGTCATGTGACTGGTGTGAGAACTAAAACAGTTAATCTTTATTTTTAAAGTTAGGTAAATCAAGGGACCACGCCGTATAACACGGAACGGGTTTCCTCCCAAGAATACCAGTGCATAAAACAAACAGCGCAATGCTAAATAAAGAAAAATGAAGCTATTATAAGACCCAGTTCCCATCACACAATGCAATCGCAAGCCGGAGGATAGGGTTTTTACCTTATAATAGCCAAGAATGCTTGATACGTTTAAAACAAATCATTTGATACTATATTAAGTGCATAGTGTATAAAACAACTTCAAATCATAAGTATCAATCATAGGCGGCATGAGCGCCCCATCCCACTATGTCACCATACTAGGTTCTACAATTAAAACCGCAAATGTCACGTATTTGGAAATTGGATTTCCGACTATGAACCGAGGCAAAAGATAGTCCTCAACCGATTCGTGACTCTCTAGCCCGAGCCACAGGCAAGCGCGCAGGCAAGCCTTTAGATCCTCAGGGCCGGTCCACCGATGTGGATTATTATGCCTGAACACTACGTCTCCCCACCCTATGGGGTGTAAGTCTGGTCCGTCAGCCGACCAGAATGCATCGGCCGAAACCGATATAACCGAGGCGCCTCGCAACAGCAACAACCACATAAGTCAAACTCGTCAGGGCGTGTAAAACCACTGACGCCACTTCTAGCTAGAAAGAAACGCATGCCCTCCCTGACGTCCTCTCCCGTTTTTGGTTCACAACCGGGGTGCGAGGCTCGCGAATTCACGTTACACAAAGCTGTGCCACACAGGCTGTGCTTTGATCATCACCATAAGACTTTGCTTTTCAACAGAAGCCTCGATCAA
Source organism: Allium sativum (assembly GCA_030737875.1). Taxonomy (NCBI): domain Eukaryota; kingdom Viridiplantae; phylum Streptophyta; class Magnoliopsida; order Asparagales; family Amaryllidaceae; genus Allium; species Allium sativum. The sequence continues at coordinate 418,348,795 of CM060910.1, read as the reverse complement.
TTGCCACTTAGGCATGCCACACAGGCAATTCACTCCATGCGTTTGATATCCATCAATATATAACCCCTGAGCTCGTACGTCTCAGAGAAGGGCGTTAAGCAAGAGAATAAATTCTCCGCCGCCAAACAGATATATATTTAATAGAGATCAATCACACGGACTAAAATCCAATGTCAGACACACAGTCCATTTACAAGTCCGTTCTGGGTCTGAACGAAACCGGAGGCACCTAGTACCTCGCATATCCATCGATCTCCAGGTACGTCTGGACGATCACTAACTGTTTCCATCTTCTTGGGTGTACAGCCCAATCAAGATTATCAGTAATTATCCAAACGACGTGAACACTTCTGGTCTTCGACCACCGTCTTCATCTTCGACTTATCGTCGTATCAGTTATTCAGAATGGGATAAACCCGGTCTTTCCGAATAACTCGCGTATATTTTAAATAAGTGTTACACAAACACAACATACGCCTCATTCCAATTCATTAGTCACTAACCGTAAATTAATCAAGAGAATAATTCCCCAAATATTAACCCCGAAGGCCGAAACCAATTCAAATCAATATTCAGAAAACCATTCTGATTGGCTAACCGACAGTTAGTTTCTAAATTTCACATTCATTGGGAAAGGTTCCCATTAATTTTATCCAAGATAAATTCCTTGAATTTATTTTTTATTCTATTTTTGAATCTCAATTCAAACTAGTCGGGATTAGCGAACCTTACCGAAGTAATTATTTATTTTAATTTCCCCATCCCAACCTATTCATCCCATGAAGTAAAACTGGTAATACTTCATATCTAACACCACAGTGTTATCGGTAAATTCATTTACCATTTCACGTTCAAATCTAATTAAAGATTTAACTATCGCCTGGAGCAAAACTGGTGATACCCCATTCTCGATCATTTCAATCTAATTAAAGATTCATTAAAACTCCACTTAGTTTTAATCTTCGACTGGGTTAAAGAATCAGTGTCATTTAAAACACGGTTCACGATAAACCCAAAATCACATTCCATTAATTATCGGGTTAAAGAACAAGTGTTATTTAAAACACTGTTCACGATAAACCCAAAAATCATTCCATTAATTATCGGGTTAAAGAACAAGTGTTATTTAAAACACTGTTCACGATAAACCCAAAAATCAATACCAATTCAATTCAAATTAAATATCATTTAATTGGTACACTTCATTAAATCTAAATAAAAAGATTTAATCTTTTCTCGACTGGGTTCAAGAACAGTGTTAGTGAAGACACCATTCACGACAAACCCAAATCATATTTGATATTCAATACAAGGCTCTGAATAGAAAATATACCGGCTTATATTCAATATCAAATTCCACGACTAACAAATATCGTATTGGAAATAACGATATCAATATATATCTTTCAAATTTCCATAACAACACCTGTATAATCACGAATTCCAACATCGAAATATTCCGAAGACAATTTCGATTCAAATCCCCTCCAATGCAATCATTGGATATTCTGGTTATTTTCAAAACCCTTTTTAAATTCAATCCATTTATTTAAAAATAAATAGAATTATAATTCTAGTTCAAAACTAGTTCATTTCGATAAAAATCTATTTTTATCCTTTCAAATATGGAGTTTTTCATCCCAATCCTTTCTAAATCATTTCCTATGATTTTACACAAATTATTACTATTTTTAATAATTTTATCAAGGCCCGTACAGTCGATTTCCATCAATGGCCATCGAACTGCACTTACAGCGACCTTTTTCAAATTTGATTTGGACATAATTCCAAATCCAACCGTTAGATTTCTAATTTCTAATATTCGTTAGAAAGCTCTTTTCGATACGAACCCAACGGTTCCGGTTTTAGGAGAATCCAACGGTCGGATCTCCCATAATGTCCGTTTGAAATAAATGGTCGAAATTCACGAATTGCCGCGGCGCGGCGCGTTCTATTCAGGCCATTATATTATATATATAATATATATAATATATATTTCGTCGATTTCTATTTAAAATGAATTATATGAATAGTTTTAAATTCGTTTCAAAAGCAATTTCAACTTCCATTTCAATTCAATTCAAAATTGAATTCTTCTTTATAAATTCGTTTTAAAATTCATTTCTATTCAATTCAAATTTCAATTCAATTTGAATTCATATTCAATTCAATTCATTTCGAAATCGTTTTCAATTCAATTCATTTCGAAATCGTTTTCAATTCAATTCATTTCGAAATCGTTTTCAATTCAATTCATTTCGAAATCGTTTTCAATTCAATTCATTTCGAAATCGTTATAAATATCGTTCACGTCAAAATGGCGTCAATCTAATCATCACGGCTTCACATATTTCTATTTTCAAATATTCTATTTCAAATATTTCCTATTATCAAAATATTCTTTATTTTCACGATTGGAATGAGGCCCAATCAATTACCATATAAAGTTAATTATATGGATTTTCATACAATACATGTATATAATAACATTGAAAATAATCAACCATCAACCAAAGTGCACTACGCTGTAAAAGCATCAAATATAGATATTCAACGCTTATAACAGCCTGTCAATCAATCGATCGACATATTTAATCAATCAGGATGAGTGAACTTCAAATTTCATCCCAACACCCGTGTGGGGTTTCAAACAATCAAACACATATTTTATTTGTGCTGTTGGGCGATGTGTAAAATTTATCGTCCCAATCAATGTCATTCAAATAGGTGTACATAAACAAACCGTCTGGTTTGTAAATGAATATTCTATTTTATTCACTTCACGTTAAAAATTATATTTTTAACGATAAAACATTTTATTTCAACCTATGAATTTCTATTCAATTCATTTATTCAATAAAATGATATTTTTATTTTTCTAACATATTTTAGAAAATTTCGGCGGCATAACGGCACGATACTAAAAACGGGATAAGGCCTAGCCTTATCCCCGGTCTAGTGAAGGCCCACGCCATTCACACATCAATCAAATCAATTTATTTCACCCAACAATTCAATTTCAAATCAAATCATCTAATCAACTACACAACCAAACAATTTAACAAACAAGCCATCCATGGTCTGTGGATGACGGGTGTCGGGTGCTACTAAACACCGTCTGCATCCTAGTATATATATATATATAACTAGCAAAAGAAAATTTGAGTGAGAAGTTCTCACCGATAGCTATCCTAACTCCACGGCACTTCTAATGCAGGAAATCTTCACTGTTCTCCTCTCTAATTAGTTTCTTCGCCCATAGCCACTACATATATAAAAATCATATTTTTACATCGATGTTCGATATATATAAAAATCATATTTTTACTTTGCTATTCAATATATAAAAATCGAATTTTTACTTCGTTATTCAATATATAAAAATCGAATTTTTAGTTCGTTATTCAATATATAAAAATCGAATTTTTAGTTCGTTATTCAATATATAAAAATCGAATTTTTAGTTCGAAGTTCAATATATAAAAATCACATTTTTAACTCGAAGTTTAATATAAAAATCACATTTTTAATTCGAAGTTCAATATATAAAAATCCCATTTTTAACTCGAAGTTCAATATATAAAAAACCCATTTTTAACTCGAAGTTCAATATAAAAAAATCACATTTTTAACTCGAAGTTCAATATATAAAAATCCCATTTTTAACTCGAAGTTCAATATATAAAAATCACATTTTTAACTCGAAGTTCAATATAAAAATCACATTTTTAATTCGAAGTTCAATATAAAAATCACATTTTTAATTCGAAGTTCAATATATAAAAATCCCATTTTTAACTCGAAGTTCAATATAAAAAACGAATTTTTACTACGTTATCATATAGATAAAAATTCTATTTTTACTACACTATTACCTATAAAGATTTCTCCTTTTCAACTAAAAAAGATTTCGCCTTTCCTATTTTTAAAATCTAATCTTTTCTATTTTAAAAATATTGTCTTTTCACTTTTCAAAAGTCTAATTTTCCATTCAGTTTTTAAAAATAATTAACCTAAGCTAATCATTTTTAATGAATTAAAACAAAACATAAATAAACAAATAAATGAAATAAATAAAAATAAATAATAAAAAAAAAACTTACTGCTTCGTTTTCTGGGGGTCAAGGGGGCCTGCTGCTCGCGGTGGCTCGCAGGGTGGGGGCTCGACCTCTGGCGGCGGAGGTTGTTCTAGGGTTGGGCGGACTGGGGTTTAACGGTGGAGAGAGGGGAAGCAGAGGCTACTGGAGGGGGAGGCGCTGGAGGGGAGGGGTCTCGCCTGGTGGCGGTGGTCCCGGAGCGTCGACGACGTGCTGGAAGGGAGGCGCGATCCCCTTTTGCTTTCGTTTTTTTTTTTATTTCTTTGATCGGATTCGTGAATGAGGAAAGGGGGTGGGCCTGGAGTATAAAGAGAGAAAGGAGCCTTTTTTTTAATTAGTTAATTAATTTAATTTTCCACCCAAAAAGCAACTTTTATTTTCGACCTCAAAACGGGGCCCACCGCCTGTCGTCCATAGCGTTTTACCCCCATTCCGAACACAATGGGATATGTATCGCAAGCCGATTCGGCTGTTACAATCAGTTTCCGTTAAATTTACATTTAAATCGCTATATTGAATTTTAAACGTACATTTCAAATTACCGGGGTCACATACTAACTAGAAAAATTCCAGAAAAATATTTTCTAGCTTCGTATTGACGATACGGTTCTAGCAAAACTTGTTTCGTCGAATTCTGAGACCTTTAGAAAAATGGCCATTTTCCAGTCGATTAAAATCAACTGAAACTGGTCAAACACGTTTTCCTTTGCCACGCTCACATATCGATTCAGAAAATTATGAAATTTGGAACCTAGCAATAACTTTACATCCCGGACCCAACAAAACTGGTTTCGTCGAAATCCGAGGTCGTTTGCAAAATGTCCATTTTTAAGGGCCTGAATTCCATAGCGACTATTTAGAATTTTCAACTGGACATATCTTTTGATTCCCGCTATGAAATTTCGATTTGTCGGATTCGTTGGAAAGGTATCATCAATTAGATCCTAAGATTTTTGGTTTCACTAAAATCCGGATTGTTTTGCACCCGGTACATTCAATTGAAGTTTGAAATCGAATTATCGAACTACCGCGCCATTTTCAATTCTGTTTATAATTATATATATAATTATTATATTCTAACGATGACGTATATAATATATACGTTCTAATATATTCAAAATAAATTTCTCCTCGATAATTATTTAAAATAATTCATTTTAAATATTCATACTTCGCCAAAATTGCCAAAATAAAAATTTCAAACTGGCCCGCATTTTACGGGTTGTTACACCAGTGATCTTCACTATCATGTCGTCTGATGAGTGGACCACATATTTGTTTAGATTAGTTGTTAGGATCAGTCAATTAGCTCTTTTGAGTAGTCTTTCTTTAGAGAGTAGGCTGGTGGGGCCTTGAAGAGCCGCAGAAGAGATAGACCAATTTAAGATATCTGTATTTGGGGCCTAATGAAAGTCATTGGTGTTTGACCATCCTGAGGTTATTTTTGATAAAGTAAATCCCTCGACTAATTTCCATTAAGAACTCAGGTATTTGGTGCCTTCGTGGTCCAGCGTTGGATATTCGATACGCCCTCGTAGCATGAAAATGGAGGTCTAGTACGTTTTCATAGTACGACGAGGACCACTTGAGGAGGATACTACGGAGTGTACCTTGGTTTATTGGGTATATAGTCATATATATATATATATAATTTATTAGATTAATCTACTACGGAGTAGAAGGGTACAATTTATGCGTAAAGATCGGAAGTATTATGTGAAATAAACCCGAACAACTTAATAAAAAAAGAACCAATGATAGAACGGTATACGTAGTGTTGTTGTGGAAAGTATAATTTGTCCATTCACCAGAACTTTTATTCTGACCGCCTTCTCATAATAAACTTGCAGGTTAGACAGGTGGTTGAGATTCTGCAACTTAGAGACACTTGCTAGCTTGTGTCATTATATTTGTATGTATTTACAATTATATTTTATTCATTCCGCTGTGAGATATTTTATCATGAGCTCTAATATATTTATTTTTCCTTTTCTGCAGGATACCAAACAAACCGACTCAACCTTTGGAAGATTTGGGTTTTTGAAAAAAAATAAGGTCTGTAAAAATTCTTGTTGTTATATAACATTTTCTTATTGAAACGGAGGAATAGTGGGTTTTGAGATAGCATCTATGACACTGGTGTTTCCATAATTCATTGGATGCCGTTGTTTTGTTAAACGCGTGCTTTTACGTTTCTGCCTTTCCACAAAAGAGGATAATATTGTCTCTTTGGTTTGTATGAAGATTTAGGCTGCGTTATTCAATATATGTGCTGCTTAATGTTAAGTATAGAATCACAAATGAAAATGATGGAGAAAAAAAAGGAAAGAAAGGTTAGCTACGTGCTAATAAAAGAGAAGAAGACATAACTTTAACGTTTTTGTCATAGAAGAAAAAAAGTTTGGATCAATAAGGTAGAAGGGGGCAAGACGGAAATAAATTTTGGTGTGGGTGTAGGTATTTACAGTAGAAAGAAAGATGCATTATTTCCATGTTTTTTTGTGATTTGGTTAACAAGTGGAGCAATAGATGTGGGGAGATATGGGGAGGTGGAAGGGGAAACATTTGATTGACTTATCTAGTTAAAAACAAAGGTAATAAGGAAAATTTACTTAAGTGAAAGGTGGAAAAATTATGTGGTGCATATGACTGTTGATCAGTGATGGTGTTAATCTCGAATCTTGATAAACTGAGACAGGAATAATATCAATCCTTCCATCTCTTAGTACATTCCAGTTCTTTCTTTTTATCTTTTTTGGTTATGTAAGATATGAGGCTTAACTACTTTCCCAAAGATATTTGTGACTTCTTCGCAAAAATATTTATTTTATTTCAAAACATGTTTAGATATCATTTACGTATTGTAAGCAATAAAAGTATATAGTTGGATATTTGTGGCCATAATTATTTATGTTCCTCTATTTCTTTTTGGCTTAGTTCATTTCATTAAATATCAGGCATAACTATATATACATTCTCAGATATTTATGTCTTGATTGAAGATACAAATCGTTTTTAGAATACAATCTCATATCTTTTGTATAGTATAAGATACAAAACTGAGATTTATTTAAAAACATTATATAATACTGAAGATACATTACTCCTGTATATATGATTATCTATTACCGATATGTTGCAAGTTACTAAAGCACCATGAGAACATATATAAATAAATAGGCAAGGGGAAAATAAACCATTAATAATATTACAAATTATCGATAATCAACATAGTTATAAGTGGGAAAACTATTTTATGGTAATTTGAGAAATCAATATTCCACGACAACCGCATGAATTGTGAATTTGACTTTAGATATCCAACATATAATATTTCAACAACATAAGATGACACTCAAGTGACGATGAAATAAGTTAAGAGTAGGAAGATGACTAAAAGATTTTTGAAAATGACAAACACATTATAAATCTTAATAATATACATATTATTTCACATAACAAAAGAAAATAATGGTAGCCATTTTATTTCTGTAGCGCACCACTGCTCAAAAAAGATACAACAGTTTTTGTTTGTAGCACATGAAGAAATATACGTTAGTATTTGTTTATTACAGTTTTTGAAGGATGACGTAAATAGTTTTTGTATTAGCACATACCAATACATGCCCACGTTATAATGAATAAATGAACAAAAACCCAGAAAAATGAAGGGACAATATCGAATTATGAATAATGTCTATGTGATAATGTTGTTTTCCTTTACCGCATAATCGTACTGACATAAAAATGTATAAATGAAGAGCATTATTTTGTTAGTAAATAAAGCACAAACTTTGATATAATTTTGCTATGTTTTTCCTACGCACTTAAAGCATGGACTAATATTATTGTTGACTTATATCATGAAATATAGTTTATTATTAATAGCGAAACAGTAATTTAACATAACATAATTAGATCAAAACACAAAAATAAATTACCAAATTGTTGCCTCCTCGCAGAACTGTAATTATTATGCATCCAAGGTTTGTACATGTGATTCTTGTTTCCACTATGTGCATAATATTGATTTATTGCAGCGATCTTTCTTGTAAAACCTAACATTTGTGTAGAAAATAAAATTGAAATAGTATAACTAAACTTTTGGCTAAAAAAAACAAAAGATACAGGAAAAAAATGCACAACCTGATGATGTAAGGGAGCTAAAACCGACTTTTTTTTCATCTTTCTCCTTTATTCTCCTCGAATTCAGTAGATGCCCATATTAATTTCCATAGCCATCGATCCCCTTGGCTAAACGTGATTTCAACCAACTTCACACAAACCAAGCAACATGCTTTAGAGAATAATAATAAAAATGATGATTCATACTGAATCTTCACACCACTAACTCATAGAATAAAATAAGAATTCAAAGAATTTTCATACCTGCTTTTAGGTGCATCAAAGGAGAATAAATGGTGGTAACTAAAGATGTAGATGATAGAGTTTGCGATAGTGGAGCAGCACCGACAAATTTTTCTTCCTTTTGCGTGTAATTGGGATATGGAAAGAAGAAGAGATTACGTATGAAACACCCCACCTCCGTTAGGGTCACTCTCAAAGGGAATGCCCTAATTTTGGTGGAGGTTTATAAGTATGAGTCACAGATATACAAGACAGATATAAGAACACATATTTTTGAACAGCGGAAACCAACAACAACTTTTATTTCATTAAAATACGCGTTACACAAGCCATGCCATAATTGTCTTACAATACTTCCAAAAACATAACATCTTCATAACTGTCTTGATTACATTATTTAAAGAAGCATAAAGAAAACATAAATAAACTGCAAAAGTCCCATAATTGCTGTCCAAAGCCATAGTCCAAAAGGAAAAGATCCAAACAATACATTCTTTCTCTTCAAGCTGGATGTGAAAACTGGTCAAGCTGCGGTATTCTCTCCCTGCGTACCTGGGGGGGGGGGGAACGAAAGAAAAGAAGGCGAAAGAAAAGTAGAGTCAGACATAAAGCCTGAGTAAGTCTAGGACTATTCAGTCTATGAATAAAGAACTGGGTATGATAAGTATAAACTGGAAATGGGAAAGCAATATAAACTTAAGTTAAGTGGTCTAGGGTCGAATACTATCGTACCCCATATTAATCTCTGTACCCATATAAACTAGTTCCCAACAGGCACCCCATAATCAGGGTGAAGTGATCCATTTCTGATGATCGGCTCCTACTCGTATAGTTACATGTGTCTTACGGCCCCCGATGTTGTAGTTACCTATGCTGGTCCCACCATGGGGTGTATCAAGTCCCATGGTGGCGGCCCGACACAATTCTAGAATGCACAGGTATGCTACTGGTGCCCAGTGCCTTATTTTTCTGCGCCGGAGTGTGTGCACGCCCGCACCCCGTTAGAACCTACACTGCTGCACCACCGCCGTCGATTTGACCTCTTACAGTCAGCCCAGTAATCGTGCCCCACCCTGCCTAGTTTAGGGTATCCTGATACACCTTGTAGGGTTACTGCTGAAAAGGGTCCCCCGCTACTAGGTTTTCCATTTCTAGCCAACATGCTAAGTTGGTTAAGTGTTTAATAAACCTAACCCCCAATCAGTCTGTTTAGTTTAGCATGTTCCATTTTTTTGATTAAGTATTAATTTAATTTACTTAATCCTATCAATCCTGACTCAGCCTTAATTGTCTTATTAAAGACTTGACCTCTCACATTAGACAGGTATTGTTGTGGCTGCCTGTTGCCGGTTGGGTCCGGGCAGTCTTACGCCACAACTCAGTCTAACCTCGGGTCCTTATTGGGCCCCGTGTTTAACCACCACATTGGATAGGTATTGTTGTGACTACTGGACAGCCGGACGGTTCCGGGCAGGTTTACATCACAACTCAATCCAACCTCGGGTTAAACACATCGTATTTTCTACATTTACATATTTTGTCTCTTTTCTTTTATATGCAAATATTTGCGGCCCATTATTCAAATTTATCTTTATTGGTTAAAATTTATTTATGCCACTTAATTGTTTTTTAAGGTTATTGGCATGCGTCAAACATGCCAACACATATGTTCTATATTTTAACCCAAACGTCATTACCCCCGTTTTACACGTTCGCTACAATATAAGATATGTTGGGTTTAACATTTAAACCCAACTTAGCCATATGAAAAAGGGGAGGCTTATAACATGGTGTTTATGAGGTAACATAAAAAGGGGAGTGTGAGCGCATGAACTTGCAACATATCGATTCAATTAACATAAAATAGGCACATGTGAACTTGCAATTGTAACAGCATATAATCATGGCAGAAACAATACTTAAACATGAATCATTCTATTTATATAATCATGGCATAAACAATACTCAAACATGAATCATTCTTTTCATATGATTATGGCATAAACATGAATCATTCTATTTATGTAAACTTGCAATAGGAATGTAAATCTAACTTAATTGTGTCACATATATCACCATATAGTTTTGATAACAACTTAGGCCTAAAACATGTTTCAACTAGGCATAATACCAAACATAGTTTAGTCATGTTCATCAAAGGGTGCTTACTTTTGTTTCTAATACAAAAGTATGATTTGCTAATTCTAACATAGATTCATATAAACTATGGTACTTAGTCATATCCAATTTCACATTAAAAGTGATCATAAAAGTATGTACATCATATCGGCATAATAGTGAATCCCAAATAAAATACCACAACATATAGTAGTCAACATAAATCGTATACTTGTATGAATCCAATCGTATACCATAACATCTCCAAATCGTTTAGAATCAAATAACATACAAGTATAGATTATTATTGCCACAATTCCTTTTCGTTGTTAACTTCCAATGCAAATCACATACTTGCAAATATCCAATCTATACCATAACATTCCCAAATCAAAATAACATACAAATATAGATTATTATCGCCACAATTCCATTTTCGCATTTTACATAAATCAAATGCAATTAATTATTCATATCGGAATAGCACTCTACTTACAACATATGACGAATCTTCAATTCAGGAATCTGAATTCTGAAATTGGAGATGCTATCCTTTGTTGTAGGCGTTTCTTTGATTCAATTAACGTTGCTTTAAGCTTTTGATTTGTCTCGTAATTGTCTCCCAATTTCTGGCGGCTATCCTTAGTCTCTCCTCAGCAGCATGACGGTCTCATCTCCATTTTAGTTTGTGTAAATTAGGGTTAGTCTTAGGTCCTTTTTATAGAGTTTGTGAGTTGATTTAGACCGTCGATGGAGCTTGGTTTAATAATAGCCGTTCGTTCAAAGGAGAGACCAACCAGGAGCTGACACCTAGCCCTAGTGACAAGGCAAGGCTCAGAAAATCGACCAAACACAGACCAGGCCAGCCAGGGTGGGTTGGGTTCGACCTGGCTCAGGGGCCAGGTCGACACCCCAGTCGACCCCCAGGTCGACTCTAGAGTCGACCTACCTGGGGCAGTTCGACCCCCGGGTCGACCTGGCCTGGTAGGTCGACCCTAGGGTCGACCCCCAGGTCGACCTGGTGGGTTGGGCGGGAACTTTTCCTGCATACTCTGATTGGGCTGGAATTCAAATCTGTTTTCGAAATTTAAATTTTCTGAAACTTCATCGGGCCATAATTTGGTCATACGGACTCCGTTTTTCGAAAACTTGGACTCTATTTCGCGTATTTTTCCGAGACGAACGCAATGGCGTATCCCGTTTCCCTTAATACTTTGATTTGGAATTAATTATACTTTAATTTGTGAATTTCACTATTGTAAAATACTCGGGGTGTTACAACGTAGACGAAAATTATATACCTGGGTACAGAACGTATGTTAGGCAGTTTCCTTTAACGTTTACTGAAACATACAAGTGTGCGTGTAACTATTGGTGGTGTATCTTTTGCATGGTACTCTAATCTCCCATAGATAACAAAGATCAAGTACATTGCATAGCTTTAATGATTGAAGTACCTAATGTGTTGTCATCTCTTCCAAAAACAAATTCTCCATGCAAAACCTTACCATTTGATGATAAACTTAGGATTGATTATGTTGTATCGGTCCAAGTACCCTTGAGTTCTGAAATCCTTGGCTGCATAATCCCTCTTACGATGAATGGTTTAAGACACATTAGAAAAAGACCAATTCCCTACAAAACAATTTTGTCCAAAATCAGAAGAATGACTTTGTTACTGGTAAGATATAGGGACTTAGAAATCATTCAAGCTCATATGCATATCAACAACTATTGACATTTACAAACCTAATTATTTAATCTGCTTTAGCTTCCACTAAGTTACACGCAAAAGGATCACATGCTCAACATTATTGAAAATCATCAATATGCACATTTCAATTCGAAATTTCTTCTCGTTCAGTCTAAACACTCAGCAGCCATGATTGAGCATGTACAATGCATCACATAACAGAAGTAAATCATGGCAGTCATTTTATTTAAGATGTGCACCACTCCTGAAAATAGATACAATAGTTTTTTGAAGGTATATTACAAAAAATCTTTTTTTATAGTGGAATGATAATATATATAAAGCAGATGTCCATGAAGATTTATGCAAAAGAATTGTTAATGTACACAAAAGAAGCAGACCAAACAACGATAAAATTAAAAAGGGTAATACTGATCATATGTATTGGAGGACTAAATATTAGTCAAAATATATCTCATTAGACTAAGGCAAAATTTAAAATTTATATCAATTTTAGTTCGTTAACTTGCCAAATACACATAGGTTCATGCCTGTAATGTGAAAATGCATTGAATAATCTGTAAGTTTCCCATTTACGATTTCTTACAGCACCAATATTGTGAGGACCCGAAGATTCATACCGTTTGAATCGAGTATTAACCACATAACTCCGATCAAATTTGGTAAGAACTCTCGACTGTCCACAAGCGACCGAATCGAGTATTAACCACATAACTCCGATCAAATTTGGTAAGAACTCTCGACTGTCCACAAGCGACCCGAATTTTCAAACTTCGAACATTAATGTATCCAAAGGTAATCATTGTCGTAAGTCCAAATGTTGGAATCCCAATCGTTAGTGTTTTTGGGTAATAACACATCAGAATATAGGCAAAAACACAGCGGAAAGATAAAATTTTCATGATATTAGAACAAGTTCAAAATACAATAGATTCATTATAGAGAAGCACATGAACTGATACATGAAATATTTACAATACATATGTCCCACAAGACGATACACAGAATAAATATACAACATAAGCAACGGGAAAGAAAAAGACTATAGTCTTCAAAAGCTAAGTCCAAAAGATTAGCAACTCCATGATAACCATTTATCCACATCCTAGCTCCAGCAGTTAACTGAAAACCCAAAACACTAGGCTGCCCGTCTGGAAAATATGGGCACCCAGAGTTTAGGTGTGGGAAACAATAAACTCTGAGTCAGTCATGGGACTGGTGTAAGAAAAACAAAACAGTAACTTTTATTTCAAGGTAAGGTAAATCATAGGACCACGCTATAAAACACGAAATGGGTTTACCCCATGAATACTGGTGCATTAAAACTCACAATGCTTTTTAGAAAATGAAGCTACCATAAGATCTCGTGCCACACACATAATGCAATCGCACACTTGGGCGAGATTTCCCTTATAATAGCCAAAAATGCTTGATAGACGAAAAATTCTTTTATATTATTATTAGTGTATAGTGTAAAAATTACTTTCGTAAATAAATGTATCAATCTTAGCCAGCATAGGTACCATATTATTATACTGAACTCCTACGCATTTTACGCATACAATAGAAACCATATGGGCATGTAGCAGATGATCCGGGTTCAGAATTGTATACCGACCTAAACCGTTCTCAAAGTTGGTTTTCCAACAAATGGCCAAGGCTAAGGAACTTCCTTACTGAATGGGAATGCCTCTAGAGGGATGTCCCGAGAAGTAAACCCTTCTCTACCAACACAAGGTCGTCGGTGTTATCCAAGCCATGCCACACGAGCATGCCATTTCCAAGTCGTTACCAACTATAACACCCCGAATTTTGAATGATTGAATTAACTAAATTTAAGAACACTTAATTTTTAAATGAGGAATGAACTGAAATGGGTTGCACCATTGCGTTCGTCTCAGAATTCTACATGAAATAGAGTCCAAGTTTTCGAAAAACGGAGTCCGGACGAAGGAGATTTGACCCTCGGAAGATAACAAAGTATATATATATATATTTGTGTGTGTGTGTGTGAGCAGGCCGACCAGGGAGGTTGACCTCGCAAGGTGGGAGGTCGACCATGGTGTCGACCTGGGGGTCGACCTCCCCCTTTGGGAGGTCGAACCTAGTTCGGCCAGTTTTGCTGCGTGGTGCGATTTTTGGGCCTGGGATGATTTTTGATGGTCCAGATCAGTTCTAGGGTTAATCCTAAGGCCTAAATAACTTCCTACACCTATAAATATGTCATCAACTTAACCCTAATTCATAAATTAATTTCTAAGACACCATTATGCTGCCAAACTCTCTCTTTAACCCTAGCCGCCGCCTCTAACTCAAATTGCAAGCATTCAACTTCAACTCAAATTAAAGATTAGAGCTTCTACAACAATTAAAGAAGATCAATCAACATCACCGCAACGTTTCTACACCAATTTCAATTCGTTAATCCTTTTCTTAAGCCACGAAAGGTGAGTACAGTTATTTTCACAAATTTAATGGGATTAAAGTAACATGAAAAAGTTGTAAAAAGGATTCATATATGTTTGTAATCAAAATCTCACCAAGTCTTCACCTTTTTGATTCATGTCATCATATGCCTATGCTTCTATGTAAAGTTCATACCTTTTATCAGTTTATTCATGTTGAATCTGTCATTATGCCTCTATGACAGTTTATATGCCCCTTTATTTCGTCATGTTAATTCCAATTTTTTGTGATTTGATTCTCTTTTCTTATCCCTATTCCTTTTATTTTTGGATCTAGGCTACCTTCGAGCCTATGTTAAAAATACGCACAAATGCGAATACGTGGGATCGATGGGGATATGTGAAAAATGGAAAATTGGATATTATTGGATATTATGGATAATTGGATAATATGTGAAATTGGCATATTTGGGTATGAATTACGTAGAATTGATGAAATTGCCTATAATTGAAAATTTGTAATTGAGGCTAATTAATATGTAATTAATGTAATTAGTGACAAGTTGGAATAGGCAAAAAGTGTAAACATGATTATATGTTGAATTGGAAACACATGACATGAAAATTGGGGTTTGGGTGAAATACGATTATTAATAAACCTTTGACACGAGGTTAGGCGCAATTGTGGTGTAAGACTGTCCGGAACCGCCCGGCAAATCCAGCTGCCATAATTGGACGTCTAATGTGAGAGGTCAAAGGCATGAATTGTAGGCGTAACGATGGGTGACACGAGGTTAGACCCGGTTTGTGGCGTAAGACTGCCCGGAACCGCCCGACAAATCCAGCGGCCACAAAGTGTTCGGTCTAATGTGGGAGGTCATGCACCGTTCATCATAAGGAAAGAATTAAGGAATACTAACCATAATAAGACATGGGTATGGTTAGAGGGTTAAGTGGGGTGAAATGTAAATTAGGACATGTAAATATGGACTTAACCAGAATAAGATAAGGCATATAAATTATGACATGTAAGTATGGACTTAACCGTAGCATGTGTA
Source organism: Allium sativum (assembly GCA_030737875.1). NCBI lineage: Eukaryota > Viridiplantae > Streptophyta > Magnoliopsida > Asparagales > Amaryllidaceae > Allium > Allium sativum. The sequence continues at coordinate 418,333,035 of CM060910.1, read as the reverse complement.
AGACATGGACATTTAAATTAAAATGGTTAAGTGGGAGAAGAACCTAGTGGGGGCCAAGCATAGGTGGGAGGCTAGTGTCGGATGGGGACCCGTTTTAACCAGTAACCCGTTTGAGTATCTAATTGGGCCCGGTACTAGGCCGGGGTTGGGGCACGCTAACTGGGATTTAATATAAGAGGTCAAAACATGAATAGCGGTGGCAACGCAAGTCCAACGGGTTCATGTGCGTGCATGGGTCCGGGCTGGTTGGTAAGATGTTGTTGCATCGTGTAGGTATGGCCGTCCATTTCATGTTGGTATCGGGGTTGCCACTTTGGGGAGTGATACACCCCACTGTGGGGCCCGCATGGGTGCCTACGGGGTTTAGGGAGACGATCGAATGGGTAGAGTAAGGGTACCTTAGCGGTGGTAGGAGCAAGCCGGCACCAACGATAGCAGCTAGCTATAAGTAACTACCAAGTTTGTCATCTGGGTACAGTTAGTGGGAAGGGATCAACCTTGAGTAAAAGAGACTAGTAGATATGCGGTGTAATTAAGTAATGTGGTGTAACTTAGCAAAAGTGCAGTGTAGCAAAATACATGTTGGTTGAGTTGGATAGTCCTTTGGGTGCTAGTATGATGTTGACTTCGGTCTTCGGGGTTAGTACTTGGAGGGTTGTTCGCTTAGCCAAGGTGTAGGATTGCCTTAGTACTTAGGAACGAAATCATCTTGTCCATCCTTTTTATCTACCTTATCAATGTTACAGCCATATCATGATGCCTATTTATGTCTTGATCATTTACCTTACCTATTATTTGTTAAAATTACTGGACTCGCCAGACTTTATGTCTGACCCCCTTTGTTTTCGCCTCTTTTCTTTCTCTCCCCCCCCCCCCCCCCCACCTCAGGTTTGCAAGGAGGGAATACTACAGCTTAGTGTCGATTTCTTTCCGTGGCTTGAAAAGAGTTGATGTATCGTTTTGGACTCTCTCATCTTTATGGCTTTGCTTATGCTCAATGGGGATTTATGCATTTATGTTATTTAAGTATTTTCTTCTTTATGTACTTTGAAGTTTTGGAAAAGACTATTGATCCTGTTGTAATGGTTTTGGAAACTACTTATGTAAGCTTGTTTTGAGTTATGATGCTATGAAATAAGTTTTATCTTCCGCTGTGTTGTTTTATTTATTTATTCTTGTAATTTATCTGTTCTATACAACAATAATGCTTCATGGACATTGATGCATTCCCTTTGTGAGTGACATTAATGGACATGGGGTGTTACACGTGTTTTCAGAGCTATGGTTACAAGAATAGATAAAAAGTTTTGAAAAGTGTTTTCAAAAGTATTATTTTCCTAGAAAGTATTTTCAAAAACTTGTTTTAAAGAAGCTATTTTTAAGGAAAGTTTACTTTAAAGAGCATAATCCCCAGAAGCCATACATCTCTCTTTCGCTTCCCTTGTTTTGAAACTCTTTCTTTTTCTTTTCAGCATGTCTGGAGCATCTGAGATACCAGAGGGTGTTCATGTACCCGGTTGGTTTCGTCAATATCTCGAGGCTAGGGCCGCTGCCGCGGGTCCGGCCGACGTTCCTACTCCTTCTCCCCCAGCTCCAGTCATTCCTCCGCGTGGAGATTCTTTCTCCAATATATGTAAAAACTTTCGTTCGATGGGTGGAAAACCTTTTAGTGGGTCTATAACGTTCGTTGAAGCTAGAAGTTGGTTGAAAGAAGTGGAGGATCTGTTTGGCATTTTCGATTTGGACGATTGTAGGAAGGTCCAATTGGCTGCTTGGTTGATGAAGGACGAAGCTTCGTTTTGGTGGGAGGTTACTAATGGAGAGCGTGCTGTAGAGACATGGGCAGATTTTAGGGGAAGGTTTGAGTTGAAATTCCTTTCTCAAGCTGAGGAGAGTATGTACATGGAGAGGTTCTTGACATTGAAGCATAAAAACTTGACCGTGAAGGAGTATGTGACCGAATTTAATAAGTTGACCAGATTTGGGCTAGAGTTGGTGAATACGCCTCATAAGAAGGCCTTGAGGTTTGCAAAGGGCCTAAATGAACCGCTTCACAGTTTGGCTATGTCCCACATTCCAATGGGGGCTACGTATGAAAAGCTTGTTGATATGGCATACATGCATGAAGAAGAGAAGGGTGTAAGTACTTTTAGGACGCAAGATAAGAAGGAGGATCCAAAGAAAGCCCAACAAAAAAAGAAAGGTGGTAAAGAAAAGAGGAAGTGTCACAACTGTGGGATACCCGGCCATTTGAAGAAAGATTGTAGGAAGAAGAAGAAGTTCGTTTGTTATCATTGTGGTGATGCGGGTCATGCTGTGAAGGACTGTCCTAAGAAGCAAGGGCAGAGGGCAGGTTCTACTTCGGGAGGGAAGGTTCATGCTCTCATGGCTCTGGGACTGGAAGAAGGTAGAAAAATTTCTGTCGAAAGTTTGATTTTCTTGTTTGATCATCCTGTCCGTACTTTATTTGATTCTGGCGCATCACATTCGTTTATCTCTACATCATTAGTTGAAACACTGCACTTAAATACTAGTCTCATTGTGGATCCCATTGTAGTCTCAAATCCTATTGGTGGGTCGGCTCATTTATCCATGGTTTGTAGGGATTTGAGATTGTCTATCTTAGGCGTTGGTTTTGAATGTAATGCTTTTGTGCTTGGTTTCATGGGCTATGGGTTGATTCTAAGGATGGATTGGCTAGCCAGATATGGTTCCATCCTAGATTGTGAACGAAGGGTAGTAAAATTGTTGATTCGTAGTGGAAAGACCCTTGATATTTCTTGTGACCCTAGAGGATCGGTGATGCTTAGTTATCTTGAGTCACTTGACGCATCCAATGGTGATTTACATTCTCTTCGTATAGTCCGTGAATATATTGATGTCTTCGATGAGGTGAGGGGTCTACCCCCAAAACGTGAGATAGACTTTTGTATTTATCTTGTAGACAATGCAGAACCAGTATCTCTGCCAATACGCCACATGGCTCCACGTGAGAGGAGGAAGCTCAATAAGCAAGTAAGGGAGTTGCTAGAGAAGGGATTCATAAGACGTAGTATATCGGAGTGGGGTGCTCCAGTAGTATTTGCCACGAAGGCGGATGGGTCCCTTAGATTTTGTGTGGAATATAGAGAACTTAATAAGCTTACTAAGAAGAATAGGCACCCACTGCCGAGGATTGACGATCTCTTCGATCAGTTAGTTGGCGCCTCAGTGTTTTCGCAGTTGGACTTAGCCACTGGTTTTCATCAGTTGAGAGTGCATGAGAGAAATTACCCTACACATGACCTAGAGTTGGCCGCTATTATTTTTGCGCTTAAGTCTTGGCGCCATTATCTTCTTGGCGAGAAATTCGAATTGTTCACAGACCACAAATCCCTAAAATACTTGTTCTCTCAGAAGGACTTGAACTTAAGGCAGCAAAGGTGGATGAAATTCTTAGCATCCTACGATTTCGAGATAGCATATACCCCTGGCAAGGGTAATGTGCTGGCAGACGCCTTAAGTAGGAAACGGTTGTCCTTGAGTCCGTTGTTTGTTGAGCGACAAAGCTTAGAGTTCATCTCTACGTTTGACTTTATACCTTCCATTGACTTTGTACCTGGTTTGCTAGCATCCTTAGAGGTCAGACCTACGCTTTTGGGATGGATTGGTGAGGCACATCGAGATGACCCACCGTTGGTTGAGTTGGTAGAGAAGCTCTTAAGAGGGGAGTCATTGAGCCATCTCAGTAGGTATACCCTGGATGATAAGGGTTGGTTACGTAGGGACGGTAGACTTTGTGTACCACGAGACGAGGACTTGAGGAAGACCATTCTTGATGATGCACATTGTTCGAAGATGACCATTCATCCCGGCGGGAACAAGATGTACATGGACATGAGACGAGTTTACTTTTGGGTCGGTATGAAGAGGGATGTAGCCGAGTTTGTCGTTAGATGCTTGGTGTGCCAACAAGTAAAAGCAGAGCAAAAGAAGCCCGGTGGGTTGCTTCACCCATTGGAGGTCCCACAATGGAAGTGGGAGAGTGTCTCAATGGACTTTGTTGATGGGTTGCCGAGATCGAGGAAGGGTAATACGGGGATTTGTGTAACACCCCACCTCCGCTAGGGTCACTCACAAAGGGAATGCACTAGTTTTGGTGGAGTATTATCTAGGTAAACATACACAGAGATATCACAAGGCAAAACATAAATAAAGCAGTAGTAGAAATTAAAAACCAAATTTCATTACTTTCAAGAAAAGAGTCAAAACCTCATATATCCAAAGTACAAATTATTCCATTACATCAAGTTCTAAATAAAGAAGCATAAACTTAAGATAACAGAAGTAAATTATTACCCAAAAATAGCAGAAGTGCAGCCATAGCATAGCTCAAGACCAAACCGTACATGAGCTGATAGAAAGCAAGCTAAATCCAAGCTAAGAGCTAGCATTTCCTCCCTGAGAACCTGGGGGGAAAACGATAGAAAAAGAGGCGAAAGAAAAAGGGTCAGTCATAAAGACTGGTAAGCCCTAGTGACTTTCAGCATAAAAACTAGTAAAAGTAACATGACATGTGAAAACTGGAATTAAACATAAGGATCATAACAGGACTGGTATGATAACTAAGATAACAAGATAAGTCAAGTCTAGCATCGCATATTCAAGATTCGCTGCACCAACTGTACTAGTATTCTAACCCATGTCAAGTATTAACCATGAAATGATCCCTTGGCCCAATATCATGAAATGACCCATTACGGGGTCCTACAGTACGATCTACTAATCGATCGGCTCCCTACAAGTTCTAGCTCGTCATGTGTCTGTGTCATACGGCCCAATCACGAAATGTAGTCACCTATTCTAGGTCCACCATAGGGTGTATCAAGCCCAAGGGTGCCAACCACCGACACGAATTAAGCACGCACAGTGTAAACCTACTGGTGCCCAATGCCTGCTTTTTCAACTCCGGACTACGTGCACGACCATAGTCCGCCTGAACCTACAATGGCGCACCAACTCAGCCGTCGTTCTGGTCGCTTATAATCAGCCTAGTAATCGTGCCCCACCCTGTCTAGTCCCAGGGTATCGTGATACATCTAAGTGGGTTACTGCTGAAAAGGACCGCGTAACTAGGGTTTCTAATGGGTTAAGTGTTGTCATTCAAATTCGTGACGTAACCCTATCCAATCATGTATCAAGTTGGTTAAGTGTTGTCTTTCATGTTCATGACTTAACCCTATCATGTAGCATAAATTCATTAATGCACCTCAACCTCTCACATTAGACTAGTTGTTGTGGTCACCGGATTTGCCGGGCGGTTCCTGGCAGATTTACACCACAACATAGTCTAATCTCGGGTTTTAGGTGCGATATGACCAACTACCCGCATCGGATCCTATTGTTTGAAGTCACTGGATTCGCCGGGCGGTTCCGGGCAGATTTACACTGCAAACTCAACCCAACCTCGAGTTAGCCATTTTCAAGTTCATTCTAGAGTCATGACCATGTTCAAGTCTCATATCAAGTTCGTGACAAGTTTCAAGGTAAGTTTCATGTCCATATTCAGATTCAAGTTATAACAATGTTCATGTTCCAAGTTCATGGTAAATTCAGGTTTGCCTAAACTACCCAAATCGTATTCCCATCGCACGTGAATTCGAATTGATACAAACAAATCTAATTAGGGAATAACATACAAAGAACGGGCATAAGGTGGCAAAAGTGATTACAAGTCAAGCATGGTATAACTTGAGATAAACGATTACAACAATACTGGCATATGGAGTAGTGGTCTCAAATATCAAATCTAGCAAAATAGGGTGATAGTCATGGTAACAGTTGATATAAGATAATAACCCCAAACTTGTGAATAACAACTAATTCAACATCACAGGCATGAATATTATGGACATTAGGGGTTTTAGATCTACAACATATATAGGCCCCAAATCAATTTCATATAAATACTACCACAAGTCAAGATTCAAGATGAATAGATCCAAGGTGAACAAATAGTAGATCCAAAATAATAGATCCAAAATGAACAATGATAGATCCAAGATATACAATGATAGATCCAAGATAATTGTCATACTTAGGTTCAATATCAATTTACAACATGTCCATATTAAGTATAAAGTTTAGATCTAAAAGTAACTAGGGCTTACAGATCGTGGTTTGATAATTAGAAAACAAAGAGGCGATGTTGAATCTCGAGTCTAACAGAAATCCCCCAAACAGCAATACTCTACACGTAGCCTTGTTGGAGAAGAAGCAATCCCTTTTCTCTAACTTTTCAACTAGAGTTTTAGCAGCATAAGGCCAGAGAGAATTTGTGTAGAGAGACTAGAGATAGGGGCTGGTTATATTGGGTTAGGCCAACGAATTTAGACAGAAATCGGACTAGAAACATCAGAGTGAACTCTGACTCAAAAATGGGTTCGGCAACCAGGTCGACACCCAGGTCGACTCTATGGTCGACCTGGTCCTGGGCAGGTCGACACTATGGTCGACCGCCAGGTCGACCTGGTCCTGGGCGGGAAATTTCCCGCCCAGTCCGTTCTGGGGTTTGAATTTGAAATTTGAATTTGAATTCTGAGCTGTTTTTGAACTTGAAATTTCTGAAATTTTGAAGGGTCATAACTTGGTCATACGGACTCCGATTTTCGAAAACTCAGACTCATGTCCAAGCAGAATTTCGAGACGAACGTAATGGCATAACCTGTTGCCCTTGATCCTTAATTTAATAATTAATTTTGCCTTGATTTATGGTTATAACACGTTATTAAAATACGAGTTGTTACATTCTTCCCTCCTTAAAGGATTTCGTCCCCGAAATCTCTAAGTTAGAAAGAATATATCCTACCATCCAATCATCCATCTACTCAAAACATCATCCACAGACAACCATTGTCCTTAAAAAAATTCTAGTGCTGTATGAACATATGCAGTAAGTGTGTGTATATGTACTTATCTAATGCAAAAGATCAGGCGGTTACTGATTCAGTAAACATCCTTAATGCAAAATATGTTAGTGTAATGAGTCCAACATGTATGCAAATTCCTAACATAATTTATAATTTCTACATGAGTGCACATAACATTCATTCATATGCAACATCCAAGTGATAGCATAACAAGTTCCATCCATATACAAGTATAAGCACTCATGCATATGCAACATGAAAATGTGACTGAGCCGATCTAGTGCCTAATGTGTGTCATGCATCCACTAGCAATCACTTGCAAACACTTGCAACCATTTGCAAACATCAACCATAACATGTTTCAATCACATGCTTACATCCATATGGTTCTACCTAAGGTTCTCAAGATAAGATCGAGAAGATAACAAGGCAAACTTAGGTAGTAAAAGCATGACACGAAAGGTTTTCAAGTTTATAAGAAAAGAGATCGAGAATGTACCCTAAAAAAGAAATGGGTAAAGCGCGCGTATCTTCTCTTCGGTTTCCCCAGTTGCGTCTTCTTGGGCTTCACTCCACTGTACTTTAACTAGCTTGACTTCTCGATTCCTTAACTTCTTGATCTCCGTTCCTAAGATACGAATCGGAACTCGCCTCAATGTTGCTTCTTTTTCCACTTCTATGCCTTCAAGGATGCTTGGCTCAACCACTTTGGCCGACTCATGTAAGCACTTTCGGAGATGCGAGACGTGAAAGACATTGTGTGCTCCGGTCAGCTTCTCGGGTAAGTCTACCTTATAGGCCATATGCCCAATCCTCTCAGTGATAGGGAACAGTCCTACGAACCTTGGTGCTAGCTTTCCAACCACTCCAAAACAAACCACATTGCGTAAAGGAGAAACTTTTATAAAGACCATATCTCCGACTTTGAACTCTAGGTCTGTCCTTCTCTTGTCCGCATAAGATTTTTGTCTATCTTGGACCGTTTTCATCCGTCTTCGTATCAACTCAACCTTCTCAGAAGTGTCCCTTATCATGTCGGGCCCAAGTATAAGCCTGTCTGTCGTCTCCCACCAACAAGTTAGCGACTTGCACGGTCTTCCATACATGGCTTCGAACGGTGCCATTCCGATGCTAGCTTGGTAACTATTATTATATGCAAACTCCACGAGAGGAAGATGGTCTTCCCAAGTACCACCAAAGTCAAGAATGCATAGCCTCAAAAGATCCTCTAGTACCATATTTACCCTTTCGGTTTGTCCATCCGTCTGTGGGTGATAGGCCGTGCTTAAACATAGTCGTGTACCCATTGCTTCTTGTAGACTATTCCAAAACTGGCTAGTGAAAATCTGGTCATGATCACTAACTATACTAGAAGGAACCCCGTGCAATCGTACTATCTCTCGAAGGTAAATAGACGCTAGCCATGATGCGGTCCTCTTGCTTTTCACCGGAATGAAGTGAGCACTTTTCGTGAGTCTATCAACTATGACCCATATGCTAGTATTTTCCTTCCTTGACCTAGGCAGTCCATCCACGAAATCCATCGAGATACTCTCCCATTTCCATTGCGGAACCTCCAAAGGATGTAATAGCCCACCGGGCTTCTTCGACTCGGCCTTTACTTGTTGGCACACCATGCACTTCGAAACGAACTCTGCCACGTCCTTTTTCATTCCAAGCCAAAAGAAAATGTGTTTCATATACCTCTACATCTTATCCCCTCCGGGATGTATGGTCATCTTCGAGCGATGCGCCTCCTCGAGGACTTTCCTTACTAAGTCTCCCACTTGTGGGACACATAGCCTTCCATCATGCCTTAGCCATCCCTTGTCATCTATGGCATACCTACTGAGGTGACTTGACGTCTCACCACTAATCAGCTTGTCCATGATTTCGACTATCTGTGGGTCTTCCTTCTGTGAAGCCCCTACTTGATCTAGAAGTGTAGGTCTTAACTCAAGAGATGCTAACGTAACAGTCAATGACTCAACAGCAGGTGTAAAATCAAAGGTTGCTATAAACTCTTGACTTTTCCTTTCAACAAACAAGGGGCTCAAGGTCAACCTTTTCCTACTTAGCGCATGTTCCACCACGTTACCCTTGCCAGGGGTATAAGCTATATCGAAGTCATATGATGCCAAGAATTCCATCCACCGCTGTTGTCTCAGACTCAAATCTTTATGTGAGAAGAGGTACTCAAGTGATTTGTGGTCGGTATACAGCTCAAAACTCTCCCATAGAAGATAATGGCGCCAAGATTTAAGTGCAAAAACGATCGCCGCCAACTCCAAATCATGTGTGGGATAGTTCTTCTCATGAACTTTAAGTTGTCTACCCCCATAGCATATCACTTTCCCTTCTTGCATTAGGACAGCGCCTAATCTTGTGCCACACGCATCTGTGTACACCGTAAACATCTTACTTCCGTCGGGTAATGCCAAAACTGGAGCTGTGGTGAGGGCTCTCTTGAGTCTCTGAAAAGCAATCTCACATTCTATGTCCCATGCAAACGCTAGGTTTTTCTTCGTTAACCTAGTAAGAGGGGCTGAAATCTTAGCGAAGTCCATAATGAAATTCCTATAGTAGCCTTCCAAACCGAGAAAGCTTCTCACCTCCGTTGCGTTCTTAGGAATTTTCCAGTCTTGCACTGCAACTACCTTTGCGGGGTCCACGGCTATGCCTTGCTTAGAAACTACATGTCCAAGAAACCGAACTTCTTTCCCCCAAAAATGGCATTTGGAGAACTTAGCCTTTAACTGGTGTGCTCTAAGCGTATCCATGACTTCCTTGAGATGTCTAGCATGCTCTTATTCATCCTTTGAGAAGATCAAAATATCGTCCACGAAAACCACTACAAACTTGTTAAGGAACTCCCGAAACACCCTACTCATCAAATCTACAAAAGTACGCGGGTACATTCGTTAACCCAAACGGCATGACGAGCCATTCGAAGAACCCATCTGGAGTCCTAAACGCAGTTTTGTCAATGCTATCCTTGGCCACTCTAAGCTGATGGAATCATGTGGCTAGATCGAGTTGAGAGAAAACAGATGCTCCCACAAGCTGGTCAAACAAATCGTCGATTCTTGGTAGTGGGTGTCTATTTTTCTTAGTTAGCTTGTTTAACTCACGATAATCTACGCATAGACGAAGCGAACCATCCGCCTTATTAGCGAATACCACCGGAGCACCCCATTCAGAAATGCTTCATCTTATGAAATTTTTCTCAAGAAACTCCTTAACTTGTTTACTGAGCTCTCTTCTTTCTCGCTGGGCCATGTGCCTAACGGGCAATGAAACTGGCTTGGCATTATCAATAAGATAAATTCGGAAGTCTATCTCGCGTTTAGGAGGTAACCCCTTCACCTCATCAAAGACATCTGGACATTCTCGGACCACTCTTATAGATTGCAAATTGTCGATGGACGAGTCAAGAGATTCAAGATAACACAACATGACCGGACCCTTAGGGTTACAAGAAATTTCAAGGGTTTTACCAAGGCGAGTCATGAGCCTCACTACCCTTCGTTCACAATCAAGAATGGCTCCATAATTGGACAGCCAATCCATACCTAGGATCAAACTGTATCCCATAAATCCGAGAACATAAGCATTACACGTGAATTCTACGCTTAAAATAGAAATCCTCAAATCCACACACATCATAGATAAATGAGCGGAGCCCCCAATTGGGTTTGAAACTATAACGGGATCCTCAACCAGACTAGTACTTAGGTGCAGATTTTTAACAACATCAGAAGAAATAAAAGTATGCGATGCGCCAGAGTCAAATAAGGATCGAACAGGAAATTCAGAAATGTAAACAAGGCTTTCTACGGAAATATTACTACCTCAGTCCAGTGCTGGAGTGGTGTTGAGAGCATGCAACTTCCCTCCAGAAGGTCCTACTCGCTGGGCCTGCCCTTGCTTCTTAGGGCAATCTTTGCTGATGTGTCTAGTATCTCCGCAATGAAAGAATTCACCCAACTTTCTCTTCTTCCTTCTACAGTCTTTAGCTAGATGTCCCATAATACCACAAAAGTTGCACTTCCTTGTCTCATGTGGTTTGTTAGTATTGTTGTTGTTGTTCTTGTTATTCTTGTTGCCTCCCTTCTTGAAGTCAACCTTCTTATTCTGAGTCTCATTAGGCTTAACCTCCTTCTTGCTATTCTTATCTTCCTCATGAAGTAGGGCCATATCCACTAAGCTTTCAAAGGTCGCCCCCATGGGTATATGAGTTATGGCCAAACTGTGTAGTGGCTCGTTCAATCCTCGAGCAAAGCGTACAGCCTTCTTCTGAGTTGTGTTAACCAAGTCCAATCCGAACCTAGCAAGCTGATTAAACTTATTCACGTACTCCCTAACGGTCATGTCCCCTTGCTTAAGTGCTAGGAACCTCTCCATCTGAAGGTTCTCTTCTGCTGACGATAAGAATTTAAGCCCAAACCTCTCTCTAAAGTCTTCCCAAGTCTCAACTGGCCTGGTAGCGTTGGTGACTTCCCACCAAAATGCAGCTTCCTCTTTCAACAACCATGCTGCCAACTGAACTTTCCTATGATCCTCCACATCGAAGATAATAAACAAGTCTTCAGTCTCCTTTAGCCAGTTTCATGCCTCAACGAAGGTTTCAGTTCCAACGAAGTTCTTGTCGCCCATTGCTTTAAAGTCTTTGCATATTTTGGCAAAGGCTGTACCAGGAGGAGGAGGAGGAACCGCGGCCACTGGGGGAGGAGGACGAGGGATGTATGCCGAGCTCGCGCCGTTGGCCCTAGCTTCTAAGTACCTTCGGAACCATCCAGGTACGGGTACTCCCTCAGGAAGGTTAAGATCAGACATGCGGAAAAATGGAAAGAAAAAGATTCAAACGAGGAAACAAAGGAAAGTGCTAATTGCTTTTGGGGAATAGCCTTTTTAAACATAAAACTTTTATTGAAAAATGCTTCTTTATAAACGGTTTTGGAAAATAGTTTTAGAAGGTTTTTAAAACTTTTGCCCCGTCTAGTAACCTTCTGCTCTGATACCAAATGTAACACCCCACCTCGGCTAGGGTCACTCACAAAGGGAATGCACTAGTTTTGGTGGAGTATTATCTAGGTAAACATACATAGAGATATCACAAGGCAGAACATAAATAAAGCAGCGGTATAAATTAAAAACCAAATTTCATTACTTTCCAGAAAAGAGTCAAAACCTCATATATCCAAAGTACAAATTATTCCATTACATCAAGTTCTAAATAAAGAAGCATAAACTTAAGATAACAAAAGTAAAATATTCCCCAAAAATAGCAGAAGTGCAGCCGTAGCATAGCTCAAGACCAAACCGTACATTAGCTGACAGAAAGCAAGCTAAATCCAAGCTAAGAGCCAGTGTTTCCTCCCTGAGAACCTAGGGAGGAAAACGAAAGAAAAAGAGGAAAAAGAAAAAGGGTCAGTCATAAAGACTAGTAAGCCCTAGTGACTTTCAGCATAAAAACTAGTAAAAGTAACATGACATGTGAAAACTGGAATTAAACATAAGGATGATAACAGGACTGGTATGATAACTAAGATAACAAGATAAGTCAAGTCTAGCATCGCATATACAAGATTCGTTGCACCAACTATACTAGTATTCTAACCCATGTCAAATATTAACCATGAAATGATCCCTTGGCCCAATATCATGAAATGACCCATTACGGGGTCCTACAGTACGATCTACTAATCGATCGGCTCCCTACAAGTTCTAACTCGTCATGTGTCTATGTCATACGGTCCAATCACGAAATGTAGTTACCTGTGCTAGGTCCACCATAGCGTGTATCAAGCCCTAGGGTGCCAACCACCGACACGAATCGAGCACGCACAGTGTAAACCTACTGGTGCCCAATGCCTGCTTTTTCAACTCCGGACTACATGCACGACCATAGTCCGCCTGAACCTAGCGCACCAACTCAGTCGTCGTTCTGGTCGCTTACAATCAGCCCAGTAATCGTGCCCCAATCTTCCTAGTCCCAGGGCATCGTGATACATCTAAGTGGGTTACTGCTGAAAAGGACCGCGTAACTAGGGTTTCTAATGGGTTAAGTGTTGTCATTCAAATTCGTGACTTAACCCTATCCAATCATGTATCAAGTTAGTTAAGTGTTGTCTTTCATGTTCATAACTTAACCCTATCATGTAGCATAAATTCATTAATGCACCCCAACCTCTCACATTAGACTAGTTGTTGTGGTCACTGGATTTGTCGGGCGGTTCCGGGCAGATTTACACCACAACATAGTCTAACCTCGGGTTTTAGGTGCGATATGACCAACTACCCACATTGGATCCTATTGTTTGCAGTCACTGGATTCACCGGGCGGTTCCGGGCATATTTACACTGCAAACTCAACCCAACCTCGAGTTGGCCATTTTCAAGTTCATTCTAGAGTCATGACCATGTTCAAGTCTCATATCAAGTTCGTGACAAGTTTCAAGGTAAGTTTCATGTCCATATTCAGATTCAAGTTATAACAATGTTCATGTTCCAAGTTCATGGTAAATTCAGGTTTGCCTAAACTACCCAAATCATATTCCCATCGCACGTGAATTCGAATTGATACAAACAAATCTAATTAGGGAATAACATAGAAAGAACAAGCATAAGGTGGCAAAAATGATTACAAGTCAAGCATGGTATAACTTGAGATAAACGATTACAACAATACTGGCATATGGAGTAGTGGTCTCAAATATCAATTCTAGCAAAATAGGGTGATAGTCATGGTAACAGTTGACATAAGATAATAACCCCAAACTTGTGAATAACAACTAATTCAACATCACATGCATGCATATTATGGACATTAGGGGTTTTAGATCTACAACATATATAGGCCCCAAATCAATTTCATATAAATACTACCACAAGTCAAGATTCAAGATGAATAGATCCAAGGTGAACAAATAGTAGATCCAAAATACTGGATCCAAAATGAACAATGATAGATCCAAGATATACAATGATAGATCCAAGATAATTGTCATACTTAGGTTCAATTTCAATTTACAACATGTCCATATTAAGTTTAAAGTTTAGTTCTAAAAGTAACTGGGGCTTACAGATCGTGGTTTGAGAATTAGAAAACAAAGAGGCGATGTTGAATCTCGAGTCTAACAGAAATCCCCCAAACAGCAATACTCTACACGTAGCCTTGTTGGAGAAGAAGCAATCCCTTTTCTCTAACTTTTCAACCAGAGTTTTAGCAGCATAAGGACAGAGAGAATTTGTGTAGAGAGACTAGAGTTAGGGGCTGTTTATGTAGGGTTAGGCCAATGAATTTAGACAGAAATCGGACTAGAAACATCAGAGAGAACTCTGACTCAAAAGGGGCTCGGCAACCAGGTCGACACCCAGGTCGACTCTATGGTCGACCTGATCTTGGGCAGGTCGACACTATGGTCGACCTAGTCCTAGGCGGGAAATTTCCCGCCCAGTCCGTTCTGGGGTTTGAATTCGAATTCTGAGCTATTTTTGAACTTGAAATTTCTGAAAATTTGAAGGGTCATAACTTGGTCATACGAACTCCGATTTTTGAAAACTCAGACTCGTTTCCAAGCAGAACTTCGAGACGAACGTAATGGCATAACCCGTTGCCCTTGATCCTTATTTAAAAAATTAATTCTGCCTTGATTTATGGTTATAACACATTATTAAAATACTGGTTGTTACAATTTGGTTCGTGGTAGACAGACTTACTAAGAGCGCCCATTTCATTCCCATGAAGAGTAAGAGGACTGCTCCATGGTTAGCCTCCGAATACATTTGAGAGATAGTTCGTTTGCACGGTGTTCGTTCTAGCATAGTGAGCGATCGCGATCCTATTTTTACTAGTGAGTTTTGGAAGAACTTGCAAGAGGCGGTAGGGACTCAGTTATGTTTGAGCACCGCATATCATCCTCAGACGAACGGCCAGACCGAGAGGGTGAATCTTATTCTAGAGGTCCTTTTGAGGCTATGTGTTTTAGACTTCGGAGGTACATGGGAGGAGCATCTTCCTTTGGTGGAATTCGCGTATAATAATAGTTTTCAGTCTAGCATTGGCATGGCACCTTTCGAGGCTCTTTATGGAAGGCCTTGTCGTTCACCTACATGTTGGTGGGAATCTACGGATAAGATCTTACTTGGGCCCGATATGATTAGAGAAACTTCGAAAAAGATCGATTTGATTTGAAGGAGGATGAAGACGGTGCAAGATAGGCAGAAATCATATGCGGACAAGAGGAGGACAGATCTTGAATTTGATATTGGGGACATGGTCTTTATCAAGGCGTCTCCATTACGGAATGTTGTTCGCTTTGGGTCCATTGGGAAGTTAGCACCAAGGTTCGTAGGGTCGTTTCCTATTAAGAAGAGGATTGGACAGATGTCGTATAGAGTGGAGTTGCCCAAGAGACTTAGTGGTGTACACGACGTATTCCATGTATCACATTTGAGGAAGTGCTTGCATGAGACCGCGGAAGTGGTAGAGCCGAGCTTGCTTAGAGAGGTAGAGGTAGAGCGTGATGTGATGATTCGACGAGCTCCTACATGCATTCTTGGGTCGGAGATTAAGAAGTTGAGGAATCGAGAGGTCAGGCTAGTCAAAGTGCAATGGGGAGATGATGGGAGCGACGCTACTTGGGAGACGGAAGAGAAGATGCGTTCATTGTACCCCTTTCTTTTCGAGGGTATGTCTTTTAATTTCTCCTTAATCGCTTAGCTTGTACTTGTTCTATCTTTAGTATATCCTCTCGCTAGTATCTTTGACCTTTAGATAGGGTAGTCCTATGGTTGAAACATGTGTTTGAGACATGTTATGTACGGTGGATGCATGTGGATGCAAGTGTTTGCTAGTGGTTGCTCGTGGATGCATATACACACACTTTAGGCACTAGATCGGCTCAGTCACTTTCATATTGCATAGTGCATATAAATGGATGTATTTAGTAAAATGAATGTACATTGAATGTGTGTATCATATGGATGTTGCATTTAAATGAATGGTTGTGCACACATTTAGTAATGATATGTATAGGGTTCCTTGCATACATGATGGATACATGGCACTATCATTATTTGCATTACGGAGGTCGACTGAATCAGTGGACCGCCTGATTTTGCATTAGTATACGAACATATACACACACTATGCATATGTACATGAAAAACAATAGAATTTTTTTAAGGACAATGGTTGCTAGTGGTTGATGGTTGAGTAGATGGATGATTGGATGGTAGGATACGTTCTTCTTGACTTAGAGATTTCGAGGACGAAATCCTTTAAGTATGTGAGAATGTAACACCCCGAATTTTGAATGATTGAATTAACTAAATTTAAGAACACTTAATTTTTAAAAGAGGAATGAAGGGAAACGGGTTGCACCATTGTGTTCGTCTCGGAATTCTTCATGGAATAGAGTCCAAGTTTTCGAAAAACGAAGTCCGGACGAAGGAGATATGACCCTCGGAAGATAACAAATATGTGTGAGCATGCCGACCAGGGAGGTCGACCTCCCAAGGGGGCAGGTCGACCATGGTGTCAACCTGTGTACCCCCAGGTCGACCTGGGGGTCGACCTCCCCCTTTGGGAGGTCGAACCTGGTTCGGCCAGTTTTGCTGCGTGGTGCGATTTTTGGGCCTGGGACGATTTTTGATGGTCCAGATCAGTTCTAGGGTTAATCCTAAGGCCTAAATAACTTCCTACACCTATAAATATGTCATCAACTTAACCCTAATTCATAAAATAATTTCTAAGACACCATTATGCTGCCAAACTCTCTCTTTAACCCTAGCCGCCGCCTCTAACCCAAATTGCAAGCATTCAACTTCAACTCAAATTAAAGATTAGATCTTCTACAACAATCAAAGAAGATTAATCAACATCACCGCAACGTTTCTACACCAATTTCAATTCGTTAATCCTTTTCTTAAGCCACGAAAGGTGAGTAAAGTTATTTTCACAAATTTAATGGGATTGAAGTAACATGAAAAAGTTGTAAAAAGGATTCATATATGTTTGTAATGAAAATCTCACCAAGTCTTCACCTTTTTGATTCATGTCATCATATGCCTATGCTTCTATGTAAAGTTCATACCTTTTATCAGTTTATTCATGTTGAATCTGTCATTATGCCTTTATGACAGTTTATATGCCCCTTTATTTCATGATGTTAATTCCAATTTTATGTGATTTGATTCTCTCTTCTTATACCTATTCCTTTTATTTTTGGATCTAGGCTACCTTCGAGCCTATGTTAAAAATACGCGCGAATGCGAATACGTGGGAACGATGGGGATATGTGAAATATGGAAAATTGGATATTATTGGATATTTTGGATAATTGGATAATATGTGAAATTGGCATATTTGGGTATGAATTACATGGAATTGATGAAATTGCTTATAATTGAAAATTTGTAATTAAGGCTAATTAATATGTAATTAGTGTAATTAGTGACAAGTTGGAATAGGCAAAAAGTGTAAACATGATTATATGTTGAATTGGAAACACATGACATGAAAATTGATGTTTGGGTGAAATACGATTATTAATAAACCTTTGACACGAGGTTAGGCGCAATTATGGTGTAAGACTGCCCGGAATCGACCAGCAAATCCAGCTGCCACAATTGGACGTCTAATATGAGAGGTCAAAGGCATGAATTGTAGACGTAACAATGGGTGACACGAGGTTAGACCCGGTTTGTGGCGTAAGACTGTCCGGAACCCCCCGGCAAATCCAGCGGCCACAAAGTGTTCGGTCTAATGTGGGAGGTCATGCACCGTTCGTCATAAGGAAAGAATTAAGGAATACTAACCATAATAAGACATGGGTATGGTTAGAGGGTAAAGTGGGGTGACATGTAAATATGGACTTAACCGGAATAAGATAAGGCATGTAAATTATGACATGTAAGTATGGACTTAACCGTAGCATGTGTAAGACATGGACATTTAAATTAAAATGGTTAAATGGGGGAAAACCTAGTGGGGGCCAAGCATAGGTGGGAGGCTTGTGTCGGATGGGGACCTATTTCAACCAGTAACCCGTTTGAGTATCTAATTGGGCCCGGTACTAGGCCGGGGTTGGGGCACGCTTACTGGGATTGAATATAAGAGGTCAAAACGTGAATAGCGATGGCAACGCAAGTCCAACGGGTTCATGTGCGTGCTTGGGTCCGGGCTGGTGGGTAAGACGTTGTTGCATCGTGTAGGTATGGTCGTGCATTTCATGTTGGTATCGGGGTTGCCACTTTGGGGAGTGATACACCCCACTGTGGGGCCAACACGGGTGCCTATGGGGTTTAGGGAGCCGATCGAATGGGTAGAGTAAGGGTACCTTAGCGGTTGTAGGAGCAAGCCGGCACCTATGATAGCAGCTAGGTATAAGTAACTACCAAGTTTGTCATTTGGGTACAGTTAGTGGGATGGGAACAACCTTGAGTAAAAGAGACTAGTAGATGTGCGGTGTAATTAAGTAACGTGGTGTAACTTAGCAAAAGTGCGGTGTAACGAAATACATGTTGGTTTAGTTGGATAGTCCTTTGGGTGCTAGTCTGATGTTGACTTCGGTTTTCGGGGTTAGTACTTGGAGGGTTGTTCGCTTAGCCAAGGTGTAGGATTGTCTTAGTACTTAGGAACGAAATCATCTTGTCCATCCTTTTTATCTACCTTATCTATGTTACAGCCATATCATGATGCCTATTTATGTCTTGATCATTTACCTTACCTATTACTTGTTAAAATTATTGGACTTGCCAGACTTTATGTCTGACCCCCTTTGTTTTCGCCTCTTTTCTTTCTCCTCCCCCCCCCCCCCCCCCCAGGTTTGCAAGGAGGGAATACTACAGCTTAGTGTCGATTTCTTTCCGTTGCTTGAAAAGAGTAGATGTTTCGCTTTGGACTCTCTCATCTTTATGGCTTTGCTTATGCTCAGTCGGGATTTATGCATTTATGTTTTTTAAGTATTTGCTTCTTTATGTACTGTGAAGTTTTGGAAAAGACTATTGATCCTGTTGTAATGGTTTTGGAAACTACTTATGTAAGCTTGTTTTGAGTTATGATGCTATGAAATAAGTTTTATCTTCCGCTGTGTTGTTTTATTTATTTATTCTTGTAATTTATCTGTTCCATACAACAATAACGCTTCATGGACTTTGATGCATTCCCTTTGTGAGTGACATTAATGGACATGGGGTATTACACCAACCTTTCTATGGGATACCGAATTTCAAACAAAACCACAATAGTAAAGTGTCAAGGATCCATATCATAGCACTACCACATAATAGCCACGTAGCAAACACCTAGGCTCCATACCAGTGTTGCTTCGAATATCTAGAAGGAAATAGTCATCCCCGAAGGGGCGCGACCCCCATAACCTTGCTGCATCCTTTCCTGTTTCGGTCATTTTCGGGATGCGAGGCTTGTTGAAGTCACGATACATAAATCTACGCTTCAAAAGGCCATGTTTAGATCATCAATAGTTCACCACTTAGCATGCTACATTGTCGATTCACAACAAATAATCAAGGTTATTAATATATAACCCTCTGAGTACATAAATCCCAAACGAGGGCGATAAGCTAAGAGAGTAAATTCTTTGCCACAAACAGATATAACATCAATAGAAACCAATTTGTTATATTGTAAACTACTATATCAGACACATCCATTTACAAGTCCGTTCTGGGTCTGAACAAAACCAAAGGCGCTTTATTCCTCATCTAATAAAGGAGAGATGCCCTTGCAAATAAGGAATTCCTTCAAATACGTCCAGATTGCTTCCACTTAACTGATATAAAATCCATCTTCAAATGGAAGTTATCCATTTGAGACATTCAGTAAGCAGTCCTTTCGATGTGAAGGTTCCCGGTCTTCACCACCATCTTCAATAGCTTTTGATATGCATCAACAAATTGTTTTATTATTCAAAATGGTTTACAGATCCAAACACCGTTCCTGGTCTTTTAAAATAATAAGCGCAAGTCTAAAAGCATTTATATGGAACATATATGTGCCTAAGTCTCTTTCTTTTAATTTGGAAAATTTTCCACTTAAGTTTTAGATCCAAAACATATAAGCTTCCAAAATTATTGAATAAAATTTCATCTTTCCAACTCAAATAAATTTTCAAATGATTTACATTGATTTTACAACATTTTTAAATCAACTTATCTAACCTTTTTCGAAAAATCCCATTTTGACTTGTAAACTGCAGATTCAGGATTTTTATTGAAAATTGGATTTGACTTATTTAAAAATCTAACCTTTGGATCTTGAATTTTCCTTTTGTATTTGAAAGCCCTTTTATTTTGAACCAAATGTTTTCTATTTCGGGAAAATCCGATGGTCGGATCTCCTGGTATATCAATTTAAAGTTAACGACTAGACTTCATGAACTATTGCTGCGCGACTAGTATATTTTGACCATTTTGTGACTCGGGCTCAGAATTTGTCTGATTCTCTTCTAGTTGGTCAATATTTTATTTAAATTCAAATAAGATCTCTGAAAAACTATATTTTTAAATTTTCAAACTTAAAATCAAATATTCAAATTTATGGATATTATATTATTATTTTAAATAAGAAAATATTATTATTTCTCAAAAATCAACTTTTGGTTTTCATTCTTTTCATAAACTCAAATTTAGTATTTTATAAAAACAATAAAACATTTTTAAATTTAAAATAATTTCCAAATGCATTTCATATTAAATTTCAAATCGGAATTTAAATTAATCATCCCGTTCATCGGATCAGTTAGGGATAGTCAGGGAGAGCAGAAAACTATATTTTTCAAACCCAAACCAAGACACTATCCTCTCTTTTATAGTAGAATGTTCTTGTATTTTCCGAAAGATTCTTCACAAATATATGTATCCATACATATGTGTCATTTACTTAAGTGTGATAAATTAACATTTAATTTATCAAATGGGTATCTGTAACACCCCGTGAATTCTATAACGTTAAGCTTCACAAATAAAATTATAATTAATTATAAATGATGAAATCAAGGGAAATGGGTTACGCCATTGCGTTCATCTCGAAATTCTTCTTGAGATAAAGTCCAAGTTTGCGTAAAACGGATATCGTATGAAGAAGATATGGACGAATGAAGTTGGGCAGAAAAACCAGAAAACGGGTCAGAATGCACTGGCGCACTTGGGAAGTGCGCCAGTACATTTTTAGCCTGACGCACCTGCCAAGTGCGCCTAGGTCAAAATGACATGTTGGTCAGGTCCTGGCTGGCCTGGTCAGGTCCTGGCTGGCCTGGTCAGGGTCTGGTCGAATTCTGATGCTTGGCTGAGTCACTAGGGCTTACATGTCACCTTTTGATTGTCTCTTTGAACTTTGTATGGTCTAGATTCCTCCTATCTTCATCTGATGGCTCAAAACAATTTAAAATTCTATAAATACAACTCAAGTCTAACCCTAAATTCACACAAATAATAGAATACAAAAGCCGTCATGCTGCTGGAGAGGAACTAGGAATGGCCGTCAATTAGAAAGTCTAGAGACAAGCCAACACTAAAGCCTAAGAGACGAATCAAATTAAAGTTTAATCAAATCAATCAACGCAACGTTAGTCTACCCAAAGGAGCGCATCTCAGTTTCAGAATTCAGAATCCAGAATTCAAGATTCTGCATTCGTTGTAAGTATAGTGACCTTTCAGAATATGAATTAAAACTGTGATGTGATTCGATGTAAATGAAAATAGAATCGGGTTGTTATATCGTATAAATTTTGTGTATTGTAATGGTTCTATCATGACTTGTGTATTGATGTTTGTGGCATAAATTGATTGATGCAAGCCTATTGAACAATTGTATATAAAAACAATGGCACTTGCAAGTTTGTGGCAAAAACTAGGAATTGATCCCTTTTTGTATATGTCGATGGCATGGACTATGTATATTCCCTTAGTCTAAATTAGAATTTATGTAAACATGCTATAGACCTTTTATGCCTACATGACCCAAAACCTATGATATCATTCTTATGTTTATTGGCAAGTATAATTAGATCTATGTTTGCAAGTATAATTGGACCTATGTTTCATAAACTATGCAAGTTCATCTTTATTTGCAAAATATAATTTGTTCTATGTCAAACATCGTTTGGGTTTCATAAACTATGCAAGTCCATGCTTATTTGCAACATATAATTGGTTCTATGTCAGACATCGTTTGGGTTTCATAAACTATGCAAGTTCATGTTGAAATAGGCTATATGATTAGATGTAAAAATTGTACATTTTTGATGAATATATAACATGCTAGTTTTGTGGTCGATGTTAGGCCAAGTTAAACATGTTTAAACACAAGTTTGTATTTGCCTAAACTATGCCATTTCATATGTCACCTATTTAGTCCTACTTTGATTTGAATGCAAGTTCACATGACCCATGTTATATGTTAGTTGAATCGCCAAATTGCAAGTTCATACCTATGATGTTCATATTGATTATGCCAAAAATGCCAAGTTTACACTTATGTCACGTTTACGTTTATGAATTCCCTTATGCCTATTTGTGTGCGCTAAATTAGGCTAAGTTTTTAGCCTAATATTATATGTTAAAAACTATGCGAACGAAGATTAGGCTAAGATTGTTAGCCTAATGTTTAAACGGGGTAACGTTGGGAATATTTGAAAACTTGACATAAAAATATATGAAATTGGCATGTTTGTCACATGCCAAAATTGGTGGCATTTAAACGGTATAAATTCTTATACCAAAAATGTTAAACTTGGAATGTGGGCCATAATATTTAATTGTTGACAAATTTACATATATTCAGTAATAAAGACAAATATGTAAATTTATAAAACATGATATGCTTAACCCGAGGTTGGATTGACTTGTGATGTAAACCTGCCCGGACCCGCCCGGCTGTCCAGTAGTCACAACAATACCTATCCAATGTGGGTGGTTAAGCATTGAGCCCAATAAGGACCCGAGGTTAGACTGAGCTACGGTGTAAACCTGCCCGGAACCGACCGACACATCCACTAACCGTAGCAATACCTGTCTAATGTGAGTGGTCTAGTGCTCCTAAGAGGCTAAGGACAGATGGTAGGGTTAAGTCAACTATAACACTTAACCAAATTCAACATGTTAACAAGAATTGATGGGTGGGGTTAGGTAAATACAGACACTTAACCACTTAGCATGTTTGACTAGAAAATCCTAGTAACGAGGGACCCGTTTCAGCAGTAACCCAAGTTAGGTATCAACAGTTCCCTGAAACTAAGCAGGGTGGGGCACGATTACTAGGCTGATTGTAAGCGGTCAAACGACGGCGGTGGGTGCACAGTGTAGGTCTAACGGGGTGCGGGCGTGCACACACTCCGGAGCAGACAACCAGGACACTGGGGACACCAGTAGTATAACCTATGCCTTCTAGTTTTATGTCGGGGCCGCCACCATGGGTCTTGATACACCCCATGGGGGGACTAGCATAGGTATCTACAATTCTTGGGGGTCGTATGACACATGTTAACGCGAGTAGGAGCCGATCTTTTAACAAGAATGGGGATCATTTCACCCTCACCATGGGGTGCCAGTTAGAATAAATTCAAGTAGGTGCAAAGATATAGTATGGGTGCGATAGTACATTCGACACTTCCTTAGCTGGTGACACTTCCCTATTTTTAGTTTACATCCATCATACCCTTTTCTTATTCACATATTGAAGAGTTACTAAATTTGCTCAGGCTTTATGTCTGACCCTATTTTCTTTTCGTCTTCTTTTCTTTCGTCCCCCCCCCCTCCAGGTCCACAGGGAGGAAACAACTCAACTCAGTCAGACTCTTTACAAGCACCAAGAACGTAGATGTATGATTTGGATCTTTCTTGCTCAGATAATGGCTTTGGATATCACTATGGGGATTTTTGTCACTTTATTTATGTTTTCATGCTTCTTTAATAATCAAGACAGTTATGAGGTTGTAATGTTGGAAGTATTTTGAGACAATTATGGAAATCTTTTGTTTGATACACGTATTGATGAAATAAAAGTTTATTTGGTTTCCGCTGTTTGAAATATGTGTATTTATATCTGTCTTGAGTTTATCTGTGGCTTTTACTTATAAACCTCCACCAAAGTTAAGGCATTCCCTTTGTGAGTGACCTTAATGGAGGTGGGGTGTTTCACTTGGTATCAGAGCATAGGTTTACCAAACAAGATAAAAGTTTTTGAAAATTGTTTTCAAAAAGAAAGTTTAAAGAAGCATTTTTTTTAGAAAAAGTGTTATATTTATAAAAAGACAAAATCCCCCAAAGCCATGTGCCCTATCTATCACTCTCTATCCTTCGTTTTGAATTTTTCCTTTCTGTTTCAGCATGTCTGGAGACCTTAACCTTCCAGAAGGAGTGCCGATTCCCGGCTGGTTTAGGAGGTACTTGGAAGCAAGGGCTAATGGCGCGGGCCCAGCGGACATCCCTCCTCCGGTGGCCACGGTTCCTCCTCCTCCTCCGCCTCCTCGTGGAAATGCCTTCGCAAAAACATGTAGAGACTTCAAGGCTATGGGTGGAAAAGACTTTTATGGGACAGAATCTTTTGTTGAAGCAAGAAACTGGTTAAAGGAGACTGAGGATTTGTTTGTCATCTTTGGAGTGGATGACAGGAAAAAGATACAACTTGCGGTGTGGTTACTTAAGGATGAAGCTTCCTATTGGTGGGAAGTTACCAATGCTCAAAGGGCGGTGGAAACATGGGAAGACTTCAGGACAAGGTTTGAGATGAAATTCCTCTCCCAAGCCGAAAGAAGCCTGCAAATGGAAAAGTTTCTAACTCTGAAACAGGGAAGCATGACGATCAGGGAATATGTTAATCAGTTTAATCAGCTGGCCAGATTTGGGCTAGACTTAGTAAACACCCAACACAAGAAGGCACTTCGCTTTGTCAAGGGTTTGAATGAGCCTCTACACAGCCTTGCCATGACCCATGTATCCACGGGAGCGACTTATGAAAGCCTGGTGGACATGGCGTTGCTACACGAGGAAGACCACGGCAAGAAAGAAACTAAGGGGGAAGAGAAGAAAGAAGGTCTACAAGCAAAGAAAACAGACTTCAAGAAAGGAGGGAAGAACAATAAGCCCCATGAGAAGAGAAGGAGCAATTTCTGTGGCATTGTGGGCGATATATCAAAAGACTGTCGGAAAAGGAAGGCGAAGATGGGTGGTTGCTTCCATTGTGGAGAGACTGGGCACCAAGCTAAGGACTGCCCAAAGAAGAAAGGGCAGGGACAGGAAGCCGGATCCACTTCAGGGGGTTAGGTTCATGCGCTAGTGGCACCTCAGCAGGAACGAGGTAGTAATATTTCTGTAGAAAGTGTAGTCTATCTTTATGATCATCCAGTTCGTACACTTTTTGACTCTGGCGCGTCACACTCTTTTATTTCATCTGCCTTAGTAGAATCTCTGCATCTAGACACTAGTATGGTAGAAGATCCCTTAGTAGTTTCAAATCCAATTATGGGCCCCGCTTACTTGTCAATGGTTTGTTTGGGTTTGAAAATCTCTATTCTCAGCGTTGAGTTTAGTTGTAGTGCCTTTGTTTTGGGCTTCTCGGGATATGGTTTGATCTTAGGCATGGACTGGTTATCCAGTAATAGTGCCATTCTTGACTGTGAGAAAAGAGTAGTTAGACTCTTGACTCGGCTTGGTAACACTCTAGAAATTTCTTGTAATCCCTTGAATGTTGTTATGCTTAGTTATCTAGAGTCGCTTGATGCTTCTGATGAGAAATTGCAATTAGTTAGAGTAGTCCGGGAATATCCGGATGTCTTTGAGGAAGTGAAAGGCTTACCTCCGAGGCGGGAAATAGACTTCCGCATATATCTTGTGGATAACGCAAAGCCTGTAGCTTTACCTGTCAGACACATGGTTCCAAGGGAGAGAAAGGAGCTCAGTAAGCAGGTTAAAGAACTTCTCGAAAAGGGGTTCATTAGACGGAGCATTTCGGAATAGGGTGCTCCAGTGGTGTTCGCAACCAAAGCAGACGGTTCGCTTCGCCTTTGCGTCGACTATAGGGAGTTAAACAAATTGACCAAGAAAAATAGGCACCCTCTTCCCCGAATCGACGATTTGTTTGATCAGCTTGTAGGTGCGACGGTCTTCTCCAATCTTGATCTGGCAACTGGGTTCCATCAGCTAAGAGTAGCTGAAAACAGCATTGATAAGACAGCGTTCAGAACCCCAGACGGTTTCTTCGAGTGGCTTGTCATGCCTTTCGGCTTGACAAACGCACCCGCTTATTTCGTAGACCTAATGAGCAGGGTGTTCAGAGAATGCCGCAACAAATTTGTGGTTGTCTTCATAGATGATATCTTAATCTTCTCAAAGAGTGAGGAAGAACATGCTCAGCATCTGAAAGAAATCATGGATACTCTCCGTGCACATCAACTAAAAGCCAAATTCTCCAAGTGTCACTTCTGGAGAAAAGACGTAAGGTTTCTTGGGCATATAGTGTCCAAAGAAGGGTTGGATGTGGACCCCGCGAAAGTGGTGGCAGTGCAAGATTGGAAGACACCAAGAAATGCAACTGAAGTTCGAAGCTTTCTTGGGCTAGCCGGTTTTTACCGAAAGTTTATTAGGGATTTTGCGAAAATCTCAGCCCCACTCACAAGGCTAAGAAAGAAGAATCTGGCATTCACTTGGGATTTGGACTGCGAGTTTGCTTTCCAACGTTTAAAAAGGGCTCTTACAACAACCCCAGTTCTAACTCTGCCTGACGGAAGCAAAATGTTCACAGTATACACGGATGCATGTGGAACGGGACTAGGCGCTGTTCTAATGCAAGAAGGAAGTGTAGTAGCTTATGGCGAAAGACAATTGAAGGTTCATGAAAAGAACTACCCAACCCACGATCTTGATTTGGCCGCCATCGTCTTTGCACTTAAATCTTGGCGCCATTATCTCTTAGGTGAAAGTTTGAATTATACACGGACCATAAATCGTTGAAATATCTCTTCTCCCAGAAGGATCTTAACTTGAGGCAACAAAGATGGATGGAGTTTCTTGCCTCGTATGATTTTGAAATTTCCTATACTCCCGGAAAAGGCAACGTAGTAGCAGACGCGTTGAGCCGAAAGAAACTAACCCTAAGCCCTCTCTTTGTGGAAAGGCAAAACTTGGAGTATATTGCCAGTTTTAACTTTAGGCCCTCCTCGGATTTTGTATCGGGTTTGTTAGCATCTCTCGAAGTACGCCCTACTCTCTTAGACTCGATAGGGGCTACACAACGTGAAGACCCTCAGCTTGTTGATGTGATTGATAAACTTATTAGGGGTGAGACTTCTAGTCACCTCAGTAGATACGCCATTGATGATAAGGGTTGGCTGAGACGAGATGGAAGATTACGCATCCCACATGCAAGGGAGTTGACAAAGAAGGTTCTCGAGGAAGCGCATCATTCCAAGATGACTATACACCCTGGCGGTGATAAGATGTACAAGGATATAAAAAGGACTTTCTTTTGGAGCGGCATAAAGCAAGACGTGGCAGATTTCGTTTCTAAGTGCATGACCTACCAACGGGTCAAGGCGGAAAAAAAGAAGCCTGGAGGACTACTTCATCCTCTAGAGGTCCCACAGTGGAAGTGGGATAGCATTTCAATGGACTTCATTGATGGACTGCCTAGGTCGAGAAGAGGAAACACTGGCATTTGGGTAATAGTGGATAGGCTTACTAAAAGTGCCCACTTTATACCTATCAAGAGTAGAAGGACTGCCGCATCTCTAGCATCTCTTTATCTCAAGGAAATAGTTCGACTCCATGGGATACCCTCCAGCATTGTTAGTGACCGAGACCCTATCTTCACGAGTGAGTTTTGGCGGAGTCTGGAAGAAGCTGTAGGCACGCAGTTATGTTTGAGCACGGCCTATCACCCCCAAACCGATGGCCAGATGGAACGGGTGAATAGAGTTTTAGCGGATCTTTTAAGACTTTGCGTTCTTGACTTTGGAGGGACGTGGGAGGATAACCTTCCTTTAGTGGAATTTGCCTACAACAACAGCTACCATCGGCATGGCACCCTTCGAAGCCTTGTATGGAAGACCGTGCAAATCACCAACTTATTGGTGGGAGTCTACAGATAAGCTTATACTTGGGCCAGGCATGATTCGAGAAACTTCAGAGAAAGTGGACTTGATACGTAGGAGAATGAAGACAGCCCAAGACAGACAGAAATCCTACGCCGACAAAAGAAGGACCGACCTTGAGTTTGAGGTTGGGGACAGGGTTTTCCTTAATGTATCCCCTTTAAGGAACGTCGTTCGCTTTGGATCCGTAGGAAAGCTAGCACCAAGATTTGTAGGACCGTTCCCTATCATCGAGAAGATTGGGAAAATGGCTTATAGAGTAGATCTGCCTGAAAAGATTGGCCGGAATTCACAACGTCTTTCACATTTCTCATCTCCGGAAATGTCTACATGAATCAGCGAAAGTGGTGGAGCCAAGCATTCTAGAAGAAGCCAAAGTAGAACGTGAAGCAACTGTGAGGAGAGTTCCAACTCGAATCGTAGGAACTGAAATCAAAAAGCTACGCAACCGCGAAGTGAAGCTCGTTAAGGTTCAGTGGAGCGACGCCGAGGAAGACGCGACTTGGGAAACTGAGGATAGAATACGCGTTGCCTACCCTCTTCTTTTTGAGGGTACATCTTTAACCTCTTTTTTTTCTTAAGTTGTGCTTGTATCTATCTTTTTAGGTATATCTCCTCGATATTATCCTTTATCCTTAGGTAGAAACCCCTTTGGATGTAAACATGTATTTGAAACATGTTATGGTTGATGGCTGCAAGTGGTTACAAGTGGTTGCTAGTGGTTGCTCGTGGATGCATATACACACACAATCTAGGTCTTAGATCGGCTCAATCACTTCATACTGCATATGCATATATGTATTCTTATTTGTATATGGTTGTAAACTTGATATGTTGTCATATGGTCATCACATTTGTATGAATAGTTGGGCACTCATGTAGAATTATGAGTAGGAAAAATTTGCATACATAATGGATTCATGACACTTACATGATTCGCATTAAGGAGGTCAAATGAATCAGTAGACCGCCTGATTTCTGCATTAGATAAGGACATGTACACACACTATGCATATGATCATGAAGCATTAGAAGTCTTTTAAGGACAGTGGATGCCTGTGTTTGATGGTTGAGTAGATGGACTGTTGGATGGTAGGATATACATTCTTCCTAAATTGAAGATTTCGGGGACGAAATCCTTTTAAGGGGGGGGGGGGGGGAGAATGTAACACCCCGTGAATTCTATAACGTTAAGCTTCACAAATTAAAGTATAATTAATTATAAATGATGAAATCAATGGAAATGGGTTATTCCATTGCGTTCGTCTTGAAATTCTGCTTGAGATAGCGTCCAAGTTTGCATAAAACGGATATCGTATGAAGAAGATATGGACGAACGAAGTTGGGCAGAAAAAACAGAAAATGGGTCAGAATGCACTGGCGCACTTGGAAAGTGCGCCAGAACAAAGTTGAACTGGCGCACTTGGGAAGTGCGCCAGTACATTTTTAGCCTGGCGCACCTGCCAAGTGCGCCCAGGTCAGAATGACCTGCTGGTCAGGTCCTGGCTGGCCTGGTCAGGGTCTTGTCGAATTCTGATGCTTGGCTGAGTCATTAGGGCTTACATGTCACCTTTTGATTGGCTCTTTGAACTTTGTATGGTCTAGATTCCTCCTATCTTCATATGACGGCTCAAAACAATTTAAAATTCTATAAATACAACTCAAGTCTAACCCTAAATTCACACAAATAATAGAACAAAAAAGCCGTCATGCTGCTGGAGAGGAACTAGGAATGGCCGTCAATTAGAAAGCCTAGAGACAAGCCAACACTAAAGCCTAAGAGACGAATCAAATTAAAGTTTAATCAAATCAATCAACGCAACGTTAGTCTACCCAAAGGAGCGCATCTCAGTTTCAGAATACAGAATCCAGAATTCAAGATTCTGCATTCGTTGTAAGTATAATGACCTTTCAGAATATGAATAAAAACTTTGATGTGATTCGATGTAAATGAAAATAGAATCGTGTTGTTATATCGTATAAATTTTGTGTATTGTAATGGTTCTATCATGACTTGTGTATTGATGTTTGTGGTATAAATTGATTGATGCAAGCCTATTGAACAATTGTATATAAAAACAATGGCACTTGCAAGTTTGTGGCAAAAACTAGGAATTGATCCCTTTTTGTATATGTCGATGGCATGGACTATGTATATTCCCTTAGTCTAAATTAGAATTTATGTAAACATGCTATAGACCTTTTATGCCTACATGACCCAAAACCTATGATATCATTCTTATGTTTATTGGCAAGTATAATTAGATCTATGTTTGCAAGTATAATTGGACCTATGTTTCATAAACTATGCAAGTTCATCTTTATTTGCAAAATATAATTTGTTCTATGTCAAACATCGTTTGGGTTTCATAAACTATGCAAGTCCATGTTTATTTGCAACATATAATTGGTTCTATGTCAGACATCGTTTGGGTTTCATAAACTATGCAAGTTCATGTTGAAATAGGCTATATGATTAGATGTAAAAATTGTACATTTTTGATGAATATATAACATGCTAGTTTTGTAGTCGATATTAGGCCAAGTTAAACATGTTTAAACACAAGTTTGTATTTGCCTAAACTATGCCATTTCATATGTCACCTATTTAGTCATACTTTGATTTGAATGCAAGTTCGCATGACCCATGTTATATGTTAGTTCAATCGCCAAATTGCAAGTTCATACCTAAGATGTTCATATTGATTATGCCAAAAATGCCAAGTTTACACTTATGTCACGTTTACGTTTATGAATTCCCTTATGCCTATTTGTGTGCGCTAAATTAGGCTAAGTTTTTAGCCTAATATTATATGTTAAAAACTATGCGAACGAAGATTAGGCTAAGATTGTTAGCCTAATGTTTAAACGGGGTAACGTTGGGAATATTTGAAAACTTGACATAAAAATATATGAAATTGGCATGTTTGTCACATGCCAAAATTGGTGGCATTTAAACGGTATAAATTCTTATACCAAAAATGTTAAACATGGAATGTGGGCCATAATATTTAATTGTTGACAAATTTACATATATTCAGTAATAAAGACAAATATGTAAATTTAGAAAACACGATATGCTTAACCCGAGGTTGGATTGAGTTGTGATGTAAACCTGCCCGGACCCGTCCGGCTGTCCAGTAGTCACAACAATACCTATCCAATATGGGTGGTTAAGCATTGAGCCCAATAAGGACCCGAGGTTAGACTGAGCTACGGTGTAAACCTGCCCGGAACCGACCGGCACATCCAGTAACCGTAGCAATACCTGTCTAATGTGAGTGGTCTGGTGCTCCTAACAGGCTAAGGACAGATGGTAGGGTTAAGTCAACTATAACACTTAACCAAATTCAACATGTTAACAAGAATTGATAGGTGGGGTTAGGTAAATACAGACACTTAACCACTTAGCATGTTTGACTAGAAAATCCTAGTAACGAGGGACCCGTTTCAGCAGTAACCCAAGTTAGGTATCAACGGTACCCTGAAACTAGGCAGGGTGGGGCACGATTACTGGGCTGATTGTAAGCGGTCAAACGACGACGGTGGGTGCACGGTGTAGGTCTAACGGGGTGCGGGCGTGCACACACTCCGGAGCAGACAACTAGGACACTGGGGACACCAGTTGTATAACCTATGCCTTCTAGTTTTGTGTCGGGGCCGCCGCCATGGCTCTTGATACACCCCATGGTGGGACCAGCATAGGTATCTACAATTCTTGGGGGCCGTATGACATATGTTAACGCGAGTAGGAGCCGATCTTTTAACAAGAATGGGGATCACTTCACCCTCACCATGGGGTGCCAGTTTGAATAAATTCGAGTAGGTGCAGAGATATAGTATGGGTGCGATAGTACATTCGACACTTCCTTAGCTGGTGACACTTCCCTATTTTTAGTTTACATCCATCATACCCTTTTCTTATTCACATATTGAAGAGTTACTAGATTTGCTCAGGCTTTATGTCTGACCCTATTTTCTTTTCGTCTTCTTTTCTTTCGTCCCCCCCCCCCCCCCCCCAAGGTCCACTGGGAGGAAACAGCTCAACTCAGTCACACTCTTTACAAGCAGCAAGAACGTAGATGTATGATTTGGATCTTTCTTGCTTGGATAATGGCTTTGGATATCACTATGGGGATTTTTGTCACTTTATTTATGTTTTCATGCTTCTTTAATAATCAAGACAGTTATGAGGTTGTAATGTTGGAAGTATTTTGAGACAATTATGGAAATCTTTTGTTTGATACACGTATTGATGAAATAAAAGTTTGTTTGGTTTCCGCTGTTTAAAATATGTGTATTTATATCTGTCTTGAGTTTATCTGTGGCTTTTACTTATAAACCTCCACCAAAGTTAAGGCACCCCTTTTGTGAGTGACCTTAATGGAGGTGGGGTGTTTCAGTATCATTCAACATAAGTGTTAATACACTTAACACTTTGGGTTCACCACCCATAACACATCCAATAGCCCAATTAAACATCCAATAACTACACATGGAGTCATTTTCTTAAGAAGTCACAACGTTAACACATAAGGGTGATCTTTTTACACTTTAAACTAAGTGTGTAAATAGTCAACATATAAAGGCCACATTTTTAACATGTCAAAGTAAGTGTTTGCACTTTGAACCCACAGAGGTGATATTGTTAACCCTTTACACTAAGTATTCATGTTTTTCATACTCAGTAACAACCAAATCAATTCAAAGTCAACCCATTCATCAACATATTCAAACCAAACGCACATATAATCAAATATATATTATTTAAACACATAAAGGTTAAATTTTTCATCACTGAGGATTCCACTCCTTCACTCTTTAAGTGCTAGGACTTTGACCTTGAAAACAAGAACAAAGTTGAAATCTTTTGGTTAAAACATAGTAAAAATTTTGATTTTTATAAGGTGTATGCCCTTGATGCTAAAAGGAAGAGGGATATAAATGATTTTAAGGTGGGAAGATGGTATTTTAGGTGGAATGGGTGCAAATTGGTCACGGCCTAGGGGTGTTTGGGGGTGTTTTCTTGCAATTGAGGGAAGGTGGTTTCTATTTTGGAGAAGTAGAGATGAAAGGGGGTGGTTTGGAGTTAGAAAAGTGGGGAGAAGGGGGAGAACTTGTATTGGTCGTGAGTTAAGGAGAAGGAGGAGGCCACTATTAGAGTTTTGGAGAAAATGAAAGAGAAGGGAAAAGTAAATAAAAGAAGGAAGAATAAATTCGTTTTATTTTGGAAGAAAACGCACCAATTTTTGACAGCACAAAAGCTCACATGCTTTAGTACTTAGCTTTGGAAAATGGGGAAGAGGTGTTGAAAAAGAAGAGAAAAGAAGGAAGAAAATGACACCAAAAAAGGAGGGGAGTAGTAGTGCATATGGACATGTTTTGTAAGTGGAAAATGACATGGCATAACATGAAAAAAATTATTTTATTTGGTTAAGTAACTTAGGGTTTTAGTTAGTTTAACTTAATTGGTTCGTTTCTTGTCTAATGATAATAACTAAAACAATTAACCAATTTCTACAACAAATTTATAAACCAATAATTTATTTTCCAAACAATATTTGATCCATTATTTAATTAATTTTAAATTCAATTACTATGTTCTCAAAATTAATTATATACTTATACATATCAAAAATCAATTTAAATTATATCTCAAATCCGTAAATTAAAGTGATTAGATACAGATCTCTGCTTATATCCGGGGTGTAGAATTTAGTCGTTATTGTTAGGTAACGCGAAAGGAGGAACTTAAGGCAAGACTAACACTAGAGGGGGGTGAACAGTGTTTCTAAGGAATTTACAAAAATCTTAAACTTAAATGATGTACTATATGAATAACACATAACAGAGATGATATCAGACACAGAATCAAACACAAACATAAAAACAGATAAATATAAAATGTAGAAAAGGAAAGAACACACCGGATTTTATACCGATTCGGATTACTCCTACGTCTAGTCCTATGCAACATTGAATTGCGCAGAGTTTTATTATTATCCAAATACAATCTCCTTGATTTCACGGCTACAAGGTTAACACCGCTCTAAACACCCTTGATTTCACGGTTACAAGGTTACCACCGCTCCCTTTCTTTGACTACAGGGCTACAAGGAACACACCCTTTCCCAAACACTTCCCATATGATTACAACAGCACTATAACTCTTCAATAGCATTTCAATTCAGAGAGTAATGGATAGAGAGTGAGAAAAGAAGAATATTTATATCATTAGAGCAGAAATCGGCAAAGTAGAAGTGTAGAAATCAATTAAAATATGAAATATTAATGGTGGGATAACAGGGGTGAAGATGGAGAAGAAAAATGATTAAAAAATTTGAAATCAGCCCTTATTTATAAGATTTGAAAGGTTGCAACGCTTCTTGAACGTTACAAATAGTGAAAAGTCACTTCCTTTGAAAATTAAATTTCTGACAGTTGTATGTCGACATATACATATATGTATGTTGACATAGTCATGTGAAAATTTTGAATTTTGAAAATTTTCAAGTGTTTAAACATATATATTATTCTGGAAATTCTTGAGTAAAAACTTAGTGATGTAAATGAGTATTCTAAAGTGTAAAATCATATGAAAACATAAATATATAATATATAAACATATATATAAAATTATAAGGTTTAAAACTATAAAATTATAAGATTATAAAACTATATATGTAAACTTGTATATATTTAAAACTTTAAACTTGTTTCAATTTTTAAGTAAGATAGAAAATAATTTGAAAAATAGAATTTGAATTTTGAAAACAGAATTTGAATTTTGAAATTAGAATTTAAATATCATAATTTGAATTTGAACCTGGAGTGCTATTTAGAGTCTTACATATAAACTAGGCTCTATTACTATATCTTTCTTGAACGTTTGAACTCTTGATAACTTGATTACTCATGAGTCTTGAATCTCCTCTGAATTCTGAATCTCCTGAAACTCTAAAACGGTGCAATCTTCAGTCTTTAAGTCCTGTATACAAATATTGCATATATGTACGTATATATTCTGAATAGAGATGTTAGTATATATTTTATAATCAATGATAATTGAAATAAGTTTGTTGTCATCAAAACTCCATTCTCCGACAATCTCCCCCCTTTTGATGATGACACCTTGATTTATATAATATTCATACCTTTGATTCTGATCCTTCTAGTACTCCCCCTGTCATCATTAATTCCACATACTCCCCCCTAAACTAAGCCTAACTAACTCTTATTTTATAATTTCCCCCCCCCCTTTGTCATTATCAAAAAGTATTTTCTAACAATACTCCCCCTACATCCATGTTATAAATGATCCTAATTATTAAATATAACTATCCCTGATTCTTTAATATCCTTATATCTCCCTCTAAGTCTATGATTCTGGGCCTAAAAGGTTATAACTCCCCCTAATATTATGACTATACTAGTCTAATAAACTAAATAGAAGGATAATGAACACTAACATTATATAGATTAAATATGTAAATAATGTTTACAAACAATCCTAACAACATTTGCAAAGCATTCATACAATCAATCCAAACAATCTAGACCAATTCAACAAAATCAAATAATGTATGTCAATTCAAAAACACTTTTTAAACCTTAAACTAATCCAAAAAACTATAAAACTTCCGCTTAATCTAATACACGAGTAAACCTAGCCTAAACTCTAATTCCTTAAAACTGTTATAAGACTTTAATCTAGACTAAGAAATAATTCTGATAAGATATCCGTAAAACTATGATACAATTTAAATTAATATAAGTTAACTAATGACAATTTAATCCAAACAATCAACCAATTTAAGTTTTGTTGTCAGAAAACATCAATTCAAATAAATTCAAACATAAAGACAAACATTTCTTGTAACTTCTATTTATCCTTAAAATCTATAAAACTCCTATCAACCACAAATGCATATGTAAATTTTTAACATTCCTATCAACCACTAATGAAATTCAACCATGTCAAATAAATCAATCAAGTTATTCATGTCAAACTAATCAGACAAGTCAATTAAGTCAAACAATTCAAACAAGTCAATCAAATAAATCAATCGAGCCAAACAAGTCAAGCAAATCAATCAAGCCAAACAAGCCAATCAAATTAATCAAATATGTTATGTATTTGATTCATGATCCTATTTATTTGTAATTAGAAAAAAAAACTCCTCATACAACATACTTGTTGTGGAGTTAAAGTTAACATGTAATGCAGTGTGTTAGTTATAATGCAATATGTCATATGCAAAGCTATATAAAATGATATATTGAATAAAATGAAACTTGTGATATGAATGATTTTAATTTGAAATGCACTATAATTTATAATAATGATGTATGATATGAAATAAGATGTGTAATGATAATATGCAGAATGATTTGGTGATGATATTTATTTTGGTAAAAGATGTTCAAAGTATTATGCATATAAATATATACTATAAATTATTTCAATCAAACAAAGATAACATATATTAATCTTTAGACTTAGGTTAATGATACTAATGAAAAAGATTGAAAGAATCGTATACATAAGAATTTAATGGTTATTAAAAATTTATTTATGACAGGTAGTAGTATATTCAGAATAATTTTATGAGAAATATGTAGTTAAATAATCTCGGTAAGGTGCTTCTTTAAAAATAATATAGTAAACATTGAAGACCCTTCTAAAGAGAATATATAATTTTATCATATGAAGTAAGCTATAAACATATATTCATAATTGTATATAAAAACTGATTTTAAAAAGGACTTAAAATTTAATTTATTATTAATCTTTTGATACAAATTAATTTTAAATTTAAACTTTAGAAATCAAAACATATTAATTTGCTAAAGAACCACTTATATGTTAAAACTATAAAAGAAATGCATACTTATAATAAAATTATTCTTGATGAAAACTGATAATAGAAAGTATGCTATAAATCTATAACTTCTTATATTTTATCTGTAATTTTAAGACATAAAAATTTATATATATATATATATATACTTTTATACAAAAATATTAAGTTAAATATACAATTTTTATAAATCTTAGTAAGAAACCAAAATTAGTTTTAAGTAACAGATAGTATTTCTAATAATGTAATCCAAAGTTGTTATGAAATTATATGTGAAAAAAATATAAGTCAAACTATGTATGTTTAAATTTCAGATAAAATATATATAAATTAATATTTTATAACAATATCGAATGTTTAAAAAAATTTATTTCAATCATATTAACATATTTATGTATTATATATACTTTCAATATATTTTTTGAAATAAAATAAACATAAGTAGATGATCAAAATTCATAATTAGAGTTTGAACTAACATTATCATATTTGAGAAGATGTCATTTCAAAACCAAACCAAAAGTTATGAGACTTTAAAATAAGAAGAGATTTTAATTAAATTGGTGTATTGATATGTATACTATAGTGTATTGACATATGAACCAAAATATCTAGAATTTATAAAAGAGATAAATTTCTATACCTAACTATGTGCATATACGTATATTCCTAAATTCAATGATTTTATGAAATAATTGTAAAGCGTACATACTTTTGCAATCCTTCCTTTTGTTGTTGTTCCATTTTCATGAACCACACATTTACATCTTCCAGAATTTGATGATGAGATCTGCTCTATTGCTACAGGCTCATTTTTAGCATATTCATTTGCTGAAATTGAAGATCATATGAGGAAGATATTAATGATTTAGTATTTTAGCCAACTTGGCGCTAAATCCCTGAGTTTGAATTTGAATTTCAAATTAATGGACACTTCACTCTTTTATAATTAGGCCCGATGGCCACTTTCTTTCAAAAACTCTCTCTTCTTCCTCTTTTTCCCGTTTTTCTTTTTCTATCAATCTTTCAGAAGCCATATCTCCCTCATTTTTCAACGGATTTGGATGAAACCAGTGGCAAATCGAAGAGGAATGCAAATGTTACGATGTTGTAACAGTTTGGGGATGAATTTAGATGGTATTAGGGTGCATAAAGTCGAAATAATAGGAGAGATGTAAGAAATACCGTACATAATTTTCAGTTTTGCAAAGCCAACTTCAAATAGTCATATCTCACTCGGTTTTGATCAGAATTCGATGACCTACCCATTAAAACGACCGCAAAAACATGAACTACAATTTGAAAAAGGATTTGGGACAAAATAGTCTAACATGTGGATGCATTTTGAAGATAATCATCGACAATTTTGGTTTCTTTCCCTCTTTATTCACCGAAATTTCATTTGATCATTACTTGGTCAATTCTTGATGGATTCACATGAAACCAGCGGCATTACGAAGCAAATGAAAAGAAGTACAGTATGTAGTTGAGTTCTAGATGAAAATTCGAAGTTGTAAATTGATCTGGTACTCATTTCTTTTTGATGTCCATAATATATATCCATTTCTTCCTCTTGATGTCTTTTAACCAACACCATTGCTCTTCACATTATATATATCCATTTTCTTCCTCTTGATGTCTTTTCACCAACTGTCATTACTCTTCTCCTACAAAACAAAACAAAAAAACTTTTCAACTTTTCAAATAATCAAATGACTTTTGAAAATAACTAACTTCAATTTTAAACAATAATATCATGGTGGTTTTATAACATATCCATATGTCAAAATTTTCAAATTTAACTTAAAAAAAAATCAAATTTCAAAAATTAGATTATGAGTTTAAACTAGTGTTATGAAATATTTCAAACTTTGCCTTTTAATATTTTCAAAAATCAGATTATGAACTTTTTGAAAACCAAGACTCTGATACCCATTGTTAGGGAATGTAGAAGGCGGATCTTAAGGCAAGACTAACACCAGAGGGGGTGAATAGTGTTTCTAAGGAATTTATAAAAATCTTAAAGTTAAATGTCTAGTGCCACGTAATGTTGGATTGTGCAAAGTTTTATTATTATCAATATCCAAGTATAATCCTGTAACGTCCCATATTTTCTGCTTGATTATTTGAATTATTTTAATTATTTCAAATACTGATTTGAATTTAAATAGTAGAATTTAATTGTTTTATCTTGAATATTTATTTATATTAGTAATATAATATTTTAGTTCCAAATTATTTGGAAAAATGTTGAATTTGAAGGATAGTGTGATCAGGCAATTTAAAATGGTTCAATATGGGTTATATTGAAATTATCGTAGCGATTTCGTTTATAAAACGACGGTTGAGCGCTAAATTTATAATTATATTATACAACGAGTTGCAGCGGCGCGGTAGTTCGTAATATGGCGTTTTGAATTTTAAACGGCTGTACAGGATCCAATATTAGTCGGATTTTCTCGAAACAAGAAATGTAAGAATCTGTTGGATAACATTTTTCTAATGGAAGAGAAAATTCCAGTTTTCATAGCGTAGATTTTGTTTTATGTCCAAATCAAATTTTAAAATAGTCGCTACGGAATTTCCTTATATATTATAGCGATTTAAATATATAAAATAAAGGATTTTTATTTTTTTGAATATCGATTTGGCTTGAAATTCAACCCAGGATATTTTATTTTGGTAGTGTATGAAATTCTGCTCGTGCATGGCCAATTACAATATTTTATTTATAATATATTGAGGTATTTTAAAATTGGTTTATTTTATTTGAATTGGGTAGTTATAAAAGGGACTTTATTCAAACGACCTCTGTTTTCGACGAAACCAATTTTATTAGGACCGCAACAGTAAATTATTGCTAGATTTCAGTTTGCACGTAAATCGGAGTTAATTTGTGAGCGTGAAAAAATAAAATGCAAATAAAATGATCATTTGGACGTGAACGAGCGCCATTTGAGCAAACGGACTCGGAATTTGACGAAACAAGTTTCGTTAGGACCGTAACATCAAATTATACTATGCCATCCATTCGCATCATGAACGGAGTTTGTATGTGAGCACAGGAGCCAATAAACAGTGTTCGAAATTGCGATAGATATGAAATAAAAATCGTTAGTCAACATCGCTTGTCACGTCAATGTAAAATATTTATATTTACAATTATATATACCATCAAAATCAGAACTTCAACCCAAACTATTTTCCACCGTTAAGCATATTTGCCGAAAAACACTTGTATACAAATCAATTTATTTCTCCAATTCTATCGAGAATCGGTGGGGATGACCTGAAGCAAAGTTGTAGATCGGGTTCATATCTACCTTGTGTAAAAATTTAGGGTAGAACGGTCAATTGAGGTCGCAGGAAATCGCCATTAACCGAGAAAAAGGGGTTTCATTGTTTTCTGTTTAGGAAGGGTTATGGTCGATTTCAGAAGCTAAGACCAGTGGGAGGATGTAGAGGAGAGATCAGGCTTTGATTTGGCTCTGGTCTGGGGGTCTGGAATTGCCTGTGGTGGTCGGGACGATAAGTTGAACGAAGTGGACTGTTTGGGGGAGTTCGAATCGGATTTCTTAAAATTCCGGCGTCGTGAGTTGATTAGGGGGTCGACCATCTAAATAGAAATGGTGGGGTTGGCGAGGTCGAGGGTTGGCGGCGGTCCGGCGTTAGATGGTGGCCTGAGGGTGGAGGATTCTGGCCATGAAAGTTTTCCGTTCTTGTGGCATTTTCAGCGAGCTCGGTCCATCTGGAGGGTCGGCGATCAGGGCGGAGGAGGGTCTCGACACGGCGGTTCAGGCGAGGGGTCGTAGGGGCTCTCAGGTCATCGGTGGCGGCGCTGGCGAGGTTGAATTGATGTCGTGTTTGGTGAATCTAAGGCCATCGGGTTTGAGGAAATCAAATAGAGGAAAACGCATTTGTTTCCAAACGATGATGACGTGGCTCATCAAACGGTAATTAAGGTATGGTTAATTAATTAATTAATTAATTAATTAAAGGATTCGTAATTTAAATCATATGGTATATCTTATATAACTTTGACATACGTAAATGGAATTTGACAAAACAGGATCCGTTGGGATCGCAGGGACGAGGCCTAGGTCATAGTGCTGACTGGGGATCGATTGGATGCAGTGGGAATTTCTGATAATTTTAAATGCTGTTTAAAATTAAAAGGAGACAAACGCGTCAACCGTCAATTCTGGTGAGTTAATTCTCACACCTTCTGGAATCTTGTGATGTGGTAAATTCATAGAAAAATATAATTTACCGTTAACAGTATAAATTGGTTGATTGGATGCTATGGATGCAAATTGATTATTTATTGCTTGATTGATTGTAGTTATTTATATTTCGTCACTATGTTATTGAAATTAAATTCGTATATTATTATCGATCTGTTATCTGTGATGTAGAGAAGGACAGGTTGGAGGGATCCGACCGGATTCCTCAAATAAACTGTATTTTATTTGTGGTGTATATTATTCAGATATGAATTTACACCCTGACTGGCACCAAAACCTGTTTGAATGTGATGGTTGAATATATATTCATCGTTGTTGTAATTGAAATCAATCGACGGTATTGATTGGGTAATTGGCAGTGAATGACCTAAAATATATTGTTTCAAACATCGGTCTAACGTCAGGTGGATTGACGTAGTTTTAAAGTTATAAATTATTTTATAACTGAATTGAAGTTTTTTAATTATCCTATATAAATAATTAAATTAGAAATTTATAAAATAAATATTTTAAATTGAGTTTATAAGAGAAATTATTGAAATGGGTTATGCAAGTTAAAAGCAGAAACCCAAGAATTTACATACGGGTTGGTAAAATAGAATAATTGTTTTTAAAACAATTAAATAGTGTTTCAAATTAATCAAGTTATTTAATTAATTTAAAAGGGGGAAATGACAATGGAATTCAGTTAATAGTTAACTGATATGTACGGTTGACAAAATCAACCATGTTTAATTGAAATTGATAATGGAATTAAATTGATAATGGAATTAACAGAATTTTCTGAATATTCGTAAAATAAATCAAATAATGTTAAATATTAGTAAATCCCCAATTAACTATAATTAAGGAAATTATTGAATTGTTAGTGTTAAGTATTAGTTAATCTTCGATCAACTATAATCCAAAGTAATTATTGAATTGGTTAATAAGTTTTTAAAAAAATGATAATAATCCAATTTTTGATTAATATCAAAGTTAACTATTTCTAATGAAGTAAATAATAAAGTTAATTATTATTTTAATTAATAATAATTAAAACGATGGTTTTTAATTTGAATTCATTTGAGAAGTGATCGGGTGGCGTTAAGGTTTGGTCAAAGAGGGCAATAAGGATGTTATAAAGGGATTTATAAACCGGGTTTCAAACGAGATTTGGTCAATGGGATTTGTAAGTGAAATTCAGAAATTTAAATAAGATTTTACTTAATCGTAAGTTAAGTAAAGTGAATTCAAATGAAATGGAACTTCCAGGGGAAATGATTAATAGTTTAGCAATAAGCTGAAATATGGAAATTGATCTAGAATGAAATCCAAGCTAAATTGTTACAAGGTGTTAAACGGATGAGTATAGGTGATTTGGAAGGAATCCAAGCGAAGTTTAAAATGAGGTTTTAAAAACCAAAACAATGACTTTAAGATATTAAAGAATTAAAGTAATGATTCCAAACGGAAAGGAAATACATATAAATTATTTGTGTTAAATATTGGCAAATGGATTTTGGGATTAAAATCAAAGTTAAAAAGGTTTTATTTTAAAGAAGGTAATAAGCGGATTTTAGTTATGAAATCAAAGTAAAGGTTTAATTAAGAATGCCCGAATGGATGTAAGAAAATTATTTGACATAGGATTTGTATTATAAGTCCAAAGAGTCATAAGTTAAATTATGTGTAGGATCAAAGTTGTGTTTATTGAATATTTACTTAATTAAAGGAATAAAGTAAAAGATTATGGGACGAGGATTTCAAATATAAGAAATGATTTTATAAAATCAGGTTTGAATCAAAGTGGTAAATGAGAATTCTAGTATCAATGTTTAAGTGACAAACTGGTATTTATTGTAAGGTAAGAACATGGTCGATCAAGGATTGAGAGGTAAATAAAATACCCCAACTTGAACGACTTCACTATTATCGAGGAATAGTATTAGTTTGGAATGAGTGAAGGTGTTGGAATTGGTTTTATACTATACGAGGGTTATTGAACTCTGATGCAAGGTTTTGGAATATAAATGATATTGCAATATTAGTTTCAAAATAAATAAGAATATTTGATTTTGAAGTATAGAATTTAACTTTTGGTTTATCATATCAGAAATGGGTAATTTGGTGTATACCATTAAGTATTATACATATATGTATATCGTGAGATGCTCGAAAAAAAAAGGGAAAAAGGTTTTGAAGAAATATATCGATATTCTAAAAGGAAATGAATAGTTGTGTGTGTATATATATATGCACTCAAAATTCATATAAACAGTTTTGTTATAATAAAATATGGATAAATATAATGTTTTTGAATATGTAGGAAAAATTAAAAGTTTATTTACCAATTAGTTAAATATATTTTAAATAGGCCAGGTAATGCCAAATACTTAATCAGTGAAATCATTTTAATTACACAATTGCTTTTTGATAGTTAAATCACCGACTATCAAACCTGACCAATACGATTGTTGGCACCATTGGCCCTAGCCTCTAGGTACCTTCGGAACCAGCCAGGAATCGGTACTCCTGCTGGAAGGTTAAGATCTCCAGACATGCTGGAACAAAAAGGAAAGTATTCAAGACAAAGGATAGAGAGATAGTGCATATGGCTTTTGGGGAATTATGCCTTTTAAAAAAATAACTCTTTTTCTTGAAAACAATGCTTCTTTAAACTTCTTTTTGAAAATAGTTTCAAATTTTTTTATCTAGTCTGGTAAATCTGTGCTCTGATACCAAGTGAAACACCCCACCCTCCATTAAGGTCGCTCACGAAGGGAATGCTTAACATTGTTGGAGGTTTTTAAGTAAAAGTCACAGATAAAACACAAGACATATATA
Source organism: Allium sativum (assembly GCA_030737875.1). Classification (NCBI taxonomy): domain Eukaryota; kingdom Viridiplantae; phylum Streptophyta; class Magnoliopsida; order Asparagales; family Amaryllidaceae; genus Allium; species Allium sativum. The sequence goes on along the minus strand of CM060910.1, from coordinate 418,289,080 downwards.
AACACATATATATATAAGCAGCGGAAAACAAACAGACTTTTTTTTTCATAAATATATGTTCAAACAAAACATTTCCATAACTGTCGCATAATTACCTCCAAAACATTACATCATCATTTCTGTCTTGGTTATTAAATAAAGAAGCACCAACAGCCATAGCCAAAGAGAGTCCAAACCGTACATCTACTATCTTGAAGCTTGCAAAGAATCTGACTAAGCTAGGTTGTTTCCTCCCTATGGACCTGGGGGGGGAACGGAAGAAAAGAAGATGAAAGAAAATACGGTCAGACATAAAGCCTAGTAAGTCTAGTGACTTTTCAGTATGAGAATAAGAAAAAGGACATGATAAGTATAAACTGGAAATAGGAAAGTATCTTAAACTAAGGTAAAGCAGTTTGAATCGAATATACTATCGCACCCCACACTATATCTCTGCACCTACTCGCATTGTCTCAAATGGCACCCCATAATCGAGGTGAAGTGATCCCCTTTCTCTAAAGATCGGCTCCTACTCGCATAATCATCTGTGTCTTACGACCCCTAAATATTGTAGACACCTATGCTGGCCCCACCATGGGGTGTATCAAGTCATATGGTGGCGACCCGACACAATTCCTTAGAATGCATAGGTTATACTACTAGTGCCCCCAGTGTTCTGTTTGTCTGCTCCGAAGTGTGTGCACGCCCGCACTCCGTTAGAACCCACACTGTTGCACCCACCGCCGTCGCTTTTTGACCGCTTACAATCAGCCCAGTAATCGTGCCCCACCCTGCCTAGTTTCAGGATACCATGATACCTAATTGGGTTACTGCGGAAATGGGTCCCCGTTACTAGGGTTTTCCAGTCAAACATGTTAAGTGGTTAAGTGTCTGTATTTACCTAACCCTACCCATCAGTTTAATTTAACATGTTGAACTGGTTAAGTGTTTTAATTAACTAAGCCCTACCGTCCTGACTTGTCAGTCCTTAGCTTTTTAAAGCACCGACCACTCACATTAGACAGATATTGTTACGGTTACTGGATGTGTCGGTCGGTTTCGGGAAGATTTACACTGTAACTCAGTCTAACCTCGGGTCCTTATTGGGCTCCATGCTTAACCACCCACATTGGATAGGTATTGTTGTGACTACTGGACAACCGGGCGGGTCCGGGCAGGTTTACATCACAACTCAATCCAACCTCGTGTTAAGCATATTCGTATTTTCTAAATTTACATATTTGTCTTTATTACTTAATATATGTAAATTTGTCAACAATTAAATGTTGTGGCCCACTTTCCAAGTTTAACATTTTTGGTATAAGAATTTATACCATTTAAATGCCACCAATTTTGGCATGTGACAAACATGCCAATTTCATATATTTTCACCAATTTATGTTAGGTTACCAATTTTCCCAACGTTACCCCGTCTAAATATTAGGCTAACAATCTTAGCCTAATTTTTGTTCGCATGGTTTTTAACATATAATATTAGGCTAAAAACTTAGCCTAATTTAGCGCACACAAAATTGGCATAAGGGAATTCATAAACATGATATAGGTGTAAACTTGGCATTTTTGGCATAGTCAATATGAACATCATAGGTGTGAACTTGCAAAATAGTCAACATACATATATGTGAAATTGCAACATAGACTAAATCAACATACATGTGAATTTGCAACATAGCCTAATTCAACTTACATATATGTGAACTTGCATTGAAATAAGGATCTAACCAAATAGGTATCATATAAATTAGCATATGATTTAGACAACATAAGCCTAAACATGTTTTGGATCTAGGCATAACATCGAACATCGCTAGCATATGACAAGAATATGACATTTTCATAAGTATGTATAATTTTATGACAAGGGTGTGAACTAGATCCAATCATATATCTAATTACAACATGAAACATGTATTAAAGTGGATCTTGGCATGGATCCAATTAACTTGCAACTTTCTTACAAACATACTAGCATGTATGTGAACATAATCGTTTAGGCATAAAGGTTCTAGCATATATATACATGAAATCTTAATCATATATAACCTATATAATCACATAAACATATAGGTGTCGATTCCAACATGAACTATACAACTTGCATGTGATTCTACATGTACAATAGGATCAATATCAACTCAACTATACCACAAACATCACAATACCACAATCATTTCAATACATAGATGTGAATTAACATTGTTGTTACACAATAACACAATTCCATTTCCATTTTACATCGAATCAAATCCTAACTTTTATTCACATCGGAAAAATCACTATACTTACAACAAACGACGATCTTGTTTTCTGATTTCTGACTTCTGAATTTGAATTGCTTTCCTTTAGGTAGACAAACATTGATTTGATTATTGTTTTATCTTTAATTTGGCTCGTCTCTAAGCTTTTCTACAAGTGGAGGCTCCTCTCAGTTTTCTCCCGACAGCATGGCGGCTCCGTCTCTAATTTCTTATGTGAATTTAGGTTGGAGTCTTAAGTTGTTTATATAGAATTTCAGATTGATTTGAGCCGTCAGTTGATCATAGATTAATCTAGACCATTCACTTCGAGAGTAGCCAACCAAAATGCGACAAGTCAGCCCTAGTGACACAGCCAAGCCTCAGAAATCGACCAGAACCCGACCAGGCCAGCCAGGGCCAACCAGTTCGACTAGGCAGGTCGACCCCCAGGTCGACGCTATGGTCGATCGGGTCACCCAGGTCGACCCCCATGTCGACCCTATGGTCGACCTGGTGCCTGGGCGGGAATTTTCCCGCCTAGCCCAGTTTGGGTCTGAATTCGAAATTTGAACTGATTTTTGAACCGTTTGAATTTTAATTTTGAATTCTGAAACTTCCGGAGGTCATAACTCCTTCATACGGAGTCCGATTCACGCAAACTCGGACTCTATCTCAAGCAGAATTCCGAGACGAACGCAATGGCATAACCCTTTTCCCTTAATTCTTTCAATGAGAATTAATTATACTTTAATTGGTTAATTTACTGTTAACAGAAAATTCGGGGTGTTATATTCTCCCCTCCTTAAAGGATTTCGTCCCTGAAATCTTCAAGTCTGAAAGAATGTAAATCCTAACATCCAATCGTCCATCTACTCAACCAACAAACACAGGCGTCCATTGTCCTTAAAATACTTCTAATGCTTCATGATCATATGCATAGTGTGTGTACATGTCCTTATCTAATGCAAAATCAGGTGGTCTACTGATTCAGTTGACCTCCTTAATGCAAATCATGTAAGTGTCATGAATCCATTATGTATGCAAATTTTCCCTACTCATAATTCTACATGAGTGCGCAATCATTCATACAAATGGGACATCCATATGACAACATATCAAGTTTCAAACACATACAAATATGAATACATAAATGCATATGCAGTATAAAGTGACTGAGCCGATCTAAAACCTAGGTTGTGTGTGTATTTGCATCCACGAGCAACCACTAGCAACCACTTGCAACCACTTGCAGCCATCAACCATAACATGTTTCAAATACATTTTTACATCCAAAGGGGTTTCTACCTAAGGATAAAGGACAATATCGAGGAGATATACCTAAAAAGATAGATACAAGCACAACTAAAGGAAAAAGAGAAATCAAAGATGTACCCTCAAAAAGAAAAGGGTAGGCCGCGCGTATTCTGTCCTCAGTTTCCCAAGTCGCGTCTTCCTCGCCGTCGCTCCACTGAACTTTGACAAGCTTGACTTCGCGGTTGCATAGCTTTTTTATTTCAGTTCCTATGATTCGAGTTGGAACTCTCCCCACAGTTGCTTCGCGTTCCACTTCGGCTTCTTCTAGAATGCTTGGCTCCACCACTTCCACGGATTCATGTAGACATTTTCAGAGATGAGAAACGTGAAAGACGTTGTGAATTCCAGCCAATCTTTCGGGCAGCTCTATCTATAAGCCATTTTCCCAATCTTCTCGATGATAGGGAACGGTCCTACGAATCTTGGTGCTAGCTTTCCTGCGGATCCAAAGTGAACGACGTTCCTTAAAGGGGATACCTTAAGGAAAACCCTGTCCCCAACCTCAAACTCATGGTCGGTCCTTCTTTTGTCGGCGTAGGATTTCTGTCTATCTTCGGCAGTCTTCATTCTCCTTTGTATCAAGTCTACTTTTTCTGAAGTCTCTCTAATCACGTCTGGCCCAAGTATAACCTTGTCAGTAGACTCCCACCAACAAGTTGGTGATCGGCAAGGTCTTCCATAAAAAGCTTCGAAGGGCGCCATACTGATGGTGGCTTGGTAACTGTTGTTATAGTCGAATTCCACTAAAGGAAGGTGATCCTCCCAAGTCTCTCCAAAGTCAAGAACGCACAGTCTTAGAAGATCTTCTAATACTCTATTCACCTGTTCTGTCTGTCCATCAGTTTGGGGGTGATAGGCCATGCTCAAGCATAACTGTGTGCCGACAGCTTCTTGCAGACTCCGCCAAAATTCGCTCGTGAAGATGGGATCTCTGTCACTCACTATGCTGGAGGGTATTCCATGGAGTCGAACTATTTCCTTGAGATAAAGAGAAGCTAGAGACGAGGCAGTCCTTCTACTCTTGATAGGTATAAAGTGGGCGCTTTTAGTAAGCCTGTCCACTATTACCCAAATGCTAGTATTGCCCCTTCTTGACCTAGGCAACCCGTCAATGAAGTCCATTGAAATGCTATCCCACTTCCATTGCGGGACTTCTAGAGGATGAAGCAGTCCTCCAGGCTTCTTTTGTTCCACCTTGACCTGTTGGCATGTCACACACTTAGAAACGAAATCTACCACGTCCTTCTTCATGCTGCTCCAATAGAAAACTCTCTTTACGTCCTTGTACATCTTGTCTCCACCTGGGTGTATTGTCATCTTGGAATGATGTGCTTCCTCGAGAACCTTCTTTACTAAATCCCTTGCTTGTGGGACGCATATTCTCCCATCCCGTCTTAGCTAACCCTTATCGTCGATGGAGTACCTATTGAGGTGACTGGAAGTCTCACCCCTAATTAGTTTATCAATCACATCCACAAGTTGAGGGTCTTCGCGTTGTGTGGCCCCTATTGAATCTAACAGAGTGGGCCGTACTTCTAGGGATGCCAATAAACCGGGTATAAAATCGGAGGAGGGCCTAAAGTCAAAACTGGCTATATACTCCAAGCTTTGCCTTTCTACAAAGAGAGAGCTTAGGGTCAGTTTCTTTCTGCTCAACGCGTCTGCTACTACGTTGCCTTTGCCAGGAGTATAGGTAATCTCAAAGTCATATGAGGCAAGGAACTCCATCCACCTTTGCTGCCTCAAGTTAAGATCTTTCTGCGAGAAAAGATACTTCAGCGATTTATGGTCAGTATATAATTCGAACTTCTCACCTAGGAGATAATGGCGCCAAGACTTAAGCGCAAAGACGATGGCGGCCAACTCAAGATCGTGGGTCGGGTAGTTCTTTTCATGAACTCTCAATTGTCTTCCACCATAAGCTACTACCCTCCCTTCTTGCATCAGAACAGCGCCTAGTCCCGTACCACAAGCATCCGTGTATACGGTGAACATCTTGCTTCCATCTGGCAAAGTCAGAACTGGGGCTGTTGTAAGAGCCCTTTTTAATCGTTGGAAAGCAAACTCGTAATCTAAATCCCAAGTGAACGCCAAGTTCTTCTTTGTTAGCCTTGTGAGTGGAGCTGAGATTTTCGCGAAATCCCTAATGAACTTTCGGTAAAAACCGGGTAGCCCAAGAAAGCTTCGGACTTCGGTTGCATTTCTTGGTGTCTTCCAATCTTGCACTGCCACCACTTTTGCGGGGTCCACAGATAACCCCCCTTTGGACACTATATGTCCAAGAAATCTTACTACTTCTCTCAAAAAGTGGCACTTGGAGAATTTGGCTTTTAGCTGATGTGCACGGAGAGTATCCATGATCTCCTTCAGATGCTGAGCATGTTCTTCCTCATTCTTTGAGAAGATCAAAATATCGTCTACGAAGACAACCACAAACTTGTTGAGGAATTCTCTGAACACCCTGCTCATTAGGTCCACGAAATAAGCGGGTGCGTTTGTCAAGCCGAAAGGCATGACAAGCCACTCATAGAAACCGTCTGCGGTTCTGAACGCCGTTTTATCAATGTTATCTTCAGCTACCCTTAGCTGATGGAACCCAGTAGCCAGATCAAGTTGGGAGAAGACCGACGCACCTACAAGCTGATCAAACAAATCGTCTATTCTGGGAAGCGGGTGTTTATTCTTTTTAGTCAGCTTGTTTAGCACCCTATAGTCCACACAAAGACGTAATGAACCATCTGCTTTGGTGGCGAACACCACTGGAGCACCGCATTCCGAGATACATCTCCTTATAAACCCCTTCTCGAGAAGCTCCTTAATTTGCTTACTGAGCTCCTTTCTCTCCTTTGGAGCCATGTGTCTAACAGGCAGAGCTACGGGCTTTGCATTATCGACAAGATATATGCGGAAGTCTATTTCCCGCTTCGGAGGTAAGCCTTTCACTTCTTCAAAGACATCCGGATATTCCCAGACCACTCTAACCGATTGTAAATTCACAACAGAAGCATCAAGCGACTCTAAATAACTAAGCATAATAGCATTGAAGGGATTACAAGAAATTTCTAGAGTGTTACCGAGCCGAGTCAAGAGTCTAACCACACTTTTCTCACAATCAAAAATGACACCATTACTGGATAACCAGTCCATGCCTAAGATCAGTCCATGTTCTAAGAAGCCCAAAACAAAGGCACTACATCTAAATTCAACACTTAGAATAGAGATTTTCAAATCCAAGCAAACCATCGACAAATAAGCCGAGCCCCCAATTGGATTCGAAACAACCAAGGGATCTTCTACCATACTAGTGTCTAGGTGCAGAGATTCTACTAAAGAAGATGAAATAAAGGAGTGTGATGCACCAGAATCAAAGAGAGTGCGAACTGGATAATCATAAAGATAAACTAAGCTTTCTACGGAAATATTTCTACCTCATTCCTGTAGAGGTGCCACTAGTGCCTGAACCTGTCCCCCTGAGGTGGATCCAGTCCTCTGTCCCTGCCCCTGCTTCTTTGGGCAGCCCTTAGCCAAGTGTCCAGTCTCTCCACAATGGAAATAACCTCCATTCATCTTTGCCTTCTTCTTCCTGCAGTCTTTTGCTATATGTCCCACAATGCCACATGAAATTGCACTTTCTCTTTTCACGGGATTTGTTGTCTTCCTGCCTTTCTTGAAGTCTGTCTTCTTAGCCTGTAAACCTTCTTTCTTTTCTTGAGGCACTTCCACCTTTGCCTCCTTCTTGCCTTTATCTTTCTCGTGTAGCGGCGCCATGTCCACCAAGCTTTCATAAGTTGCTCCCATGGGTATATGGGTCATTGCAAGGCTGTATAGAAGCTCATTCAGACCTTTGACGAAGCGAAGGGCCTTCTTGTGTTGGGTGTTTACTAAATCCAGCCCAAATCTGGCCAGCTGATTAAACTGATTGACATACTCCTTGATTGTCATACTTCCTTGTTTAAGAGTTAGGAACTTCTCCATTTGCAGGCTCCTTTCAGCTTGGGAGAGGAACTTCATCTCAAACTTCATCCTGAAATCTTCCCAAGTCTCCACTGGCCTCTCAGCATGGGTAACTTCCCACCAATAGGAAGCTTCATCTTTAAGCAACCACACTGCTAGCTGTATCTTTTTCCTGTCGTCAACTTTGAAGATGACGAACAAGTCCTCGGTCTCCTTCAGCCAGTTCCTTGCTACTACGAAGGACTCAGTTCCATAAAAGTCCTTTCCACCCATAGCCTTGAAGCCTCTACATGTCTTAACGAAAGTATTTCCACGAGGAGGAGGAGGTATCGCTGCCACTGTGGGAGGAGGAATGTCTGTTGGGCCCGCACCATTGGCCCTAGCCTCTAGGTACCTTCGGAACCAGCCAGGAATCGGTACTCCTTCTGGAAGGTTAAGATTCCAGACATGCTGGAACAAAAAGGAAAGTATTCAAGACAAAGGATAGAGAGATAGTGCATATGGCTTTTGGGGAATTATGCCTTTTAAAAAAATAACTCTTTTTCTTGAAAACAATGCTTCTTTAAACTTCTTTTTGAATATAGTTTCAAATTTTTTTATCTAGTCTGGTAAATCTGTGCTCTGATACCAAGTGAAACACCCCACCCTCCATTAAGGTCACTCACAAAGGGAATGCCTTAACTTTGGTGGAGGTTTTTAAGTAAAAGTCACAGATAAAACACAAGACAGATATAAACACATATATATAAGCAGCGGAAAACAAACAGACTTTTTATTTCATAAATATGTGTTCAAACAAAACATTTCCATAACTGTCACATAATAACTTCCAAAACATTACATCATCATTTATGTCTTGGTTATTAAATAAAGAAGCATAAAACATAATTAAAACTGCACAAATCCCCATAGAGTGTGTCCAACAGCCATAGCCAAAGAGAGTCCAAACCGTACATCTACTATCTTGAAGCTTGCAAAGAATTTGACTAAGCTGGTTGTTTCCTCTTTATGGACCTGGGGGGAAACGGAAGAAAAGAAGACGAAAGAAAATAGGTTCAGACATAAAGCCTGGTAAGTCTAGTGACTCTTCAGTATGAGAATAAGAAAAAGGACATGATAAGTATAAACTGGAAATAGGAAAGTATCTTAAACTAAGGTAAAGTAGTTTGAATCGAATATACTATCACACCGCACACTATATCTCTGCACCTACTCGCATTGTCTCAACTGGCACCCCATAATCGAGGTGAAGTGATCCCCTTTCTCTAAAGATCGGCTCCTACTCGCATAATCATATGTGTCTTATGGCCCCCAAATATTGTAGACACCTATGCTGGCCCCACCATGGGGTGTATCAAGTCCTATGGTGGCGACCCGACACAATTCCTTAGAATGCATAGGTTATACTACTGGTGCCCCCAGTGCCCTGTTTGTCTGCTCCGAAGTGTGTGCACGCCCGCACTCCATTAGAACCCACACTGTTGCACCCACCGTCGTCGCTTTTTGACCGCTTACAATCAGCCCAGTAATCGTGCCCCACCCTGCCTAGTTTCAGGGTACCATGATACCTAATTGGGTTACTGTTGAAATGGGTCCCCGTTACTAGGGTTTTCTAGTCAAATATGTCGAGTGGTTAAGTGTCTGTATTTACCTAACCCCACCCATCAGTTTAATTTAACATGTTGAACTGGTTAAGTGTTTTAATTAACTAAACCCTACCATCCTGACTTGTCAGCCCTTAGCTATATAAAGCACCGACCACTCACATTAGACAGATATTGTTATGGTTACTGGATGTGCTGGTCGGTTCCGGGCAGATTTACACCGTAACTCAGTCTAACCTCGGGTCCTTATTGGGCTCCATGCTTAACCACCCACATTGGATAGGTATTGTTGTGACTACTGGACAGCCGGGCGGGTCCGAGCAGGTTTACATCACAACTCAATCCAACCTCGTGTTAAGCATATTCGTATTTTCTAAATTTACATATTTGTCTTTATTACTTAATATATGTAAATTTGTCAACAATTAAATGTTGTAGCCCACTTTCCAAGTTTAACATTTTTGGTATAAGAATTTATACCATTTAAATGCCACCAATTTTGGCATGTGACAAACATGCCAATTTCATATATTTTCACCAATTTATGTCAAGTTACCAATTTTCCCAATGTTACCCCGTCTAAATATTAGGCTAACAATCTTAGCCTAATTTTCGTTCGCATGGTTTTTAACATATAATATTAGGCTAAAAACTTAGCCTAATTTAGCGTACACAAAATTGGCATAAGGGAATTCATAAACATAAACATGACATAGGTGTAAACTTGGCATTTTTGGCATAGTCAATATGAACATCATAGGTGTGAACTTGCAAAATAGTCAACATACATATATGTGAATTTGCAACATAGACTAAATCAACATACATGTGAATTTGCAACATAGCCTAATTCAACTTACATATATGTGAACTTGCATTGAAATAAGGATCTAACCAAATAGGTATCACATAAATTAGCATATGATTTAGACAACATAAGCCTAAACATGTTTTGGATCTAGGCATAACATCGAACATCGCTAGCATATGACAAGAATATGACATTTTCATAAGTATGTATAATTTTATGACAAGGGTGTGAACTAGATCCAATCATATATCTAATTACAACATGAAACATGTATTAAAGTGGATATTGGCATGGATCCAATTAACTTGCAACTTTCTTACAAACATACTAGCATGTATGTGAACATAATCGTTTAGGCATAAAGGTTCTAGCATATATATACATGAAATCTTAATCACATACAACCTATATAATCATATAAACATATAGGTGACGATTACAACATGAACTATACAACTTGCATGTGATTCTACATGTACAATAGGATCAATATCAACTCAACTATACCACAAATATCACAATACCACAATCATTTCAATACATAGATGTGAATTAACATCGTTGTTACACAATAACACAATTCCATTTCCATTTTACATCGAATCAAATCCTAACTTTTATTCACATCGGAAAAATCACTATACTTACAACAAACCACGGTCTTGTTTTCTGATTTCTGACTTCTGAATTTGAATTGCTTTCCTTTGGGTAGACAAACGTTGATTTGATTATTGTTTTAACTTTAATTTGGCTCGTCTCTAAGCTTTTCTACAAGTGGAGGCTCCTCTCAGTTTTCTCCCTACAGCATGGCGGCTCCGTTTCTAATTTCTTATGTGAGTTTAGGTTGGAGTATTAAGTTGTTTATATAGAATTTCAGATTGATTTCAGCCGTCAGATGATCATAGATGAATCTAGACCATTCACTTCGAGAGTAGCCAACCAAAATGCGACAAGTCAACCCTAGTGACACAGCCAAGCCTCAGAAATCGACCAAAACCCGACCAGGCCAGCCAGGGCCAAACCAGGTCGACTGGGCAGGTCGACCCCAGGTCGACCCAATGGTCGACCTGGTCACCCAGGTCGACCCCTAGGTCGACCCTATGGTCGACGTGGTGCCTGGGCGGGAATTTTCCCGCCAAGCCCAGTTTGGGTCCGAATTCGAAATTTGAACTGGTTTTTGAACCGTTTGAATTTTAAATTTGAATTCTGAAACTTCCGGAGGACATAACTCCTTCATACGGAGTTCGATTCAGGCAAACTCGGAATCTATCTCAAGCAGAATTCCAAGACGAACGCAATGTCGTAACCCATTTCCCTTGATTCTTTTAATTAGAATTAATTATACTTTAATTTGTTAATTTACTGTTAACAAAAAATTCGGGGTGTTACACAATGTGGCATTCAAAGTGAATGACGACCAGATATTATAAAGGAAAATTCTAGCTTCAAGCCTCATCAACCGGGAAATGACAAAAATCGGCCAGGCAGCATGGGTATGTGGGTCGCTCCCATTAGGGTGTATAAACGCCTATCTAGAGAAATTCCTTTTGCTTCTTTAATCTATCGATGTTGTCCCTTTTTCGGGAGATGGTTGCTGATCCCAACCGTCGGTGATATACATTCGATACACTCAAGCGAAATGAGTGGTCGGTCATGTGTAGGCCGAGTTGCAAGACATTCTTGTTGAACCCAGTGTATTCGCCTCTAGAGATACACTATCGGCAACTGGTTCCATGCCTTGTCATAGTCGGAATCCAATTTCCAATAAGCGCCCGCGGTTTTGATTTTATACTATACATGTGGAGCGTGAGATGAAAGCGTTCCGCTAGATTGTAATCTATTTGTATTTAGACACTATTACAATATCAAAATAAGTTATGATTTCAAAAAAATGTTTTGGGTTATAGTAAGGTAAAAACCGTCTGTGTTTATGTGTGGGCTGGTCTTACTATTATCTTTTTCTTTCAAAAAGGGTTTTGCAAAATTAAACAAAGTTGTTTGTTCTGTGAATTTATCACTGAAAGTATTCCAGACTGACCCGGTGAATTTTGCTCTGCTTCAAATGTGCTCGGGTTAGACCGAGTATGTTCCAGGTTAGGTTCATTTGGAGTTTCAGGAGCTGGAAGCAGGAGGCTTCACCGCTAGTTATATAAAGTTATTTCCGTTGTGACAGTTATATGTTGTACTCTAATGATTGGTATGTATATATATAATTCTTTTGTATAAAGAGATTTGATATTATATTTTATCTGTTCCGCTGTGAGATTCTGATGAGTTGTTCTTCTTCTTTCTTCTATTCTAGTATTTCTTTCTTTCTTTTCTCACCCTCTAAATTCTTTCTATTAACGTTCTTGTGTTTTCGGTACTGGGAAGGTCGGCATTAGATACGGTAATTGTATTTGTGTCGATTTTCGGGGCCGAAAATCCAGCGGGTCATTACAATGGTATCAGAGCTATTGGTTTAGTGATAACCTTGGCTCTGTGGCGTGACTCAATAGAGATGGGGACAACAATACCCTAGATTGAGTTTGTATGTATATATATGAGAGCGCGTATTTGTAATTTGATATAAAATTATTTTGAAATATATTTTTCCCAATTTATTTTATAAAACAATAAAAGTGATATTTTACTCAAATTATTATAATATGGGAAATAAATTGGGTTTGTTGATTTGAAAGGTATGTTTGAATTGTGTTGTTGATTGCTTGAATATAAATCTGAAAATGATAGACTTGGTTGAAAACCAATCTGAAATAAATAAGTTGAATAAATCAATCCAAATTTAATGAAGTTGAATGGGTATTTATAGAAAATCTCAAATATGAGATGTATAAATGGAAATATTTATATTTAATCTAACTTATACTTGTTAAAGTAAACCATATAAGATGTGATTATATTTGGAAATTTCAGAACTTGACTTGTTTTTGGAAAACAGTAAGTCGATGGAATATTTGGAAATAAATGAATTGTTTGGATTGTATAGTTGGTTGCATGGATATTGATTTACAACTTGATTGAGGATCAATGAATGAATCAAGATTTAATGCATTCGAATGGATATATGAAGAAATAAGTGGATGGTTAAGAGATAATTATAAATAATCTCATATGAATTGAGCAGTGTGTAGAATTGGTTGAAATATATGATATGGATATTAGAACCTAATTAACATTGTTTTGGTGACTAATGGAATTCATTTGAGTTGAGAACATGTGCAGAAAGACCAATTCAGCTTTAAAACCCACCCAAGGAAATTCTGGAGTTAATCGAATCCAGTTTGAATAGAGCTGCATATTAATTAAGCAAGCTCGTGTATAACATATCGCTTATCGTGTAATAGCGCTCACAAAAAGGTACGCCTACGCAGAATATAAAATTTTGGTTTTATTTGCGTTTTGAGTTTGGATTTTGAAATTTTTTCCGACCGTGTTGGTTGATGTATATATATTTCTTGATCCTGCAATATTGCAGATGTCCTCCATTGTAATAACCCGGAAATCTGAGCCAATTTAAAAATTTTATTTTGGCTATTTTAGCGAATTTTGAATATTTAAAATAAATTATTTTAAATAATATCGACGAGAAATTTATTTTGAATATAATTCGAACGTATATATTTATATAGATCGTCGTTAGAATATAAATATTTATTTATAATTATAGAAGGAATTGAAAATGGCGCGGTAGTTCGATAATTCGATTTCAAAATTCAAATGAATGTACAAGATTCAAAATAAACCGGATTTTGGTGAAACCAAAAATATTTGAATCTAATTGAGAATATCTTTCCAACGAATCCGAAAAATCGAGATTTCGTAGCGGGGATAAAAATTTATGTCCAGTTGAAATTTCAGAATAGTCGCTATGGAATTTTGGCCCTTAAAAATGGGAATTTTGCAAACGACCTCGATTTTCGACGAAACCACTTTTGTTGGATACATGATGTCTAGTTATTGCTAGGTTTCAAATTTCATAATTTTTCGAATCAATATGTGAGTTATTGCTAGGTTAATGAAGACACCATTCACGACAAACCCCGGTGATCGTCAGGACGTACTTGGAGATCGATGGATATGCGGGGTACTAGGTGCCTCCGGTTTCGTTCAGACCCAGAACGAACTTGTAAATGGACTGTGTGTCTGACATTGGATTTTAGTTTGTGTGATTGATTTCTATTAAATATACATCTGTTTGGTGGCGGAGAATTTATTCTCTTGCTTAACGCCCTTCTCTGAGACGTACGAGCTCAGGGGTTATATATTGGTGGATATCAATCGCATGGAGTGAATTGCCTGTGTGGCATGCCTAAGTGGCAATTGATCAAGGCTTCTGTTGAAAAGCAAAGTCTTGTGGTGATGATCAAAGCACGGCCTGTGTGGCATAGCTTTGTGTAGCGTGGATTCGCGAGCCTCACACCTCGGTTGTGAACCAGAAACGGGAGAAGGACCTCAGGGAGGGCATGCGTTTCTTTCTGGTTAGGAGTGGCGTCAGTGCTTGAACTGGATGACGAGTTTGACTCATGTGGTTGTTGGAATTGAAGGCGCCTCGGTTATATCGGTCGATCCGGGACCGATGGAGTCATTTGTTGGCTCATTTACGCCCCAAAAGGCGGGGAAACGCAGTGTTCAGGAATTTTAATCCACATCGATGGACCGGCCCTGACGATCCAAGGGACGATGCGTTCCGTTCCTGAGACTCGGGCTAGACAGTCTCGAATCGGTAGAGGACTATCTTTTGCCTCGGTTCACAGATGAAAATCCAACTTCCAATACGTGACGTTTCAGTTTTAGTTGTAATCCTGCATATGGCGACATAGTGGGATGGGGCGCTCATGCCGTCTATGATTGATATTTATGATTGTATATAAAATCAGAAACTAACTGGAAACGAGCTAAGATGGGTGCTTTCCTGGGTATTGATCTGATGTTGGTTTCGGCCTTCGGGGTTAATACTTAGGGAATCGTTCTCTTACTAATTTACAGTTGGAGTCTGATTAAGAATCAAAAGATGAAATTTAGCGTATCAAGCATTCTTTGGCTATTATAAGGTAAAAACCCTATCCTCCGGCTTGCGTTGCATTGTATGATGGGACATGGGTCTTATAATAGCTTCATTTTTCTTTATTTAGCATTGCGCTATTTGTTTTATGCACTGGTATTCTTGGGAGGAAACCCGTTCCGCGTTAGCGGCGTGGTCCCTTGATTTACCTAACTTTAAAATAAAGATTAATAGCTGTTTTAGTTCTCACACCAGTCCCATGACTGACCTGGAGTTTATTGTTTTAACCTAAACTCTGGGTGCCCTTATTTTGAAACGGGCAGCTAGTAGTTTTAGTTTTGCAGATTTATATTCACAGGATCTTGGTTTACAGTTGGAATGATATCCGGAAAGCTTTGTATCCGTATGTCTCCTTCAATTGTGTATTGTATTATTTTCCGCTGCTATGTAATGTATTGTAATCTCTGATATTTTATAATGTGTAATATTTATTCATACTCTGTATATTCTTGTATTCTGATGGAATTGTTGTAATAAACAATGAAATGTTCTTCTGTCTGCATTCTTTTGTGTGTTGTTCTCGAAGTATCCGCTCTTTCCTTCACGGGGAAGTTACGGGTTCTTACATCCGTAGAGGGGAGAATCTGCCAAAAAATTTCCAAAATTTAAGGTGTTAGAATTTTTTTAAAGATTTTTGGAAATTTTGTTATTTGGAATAAATTGGTTTTAAAACCAATTGGGTTAGTTTGAAAATGAAACCGAGTTTTAAATTAAATATTTTTGTAAAGATAATGGGTCATAACGTTCTTTCTGTCTTAGCAATTTCGGGGTCAAAATTCTTTTATGGGGGAAGGAATGTAACGTCCCATATTTTCCGCTTGATTATTAGAATTATTTTAATTATTTCAAATATCGATTTGAATTTAAATAGTTGAATTTAATTATTTTATCTTGAATATTTATTTATATTAATAATATATAATATTTTAATTCCAAATTATTTGGAAAAATGTTGAATTTGAGGTATAGTGTGGTCGGGCAATTTAAAATGGTTCAATATGGGTTATATTGAAATTATCGTAGCGATTTCGTTTATAAAACGACGGTTGAGCGCTAAATTTATAATTATATTATAAAACGAGCTGCAGTGGCGCGGTAATTCGTAATATGGCGTTTTGAAGTTTAAACGGCTATACAGGATCCAATATTAGTCGGATTTTCTCGAAACAAGAAACGTTAGAATCTGTTGGATAATATTTTTCTAATGGAAGAGAAAAATCCAGTTTTCATAGTGTAGATTTTGTTTTATGCCCAAATCAAATTTTAAAATAGTCGCTATGGAATTTTCTTATATACTATAGCGATTTAATTATATAAAATAAAGGATTTTTATTTTTCTGAATATCGATTCGGCTTGAAATTCAACCCGGGATATTTTATTTTGGTATTGTATGAAATTCTGCTCATGTATGGCCAATTACAGTATTTTATTTATAACGGACTTGGAATTCGACGTGTTTCATTAGGACCGTAACGTCAAATTATACTATGCCATCCATTCGTATCACGAACGGAGTTTGTATGTGAGCACAGGAGCCAATAAACAGTGTTCGAAATTGCGATAGATATGAAATAAAAATCGTTAGCCAACATCGCTTGTCACGTCAATGTAATATATTTATATTTACAATTATATATACCCTCAAAATCAGAACTTCAGCCCAAACTATTTTCCACCGTTCAGCATATTTGCAGAAAAACCCTCGTATACAAATCAATTTATTTCTCCAATTCTTTCGAGAATCGGTGGGGATGACCTGAAGCAAAGTTGTAGATCAGGTTCATATCTACCTTATGTAAAAATTTGGGGTGGAACGGTCAACTGAGGTCACCGGAAATCGCCATTAACTGAGAAAAAGGGGTTTCGTTCTTTTCTGTTTTGGAAGGGTTATGGTCAAATTCAGAAGATAACACCAGTTGGAGGATGTAAAGGAGAGATCAGGCTTTGATTTGGCTCTGGTCTGGGGGTCTGGAATTGCCTGTGATGGTCGGGACGATAAGTTGAACGGAGTAGTCTATTTGGGGGAGTTCGAATCGGATTTCTTCAAATTCCGGCGTCGTGAGTTGATTAGGGGGTCGGGCATCTGAACAGAAATGGTGGGGGTGGCGAGGTCGAGGGTTGGCGGCGGTCCGGCGTTAGATGGTGGCCTAGGGGTGGCGAATTCTGGCCATGAATGTTTTTCGTTCTTGTGGCATTTCTGGCGAGCTCGGTCCATTTGGAGGGTCGACGATCAGGGCGGAGGAGAGTCTCGACACGGCGGTTCAGGAGAGGGGTCGTATGGGCTCTCAGATCATCGGTGGCGGCACTAGCGAGGTTGAATTGATGTCGTGTTTGGTGAATCTCAGGCCATTGGGTTTGAGGAAATCAAATAGGGGAAAACACGCTTGTTTCCAAACGATGATGACGTGGCTCATTAAACGGTAATTAAGGCAAGGTTAATTAAATAATTTATTTATTAATTTGTTAAAGGATTCGTAATTTAAATCATAGGGTATACCTTATATAACTTTGACATCGTAAACTGAATCCGACGAAACAGGATCCGTTGGGATCGCGGGGACAAGGCCTAGGTCATGGTGCTGACTAGGGATCGACTGGACGCGGTGGGAATTTCTGATAATTTTAAACGCTGTTTAAAAATTAAAAGGAGACAAATGCGTCTACCGTCAATTCTGGTGAGTTAATTCTCACACCTTCTGGAATCCTGTGATGTGGTAAATTCATAGAAAAATATAATTTACCGTTAACAGTATAAATTGGTTGATTGGATGCTATGGATGCAAATTGATTGTTTATTATTTGATTGGCTGCAGTTATTTATATTTTGTCATTATGTTATTGAAATTAAATTCGTATATTATTATAAAACAGTTATCTGTGGACTGTGATGCAGAGAAGGACAGGTAGAAGGGATCCGACCGGATTCCTCAAATAAACTGTATTTTATTTGTGGTGCATATTATTCAGATATGAATTTACACCCTGTTGACACCAAAACCTGTTTGAATGTGATGGTTGAATATATATTCATCGTTGTTGTAATTGAAATCAATCGACAGTATTGATTGGGTAATTGGCAGTGAATGGCCTAAAATATATTGTTTCAAACATCGATCTTCCATCAGGTGGATTGACGTAATTTTAAAGTTATAAATTATTTTCTAACTGAATTGAAGTTTTTCAATTATCCTATATAAATAATTAAATTAGAAATTTATAAATAAATATTTTAAATTGAGTTTATAAGAGAAATTATTGAAATGGGTTATGCAAGTTAAAAGCAGAAACCCAAGAATTTACATACGGGTTGGTAAAGTAGAATAATTGTTTTTAAAACAATTAAATAGTGTTTTTAAATTAATCAAGTTATTTAATTAATTTAAAAGGGGTAAATGACAATGGAATTCAGTTAATAGTTAACTGATATGTACGGTTGACAAAATCAACCATGTTTAATAGAAATTGATAATGGAATTAAACTGATAATGGAATTAAACTGAATTTTCTAAATATTCGTAAAATAAATCAAATAATGTTAAATATTAGTAAATCCCCGATTAACTATAATTAAGGAAATTATTGAATTGTTAGTGTTAAGTATTAGTTAATCTTCGATCAACTATAATCCAAAGTAATTATTGAATTGGTTAATAAGTTTTTAAAAAAATGATAATAATCCTATTTTTGATTAATATCAAAGTTAACCATTTTTATGTAGTAAATAATAAGGTTAATTATTATTTTAATTAATAATAATTAAAACGATGGTTTTTAATTTGAATTCATTTGAGAAGTGACCAGGTGGCATTAAGGTTTGGTCAAAGAGGGCAATAAGGATGTTATAACGGGATTTATACACCGGGTTTCAAACAAGATTTGGTTAATGGGATTTGTAAGTGAAATTCAGAAATTTTAATAATATTTTACTTAATCGTAAGTTAAGTAAAGTGAATTCAAATGAAATGGAACTTCCAGGGTAAATGATTAATAGTTTAGCAATAAGCTGAAATATGGAAATTGATTTAGAATGAAATCCAAGCTAAATCGTTATAAGGTGTTAAACGGATGAGTATAGGTGATTTGGAAGGAATCCAAGCGAAGTTTAAAATGAGGTTTTTAAAACCAAACCAATGACTTTAAGATATTAAAGAATTAAAGTAAGGATTCCAAACGAAAAGGAAATACATATAAATTGTTTGTGTTAAATATTGGTAAATGGATTTTGGGATTAAAATCCAAGTTAAAAAGGTTTTATTTTAAAGAAGGTAATAAGCGGATTTTAGTTATGAAATCCAAGTAAAGGTTTAATTAAGAATGCCCGAATGGATGTAAGAAAATTATTTGACATGGGTTGTATTATAAGTCCAAAGAGTCGTAAGTTAAATTATGTTAGGATCAAAGTTGTGTTTATTGAATATTTACTTAATTAAAGGAATTAAGTAAAAGATTATGGGACGAGGATTTCAAATATAAGAAACGATTTTATAAAACCAGGTTTGAAATCAAAGTGGTAAATGAGAATTCTAATATCAATGTTTAAGTGACAAACTGGTATTTATTTTAAGGTAAGAACGGGGTCGATCAAGGTCTGAGAGGTAAATAAAATACCCCAACTTGAACGGCTTCACTATTATCGAGGAATGGTATTAGTTTGGAATGAGTGAAGGTGTTGGAATTGGTATTATACTATACGAGGGATATTGAACTCTAATGCGAGGTTTTGGAATATAAATGATGTTGCAATATTAGTTTCAAAATAAATAAGAATATTTGATATTGAAGTATATAATTTAACATTTGGTTTATCATATCGGAAATGGGTAATTTTGTGTATACTATTAAGTATTATACATATATGTATACCGTGAGATGCTCGAAAAAAAGGGAAAAAGGTTTTGAAGAAATATATCGATATTCTAAAAGGAAATGGATAGTTGTGTGTGTGTGTGTGTATATATATATATATATGCACTCAAAAATCATATAAACAGTTTTGTTATAATAAAATAAGGATAAATATAATGTTTTTGAATATGTAGGAAGAATTAAAAGTTTATTTACCAATTTGTTAAATATATTTTAAATAGGCCAGGTAATGCCAAATACTTAATCAGTGAAATCATTTTAATTACACAATTGTTATTTAATAGTTAAATCACCGACTATCAAACCTGACCAATACGATTGTTGGTATGGAAAGACCGGGATTGAATTGATATTCGAAAACCATTCCGACCAACAAATACGTGAAGATGGTAATTGAAGATGAAGCAATTGAAGACCGTGGATCTTCATAAGCGGAAGGACTACTTGTCGAATTTCTCTGGCTTGCAACCAGAGTTATTTGGTTTGTGATTCTGTCGTGGTTGGGATCTACGGATTTGCAAGGACTGCTCGCTACTGATCCATGGGGTGATTCCTATATTGGATGCAGTAGGAGGGTGCCTTCGGTTCATCCTGTTCCTGGATGACTTGTATGGACGAATGTCTGACAGAGTATTTCTTAAGGGTCATGTACGTTGATTTTTACAAATGTATTTCTGTTAGTGGCGGAGAGGGGCACTTCTCTTAGCTTAACGACCAGAGTATTTTTGTAGACGTTAATTAGTGATTTGGCGGATTTGACAATGTGGCATTCAAAGTGAATGATGACCAGATATTATAAAGGAAAATTCTAGCCTCAAGCCTCATTAATCGGGAAATGACAAAAATCGGGCAGGCGGCATGGCTATGTGGATCGCTCCCATTCGGGTGTATAATCGCCTATCTAGAGAAATTCCATTTGCTTCTTTAATCTATCGATGTTGCCCCCTTTTCGGGAGACGGTTGTTGATCCCAACTATCGGTGATATACATACGATACACTCAAGCGAAATGAGTGGTCAGTCATATGTGGGCCGGGTTGCAAGACGTTCTTGTTGAACCCAGTGTATTCACCTCTAGAGATACACTATCGGCAGGTGGTTCCATACCTTGTCATAGTCGGAATCCAATTTCCAATAAGCGGCAGCGGTTTTAATTTTATACTATATATGCGGAGCGTGAGATGCAAGCGTTCCGCTAGATTGTAATCTATTTGTATTTAGACAATTTTATAATATCAGAATAAGTTATGATTTCAAAAAAATATTTTGGGTTATAGTAAGGTAAAAACCGTCTGTGTTTATGTGTGGGCTGATCTTACTATTATCTTTTTCTTTCAAAAAGGGTTTTGCAAAGTTAAACAAAGTTGTTTGTTCTGTGAATTTATCACTGAAAGTATTCCAGACTGACCCAGTGAATTTTGCTTTGCATCAAATGTGCTCGGGTCAGACCGAGTATGTTCCAGGTTAGGTTCATTTGGAGTTTCAGGAGCTGGAAGCAGGAGGCTTCACCGCTAGTTATATAATGTTATTTCCGCTATGACGGTTATATGTTGTACTCTAATGATTGGTATGTATATATATAATTCTTTTGTATAAAGAGATTTGATATTATATTTTATTTGTTCCGCTGTGAGATTCTGATGAGTTGTTCTTCTTCTTTCTTCTATTCTAATATATCTTTCTTTTCACACCCTCTAAATTCTTTCTAATAACGTTCCTGTGTTTTCGGTACTGGGAAGGTCGGCATTAGATACGGTAATTGTATTTGTGTCGATTTTCGGGGTCGAAAATCCAGCGGGTCGTTACAAATCCCCTTTATTTCATGGATACAAGGTTAACACTTCTCCAAACATCCTTGATTTCATGGCTGCAAGGTTACCACTGCTCCAAAGACCCTTGATTTCAAGGCTACAAGGTTACCACCGCTCCATTCCTTTGATTTCAGGGCTACAAGGAACACCCCCTTTCTCAAAAACTTCCCAAATGGTTACAACAGCCTTATAACTTTTCAATAGCACTTCAATTCAGAGAGTAATGGATAAAGAGTGAGAAAAGAAGTTTTATACAATTAGAGTAGAAATCAGCAAAGTAGAGGTGTAGAAATCAATAAAATATGAAATATTAATGGTGGGATGAAGAGGGGTGAAGATAGAATAGAAGAATGATTAACAAATGCGAAATCAACCCCTTTTTATAAGATTTGAAAGATTGCAACGCTTCTGGAACGTTACAAGTAGTGAAAAGACACTTCCTTTGAAAATTGAATTTCTGACAGTTGTATGTCTACATATTCGTGCGAAAATTTTGAATTCTGAGCTTTTTCAAGTGTTTAAACATATATATTATTATGGAAATTCTTGAATTAAAATTAGTGATATAAATGAGTATTCTAAAGTATAAAATCATATGAAAACATAAATATATAATATATAAACATATGTATAAATTATAAGGTTTAAAACTATAAAATTATAAAACTATATATGTAAACTTGTATATATATTTAAAACTTTAAACTTGTTTGAAATTTTAAGTAAGATAGAAAATAATTTGAAAAGTAGAATTTGAATTTTGAAATTAGAATTTAAAAAGCACAATTTGAATTTGAACCTGGAGTGTTCAGAGTCTTACATTTAAACTAGACTCTATTACTATATTTTTCTTGAACTCTTGATTACTTGTGAGTCTTGAATCTCCTCTGAATTCTGAATCTCTTGAAACTATAAACTGTACAATCTTCAGTATTTAAGTCCTGTATACAATTCATGCATATATGTATGTATGTATGTCTGTATGTGTGTGTGTATATATGTATATATATATATTTTTTAAATAGAGATGTTAGTATATATTTTATAGTCAATGATAATTGAAATAAGATTGTTGTTATAAAAAAAGCTCCATTCTCCAACAGTTATAATAAATAAATGAAAAAAACCAAGGAAAATGAAGGGACAATATCGAATTGTGAATAATGTCTATGTGATAATGTTGTTTTCCTTTGCTGCATAAGTATACTTATAACATAAAAATTTATAAATGAAGAAGTGTTATTACGTTAGTAAATAAAGCATAAATTATGATATAATTGTGCTTTTTTTTCCGATGCACTTAGAGCATGCACAAATACCATCATTGACTTATAGCATGAAATATAGTTTATTATCATTAGAGAAACCGTAATTGAACATAACATGATTAGATCAAACCACAAAAATAACTTACCAAATTTGTTGCTTCCTTGCAGAACAGTAATTATTATGCATCCAAAGTTTGTACATATGTACGTCTTTTGTTTCTACTTTTTGTATAATATTGATCTATTGTAGTGATCTTGATTGTAAAACCTAAAATTTGTGTAAATAATATAACTAAGACAATGTAACTAAAATATTGGTAAACAACTAAAGATACGGAGAAAATTGAACGTACAACCTGACGTTTGTAAGGGAGCTAAAACCGACATTTTTCATCTTGCTCCTTTATTTGCCTCTAATTTAGTTTATGCCCAAGTTAGCTGCCAGAACCATCGATCCCCTCAGCTAAATCCCGATTTCGACTAACTACACACAAACCAAGCAACCTGCTTTTAGAGAATAATGATAAATCAATAATTCAAATTGTCAGAATCGTTCAAATAAGGGGAGAGAAGGAATCAAAAATCAAAGACTGAATAAAAACGATGAGGAAGGAGGTGGAATTAATTTTCACTTTTTGTTCTTCTCTCTGGGTCAATTAGTTCAATTACCGAATACAAAAACCAATCAAAACAATTGAAGAAAACAACACTGTTAAGAAATAAGAGGAGAACTGACTGATTAAGCAAAATCGATGAGAAGAACATATTTGACGAAAGTAGTTTCTCAATAGAAACTTAACGGTTAAAAGAGGGAACTAAGAGGAAAGGTGGTGGAACAAGAAAAAATGGGAAATGGTGTTATTGTAGGAAAACAAATGACGGAAATGTCCACGATTGGTTTTGACATGGACAGTAAAAGAAATGACATTCTAGTTGTTGCAAAAAGGCTTCACTTTAACCCCTTGACTGAAACATTTCCGTTATATATAAGATATATGAAGCATTATAGGATTTGTCGCCTTTCTTGCAGTCTTCAGATTTTCGACACATGTTCCCATTTAATAAAACGATTTAACGGAAAAACAATTACATATTCAGATAGAAATATGTATTGAAAATCGGGGAGCCTAAGCCGTAAGTGGGACCCGTGGATCCGTGCATGTATTATGTATACATAGGGACACACGATTTTGGACTATTATACTAATAATTGGCCTCATGAAATATAGGACACCTCGGGAAAATTCATGTTAGGTTACACATACAAGAAAGTTCACGTAATATGGCGCAGTAGATGCTCATGACGCGTGTGTACTAAACAAATTTGTTGCTGTATTAGCCCAACACATGGGCACTCCCAACGCTAACAAATAAGCAAGGGTGGAAAAAATAATATAAATCCATGTAAAAACCAAAGCAAAAGCAAAAGATCCACATTCATAATAATTTTTTTTTTTCATTTAAAATCGGAACCGTACCTCCTATCGAAAAGTAATCCAAAGCAGATTCAGTAATCCCCTTCGTATTGGCTCCCAAAAAACGGGTGAATAATTCTGTACTATTCTGAGATAACTAATTCTGGACATAGATATTTTCATTTTTTTCTTAACGCAAAACGCACAAGCCTACATTTTCCCAAATAAGTAATATATCGGAGTAGGCGTCAGGCCTCACTCACGAAATTTTTTTAAAAAAAAAACAACATAATTTTCCGATTCGTAGACGGCAAAAAAAAAATCTGTACGGAAACCAACGAAAACTATATAAATGGGAATACAGAAAAGTGCCGCATACGCAGGAAACATAAATCGACGCTCGCCCAACTATAATTCGACAGCGCATTCTTCAAAACCAGGGCGGTTTCATAAAACCGCTTTTGCTTTGCAGATCTACCTATATATACACTACGCATACCACACAAATTTTACTTCAGCAGCTCGGATTTCATCTCTTTCTTCCTTCTTAATTAAGCATATTCTCCTGTTACCATAAATAGGATCAAAAGTCAATCGATGGGGAGGGGAAGGGTTCAGCTCAAAAGGATCGAAAACACCATAAATCGTCAGGTTACCTTCTCCAAAAGGAGGGCGGGCTTGCTGAAGAAAGCTCATGAGATTTCCGTTCTCTGCGACGCTGATGTTGCGCTTATTGTCTTCTCTCCTAAAGGAAGGCTGTACGAGTACTCTACGGATTCAAGGTGCTTGTTCGTTACCTTCTTTTTACAATATACGTTTGTTGATTTATCTTTGTTTGATGATTAGGTTTAGCTTATAGCAGCCATTTATGTTCATGCGATAAGGTTAATATGATTGATTTTACTGATGCTCCGCACTTGAATCGGTAAGAGATTGTGTTTAAATTCATAAGAACTGGATTTAAAAACATATTGTTGTGTCGTGTTCTCCTTTTTCTTTTTTCTGCCGTATAGCTTTTATCGTTTGTGGAGTGATTTAGCTGATTTCATAATTTGAACATACGTCCTAGGTTTAGTTTTCCTTTGTCCAAAGAAGCTTTGGATTTTGTTTAATTTTCAGTTCAATGCAGTGTTAGCTTGATTTATTTGTTTATATGATTAGCAGTTAAATAACTATTATTTCTTTGTTAGGTGTATGTCATTGCAGCATATGCTACTAGGTAGACAATGATTAAGAAAATTGCATTGTTTTTCATTCAGTCGCTTCCTGCGGAATTAGTTACTTTATCGCTGTTAATGTTTTTCTGATTACTGATGTGATACTAATCGGAGTTAAGTTCACAATTCAAAGGCTCTCCCCCTCTATATAATCATCTAATATCTTACTTATACACTAGTAGTAGTCATGTCGTGCTTTTACTCCAAATTATGAAAGCATGAACGGACTAAATAATGAAGTAATAATATGGAAACAAAATATACTATGAAAGTAAGTTATTAAATGTGTACGTACAGTATAAATCTTGAGAACATAATTTCGTTAATACATTAGTTCCTTCTATTTTCTTTTAAGAAATTTTAGGTATTTGTATTATTCTTATTTAATTATACATTCAATTGTTTCGGTTATTTTTCACACAAAGTTTTTGATTTCGTGAACTTTTTAATTTACAATGGTTTATCTTCCATAAATATATTTATGTTCATTTGTTTTACTTTTATTTTAAATATTATGACGCAACTCATTCATTTGAAAATGTCAGTTTTTTTTTAAAGAACAACGGAAGGACGTAAGAAATTTCGTAATATTTTTTTTCTCAATGACAGTTGATTACTTGTTTCTGTGCAAAATAAGTAGGTTGTCTGTAAAAAAACAAATTGCTGCCACATTAGATAGGTCTCTGTAGGATACACTGTGCAATCTTAAATGCTTCTATGTTTTTGAATGTTATCTTTCTTTTGTAATTCAGTTTTCAGAACTATCCCATCAATGTTTTTTTTTTTTTTTTTTTCACTCAAATTTCAGCGCATTTTAGTTCCAATTAGTTTGACCGTTTTTATTTTGAAAAATTGGTCTTAACAAATTGGTTTGAATAATTGATATTATTCATAAACTGAAATTACTATTTCGCAGAAAGCTAGCAAAAAATTGGACAGTGCGACACTAAATGTGGTACAACTGTTAATAAAAATACAATATTAAAAGGAGATGAGTATAGTGCGGACTGCGGATGGCCAATAAAAGAATTGTGAAGATCTTAGAAAATTTCTTCCTTTCTTATAATACAATGTATATTGCTTAACCCACGCGAATGTCTAGGTTTTCACATCAAAATGTGTCGCGTAATTTTTTGTGCTGAATCTGCGCAGCTTCAATATTGTTTAATGGAGGTTTATAATTTTATTGTAATGTAGCATGAGATATATGCCAACAATATATAACTTCAACTAAAATGCAGTAAATTTAATCTAATGTACAAAAATAACAAACTTAAGATTAACCTAATAAGCAATTCACGAGAAATGTGGTTGGTCTTGCATGTTGAGTTCGATACTACCAAATACATCGTTTTTGTGATTAACCCTTGATATATAGTGGAAATTAGGGAGAGATACCTAAAATGAAACTTAATATAAAGCGACTTCCTCTCTAAGTTTCAATTCAAATCGGATTATTGTTTTCTTGTGGCAACATAATTTCATGTTTTTTTGCGCTGCTGCATAAAAATAAATTACAAAAAATTGTAAATATTAACGAAAGGAATCTAAGAAAAAAAATTACAAAAATATATGCTTTTTTGTGAATAAGTGCAATTATTTCTGCAATTATTCATATAGTTCATCGCACGTATTGAAGAAGAAAAGAAAAAATACAACAATATATGTACTTATTTTGAATAGTTGTAGGCATATCTACAACTATTTTTACAGTGTATTGCATATATACGTTAATATGTGAAAAAATTGTTGTCGTGTCTGCAATTTTGCAAATAATAACTTTTTTGCAACTTTACTAGAAATGAAATAATTTTCATTTGTATGCAAATTTAATCATTATTTTGATGATTTTTCTACAATACTTTAATAGTTAAAAAGCATAGGTTTTGAGTTTGAAAACTTGAAGCAAAAAAACAAAAATTGCATTGAAGAGTGCAATATTTTGATATAATTACTGCAAATTCTGCAATTTCTCAAAAAATTGCAAGAGTTCTTCGCTCTTACATGATTTTTTTTTATTTGTTTCGAATCATTTTTTTTTATAGTTTTCTTACATGAATATGAAGATGATTACATGTTGAAATTAAATTTCGAAGTTTAATAAATTTTTATGTTGTTTTATTTTGAAAATCGAAAAACAAAGACCTAATTTATAAAGTTTTAAGATAGAGTTTTTTGTATTTTGAAACTTAAACTGGACCTGAGCCAAACCGTTCCTAATATGTATTCGGTACGTATGAACGACAGTTGGACGGGCTAGAGTAGGTTTCTTGTGCGATAACCTTACATTCAATTTGTCGAATCCTAACACAAACCCATTTTATAATTCTCAGAGTGATTTTGAGTTATTTTCTTAAATCGAGATGAGTGTCAGTTTTGATAGATACGTCATACCCTTAGATTCGATGTTACCATGTATTTTTCTCTGGTAGTTTCTACAATTTTATGAATTAATCTTTTTCTTGAAATTATGTTTTGGTTATGCAGTTTTTCTTTTATTTCAACTTTATTTTTGTCTATCTAAGTTTGGGTTTTTTTAAAACTATTTTCGAAGTGTTTTTGTTTGTTTATTTTATTTTTCTTTAAAGCTGATGTGAGGAGAGTTTTTTGATGGATACATACAATATAATTCGAAACTATGCGTCATTCCCTTTTTTATTTATTATCCGACGCTATTATGTATTCTTTCTTTGGTAGTTTCTACAATTTCACATAATAATCTTTTTCTTTAAATTATGTTTGACTTTGCAGCTTTTCTTTTATTTTAATTTTTTTTGTCTATCTATGTTGGTTTTTTTTTGAAACTATTGTTGAAGTGTTTTTTATTTGTTTATTTTATTTTTCTTTAAAGTGGATGTAGGGAGGTTTTTTTTTGGATGCATATGATATCATTCGAAACCATGCACTGTTTCCTTTTTTATTTATTAGAAGGCCCAAAGTCTAGCCCTAAGATCGTGCATCCACCGGTTTTTCTTGAATCATATTTGAATTGTTTCTAAGAAAAAAAATACTATATTGTACACACATTTTAACTCTATCTTTTCGACAGTATGGATAGGATTCTTGAGCGCTATGAACGCTATTCATATGCAGAAAAGGCCGTGGCAGCATCAGACGACCAATCTCAGGTTGTATTAGCAAACTTATCATGTTCCTTGGAATACTAAACAAATTGAATTTGACACTCAAGCATCTCTAAAAATAGGCAAATTGGTGTGATGATTATGGAAAATTAAAAGCCAGAATTGAGTCTTTGCAAAAAAGTCAGAGGTATTAACATAGAATTTGCACCATAATAATCGTTCAAGTATGTATAAAAATCATGTTTGCGTAAGTTTAGGCATCTTATGGGAGAAAGGCTGGACATGTTGAACGTTAAAGAGCTTCAACAACTAGAGCAACAACTTGAAAATGCACTGAAGCATATAAGGTCAAGAAAGGTACACGTGTATGATTATGAAATGCTAAAAATATTTCTATCGTGGTTTATCCGTTTTAGTGATTTTGGAGTACTTGTTTGCTATGCAGAACCAGTTACTATTTGATTCAATTTCCGACCTTCAAAAAAAGGTATGTAATGCTAATTTTCTTTGTTGAACTTTGTGGGATTATACAGCTCATGGATGGTTATATTGCATCAATTATTATTACAACCCTAGTCATCTTTACTAAATTGAAGATAATTTGAAAATTATGCGACTTTTGTTTAAAGACTATCATTTAACTAGTACGTTCTCTATACGTGAACCTATACAAAAATGTTGCAACAATAAAGCAATCATAGAATCTAAATTTATCGTAGAAACAATAGATTCATGAGTTGCACATTGTGTAGTTAGTAATAGATTTGGGAGCTAATATTTCATTGTATCAATAAAAGAACCTAATGGTGTGAATACAACGAAAATAAAGACGTGATCTTTTGGTACAGTGCAGGGTGCTAACTTAGAGAAACTATTGGACATTCGAAACACTTACTTCTCTAGTAATGATTTGACATGTGTTCATTACTATTATATTTTATTTTTCTAGTTGCCTCATATTTAATTTAAAGTTGTTTTCCATTAGAAAATTCCACGTGGTTGATAATACTAGAGTGATAGAATGTAAATTGATACTCGAAACCGACTTCAAAGAGCTATTCTTTGCTAGCTATTATGGGAATTCTAGTTGTTTTCCAATATGCTTATCTAACATATTGAATTCTTGGAAAGCAATGACCTACTATTAATGTGTCTTTGATCAATTTGTTATATGAAGGAAAAGGAGTTACAAGAGCATAATAGAAATCTGGAAAAACAGGTAAATGCACAATGATAATAATATGTCTCGATTTAATGTTATCACTATTTATATAAGTGAAATATTGGTGTTGCAATATGAATATGAAATCAGCTAATAGAAAAGGAGGAGAAGGAGAAAACCTTATTACAACAAGGAAGTTGGGAACAAGTCCAGCCGCATACAAGTTCTGCAGCAACACCTTTTCCTACAAAAAATGCCGCTCTTCCTTGCCTAAACATAAGGTCGAGATTTACGATTTGTGATTCTTATGCTCTTCCTACCTGCATAAGTGTATATTTTACCTTGATTATATCTGATTAAGCAGAATATATCCTGCAAATGGAAGTGCTGAAGAAGAAACCGCACAACATGTTCACAGAGCCAATGAAGGGTTGCCTGCGTGGATGATGTCGTCCATGAATGAAAAAGCATAACTAATGATACTGACAATTATAGTCTGAATATTTCTAGCGTGGATATTAAGCTACATCAAATCGCTACAATTGGTAGATCAATCACTGGTTTAATCAACGCTCTATGCAGATTCATATTTGGATGAAATTGTTCGGCTTCACTATCTTTATTAGTGTGGCTTTTCTTTTATTTTTCTATTTTATGTTGATTATATCCATGTTCATATGTAATTTTGTGGTGTTTTAATATGTTAAACTCAATAAGCTACATTCATGGTTCATTTAAGAGCCACATTTAGCTTATTAAAGAATGTAATTTCTTGTTTTATTAATGATGTATAAACTCTATTTATGTTGTATAACTCTTGTGAACTTATTATTATTATGTTTTTTGTGGTTCATTCTAATATGTATATACCATAATAACATTTTTGTATTTACGAAATTATTGTACATTGCTAAAGCATTGCATGAGTTGTATCACGCACTTTGGTTACAAGTTTACTACTTCACTGTTGACTGTTGCTCTAAATTTGTCGGTTGCAATTGCGATGTGTATAAAGGTAGAATGATATTGGAGGTGTATGACGCAGACACAGTTATTGTAACATTTAATATGAAATTTATACTACAAGTATATAACATTTAATAAAAATCAAATAAATTTTAAAATACAACAAATTTTAGGATTATCGGATACGCTATAAGTTGTGGTTGGGAATGTAAGTCGACTACTATCGATAAGGTAGATCATTCGATCAATACTTTGTACATTATTTATGTGATTAACATGAAATATATATCACATAGGAATAGCAATGAAGCGAGCTGATGTTTGTTTCTTTTGCTTTAGTTATATCTTGAATTGTCAAACTTTATCATAAACTAACCAAAATTTTGTTGTAACCATCCAAATTTTGGTATGAAACATTTAATGGATTTTAAATATTTAAAATGATTTATTTTGAGAATTAATGACTTAGGATTTTTTAAAAGGAAGTTAGAACATAAAAGTTTATATTAATTATAAAACGAGCTCGTACGTCACGGTAGTTCATAATTTTACGTTCTGAACTTTAAACGAATATACAAAATTCAATAAGTCGGATTTCTATAAAGCAAGAAACATTAGTATCTATTTAACAATATCTTTTAAAAATTTTAATTTTTGGTGTTTGAATAAGGATTTTTCAAGTTTATTGTTGCAGGTTTGGAACCAGTATTATAGTAGGAACCCTATGGTCAAGTTGTTATTCAAATTAAGGTTGCTAAAGTTTCATCTCAAAGCACGATCCACTCACACTTTTCGAGATGCAATAAAGCAATCAAATTTGGTACGGTCTGAGTTAGTTAAAGTGCAAAAGGATATGGAGAAGTACCCACTAGATCATCAGCTTCAATTGTTAGAAAGAGAATTGCAGGGTAAGCTTAAATCATTATTAGATATATAATTTCAATCTGCAAGGCAGTGTTCAAGGTCAAAAAAGGAACTACATGTTGATAGAAATACCACTACTACAAAAACACCATATTACAACTTTAATTTTACAACAGTGGTAAATGCACCGTTGTAATAAATGTTTTTTTACAACTTTTTTCCAGAAAAGTTGTAATAAACTTATTTTTAACAACTGTGTTATTTTGACTGTTGTAATAAAAACCTATCACAACTTTTATTTTTTGACTGTTGTAATATATGACTATATTTTAGTACAATTAACAACTAATAATTAATATTTAATACATTTATATTGATTATTTATAATTAATAACTAATAATTACTATTAATAATCAATAGGAAGTAATAATTAATGATCAATATGTAATATTTAATACTTAGCAATTAAGAAGAATAATTAAAAAATATAGTTAGTATTACATAATTGTTATTATTTATTAATGTTTGATAATTGTTAATGATAATAATTTCTAATGAAAATGAATACATAATAATATATACTCAATATTAACACTTAAGAGTCATAATTAATCAAAACATTAATACTTTTGAAGTGATATTTAGTGTTTAATAATTAATTTTAAATGATTAATATTTAGAATTAATAATCAATAACTAATAAAATAATTAATAATTTAGAATTAACAGGAGATAATAACAATTAAGAAGTAACATTTTGTATTTAGTATTTCATAATTATAGTTAGCAAATGTTTTAATATTTAATATTTAAAAAGTTAAAATTTTGAAATTAATAAATAACAGTTTTGATTTAATATTTAATTGTTTTTAGTAATTAACGATTTGTAATTAGAAATTCAATAAGGGCCAACGTTAATTTTTTTTTTGCCTCTTTGAAAATGGCATTGCTTCTGTTATTGTTGTGCCATCAAAATAAAATACATGCTTATATGGTCTCAAAGCAGCTCACGTTCTCTAAATCGAAAATTTAGGCGGACCAACTATCCAGTACTGCACCCTAAATCAAAATAACGTTTCATCCAGACAGCTCCCCACTTCCTTCTCCACTTTCTCCCCTAAATCGAAAGTAACGTTGCACCCTAAATCGAAAATGGCGATTTGATTTTCGCCCCTTCTTTTTCCGTCTCTACCAATTAACCAGTTCTTCGTCCAACTTCCTTCTCCACTTCCGGTCCTCACTCCCCTCTTCTCCTCGCCTCTTAACCACACTCCAGCTTTCGCTAGCGAGGAAGTCTGCTTCGAACCCTAACCTTTACCCAATCCCTTCGCTTTCTTGAGATCTGGCCTTCCTTTCTCTTCGCGCGACCAGATCTGGCGTTCACTCGATCTCTACTCGCAGTGTACTCTTTCGTCTTTGGCTTATGACTTTATTCACGACTCCAGCTCCTCTCTCGCTCCGTCTCAAATTGCTAGGTAGCTCCCGAAAGGCAGACCATTCATCGATTGTGGATCGATTCTCATCGACGTGCTGGTGAGCTCCCTGCTCCTCTGGATCTTGGGTGAGTTTGTGTTTTCATCAACGTGCTGATGAGTATTCTAAACATGCACCAAACGTTTGTATATACAGTATAATTACACAGGTATATCGAATAGCTTTGTTTTTCTTTTAGTATATATACAAAATATAATAGTAATAATCGTTTAT
The DNA here is from genome assembly GCA_030737875.1 of Allium sativum. Taxonomy (NCBI): domain Eukaryota; kingdom Viridiplantae; phylum Streptophyta; class Magnoliopsida; order Asparagales; family Amaryllidaceae; genus Allium; species Allium sativum. The sequence continues at coordinate 418,255,735 of CM060910.1, read as the reverse complement.
TTGGTCACTGGGTTTATTAAAACAAAGAACGACCCTGATTTTCCTCCGCTTTAATCCCCTTGTAAAAAGAAAATTTAACTCCAAGTTGATTAACATAAGCAAGTCGTCCATGTTCTCCTTTTGTTTATTGCTAATTTACCCATTTTAAATCAGCGACTGTTTGTTTGTTTAGTTTTTGGTGAAGGATTTGAAACAGACTTCTTTTATACCAAACATAAGAGGATGCTAGAATTTTCCAAATCTATTTACACTGACGTTTTAACATGGAATGTATGAGGTGTATCTCATATGAATTGGCACTAGAAATTATCATATATGCAAATCTAGTATATTAGATCTTGCTTGTATATTTGGTGTACTATGCAAATATCAAATACGAGATAATGCCACTAAGTGATAGCAACTACATGCCATGGACATTTGTTCATTATCTGTTTTCTTGTTTTGGTTTAGCTTGTGTTATGTATGGAATGCAATAGTAAAGGAGTCTCTTTGAGAGGCATGTAAGTAAGGCGACTGATAGTGGGGTATATGAACATGAAGAATGAAGTATAATTTTTGGAGTTTACATGCTACTGTTTTAGTTTGGCAATGTTTCATTCACAGGTTAGAAAGTTTGGAATAAATGACTACTTTGTTTATTAATGGATTTAACTACCATGTCAATATTATTATATGCTAATTTGTTTTCTGAAAGTCCAAGTGCAGATGCTCTTTTTTTTAGAAGTTGTGCAACATCCAATTGTTTAAAAAGGAGCTTTGGACCACATGCAGTTCATGCTATCAGGTACGTTAAGCATTATTGTTAAATTTTCTTCTTAAATCATAGAGAACAATTTGTTCGGTTCTTTTATATATATATATATATATATATATATATATATATTTGTGTGTTTGGGGGGGGGGGGGGGTGGGTGTGTGTGTGTGTTTTGTAGCTTGTGTATAGAATGCTAGTTATGTTTGATGCTATTAAGATTTGGTATTGTTGGCTTAAAAAAATACTTTTTGTTCTTTTTTCTAACAACAAATGTATTCTTATGCAACAGGTATGATCACTACAGTGAACTTGCACCAAAAGGATAAATGGCGTAAAGATTTCGTTGTCTTCGACTAGTGTACTCCCATAGGATATGCAATTTTTTGTGGATAACTTGTGCTTGTACTAAGTTGCTTTGTAACAGTCAAATATGTAATAATGCACGAAATGTTGTCTAAAACTTATTGTTCGTAATATTGAATATTTGAGTATTTTAATAAATTAATTTGCAAATAACTATAATATCAGATTTGCTTATAGAGTATTGTTATATTTAGTGTATTGTTCTTTTCAGTTGTAAAAGTTATCTATTTTTTTAAAAACCCAAATGTCAATCACAACGGTGCATAACAGTTGAAATAGATATTATTACAACGGTGCGTAACTGTTGTAATAAAGTTCATTACAACAGTGGAAAAAAGTTGTAAAATATACATATTACAACGGTGTTGCAACCGTGTAGAAAAGTTGTAAAAGATTTTAGTCTATTACAACTTCTTAATACACGCCGGTTAGCCCACCGTTGTAATATGGTCATTTTGTTGTAGTGTACAAAATTCTTTCATGAATCCTTCATGTTTAACAGAGTTAGAGAGTCTATACATGTGATCAAAAATCCTGATGGAAATATCCTTGATTTACAAGCTAGCATAGATAAGGCTTTTGTTGATTACTTTAGCTCATTTTTGTCGCTTGAATTTCTTCCTCCAAGCAAAGTTAACCCACTCTTTTATATTGAGCTTCCTCATTTATCTGAATAGCAATCTATGGAGCTTATAAATTTTATTACTTGTGATGAAATTAAATCAGTAGCGTCTGCTATGGATTCATCATGTTTTGGAGGTCCTGATGTTTTAGTGCATTTTTTCTCCAAAAATGTTGGACTGTTATTGGTAATGATGTTATTAAAGCTGTCCAGTTTTTCTTCTTAAAGAATTTTTTGCCTACTACTCTTATAGCCACCTTTATTGCCTTGGTTCCAAAAGTTCAAAATCCCTCTTGTGTTTCAGATTTTAGGCCTATTTCCTGTTGTAGTGTTTTTTATAAGATCATTGCAAAAGTCTGGGCTAACAGAATGCAAAATGTCCTTCCATCCATTATATCATGTAACCAATCAACATTTGTCCCTGGAAGGTCAATTAGCGACAACATACTAATCACATAAGAGTTGCTACATGGTTATGATAAAAAAATTCTCCTAGATGCATGTTGAAGCTTGACATCAAGAAGGCTTTTGATAGTGTTTCATGGTCATCTATTATTACCATTATGTCCAGACTGAACTTTTCTAAATCGTTTCTAGCTTGGATCTTCACTTGCATCTCTACCAATGTTCTCTATTTCTAGACATAGGATGCTTCATGGATATTTCAAGGGAAAACGTGGGGTTAGATAGGGTGATCCTATTTCCTCGCAGCTATCCATAATTGTTATGGAGCTCCTCAATTCTTTGGTTATTAATCAAGTAAAGTTGGGTAAACTTGAACTTCATCCTCGCTGTAAAACTCCCCTCAATACCCATTTACTGTTTGCTGATGATCTTATCATATTCACCAATCCTTCTTTGCAAAATATTCAGTGTATATTATCCATCTTGCAATTATTTTATGAGATAACTGGTCTTCAAATAAATTTGTGCAAGTCTCATATTAAGATTGGAGGGATATCACAATATAAAAAGGATGAATTGACAGCTCTATCTGGGTTAATGGTCCTGCCTGATAATTCTACTTATTTAGGGTTGCCACTCTTTACTGGTTGAATTACTAAAGACAAATGTATGCCTTTATATGAACAGATCATTGATAAAATTAAGCAATGGCCTTCATGCAAGCTATCTCAAGCTGGAAGGTTAACCATTATTCAATCAATTGTTACTTCGATGACTACATTCTACACTAAGCACTACATTCTCCCTGTAAAGCTTATTAACATGGTGATCAGTGCAATGAATAAATTTCTCTAGCATAGTGATCCTTCCGCCAAGAATATTATTCCTATTACCTTCTCAAAATTGTGTGTAGATAGAAAATATGGCGGAATTGGTATTACGGACCTGATTCGATGGAATAAAGCTGCAATCTCAGTTTACATTGATAAACTCTTCTCAGATGATAAAAGCCTATGGACCATGTTTGTGAAGAATAATCTTATTGGAAAGAATTTTGTTTGGGACTATGCCTATATCTGACAATTGTAGTTGCAGTTGGAGACAAATTCTTAAGCTAAGATGAATTTTCCTTCCTTTTATCAAGTACAATGCCTCCAAAATTCACGGTTTGTCTTTCTGGAATTCACCTTGGGCAGGTAATGGTTTACTTTTAAGTGACATTGTTGAATATAATTTGAGAAGGAATAGTGGAGTTTCTAAAACTGCCAGGGTTGGTGATATTATTCATAATGCAGAGGTAATTTTGCTACATAGTAGTTCATCAATGCTAAGAAGGCTTTGGTCTGAGATTTCTTCTTCTTTTAAAGCTGGAAATGATAATATAACCTAGATGGGGAAAGGCATACTATTAGCCTGGTGTATGATTTATTAGGAGGTGAGAAAAGCATTTTTCCATGGTATAAAAGGATCTGAAATCTCATGGGTAATACTAAGCATAATTTTCTCTTATGGAAATTCATGTCCAATGCTATTATACTAAGGATAAACTGTATAAAATTGGGATCATTTTGGATGATATTTGCTGCTTCTGTAATGTAGAAACTGAGTGTAATACCCATCTGTTTTTTGAGTGCAATTTTTTATTTGTTTTATGGAGGAAGATTTTAGTCTCAGCAAAGCTTCATAAGCCTGTTCAAAATAGTAGAGATGAATGGTTTAACTTGTTCAAACCTACGAGGTGGAAGACAAACAACAGCCTTTTGTTGTTGAAGGTTTTAAAGATTTTTTGTATGAAATATGGAATGAAAGGAATAGGAGGAACTTCAATTCAGTTTCTTTAAGTGCTGATGGGATGTTTGCATTGATTCATAATACTATTCTCAGGAAACTAAATAATGAGTAATTGGATGTGGACTGTGTTGGAGATTTTGGTGAACTTTTTCTGATGGCTGTTGAGTGTGCATTGAAGATTTCAAATCCATGCAAGGCTTGATGATTTTATAATGTGCAGTTTTGAGCTTTTTCTATTTTGATTGTGTATATGTTAGTGTTTTTTCTCTCAAGGTTGTCAAATAGTGGTTGATATAGCATTGTATAGATATGTATATGTATCATGTTGCTTGTATAGCATTTTATAATTGATCAGTGTTAATAAAAAAATTAATTGCCTTTCAAAAAAAAAACCAAAAAGTCTCTATGAAATCGTTTATAAATTATAATGATTTATTAAATAAAATAAAAGGATTTATTTTAAAACTTAATATTGATTTGACCTGAATTTAGAAAATATCGAATTATAAACCCCGGTAGGTTTGTTTTGAAGCTAAATGATACTCTATTTAGATACATACGGTAATATTAATCTATCATTTTTTATTTTAAACTATTTTTGAATTTATTAACATTTTATCGGTTTCATTTAAACCTTGAAAATAGTCATATTCAGATGATCCCTGTTTTCGATGAAACTAATTTTGTTCGATCTAGAACGTTAAATTATTCCTAGATTTCAAATTTCGTAATTTTTAGAGTTAGTATGTGACCGTTGGAATTTAAATGTGAAACGACCAATAATTTGAATTTAAAAATATGCCGCGTGAGCAAACGGACTCAAAATTCGACGAAATAAGTTTCGTTGGGATTTGTAATGTCAAATCGTAGTTGTATGTCCGTTTTCAGCGAAAACATGATTCGTATGTGGTCACACGAATCTTTTTACGACGTATACAACTAGCAATCGAATAAAATAAGATATATAATTAAATAAAAAAAGAGGGTCCACTATATAGTTTCTTAACCTCCCCAAACCCCTCATTCCTCACTTCTCCTAGTCAATAGCGATGGCCGCCTCCCCTTTTATTCCAAAACGCAATTAATAAGTTGTAACACCTTAATTTTCTTTGAATATTATAACTAACAATCCTAAGAATACTTAATTGATAACGTGAGAATTAAGGGGAGTGGGTTACGCCACTACGTTCATCTCGAAATTCTGCTTGGAATAAAGTCCAAGTTTTCGTAAATCGGACTTCGTATGAGGATGTTATGGCCTTCGGAAGTTTCAGCAATTTTTATATAAATTAAAATAGTTCAGAATAATAAATTCGAAATTCAAAATTTAAACAGGGGAGCAGGCTGGGTGGGAATTCTTCCGCCCAAGGGCCAGGTCGACCAGGGGGGCGACTTGGGGGTCGACCTACCCATACAGGTCGACCAGGGGGTCGACCTACCCCCACCCCCCGGGCAGATATGAAATGTGACGATTTATGACTCTGTGCTGAGTCATTAGGGCTAATGTGGTTGTTCTAGATAAATCTGTCTAGTCTGGATGGTTGGGATTGCTCCTATAATGATCCAACGACTTTGGTTGATTCAAACTTCTACAAAAGAGTGCCTAGACTCAAACCCTAAATCAAAACAAAATTTGCCTCATGGCCACCATGCTGCTGCTAGGATAGTTCTCCTTCCTGAAGCTTAGGATTTAGCAAGTCAGAATTTCAATTCAAAAGACGAACAAATCATTCTCTTCTCTAACTTATCTTCGTGAGTACTATTTCTTTCACAATATAATTGATAAATTAATTATGATGGGTTGTAATTGGATTATGAGAACATGTTTGTTGAATCATGTGATGTTGTTTAACTTTGTTATCTTATGTTGGCAGATCTATTTCATATTTAACTTGATTCATCTTATGCAAGTTTGGGATGTTAAATCATATGTTAATTCATATGTGAATCTTATGCAAGTTTGGGATGTTAAATCATATGTTAATTCATATGTGAATCTTATGCAAGTTTGGGATGTTAAATCATATGTTAATTCATATGTGAATCTTATGCAAGTTTGGGATGTTAAATCATATGCTAATTCGTATGTGAATTTTATGTAAGTTTAGGATGTTAAATCGTATGCTAGTTTGAATATGAATCTTATGCAAGTCTATATGTGAATTGTACACAAGTTTATATGTGAATCAAGTATATGCATATGCTAGTTTATATGCAAAAACATGTGATAAATTCATATGCAAGTTGTAGAAATCCATATGCAAGTTTAGGTGAAAAACAATATTCACATTTTCGGGTGAAAATTATATTCACATATGCAAGTTAGGTGAGACCCATAATCCATATATGCAAGTTCACAATTTCATGTTTAGATATATATTTAGATCCATGGTCGTTTATGCAAATATATGATTCAATATGCCTATGCTAGTTATTGGCTATGCAAATTTGCGTTATAATTCCTATTTGCAAGTTAGATATATTTTATGTGTTATGCAAGTTGTGTGTTTCTTTTCTTTTATAAGTTAGACTATTTGCGAGTCCAACATATCTCATATTAGAACGTACGAATAGCATGGGGACAAAAGGGAAAATATTAATTATGCAAATTGTGAATTGACATAAAAATAATTTTAAAGGCAGATAATTAAATTGAGACATTAATTGGTATAATTTATATACCTAAAAAGTATGGACATAATTTAGGCGACAATTATGGACATAGATTAATTTGGAAGTTACAGACAATTTGAAATAGGGATATTAATTCAAATTGGGGTTGAATAAATTAAGTGCATAATAAATGCCTGAGAAACGAGGTTAGACTCGTTTGGGTTTAAGACTGCCCGGAACCGCCCGACACATCCACCAACCACAAACGGTAGTCTAATGTGAGAGGTCAATGGCATAAATTAAATGATTAATAAATGCCTAAGACACGAGGTTAGACTCGTTTGTAGTATAAGACTGCCCGGACCCTCCCGGCACATCCAGCAACCGCAAACGGCAGTCTAATGTGAGAGGTCGTAGGCGTAATTAAAAGATGCTCAGACACGAGGTTAAGTCTGGCTTGTGGTGGAAGTCTGCCCGGAATAGAAGTTTGGTTGAGTTGAGTAATTCTCGAAGTACCAATCTGATGTTGATTTCGGTCTTCGGGGTTGATACTTAGGGAGTTATTCTCTTAACCAATGTATCTGTGAACTAAGATATACTTAATCATAAATTAAGTAAAACATGTTATATGATATAAGTACATATATATATATATGATACATAACATGATAAGTGGATAGGGTTAAGACCAGCTTAACCAATAATCTGATAAGTGGATAAGGTTAAGACCAGCTTAACCAATAATCTGATAAGTAGGTAGAGTTAAGACCAACTTAACCAATAATATATATTAATAAGTGGGTAGGGTTAAGTCTAGCTTAACCAATAATATTTATATTAATCTGATAAGTGGATAGGGTTAAGGCAAACTTAACCAATAATACATATTGATCTGATAAGTGGATGGGGTTAAGACCAACTTAGCCAATAATATACAATTGGATAGGGTTAAGACTGGCTTAACCAATAATATATAAGTGGATAGGGTTAAGACTGGCTTAACCAAATATATATATATTGATCTGATAAGCGGATAGGGTTAAGACAAGCTTAACCAATAACACATGTTGATTTGATAAGTGGGTAACATGGGTGACATGTGGGATATAATCCTTAACACTTAACCAAGATAAACATGTGGTAGGACATGGGGGTTAAGTGGATGACATGGGAGACATGTGAAATATGATTAGAGACACTTAACCAAATTGAAACATGTAAGAAGACATGAATAAGAAGGGGGTTAAGTGGGAAATCCTAGTTGGGACCAAGCATAGGTGGAAAGCTTGTGTCAAGCATGAAGGACCCTTTTGAAACCAGTAACCCATTAAGTATCTTTGTGAGCTCGAATTAGATCGAGGACGGGACACGCTTACTGGGTTTGATTGTAAGAGGTCAAAACGGGTTAACGGTGGCAACGCAAGTCCAACGGGGTCATGTGCGTACGTGGGTCCGGGCTGGTAGGTAAGACGTTGTTGCATCGTGTAGGTATAAGCCGTGCATTTTTAGTGGTATCGGATTGCCACTTTGGGAAGTGATACACCCCACTGTGGGACCAGCACGGGTATCTACGAGTTAGGGAGCCGATCGAATGGGGAAGGTAGTGGGTATGACTAGCTGAGATAGGAGCAGGCGACATCTATGAAGACAGCTAGGAGTCCAACTACCATATTATGAATAAATGTTGTAATTAGAATGGGGAGGGTAGTGGGTACAACTAGTGGAGATAGGAGCTGGCGGCACCTATGAAGACAGCTAGGGGTACATGAAACTACCATTATGATTATTATGTTCAGAAGGCGGGATCAACTTTTAGGGGGACTAGTAATGGTGCAGTGTAGTAATTATCCTATAGTGATTAAGAGCGCGATTAACGCCAGTATATTCCTCTTGTTTGTTTTGTCTTGCCCACTTGTTTCATAGTCATTCCTTATTTTACCAGTTTATGCCTTATCCTAATTACTTTAATAATTATCTTGTTAAAGTTATGGTACTCGCCAGACTTTATGTCTAACCCCCTTTGTTTTCCCCTCTTTTCTTCCTTTCCCCCCAGGTTCTCAGGGTGAGACTAGTGCTAGTGGAGCTTGATTCAGATCTTTATCTCTCTTTGGAAGTGCTCGGATTGCTGAAAGTAAAGTTCATCTCTTCTCTTTATGGCTACTTATGTTGGGGTTATGCTTTTTTACTTTATGTACTCAGAAAATAAATTGTCAAGATGGTTACTAAGCGTACTTGGTTTTTCTGTTGGTTTATGATGTTGTTGCAATCAAACTATTTCTCCGCTGCAATAAAAGTTGTTTTGAAAATTTTCAATTACCAATATATGTATCTTTCTTGTTATATTCTGTTCTATACACCAATAGTACTCCATGGAAGTTAATGTATTCCCTTTGAGAGTGACATTAATGGACGTGGGGTGTTACACGTGGTATCAGAGCTGAAGGTTAACGAAACAGATAAGGTATTTTGAAAAAACTATTTTTCAAAAGCGTTTTTATAAAGAAATATTTTCAAAAATATGTTTTAAGGAGAGTATTTTTAAGAGAAAATCTATTTTGAGAAACATAACCCCCAAGAGCCATATATCTTTCCTCGAATCTTCGTTTTAAATCTCTTTCTCTTTCCTTTTTGAATTTCTTCCTCCACGTATAGACGCTTTTTCTAAGATACGTAGTGAAACACCCTACCCTCCATTAAGGTCACTCACAAAGGGAATGCCTTAACTTTGGTGGAAGTTTGTAAGTAAAAGTCACAGATAAAACAAAAGACAGATATAAAACACATATATATAAGCAGCGGAAAACAACAGACTTTTTATTTCATAAATATGTGTTCATACAAAACATTTCCATAACTGTCACATAATAACTTCCAAAACATTAAATCATCATTTCTGTCTTGGTTATTAAATAAAGAAGCGTAATAACATAATTAAAACTGCATAAATCCACATAGAATGTGTCCAACAACCATAGCCAAGGAAAGAGAGTCCAAACCATACATCTACTATCTTGAAGCTTGCAAAGAGTCTGACTAAGCTTGGTTGTTTCCTCCCTGTGGACCGGGGTCGGGGGGGGGGGGGGGGGGAACGGAAGAAAAGAAGACGAAAGAAAATAGGATCAGACATAAAGCTTGGTAAGTCTAGTGACTTTTCCGTATGAGAATTAAGAAAAAAGACATGATAAGTATAAACTGAAAATAGGAAAGTATCATAAACTAAGGTAAAGCAGTTTGAATCGAATATACTAACGCACCCCACACTATATCTCTGCACCTACTTGCATTGTCCCAACTGGCACCCCATGATCGAGGTGAAGTGATCCACTTTCTAAAGATCGGCTCCTACTCGCATAATCATCTGTGTCTTACGGCCCCCAAAGATTGTAGATACCCATGCTGGTCCCACCATGGGGCATATCAAGTCCCATGGTGGCGGCCCCACACAATTCTAGAATGCATAGGGTATACTACTGGTGCCCCCAGTGCCCTGTTTGTCTGCTCCGAAGTGTGTGCACGCCCGCACTCCGTTAGGACCCACACTGTTGCACCCACCGCCGTCGCTTTTGACCGCTTACAATCAACCCAGTAATCGTGCCCCACCCTGCCTAGTTTCAGGGTACCATGATACCTAATTGGGTTACTGCTAAAATGGGTACCCGTTACTAGGGTTTTCTAGTCAAACAAGTTAAGTCGTTAATTGTCTGTATTTACCTAACCCCACCCATCAGTTTAATTAACATGTTGAATTGGTTAAGTGTTTTAGTGAACTTAACCCTACCATCCTGACTTGCCTGTCTTATCTTTTTAAAGCTCCGACTACTCACATTAGACATGTATTGTTACAGTTACTGGATGTGCCGGTCGGTTCCGGGCAGATTTACACCGTAACTCAATCTAACCTCGGGTCCTTATTGGGCTCAATGCTTAACCACCCACATTGGATAGGTATTGTTGTGACTACTGGACAGCCGGGCGGGTCTGGGCAGGTTTACATCACAACTCGATCCAACCTCGTGTTAAGCATACTCGTATTTTCTAAATTTACACATTTGTCTTTATTCTTTATTATATGTAAATTTGTCAACAATTAAATGTTGTGGCCCACTTTCCAAGTTTAACATTTTTGGTATAAGGATTTATACCGTTTAAGTGCCACCAATTTTGGCATGTGACAAACATGCTAATTTCATGTATTTTTATGTCAAGTTTTCTATAATTACCCATTTTCCCAACGTTACCCCGTCTAATTATTAGGCTAACAATCTTAGCCTAATTTTCGTTTGCATGGTTTTTAACATATAATATTAGGCTAAAAACTTACCCTAATTTAACGTACACAAAATTGGCATTCATTAACATAAACATAAACATGACATAGGTGTAAACTTGGCATTATTGGCAAAGTCAATATGAACATCATAGGTGTGAACTTGCAAAATAGTCAACATACATATCATAGGTGTGAACTTGCAACATAGGCTAAATCAACTTACATACATGTGAACTTGCATTGAAATTGGGGTCTAACTAAATAGGTGTCACATGAATTAACATATAGTTTTGACAACATAAGCCTAAACATGTTTAGATCTAGGCATAACATCGAACATCACTAGCATATGACAAGAATATAACATGTCCATAAAGTATGTATAATTTCATCGCATGTGTGAACTAGATCCAAATCATGTTTACTACTATAACATGAAACTTGTATTAAAATGGATCTTGGCATGGATCCAATTATGAACTTTGCAACTTTTGTATAAACATATTAGCTTGTATATGAACTTAGGCATAGAGGTTTTAGCACAAAGTATATACATGAGATCTTAACTTGGACATATCACATACAACTTATATAACCACATAAACATATAGGTGTAGATTATAACATTAACTATACAACCTACATGTGATGTCGTTTTCATTTGAATGGATCCAACACCAAGTAAATTTTAACCACAAACATTCCAACAATTCACAATACAACCATTTCAATACATAGATATGAATTAACATCGTCGTTATACAATAACACAATTTCATTTCCATTTTACATCGAATCAAATCCTAACTTTTATTCACATCGTAAAAATCACTATACTTACAACAAACGACGGTCTTGTTTCCTGATTTCTGAGTTCTGAATTTGAATTGCTTTCCTTTGGGTAGACAACGTTGATTTGATTCTTATTTTAACTTTAATTTTGGCTCATCACTAAGCTTTTCTACAAGTGGAGGCTCCTCTCAGTTTTCTCCGGACAACATGGCGGCTCCATCTCTAATTTCTTATGTGAATTTAGGTTGGAGTCTTAAGTTGTTTATATAGAATTTCAGATTGATTTGAGGCGTCAGATGATCATAGATGAATCTAGACCATTCACTTTGAGAGGAGCCAACCAGAATGTGACAAATCGGCCCTAGTGACACAGCCAAGCTCAGAAATTCGACCAGAAACTGACCAGGTCAGCCATGGCCAAACCAGTTCGACTGGGCAGGTCGACCCCTAGGTCGACCCTATGGTCGACCTGGTGCCTGGGCGGGAATTTTCCCGCCCAGCCCAGTTTGGGTCTGAATTCGAAATTTGAACTAACTTTTGAACTGTTTGAATTTTAAATTTGAATTATGAAACTTCCGGAGGTCATAACTCCTTCATACGGAGTCCGATTCACGCAAACTCGGACTCTATCTCAAGCAGAATTCCGAGACGAACGCAATGGCATAACCCGTTTCCCTTAATTCTTTCATCTAGAATTAATTATACTTTAATTTGTTAATTTATAGTTAATAGAAAATTCGGGGTGTTACATTCTCCCCTCCTTAAAGGATTTCGTCCCCGAAATCTTCATGTCTAGGAGAACGTAAGTCCTAACATCCAATCGTCCATCTACTCAACCATCAAACACAGGTGTCCATTTTCCTTAAAAGACTTCTAATGCTTCATGATCATATATATAGTGTGTGTACATGTCCTTATCTAATGCAAAATCAGGCGGTCTACTGATTCAGTTGACCTCCTTAATGCAAATCATGTAAGTGTCATGAATCCATTATGTATGCAAATTTTTCCCTATTCATAATTCTACATGAGTGCGCAACCATCCATACAAATGCGACATCCATATGACCACATATCAAGTTTCAACCACAAACAGATATGAATACATATATGCATATGCAATATGAAGTGACTGAGCCGATCTAAGACCTAGGTTGTGTGTGTATATGCATCCATGAGCAACCACTAGCAACCACTTGCAGTTTCCCAAGTCGCGTCTTCCTCGGCGTCGCTCCACTGAACCTTAACGAGCTTGACTTCGCGATTGCGTAGCTTCTTCACTTCAGTTCCTACGATTCGAGTTGGAACTCTCCTCACAGTTGCTTCGCGTTCCACTTCGGCTTCTTCTAGAATGCTTGGCTCCGCCACTTCCGCAGATTCATGTAGACATTTCCGGAGATGAGAAACGTGAAAGACGTTGTGAATTCCAACCAATCTTTCAGGCAGCTCTACTCTATAAGCCATTTTCCCAATCTTCTCGGTGATAGGGAGCGGTCCTACAAACCTTGGTGCTAGCTTTCCTGCTGATCCAAAGCGAACGACATTCCTTAAAGGGGATACCTTAAGGAAAACCCTGTCCCCAACCTCAAACTCTAGGTTGGTCCTTCTATTGTCGGCGTAGGATTTCTGTCTATCTTGGGCAGTCTTCATTCTCCTTCGTATCAGGTCCACTTTTTCTGAAGTCTCTCTAATCATGTCAGGCCCAAGTATAATCTTGTCAGTAGACTCCCACCAACAAGTTGGTGATCGGCAAGGTCTTCCATACAAAGCTTCGAAGGGCGCCATGCCGATAGTGGCTTGGTAACTGTTGTTGTAGGCGAATTCCACTAAAGGAAGATGATCCTCCCAAGTCCCTCCGAAGTCAAGAACGCGTAGTCTCAAAAGATCTTCTAATACTCTATTCACCCTTTCTGTCTGACCATCGGTTTGGGGGTGATAGGCCGTGCTCAAGCATAACTGTGTGCCTACAGCTTCTTGCAGACTCCGCCAAAATTCGCTTGTAAAGATGGGATCTCTGTCACTCACTATGCTGGAGGGTATTCCATGGAGTCGAATTATTTCCTTGAGATAAAGAGAAGCTAAAGACGAGGCAGTCCTTCTACTCTTGATAGGTATAAAGTGGGCGCTTTTAGTGAGCCTGTCCACTATTACCCAAATGCTAGTACTGCCTCTTCTTGACCTAGGCAACCCATCAATGAAGTCCATTGAAATGCTATCCCACTTCCATTGCGGGACTTCTAGAGGATGAAACTGTCCTCCAGGCTTCTTTTGTTCCGCCTTGACCTGTTGGCATACCACACACTTAGAAACGAAATCTGCCACATCCTTCTTCATGCCGCTCCAATAGAAAACTCTCTTTACATCCTTGTACATCTTGTCCCCGCCTGGATGTATTGTCATCTTGGAATGATGTGCTTCCTCGAGAACCATCTTTACTAAATCCCTTGCTTGTGGGATGCATAGTCTTCCATCCCTTCTCATCCAACCCTTATCATCGATGGAGTACCTATTGAGGTGACTGGAAGTTTCACCCCAAATTAGTTTATCCATCATATCAACAAGCTGAGGGTCTTCGCGTTGTGCGGCCCCTATTGAGTCTAAAAGAGTGGACTGTACTTCTATGGATGCCAATAAACCAGGTATAAAATCTGAGGAGGGCCTAAAGTCGAAACTGGCTATATATTCCAAGCTTTGACTTTCTACAAAGAGAGGGTTTAGGGTCAGCTTCTTTCTGCTCAATGCGTCTGCTACTACGTTGCCTTTGCCATGAGTATAGGAAATCTCAAAATCATATGAGGAAAGGAACTACATCCATCTTTGCTGCCTCAAGTTAAGATCTTTTTGCGAGAAAAGATACTTCAACGATTTATGGTCAGTATATAATTCGAACTTCTCACCTAGGAGATAAAGGCGCCAAGACTTAAGCGCAAATACGATGGCGGCCAACTCAAGATCGTGGATTGGGTAGTTCTTTTCATGAACTCACAATTGTCTTCCACCATAAGCTTCTACCCTTACCTCTTGCATCAGAACAACGCCTAGCCCCGTACCACAAGCATCCATATATACTGTGAACATCTTGCTTCCATTCGGTAAAGTCAGAATTGGGGCTGTTGTAAGAGCCCTTTTTAATCGTTGGAAAGCAAACTCGCAATCCAAATCCCAAGCGAATGCTAGATTCTTCTTTGTTAGCCTTGTGAGTGGAGCTGAGATTTTCGCGAAATCCCTAATGAACTTTCGGTAAAAACCGGCTAGCCCAAGAAAGCTTCGGACTTCGGTTGCATTTCTTGGTGTCTTCCAATCTTGCACAGCTACTACTTTCGCGGGGTCGACAGCTAACCCCTCTTTGGACACGATATGTCCAAGAAATCTTACTTCTTCTCTCCAAAAGTGGCACTTGGAGAATTTGGATTTTAGCTGATGAATTCGAAGAGTTTCCATGATCTCCTTCAGATGTTGAGCATGTTCTTCCTCATTCTTTGAGAAGATCAAAATATCGTCTACGAAGACAACCACAAACTTGTTGAGGGATTCTCTGAACACCATTCTCATTAGGTCCACGAAATAAGCGAGTGCATTTGTCAAGCCGAAAGGCATGACAAGCCACTCGAAGAAACCGTCTAGGGTTCTGAACGCCGTTTTATTAATACTATCTTCAGCTATCCATAGCTGATGGAACCCAGTAGCCAGATCAAGTTGGGAGAAGACAGACGCACCTACAAGCTGATCAAACAAATCGTCTATTCGGGGAAGCGGGTGTCTATTCTTTTTAGTCAGCTTGTTTAGCTCCCTATAGTCCACACAAAGACGTAGTGAACCATCTGCTTTGGTGGCGAACACCACTGGAGCACCCCATTCCGAGATACTCTGCCTTATAAACCCCTTCTCGATAAGCTCCTTAACTTGCTTACTGAGCTCCTTTCTCTCCTTTGGAGCTATGTGTTTAACAGGCAGAGCTACAGGCTTTGCATTATCAACAAGATATATGTAGAAGTCTATTTCCCGCTTCGGAGGTAAGCCTTTCACCTCTTCAAAGACATCCGGATATTCCCGGACCACTCTAACTGACTGCATATTCTGAACAGAAGCATCAAGCGACTCTAGATAACCAAGCATAAAAACATTCAAGGGATTACAAGAAATTTCTAGAGTGTTACCGAGTCGAGTCAAGAGCCTAACCACTCTTTTCTCACAATCAAGAATGGCAACATTACTGGATAACCAGTCCATGCCTAAGATCAGTCCATATCCTGAGAAGCCTAAAAACAAAGGCACTACATCTAAATTCAATAGTTAGAATAGAGATTTTCAAATCCAAGCAAACCATCGACAAATAAGCCGAGCCCCCAATTGGATTCGAAACAACCAAGGGATCTTCTACCATACTAGTGTCTAGGTGCAGAGATTCTACTAAAGCGGATGAAATAAAGGAGTGTGATGCACCTGAATCAAAGAGAGTGCGAACTGGATGATCATAAAGATAAACTAAGCTTTCTATAGAAATATTTCTACCTCGTTCCTTTGGAGGTGCCACCAGCGCGTGAACCTGTCCCCCTGAGATGGTTCCAGTCCTCTGTCCCTGCCCCCACTTCTTTGGGCAGTCTTTAGCCAAGTGTCCAGTCTCTCCACAATGGAAGCAACCACCATTCATCTTTGCCTTCTTCTTTCTGCTGTCTTTCGCTATATATCCAGCAATGCCACAGAAATTGCACCTTCTCTTTTCGCGGGGTTTGTTGTTCTTCCCGCCTTTCTTGAAGTCTGTTTTCTTCACCTGTAAACCCTCTTTCTTTTCTTGAGGCACTTCCACCTTTGCTTCTTTCTTGCCTTTATCTTCCTCGTGTAGCAGCGCCATGTCCACCAAGCTTTCATAAGTTGCTCCCATGGGTATATGGGTCATTGCAAGGCTGTGTATGGGCTCATTCAGGCCTTTGACTAAGCGAAGGGTCATCTTGTGTTGGGTATTTACTAAATCCAGCCCAAATCTAGCCAGCTGATTAAACTGATTGACGTACTCCTTGATCGTCATACTTCCTTGTTTAAGAGTTAGGAACTTTTCCATTTGCAGGCTTCTTTCAGCTAGGGAGAGGAATTTCATCTCAAACCTCATCCTGAAATCTTCCCAAGTTTCCACCGGCCTCTCAGCATGGGTAACTTCCCACCAATAGGAAGCTTCATCTTTAAGCAACCACACTGCTGGCTGTATCTTTTGTCTGTTGTCAACTTTGAAGATGACGAACAAGTCTTCGGTCTCCTTCAGCCAGTTCCTTGCTACTACAAAGGATTCAGTTCCATAAAAGTCCTTTCCACCCATAGCCTTGAAGTCTCTACATGTCTTAGCGAAAGTATTTCCACGAGGAGGAGGAGGTGGAGGAACCACTGCCACTGTGGGAGGAGGGATGTCTGCTGGGCCCGCACCATTGGCCCTAGCCTCAAGGTACCTTCGGAACCAACCAGGGATCGGTACTCCTTCTGGAAGGTTAAGATCTCCAGACATGCTGGAACAGAAAGGAAAGTATTCAAGACCAAAGGATTGAGAGATAGTGCATATGGCTTTTGGGGAATTATGCCTTTTAAAAACAACGCTTTTCTTGAAAACAATGCTTCTTTAAACTTCTTTTTGAAAATAGTTTCAAAAACTTTTATCTAGTCTGGTAAATCTGTGCTCTGATACCAAGTGAAACACCCCACCCTCCATTAAGGTCACTCACAAAGGGAATGCCTTAACTTTGGTGGAGGTTTGTAAGTAAAAGTCACAGATAAAACACAAGACAAATATAAAACACATATATATAAGCAGCGGAAAACAACAAACTTTTTATTTCATAAATATGTGTTCATACAAAACATTTCCATAACTGTCACATAATAACTTCCAAAACATTACATCATCATTTCTGTCTTGGTTATTAAATAAAGAAGCATAAAAACATAATTAAAACTGCATAAATCCCCATAGAATATGTCCAACAGCCATAGCCAAGGAAAGAGAGTCCAAACCGTACATCTACTATCTTGAAGCTTGCAAAGAGTCTGACTAAGCTGGGTTGTTTCCTCCCTGTGGACCTGGGGGGGGGAGGGGGATGGAAGAAATGAAGACGAAAGAAAATAGGGTCAGACATAAAGCCTGGTAAGTCTAGTGACTTTTCAGTATGAGAATTAAGAAAAAGGACATGATAAGTATAAACTGGAAATAGGAAAGTATCATAAACTAAGGTAAAGCAGTTTGAATCGAATATACTAACGCACCCCACCCTATATCTCTGCACCTACTTGCATTGTCCCAACTGGCACCCAATGATCGAGGTGAAGTGATCCCCTTTCTAAAGATCGGCTCCTACTCGCATAATCATCTATGTCTTATAGCCCCCAAAGATTGTAGATAACTATGCTGGTCCTACCATGGGGTGTATCAAGTCCCATGGTGGCGACCCCACACAATTCTAGAATGCATAGGGTATACTACTGGTGCCCCCAGTGCCCTGTTTGTCTGCTCCGAAGTGTGTGCACGATCGCACTCTATTAGGACCCAAACTGCTGCACCCACCGCCGTCGCTTTTGACCGCTTACAATCAGCCCAGTAATCATGCCCCACCCTGCCTAGTTTCAGGGTACCTTGATACCTAATTGGGTTACTACTGAAATGGGTCCCCGTTACTAGGGTTTTCTAGTCAAACATGTTAAGTGGTTAAGTGTCTGTATTTACCTAACCCCACCCATCAGTTTAATTAACATGTTGAATTGCTTAAGTGTTTTAGTTAACTTAACCCTACCATCCTGACTTGCCTGTCCTTAGCTTTTTAAAGCTCCAACCACTCACATTAGACAGGTATTGTTACGGTTACATGATGTGCCGGTCGGTTCCGGGCAGATTTACACTGTAACTTAGTCTAACCTCGGGTCCTTTTTGGGCTCAATGCGTAACCACCCACATTGGATAGGTATTGTTGTGACCACTGTTTCAAATCTCGTAAATATCGCCCGAGATCTCCTCCGAGATCTCGTTTTGGGCTCCTTCTGAAACGAAACAACAAATATCACTCTAAATCTCCTTTCGAATATATCGCCCGAGATATTGCAATATCGAACGATATATCGACCGAGACGAAATATTGGAATATCGTCCGAGATGATAGTTTTTTTTGGTTAAAACTAAAATCTGTGCCTGAACTAGAACAATAATTAAAAAACTCAAATCTAGCCATAACAATCTTTTGTTATTTTACATTTTGCATGTTAAATGACTATATTGTATGTTTGTATATGTTTTACGATGCTTATGATTTTCATATTCGTCTTTTTACATACATGTTACTTGTGAAATTATGTATTTTATGGTCTATTTATGCTGAATTTTTTAATGTTTGGATTCTTTTAATGTTTCTTGTCTAACAATATTTCTATTTTAAGCATATTACGATTTAGAGTATGAATGATCTTTCGCAAAATAAAGAATAATAAAGTTATTCTGCATTTTACGTTTAAGTTACTATGTTTTTAGTAGCATTCATAAAAATCGCTTTCTTAAAATATCATTTTTAACATATCATGTACCCCGAGATTACTCCGATATGAACTTTCAGACCCGAGATGAAAATCCGAGACGAACTCCCGAGTTAGACTCATCTCGTCCGAGATCTCCCCCGACACGAGACCGAGTCTATAAAATCCCCGAGACGAAACGCGACCGATATCCGAGATTTAAAACCTTGGTTGTGACTATTGGACAGCCGGGCGGGTCCGGACAGGTTTACATCACAACTCAATCCAACCTCGTGTTAAGCATACTCGTATTTTCTAAATTTACATATTTGTCTTTATTCTTTATTATATGTAAATTTGTCAACAATTAAATGTTGTGGCCCACTTTCCAAGTTTAACATTTTTGGTATAAGGATTTATACCATTTATGTGCCACCAATTTTGGCATGTGACAAACATGCCAATTTCATATATTTTTATGTCAAGTTTTCTATAATTACCAATTTTCCCAACGTTACCCCGTCTACATATTAGGCTAACAATCTTAGCCTAATTTTTGTTCGCATGGTTTTTAACATATAGTATTAGGCTAAAAACTTAGCCTAATTTAGCGTACACAAAATTGTCATTCATTAACATAAACATAAACATGACATAGGTGTAAACTTGGCATTATTGGCATAGTCAATATGAACATCATAGGTGTGAACTTGCAAAATAGTCAACAGACATATCATAGGTGTGAACTTGCAACATAGGCTAAATAAACTTACATACATGTGAACTTGCATTGAAATAAGGGTCTAACCAAATAGGTGTCACTTGAATTAACATATAGTTTTGACAACATAAGCCTAAACATGTTTAGATCTAGGCATAACATCGAACATCACTAGCATATGACAAGAATATAACATGTCCATAAAGTATGTATAATTTCATCGCATGTGTGAACTAGATCCAAATCATGTTTACTACTATAACATGAAACTTGTATTAAAATGGATCTTGGCATGGATCCAATTATGAACTTTGCAACTTTTATATAAACATATTAGCATGTATATGAACTTAGGCATAGAGGTTTTAGCATAAAGTATATACATGAGATCTTAACTTGGACATATCACATAAAACTTATATAACCACATAAACATATAGGTGTAGATTATAACATTAACTATACAACTTGCATGTGATGTCGTTTTCATTTGAATGGATCCAACACCCAGTAAATTTTAACCACAAACATTCCAACAATTCACAATACAACCATTTCAATACATAGATATGAATTAACATAGTCGTTATACAATAACACAATTCCATTTCCATTTTACATCGAATCAAATCCTAACTTTTATTCACATCGGAAAAATCATTATACTTACAACAAATGACGGTCTTGTTTTCTGATTTCTGAGTTCTGAATTTGAATTGCTTTCCTTTGGATAGACAACGTTGATTTGATTCTTATTTTAACTTTAATTTTGGCTCGTCACTAAGCTTTTCTACGAGTGGAGCCTCCTCTCAGTTTTCTCCGGACAGCATGGCGGCTCTGTCTCTAATTTCTTATGTGAATTTAGGTTGGAGTGTTAAGTTGTTTATATAGAATTTCATATTGATTTGAGGCGTCAGATGATCATAGATGAATCTAGACCATTCACTTCGAGAGGAGCCAACCAGAATGTGATAAATCTGCCTTAGTGACACAGCCAAGCTCAGAAATTCGACCAGAAACCGTCCAGGCCAGCCAGGGCCAAACCAGGTCGTCTGGGCAGTTCGACCACCAGGTCGACCTGGTCACCCAGGTCGACCCCCAGGTCGGCCTGGTGCCTGGGCAGGAATTTTCCCGCCCAGCCCAGTTTGGGTCTGAATTCGAAATTTGAACTAACTTTTGAACTGTTTGAATTTTAAATTTGAATTCTTGAACTTCCGGAGGTCATAACTCCTTCATACGGAGTCCGATTCACGAAACTCGGACTCTATCTCAAGCAGAATTCCGGGATGAACGTAATGGCGTAACCCATTTCCCTTAATTCTTTCATCTAGAATTAATTATACTTTAATTTGTTAATTTACAATTAACAGAAAATTCGGGGTGTTACATGTAAGACCTTCCGTACGGTGGGCGGAAATCCACTTTATGGGACTGGGACGTTTGTCAAAGCTAGAAGGAAGTGGAGGACTTGTTGGTACCTTTAAGATAGACGATGGGAGGAGGGTTCAATTAGCTGCTTGGTTAATGAAGGATGAAGCCTCATTTTTGTAGGAGGTCACGAATGGAGAATTTCAGGAGAGACATGGATAGGACACATGATAAAGTAGATCCAAAGAAAGGCAGTAGGGATAACAAGGGTCCAAGAGAAAAGGAAGGGCCACACTTGTGAAATACCTGACTACTTAAATAAAGACGTTAGAAAGAAGAAGAAGACTAGTTGTTATTGTTACGAAGAAACATGACATCTTATTAGGATCGTCCAAAGAAGCAAAAAGGCAAAAGTAAGGACAAGGTACAGGATCTTCTGGAGGGAAGACGCGTTCCCTCACGGCTAGCATACCTGATAGGGGTAGAAATATCTTGGTCGAAAGTTTGGTATTTCTTTTTGATCATCCTGTTCGAACCTAGTTTGAATTCTGGCACTTCACACTCGTTTGTATCTGCTTCGTTAGTTAAAACACTGCACCTAAATACTAGTCTAGTTATGGATCCCATAGTAGTCTCAAATTCTATTGGTGGTTCGGCTCATCTTTCAATGATTTGTCGGGATTTGAGAGTGTCTATCTTGGGTGTTGGGTTTGAATGCAACGACTTTGTTCTTGGCTTTCAGGGCTACGGTTTGATTCTAGGCATGGATTGGCTAGCCGGATATGGTGCCATCCTAGGCTGTGAAGGAAGGCTAGTTAGATTGTTGACTCGTTATAGAAAGACCCTTGATATTTCTTGTGACCCTAGAGGTCCGGTGATGCTTAGCTACCTAGAATCTCTTGACGCGTCCAACGATGATTTGGAATTTGTTCGTGTGGTTTGTGAATATGGTGACGTCTTCGATTAAGTTCAGGGGTTTACCCCCGAGGCGCAAGATAGACTTTCGTATATACCTAGTAGATAATGCAAAGCCAGTTGCATTACCAGTACGCCACATGGCTCCGAGAGAGAGGGAAGAACTCAGTAAGCAAGTGAGAGAGTTGCTTGAGAAGGGGTTCATAAGAAGGAGCATTTCAGAATGGGGATAGCTGTGGATCCCGCAAAGGTGGTGGCGATCCAAGATTGGAATATTCCAAAGAACGCAACAGAAGAAAGAAGCTTTTTAGGACTGGCGGGATATTATTGGAAGTTCATTAACGACTTCGCGAAGATATCAGCCCCACTTACTCGGTTAACGAAGAAGAACTTGACTTTTGCTTGGGATGTTGACTGTGACGATGCTTTCCAACGTTTGAAGAGGGTTTTGACGACAACTCCAATTTTAGTTTTGCCAGATGGAAGTAAGCCATTCACAATGTATACCGATGCTTGGGGGACAGGCTTGGAGCAATTTTCGGTGCAAGGGGAAAAGGTGATATGCAAAAGGCGGCAAGTACGAGCATCGCTTATCATCCACAGACGGATGGACGGACAGAAATGGGTGAATAGAATCCTTGAAGATCATTTGAGGGTATGTATCCTAGAATTTGGAGGGACATGAGAAGAGGCAACGAGCTCAGTGGTGTTCACGACGTGTTTCACGTATCACATTTGCGGAAGTGTTACAAGATACTGCAGAAGTAGTGGAGCTGAACATTCTTAGAGAAGTGGAAGTAGAGTGAGATGCCACGATTAGACGAGCTCCTACATGCATCCTTGGGTCGGAGGTATAAAAGATACGCAACAAAGAGGTCAAGTTAGTTAAAGTGCAATGGGGAGATGATCAAGAAGACGCGACTTAGGAGGCGGAAGACAAGATGCGTACGCTGTATCCTTTTTTTTAGGGTTAACTTCTCCTTTCTCTACCACTTTGTCGATACTTGTCCTATCGTTTAATATGTCCTTGCGATGATATCTTCGATCTTTAGTTAGGAAAAACCTTATGGTTGTAAACATGTGTTTGAGACATGTTATGGTTGGTGGATACAAATGGATGCAAGTGGTTGCTAATGGTTGCTCGTGGATGCATGTACACACACATTAGGCACTAGGTCGCCTCAATCACTTTCATATTGCATATAAATGTGTGTGCATATTTAAATTAATGGATGTATAATGGATGTGTTATCATATGGATGCTGCATTTAGATGAATGGTCGTGCACACATATAGAAATAATACGTATCATTAGGATTCTTTTGCATGCATAATGGACGCATGGCACTATCATGATTTGCATTAAGGAGGTCAACTGAATCAGTGGACCGCCTGATTTAGCATTAGATAAGGAACATATACACACACTTTTTGCATATGTTCATATGGCATTAGAAATCTTGTAAGGACAATGGATGCCTGTGTTTGATGGTTGAGTAGATGGATGATTGGATGTTAGGATACACATTCTCCTTAACTTGAAGATTTCGGGGGCGAAATCCTTTAAGGAGGGGAGAATGTAACACCCTAAATTTTCTATGAATATTAAAACTAACAATCCTAAGAATACTTAATTGATAAATTAAGAATTAAGGCGAATAGGTTACGCCATTACGTTCGTCTTGAAATTCTGCTTGGAATAGAGTCTAAGTTTTCGTAAATCGGTCTTCGTATGAGGAAGTTATGGCCTTCGGAAGTTTCAGCAATTTTTATATAAATTAAAACAGTTTAGAATAACAAATTCAAAATTCAAACACGGGAGCAGGCTGGGCGGGAATTCTCCCGCCCAAGGGCCAGGTCGACCAGGGGGTCGAACGGGGGTCGACCTAGCACCTCCCCCCTGGCAGATCTGAAATGTGACGATTTATGACTCTGTGCTGAGTCATTAGGGCTAATGTGGCTATTTAAGACAACTCTATCTAGTCTGGACGGTTGGGATTGCTCCTATGATGATCCAACGGCTTAGGTTGATTCAAACTTCTTAAAAGAGTGCCTAGACTCAAACCCTAAATCAAAACAAAATTTGTCTCATGGCCACCATGCCGCTGCTAGGATAGTTCTCCTTCCTAAAGCTTAGGATTTAGCAAGTCAGAATTTCAATTCAAAAGACGAACACATCATTCTCTTCTCTAACCTATCTTTGTGAGTACTATTTCTTTCACAATATAATTGATAAATTAATTATGATGGGTAGTAATTGGATTATGAGAACATGTCTGTTGAATCACGTGATGTTGTTTAACTTTGTTATCTTATGTTGGTAGATCTATTTCATATTTAACTTGATTCATCTTATACAAGTTTGGGATGTTAAATCATATGTTAATTCATATGTGAATCTTATGCAAGTTTGGGATGTTAAATCATATGTTAATTCATATTTGAATCTTATGCAAGTTTGGGATGTTAAATCATATGTTAATTCATATGTGAATCTTATGCAAGTTTGGGATGTTAAATCATATGCTAATTCATATGCGAATTTTATGCAAGTTTAGGATATTAAATCGTATGCTAGTTTGAATATGAATCTTATGCAAGTCTATATGTGAATTGTACACAAGTTTATATGTGAATCAAGTATATACATATGCTAGTTTATATGCAAAAACATGTGTTAAATTCATATGTAAGTTGTAGAAATCTATATGCAAGTTTAGGTGAAAATCTATATTCACATTTTTGGGTAAAAATTATATTCACATATGCAAGTTAGGTGAGACCCATAATCCATATATGCAAGTTCACAATTTCATGTTTAGATCTATATTTGGATCCATGGTCATTTATGCAAATATATGATTCTATATGCCTTTGCTAGTTATTGGCTATGCAAATTTATGTTATAATTCCTATTTGCAAGTTAGATCTATTTTATGTGTTATGCAAGTTGTGTGTATCTTTTCTTTTATAAGTTAGACTATTTGCGATTCTAACATATATGATATTAGAACGTACGAATAGCATGGGGACAAAAGGGAAAATATTAATTATGCAAATTGTGAATTGACATAAAAATATCCTTAAAGGCATATAATTAAATTGAGATATTAATTGGTATAATTTATATACCTAAAAAGTATGGACATAATTTAGGCGACAATTATGGACATAGATTAATTTGGAAGTTACAGACTATTTGAAATAGGGATATTAATTCAAATTGGGGTTGAATAAATTAAGTGCATAATAAATGCCTGAGACACGAGGTTAGACTCGTTTGTGGTATAAGACTGCCCGGAACCGCCCGGCACATCCAGCAACCACAAACAGTAGTCTAATGTGAGAGGTCAAAGGCATAAATTAAATGAGTAATAAATGCCTAAGACACAAGGTTAGACTCGTTTGTGGTATAAGACTTCCCGGACTTGCCCGGCACACCCAACAACCGCAAACGGAAGTCTAATGTGAGAGGTCATAGGCGTAATTAAAATATGCTTAGACACGAGGTTAAGTCTGGCTTGTGGTGGAAGTCTGCCCGGAACCGCCCGGCATATCCAGCGACCACAAGTTATCAACTTAATGTGAGAGGTCTGTGCATTAATAATTAATTAATGCTGATCATAGACTAATATGAATGACAAACAGAAGTTTGGTTGAGTTGAGTAATTCTCTTAGTACCAATCTGATGTTGATTTCGGTCTTCGGGGTTGATACTTAGGGAGTTATTCTCTTAATCAATGTATCTGTGAACTAAGATATACTTAATCACAAATTAAGTAAAACATGTTATATGATATATATATATATATATATGATACATAACATGATAAGTGGATAGGGTTAAGACCAGCTTAACCAATAATATGATAAGTTGATAAGGTTAAGACTAGCTTAACCAATAATCTGATAAGTAGGTAGGGTTAAGACCATCTTAACCAATAATATATATTAATAAGTGGGTTGGGTTAAGTCTAGCTTAACCAATAATATTTATATTAATCTGACTAGTGGATAGGGTTAAGGAAAACTTAACCAATAATACATATTGATCTGATAAGTGGATGGGGTTAAGACCAACTTAGCCAATAATATATAAGTGGATAGGGTTAAGACCAGCTTAACCAATAATATATAAGTGGATAGGGTTAAGACCATCTTAACCAAATATATATATATATATTACTCTGATAAGCGGATAGGGTTAAGACAAGCTTAACCAATAACACATATTGATTTGATAAGTGGGTAACATGGGTGACATGTGAGATATAATCATTAACACTTAACCAAGATAAACATATGGTAGGACATGGGGGTTAATTGGATGACATGGGAGACATGTGAAATACGATTAGAGACACTTAACCAAATTGAAACATGTAAGAAGACATGAATAAGAAGGGGGTTTAGTGGGAAATCCTAGTGGGGACCAAGCATAGGTGGAAAGCTTGTGTCAAGCATGAGGGACCCTTTTCAAACCAGCAACCCATTAAGTATCATTGTGAGAATGAATTAGATCGAGGATGGGACACGTTTACTGGGTTTGATTGTAAGAGGTCAAAACGGGTTAACGGTGGCAACGCAAGTCCAATGGGGTCATGTGCGTGCGTAGGCCCGGGCTGGTAGGTAAGACATTGTTGCATCGTGTAGGTATAAGACGTGCATCTTTCGTGGTATCGGGTTGCCACTTTGGGAAGTGATACATCCCACTGTGTGACCAACACGGGTATCTACGAGTTAGGGAGCCAATCGTATGGGGAAGGTAGTGGGTACGACTAGCAGAGATAGGAGCGGGCGGCACCTACGAAGACAGCTAGGAGTCTAACTACCATATTATGAATAAATGTTGTAATTAGAATGGGGAGGGTAGTGGGTACAACTAGTGGAGATAGGAGCAGGCGGCACAAATGAAGACAGCTAGGGGTACACAAAACTACCATTATGATTATTATGTTCAGAAGGCGGGATCAACTTTTAGGGGGACTAGTAATGGTGCAGTGTAGTAATTATCCTATAGTGATTAGGAGCGCGATTAATGCCAGTATATTCCTCTTGTTTGTTTTGTCTTGCCCACTTGTTTCATAGTCATTCCTTATTTTACCAGTTTATGCCTTATCCTAATTACTTTAATAATTATATTGTTAAAGTTATGGTACTCGCCAGACTTTATGTCTGACCCCCTTTGTTTTCGCCTCTTTTTTTCCTTTCCCCCAGGTTCTTAGGGTGGGACTAGTGCTAGTGGAGCTTGATTCAGATCTTTCTCTCTCTTTGTAAGTGCTTGGATTGCTGAAAGTAAAGTTTAGCTCATCTCTTTATGGCAACTTATATTGGGGTTATGCTTTTTTAATTTATGTACTCAGAAAACAAATTTTCAAGATGGTTACTAAGTGTACTTGGTTTTTCTATTGGTTTATGATGTTGTTGCAATCAAACTATTTCTCCACTGCAATAAAAGTTGTTTTGAAAATTTTCAAGTACCAATATATGTATCTGTCTTGTTATATTATATTCTATACACCAATAATACTCCATGGAAGTTAATGTATTCCCTTTGAGAGTGACATTAATGGACATGGGGTGTTACATAAGTCCTTTGAAAAATCCATACAAATAAAAGAAAATTCCATAAATAACCAAACATACATACATTAATTGCCTCCGTGTTTCTCTTCAACCTGATATTAGTTTCATAGTGTTCGATCACCATAGCTGTCACGCAAATTGTTTATAGCATGTACCAATCGACTGAGGGTTTAAGAATCTGGAAAATTAATGCTTTACTTCAAGCGTTTGAGATTGGTTTTGGATTTAGATCCGCAAATGGAGTTGTGCAAAATTTTAGGGAATTTTGATAGAAAATTGGTTCACACGTATGTGCTGTGCATGCGGAACAAGACTGGAGAACGAAACTTTAGGGGTGTGTGCGAGCTTTGATTAGGTGGTTGGAGTGGAGAGCATCCGCGAAGAGAAGGAGAATGGAGGTGGTTTGAGGATTATTTGTGGTGAGTTGAGGGAGAATAAGCACTTCAAATTTTCGGTAATGGCCATTGAATGAGGCCAGTAGCTTGTGCGTGAGTACTAGAGAAGAAAATGGATTAGCCGATTAAAATGTGATTAAGAAATGGTTAGAGTTAATTATATTTAATTTATTAAATAATGATGTTAGAATTATTTATAAAACTTATAAAATCAATAACTTCTTCGTACTTTATCGCAATTCGGCGAAACAAGATCCGTTGGAAGCGTATGGATTAGAGCTTCACCACAAAACTGATTTGGAGCGATTTGGAGCTCGCTGCAATTTATGATAAAATAAAACGCTTGATTGAACTATTAAAACAATCATTTTATAACGATTTCGAACCGATCAATGTGAGAACTCTCTCACTCAACTATTTTGTTATGTTATTATAATCATATTTAAATATGTATCGGTTGCTTGCGAATGGAATGTTTTCTTTGTGGTTGATAAATGTTTACAGTTATTACTGTTATTGTTACTTAAACCGTGAATATAAGAGTTATCGATATAAACTCTTATATTATAATTATTGGTTAATGGATGATAGTTGATATGGATGCGTTTATATGATTGACACAAAAGTTTACACCAAGAATATGAGATTTAGAAGTCGATTGAATTTCATTTTATCGGAATTTTGAATGAATTTTTTATTCATTTAAGTGAAATCTGACAAGTGTGATGACTTCCCACAACTCCTGCACTTAACAAGAGGAAAAATGCACTGAGAGATGTGCCAGACAGCTATGGATGTTCATCAGGATAGAATAACACAGGCAGAACCTGGTGTATAACTCACAGTGCAGAGATAAAATATAATAGAACATATAAAACAAACATATAACAGTGAAGCAAAATTGTGCAGAAACTTTCATATCAACTAGAAAGATCCATACGTCACTTGAATACATCATAAGATTCTGTACAAAATGTCTCACTACAAGTCACTTTGAGAAGCATACATCAACATAACAGCGGAAACAAAAAAGTAGTAGATAGTAGCAAATAATACATAAGCCTCCAGCTTGTCATCGCTTAGAAACATCGTCTCATCAAAATCTATCACATGTCACCTTCTACCTCGTCTAGCCATCCACAACGAAATGGATGAACAACTCAAGGTAATAAGAGGAAACATAAAACCTTGATTCAGACAACAATCCTAATGAGCGATAAAACAACTCTAACATCATCAATAAAGTATATGAGAAATAGGTAGATAAATCATCCAATCTACCAATATCAACAACAGAGAAGAGCACAAACCCGTCTCCCCCACATCTGACAGTGATTGCCTTTACAACAATCAAAAAGAAAACATACCAAACTTAGCAATCAATTATCTAACTAGACCATCCTAATCGAGATCAATGTTTCCCAAACACAAGCACCCAAGAGACGTCTCCTTCTAAATAAAACAATCTACGCAAGATGATACAAGAAAAACAAACAACACCCATGACTTTGGTTATCACCCCCTACCTTGCTTCGAAATCATCATTAATCATATGATTGGCCGACCTTGCCATCCATCAAGGGCTAATGGTAACCTCGGTTCTAGCAAAACTCCATATGCATTTCCATGATACGTATCTAGGCCTTTCAACGATAACCAGGGTACTCGAATATCCCATAGTCTTTTGGGCGTCCCTCTTATACCCCCGCTTCAAGTCCACAAGAACCTACGACAATGATATTCTCTCAACTTTCAATATCTCTAGCCATCCAACCTGATGGAGATTCTTATGCTCAACCATCTTCTCGAGCAACCATTATCCACGAACTCACAACCTTGAGTCGTCTTCACATTCGTTGCCATACAACGATCAACAAACACTTCAAAACACTTCCAACATCCCGTCTTGAATTCACGTCGAAAGCACAACCGTCATCGAACCAAAACATACATCATTTGGTCGATATTCAATTCACAGCGTTTTAGCCTTTCGCCATGAATCTCAAACCACAACGTTTAATTTTCACTTCACAACATTTACAAAACCTGTCATATCTATCTGGTCCAACATGGATTGGTCTGCCCGATCCACCAGAAAACATTACCGATCCATCAAAAATCACATGCACGATCCATGCTCCAGAACTTGCCCGATACACAATTTTCTGCAGCGTTTCTGAAAACGCTGTGATCTAGGTCAATCCGATCCATGAAAAACTGTGCTGATCCATTGGCTTGGAACCTTGCCCGATCCAACGTTTTTAAGCCCGATCCATTGATTTTGACACTGCCCGATCCATGTCCAAGCACAACATTTGGTAAATGTTGTCGAACCCAAATGGTCTAATCGAAGCAAAAACCTTGCTTGATCCACTTTTTCGCTACGTGTGCCCTTAGTCGATCAACCTTTTTCTCGTGCCTGATCCATGCCATCTTAGCAACTGATCCATCATCAAACTCCATCCCCGATCCATGAAATCTGAACGTGGTCGATCCATTGACAAAGCTCTCCAATCCATGGGGGAAATGTGGCCCATCCATCAGAAAAACATGTGGCCGATCCATCAGAAAATGATGTGGCCGATCCATCAATTGTTGGAAAACCAGGATGATCCAAGCTTTGCAAAGTTCTCAATTGGTCCATCCAAACATAAACTCAATTCGATTCCAATATCATACGTTTTCGAACAACGATTCAACAACAAAATCAAACGATTATCAATCAAAAACTAATACATCAAACAACATATGAAATTCACCAATTCATGATAAAATGATGAACAAATCAACAAATGAACACAACAATGGATCAAAACTTGCATAACATATGAATTAACATAAAAACTACCGATTTAAGTTGTCTGATTAGATCCTATGGCGATTCGAATGAAATTGTACTTAGATGTAGATCTAGTTGAAAGTGACTAGAAATAATGAAAATAAGATCAAACAACCCGTATACTCGATTGAATCTGTGTGAGAGATACTTATTATTCACCAAACCCTCAAATTAGCTTCAAATCAATGATCTTGAAATCCAGACAGTGAAGAACGATCTCCGAATCTCTTAATTTGATGAGATGTACTCTCTCTTGATTTTGATCTTCAATCCTCTAATCTAGATCTAAGATTTTAATAGAGGAGAGATGTATTTGATTGGAGTAGGGAGAATCTCAAACTGCAAACAAACAAAAAATGAAGAAAGTAAACCATTCTCCTTACCTTTACCACTATTAATAGCCATCTAACTAGCCCACTAATAGGCCACATCAAATTAGTCCACCAATGACTAGTTAACCTGTCCAGAAATTGTGTAACACTAAAACAATGATTCCTCCCAAACCGCTGAACCAAATCTTTAATTTGACCACTCTATGGAATTGGAAACATCATTTCCTTTCCAACGAAATCAATTTCAGCACCTGATTCGATCCCAGTCAAAAGTTATTCTCTGAACAAAAACAAAAAGGGAAAAATGGTCAGAAATAAAATTGGTAAAAATCATGGACATGTCACATATCCGCATGAACAACATATCAAAATATGAGAATGATCCGACCCTCAGGGAATTAAATAGAAATATTTTATGATCCTTCGATACATAAAATGTTGGTCGTTGCATTCTTTCCCCTTAGGAATTTCGCCCCCGAAATCCCAAGCAAACACAAGCACCCAAAACAATTTCGCATACCTATCATCCATGAGCAGCCAATTTGCCATCCAAACTAGCATCCATCAGGCCATGCATCCATAGCCTTAACCTAGCACGTGGAATTCTAACAACACCAGTACAAGTTACAATGATGTAAGAGTGACACAATATTAATGGGTATTACCAACGAGGAGTTATGGACGGACCGTCTTCATACTCTCTTCTGTTTCCCTCGTACAATCGTTATCATCCTCACTCCATTGTATCTTGACTAGCTTAACCATCTTCCTTTTAAGTTGTTTCATGTCATTCCTGTAACACCCCACCTCCGCAAGGGTCACTCACAAAGGGAATGCACTAGGTTTGGAGGAGTATTATTGGTAAACATACACAGAAATATTACAAGACAGAACATATATAAAACAGCGGAAGTAAAACCAACTTTCATATCATTAATAAATAAGGTCTAAAGCCTTTTACATCAGAATACATCAAAACCCTGTCTTGCAATAATAAAGAAGCATAAAAACCTTTTCATGAATTATTCCCTATAATAATGCGGTGAAGCAGCCATAGCCAAGAGAAGACCAAGCTATACATCAAGCTATACATGATGACCTTCAGCAGAAGAAGTCCGAACTAAACAACATCATCTCCTCCCTGAAACCTGGGGGGGAACGGAAGACAAAGAGGCGAAAGAAAACGGGGTCAGTCATAAAGACTGGTAAGTCCTATCTACTTCCAGTATAAAAACAGGTAAAGGTAACATGACATGCATAAACTGGAAGTAAATATAAGGATGACTACAAGATAGATAAACTAAACCAGGGTAACAGACTGAACTACTGTAGCAAGGTAAACTAAGATATCATGGTAAACACGGTGTCATGATAAATCAAGGTATCACATTGTCAGGTTTCTATGAAGTATACTATCCCAAGGTATCTACCCCGTCTAGCATCCCGCGGTGTCTATTATGTATATTCTTCCTGGTTCTAACATGTATATTTGCTCTGCACCCTCCGTACTAGTATCCCAGCCTTGTTATGTGTTAACCATGAATGTCCCTTACTCAAAGTCGTGTAATGGTCCATGTCAACCTAATATATCGCATATATAGGTTACTCAAATCATATGTTTCTTTCCATGTATATAAGTTCAGTCCTTTGCCGTACCTCGTACGGGCTTCCTCATGTCGTATTATCCTTGAAATCGTTTGGACTGTCACCCTTGTTCTAGCTAGGCTCTTCCATATGAATCATTGTTTGAACTACTAGG
The DNA here is from genome assembly GCA_030737875.1 of Allium sativum. Lineage (NCBI taxonomy): Eukaryota > Viridiplantae > Streptophyta > Magnoliopsida > Asparagales > Amaryllidaceae > Allium > Allium sativum. The sequence continues at coordinate 418,222,728 of CM060910.1, read as the reverse complement.
ACTTACGCCACCTAGCACCACTAGGGATTACGCTTACCTATTGCACGCTTTCGTATTTCGGTTTGGGTTAAACCACCTAGGCCACTAGGGATTACGCTAACCCTCAACCGCGCCCTTTTCCCCACGCATTCATCGTGAATCGTTTTTCTATAACTGTATGCACATGTATCACATCGTGCCATCCGAGTCCTGTCACAGGGCAAAACAAGAAATACAAGACTCGGTCGGGAGCTTTAGATTTATCTGCCGATGCAGATACTAAGGTCTGCTTTTCTACACGTGGCTATGGTCCCACGAGACCCCTCCCTCAACTAGTGAAAGGCAACACAAGAGAAAATCTTGCATGAGAACTACACTCCGGCCAGCCCACATCCTACGGCCTACCTCACCCATAATTAGATAGCAAATTATGGTCTGTTGGGTGTTCCCTGCCTTTCCGTACGTACACGCTTGACTCAAGATGGTAGATGATCGACGAACTTGCTATCTCGGGCACCTTATGTATTCGTCGACTCACTGCTATCCACCCCAGTCTTTAGGTCGCTCGCATAGCAACCAAGGCATATTCTTGGTTCTTTTACCGCAGACCTCAACCTCTCGTGAGCCTAGTATAATGACCTGGCAGCTCACAGAGGGATCCCAAGAATATCCTCACGTTCCCCGAAGCCGCTGCTTCGTTACCCAGTTCGTTGGAGCCTTTATCTAAATCAGATAGCCTGCTCCTACACGCATACTTAAACGTTGACCTAACGTATCGGGTTACTAATCTATCTAAGAAATGGTCCAAATTTCCTTGACTAAGAATTATTACTTAGTTTCCCTTAACTAAGGTTTACCACTTAGCCTTATTCCCGTAATCCTTGTTAACTATGGTTATTTACCTAATCCTCCGAATTAGGGTTTATCTAATGGGTTAAGTGTCACTTAAGTTCATAACTTAGCCCGTCTACAAACCATGTCAAAATTGGCTAAGTATCCAAGTCCAAGACTTAACCCTACAAACCATGTGTCAAGTTGGCTAAGTATATTAAGCAATCCATAACTTAACCTCGTCTAATTATCATTTTAGATTGGTTAATTATATAAATTAACTTGACCTTGTCAAATTACCGAGTCAAATCGGTCAAGCGTATTCAAGTGATTCGTGACTTAGCCTTATCATGTTTTCACGTTAGATTGGTTAAGTATAGGTCACTTAACCACATCAAACTAACGAGCTAGATTGGTTAAGTTTAGTTTACTTAACCACATCAAATTAACGAGTTAGATTGGTTAAGTTTAGGTCACTTAACCACATCAAATTAACGAGTTAGATTGGTTAAGTTTAGGTCACTTAACCACATCAAATCTTCATGTATAATTGGTTAAGTATAAGTTGCTTAACCCCATTAAATTATCACGTTAAGTTGGTTAAGTATTGGTTACTTACCCTCATTGAATTACCAAGTTTAAATTGATTAAGTGTTTAACTTAACCCCATCGAATTACCGTGTTTAGATTAGTTAAGTGTGGATTACTTAACCCCATCTAATTACCGTGGTTAGGTTAGTTAAGTCTTAATTACTTAACCTCATCTAATTACCCAGTCGGATTAGTTAAGTGTAAATTACTTAACCCCATCCCCTAATCATCTTGCATGGTTAAGTGTCATTAAGGAAATCAAGCCCGGTCCCACTTAACCTACCCATTCGTGTCATATCGGTTAAGTGTCATTAGTCAAATTTACTTAACCTTATCATGTGGCATTAATTTAATTAATGCACTCTTAACCTCTCACATTAGACCTTGTTGTGGTTACTAGTTAAGCCGGGCGGGTCCGGGTAGATTTACACCACAACCTAGTCTAACCTCGGGTCTTAAGCGCGACATGACCAACTTCTCACATTGGGTCCTATTGTTTGCAACTACTAGTTAGGCCGGTCGGTTCCGGGTAGTTTTACGTTGCAAACTCAACCCAACCTCGAGTTGGCCACACTTATATTATCTAAGTTCATCATGTTTCCAAAACATGTTACAAGTTTTCAAGCATTTGGGTATACCTAACTTAATAGGTAAATTCCCAAAGGGTAGACCTAACTTAATAGGTAAATTCCCAAAGGGTAGACCTAACTTAATAGGTAAATTCCCAAGCTCATGTTTTTATGCATACTTACATGTCAACTTCCATGTTATCTTTCAAGTCATATTTTCAAGTATAAACACATGTCATATTCAAGTTAAGATTTCGCGACATGTTCATGTTTATCTAACTACCCAAAATCGTATTTTCTCTTAAGTAAAAGTGAGTCAACATAGTAGGTATACTATGGCTACATGTAGACCCCAAAACATGCACGATGCCACAAAAGGGATTGGCTCCAAACATGCATGGCGTCATAAGGGGGTTTGGCCTTAAAACATGCATGATAGAGTCATATAGGGATTGACCATAAGCATGCATACTATCATATAGGATTTGGCCACAAACTTGCATGTTAGCATAAGGGGTTTGGGTTCATAAACATGCATAAGCCCCAAAATCTTGTCTTAGCCAATGTTTCACAAGTAAAGTGGTTCCTAAAGGTTCATGCTAGCATTTCATTCATAAAGATCCAAACTTGCAAGTTAAACTAGGTTATGCATAGCATGAGAGGCATGATTAAGTCACTCACATGGCCTAAAATCATAAACATGAACACAAGAGGCAAGGTAAGGTTCATATAGGTTCGCATAATCATGTTTAGCCTCATTTTATCCCATGTCATTATCAAAACTACCGTTTCCATCTAAAAGTAGCTAGAACTTACATAGGCAAGGCTTAGAAAAGGGGTCATGCATCATCTTGACGAAGAAAGGTGGCTCCTTTGAAGAAGAACCTTCATGAAACTCGCATAGCAATGTTGATTTGGCCTCTATTTGGTGTAGCAAGCTCGCACCTTTTGATTTGAACCCGATTTGAATGCATAGGCTCTAGGGATTTGAGATGGAGGCCATGAGAGTAGAAATTTGGCCATAGTTTAGTTACATGAGTGAATAATGAGGGTTTAGGGGTAGGTTTAGGGTCTTTTTATAGAGATTAGGATAGTTTTAGGCCCTTAGATTAACCCTAGGACCAACCTGAACCGTCAGATTTCAAACCAGGCCCAAAAACCTAGCCAAGATAGAAAATAGGTGCACCAGGCCAGAATCAGCCGACAGGGCAAGTCGACAGCCCTGTCGACTTGCCTGTCGACATGCCTGTCGACTTGCAAGTCGACAGCCCTGTCGACAGCCCAGTCGACTTGTCTGGGCGGGAATTTTCCCGCCTGGCCCCATTTCTGCATGTTTCGAAATTCAAATTTCCCGAAAACTTCTTTGGGCCTTAACCGGGTCATACGGACTCCGATTTTCGAAAACTCGGACTCTATTTCGCGTATTTTTCCGAGACGAATGCAATGGCATAGCCCATTTCACTTGATTCAGAATTTAAAATTAAATTCTGTCTTGATTCTCGTCTTTAATCATGTTATCGAAATACGGGTTGTTACATTCTCCCCACCTTTTAGGATTTCGTCCCCGAAATCTCCAAGTTAGGAAGAACCTATCCTACCATCCATCATCCATCTACTCAAAACATCATCCACAAGCAACCATTGTCCTTAGATGATTTTTAATGCTATATGAGTATATGCAAAACGTGTGTGTACATGTTCCTTAGCTAATGCTAATGATCAGGCCTGAATAATCTTTCTAATGCAAAAATATGTATAGTGCCATGAATCCAACATGTATGCAAATAGTCCTAGTCATATAGATACTATATGCGTGCACAATCATTCATTCATATGCAACAACCGCATGATAACACATTCAATTTCATCCATAAACAAGTATAAATACTCGTGCATACGCAATATGAAATGTGACCGAGTCGAGCTAGCATCTAATGTGTATTCGCGCATCCACGAGCAACCACTTGCAACCATATCAATCATAACATGTCTCAAATACATGTTTACATCCATAGCGTTCTACCTAAGGTTCCCAAGATAAGATCGAGAAGATAACAAGACAAACTCCTTATGGGGTTTGTAACTGAAACAGGACCGAGAGGATATCCATCAAGCGATAGCATGCAAGTGAGTTTTACAGGTGAACCAAGGATCAAAGATATGCTCTTAAAAAGAGACGTGATGCGCTCGTCCAAGCCGCATTTCCATGAGCTTAATTCCATCATGCCTTGACCGCCTTTGACTTCATGATTTTGTAGCTTCTTGATTCCTATTTCCAAGGTGTGAGTGGAACTCATCTCACTGTCGCCTCTCGTTTCACTTAGTCTTTCCCTCGTATGCTTGGCTCAAACATATCTGCGTACTCATGCAAGCTCTCCAAAATTCACTAGTGAATCCTGGATCTCATTTTCCGATGCCAATCCAAGTTGCCAAGAGTTCTTACTAGGGTGATTCCCATAACTTATGCATAATCGAAACGAACCATCCGCCTTAGCGGCGAATTCTATTCAAACGGATTACCAACAACTGCATCATGGGATTCTAGGTAACTAGCCATGACAGAACCCAAAAGGTTATACGAGACTTCAAGGGTATCACCAAGATGAGTCGAGAGTCTAACTACCCTCTTTCCAAAATCGAGAATGGCACCCCTTATTGGGTGACCACTTTATCCTCAGAATCCATCCGTAGTTGAGACATGTCATTCCCAAATCCAACAAGTCATGAAGAAATGGACCAACTCTAACAAGATTTGGGACAAAATAGAATCCTCTTCTATGCTAGTACTAAGGTGTAGAGACTCACTATCCAAGCAGACTTAAATGATACGGTGATCAAGACAAAGTCTGGACGGGATGATAGAAAAGAAAAGCTAAACCTTTAATAAGATCGTTACCCTTCTTCCGAGGTACCCTAGACATGAGAGCATACTACTGCCCTCTCGATGATCTTGTCCTTGTCCCATGATACTTAACTATCCGTCCCGTTCCACCATGCCAAAGGTACTCTCTCGTCATGGGTTTCATTGTTCATCTTTCTTTCTCATTCCGGGTTGAGCCATACCAATAAGTTAAACTCGTATCCTTTATCCTCTTTCTCATTATCCTTTCTTATAAGGCGGCTACTGGTCTCCCGAGAACAACCTCCATCGCATGGAAAGCGCTTTCGTAGATAGAAAAGACTAGTCGCAGTTAAAACCACTGTGACTACAGATGGAGGAAAGAAAGGAAAAGAGATTCAATCAAGGAAACAAGGATAGTGCTAATGGCCTTTGGGGAATAGCCTTTTTCTTTTTAAAAGAAAATTTTCTTGAAAAATGCTTCTTTATAAACGGTTTTCCAAATAGTTTTCATAAGGTTTTAAAAACTTTTGCCCAGTCTGGTAACCTTCTGCTCTGATACCAAATGTAACACCCCACCTCCGCTAGGGTCACTCACAAAGGGAATGCACTAGGTTTGGAGGAGTATTATTGGTAAACATACACAGAAATATTACAAGACAGAACATATATAAAACAGCGGAAGTAAAACCAGCTTTCATATCATTAATAAATAAGGTCTAAAGCCTTTTACATCAGAATACATCAAAACCCTGTCTTGCAATAATAAAGAAGCATAAAAACCTTTTCATGAATTATTCCCCATAATAATGCGGTGAAGCAGCCATAGCCAAGAGAAGACCAAGCTATACATGATGACCTTCAGCAGAAGAAGTCCGAACTAAACAACATCATTTCCTCCCTGAAACCTGGGGGGGAACGGAAGACAAAGAGGCAAAAGAAAACGGGATCAGTCATAAAGACTGGTAAGTCCTATCTACTTCCAGTATAAAAACAGGTAAAGGTAACATGACATGCATAAACTGGAAGTAAATATAAGGATGACTACAAGATAGATAAACTAAACCAGGGTAACAGACTGAACTACGGTAGCAAGGTAAACTAAGATATCATGGTAAACTACGGTGTCATGATAAATCAAGGTATCACATTGTCAGGTTTCTATGAAGTATACTATCCCAAGGTATCTACCCCGTCTAGCATCCCACGGTGTCTATTATGTATATTCTTCCTGGTTCTAACATGTATATTTGCTCTGCACCCTCCGTACTAGTATCCCAGCCTTGTTATGTGTTAACCATGAATGTCCCTTACTCAAAGTCGTGTAATGGTCCATGTCAACCTAATATATCGCATATATAGGTTACTCAAATCATATGTTTCTTTCCATGTATATAAGTTCAGTCCTTTGCCGTACCTCGTACGGGCTTCCTCATGTCGTATTATCCTTGAAATCGTTTGGACTGTCACCCTTGTTCTAGCTAGGCTCTTCCATATGAATCATTGTTTGAACTACTAGGACTTATGCCACCTAGCACCACTAGGGATTACGCTTACCTATTGCACGCTTTCGTATTTCGGTTTGGGTTAAACCACCTAGGCCACTAGGGATTACGCTAACCCTCAACCGCGCCCTTTTCCCCACGCATTCATCGTGAATCGTTTTTCTATAACTGTATGCACATGTATCACATCGTGCCATCCGAGTCCTGTCACAGGGCAAAACAAGAAATACAAGACTCGGTCGGGAGCTTTAGATTTATCTGCCAATGCAGATACTAAGGTCTGCTTTTCTACACGTGGCTATGGTCCCACGAGACCCCTCCCTCAACTAGTGAAAGGCAACACAAGAGAAAATCTTGCATGAGAACTACACTCCGGCCAGCCCACATCCTACGGCCTACCTCACCCATAATTAGATAGCAAATTATGGTCTGTTGGGTGTTCCCTGCCTTTCCGTACGTACACGCTTGACTCAAGATGGTAGATGATCGACGAACTTGCTATCTCGGGCACCTTATGTATTCGTCGACTCACTGCTATCCACCCCAGTCTTTAGGTCGCTCGCATAGCAACCAAGGCATATTCTTGGTTCTTCTACCGCAGGCCTCAACCTCTCGTGAGCCTAGTATAATGACCTGGCAGCTCACAGAGGGATCCCAAGAATATCCTCACGTTCCCCGAAGCCGCTGCTTCGTTACCCAGTTCGTTGGAGCCTTTATCTAAATCAGATAGCCTGCTCCTACACGCATACTTAAACGTTGACCTAACGTATCGGGTTACTAATCAATCTAAGAAATGGTCCAAATTTCCTTGACTAAGAATTATTACTTAGTTTCCCTTAACTAAGGTTTACCACTTAGCCTTATTCCCGTAATCCTTGTTAACTATGGTTATTTACCTAATCCTCCGAATTAGGGTTTATCTAATGGGTTAAGTGTCACTTAAGTTCATAACTTAGCCCGTCTACAAACCATGTCAAAATTGGCTAAGTATCCAAGTCCAAGACTTAACCCTACAAACCATGTGTCAAGTTGGCTAAGTATATTAAGCAATCCATAACTTAACCTCGTCTAATTATCATTTTAGATTGGTTAATTATATAAATTAACTTGACCTTGTCAAATTACCGAGTCAAATCGGTCAAGCGTATTCAAGTGATTCGTGACTTAGCCTTATCATGTTTTCACATTAGATTGGTTAAGTATAGGTCACTTAACCACATCAAACTAACGAGTTAGATTGGTTAAGTTTAGTTTACTTAACCACATCAAATTAACGAGTTAGATTGGTTAAGTTTAGGTCACTTAACCACATCAAATTAACGAGTTAGATTGGTTAAGTTTAGGTCACTTAACCACATCAAATCTTCATGTATAATTGGTTAAGTATAAGTTGCTTAACCCCATTAAATTATCACGTTAAGTTGGTTAAGTATTGGTTACTTACCCTCATTGAATTACCAAGTTTAAATTGATTAAGTGTTTAACTTAACCCCATCGAATTACCGTGTTTAGATTAGTTAAGTGTGGATTACTTAACCCCATCTAATTACCGTGGTTAGGTTAGTTAAGTCTTAATTACTTAACCTCATCTAATTACCCAGTCGGATTAGTTAAGTGTAAATTACTTAACCCCATCCCCTAATCATCTTGCATGGTTAAGTGTCATTAAGGAAATCAAGCCCGGTCCCACTTAACCTACCCATTCGTGTCATATCGGTTAAGTGTCATTAGTCAAATTTACTTAACCTTATCATGTGGCATTAATTTAATTAATGCACTCTTAACCTCTCACATTAGACCTTGTTGTGGTTACTAGTTAAGCCGGGCGGGTCCGGGTAGATTTACACCACAACCTAGTCTAACCTCGGGTCTTAAGCGCGACATGACCAACTTCTCACATTGGGTCCTATTGTTTGCAACTACTAGTTAGGCCGGTCGGTTCCGGGTAGTTTTACGTTGCAAACTCAACCCAACCTCGAGTTGGCCACACTTATATTATCTAAGTTCATCATGTTTCCAAAACATGTTACAAGTTTTCAAGCATTTGGGTATACCTAACTTAATAGGTAAATTCCCAAAGGGTAGACCTAACTTAATAGGTAAATTCCCAAAGGGTAGACCTAACTTAATAGGTAAATTCCCAAGCTCATGTTTTTATGCATACTTACATGTCAACTTCCATGTTATCTTTCAAGTCATATTTTCAAGTATAAACACATGTCATATTCAAGTTAAGATTTCGCGACATGTTCATGTTTATCTAACTACCCAAAATCGTATTTTCTCTTAAGTAAAAGTGAGTCAACATAGTAGGTATACTATGGCTACATGTAGACCCCAAAACATGCACGATGCCACAAAAGGGATTGGCTCCAAACATGCATGGCGTCATAAGGGGGTTTGGCCTTAAAACATGCATGATAGAGTCATATAGGGATTGACCATAAGCATGCATACTATCATATAGGATTTGGCCACAAACTTGCATGTTAGCATAAGGGGTTTGGGTTCATAAACATGCATAAGCCCCAAAATCTTGTCTTAGCCAATGTTTCACAAGTAAAGTGGTTCCTAAAGGTTCATGCTAGCATTTCATTCATAAAGATCCAAACTTGCAAGTTAAACTAGGTTATGCATAGCATGAGAGGCATGATTAAGTCACTCACATGGCCTAAAATCATAAACATGAACACAAGAGGCAAGGTAAGGTTCATATAGGTTCGCATAATCATGTTTAGCCTCATTTTATCCCATGTCATTATCAAAACTACCGTTTCCATCTAAAAGTAGCTAGAACTTACATAGGCAAGGCTTAGAAAAGGGGTCATGCATCATCTTGACGAAGAAAGGTGGCTCCTTTGAAGAAGAACCTTCATGAAACTCGCATAGCAATGTTGATTTGGCCTCTATTTGGTGTAGCAAGCTCGCACCTTTTGATTTGAACCCGATTTGAATGCATAGGCTCTAGGGATTTGAGATGGAGGCCATGAGAGTAGAAATTTGGCCATAGTTTAGTTACATGAGTGAATAATGAGGGTTTAGGGGTAGGTTTAGGGTCTTTTTATAGAGATTAGGATAGTTTTAGGCCCTTAGATTAACCCTAGGACCAACCTGAACCGTCAGATTTCAAACCAGGCCCAAAAACCTAGCCAAGATAGAAAATAGGTGCACCAGGCCAGAATCAGCCGACAGGGCAAGTCGACAGCCCTGTCGACTTGCCTGTCGACATGCCTGTCGACTTGCAAGTCGACAGCCCTGTCGACAGCCCAGTCGACTTGTCTGGGCGGGAATTTTCCCGCCTGGCCCCATTTCTGCATGTTTCGAAATTCAAATTTCCCGAAAACTTCTTTGGGCCTTAACCGGGTCATACGGACTCCGATTTTCGAAAACTCGGACTCTATTTCGCGTATTTTTCCGAGACGAACGCAATGGCATAGCCCATTTCACTTGATTCAGAATTTAAAATTAAATTCTGTCTTGATTCTCGTCTTTAATCATGTTATCGAAATACGGGTTGTTACAATTCCCCACAACGCGAAGCTGGTTACGAGGTTTCATAACTATGGACTCGACTACTAGATCTTGGTACTGATTTGGAGATGCCACCACATTCGAATCGTGCACACACTTTCGTAGAAACAACACATGAAACACATTGTGCACACTTGACATCTTCTTGGGTAAACCAACATATACGCGTGCTTTCCAATCCGCTCGACTATCGGAAACGGTCCCAACAAACCTTGGAGCTAACCTTCCCTTACTTCCGAACCGAACAACATTCTTCAAATGAGAATCTTCATGAAAACCATATCGCCAACGTTGAATTCCATATCCTTACGATGCTTATCAGCATAATTATTCGGACGATCTAAGGCTGCCTTAATTCGTTGCCAAATGATTTTAATACAATTTGATGTTCCTCTTATCATCTCTGTCCCAAGAATTAACTTATCTCCTATTTCTAACCAACATACCGGAGAATTACACGGTCTACTATAAAACGCCTCGTATGGTAACATCCCGATGCTCAACTTGTAACTGTTATTATATGCGAACTCAATTATGTGTAGATGGTCTTCCCGCGATCACCCAAAATCCAATGCACAATCTCTTAGGAGATCTTCCAAAACTCGGTTAACTCTCTCGGTCTGACCATCAGTCTGGGGATGATAGGCCGTACTCAACCGTAACTCGCTTCCCAAGGTCTCTTACAAACTCTTCCAAAATCCACTTGTGAATAATGAATCTCGATCACTCACTATGATTTTCGGGATACCATGGAATCAAACTATTCATTTAATATATAGCTCAACCAACTTCGATGTTGTCCTAGTCGATCTGACAGGAATAAACCTTGTGCTTTTGGTCAAGCGATCCACGATGATCCAAATCCCTTCATTTCTTTCCCTATTTCTAGGTAGCCCATCGATAAAATCCATCGATACTTGCTCCCATTTCCAAGTAGGAACTTCTAATGGATGAAGCAATCCACTCGGCTTCTGTTCAGCTTTCACTAACTCATAGTTCATACAGTTAGAAATGAACTTTCCAACATCCCTCTTCATTCCTTCCCAGCGGTAAGCTCGCTTTATGTCCTGATATATCTTATTACCACCGTGGTGAATCGTCAACTTTGACTGATGATATTCTCTTAGAACCTTATATCTCAATCCATCTGTATCAAAAACAGCCGATCGTCCTTTCTTTCAAAGCCAACCATCTCGATTAACCTCGGGTTCCTTATATTCTGGTTCCAACTTCTAGTTGATCTCGATAAGCTTTACATCACTCATTTGGCTCTTGCAATTCCTTTCAATGAGAAAAGGTTATAACGATAAGCTTGCCTACATCTAAGGCTCTAACTCACACCGACGCCTGAAATCAAATCCTGCCAAGTACTCGAGTTGCTTCCACTCCGAAAACATCACTCCTAAACTTGCATGTCTTGGACTCAATGCATCTGCCATTGCATTACCTTTACTAGGAGTATAGGCAATTCCAAAATCGTACGATGCTATAAACTCTAAACACCGTTGTCGTCGAAGATTCAAATCCTTTTGGGAGAGAAGGTACTTCAATGACTTGTGATCCGTAAAAAACTCGAATTGAACTCCCAACAAGTAATGTCTCCACATCTTCAGAGCAAACACAATCGCCGCTAACTCTAAATCGTAAGTCGGATAATTCCTTTCGTGCGGCTTCAGTTGTCGACTCGCGTAGGCCACAACTCTATCCTTTTGCATCAGCACTGCTCTAAGTCCAGTACTGCATGCATCGGTGTATACCATTATTTCTTCGTTGCCACTTGGAATCGTCAAAACAGGAGCACTCGTCAGTTTATCTTTCAGGATTCCAAAGGCTTCCTCACACTTTTTATCCCATGTGAACACTTTATTCTTCTTTGTCAATCCTGTCAACGGTGCAACTATTTTGGAGAAATCCTTGATAAAACGACGAGATATCCCGCCAAACCAAGGAAACTCCTAACGTCTGTTGCATTCTTAGGTCTATCCTAGCCCTAGATTGTTGCTACCCTAGTGGGATCAACCTGTGACGGCCCGCCCCGCACCAGCCGACATTTCCTTCGAAATGCGCTGTACCGATGTCCAACTAGAACGGGACGGTTGTCGAAAGAAAAGAACAGAGAAGAAAGTAATTTGAAGCTATGAACCAACAAAGGAACTTGTACTATATCTCACAGCGCATGGAATAAAATATAATAATAACATAACTTTGACATAAAACAGGCGAGACAGTGTATAAGCTGAAAACTTAAACCATCATAGCAGCGGAAATCCAAAATATAGCTTATGATCCAACATCCTTATTACAACTTCAAATAACTGTCTCTAAAGAAAAAAGAAAGAAAAGGTACACTACTAATGCCCACGTAGTGACCAGCAACAACGCAGGGAGAATATATGCTAATAATACGTGGGAGCCTCATGCTCGTCTCTGGATCAGCTACTCGTGCATAACCAGCTAACCTGTCTCTAGTCTGCTCGTTTAGGAGCACCCAGAATAATAAGAAGAGACATAAAACTATGGGTCAGACAAAAGTCTGGTATGAGTGATAAGCAGCAAAACAAAACAATAACATGTATACTAAACCATACCTGGACCTGGACCTGCAACCAAAGAGTTAGCACGACATACCGTACAATACTCTAAGGTGCCACTAGCATATGGTGTAAAGGATACGGGGGTGGGAGTGTGTATGTCATAGTGATGGCAAACAATCAAGCATAGCAACCATCCTCACATCTCTCACTCAACGCGTAAAGCATACGATATCCACTGCTTTGATCACCCAATACTTTGCTACGATCCCTCTGCCCCATGGAGTCGTGACGGCTCCACTGCACTGATCCATAACCACTAATACTTCTCTATGTCCACCCTGCCCCATGGAGTCATGATAACTCCACTTCACTGGCTCATAGCCATGCTATGATCACTCTGTCCCGTGAAGTAATAACTACCCCCACTGCACTGATCCGTAGCCTGACATTCGTCTTTCGGTGGTGAATCAAAGTTATGGACGCCGATAACTCCTTAGCACACGTCCTGCAGTAAAGTCCAATCATGAAATTAACTCGTCGGTTCCCATCTGGATCCTGAGTACAAACTTCTCATTTGGACTACCTTTGCATCTCGGGTTATGGCCATCATCTTCAGTTGGGTCTCCATCGGTTCGGTTTAGTTCGTGATGCACCTCCGGGTCGGGTCGTGATTGCCTGCCCCGGGTCGGCTCGTGAGTGGCAACTTCTCTTCCTCCTCAGTTCGGTTCGTGATCCATGAAGTGGCTCGAGGTGCCTCGGTTCGGGTCGGTTTGAGCTCCTCCATTCAAGTCAGTCCATCCATGTAGGATGTTGGATCATAAGCTGTATTTTGGATTTCCGCTGCTATGATGGTTTAACTTTTCAGCTTATGCACTGTCTCGCCTATTTTATGTCAAAGTTATGTTATTATTATATTTAATTCCATGCACTGTGAGATGTACTACAGGTTCCTTTGTTGGTTCATAGCTTCAAATTACTTTCTTCTCTTTTCTTTTCTTTCGACGACCGTCCCATTCTAGTTGGGCATCGGTACAGCGCATTTCGAAGGAAATGTCGGCTGGTGCGGGGCGGGCTGTCATACAACCGCTATTCCATTTCCAGAATCAACATGGCCTAGGAACCTCATTTCACTTTTCCAGAAGTGACACTTTGAAAACATAGCTCTCAGTTGATGCTTTCGCAAGATTTCCAAAACAACTCGTAAGTGCGTCTTATGCTCTTCTTAATTCCGGGAGTAAACAAAGATATCATCCATGAACACAGCACAAACTTGTTCAAATGATCTCTGAAAACCCTATTCATAAGATTCACAAAATACGTTGATGTGTTAGTCAATCCAAATGGCATCACCAGCCATTCAAAGAAACCAGATGGTGTCTTAAAAGTTTTCTTCGACACACTATCTGTAACACCCCATGTCCATTAATGTCACTCACAAAGGGAATACATCAATCTCCATGGAGCGTTATTGTTGTGTAGAACAGATAAATTGCAAGAATAAATAAATAAAACAACACAGCGGAAGTGAAAAACTTATTTCATAGCATCATAACTCAAAACGAGTTTACATAAGTAGTCTCCAAAACCATTACAACAGGATCAGTAGTCTTTTCCAAAAACTTCAAAGTACATAAAGAAGAAAATACTTAAATAATATAAATGCATAAATCCCCACTGAGCATAAGCAAAGCCATAAAGATTAGAAGGTCCCAGGCGATACATCTACTCTCTTCAAGCAACTGAAAGAAATCGGCACTAAGCTGTAGTATTCCCTCCTTGCAAACCTGAGGGGGGAGAAAGGAAGAAAAGAGGTGGAAAGAAAAGGGGGTCAGACATAAAGTTTGGCGAGTGCGATAACTTTAACAATATAATTATCAAAATAACTAGGATAAGGCATAAGCTGGAAAATATGGAAATGACTGTGAACAAATGGGTATGACAGAACAAAACGAGGAAATAAGATGAACCAAGATAACGTTAAAGGCGCACCTAGTCACTATAAGATAATTACTACACTGCACCACCACTAGTCACCCTAAAGGTTGATCCCGCCTATAGAACTTAATAATGATAATGCTAGTTTAGTGTACCCCTAGCTACTTTCATAGGTGTCGTCTGCCCCTATATCCACTAGGTGTACCCACTACCCCCATTCGATCGGCTCCTTAACTCGTAGATACCCGTGCTGGCCCCACAGTGGGGTGTATCACTCCCCAAAGTGGCAACCCGATACAACCAAAATTGCACGAGTTATATCTACACGATGTAACAACGTCTTACCTACCAGCGCGAGCCCATACACGCATAAGAACCCATTGGACTTGCATTGCCAGCGCTGACCCGTTTTGACCTCTTACAATCAAATCCAGTACGCGCGTCCCGTCCTCGACTTGGGTCGAGCCCACAAAGATACTTAATGGGTTACTGGTTTGAAAAGGGCCCCCATGCATGGCACAAGCTTTCCACCTATGCTTGGTCCCCTCTAAGGTTTTTCCCCACTTAATCCCATTCTTAATCATGTCTTTTTGCATGTTTAAATCTTGGTTAAGTGCATCTAATCATATTTCAAATGCCACTCAAGGCACCCACTAAATTCAACATGCCACCCAAGGCACCCACTTAACCCCCTCATGTCCCACTACATGTTTATCTGGTTAATTGTTTCTTAATTCATTAAGACCGTAACCTTGTAAAGACCTCCCACATTAGACTGGAATTTTTGGCAGCTGGATTTGCTGGGCGGGTCCGGGCAGTCTTACACCATAAACCAGCCTAACCTCATGTCTTTACAACTGTTACGCATTTAATTTATGCCTAAGACCTCCCACATTAGACTGGCATTTGTGGCAGCTGGATTTGCCGGGCAGGTCCGGGTAGTCTTACACCACAAACGAGTCTAACCTCGTGTCTTAGGCGGTTTATTATTTCACATTTCTTTTTAACCCCAAATTGGATTAATTTCCCCATTCAAATTGTCAGTCAATTCCAAATTTAACTATGTACACAATTAACACCTTAATTATGTCCATCTATTCATGGTATATAAAATTATACCAATTAACATCACATTTTAGGCATTTATGCCAATTTTCAATATTAAATCTTTTAATATTATCCCATTGCCCCACGTTGTACGTTCGTTCGTTTAATGTGAAATATACGTTTGACTCGAATAGTCTAACTTATGGAATAAAGAGAAAACATCATAACATGCATAGAATAAAAACTAGATCTAAACATAAGGGGTGAACTTGCATGTGTGAATAAGGTTTTTCATCTAAAACTTGCATAGGCCAAAGTCACAAACTTGCATAAACTATGGATGTCATAGATCTAATCATAAGGTGTAAACTTGCATAGGCAATAGTTACAAACTTTACATGATTCATACTCCAATATATATATACTTGCATATGTAATTTATGCAACATAAACTATGGTGTAAACTTGCATCTAAAACATGTAAATTAAGATCTACATGTAAACTAGCATATAGAATTTTGTATACTAGTATATAACTCACACATGTCTTAGCCTAAACTTTAGATCCAAGCTGACATAAAATAGATGTCATGAAACATGTAAGGTTGTATACGATTCTCACTAACATGCATATGATTCATACCTAAATTAACATCTAAACTTGCATATAGAATTATCGAGTTAAACTTACATATGATTTAACATATGAATTAGTTCCAACAACATAACCAAACTAGCATATGAAACATCATTATGAATTGATTATACATAAGCCAACAATTAACATAGATTACAACATAGATAATAACATCACAGCTTTACAACATAGATAATAACATAACGGGCAATGATTCACAACGTAACCATATAATCCAAATCATAACCCAACCTAATTAAATTGTTAATTATCTTATTAATGAAATCAAACTCACAACTCAAAGAAGGTCTTGAATTCTGAAATCTGTGTTCTGAAATTGATTTAGCTCGCCTTTGTAGTAGATTCGTTATTGTTTAGATTAGAGTTGAATAGGATTGAGTTGATTGGCTTCGATTTCCCTTTAGTTGGTGGCGGCTACTCTAGGATGCAAGGTGACAGCATGACGGCCATGGTTCCAATTTTTATTTTGATTTTAGGGTTTGAGTCTACCCATGTTTATATAGAATTTCAATTTAATTTTAGCCGTCGAATGATCTTAGGGTTAATCAAAACCATTCAGTCGGGATAGGGTGACACCTCAACCCTAATGACTCAGCAAGGACTCAGAAAGGACTCAGCAATGAATCACAATATGGATCAGATCACACCAGAAAGCTGTGTAGGCTTTCTGCTCGGCCTGGGCGCACTTGGCAGGTGCACCAGTGCAACATTTTACTGGCGCACTTCCCAAGTGCGCCAGTGTATCTATTTCTTTTTGTTTTTTCCGCCTAACTTCGTTCGCCCATATCTCCTTCATTCGGTATCCGTTTTATGCAAACTCAGATTCTATCTCATCCAGAATTTGGAGACGAACACAATGGCGCAACCCGTTTCCCTTAATTCTCACATCTGAGATTAATTATTTTTGAATTTAGTTAAATCGAATGTTCAAAAATTCGGGTTGTTACATTCTCCCCTACTTAAAGGATTTCGTCCTCGAAATCTTTAAGTCAAGAAGAACGTATCCTACCATCCAATCATCCATCTACTCAACCATCAACCACTAGCAACCATGGTCCTTGAAAGATTTCTAATGCTTTTCATGTATATATGCATAGTGTAACACCCCGAATTTTCTGTTAACAGTAAATTAACAAATTAAAGTATAATTAATTCTAAATTATAGAATTAAGGGAAACGGGTTGCGCCATTACGTTCGTCTTGGAATTCTGCTTGAGATAGAGTCCGAGTTTGCGTAAATCGGACTCCGTATGAAGGAGTTATGATATCCGAAAGTTTCAGAGTTCGATTTAAAATTCAAGCAGCCCGAAAACAAGTTCAAAATTCAAAACTGGACCAGAACTGGGCTGGGCGGGAATTTTCCCACCCAGGACCCAGGTCGACCAAGGGTTCGACCTGGGTACCCAGGTCGACCATGTAGTCGACCTGGGGATCGACCTACAGGTCGACTTGCCTAGTCGACCTGACCTACTTGGTCTGGTCCTGGCTCGGTTTCTGGGGCTTGGCTGTGTCACTAGGGCTGATTTGTCCCTTTCTGATTGGCTTCTCTTGAGACGGATGGCCTTGATTAACTCTAGATTCATCGACGGCTCTAATTAGTTTGAAATTCTATATAAACAACCTTAGTCTCCAACCTAAATTCACACAAATAAAATAGAGCTAGAGCCGTCATGCTTCTGGAAGGAAGCCAAGAGTAGCCTCCACTTGAAGAAAGCTTAGAGATGAGCAAAACTAAAGTAAAAACAAGATTCAAACAACGTTTATCTACCCAAAGGAAAGCATTGCAAATTCAGAACTCAGAATCCAAAATTCAAGTTCGTCGTTTGTTGTAAGTGTAGTGATTTTTCCGATGGGAATAAAATTGAGGCTTGATTCGATGTAGAATGGAAATGGAATTTTACTATTGTATAACGACGATGCTAATTCATATCTGTGTATTGCAATGATTGTATTATGAATGGTTGGGATGTTTGTGGTATAACTGCTTTGATGTTGATCCTATTGTACATTTAGAATGAAAGCAACATCACATACAAGTATATGGTTAAAGATAGAATTTACACCTATATGTTTATATGTTTAATATAGGTTGTATGTGTTATGTCCAAGTTAAGATCTCATGTATATACTTTATGCTAAAACCTCTATGCCTAAATGATTAAGTTAATATACATGCTCATATGTTTATACAAAAGTTGCAAGTTCATAATTGGATCCATGCCAAGATCCATTTTAATACAAGTTTCATGTTATAGTAGTAAACATGATTGGGTCTAGTTCACACATGTGATAAAATTATACATACTTTATGGACATGTCATATTCTTGTCATATGCTAGTGATGTTCGATGTTATGCCTAGATCTAAACATGTTTAGGCTTATGTTGTCTAAATCATATGCTAATTCATGTGACACCTATTTAGTTAGATCCCTATTTCAATGCAAGTTCACATATATGTTAGTTGATTTAGTCTATGTTGCAAATTCACATATATGTATGTTGATTTAGTCTACGTTGCTAGTTCACACCTGTGATATTCATGTTGACTATTTTGCAAGTTCACACCTATGATGTTCATATTGACTAGGCCGAAAATGCCAAGTTTACACCTATGTCATGTTTACGTTAATGAATTTCTTTATGCCAATTTTGTGTACGCTAAATTAGGCTAAGTTTTTAGCCTAATATTATATGTTAAAAATCATGCTGACGAAAAATTAGGCTAAGATTGTTAGCCTAATATTTAGACGGGGTAACGTTGGGGAAAATTGGTAATTATAGGAAACTTGACATAAACTGGTGAAAAATATATGTATTGGCATGTTTGGCACATGCCAATAATTGGTGGCACTTAAATGGTATAAAATTCTTATACCAATAATGATGAACCTGAAAAGTGGGCCACAACATTTAATTGTTAACAAATTTACATATAACAAGTAATAGAGACAAATATGTAAATTTAGAAAATACGAGTATGCTTAACCCAAGGTTGGATTGAGTTGTGATGTAAACCTGGCCGGACCTACCCGGCTGTCCAGTAATCACAACAATACCTATCCAATGTGAGAGGTTAAGAATTGAGCCTGATAAGGACCCGAGGTTAGACTGAGTTACGGTGTAAACCTGCCCGGAACCGACCAGCACATCCAGTAACCGTAACAATACCTGTCTAATGTGAGTGGTCAGTGCTTTAAAAAGCTGAGGACAGACAAGTCAGGAATGGTAGGGTTAAGTTAACTAAAACACTTAACCAATTCAACATGTTAATTAAACTGATGGGTGGGGTTAGGTAAATACAGACACTTAACCACTTAACATGTTTGACTAGAAAACCCTAATAACGGGGACCCATTTCAGCAGTAACCCAATTAGGTATCATGGTACCCTGTAACTGGGCAGGGTGGGGCACGATTACTGGGCTGATTGTAAGCGGTCAAAAGCGACGGCGGTTGGTGCAGCAGTGTGGGTTCTAACGGAGTGCGGGCGTGCAAACACTTCGGAGCAGACAAACAGGGCACTGGGCACCAGTAGTATAACCTATGCATTCTAGGATTGAGTTGGGCCGCCACCATGGGACTTGATACACCCTATGGTGGGACCAGCGTAGGTATCTACAATCATTGGGGGTCGTATGACACATATGATTTTGCGAGTAGGAGCCAATCTTTAGAAAGGGTATCACTTCACCCCGATCATGGGGTGCCAGTTGAGACAATGCAAGTAGGTGCAGAGATATAGTGTGGGGTGCGATAGTATATTCGGTTCAAACTGCTTTATCTTAGTTTATGATACTTTCCTATTTCCAGTTTATACCTATCATGCCCTTTTTCTTATTCTCATACCGAAGAGTCACTAGACTTACCAGGCTTTATGTTTGACTCTATTTTTCTTTTGTCTTCTTTTCTTCGTTCCCCCACCCCCCAGGTCCACAGGGAGGAAACAACCCAGCTTAGTCAGACTCTTTGCAAGCTTCAAGATAGTAGATGTATGGTTTGGACTCTCTTTCCTTGGCTATGGCTTTTGGACACGTTCTATGGGGATTTATGCAGCTTTTATTATGTTTTATGCTTCTTTATTTAATAATCACGACAGAAATGATGATGTAATGTTTTGGAAGTTATTATGAGACAATTATGGAAATGTTTTGTATGAACAAGTATTTATGAAATGAAAGTCTGTTTGTTTTCCGCTGGTTATACATATGGGTTTATATCTGTCTTGTGTTTTATCTGTGACTTTTACTTATAAACCTCCACCGAAGTTAAGGCATTCCCTTTGTGAGTGACCTTAATGGAGGTGGGGTGTTTCACATAGTGTGTGTATATGTCCGTACACTAATGCTAAATCAGGAGGTCCACTTTACAGTCGACCTTCTTAATGCAAATAATGATAGTGCCATGTATCCATCATGTATGCAAAGAACCCTATACATATCATTACTACATGTGTACACAACCATCCATTTAAATGCAACATCCATATGATGCACATATTCAATGTACATTCATTTTACTAAACACATCCATTTATATGCAATATGCAATATGAAAGTGACTGAGCCGATCTTGTGCCTAAAGTGTGTGTATATGCATCCACGAGGAACCACTAGCAAACACTTGCATCCACATGCATCCATCATACATAACATGTCTCAAACACATGTTTCAACCATAGGACTACCCTATCTAAAGGTCAAAGATACTAGGGAGAGAACATACTAAGGATAAAACAAGTATACGCTAAGCGATAAAGGAGAAATTAAAAGACATACCCTCGAAAAGAAAAGGGTATAATGAACGCATCTTCTCTTATGTCTCCCAAGTAGCGTTGCTCTCATCATCTCCCCATTGCACTTTGACTAGCCTGACCTCTCGATTCCTCAACTTCTTAATCTCCGACCTAAGAATGCATGTAGGAGCTCGTCGAATCATTGCATCACGCTCTATCTCCACCTCTCTAATCAAGCTCGGCTCTACCACTTCCGCGGTCTCGTGCAAGCACTTCCTCAAATGTGATACATGGAATACGTCATGTATACCACTGAGTCTCTCGGGCAACTCCACTATATACGCCATCTGTCCAATCCTCTCCTTAATAGGAAACGGCCCTATGAACCTTGGTGCTAACTTCCCAACGGACCCAAAGCGAACAACAATCCGTAATGGAGACACCTTGATAAAGACCATGTCCCCAATATCAAACTCAATATATGTCCTCCTCTTGTCCGCATAAGATTTCTGCCTATCTTGCGCCGTCTTCATCCTCCTTCGAATCAAATCAATCTTTTCCGAAGTCTCTCAAATCATATCGGGCCCAAGTAAGATCTTATACGTAGATTCCCTCCAACATGTAGGCGAACGACACGGCCGTCCATAAAGAGCCTCGAAAGATGCCATGCCAATGCTAGACTGAAAGCTATTATTATATGCGAACTCCACCAAAGGAAGATTCTCCTCCCATGTACCTCCAAAGTCTAAAACACATAGCCTCAAAAGGTCCTCTAGAATACGATTCACGCTCACAGTCTGGCCGTCCGTCTGAGGATGATATGCGGTGCTCAAACATAACTGAGTCCCTACCGCCTCTTGCAAGCTCCTCCAAAACTCGCTAGTAAAGATAGGATCGCGATCGCTCAATATGCTAGAAGGAACACCGTGCAAACGAACTATCTCTCGAATGTATACAGAGGCTAACCATGGAGCAGTCCTCTTACTCTTCACGGGAATGAAATGGGCGCTCTTAGTAAGTCTGTCTACCACGACCCAAATCCCCGTATTACCCTTCCTCGATCTCGGTAATCCGTCAACAAAGTCCATCGAGACACTCTCCCACTTCCATTGTGGGATCTCCAATGGGTGAAGCAACCCACCGGGCTTCTTTTGCTCTGCTTTTACTTGTTGGCACACCAAGCATCTAGCGACAAACTCGGCCACATCCTTTTTCATACCGGCCCAAAAGTAAACTCGTCTCATGTCCATGTACATCTTGTCCCCGCCGGGATGAACGGTCGTCTTCGAACGATGTGCATCATCAAGAATGTTCTTCCTCAAGTCCTCGTCTCTTGGTACACAAAGTCTACCATCCCTACGTAACCAACCCTTATCATCTAGGGTATACCTACTGAGATGTCTCGATGACTCCCCCCTTATGAGCTTCTTTACTAACTCAACCAACTGTAGGTCATCTCGCTGTGCCTCACCAATCCGTCCCAAAAGCGTAGGTATGACCTCTAAGGATGCTAGCAAACCGGGTACATAGTCAATGGAAGGTCTAAAGTCAAACATAGAGAAGAACTCTAAGCTTCGCTGCTCAACAAACAACGGACTCAAGGACAACCTTTTCCTACTTAAGCCGTCTACCACCACGTTACCCTTGCCTGGGGTATATGCTATCTCGAAATCGTAGGACGCTAAGAATTCCATCCACCTTTGTTGCCTTAAGTTCAAGTCCTTCTGAGAGAACAAGTATTTTAGCGATTTGTGGTCAGTGAACAATTCGAATTTCTCGCCAAGAAGATAATGGCGCTAAGACTTAAGCGCGAAAACAATAGCGGCCAACTCTAGGTCATGCGTAGGGTAATTTCTCTCATGTACTCTCAACTGCCTTCCTGCATAGGCTATTACCCTTCCCTCTTACATTAAGACTGCGCCTAGTCATGTCCCACAAGCATCGGTATAAACGGTAAATGGCTTACTCCCATCTGGAAACACTAAGACTGGGGCTGTGGTCAAAGCTCTCTTTAAACATTGGAATGCATCATCATAATCTACGTCCTACGTGACAACTAGGTTCTTCTTCGTCAAGCGTGTCAATGGGGCTGATATCTTTGCGAAGTCCTTGATAAACTTCCTATAGTAGCCGGCCAACCCCAAGAAACTCCTCACCTCAGTAGCATTTTTAGGGACCTTCCAATCTTGGATGGCCACCACCTTCGCGGGATCCACAGCTATCCCTTCTTTGGAAACCACGTGCCCTAAGAATCGCACTTCCTTCTTCCAAAAGTGACATTTAGAAAATTTAGCTTTAAGGTTATGCGCTCGAAGGGTCTCCAATACTTTCCTAAGATGAAGGGCATGCTCTTCCTCGCTCTTAGAAAAGATCAAGATGTCATCCACAAAGACCACCACGAATTTATTAAGGTACTCCCTAAACACCCTACTCATCAAGTCAACAAAGTATGCGGGGGCGTTTGTTAAACTGAAGTGCATTACAAGCCACTCATAGAAACCGTCCGGAGTCCTGAAGGCAGTCTTGTCTATGCTATCCTCAGCCACTCTCAACTGATGGAAACCACTGGCTAAGTCCAACTGCGAAAACACTGAGGCGCCAACTAACTGATCAAAGAGATCGTAAATCCTCGGCAGTGGGTGTCTATTCTTCTTAGTAAGCTTATTAAGTTCTCTATAGTCCACACAAAGTCTAAGGGACCCATTCGTCTTCGTGGCAAATACTACTGGAGCACCGCACTCCGATATACTACGTCTTATGAACCCTTTCTCAAGCAACTCCCCTACTTGCTTATTAAGCTCCCTCCTCTCACGAGGAGCCATGTGGCACACTGGCAGAGATACTGGTTTTGCATTGTCTACGAGATAAATACGAAAGTCTATCTCACGTTTTGGGGGTAGACACCTTGCCTTATTGAAGACATCAACATATTCACGGACTATACGAACAGAATGTAAATCATCATTGGATGCGTCAAGTGACTCAAGATAACTAAGCATCACCGATCCTCTAGGGTCACAAGAAATATCAAGGGTCTTTCCACTACGAGTCAACAAATTTACTACCCTTCGTTCACAATCTAGGATGGCGCCATATCGGGCTAGCCAATCCATCCCTAGAATCAACCCATAGCCCATGAAACCAAGCACAAAAGCATTACATTCAAAACCAATGCTTAAGATAGACAATCTCAAATCCCTACAAACCATGGATAAATGAGCCGACCCACCAATAGGATTTGAGACTACAATGGGATCCACAACAAGACTAGTATCTAAGTGTAGTGTTTCAACTAATAATGTAGAGATAAACGAATGTGATGCGCCAGAATCGAATAAAGTACGAACAGGATGATCAAACAGAAAAAATAAACTCTCGATGGAAATGTTTCTACCTCGTTCTTGCAGCGGTGGGACCGCGGTAGCCTGGACCTGCTCCCTTGCCTGCCCTGGTGCCACGAGAGCCTGAAGTTGCCCTCCAGAAGTTCTTTGCCCTTGTCCCTACTTCCTTTGGCAGTCCTTAACTAGATGACCTGCCTCTCCACAGTGGAAACAGCCAGTCTTCTTCTTTTCCCTACAGTCTTTACCCCGATGGCCTGGTGTCCCACAATTGAAGCACTTCTTCTTTCCTTTGCCATTATTATTCTTCTCGCCCTTCTTGTTTTGTAGTTGTTGCTGCAGTTTCTTTTGATCCCCTTTCATCTCGGGTGCCTTATTAGCATTGGCGCCCTTCTCCTCTGCATGCATAAGCGCCATGTCAACTAGTCTCTCAAAGGTAGCCCCCATAGGGATGTGGGTCATAGCTAACCCATGTAGCGGCTCGTTCAAACCCTTAACAAATCTCAGGGCCTTCTTTTCGGGTGCATTCACCAAGCCAAGCCAAATCTCGCCAACTGATTAAACTTGTTGACATATTCTTTTACTGACAGATTCCCTTGCTTTAACGCCAAAAATCTTTCCATATATAAATTCTCTTCAGCACGTGAGAGAAACTTTGCCTCAAACCTACGCCTGAAATCTAGCCATGTATCAACCGGACGCTCTCCATTAGTGACCTCTCACCAAAACGAAGCTTCATCCTTCATCAACAAAGCAGCCAATTGGACCTTCTTACAATCGTCCAAATCGAAAATGCCAAACAGATCCTCCACTTCTTTCAACCAATTTCAAGCTTCAATGAATGTTTCAGTCCCATTAAAAGATTTTCCACCCATCGAACGAAAGTCTTTACATATCTTGGATAAAGTATCTCCACGCGGAGGAATGACTGGAGCTGGGGGAGGAGGAGGAGGAACGTTGGCTGGTCCCGCAGCAGCGGCCCTAGCCTCGAGATATTGACGAAACCAACCGGGTACATGAACACCCTCTTGTATCTCAGATGCTCCAGACATGCTGAAAAAGAAATAGAAAGAGATTCAAAACAAGGGAAGCGAAAGAGAAATGTATGGCTTGCGGGGATTATGCTCTTTAAAGTAAACTTTCCTTAAAAATAGCTTCTTTAAAACAGGTTTTTGAAAATACTTTCTAGGAAAATAATACTTTTGAAAACACTTTTCAAAACTTTTTATCTGTTCTTGTAACCATAGCTCTGATACCATGTGTAACACCCCATGTCCATTAATGTCACTCACAAAGGGAATGCATCAATGTCCATAGAGCATTATTGTTGTATAGAACAGATAAATTACAAGAATAAATAAATAAAACAACACAGCAGAAGTGAAAAACTTATTTCATAGCATCATAACTCAAAACGCGTTTACATAAGTAGTCTCCAAACCACTACAACAGGATCAGTAGTCTTTTCCAAAAACTTCAAAGTACATAAAGAAGCAAATACTTAAATAACAGAAATGCATAAATCCCCACTGAGCATAAGCAAAGCCATAAAGATGAGAGGGTCCCAAGCGATACATCTACTCTCTTCAAGCAACTGAAAGAAATCGGCATTAAGCTGTAGTATTCCCTCCTTGCAAACCTGAGGGGGGAGAAAGGAAGAAAAGAGGTGGAAAGAAAAGGGGGTCAGACATAAAGTCTGGCAAGTGCGATAACTTTAACAATATAATTATCAAAATAACTAGGATAAGGCATAAGCTGGAAAATAAGGAAATGACTGTGAACAAATGGGTATGACAGAACAAAACGAGGAAATAAGATGAACCAAGATAACGTTAAAGGCGCACCTAGTCACTATAAGATAATTACTACACTGCACCACCACTAGTCACCCTAAAGGTTGATCCCGCCTACAGAACTTAATAATGATAATGGTAGTTTAGTGTACCCCTAGCTAGCTTCATAGGTGTCGTCCGCCCCTATCTCCACTAGGTGTACCCACTACCCCCATTCGATCGGCTCCCTAACTCGTAGATACCCGTGCTGGCCCCACAGTGGGGTGTATCACTACCCAAAGTGGCAACCCGATACAACCAAAAATGCACGGCTTATATCTACATGATGCAACAACGTCTTACCTACCAGCCCGGGCCCACACACGCATATGAACCCGTTGGACTTGCGTTGCCACCGCTGACCCGTTTTGACCTCTTACAATCAAATCCAGTAAGCGTGTCCCGTCCTCGACTTGGGTCGAGCCCACAAATATACTTAATGGGTTACTGGTTTGAAAAGGGCCCCCGTGCATGGCACAAGCTTTCCACCTATTATTGGTCCCCTCTAAGGTTTTTCCCCACTTAACCCTATTCTTAATCATGTCTTTTTGCGTGTTTCGATCTTGGTTAAGTGCATCTAATCGTATTTCAAATGCCACTCAAGGCACCCACTAAATTCTACATGCCACCCAAGGCACCCACTTAACCCCCTCATGTCCCACTACATGTTTATCTGGTTAATTGTTTCTTAATTCATTAAGACCGTAACCTTGTAAAGACCTCCCACATTAGAGTGGCATTTGTGACAGCTGGATTTGTCGGGCGGGTCCGGGCAGTCTTACACCACAAACGAGCCTAACCTCGTGTCTTTACAATTGTTACACATTTAATTTATGCCTAAGACCTCCCACATTAAACTGGCATTTGTGGCAGCTGGATTTGCCAGGCGGGTCCGGGTAGTCTTACACCACAAACAAGTCTAACCTCGTGTCTTAGGCGGTTTATTATTTCACATTTCTTTTTAACCCCAAATTGGATTAATTTCCCTATTCAAATTGTCAATCAATTCCAAATTTAACTATGTCAATAATTAACACCTTAATTATGTCCATCTATTCATGGTATATAAAATTATACCAATTAACATCACATTTAAGGCATTTATGCCAATTCTCAATATTAAATCTTTTAATATTATCCCATTGCCCCCACGTTGTACGTTCGCTCGTTTAACGTGAAATATACATTAGACTCGAATAGTCTAACTTATGGAATAAAGAGAAAACATCACAACATGCATAGAATAAAAACTAGATCTAAACATAAGGGGTGAACTTGCATGTGTGAATAAGGTTTTTCATCTAAAACTTGCATAGGCCAAAGTCACAAACTTGCATAAACTATGGATGTCATAGATCTAATCATAAGGTGTAAACTTGCATAGGCAATAGTTATAAACTTTACATGATTCATACTCCAATATATATATATATATATACTTGCATATGTAATTTATGCAACATAAACTATGGTGTAAACTTGCATCTAAAACATGTAAATTAAGATCTACATGTAAACTAGCATATAGAATTTTGTATACTAGTATATAACTCACACATGTCTTAGCCTAAACTTTAGATCCAAGCTTACATAAAATAGATATCATGAAACATGTATGGTTGTATATGATTCTAACTAACTTGCATATGATTCATACCTAAATTAACATCTAAACTTGCATATAGAATTATCGAGTTAAACTTACATATGATTTAACATATGAATTAGTTCCAACAACATAACCAAACTAGCATATGAAACATCATTATGAATTGATTATACATAAGCCAACAATTAACATAGATTTACAACATAGATAATAACATCACAGCTTTACAACATAGATAATAACATAACGGTCCATGATTCACAACATAACCATATAATCCAAATCATAACTCAACCTAATTAAATTGTTAATTATCGTACTAAAGAAATCGAACACACAACTCAAAGAAGGTCCTGAGTTCTGAAATCTGTGTTCTGAAATTGATTTAGCTCGCCTTTGTAGTAGATTCGTTATTGTTTAGATTAGAGTTGAATAGGATTGAGTTGATTGGCTTCGATTTCCCTTTAGCTGGTGGCGGCTACTCTAGGCTGCAAGGTGACAGCATGACGGTCATGGTTCCAATTTTTATATTGATTTTAGGGTTTGAGTCTACCCATGTTTATATAGAATTTCAATTTAATTATAGCCGTCGGATGATCTTAGGGTTAATCAAAACCATTCAGTCGGGATAGGGTGACACCTTAGCCCTACTGACTCAGCAAGGACTCAGAAAGGACTCAACAATGAGTCACAATATGGATCAGATCACACCAGAAAGATGTGCAGGCTTTCTGCTCGGCCTAGGCGCACTTGGCAGGTGCGCCAGTGCAACATTTGTACTGGCGCACTTCCCAAGTGCACCAGTGTATCTATTTTTCTTCTTCTAATTTTTCCGCCTAACTTTCTTCGCCCATATCTCCTTCATTCGGCATCCGTTTTACGCAAACTCGGACTCTATCTAAACCAGAATTCCAAGAAGAACACAATGGCGCAACCCGTTTCCCTTAATTCTCACATCTGAGATTAATTATTCTTGAATTTAGTTAATTTGATTATTCAAAAATTCAGGGTGTTACACTATCCTTCTCCACACTGGTGAAACCCCATTGCCAATCCATATGCGAAAACACCTTGGCCTCGTGACGCTGATCAAACAAGCCTTCTATCCTCGGTAACAGAAACTTGTTTTTCTTAGTGACCTTGTTTTTCTCACGTTGATCCACACACAATCTCAAAGATCCATTAGTCTTGGTTGCAAACAACACTGATGCACCCCATTCATGTGTACTCCTCCGAACGAATCCTTTTCCTAAATGGTCACGAACTTGCACCTCTAACCCTCATTGTTATTTAGGCGTCACCCGCCTAAGAGCCATAACGATAGGTCTATCACCCTCAACCAAATTGATTCTGAACTCAATATCGCGATGTAGCGGCAACCCTTTGGCCCAGATAAAGACATCATCGAATTCACTAGCGATCGATACGAATGAAAAGTCTTCTTGTGGGATTACAAGAAAATACAAAAAGCTTATGAAGACCCCGTCTTTGAGCTTACATTGAATCGCAACCACTCGCCCTTCCACATTCCCAACTGTCACCTCGAGCTTCTCGCAATCCAGTTTTGCCACATACCTCTTGAGCCAGTCCATACCCAAAATGATCCCAAACCCGACGAAGTTCAAAACAAAGCCATCGCACACAAAGAAGCAACCTTGACTCGACAACACTAAACCACGACAAAACATACAAAGACTGGATGAACTTCCAACTGGATTAGTCACAACCAAAGTTCTACTACATATCCTGGGTTCTAAACCCAAGTGGCACACAAGCTCATTGCACATGAAAGAATGCGATGCTCCAGTATTAAACAACACTCGAACTGAAACATCACTAATGGAAAGAATACCTTGAACGATGACACTCTTCCCTTTCTCCTCAACCGTAGGAGCTCTTGAAGAAGATGGCACTACTTCCAAACTATACACCTTCACTATCTGCTTCCACTTAGCCGGTTCTAGACAGTCCTTGTTATGCCCAGGCTTTTCATGTTTGTAGCACTTCTTCTCGGCTTTCGGATTTTTGCAGTCCTTGAAGAAATGGCCCTTCTACTGGCAGTTATAGCAAGTCACCTCATTTTTCGGCTTCTTCTGGCCATTCTTTGCTTTCTGCTAAATTTTAAAATTGTAATAATGATTGAAAATAATGTTTTAATGTTTTAAAAATGATAAAACATTTTATTACACTTTATCTGGCAGAGAAGTATTTTTATTTGACCTAATATGTCGCAATTGGTGGCTTTTATCTAAGAATGGAAACATTATAAAATATTGTGCAAATTAATGGTTTTAAGGTAAATAATATTTTTATATGTTAAAAATAAAATAATTTGTTGTCTAATATGTTCGTTTATTACAAATATGAAGAATGAATTTTGTTTCATATTAAAAGAGGTTAAAATGAGAAATACAAAATAATTTAACATATGTACATAAGAAACTACAATTTAGCTAAGTATTAAAATGGGTTGAAAGTTTGGTTAACATCTAATAACCCTCATTGAAAGCCTATGGAAAAAAGGGTTCATTCCTTTCTTCCCTAATAGAATATTTTTACATAAATAATTAAGGAAAGTTTCAAAGTAATATTAATGGCAACCCTAAATAAATTATACTCAGATTCTCTTGCAAATTAGAGTTGTATTCAATTCAAAAGGAAACAAAAACTAAAGTAAAAGGTAATCTCCTTGAATCTCAATAAATTCATGGAATTATTTCATCAAGATTTTTAATTTTATTGATTGTTCTTAATAATTGAGTTTGCATATAGAGCAAACACAAATAGGGGCACTTTCGATGCTTTTCAAGATAGAAATTACTATCTTTCTTCAATTTTTTCGCTGCAAATCTTTGAATTCGACTCGAAGGTGAGTATTACCACACATGCTAGCTAGATTTTTCTATTACTTGTTGTTATTGCTGTCAAATTGGAAGTTTGGAGCAATAAAAATCAAGTTTTTCTCATAGTTTGTGCTCAGTCAAAAATTGATTTCTGTCTATTGCAGAAAATGAAATCAAATCAATCATAACTCCTTCGCTTTTATTGGAATTATCTTATCTTAGATGTTCTAGAAAGATAAAATCATAATATATAACTTTCATGTTTGAGTTTTCTAAAATTTTGAAGTTTATTGGTCGAAATTACGTTTGTTTGCTGCTGCCTTGAGAATGAAAGACAACATTAGTAAAATTTAGACC
The DNA here is from genome assembly GCA_030737875.1 of Allium sativum. Taxonomy (NCBI): domain Eukaryota; kingdom Viridiplantae; phylum Streptophyta; class Magnoliopsida; order Asparagales; family Amaryllidaceae; genus Allium; species Allium sativum. The sequence continues at coordinate 418,191,997 of CM060910.1, read as the reverse complement.
TAAAATCTATTCTGAACATAAATTTTGAACAACAAGTCCGAATTCAATAATTTTTGATGTTACGGAAAGCTTAAACCATATGCTATAAGTTTCATGTTTTGAGTTTTCTGAAATTTTGAAGTTTTCTTGGTCGTAATTACGTTTTTTTGTTGTTGTCTTGAGAATGAAAGACATGATCAGTAAAATTTAGATCTGAAATCTATTTTAATCTTAACTTTTGAATCGCAAGTCCAAGTTCAATAATTTTTTATTTTCGGAATGCTTAAACCATATACTATAAGTTTATTGTTTCGAGTTTTCTAATACTTAGAAGTTTTCTTGGTCGAAATTACGTTTGTTTGCTGTTGTCCTGAGAATGGAAGACATGATTAGCAAAATTTAGACCTGAATTCTATTTTAAACATAGCTTTAGATCTGTAATTCTGAATTCAATAATTTTTGATGTTCTAGAAAGCCGATGACATAACCTACAACTTTCGTTTAGATTATTTCATGAAGTTTCAAGGTTTTCCTTTCCAAAATAGCACATCATTGTCATTGTTCTACAACAGCAAAATTGAATTTTGAGTTTATTTTCTTTTATAAACCACTTTTAACTTAAGTTGTAGTGCTTACATTCTAGTTTATAAATTCTATCATGAAGTTAAAACCTTATAATACAAATTACTACTTGGAGCTATCATTTATTTGTAGGTTTTGATGCTTGTGAACCGTATAAGAAACGGATAAAATTGAAGTCATTACATGTTAGATATTGAATTTGTATATGTTATTTATGCCTCTTCCATTTAAGATATTTTTGAATTGAAGTTGAGGCTATGATATCTATCCACAGAATAGTTGATTTTGGAAAATTCAAGGTTTATATTTTGAGTGTTTTGAAATTGTATTCGAATTGAATTCAAAAATCAATTTATTGATATCTTTGATATTGTGATGACGTTTTGAGCATGATTTTCTATAAACTAACTTTGGAAACGATTTAGGATGAAATGGATATTTTACAACGTAGTATTTTAAAAAAATAAATATAATAATAAAATCCTGTTGTGATGACCGCCCCATACCTCCTGCACTAACTACGAAAAAGGTGCGCTGTATGACATGTTAAGCCGATACAGGACGATCATCAGGAAGAAAGCACAGGCGGGAACCTGTCGTTTAACTCAGAGTGCAATGATAAAATATAATAGAACAAATACAACAGGCAGTTGTAGTGAGGCACAACTGAACAAAATCTGGAACTTCTCATATCATCATGAAAATATCCATATAACTCTGGATTACATCAGCAAAATCTATATAAGAAGCCTCACTATAAGTTCACTCAGAGTAGCATATCAACAGTAGCAGCGGAAATAAAAAATATGTATAATAGAAAATTAATACGTAAGCCTCTAGCTTGTCGTCGCTCAGCAACATGGTCCTCATCAAGATCTACTACTTGCTACATGCAGGCTAGTCAGCCCACCCATAACATAGATGATCAACCCAAGGTAGTAAGAGGGAAACATAAAACCTTGAGTCAAATAATAGTCTTAATGAGTAATAAAACAACTATCAATATCATCATTAATAAAGTATATGAGAAGTAGACGAATCAATCGTCTAATCTACCAACACATCAACAGAGAAGAAATCCAAACTTGTCTCCTCCATAACTGATAGGGATAGACTTTCCTGGAGAAGTAGTGGAAACAAACTGTACATCCATAGCAACTAATTATCAAGTGTAGCCCATCTTAATCGAGCTCAATACCTCCCGAGCACAAACCCTGAACGCCGAAACTAACATCTGATAAGAACCCAAGAGACATCTCCATCAACATCGGATAATCCACATAAGATGATACAAGAAAAACAATCAACATCCATGATTTGGCTATCACCGCATGCCTTGCCTTGAAACCATGCTTAATCGCATGACTGGCCCGTTTTGCCATCCGTCAATGGCTAATTGTAACCCCGGTTCAAGCAAAACTCCATAGGCCTTCCCGACTCGTATCTAGGCGCATCGTGACTTCCAGGGTATTCGACTCATCTAGTCTTGAGTTCCCCTTATACCCTTTCTTTGAGTCTGCTAGAAATCTGACTAATGACGATCCCTCAGCCTTCAATAACTCTAGTCATCCACCTTGATGATTATCCATAAGCTCAAGCGCCTTCTCGAGCAACCATTATCCACGAGCTTAAACATCCTTGAGTCGTCTTTATAACTTTGTCTCATTTCATTGATCAATGAACATTTCATTTTGCTTCGATATTCCACCTGAATTAACCTCGAGGCTAAGCCCATCATCGAACCAAAATAAATACACATAGTTCACTTTATAATGGACCGCAATCTTCCTAGATCACCACCGATCCATATGGATCGCACCGCCGATCCATAATTCAACACACACATCCCACTGGATCGCACCAATCCATGCCCTATGATCGATCCACGCCCTATGACTGATGTAATGCTTTCCCAAGGCCGACCAAAAATCTGCACCACATGCTGGTCCATCATAATTACTCCACTACGTCTTGGCTGTAACACCCCGTATTTTCTGTAAACGTTAATGTAACAAATCGAAGTATACTTAATTTTTAAGAGAAGAATTAAGGGGAATGCATTATGCCATTGCGTTCGTATCGGAAATTTGCTTGAGATAGAGTCTGAGTTTGCGTGAATCGTACTTCGTATGAAGAAGTTATGGCCTTCGGAAGTTTCAGCTCAAATTTAAAAACAGCCCGAAACTGAATTCAAAATTCAAAACAGAATCCAGAAGCGGGCTGGGCGGGAAATTTCCCGCCCAGGACCCAGGTTGACCAGGGGGTCGACCTGGGGGTCGAACTCCCTCTATAGGTCGACCTGGGGGTCGACCTGCACTGTTTTTCCAGATCCGAGGAAGAATTCATTTTTATGTATCCGGGCTGATTTCTGGACCAAATTCATGAGTTCTGCGCTATATAAACGCCCCTAAACTTCACTTTCTCCACACAACTTCATTACGCCTACACTCTGCCTCAATCCTAATTAAAATAAGTCTTATTCTCCATTAAAAACAAGTTATAATTCTTCTTCAAATTGGAGATTCAAATCAAGTTAAAGCTTCAAGCTGGACCATAGGCATTCCGCTTCAAGCAACGTCACTCGAATCATAGCAAATCGCCTTTTCTAAACCGATCACTGTAAGTTCGGTTATTCCTTAGATTTGAACGTGTAATTGGAATTGTGAATGTAATGAATCAAAATATAGATCTATACCAATTTGCAAGTTAATTATCTTTGATTCATGCTTATGTCAAATCTAACGTTATCTATGCCTTTGTATCTGATTCTGGATTGTGGCCTAGAACTTATTGTGGCTAATTGCCAATGACTATGATTACGGGACTTTTTCCTAAGACTATGACTATGAAACTATTGCCCATGAAACTATCACCTATAACTATGATTCATGACAAAGAGACGATAACATATGACTATGACTATAAGACTGTTGCCTATGACTATGACTATGATTCATAATTTTGAGACTATTGCATATGATTCATGACTATGAGACTATTGCCAAGATTCATGACTATGAGACTATTTCCTATGACATTGATTAAGAAACTATTGTGATTAGTCGCCCATGACTATTGTGGTTAATTGCCTATAACTATTGTAGTCAGTGACTTATGCCTATTCCCATTAACCTATTAGGTTGTACTTCGAACTGGCATTATGTTGGACCAAATCCCTAATGCCTATTCCCTTAGTTATGTAGGATCTCATTTTTGGGGTGTAACTTGTCTAGTTTATTCCTATTCACTGTTATGTACATCAAAACCATTGGAACCATTATTTTTGTATTTGGTTCATTCTTGCATGGCTATTCTTTTATGTCAATTCTCGTGCTTATCCCCTATTCCTTGCTTTGATACTATTAGTATCATTCCATGAGTACTTAGAAATTTGTGAAATCATGTTATACGTACGATTACGGCGCGGTAATTTGGGCGTAGCTTAATTAAGTTAGTTTGGCATAATAAATATTTTGGCATAATCTAAATTTGTTATAATAGTAAATGGTTCACATGCATATTAGACTTGGGCATAAATTGATAAATTTAATTGGCCGCAAAGTGTGTAATTGGCGTGTAAACCAAGTTTTGGACATAAACGGTAAATTAGAATATTAAATCTAGTTTTGACATGAACCTTAAATTGGAATATTAATCAAGATTGGTATAAATTGCAAGTTGGGTTAATTGATTGGTAAATCAAGTTTTGGCATAAGAATATAACTATGCTAATTTGCATGACAGTTGAATATGATCCAGGCTAAATTGATTTACGGAAAATTTACATAAATAGTAAATATGTAAATTTAGTAAAAGACGAATATGTCTAACCCGAGGTTAGACTGAGTTGTGGTGTGAAACTGCCCGGAACCGACCGGCACATCCAGTGACCACAACAATATCTGTCTAATGTGGGTGGTTAGTGCATCAAGCCCAGAAAGATCCGAGGTTAGACTGAGTTGTGGTGTAAACCTGCCCGGAACCGACCGGCACATCCAGTGACCACAACAATATCTGTCTAATGTTAGTGGTTGGTGCTTTAATTAATTAATTAAGGCTCATGAATAAATCAAGCTAGAAATGGTGAGGTTAAGTAACTAGGGAAACACTTAAAAGTAATAACATGTTAACAATGACAAGAAGGGTGGGGTTAAGTAATCGAGAAAACACTTAGCCAATTCAACATGTTAACTAGACAAGGTTGATAGGGGTCAAGTTAATTTGGACACTTAACCAACTTAACATGTTAACAAGGCAAGGTTTGTGGGGGGGGTAAGTAACTAAGGGAACACTTAACCATAATAACATGTTAACTAGACAAGTGGGTAAGGTTAAGTAAGCGTTTAACATGCTAACTAGACTAGATGGTGAGGTTAAGTAAATAGGACACACTTAACTAATATATGTATAAATATATATATAACATGATATGTGATAGGGGTTAAGTAAAACAAGGGGAACACTTTACCAATATATATATATATATACATATATATATATATAACATGATGTGTAGGCAGGTTAAGTTAACTTGAATGAATGGATGATACTTAACCAATATAACCTGATGAATGAACGGGGTTAAGTTAATAAATCACACTTAACCAATCCAACATGATAAGAAAGATAGGTTAAGTTAACAAGAACCACTTAACCAACACGACTTGACGAGTAGGAGGTTAAGTACACGTCGGGTAGGTGGGTAATATTAGTAAATATAGGCCCACAAAACTTAACCATTAAATAAACATGCTTGAATCTGTAGGTAGGTTAAGTACACGTCGGGTAGGTGGGTAATATTAGTAAATATAGGCCCACAAAACTTAACCATTAAGAAAACATGCTAGAATCGGTTGGAGGGTTAAGTACATCTCGTATAGGTGGGTAATATTTGTATATATAGGCCCACGAACTTAACCAGCAGGAAACCCTAGTAACGGGGACCCATTTCAGCAGTAACCCACATAGTTGTATCATGGTACCCTGAAACTAGGCAGGGTGGGGTACGATTACCGGGCTGATTATAAGCGGTCAAAATAGCGGCTGGGGGTACGTCAGTGTAGGTTCCGATGGTTTACGGGCATTCACGTACTCCGGAGTGGAAAAAAGCAGGCACTGGGTACCAGTAGTTATACACTGTGCATCTTGAATCGTGTCGGGTCGCTATCATAAGGATTGATGCACCTTATGGTGGGGCCAGCACAGAGTATCTACACACATGTGAGGGACGACTGACATAGACACATGGAAAATTAATACAAAGTAGGTAGCATAAACTCTAGTTGGACCTAGGTCGCGTAAACCCTGAATCCGAGAAGCGTTCAATAGGTGGCATAAACCCCAGTGGCCCTTGGTAGCGTAAACCCTGGTTGAATCTAGGAAGCGCTCGATAGTAAACCCTAGATTAGATCTAGGTAATAAATGGAACCCCCATAATAGATGTACACCTGAAGGAAACCGCAAATACAGGGATTGGGATCACGTTATCATATGATCATAGGTTACTTGTTTGGACACTAGTAGGTAGTGCAGAGATATAGGAATCCGTATAATAGGGTAGTTGCGAAGCAGAGAAGGAGTAGAAGCGCATTCAGTTTATCAGTACATTCAGTTCATCTTTCCATGTCCCATGCTTACCCTCATGTTATCTTGTTACTATGGTTTTGTCTTATATTTAGTTTATTCATGTCATGACCCTTTTCCTCGTTTAAATACTAAGAATCACTGGACTTACCAGACTTTATGTCTGACCTGGTTTTCTTTCGCCTCTTTTCTTCCGTCCCCCCCAAGTTAGTCAGGGAGGGAAAAGCTCAGCTCATTTTGGGGCCGTTACTCTTTCCGAGCTTAAAGATTCTTTGGCGCATTGCTTTGAACTCCATATTTCTACTGCTATGGCTGGCTCATGCTTTATTGCGGAATATCATTGTTAGTTTGTGCTTCTTATATATTAAACAAGACAAATGCTTTCTTGTAATAAGTATTGGTGTTGTAAAACAATCTTTGTACAAGTTGTTTTAATCAATAAAGATTATTTATTTTTCGCTGCTTTATTTGTCTGTCTTGTAATTTTTCTGCATCTTGTACTAAAAATGCTCCACTGAAGTTAAGGTATTCCCTTTGTGAGTGACCTTAACAGAGGTGGGGTGTTTCACTTGGCATCAGAGCTGAAGGTTACAGGATCAGATAAAAGATTTGAAAAATTATTTTCAAAAATGGGTTTAAAAGAAGCATTTTCAGAAGAAAAGTTTTGTTTTAAAGGCATATTCCCCAAAGCCATATGCACTATCTTTTGACCCTTTGTTTGAATCCTTTTTTCTTCTTTCTTGAGTCTCCAGGGCTCCTGACTTTCTGGGAGGTAACCTCATCGCGGCATGGTTCCGTAGGCTTGATGAGTCTACGACACTTGTCAAAGGGCAAATAAGTGCCCAACTTCCATCTATAGCCACAGTAGTATCACCTGCAGCTAATTTTCTTTCGAGCTTCGTAGGATTCTCCGTGCGATGGAAGCAGCTTTCGAGAGACATGTCAACAAGTTACACAAGGATGACAAAGTTGAGAATGAGGGGGTCTGGCTACGGAGCACAACACAAGGATGAAGAACCCATGGATATGGACTTTGTTCACAAAGGAGGGGAGGAAAAAAATAGTAAAACCTATAACAAGAGGAAGTATCTTTATTTTGGTATAACGGGTCATATAATTAAGGGAAAGGGCAAGAACAAGGGACAGGATTTTTCGAAAGGCAAGTGCATGTTCTCACCGCCAGCATACCTGAGAGAGAGGCAGTTAGATTTCGATTGAAAAAGTTTTTCCTTTTTGATTATCCTGTTAGTACTCCTTCCGATTTTAGCGCTTCACATCCGTATATATCTGCTTCCATAGTTGAGTCTCTGCACCCTAGATATTGTGTAGTAGAGGATCCCATTATAGACTCAAATCCAATTGCTGGTTCGGCCCATTTATCTTTGACTTGTGAGGATTTGAGAATAGCTATATTTATGCTTATGTGTTTGGGCTATGGGTTGATTCTAGGCATTGATTAGTTAGCTAGTAATTACGAAACAAGGGTAGTTAGACTTTCGACTTTCCTCGAGAATACCCCTGAGATTTCGCAAGATCATAAGGGATCAGTTTGTCTTAGCTACCTAGAATCACTTTACTTATCTATCAACGATTTTCGATCCGTTGGGGTAGTCCCTGAGTACGCAAGATGTTTTGATTAGGGTAGGGGTTTTCCCCCTAAAATTCGAGACAGACTTCTGCATGTATCTAGATGACACTGCAAAGCCAGTTATGCGATCAACGATAATTCTGGAGCAGGATTGGTGGGGATAGCAGGGTCGGTAAAGTGCTCAATTGTTTGGTTATTTTGTTAGTATCATCTCACATAGATCGTCCAAATTCGGAGGAGGTATCCCTTGGTGCTTGTATGATATTGGTTTAGGCCTTTGGGGCTTGTACTTGAGGGATGTCGAGTTCGACTAGGATGGTTTGCGTGAGAAATAAATGGTTGGGGCTGGCACCCTAAGTTAGACTGACCTTAAGAGAGGTAATAAGCACATAGTAACCATTAGTTTAGACCCTCAGATTTGCAGCATGATGGATAAGCTAAGTAGAGGAGAGACCTCTAATCATCTTAGTTATATACACTTGGTATCATGATTAACATATGTTTTTCTCGGAAGGATAGTTCGATAACATTGGATACCCTCTAGCATATAAGTGAGCGAGGTCCTATCTTTACTAGTGGGTTTTGGAAATGGAGGCCAAGTAGCTTCGCGATCGTGAAGTTAAATTAGTTAAGGTACAGTGGAGTGAAGCTCAAGAAGATGCGACTTAAAGGACTGAAGACCAGATACGTGCATCTTACCCTTTTTGAGGGTATATCCTTGATTCCTCTTTTTCTGAAAAATCTATTTGCATGCTAGTCTTTAGCTTTTAAGTATATCCTCTCGGTCCTATCCTCAATCCTTAGGTAGAAGCTAATGGATGTAAACATGTGTTTGAGACATGTTATGTTTGGTGGATGCAAGTGATTGCAAGTGTTTTCTAGTGGTTGCTGGTGGATGCATGTACACACATAGGGCACTAGATCAGCTCAGTCACTTCCATATTGCATTTGCATATATGTATTTGTTTATGGATTGAACTTGATGTGTTATCCTGTGGACGTTGCATTTGAGTGAACGGTTGTGCACTCGTATAGAAATGATATGTATCGTTAGGATTGCATACATATTGGACGCATGGCACTGACATAATTCGCATTAAAGAGGTCAACTGAATTAGTAGACCGCCTGATTTTGCATTAGATAAGGACATATACACACTATGCATATGAACATGAAAGCATTAGAAATCTTTTTAAGGACAATGAATGCCTGTGATTGAATGGTTGAGTAGATAGATGACTGAATGTTAGGGTACATTCTTCTTAACTTGAAGATTTCGGGGACGAAATCCTTTAAGGAGGGGAGAATGAAACACCCCGTATTTTCTGTAAACGTTAATGTAACAAATCAAAGTATACTTAATTTTTAAGAGAAGAATTAAGGTAAAAGGGTTATGCCATTGCGTTCGTTTCGGAATTCTGCTTGAGATAGAGTCCGAGTTTGCACAAATCGGACTTCGTATGAAGAAGTTATGGCCTTCGGAAGTTTTAGCTCAAATTTAAAAACAGCTCGAAACTTAATTCAAAATTCAAAACAGAACCCAGAAGCGGGCTGGGCGGGAAATTTCCCGCCCAGGACCCAGGTCGAACAGGGGGTCGACCTCGCCCCTATAGGTTGACCTAGGGGTCGACCTGCCCTGTTTTTCCAGATCCGAGGCAGAATTCATTTTTATGTATCCGGGCTGATTTCTGGACCAAATTCATGAGTTCTACGCTATATAAACGGTCCCCAAACTTCACTTTCTCCACACAACTTCATTACGCCTACACTCTGCCTCAATCGTAATTAAAATAAGCCTTATTCTCCACTAAAAACAAGTTATAGTTCTTCTTCAAATTGGAGATTCAAATCAAGTTAAAGCTTCAAGTTGGACCATAGGCATTCCGCTTCAAGCAACATCACTCGAATCATAGAAAATCGCCTTTTCTAAACCGATCACTGTAAGTTCGGTTATTCCTTAGATTTGAACGTGTAATTGGAATTGTGAATGTAATGAATCAAAATATAGAACTATACCAATTTGCAAGTTAATTATCTTTGATTCATGCTTATGTCAAATCTAAGGTTATTTATGCCTTTGGATCTGATTCTCAATTGTGGCCTAGAACTTATTGTAGCTAATTTCAAATGACTATGATTATGGGACTTTTGCCTAAGACTATGACTATAAAACTGTTGCCCATGAAACTATCGCCTATGACTATGATTCATGACAAAGAGACTATTACATATGACTATGACTATAAGACAGTTGCCTATGACTATGCCTATGATTCATAATTTTGAGACTATTGCATATGATTCATGACTATGAGACTATTGCCAAGATTCATGACTATGAGACTATTTCCTATGACATTGATTAAGAAACTATTGTGATTAGTCGCCCATGACTATTGTGGTTAATTTCCTATAACTATTGTAGTCAGTGACTTATGCCTATTCCCATTAACCTATTAGGTTGTACTTCGAACTGGCATTATGTTGGACCAAATCACTTATGCCTATTCCCTTAGTTATGCAGGATCTCATTTTTGGGGTGTAACTTGTCTAGTTTATTCCTATTCACTGTTGTGTACATCAAACCCATTGGAACCATTATTTTTGTATTTGGTTCATTCTTGCATGGCTATTCTTTTATGTCAATTCTCGTGCTTATCCCCTATTCCTTGCTTTGATACTATTAGTATCATTCCATGAGTACTTAGAAACTTGTGAAATCATGTTATACGTACGATTACAGCGCGGGAATTTGGGCGTAGCTTAATTAAGTTAGTTTGGCATAATAAATGAATTGGCATAATCTAAATTTGCTATAATAGTGAATGATTTACATGCATATTAGACTTGGGCATAAATTGATAAATTTAATTGGCCGCAAAGTGTGTAATTGGCATGTAAACCAAGTTTTGGACATAAACGGTAAACTAAAATATTAAATCTAGTTTTGACATGAACCGTAAATTGGAATATTAATCTAGATTGGACATGAATTGAAAAAGGGGAATATTAGATCTAAATTGGTATAAATTGCAAGTCGGGTTAATTGATTGGTAAATCAAGTTTTGGCATAAGAATATAAGTATGTTAATTTGCATGATAGTTGAATATGATCTAGGCTAAATTGATTTACGGGAAATTACATAAATAGTAAATATGTAAATTTAGTAAAAGACGAATATGCCTAACCCGAGGTTAGACTGAGTTGTGGTGTAAAACTGCCCGGAACCGACCGGCACATCCAGTGACCACAACAATATCTGTCTAATGTGGGTGGTTAGTGCATCAAGCCCAGAAAGACCCGAGGTTAGACTGAGTTGTGGTGTAAACCTTCCCGGAACCGACCGACACATCCAGTGATCACAACAATATCTGTCTAATGTGAGTGGTTGGTGCTTTAATTAATTAATTAAGGCTCATGAATAAATCAAGCTTGAAATGGTGAGGTTAAGTAACTAGGGAAACACTTAAAAGTAATAACATGTTAACAAAGACAAGAAGGGTGGGGTTAAGTAATCGAGAAAACACTTAGCCAATTCAACATGTTAACTAGACAAGGTTGATAGGGGTCAAGTTAATTTGGACACTTAACCAACTTAACATGTTACCAAGGCAAGGTATGGGGGGGTTTAAGTAACTAAGGGAACACTTAACCATAATAACATGTTAACTAGACAAGTGGGTAAGGTTAAGTAAGCGTTTAACATGCTAACTAGACTAGATGGTGAGGTTAAGTAAATAGGACACACTTAACCAATATATATAAAAATATATATATATATATAACACGATATGTGATTGGGGTTAAGTAAAACAAGGGGAACACTTAACCAATATATATATATATATATATATATATATAACATGATGTGTGGGCAGGTTAATTTAACTTGAATGAATGGATGATACTTAACCAATATAACCTGATGAATGAACAGGGTTAAGTTAATAAATCACACTTAACCAATCCAACATGATAAGCAAGATAGGTTAAGTTAACAAGAACCACTAAACCAACACGACTTGACGAGTAGGAGGTTAAGTACACGTCGGGTAGGTGGGTAATATTAGTAAATATAGGCCCACAAAACATAACCATTAAATAAACATGCTTTAATCGGTGGGAAGGTTAAGTACACGTCGGGTAGATGGGTAATATTAGTAAATATAGGCCCACAAAACTTAACCATTAAGAAAACATGCTAGAATCAGTGGGAGGGTTAAGTACATCTTGTATAGGTGGGTAATATTTGTATATATAGGCCCACGAACTTAACCAGCAGGAAACCCTAGTAACGAGGACCCATTTCAGCAGTAACACACATAGATGTATCATGGTACCCTGAAACTAGGCAGGGTGGGGCACGATTACTGGGCTGATTATAAACGGTCAAAATAGCGGCAGGGCGTACGTCAGTGTAGGTTTTGACGGTTTACGGGTGTGCACGTACTCCAGTGTGGAAAAAAGCAGGCACTGGGTACCAGTAATTATACACTGTGCATCTTGAATCGTGTCGGGTCGCTATCATATAGCTTGATACACCTTATGGTGGGGCCAGCACAGAGTATCTACACACAAGAGAGGGCCTACTGACACAGACACATGGAAAATTAATACAAAGTAGGTAGCATAATCTCTAGTTGGACCTAGGTCGCGTAAACCCTGAATCCGAGAAGCGTTCAATAGGTGGCATAAACTCCAGTGGCCCTGGGTAGCGTAAACCCCAGTTGAATCTAGGAAGCGCTCGATAGTAAACCCTAGATTAGATCTAGGTAATAAATGGAACCCCCATAATAGATGTACACCTGAAGACAACTGCAAATACAGGGATTGGGATCACGTTATCATATGATCATAGGTTACTAGTTTGGACACTGGTAGGTAGTGCAGAGATATAGGAATCAGTATAACATGGTAGTTGCAAAGCAGAGAAGGCGTAGAAGTGCATTCAGTTTATCAGTACATTCAATTTATCAGTACACTCGGTTTATCTTGCCATATCCCATGGTTACCCCCATGTTATCATGTTACTATGGTTTAGTCTTATATTTAGTTTATTCATGTCATGACCCTTTTCCTCGTTTAAATACTAAGAATCACTGGACTTACCAGACTTTATGTCTGACCTAGTTTGCTTTCGCCTCTTTTCTTCCGTTCCCCCCCCCCCGGTAGTCAGGGAGGGTAAAGCTCAGCTCATTTTGGGGCTGTTACTCTTTCCGAGCTTGAAGATTCTTTGGCGCATTGCTTTGAACTCCATTTTTCTACTGCTATGGCTGGCTCATGCTTTATTGGGGAATATCATTGTTAGTTTGTGCTTCTTATATATTAAACAAGACAGATGCTTTCCTGTAATAAGTATTGGTGTTGTAAAACAATCTTTGTACAAGCTGTTTTAATCAATAAAGGTTATTTATTTTTCGCTGCTTTATTTGTCTGTCTTGTAATTTTTCTGCATCTTGTACTAAAAATGCTCCACCGAAGTGAAGGCATTCCCTTTGTGAGTGACCTTAATGGAGGTGGGGTGTTTCATTGGCCGATCCTGTAACACCCCACCTCCGCTAGGGTCACTCACAAAGGGAATGCACTAGCTTTGGTGGAGCATTATCTAGGTAAACATACACAGAAATATTACAAGATAGAACATATAAAACAACGGAAGAAAAAAAACCAAATTTCATTTCTTTAAAATCTAGAAAGGTCTAAAGCCTTTTACATCAAAATGCCATTAAACCCATTACATCGAAATATGTCTTGCAATAGTAAAGAAGCATAAAACCATAGTCATAAATCATTCCCCAAGTAAGACAATGAAGCAAGCCATAGCCAAGAAAAATCCAAGTCGTTCGTGAAAGAGCCTTGGAGCTTGGTAAGATCCGAACTAAGCTGTATTCCCACCCTGCGAACCTGGGGATGGGGGGAACGGAAGAAAAAGAGGCGAAACAAAATGGGTCAGTCATAAAGACTGAGTAAGTCCTAGTGACTTTCAACATAGAAACAAGTAAAGATGACATGACATGTATAAACTGAAAGTAAACATAAGGATGATGACAAGATAGGCAAGTTAAACTAAGATGACAAGATAAACTATACTAACCAGATAAACTACGGTAACAAGATAAACTATGCAAACCAGATAAACTACGATAACAAGATAAACTATACAAACCAGATAAACTACGTATAACATCGCATGTTTAACATTCTCAGCACCAACTGTACTAGTACCCCAACCCGTATTATCCTTTCCATGTATATGTATAGTCCCTTGCCGTATATCGTACGGGTTTCATCACGTATTTCTATACTACTTCAACGTAGTGCCACCATTCCTGAAATCGTTTGGACTTCCACTCTTGTTCTGGCTAGGTTTCCTTATCATGAACTATTATGTGTTCAACTAGGATTTATGCCACCTAGGACCACTAGGGATTATACTACCTATTGAACGTTTTCTAGATTCGATTAGGGTTTATGCCACCTAGGACCACTAGGGATTATGCTACCTAACGAACAACACAATTTTCCCACGTAACGATCTATTAATCGATCGGCTCCCTACAAGTCCTAGGTCGTTCATGTGTCTGTGTCATACGGCCCAATCATGAAATGTAGTCACCTGTGATAGGTCCACCCAAGGGTGTATCAAGCCCTAGAGTGTCAACCACCGACACGAATCAAGCACAACAGTGTAAACCTACCGGTGCCCAATGCCTGCTTTTTCAACTCCGGACTACGTGCACGACCATAGTCCGCCTGAACCTACAATGGCGCACCAACTCAGCCGTCGTTCTGGTCGCTTACAATCAGCCTAGTAATCGTGCCCCACCCTGCCTAGTTCCAGGGTACCATGATACATCTAGTGGGTTACTGCTGAAAAGGACCGCGTAACTAGGGTTTCCGTCCAGCAGGTTAAGTGTTGTCGTTAAATTCGAGACTTAACCCCATCAGTCTAGCATGTCAAGTTGGTTAAGTGTGGTCATTCAAGTTCGTGACTTAACCCGTCTACATGTCATGTCAAATTGGCTAAGTGTTGTCATTCAAGTTCATGACTTATCCCTACGAATCAGGTGTCAAGTTGGTTAAGTATATTCAAGTGGTTCATGACTTAACCCTATGAATCATGTGTCAAGTTGGTTAAGTATGTTCAAGCGGTTCATGACTTAACCTTATCAAATCATCGTGTCAAATTGGTTAAGTATATTTAAGCGGTTCACGACTTAACCCTACCAAATCATCGTGTCAAATTGGTTAAGTATATTCAAGCGGTTCATGACTTAACCCTATCAAATCATCGTGTCAAATTGGTTAAGTATATTCAAGCGGTTCATGACTTAACCCTATCAAATCATCGTGTCAAATTGGTTAAGCATATTCAAGCAGTTCATGACTTAACCCTATCAAATCATCGTGTCAAATTGGTTAAGTATATTCAAGCGGTTCACGACTTAACCCTACCAAATCATCGTGTCAAATTGGTTAAGCATATTCAAGCGGTTCATGACTTAACCCTATCAAATCATCGTGTCAAATTGGTTAAGTATATTCAAGCGGTTCACGACTCAACCCTACCAAATCATCGTGTCAAATTGGTTAAGTATATTCAAGCGGTTCATGACTAAACCCTATCAAATCATCGTGTCAAATTGGTTAAGTATATTCAAGCGGTTCACGGCTTAACCCTAGCAAATCATTGTGTCAAATTGGTTAAGTATATTCAAGCGGTTCACGACTTAACCTTATCATGTGGCATTAATTCAATAATGCACCCCAACCTCTCACATCAGACCTGTTATTGTGGTCACTGGATATGCCGGGCAGTTCCGGGCAGAATTACACCACAACTCAGTCTGACCTCGGGTTTTCAAGTGCGATATGACCAACTACCCACATTGGATCCTATTATTTGCAGTAACTGGATCTGTCGGGCGGTTCCGGGCAGAATTACACTGCAAACTCAACCCAACCTCGAGTTGGACATTTTCAAGTGCATTCTAAGTGTCATGTCCATGTTCAAGTTTCATGTCAAGTTCATGTCAAGTTTCAGGTTTCAACTTATGCCTATTATCAAGTTCATGATTCATATTCATAACCAATTCATGTTTCAATTTCATAAGCATGTTTACGTGCCTTCTAGATGTCAAATATCAACTATCAAGTCATAGTCAATTATGTGTTCATGTTATTCCCATCGTATCAATTTCGTGCTATTTGTCACGTTCCATAATTACCTAAAAACATGGTTTGACCAACAAATTCTATTTTCTCTAATTACGTTCCAAGTTGACAATTCACGTTCATGTCAATTATCAAGTTTACAATCGCTTTCGTGTTCAAGTTATGCCTATTCATGTCCAAGCTAACTCGTGTCAATTACCAATTCATGTCTAAGTGAATCTTCATGTTTTGTCCAATATCCCCAAATTGTATTCCCACCGTGCGCATATCGAGATTAATTCAAAAAGGGGTAAACAAGGAAATCATGACAAAGATGGCATGTGAATAGGATCTAGAACAACAATATGAAAACCAAGGTTTAGGAACATAGGTAGACTTGCATTAATCCAAATTCAAGATTCAAGAGAGAATAGGGTGAAAAAGTCTTATCATCAAGTCAAGGTCCAAGAATTCATAATACAATCTAGTGTTTGAATAATAAACTAGGTCCAACAACATGAATAGGCATGATTCAGTCGATAAGAAATAACCCAAAATCATAGATTCAAGAAGAGACAAGAACAGATCTAAATAGATAATCAAGCTTAGGTCCAATTTCGTTTCATTCCATGTCCATATTAAATTTAACAAGTTTAAATCTCAAAGTAACTAGAACTTACAGAGCATGGATCGAGAATTAGAGTGCAGAGATTTGATTCTGGAAACGGTTATTGTAGTTGTTGAATTTCTATTTGTTCAGTCTTGTTCTAGTTGAAAACCCCCAATTTGCAATTCCTAGATGTTGTCTTGACGAAGAAGAAGTAGTCACTTTTAATTTAAATATTATCATTTTGATTTTCACAGAGGTAGCATAAGGACATAAAGAATTGGTGTAGAGAGAATGAGGCTAGGAGGCTGCTTATATAGGTTTAGGATCATGAACCTGGACTGAAAACGTGTCCAAAAACATCAAAATGAATCTGGGCTGAAAACTAGATTTTGGCACCAGGTCGACCATAGGGTCGACCTGGTCCCTGGGAGGTCGACAATAGTGTCGACCCCCAGGTCGACCTGGTCCTGGGCGGGAAATTTCCCGTCCAGTCTGCCCTGGGGTTTGAATTCGAATTTCGAGCTGTTTTCGATTCTGAAAATTCCTGAAACTTCGGAGGGTCATAACATGGTCATACAGACTCCGATTTTCGAAAACTCGGACTCGATTTCATGTAGAATTCCGAGACGAACGCAGTGGTGCAACCCGTTTCCTTTGGTTCTTACTTTAAAATTTAATTCTGCCTTGATTTATGGTTATAACATGTTATGAAAATACGGGTTGTTACATTCTCCCCTCCTTAAAGGATTTCGTCCCCGAAATCTCCAAGTTAAGGAGAACGTATCCTACCATCCATCATCTATCTACTCAAAACATCACCCACAAGCAATCATTGTCCTTAAAATATTTCTAATGTTGTATGAACATATGCGAGAGTGTGTGTATATGTACTTACCTAATGCAATAGATCAGGTGGTTACTGATTCAGTAAACCTCCTAAATGCAAAGTATGTTAGTGCGATGAGTCCAACATGTATGCAAAATTCCTATTACATTTCACAATTCCTACATGAGTGCTCAAACATTCATTCATATGCAACGTCTAAATGATAGCATATCAAGTTTCCATCCATGTACAAGTATACAACATTCATGCATATGCAATATGAGATGCGACTGAGCCGATCTTGTGCCTAATGTGTGTTCATGCATCCACGAGCAACAATCAGCAACCACTTGCAACCATTTGCAACCATCAACCATAACATGTCTCAAACACATGTTTACATCCATTAGTTCCTACCTAAAGGTATAGCCGAATGATAGAAGCAAGTAAAGAAAAACTTTGTACCCATTAGGCAATGTCTAAACTGGAAATCTTCCTCACATGTATACTGATTAGGAGAATAACTCCCCTAAATAACAGCCTAAAAACCAATATATATGATTCTAGGAAACCAAGCATGATAAACTCCTTTTAGGTCGCAAAAATCCCTTCCTAAAACCAACCCATATCTTATAAAGCCCAAAAAGTTTAGTCAACCCAACAGACACCCTCAAACCCCAATATATATCACAACCAGATGAGTCATACTCCTTATGGGGTTTGCAGCAGAAATAAGATTGAGAATAGGACCGAGAGGATATACATAAAAGATAGCATGCAAGTAAGCTCTACAGGAAAAGAGGGATCAAGGATATACTCTTAAAAAGAGATATAATGCGCGTATCTAGTCTTCAATCTTCTAAGTCGCATTTCCTTGAGCTTAACTCCATTGTTCTTTGTCCGCCTTTAACTTCCTAATTTCGTAGCTTCTTAATTCTAGTTTCCAAAATATGAGTTGAAACTCATTTCACCGTTGCCTCTCGTCCCACTTTCCCTTATCCTCCTTCTAGTATACTCGGTTCAAACATAACTGCGTACTCATGGTTTCATGCAAGCTCTCCAAAATTCACTAGTGAATCCTGGATCTCATTTACTCACTATAGAGTATTCCACGCAGAGGAATTATCTCTTGCAAATAAACAGATGTCAGCCATGTTGCCAAATGTACTTACTAAGATGATTTCCTATAACTCATGCCTAAGCGAAATGAACCATCCACCTTAGTGGAGAACACTACTCGAGATCGACAAATGTATCAAGAGATTCTAGGTAACCAAGCATGGCAGAATCCTCAGGGTTACACTATACTTTGAGGGTATTACCACGGCAAGTCAAGAGTCTAACTACCCTCTTTTCATACTCAAGAATGGCACCAGTACTGTATAATCATTCCATCCCTAGAATCGACCCGTAGCCCAAAAACATAAGCATTTCTTCTAAACTCAACGCTTAGCATAGACATTCTCAAATCCAAACAAGTCATGAATAAATGAGCTGATTCCCCAACAGGATTTTGAGAAGAGAAAAAATGGGATCCTCTACTATGCTAGTACTAAGGTGCAGAGACTCAACTATCGAAGCAGAAATAAAAAGGATGCGATGTACCATAATCAAAAAGGGTACGGACATGATAGAAAGATAAACTAGGCTTTCCTACAGAAACATTTCTACCTTCTTGTTCTGAGCCTCATTCGCCTTAACCACTCTTATCCCCTCTTATTTAACGTGTTAACAAGTCTCTCGAGAATTACCTCCATCGCACGACAAACCTTCAAAGCTTGAAATAAGATAAGTCGCAGATGGAACTAATGTGACTACAGATGGAGGAAAGAAAGGAAAAGGGATTCAAACAAGGAAACAAAGGATAACGCTAATGGCCTTTGGGGAATAGCCTTTTTAAAATAAAACTTTTCTTGAAAAATGCTTCTTTGTAAATGGTTTTGAAAATGATTTCAAAAAGGTTTTAAAAACTTTTGCCCAGTCTGGTAACCTTCTGCTCTGATACCAAATGTAACACCCCACCTCCGCTAGGGTCACTCACAAAGGGAATGCACTAGCTTTGGTTGAGCATTATCTAGGTAAATATACACAGAAATATTAAAAGACAGAACATATAAAACAGCGGAAGAAAAAAAACAAATTTCATTTCTTTAAAATCTAGAAAGGTCTAAAGCCTTTTACATCAAAATGTCATTAAATCCATTACATCGAAATCTGTCTTCCAATAGTAAAGAAGCATAAAACCATAGTCATAAATCATTCCCCAAGTAAGACAGTGAAGCAAGCCATAGCCAAGAGAAATCCAAGTCATTCGTGAAAGAGCCTTGGAGCTTGGTAAGATCCGAACTAAGCTGTATTCCCACCCTGCGAACCTGGGGGGGGGGAACGGAAGAAAAAGAGGCGAAACAAAACGGGTCAGTCATAAAGACTGAGTAAGTCCTAGTGACTTTCAGCATAGAAACAAGTAAAGATGACATGACATGTATAAACTGAAAGTAAACATAAGGATGATGACAAGATAGGCAAGTTAAACTAAGATGACAAGATAAACTACGGTAACAAGATAAACTATGCAAACCAGATAAACTACGGTAACAAGATAAACTATGCAAACCAGATAAACTACATGTAGCATCGCATGTTTAACATTCTCTGCACTAACTGTACTAGTATCCCAACCCGTATTATCCTTTCCATGTATATGTATAGTCCCTTGCCGTATATCGTACGGGTTTCATCATGTATTTCTATACTACTTCAACATAGTGCCACCATTCTTGAAATCGTTTGAACTGCCACTCTTGTTCTGGCTAGGTTTCCTTATCATGAACTATCGCGTGTTCAACTAGGATTTATGCCACCTAGGACCACTAGTGATTATGCTACCTATTGAACGTTTTCTAGATTCGATTAGGGTTTATGCCACCTAGGACCACTAGGGATTATGCTACCTAACGAACAACACCCTTTTCCCATGTAACGATCTATTAATCGATCGGCTCCCTACAAGTCCTAGCTCGTTCATGTGTCTGTGTCATACGGCCCAATCATGAAATGTAGTCACCTGTGCTCGATCCACCCTAGGGTACATCAAGCCCTAGAGTGCCAACCACCGACACGAATCAAGCACGCAATTGTAAACCTACCGGTGCCCAATGCCTGCTTTTGTCAACTCCAGACTACGTGCACGACCATAGTCCGCCTGAACCTACAATGGCGCACCAACTCAGCCGTCGTTCTGGTCGCTTACAATCAGCCCAGTAATCGTGCCCCATCCTGCCTAGTTCCAGGGTACCACGATACATCTAGTGGGTTACTGCTGAAAAGGCCGCGTAACTAGGGTTTCCGTCCAGCAGGTTAAGTGTTGTCGTTTAAATTCGAGACTTAACCCCATCAATCTAGCATGTCAAGTTGGTTAAGTGTGGTCATTCAAGTTCGTGACTTAACCCGTCTACGTGTCATGTCAAATTGGCTAAGTGTTGTCGTTCAAGTTCATGACTTAGCCCTACGAATCACGTGTCAAGTTTGTTAAGTATATTCAAGCGGTTCATGACTTAACCCTACGAATCATGTGTCATGTTGGTTAAGTATGTTCAAGCAGTTCATGACTTAACCTTATCAAATCATCGTGTCAAATTGGTTAAGTATATTCAAGCGGTTCACGACTTAACCCTATCAAATCATCGTGTCAAATTGGTTAAGTATATTCAAGCGGTTCATGACTTAACCCTATCAAATCATCGTGTCTATTTTGTTAAGTATATTCAAGCGGTTCATGACTTAACCCTATCAAATCATCGTGTCAAATTGGTTAAGCATATTCAAGCGGTTCATGACTTAACCCTATCAAATCATCGTGTCAAATTGGTTAAGTATATTCAAGCGGTTCACGACTTAATCCTACCAAATCATCGTGTCAAATTGGTTAGGCATATTCAAGCGGTTCATGACTTAACCTTATCAAATCATCGTGTCAAATTGGTTAAGTATATTCAAGCGGTTCACGACTTAACCCTACCAAATCATCGTGTCAAATTGGTAAATTATATTCAAGCGGTTCATGACTTAACCCTATCAAATCATCGTGTCAAATTGGTTAAGTATATTCAAGCGGTTCACGACTTAACCCTACCAAATCATCGTGTCAAATTGGTTAAGTATATTCAAGCGGTTCACGACTTAACCCTATCATGTGGCATTAATTCATTAATGCACCCCAACCTCTCACATCAGACCTGTTGTTGTGGTCACTGGATACGCCGGCCGGTTCCAGGAAGAATTACACCACAACTTTGTCTGACCTCGGGTTTTCAAGTGCGATATGACCAACTACCCACATTGGATCCTATTGTTTGCAGTAACTTGATTTGCCGGGCGGTTCCGGGTAGAATTACACTGCAAACTCAACCCAACCTCGAATTGGTCATTTTCAAGTCCATTCTAAGTGTCATGTCCATGTTCAAGTTTCATGTTAAGTTCATGTCAAGTTTCAGGTTTCAACTTATGCCTATTATCAAGTTCATGATTCATATTCATAACCAATTCATGTTTCAATTTCATAAGCATGTTTACGTGCCTTCTAGATGTCAAATATCAACTATCAAGTCACAGTCAATTCTGTGTTCAAGTTATTCCCATCGTATCAATTTCGTGCTATTTGTCGTGTTCCATAATTACCTAAAAACTTGGTTTGACCAACAAATTCTATTTTCTCTAATTACGTTCCAAGTTCACAATTCACATTCATGTCAATTATCAAGTTTACAATCGCTTTCGTGTTCAAGTTATGCCAATTCATGTCCAAGCTAATTCATGTCAATTACCAATTCATGTCTAAGTGAATCTTCATGTTTTGTCCAATATCCCCAAATCGTATTTCCACCGTGCGCGTATCGAGATTAATTCAAGAAGGGATAAACAAGGAAATCATGAAAAAGATGGCATGTGAATAGGATCTAGAATAACAATATCAAAACCAAGGTTTAGGAACATAGGTAGACTTGCATTAATCCAAATTCAAGATTCAAGAGAGAATAGGGTGAAAAAGTCTTATCATCAAGTCAAGGTCCAAGAATTCATATTACAATCTAGTTTTTGAATAATAAACTAGGTCCAACACCATAAATAGGCATGATTCAATCGACAAGAAATAACCCAAAATCATAGATTCAAGAAGAGACAAGAACAGATCTAAATAGATAATCAAGCTTAGGTCCACTTTCATTTCATTCCATGTCCATATTAAATTTAACAAGTTTAAATCTTAAAGTAACTAGAACTTACAGAGCATGGATCGAGAATTAGAGTGCAGAGATTTGATTCTGGAAACGGTTATTGTAGTTGTTGAATCTCTATTTGTTCAGTCTTGTTCTAGTTGAAAACCCCCAATTTGCAATTCCTAGATGTTGTCTTGACGAAGAAGAAGTAGTCTCTTTTAATTTAAATATTATCATTTTGATTTTAATAGAGGTAGCATAAGGACAGAAAGAATTGGTATAGAGAGAATGAGGCTAGGAGGCTTCTTATATAGGTTTAGGATCATGAACCTAGACTGAAAACGTATCCAAAAACATCAGAATGAATCTGGGCTGAAAACCAGATTTTTGCACCAGGTCGACCATAGGGTCGACCTGGTCCCTGGGAGGTCGACCATAGTGTCGACCCCCAGGTCGACCTTGTCTTGGGCGGGAAATTTCCCGCCCAGTCTGCCTTGGGTTTGAATTCGAATTTCGAAATCGAAATTCGAGCTGTTTTCGATTCTGAAAATTCCTGAAACTTCGAAGGGTCATAACATGGTCATACGAACTCCGATTTTTGAAAACTCGGACTCAATTTCATGCAGAATTCCGAGACGAACGCAATGGCACAACCCGTTTCCTTTGGTTCTTAATTTAAAATTTAATTCTTCCTTGATTTATGGTTATAACATGTTATGAAAATACGGGTTGTTACAGATCCATCAAAGCCAACATTCCATCATTGCAGAACGATCTATGCGATCCATCAGCTCACAACAATCCATTAGAACCATGAGTCCATGATCCATGCGATCTAGTTCCCCACTGATCCATGCGATCTAGTTCCCCACTGACCCATGTGATCCATCCATTTCTTGCATCACACTCCAGGCGATCCATGCTCATGCGTCCCTCGATCCATCAATACATTTGATCCATCACACATATCTTCTTTTGACTAATGATCTGTACTTTTCATGCTTTAACGACAACATCTATGCATCCATCTCATCCAAATCGACCAATTTCAACCAAACAATAGATAACAATCATCAACAAACATTAGTACAACAATTTATCATAATCCAATCATATGAAATTCACCAAATCATAATTAAAGATAAATAAATCGATAAATGGATCTAAACTTGCATAATCATAGAATTAACATATGAATATACCATTATAATCTTACTAAATTAGATCCAATGGTGATTCAAACTGAATATATACTTACCTCTATTAGATCTAGGTGAAAATACTCAAAATGATGAAAATAAGATCAAACAAACTCATATACTCGATTAAATCAATGTGAAAGATGCTTATCATCACCAAATCCACAAAATAGCTTGAAATCAATGAATCTCAAATCCGGATAGCAAAGAACAACAAAGAACTTCTTCTGAATCAATAAAATTGATGTGATCTAACCTTCTTCAATGTTGATCTTCAATCTTCTTTTGTAAAGCTATGAATTAAATGAAGTGGACGTGTATTTGGTTGAGCCGGAGAATCACAGACACCCAACCAAATGAGAGAATAAAGAAATTAAACCATTCTCCTTACCTCTACCATACTATTTATAGCCAACAACCCCTAGCCTTAATGGGCCTCACTAATCATCCCACTAATGACTAATTAGTATGTCCAGAAAGCTAGCAATACTAAAACAGCGATTTCTCCCAAACCACTCAGGCAAAACTTTAATGTGACCACTCTACGAAATTGTAAACACCATTTCCGATTCAATCACATGATTCGATTCTAATCAAAAGTTATTCCCTAATCAAAAACTACAGGGGAAAAATGGTCACGACAAAAATTGGTAAAAATCATGGATATGTCTCACATACCCATGAACAATATATCGAAGGTTGAGAATGATCCTACCCTTGGGGAAGTAAATAAAAATAATTTAGGATCCTTTGATACATAAATGTGGGTCGTAACATTCTCCCCCCTTTAGAATTTTGCCCCCAAAATCCTAAGTAAACACAAGCAACCAAAACCATTCTACATGCCTACCATTCAAGAGTAGTCAATCTACCATCCAAATCTAGCATACAACAATCCATGCATCCATAATCTTAACCTATTACACACAAAATTCTAATAATAGCACAAGTTACAATGTCGTAAGGGTGACAAGAGATCAATGGGTCATACCAACTGAAATTTCATCCACTTGGAAATAAAATTTCCAACATCCCTCTTCATTCCTTCTCAGTAATAAGCTCGCTTCACATGTTGATACATCTTATTATCACCAGGATGAGTCGTCAACTTAGAGCGATGACATTCTCTTAGAACCTCATTTCTCAATCCATCAATATCAAGAACAAGCAATCGTCCTTTCTTTCGAAGCCAACCATCTCGATCAACCTTGAATTCCCTATCCTTTTCAGGTTCCGCTCTTGCTTCCAGCTTCTGGGTAATCTCGACAAGATTTTTTCCATGCTTTTGGCTTTCGTCAATCCTCTCAATGAGAGTAGGTCTTATCAATGAGATGACCAACATTTCAGGCTCTATCTAACATCTAGGCCTGAAATCAAAACCTGCCAAGAACTCGAGATGCTTCCATTCTGAAAACACCGCTCCCAAACTTGCATGTCTTTGACATAACGCATTTTACACTACATTACCTTTACCAGGAGTATAGGCAATACCAAAAACATAAGATGCCAAAAAATCTAACCACCGTTGCTGTTGAAGATTCAAATCCTTCCGGAAGTAAAGATACTTCAACGACTTGTAATCCGTAAGCAGCTCGAATCGAACTTCCAACAGATAGTGCCTCTACATCTTCATAGCAAACACGATAGCTTCCAATCCAAATCATGAGTCAAGTAATTCCTCTCGTGCGGCTTCAGCTCTCGAATCGCATATGTCACAACTTTATCCTTCTACATTGGCACTGCTCCAAGTCCAGTACTACATGCACCGGTATATACCACCATTTCTTCATTACTGCTTGGAATAGTCAAAACATGAGCACTCGTCAGCATCTCCATCAGGTTCCAAAATCTTGCTCACTCTTCGCATCCCATGTGAACACTTGATTCTTCTTCGTCAATTCTGTAAATGGTGCAGCTATCTTAGAGAAATCCTTGATAAAACGACGATAATATCCTGTGAACCCAAGGAAACTTCTAACAGCCATTGCATTCTTAGGTCTATCCAAGTCCTGTATTGTTGCCACCTTAGCGAGATCCATCGCTATTCCATTTTCGGAAATAATATGGCCTAAGAACCTCACTTCATTCTTCTAGAAGTGATACTTCAGAAACTTAGCTCTCAGCTAATGCTTTCGCAAGATTTCCAAAACAACTCGCAAGTACGTCTTTTGCTCTTCCTCGCTCTGGGAGTAAACCAGAATATCACCCACGAACACAAGCACAAACTTGTTCAACTGATCTTTGAATACTCTATTCATAAGATCCATGAAATATGCTGGTGCGTTAGTTAGTCCAAATGGCATCACTAGCCACCCAAAGAAACCCGATGGTGTCCTAAAAGTTGTCTTCGATGCACTATCCCTTACCACTCTCATATTGTGAAATCTCGTTGCCAAATCCCTTTGGTAAAACACCTTGGCTTCGCGAAGCTGATCAAATAAGTCATTTATCCTCGAAAACAGATACTTGTTCTTCTTAGTCAACTGGTTCACTCACGATAATCCACACACAGTCTCAAAGATCCCTCAGCCATGGTTGCAAGCACAAGTGGTGCATCCCATTCGGACATGCTTCGCCGTATGAATCCTTTTCCCAAAAGGTCACTAACTTGCACCTCTAACTCTCGCAATTCCCTAGGCACTATCTGCCTAAGGGGAATAACGATAGGTCCACCACCTTCGACCTAATCGATCATGAACTCAATCTCGCAATGCGGCGGTAACCCTTTGACCTCTTCAAATACATCATCAAACTCACTAACTATTGGCACGGATGACAAGTCTTCCCATGGAATCACAAGCGAATACAAAAAGCTCACGAATACCCCGTCTTCTTGCTTACATCGAATCACAACCATTTGTCGTTCCACATTCCCGACTGTCACCTCGAGCTTCTCGCAATCCACTTTAGCCACATATCTCTTGAGCAAGTCCATACCCAAAATGTTCGCAAACCCAACGAAGTTCAAAATAAAGAAATCAAATACAAAGAGCAACCATGACTTCACAACAGTAGACCACAACAAAACATACAAAGACTAGACAAACCCCCGACTGGATTAGTCAACCAATGGTCTATCACAAATCTCGGGTTCCAAACCCAAATGACACACAAGCTCATTGCAAATGAAAGAATGTGATGCTCCAGTATCAAACAACACTTGAAATTGGCGGATGAATTAGTAGTTGTTGTTCTTGTTTCTATATACGTTCAGTAGTTCCTATCCCTGTCATGTTTCTTGGATTATTTACTAGCGATATTCAAGCTCTCATTTTTGCAACTTTAGCTGCGGCTTATATAGGGGAATCCATGGAGGGTCATCATTGATTAGTTTCCAAAAAAGTCTTCTTTTATGAAACATCCCTGATAGAAAGCTTACCTTGAATAACAACACTTTTCCCTTCCTCCTTAGCAGCAGGAGCTCTTGAAGAAGATGGCACAGCCTCCAAAGCATATTCCTTCACTATCTGCTTACCATTTGATAGTTCTGGACAATCCTTCTTGTTATGCCCAGGTTTACCATAGTTATAGCACTTCCTCTCGGCTTTCGAATTCTTACAATCCTTAGAAAAATGACCTATTTGCTGGCAGTTGAAGAAAATCACCTCGCTTTTCTGCTTCTTTAGGCCATCCTATCTATTGTTGTTGCTTCCTCTTTTTGTTATTACCACCCTGCTGTGATTTTGGTTCCTCTTTTGCTACAACAACAACTTCTTCCTTGGGAAACAAACTCTTGTGCCTCAAAGCTTTCTCTACAATTTTCTCATAAGAGTCATCTAGATGATCAACCAATTGCTTCCCAAGACAGATATCCAAGCCCGTGACGAGCTTTTCGTTCTTCTGATAAGGAGTCTCAATATAAAAACGGGCATACTTGGATAAAGCTTCAAACTTAGAAACATACTCCAACACTGGTCGACCATTCTGCTTTAGCTCAACAAACTTCTTGAACAGAACTGACTTCTGGGGGATTGAATTGAAATTCATCTCAAACTTGACTCGGAACTGATCCCAAGTGATCTCATCCTCAGGAGTCTCGAAAGTTATAGAGTTCTAGTAATTCGTAGCTCTACCTTGTAGTTGTCTTGATGTAAGCTTCCTCTTAGTCACATCATTAATACCCAAGTCTTCGAAAATCCGAGTGCAAGTATCATGCCACCCTTGAATCTCTACAGTCGGCTATGTCCCCTTGAACGATTTCCTATGAAGAGAGGTGAAGTCCTTACACAGCTTAGCAAAATCAACCACCCTAGGAAATTGCACCTGAACCCCAACATCTACCGCGGCTGCTTCTGAAGCCGGTACCCTCCTCGTGATCACTGCCACCATGGCCTTGAACATAGCCCCATCTCCCCCTCCAGGAACAGTCTCCTCCCTAGCAGTATTTCTCAAAGATCGACAAATCATTCTAAATCTGAAAATAGAATGATTAGTTCACACATGAGAAAACTGCTATGGAGTTCAAGCGCTATTATACTATACACTATAATGTAGTAATCATCCATTGGCAAAGTACAAATATGTCTCTTATACGTCATTACGTCCATGAAATTTTGATAAAACCGATTAACCAAAGCTCTAATACCAAATGTGATGACCACCCCGTACCTCCTGCACAAACTAAGAAAAAGGTGCATTGTATGACGTGCCAGACTTATACATGATAATCTTCAGGAGAAGAAAAGACAGGAAAAAACCTTTCGTATAACTCACAGCGCAAGTATAAAATATAATAGAACATATATGATAGGCAGTAGTAGTTAAGCACAACTAAACAAAATCTGAAACTGCTCATGTCATCATGAAAGTATCCATACAATACTGGATTACATAGCAGAATCCATACAAGAAGCCTCACTACTAGAGCAGCATATAAACAATAGAAGCGGAAACATCAAAATATGTATAGTAGGAAACTAATACGTAAGACTCCAGCTCGTCGTGGCTCAATAATATCGTTCTCATTAAGATCTACTACCTGCTTCCTAGTCTGCCCACCCACAACATAGATGAACAACCAAGGGTAATAAGAGGGAAACATAAAACCTTGAGCCAGACAATAGTCTTAATGAGCGATAAAACAACTATCAACATCATAATTAATAAAGTATATGAAAAGTAGGCAAATCAATAATCTAATCTACCAACACATCAACGAAGAAGAAACCCAAACCCATCTCCTCCACAACTGATAGTGATAGCCTTTTACAGAGAAGTAGAGTAGAAAAAATAATACATCCGTAGCAACCAATTATCAAGCGTAGACCGTCCTAATAGAGCTCAATACCTTCCAAGCACAAATCCCAAAGATCGAAACCAACATCAGATAAGCACTCAATAGCATCTCCCTTAACGTCGAACAATCCACACAAGACGATACAAGCAAAACAATCAACATCCATGACATTGGCTATCACCGTCTGCCTTGTCTTGAAACCATCATTAATCGTATGACTGACCCATCTTTCCATCCGCCAAGGGCTAGTGGTAACCACGGTTCTAGGAAAACTCCATACGCCTTCGTGACTCGTATCTAGGCCCATCGTGACTACCTAGAATATATGACTCATCTAGTCCTGGGAGCCCCCGTTATACCCCTGCTTTGAGTCTGTTAGAACCTCCGACGAACGACGATCCCTCGGCCTTCAGGAACCTTAACCATCTACCTTGATGACAATCTGTTAGACCAAAAATTGGCACTAACACCCAAATGCAGATCGCAGATCACAGATCATGGAATGCAGAAAATGATAAATAAGAGGAGACACACGAAGTTTTTATAGTGGTTCGGATGTAGATTTAGCCTAAGTCCACTTTATAATCTTATTGTTATACTGACAGATTACAAGAATCAGTTACATGTAAACACACAATCCATGTGTTTAATTCAGATTATAAGAGCAAAATTTAGATGTAGAAAGGTGCAAAATCCTTGCATTCAGCAATGGTGGAAGCCGTAGAGATGTAGGAGAAAGGCCTTAGCCAAAAGTCAGAGAGCATCCCTCTAAAATTCCATGTAGAGGTGTACTTATAGCTGTAGGAGGGCTTCTAGGTTGACCAGTTCGTGATGGGGTACGTGGCACCCGATCCGGGAAAGTAGGAGCGGGAGTAGCCTTGAGAACAGGTCAAAATTGAGTGCTTTTGATGTTATGGTACAGGCGGTTCGTGATCCCTATATGCCCCACGATCAGGTCATGGTCCAGCGGCGAGTCACGAACCGAGTCGATTGCAAGCGGGAGTGAGAAGTTGGGATGGTGAACCTGCGAGCGAGTCGTGGTCCATGGGTTGACCACGAACGGGTCATGACCAATATACGCTCCACGATCCAGGATGCTCCACGAGGTGAGGAGGCTTCACGAACCGAGGAGTGCGGGGGAGCCGATGTCTGGGTCCTACGATCCGTTCCATATACTGAACTTTCTAATGTTTCGTCACTTCATCCAAGCGATTGCCAGTCAATACCTCTACACGCGTTCACAAAAATGGGCATAACTTTCAAACCGTAAGTCCGATTGAGCCAAACGAAAGCTCAACCTGAAGCTAATTCTTAGGGCTACAAGAATTATAGAGCATAGCTTCGTAATTGCTGTTTCGGGCCCAAAGGAGGTCGTCTAATAGGAGTTTCGGGCCTGTTTATGTTGATGATGTGATTTCGACCAAACCGCTTCTTGTTTGTTGACGATTCTCTCAGTGCCTGAGCGTGATGCTATCCTGAAATTCCGTGTATGACAGATTTTACCAAAAACCGTGTCAACAAGTTTTCCCCCCAGAACATATCTTGTTGGTTGAAGGAAGATGTGTTCTGGATAATCTGTAAGATCCATAATCCGTACCAGCAAAAAGATAAGACAAACAATGCAAAAATGGTTCCGAGACGGCCTTACCGGAGTAAGATGACCAAGGAAATGCTGTGAGGATCCACGATGGCCTTACCGAAGTAAGACGACCGAGGAAATGCTATGAGTATCCACGATGGCTTTACCGGAGTAGGACGACCGAGGAAATGCGATGAGTATCCACGACGGCCTTACTGGAGTAAGACGACCGAGGAAATGCTAATGCGGTTTGTTTATACTGGACGGATCCAGTTGGGAGCCGGAGCTCATCAATGATCTTTATTGATTCATGAAAGCTAAGCGACAGTTATTCTAACCCTGAACACAACTAGAAACTACGGGTCAGTTCCGTGCATGTTGGCCGATGTTGCCGTGCTTATTGCATGCAGAGAAAACAAAGAAGGGCGAGAAGTCGCCTAAAAGCCTAAAAACATGAACTATGGAAAGGAGTCCGGTAAACTGAAGAGATTCCGCTGAATGGGATCAGCGAATGATAAGCCCGCAATTGCTCGATCCAAGATACTTCCCTCTCCGGGGAATAGGTAGCGCAGGTGTTGGCGCTGTTGGTTGAGTGACATACTCGGCTAGCTCTCCTCGTCTGACCCAGTCCTCAATAAGGTCCCGCAAGTGTCTGCAGTCATCAATGTTGTGGCCGTCTATGTCAAGAAATATGCATTGCCTTCCATAATTGCGTTGTGCTAGCGTTGGCTCCCTCTTGGGAGGCCTTGGATAAGAGGTAGCGCCTCCTGTATCCACGTAGATGTTGCTTAGACTATCATTTAGTTCAGTGTATCTTTCATATTTGGGCCCTCTCAGAGGCTGGTTGTTGCGATCATTCTTGGCATCGGCTTTTCCTTTGCCTTTTCCAGAATCAGACGGTTCTTCCTCTTTATGCATATTGACATCGAGAATGCATTTCTCAGAAGTTGCATCTTCTTCCCGTAGAAATCTATCTGCTTCAAGGTAGAATTCGCTGAGATTTCGTGGTGGATGTCGGTACAAGGATTTTTTTAAACTCCGAGTTATCTAGAACGCCGGATACTGCTGCCATCAATACCATGGATGCTTCAGGGCAATCAACTGATGTTGCTGCAATGCTGAATCTTTCTAGAAATGAACGTAGAGTTTCTCTGGGCCTTTACTTGATTGTACTGAGCGACATGACATTCTTGGGTCATGCAATGTGGACCTGAAATTGTTCAAAGAAGCGAGCGACCAGCATATTCCAGCTGTTGATCGATTCTGTTTCAAGCAGCCGAATCCACATAGTTGCTATATCAGTCCGAAAGAGACGAAAACTCTTTGTAACAACCCGAATTTTAACAACGTGTTAAGACAAAAATCAAGGCAGAATTAAATTATAAAATCTGAATCAGGATAAACGGGTTGCGCCATTGCGTTCGTCTCGGAAAAATACGCGAAATAGAGTCCGAAATTTCGTAAATCGGAGTCCGTATGACCGAGATATGGCCTCGCGAAGTTTCACGAAAATTCAAATCCGAAAACAGATTTGAATCCAGCCCAAAAAGAGAAGGCGGGAAAATTCCCGCCAGACACACAGGGTGTCGACACCCATGTCGACTTGGGTGTCGACCCCCCTCCAGGGGGTCGAAATGGGTGTCGACCCCTAGGTCGACCCCCCTCCAGGGGGTCGACATGGGTGTCGACCCCTGGGTCGACCCCCCCTGTAGAACCCCGACCTGGTGCACCTGCTTGTCATGTTGGCTCGGTTTTGGAGGCTTGTGACGATTTTGGATGGCTTGGATTCGATCTAGGGTTAATCCTATGGCCTAAAATGCTCCTAAACTCTATAAAAAGACCCTAACCCCCTAACCTAAATCACTCAAACTCTCTCATGCCACGAAGTGCTGCCCAAATGCCAAGTGATCATGGCCTCCATCTCCAACTCCAAGAGACTATGCATGCAAATCGGATCCGAATCGAAAGGTGCAAGCTTGCTACACCAAATCGAGGCTCGATCAACGTTGCTACGGCGATTTCATGACGGTTCTTCATCAAAGGAGCCACCTTTCTTCGTCACGACGATGCATAATCCTTCCCTAAGCCTCGCTATGTAAGTTCTAGCTACTTCTAGATCTAAACGGTAGTCTTAATGATGGCATGGAATAAAACGAGATTAAACTAAGTATGCTAGCCTATATGAACCTTGTCATGCCTCTTTTGCTTGAACCTATGACTTTTGGCTATGCTTAGTGACTAAATCATGCTATTCATGTTATGATTAACCTAGTTTATCTTGCAAGTTTGAATATTTATCTATGGAATGCTAGCATGAACCTTTGGGAACCATTTGACTTGTGAAACATTGGCAAAGATTTGACTTTGGGGCTTATGCATGTAAATGAACCCAAACCCCTTATGATACCCACTACAACAAAAAACACTTTTCGCAACAGACAATATCTGTTGCAGTAGACCATTTGCAACAGGCCCGCGCCTGTTGGTATAGCCGGAGTTGTAAAAGGTCCGCAACATTTTCCGCCTGTTGCAATAAGATGTTGCAGTACAATTTTTTGCAACAAGCCTTTGCTGTTGCAACTGATTCTTTTACAACAATAAATAACAATTGCAAAATAGTCTTATACAGTTTTGTGCCTGTTGCAAAAGAATTTTTCACAGCTGTTTTTGCCCCTTGCAATTGAATCTTTTACAAAATGTTTTGCGATTTCAACTATTATAAAATCATGATTTCATAAATTAAAATATGTATAGTTTAAATATCAGCTCAAAGATAATACTACTCTAAAATATTTCATTAAATATTCACAAAAGTTCAAATTTTATTACAATATCTGTAAATTCAAGCAAAAACAATACATTGACAAAGATGGTTACAAATATATATATATATATATATATATATATATAGGTATTTCTCTTCAAGATTACAAATTATTTTTAGTATAAATTGATTAAAAACTTAGCAACAAGTATTAACCATGGAATCATTCCTCTCCCACATCCAAATTCAATGACACAAATTCTATATCCCTGCCACCGTGCATTTCAATCCAAGGCATCGTGTCTTTTATCCATTCGCCGTGTTTTAAACTATTATCAAACAACCACCAATGCACTCGCTTTAGCTCTTTCAAACACATCAAAGCAATGGCCCCCTGATATAAAAAAAACTTATCTAAAAGATACATTATGCAAACTGTGTTTGAGATGATTAAAAGGTAAGAATTGAATTGAACATTTAAATTGGTAAAAGACTTTCTTTATAGAATATAAGGTTGTGTAGTTCTAACTTCTAAGTCACAAATGAAAGCATAACGAACCTACAATAGACAGGATGGATTGCCAAACTTATCTCAAATTACATAAATATAGGAAATTAAAGTCAT
The DNA here is from genome assembly GCA_030737875.1 of Allium sativum. Lineage (NCBI taxonomy): Eukaryota > Viridiplantae > Streptophyta > Magnoliopsida > Asparagales > Amaryllidaceae > Allium > Allium sativum. The sequence goes on along the minus strand of CM060910.1, from coordinate 418,158,054 downwards.
AAATGAAAACATAATGAACCCGACTATGCAATAAAGAACCCGACTGTCAAAAATGAAAGCATAACTCCTAAGTCAGAAATGAAAGCATAGTGAAAACATAATGAACCTGACTGTGCAACAAAGAGTTTTCCATAAATATAGGAAATTGAAGTAGCGACATGGGAACTAACCAGAATATGTAGAAGTCGAACTTGCAATAGACAGGATGGGTTGTCCAAAAAGAGGGATTCTTGAAGGTTAGATCTGATATTACAATGTTGGTCGAATACATGAACTCGATTAGATGAGGTGTGGTGTAGTCCGGAGTCTTATTTCCAAACGAATCCCACCAAACTTTATCCTGCCCGTCAACTGTTCCATTATCACCTACAATATGACAATTATATTATGAATATGATATATATATATATATATATATACATATATATTCATAACCTGAAGTTCAACTGCGTAAAAAGTGCTCAGGTGAATACATGATAATTTAAAGAAGAATCCAACTTTGAATACTTTTGATCAAGTTCAGCAACCTTAGTAGCATCTTGCCCGACACTACCATAATCTTAAGGCTTGTGTGCAAATACACGACTTGACCATAGAATTAAGCTTATTTTATTCAATAGCTTAAGTATACAAACCAACAAGCTATTATATTTGTTTGTTGTGAAGTTAGAACAAAAAAATTCTTTATAAATGGACAAACAAGAGATTTAATAATAATAAATATTGTTGGTACAAGGGTAATTGCTACAGGTAAAACCATTTAAGTGGCAAAGTCAAAATTTGTAGGCAACTTACAGCAAAAGGAAAGACAACCTTATGTACCGCTTAAGCCTTTTTTATATATATTTTTAACAAAAATCATAACAGTTAATATTTTCAACTTGATGCAAAATCTAACCACCTCATGGCAATTCTATTGACATAATGTTTAAGTTAACAGTATCATGAAGTATTGTTAGGTGACAAACCCAAATATTTTTGCTGTTTTAAACTTGTAAAAGATTCAAGTTACAGTCATTGCTTAAATAGCTATCAGTAACTCCAAATAATGCAAAGCAAACACCAAATAACATAATAAAGTGTCTAGAAATGAATTTATTTCAAACAAAAAAAGGTCTAAAACAATACCTTTTTCAAAAATAATTATTTTCTTGTGTATGCATGCAGGATAACATGACGTGGATATCTAGCTTCAAAGAGGAGTGGTTTCTCAAACTATTATCATCTTTATTTCAGCATATTATATGATTTTGTCATGGAAATGAATGTTTTAGTACTGGTTTGTATTCCGATCAATTGTTATTATCTTGTTGTGTGTTTCCACCATTTGCAATTTAAAACCCTGAAAATGAGAGGTTAATTTTAGGCTACATGTTGCTTATCTAGACAAATTAAACCGGAAAACGAAACAACTTTAATGGGAACTAGAAATGAAGTATTAACTAGCAATCAGGACACTGAGCCATCAAAAGAGCAGAGGAAATTATGCATGGACTGAACCAATATTTAGCATCACCCTAGGCTATGATAACATTAATACTTGGATAAAGTACTGAAAATGGCTGAAAATAATTGCTAAGCTAGAAAATATTGATTTTCATAGCAAAAGGCGAGTCAAAGATTGAAAATTCTAAGAAAAACAATGAACATGACAATGGTATAATTGAATATATATGAACGACAACTCAGTTTAATTCAAGCACAAGCAAACAAATTGTAAAAAGAATACTTGAATGAATCTCGAGTAAAACAAATTTTCATTGGTGGGTTTCTTACTTTCTTTCCTAGTGAAATTATCTTACATCTTGAGTTCTAGAAGAAACACAGACCCAAATTCATCACAGACTGACAATGATGACGTTGACAAATCTACAATGTCTACTGTTGAATCCTTTACCTCAGTGCGAACATGAACTGAAGATCATTGTTTTTCCTGAAAATGTTCGAATCAGAAAGCCCAAATTCACAATTAAAATAGTATTGACTTCCAGCATACTCACGATTTGTGATGGCGAACCAAACGAACAAACTTTCACTTATCCCATCGCAAATCTCACATTAAAAATAAACAACAAAACAAACCAAAATAAAAGAGGGATACGAAAGATGGGGCGTTGAGTTTGTGAATCCTTTGAAACTGATAAAAAAAAAATACACGCCCAAATCTAAACATTTGAATCTCTATGGGCATAAATAATCACCTTTTCAGACATTGATCTTTCAGTGAATGGCTTAGAACGACAAGATTTGGATGTGAGACGCTGGAATTGCCTTGAATCTGTAAATCCATGAAAGAACCTGATTTCCAAATCGCTTGGCAATCCAAGTCCAAATCAATTACAAGGCCGCGTTTGATTTTTGCAGAATCTCAATCGTCAAATAGGATCGTGGATTTCTCTGATGGGTTTGGATATGGAAAAAAAAATTAGGGATTTGTTTTAAGGAGAGCTGTAGCGAAAATTTAAGATAGAATTGCAGATGAGGATGGAGCCAAAATTTCGGAGACTGGAGCCAAATTTTGAGAGAATAGAGCGAAAACGTGTTATTCACAATGAAGATGCGTTAATATTTAATAACATCAGAAGTTTAGACTTACGCGAGTTTGAACAATCATGGAACGAAAACATGTTACTACAACTTAAAAGGTATAGTTTGAAATATTACTGATTTTATATAAATACAAATAAAATGCATCATTGTTGGACATTTTGAACTATCCCATGTTTTATTGTACTTCTTTCTAACTTTTTCTAGACAATGACATCATTCCTTTATAATTTTATATTAGTCTAGGTATTGAATTTAATATAAATATAAATTTTTAATTTTATATCAAATTATAAACAATAATTTATATAGATTTATAATACTTAAACATACTAAAAACAGGAATATCATCAATTATTAACTAAATAATAGTAATTTTTAATATTAAGTGCTTATTATATGATTTTTATTTATTATTATTTAATATTAATTACTAATTAATAATCTTTAAAAATTAATTATTAAATATTGAATATTACTTCATAATTATTAAATATTACTCCCTCCTGTTCAATATACATAACGTTTTGCATGGAATAATATTTTTCATAATAGATGACGTTTTAGCTAAAAATGTACTGTATTACCATTTTTAATCCTTCATTAATGTGGGTATGCGTGCAGTTGGGTCCATTTTGACGGTGCAGTACATTTACTTTAATGTATCCATTAAACTTCCAATGCATGCAGCTGGGTCCATTTTGAAATTTCATTGGTAATGGATGGAGGAAATAATGTTGCATGCATGCAGGCGTTTCTTTTCTTGCGGAAAAGTTAATGGCGCTATTAATAAGAGAAGCATAATTAAAGGGTATAAGAGTCGCTTTTAATTTGCCTTAATTTGTGTGAAAAACTAGAAAACGTCATATATATTGAAACAGGAGGGAGTACTTATTAATAAAATGCTAAACATCGACTATCAAAAATAATTATTAATTATCTAATACTACTTATTAGTTATATTCATTGATTATTAAATACAATTACTAAATATTAACTATAATTTGTAATTCTTAATAAATAACTATAAAAAAATTCTAGATATAAAAAATAATGTTTGTTATTAATAATAATCAGTAATTATTAACATTTTATTACTAAGTACTAAATATTATTAATTGTTAAATTATTAATTTTCATGTAATAATTATTAATTATTTAGTATATTTTATTAACTAGGAACTATTTATTAACTCACAAAAATACTTCTGTCAAACATAAGTTATAAATTAATTCATATAAGAAATTATTATTAACTTTTTATCGTTCCGTAATAGTAATATTAATCAATTATCGTTAATTATTTATTTATTATGAATTTATTAATTATTATTTATTTATTTATTTAATATTTAAATATATTCATATTTCAAATTAATTATTATCCATTAGTTTTTATTATTAATTTATCACTATCTAATATTTATTTATTTATATTATTTTTTAAATATTAATTATTATTATTTGTTAATTACTAATTATTATTATTTAATTATCAGTTATAAATATTACTTTATAATACTTAAGTTTTATTATTAACTAATAATTATTAAATATTAATCTTAATTAGTATATAATTACTAGTAGTTAATCATTTTATAGTAACTGTTGAACATTAATTAGTAAAAAATAATCATTAAAAGCTGGTACTAATTTTTAATAGTATGTTTTCCGCAACTGGATTTACCAGTTGCAAAAAAATACAGTTATTGCAAGAGGCGAAAACAGCTGCTAAAGATATTTATTCGCAACTGGCTTGGAAGCGCAGTTGCAAATAATATGTTCGTTGCAACTATTATGAAAGCACAGTTATAAAAAGTATGTTTTTGCAACAGGCAGGGAAGCGCAGTTGCTAAAAATATGCTTTTCACAACAGAAAAAAGGCACATTGCTAAATCTCGTCAATTGCAACTGCTATAATAGGTCTATTGCTAAATATCACTTACTGTAACTGTCATTTGTCGCCTGTTGCAAATAGCTAGTTGCAATAGGCTATTTTTCTTGTAGTGTACCATGCATATTTGTGGCCAACCCCTTCTTGGCATCGTGCATGTTTTGAGGCCAATATGTAGCATAGTATCCTTACTATGTTGGCTCGCTTTTACTTGGGTTGGAATCACGATTTGGGGTAGGATAGACGAGCGTGATTATGACATGAAAATTTGATATGGGATTTCATGAAAATATGACACTCATGATACACCTAAATGGGGACATGACATGTGGGGTAAACATGGGACTTGAAACAAGACACGGGGGTTGTAATTGTAATATGACACTAGACCAAACATGAAAGTGGCCAACTCGAGGTTGGGTTGAGTTTGTAGCATAAATCTACCCGGACCCGCCCGGTTTAACTAGTGGCTACAAACAATAGGATCCAATGTGAGAAGTTGGTCAAGTCGCGCTTAAGACCCAAGGTTAGACTAGGTTGTGGTGTAAAACTACCCGGACCCGCCCGACTTAACTAGTAACCACAACAAGGTCTAATGTGAGAGGTTGAGAGTGCATTAATTAAATTAATGCCACATGATAAGGTTAAGTAAATTTGACTAATGACACTTAACCGATATGACACGAATGGGTAGGTTAAGTGGGACCGGGCTTGATTTCTTAATGACACTTAACCATACAAGACAATTAGGGGATGGGGTTAAGTAATTTACGCTTAACTAATCCGACTTGGTAATTAGATGGGGTTAAGTAATTTACACTTAACTAATCCGACTTGGTAATTAGATGGGGTTAAGTAATTTAGACTTAACTAATCTAAAAACGGTAATTAGATGGGGTTAAGTAACCTATACTTAACTAATCTAAACACGGTAATTCGATGGGGTTAAGTTAAACACTTAACCAATCTAAACTTGGTAATTCAATGAGGTTAAGCAACCAATACTTAACCAACTTAACATGATAATTTAATGGGGTTAAGTAACTTATAATTAACCAATTATACATGATGATTTGATGAGGTTAAGTAACCTATACTTAACCAATCTAACATGTGGACTTGATAGGGTTAAGTCACAAGACCTTTTGAATATACTTAACCCTTGTAGTATGATTAGTGGATGAGGTTAAGCTAACCCATACTCAACCAATCCGGCTCGATGATTTGATGCGATTTAGATAATTTATGCTTAATCAATCTAACACGATAATCTGATAAGGTTAAGACAAACCAATACTTAACCAATTTGACTTGATAGGGTTAAGTCATGCGCTTCTTGGTATACTTAACCAACTTGTAGGGCTAAGCCTTGAACTTAAATACTTAGCCAATCTTGACGTGATTCGTAGGTGGGCTAAGTCATGAACCTGAATAACAACACTTAACCCAATAGACAAGACCCTAGTGAGAGGAACTAGGTAGAAAATCGTGGTTAATCAAGGGTAACGGGGAAAAGAAGCTAAGTGGTAAACCTTAGTTAAGTATAACTAAGTAATAATTCTTAGCCAAGGACATGGGACTATTTCATGAATGGATGAGTAACCCGATATGGTATGTCATCGCTTAAACACACGAGGAGGAGCAAATGATCCGACTTGGATAAGGGCTTCAACGAACTGGGTGACGAAGCGGTAGCTTCGGGGGACATGAGGGTACTCTTGGTATCCCTCTGTGAGGTGGCAGGTGGTCCATGAAACCCGCCTCACAGAGGTTAAGGTCTACGATAGAAGAGCCAAGAGTATGCCTTGGTTGCTATGCGAGCGACCTAAAGACTGGGATGGATTAACGTGGAGTCGACGATACTTGATTATGCTCTGGATAGCACGTCGCCGACTACCTACCATCTTTAGTAAATCGTGTACGAACGGAAAGGCAGAGAACTCCCAACAGACCATGTTCTTGCTATCGAGTCATAGGTGAGGTTGGCCCATAGGAAAGTGGGGCTATAGTGGGGCTGGGATATAGTTCTCATACATGATTTTTCTTGGATTGCCTTTCAGTAGTCGAGGGAGGGGTCACGTGGGACCATAGCCACGGGTACAAAAACGGACCTTGATATCTGCATCAGTAGACGACTTAAAGCTCCCGACCGAGTTCCGTATTTCTTGATTTGCCCTGGCACGGAACTCGGATGGCACATTGAGGAACATGTGCGTCTAGACATGGAAAACGATTCACGATACATACGCGGGATAAAGGGCGTGGTTGACGGGTAGCATAATCCCTAGTGGCCCTAGGTGGCTGAACCCAAACCGAGACACGAAAGCGTTCATTAGATAGCTTAATCCCTAGTGGTCCTAGGTGGCATAAATCCTAAGTGAACACGCGATAGTTCATGGTAAGAAAACATAACCAGATCAAGGGTAGCAGTCCAAAACAACTTTAAGGATAAAATGGTACTACGTTGAGGTGGTATAGATTTACATGGGGGAAGCCCGTACGGCCTACGGCAAAGGACTGAACTTATACATGGAAAGAAACATACGAGTTGGGAAAACCTACATATGCTATATATTAGGTTGACATGGACCATTTCATGACATTGGGCAAGGGGCATTCGTAGTTAACACATGACGCGGGTTGGGATACTAGTACGAGAGGTGCAGAGCAAATATACATGTTAGAACCATGAGAAATATACATGAAAGATACTGTGGGATGTTATACATGATAGATACCTTGGGATAGTATACTTGGTAGAAACCTGATGATGTGATACCTTGATTTATCTTGACATCGTAGTTTATCATGATACCTTAGTTTATCTTGCTACAGTAGCTCATCCGGTTATCTTGGTTTAGCCTATCTATCTTGTCGTCATCCTTATGTTTACTTTCAGTTTATGCATGTCATGTTACCTTTACCTGTTTTTATAATGGAAATAGATAGGACTTACCAGTCTTTATGACTGACCCCGTTTTGTTTCGCCTCTTTGTCTTCCGTTCCCCCCCCCCCCCAGGTTTTCAGGGAGGAAATGCTGTTGTTTAGTTCGGACCTCTTATGCTTGGAGGTCATCATGTATAGCTTGGACTTCTCTTGGCTGTGGCTGCTTCACCGCTTTATTTTGGGGAATAAATTTATGAAAAGGTTTTATGCTTCTTTATTATTGCAAGACAGGTTTAGATGTATTCTGATGTAAAAGGCTTTAGACCTTGTTTTATAAGGTAAATGAAATTTGTTTTACTTCTGCTGTTTTATATATGTTCCGTCTTGTAATATTTTTGTGCATGTTTACCTCGATAATGCTTCACCAAACCTAGTGCATTCCCTTTGTGAGTGACCCTAGCGGAGGTGGGGTGTTACATTTGGTATCAGAGCAGAAGGTTACCAGACTGGGCAAAAGTTTTTAAAACCTTCTGAAAACTATTTGAGAAACCGTTTTACAAAGACGCATTTTTCAAGAAAAGTTTTTAAAGGCTATTCCCCAAAATCCATTAGCACTATCCTTTGTTTCCTTGATTGAATCTCTTTTCCTTTCTTTCCTCCATCTGTAGTCACAGTAGTTTTAACTGTGACTAATCCTTGTCTAGCTACGTAAGTGTTTTCCCGTACGATGGAGGAAGTTCTCGAGAGACCTGTTACTGAAGATATAAGAAGGGAGAAAGGACACAAGCTTAAGAATAAGCAACTTGTTGGTATGGCTTGATCCACAAAGGAAGATAAGGACGAGATCAGCAAGAAGGCAATCGTATGCCCTCACTAGCATACCTAAGGAGGATGGTACCGTTTATGTTAAAGGATTAGCCTTTCTTTTCTATCATCCCGTCCAGACTTTGTTTTGATCATCGCATCATTTAAGTCTGCCTCGATAGTTGAGTCTCTGCACCTTAGTACTAGCATGATAGAAGATCCCATTTTTGTCCCAAATCTTGTTGGACGATCGGTCCATTTATTCATGACTTGTTTGGATTTCAGAATCCCTATGTTTCTAGGCCGTGGATGGATTCTAGGGATAAAGTGGTCATCCAATAAGGGGTGCCATTCTCGGTTTTGAAAGGAGGGTAGTTAGACTCTTGACTTGCTTTGGTAATACCCTCGAAGTCTCGTGTAACCTTCTAGGTTCTGTCATGGCTAGTTACCTAGAATCTCATGATGCAGTTGTTGGTAATCCGTTCGAGTAGAATTCACCGCTAAGTTGGATGGTTCGTTTCGCTTATGCATGAGTTATGGGGATCACCCTAGTAAGTACACTTGGCAACATGGATTGGCATCAGCAGACGAGATCCAGAATTCCCTAGTGAATTTTGGAGAGCTTGCATGAGTAAGTGGATACGTTTGAGCCAAGTATACTAGGAAAAGGATAAGTGAAAGTGGAATAAGAGGCGACAATGAAATGAGTTCTAACTCATATTTTGGAAATAGGAATCAAGGAGCTACGAAATCATGGAATTAAAAAGATGGTCAAGGCACCGAGGAATTAAGCTCAAGGAAATGCGACTTAGAAGACGTAAGGCTAGACACGCGCATCGTACCTCTTTTTAAAGAGTGTATCCTTGATCCCTGGTTTTTCCTGTAGAGCTTGCTCGCATGTTATCTTTTGGTGAATATCCTCTCGGTCCTGTTTCTGTTGCAAACCCCGTAGGGAGTTTACCTTGTTTATCTCCTCGATCCTATCGTGAGAACCTTAGGTAGAATCATATGGATGTAAACATGTGTTTGAAACATGTTATGATTGATATGGTTGCAAATGGTTCCAAGTGGTTGCTCGTGGATGCGCGAATACACATTAGATACTAGATCGACGCACTCACATTTCATATTGCATATGCACGAGTATTTATACCTGTTTATGGATGAAATGGAATGTGTTATCATGCGGATGTTGCATATGAATGAATGGTTGTGCACACATATGGCATTTATATGGCTAGGACTATTTGCATACATATTGGATTCATGGCACTAAACATAATTTGCATTAGAAGATCATTCAGGCCTGATCATTAGCATTAGCTAAAGAACATATACACACACTTTCTGCATGTGTTCATAAAGCATTAGTAGTCGTCTAAGGACAATGGTTACCTGCGGATGATGTTTTGATTAGATGGATGATGGATGGTAGGGTACGTTCTTCCTAACTTGGAGATTTCGGGGACGAAATCCTTAAAGGAGGGGAGAATGTAACAACCCGAATTTTAACGACGTGTTAAGACAAGAATCAAGGCAGAATTAAATTATAAATTCTGAATCAGGATAAACGGGTTGTGCCATTGCGTTCGTCTCGGAAAAATACGCGAAATAGAGTCCGAAATTTCGTAAATCGGAGTCCGTATGACCGAGATATGGCCTCGCGAAGTTTCACGAAAATTCAAATCCGAAAACAGATTTGAATTCAGCCCAAAAGGAGAAGGCGGGAAAATTCCCGCCAGATACACAGGGTGTCGACACCCATGTCGACATGGGTGTCGACCCCCCTCCAGGGGTCGAAATGGGTGTCGACCCCTGGGTCGACCCCCTCCAGGGGGTCGACATGGGTGTCGACCCCTGGGTCGACCCCCCCTGTAGAACCCCGACCTGGTGCACCTGCTTGTCATGTTGGCTCGGTTTTGGAGGCTTGTGACGATTTTGGATGGCTTGGATTCGATCTAGGGTTAATCCTATGGCCTAAAATGCTCCTAAACTCTATAAAAAGACCCTAACCCCCTAACCTAAATCACTCAAACTCTCTCATGCCACGAAGTGCTGCCCAAATGCCAAGTGATCATGGCCTCCATCTCCAACTCCAAGAGACTATGCATGCAAATCGGATCCGAATCGAAAGGTGCAAGCTTGCTACACCAAATCGAGGCTCGATCAATGTTGCTACGGCGATTTCATGACGGTTCTTCATCAAAGGAGCCACCTTTCTTCGTCACGACGATGCATAATCCTTCCCTAAGCCTCGCTATGTAAGTTCTAGCTACTTCTAGATCTAAACGGTAGTCTTAATGATGGCATGGAATAAAACGAGATTAAACTAAGTATGTTAGCCTATATGAACCTTGTCATGCCTCTTTTGCTTGAACCTATGACTTTTGGCTATGCTTAGTGACTAAATCATGTTATTCATGTTATGATTAACCTAGTTTATCTTGCAAGTTTGAATCTTTATCTATGGAATGCTAGCATGAACCTTTGGGAACCATTTGACTTGTGAAACATTGGCAAAGATTCGACTTTGGGGCTTATGCATGTAAATGAACCCAAACCCCTTATGATACCATGCATATTTGTGGCCAACCCCTTCTTGGCATCGTGCATGTTTTGAGGCCAATATGTAGCATAGTATCCTTACTATGTTGGCTCGCTTTTACTTGGGTTGGGAACACGATTTGGGGTAGGATAGACGAGCGTGATTATGACATGAAAATTTGATATGGGATTTCATGAAAATATGACACTCATGATACACCTAAATGGGGACATGACATGTGGGGTAAACATGGGACTTGAAACTAGACACGGGGGTTGTAAGTGTAATATGACACTAGACCAAACATGAAAGTGGCCAACTCGAGGTTGGGTTGAGTTTGTAGCATAAATCTACCCGGACCCGCCCGGTTTAACTAGTGGCTACAAACAATAGGATCCAATGTGAGAAGTTGGTCATGTCGCGCTTAAGACCCGAGGTTAGACTAGGTTGTGGTGTAAAACTACCCGGACCCGCCCGGCTTAACTAGTAACCACAACAAGGTCTAATGTGAGAGGTTGAGAGTGCATTAATTAAATTAATGCCACATGATAAGGTTAAGTAAATTTGACTAACGACACTTAACCGATATGACACGAATGGGTAGGTTAAGTGGGACCGGGCTTGATTTCTTAATGACACTTAACCATACAAGACAATTAGGGGATGGGGTTAAGTAATTTACACTCAACTAATCCGACTTGGTAATTAGATGGGGTTAAGTAATTTACACTTAACTAATCCGACTTGGTAATTAGATGGGGTTAAGTAATTTAGACTTAACTAATCTAAACACGGTAATTAGATGGGGTTAAGTAACCTATACTTAACTAATCTAAACACGGTAATTCGATGGGGTTAAGTTAAACACTTAACCAATCTAAACTTGGTAATTCAATGAGGTTAAGCAACCAATACTTAACCAACTTAACATGATAATATTATGGGGTTAAGTAACTTATAATTAACCAATTATACATGATGATTTGATGAGGTTAAGTAACCTATACTTAACCAATCTAACATGTGGACTTGATAGGGTTAAGTCACAAGACCTTTTGAATATACTTAACCCTTGTAGTATGATTAGTGGATGAGGTTAAGCTAACCCATACTCAACCAATCCGGCTCGATGATCTGATGCGATTTAGATAATTTATGCTTAATCAATCTAACACGATAATCTGATAAGGTTAAGACAAACCAATACTTAACCAATTTGACTTGATAGGGTTAAGTCATGCGCTTCTTGGTATACTTAACCAACTTGTAGGGATAAGCCTTAAACTTAAATACTTAGCCAATCTTGACGTGATTCGTAGGTGGGCTAAATCATGAACCTGAATAACAACACTTAACCCAATAGACAAGACCCTAGTGAGAGGAACTAGGTAGAAAATCGTGGTTAATCAAGGGTAACGGGGAAAATAAGCTAAGTGGTAAACCTTAGTTAAGTATAACTAAGTAATAATTCTTAGCCAAGGACATGGAACTAGTTCATGAATGGATGAGTAACCCGATATGGTATGTCATCGCTTAAACACACGAGGAGGAGCGAATGATCCGACTTGGATAAGGGCTCCAACGAACTGGGTGACGAAGCGGTAACTTCGGGGGACGTGAGGGTACTCTTGGTATCCCTCTGTGAGGTGGCAGGTGGTCCATGAAACCCGGCCTCACAGAGGTTAAGGTCTGCGATAGAAGAGCCAAGAGTATGCCTTGGTTGCTATGCGAGCGACCTAAAGAATGGGATGGATTAGCGTGGAGTCGACGATACTCGATTTTGCCCTGGATAGCACGTCGCCGACTACCTACCATCTTTAGTCAATCGTGTACGAACGGAAAGGCAGAGAAATCCCAACAGACCATGTTCTTACTATCGAGTCATGGGTGAGGTTGGCCCATAGGAAAGTGGGGCTATAGTGGGGCCGAGATATAGTTCTCATACATGATTTTTCTTGGATTGCCTTTTAGTAGTCGAGGGAGGGGTCACGTGGGACCATAGCCACGGGTACAAAAACGGACCTTGATATCTGTATCAGTAGACGACTTAAAGCTCCCGACCAAGTTCCATATTTCTTGATTTGCCCTGGCACGGAACTCGGATGGCACATTGAGGAACATGTGCGTCTAGACATGGAAAACGATTCACGATACATACGCGGGATAAAGGGCGCGGTTGACGGGTGGCATAATCCCTAGTGGCCCTAGGTGGCTGAACCCAAATCGAGACACGAAACCGTTCATTAGGTAGCATAATCCCTAGTGGTCCTAGGTGGCATAAATCCTAAGTGAACACGCGATAGTTCATGGTAAGAAAACATAACTAGATCAAGGGTAGCAGTCCAAAACAACTTCAAGGATAAAATGGTACTACGTTGAGGTGGTATAGATTTACATGGGGGAAGCCCGTACGGCCTACGGCAAAGGACTGAACTTATACATGGAAAGAAACATACGAGTTTGGAAAACCTACATATGCTATATATATTAGGTTGACATGGACCATTACATGACATTGGGCAAGGGGCATTCGTAGTTAACACATGACGCAGGTTGGGATACTAGTATGAGAGGTGCAGAGCAAATATACATGTTAGAACCATGAGAAATATACATGATAGATACCGTGGGATGTTATACATGATAGATACCTTGGGATAGTATACTTGGTAGAAACCTGATGATGTGATACCTTGATTTATCTTGACACCGTAGTTTATCATGATACCTTAGTTTATCTTGCTACAGTAGCCCATCCGGTTATCTTTGTTTAGCCTATCTATCTTGTCGTCATCCTTATGTTTACTTTCAGTTTATGCATGTCATGTTACCTTTACCTGTTTTTATACTGGAAGTAGATAGAACTTACCAGTCTTTATGACTGACCCCGTTTTGTTTCGCCTCTTTGTCTTCCGGTCCCCCCCCCAGGTTTTCAGGGAGGAAATGCTGTTGTTTAGTTCGGACCTCTTATGCTTGGAGGTCATCATGTATAGCTTGGACTTCTCTTGGCCGTGGCTGATTCACCGCTTTATTTTGGGGAATAAATTTATGAAAAGGTTTTATGCTTCTTTATTATTGCAAGACAGGTTTAGATGTATTCTGATGTAAAAGGCTTTAGACCTTGTTTTATAAGGTAAATGAATTTTTTTTTACTTCCGCTGTTTTATATATGTTCTGTCTTGTAATATTTCTGTGCATGTTTACCTCGATAATGCTTCACCAAACCTAGTGCATTCCCTTTGTGAGTGACCCTAGCGGAGGTGGGGTGTTACACTCTTTGCCATGACATTTTCTGATGCCGATTGAACTTCCATATGCCATTTGTAGCGCATCAGGTGCACGGTAGGATCTGTCCTACCATTGTAGGGCTCTAGTTGTGGAATTTTGAAATCTGGGGGATTGCGAGAATTCCTAATTTCTTGTGTGAACAAGTTGTGATTGACGTCATCCACGCCATTTTGATAAGTGCGGCCTCTTGAGAGGCATTCAATCAGATCTGATAGTCGATTTCCTTCAAAAAGTTGTTGCAAGTAGCCAATATAAGAGCTTGTGCCCCCAATGTTGAGTGCAGGAGAGGATGGAAGTTGTTGGTGAGCTGCTGGGAGCGGGTCGCGGAGGCTGGTTCATGGAGCATGGGGCTCGCGGTTCGCGGCTCGCAATCCAGGGTTGTGAAGGTCGGTTCGTGGTTCGAGGGTGACCCGGTCGTGGGTTCCCATCTTCGACTGCTCTTGATTCTGCCTCAAGAGCTGCTCCAGGCTGTGTCTTACGAGTCGAGTTTTGCTACTGAGCGAGGGGTTGCCCCCGAGTCCGGGTGATATACGAGCCGCTTCAATGGCTCCTTTTCGAGTGACTTGAATGTCGCTCAGCCTTCCATCTATCCAAGCGAAGAATCTATCCATCATCTCCTGTTGTTTTTAGAGGAGATCGTCTTGCCTTGCCATTTGATCACTCAACTCAGCGAGAACGACGTCCATCTCATCTCTAGTTAAGTATGCCGATGGATTTTCAGGAGAGGAAGCCTCATGGCTTGCCTCGTTTCTCGTGCCTTCATTGCCAACATCCTCAGCACCCTCAGTATGGGAGAAAGTTCCATCCTTCTTTCTTTTAACCATTGATCGAATAGCCAAGAAATCGATTCATTTAGAGCTAGAAATTGAAGTAGTATCGTGTGTCCCCTTCCTGGCACGCCAAAATGTTAGACCAAAAATTGGCACTAACACCCAAATGTAGATCACAGATCACAGAATGCAGAAAATGATAAATAAGAGGAGACATACGAAGTTTTTATAGTTGTTTGGCTGTAGGTGTTGCCTAAGTCCACTTTATAATCTTATTGTTATACTGACATACTACAAGAATCAGTTACATGCAGACACACAATCTGTGTGTTTAATTGAGATTATAAGAGCAGAATTTAGTTGTAGAAAGGTGCAAAATCCTTGTACTCAGTAATGGTGGAAGCCGTAGAGATGTGGGAGAAAGGCCATAGCCAAAAGTCAAAGAGCATCCCTCTAAAATTCCACGTAGAGGTGTATTTATAGCTGTAGGAGGGCTTCTGGGTTGACCGGTTCGTGATGGGGTATGTGACACCCGATCCGGGAAAGTAGGAGCGGGAGTAGCCTTGAGAACAGGTCAAAATTGAGTGTTGTTGATGTTATGGTACAGGCGGATCGTGATCCCTATATGCCCCGTGATTGGGGTCGTGGTCCAGGGGCGAGTCACGAACCGAGTCGATTGTAAGCTGGAGTGAGAAGCTGGGATGGTGAACCTGCGAGCGAGTCGTGGTCCATGGGTTAACCATGAACGGGTCATGATCAATATATGCTCCACGATCCAGGATGCTCCACGAGGTGTGGAGGCTTCTC
The DNA here is from genome assembly GCA_030737875.1 of Allium sativum. Taxonomy (NCBI): domain Eukaryota; kingdom Viridiplantae; phylum Streptophyta; class Magnoliopsida; order Asparagales; family Amaryllidaceae; genus Allium; species Allium sativum. Next base: position 418,142,513 of record CM060910.1, on the reverse strand, counting down.
GAACCGAAGAGTGGGGGGGAGCCGATGTCTGGGTCCCACGATCCGTTCCATATTCTGAACTTTCTGATGTTTCGTCACTTCATCCAAGTGATTGCCAGTCAATACCTCTACACGCGTCCACGAAAATGGGCATAACATTCAAACCGTAAGTCCGATTGAGCCAAACGAAAGCTCAACCTGAAGCTATTTCATAGGGCTACAAGGGTTATGGAGCTTTGCTGTATAATTGCTTTTTTCGGGCCTAAAAGAGGTCATCTGATCGGAGTTTCGGGCCTGTTTATGTTGATGATGTGATTTTGACCAAACCGCTTCTTGTTTGTTGACGATTCTCTCAGTGCCTGAGCGTGATGCTATCCAGAAATTCCGTGTGTGACAGCTTTTACCAAAAAGTGTGTCAATAACTTTTCCCCCTAGAACATATCTTGCTGGTTGAAGGAAGATGTGTTCTGGATAATTTGTAAGATCCATAATCCGTACCTGCAAAAAGATAAGACAAACAATGCAAAAATGTTTCCGAGACGGCCTTACCGAAGTAAGATGACCAAGGAAATGCTGTGAGGATCCACGACGGCCTTACCGGAGTAAGATGACCGAGGAAATGCTATGAGTATCCACAATGGCCTTACCAGAGTAAGACGTCCGAGGAAATGCGATGAGTATCCACGACGGCCTTACTGGAGTAAGACGACAGAGGAAATGCTAATGCAGTTTGTTTATACTGGACGGATCCAGTTAGGAGTCGGAGCTCATCAATGATCTTTATTGATTCATGAAAGCGAAGCTGCAGTTATTCTAACCATGAACACGACTAGAGAGTACGGGTCGGTTCCGTGCGTGTGGGCCGATGTTGCCGTAGTTATTGCATGCAAAGAAAATAAAGAAGGGCGAGAAGTCGCCTTAAAGCCTAAAAACATGAACTATGGACCAGAGTCCGGTAAACTGAAGAGATCCGCTGAATGGGATCAGCGAATGATAAGCCCGCGATTGCTCGATCCAGGATCATTCCTTATTCGGGTAATAGGTGGTGGCAGCGCAGGTGTAGGCGCTATTGGTTGAGTGACATACTCGGCTAGCTCTCCTCTTCTGACCCGGTCCTCAATAAGGTCCCGCAAGTGCCTGCAGTCATCAGTATTGTGACCGTCTATGTCATGAAATATGCAATGCCTTCCGGAGTTGCGCTGTCCAAGCATTGGCTCTCTCTTGGGAGGCCTTGGATATGAGGTAGTGCCTACTATATCCACGTAGATGTTGCTCAGACTGTCATTCAATTCAGTGTATCTTTCATATTTAGGCCCTCTCCGAGGCTAGTTGTTGCGATCATTCTTGGCATCGGCTTTTCCTTTGCCTTTTCCAGAATCAGACGGTTCTCCGTCTTTAAGCATATTGACATCGAGAATGCATTTCTTCGAAGTTGCATCTTCTTCCCGTAGAAATATATCTTCTTCAAGGTAGAATTCGCTGAGATTTCGTGGTGGATCTCGGTACAAGGATTTTTTAAACTCCGAGTTATCTAAAACGCTGGATATTGCTACCATGGATGGTTCAGGGCGATCAACTGATGTTGCTGCAATGTTGAATCTTTCCAGAAATGAACGCAGAGTTTCTCTGGGAATCTGCTTGATTGCAGTGAGCGACATGACATTCTTGGGTCGTGCAATGTGGACCCGTAACTCTTCAAGGAAGCAGGCGACCAACATATTCCAGCTGTTGATCGATTCCGTTTCTAGCGGCTGAATCCACATGGCTGCTATATCAGTCAGAAAGAGAGGAAAACACTTTGCCATGACGTTTTCCGATGCCGATTGAACTTCCATATGCCATTTTTAGCGCATCAGGTGCTTGGTAGGGTCTGTCCTGCCGTTTTAGGGCTCCAGTTATGGAAGTTTGAAATCGGGGGATTGCGAGAATTCCTGATTTCTTGTGTGAACAAGTTGTGATTGACGCCATCCACATTATTCTGATAAGTGCGGCCTCTTGAGAGGCGTTCAATCAGATCTGCTAGTCGATTTCCTTCAAAAAATTGTTGCAAGTTGCCAATATCAGAGCTTGTGCCCCAATGTTGAGTGGAACAAAGGATGGAAGATGTTGGTGAGCTGCTGGGAGCGGGTCACGGAGGCTGGTTCATGGAGCATGGGGCTCGCGGTTCGCGGCTGCGATCCAGGGTTATGAAGGTCGGTTCGTGGTTTGATGGGGGCGACCCGACCAGGTCGTGGGTTCCCATCACGGACCGCTCCTGATTCTGCCTCACGAGCTGCTCCAGGCTATGTCTCATGAGCCGAGTTTTGCTACTAAGCGAGGGGGTTTCTCCCGAGTCCGGGTGATACACGAGCCGCTTCAATGGCTTTTTTTCCAGTGACTTGAATGTCGCTCGGCCTTCCATCCATCCGAGCGAAGAATCCGTCCATCATCTCCTGTTGTTTTTGGAGGAGATCGTCTTACCTTGCCATTTGATGTCTCAACTCAGCGAGAACGACGTCCATCTCGTCTCTAGTTTAGTATGCCGATGGATTTTCATGAGAGGAAGCCGCATGGCTTGCCTCGTTTCTCGTGCCTTCATTTCCAACATTCTCAGCACCCTCAGTACGGGAGAAAGTTCCATCCTTCTTTCTTTTAAACATTGATCCAATAGCCAAGCAAATCGATTCCATTAGAACTAGAAATTGAAGTAGTATCGTGTGTCCCCTTCCTGGAGCGCCAAAATGTTAGACCAAAAATTGGCACTAACACCCAAATGCAGATCACAGATCACAGAATGCAGAAAATGATAAATAAGAGGAGACATACGAAGTTTTTATAGTGGTTCGGCTGTAGATGTAGCCTAAGTCCACTTTATAATCTTATTGTTATACTGACAGATTACAAGAATCAGTTCCATGCAGTCACACAATCCGTGTGTTTAATTGAGATTATAAGAGCAGAATTTAGATGAAGAAAGGTGTAAAAACCTTGCACTCAGCAATGGTGGAAGCCGTAGAGATGTAGGAGAAAGGCCTTAGCCAAAAGTCAGAGAGCGTCCCTCTAAAATTCCATGTAGAGGTGTATTTACAGCTGTAGTAGGGCTTTTTGGTTGACCGGTTCGTTATGGGGTACGTGGCACCCGATCCAGGAAAGTAGGAGCGGAAGTAGCCTTGAGAACATGTCAAAATTGAGTGCTGTTGATGTTGTGGTACAGGCGGTTCGTGATCCCTATATGCCCCAAGATCGGGTCGTGGTCCAGGGGCGAGTCACGAACCGAGTCGATTGCAAGCTGGAGTGAGAAGCTGGGATGGTGAACATGCGAGCGAGTCGTGGTCCATGGGTTGACCACGAACAGGTCATGATTAATATACGCTCCACGATCCAGGATGCTCCACGAGGTGAGGAGGCTTCACGAATCGAGGAGTGGGGGGAGCCGACGTCTGGGTCCCACGATCCGTTCCATATTCTGAACTTTCTAATGTTTCGTCACTTCATCTAAGTGATTGCCAGCCAATACCTCTACATGCGTTCACGAAAATGGGCATAGCTTTCAAACCGTAAGTCCGATTGAGCCAAACGAAAGATCAACCTAAAACTAATTCTGAGGGCTACAAGAGTTATAGAGCTCAGCTCCGTAATTGCTGTTTTCGGGCCCAAAAGAGGTCATCTGATAGGAGTTTCGGGCCTGTTTATGTTGATGATGTGATTTCGACCAAACCGCTTCTTTTTTGTTGACGATTCTCTCAGTGCCTGAGCGTGATGCTATCCAGAAATTGCATGTGTGACAGCTTTTACCAAAAAGTGTGCCAACACAATCCATAAGCTCAAGCACCTTCTAGAGCAACCATTATCCGTGAGCTTAAACATCCTTGAGTCATCTTCATAACTTCGTTACATTTCATCGACCAACGAACACTTCATTTTGCTTTGAATATTTCATCTGAATTGACCCGAAGCTATGCCCATCATCGAACCATAATAAACATCACTTAATTCACTTAATAATGGATCACCATCTTCTTGGATCACCATCAATCATTATGGTTCGCACCGCCGATCCATAATTCTACACACATGCCAATGGATCGCACCCATCCATGCTAGAATAGATCCAAGCCCTTCGATCGATCCATGCCCTTCGATCCAATGCTTTCCCCAGGCCGACTGATCCATCTGCACCACATGCTGGTCCATCATAAGTACTCCACTACGTCTTGGCCGATCCATCAAAGCCAACGGTCCATCAACGCACAACGTTTTATGCGATCCATCAGTTCGCAGCAATCCATGCGATCCATGAGTCCACGATCCATGAGATCCAGTTCCCCACCGATCCATGCGATCCAGTTCTCCATCGATCCATGTGGTCCATCCATTTCTTGCATCACACTCCAAGCAATCCATGCCCATGCGTCTCTTGATCCCCCAATACGTTTGATCCATCACTCAAATCTGTTTTTGATGAATCGATCCATTCTTTTCATGCTTTAACACCAACATCTGTGCATCATCTCATCCAATTCGACCAATTTCAACCAAACAATCAATAGCAATCATTAACAAATATTAGCACAAAAATTAATCATCATCCAATCAAACGAAATTCGCCAAATCATGATAAAACGATAAATAAATCAATAAATGGATCTAAACTTGCATAAACATATAATTAACATATGAATTTATCGTTATAAACTTACTAGATTAGATACTATGGTGATTCGAATTAAATATATACTTACCTCCATTAATCTAGGTGAAAATGACTCGAAATGATGAAATTAAGATCAAACAAACCCATATAATCTATTGAATCCATGTGAGAGATGCTTATTACTCACCAAATCAACAAAATAGCTTGAAATCAATGAATCTCAAATCCAGACAGCGAAGAACAGTGAAGAACGTCCTCAGAATCAATTAATTTGATGTGATCTAACCTTCTTTAATGTTGTTCTTCAATCTTCCTATGTAACCTATGAATTAAATGAAGTAGTGGTGTATTTGGTTGATCCGGAGAATACATACACCCAACCAAATGAGAGAATAAAGAGACTAAACTCTTTTCCTTACCCCTACCCTACTATTTATAGCCAACAGCCCCTATCCATAATGGGCCTCACTAATCAGCCGACTAATGACTAATTAGTATGTCCAGAAAACTAACAACACTAAAACAATGATTCCTCTCAAACCATACAGCGAAAACTTTAATGTGACTAATCTACGGAATTGTAAACATCATTTCTGATCCAATGAAATCGATCCCATCACATGGTTCAATTCTAAACAAAAGTTATCCCCTAAACAAAAATAATAAATGGTCACAAATAAAATTGATAAAAATCATGGACATGTCTCACGTCCCCATGAACAACATATAAAAGTTTGAGAATTATCCGATCCTTGGGAAATTAAATAAAAATATTTTTACGATCCTCCATACATTAAATGCGAGCAGTTACACCTATGAATTCCTATAATAAGGGAACTTTAAATGTTTGTTTTGAATAATGTTCTGGGAAATTGTTTTAAAAACTAATTTTCTCAAATAAAATATTTTTGTAATGTACACACACTTTAACACCTTTCGGGCGTATGAGCAAGAGAATTAGACAATTTAATAAAAAATGTGTTATGAGATGTGTGAGTCCACTTTATCAGTTAATTTCAGACTTGTACGATCGAAAATATTTACGATGAACTAATTTGAGATGAGTTTTGGTGTTTGCCATTTTATGGCATATTTTGATGATTTTAAATCTTTAGGTTGTGAGTTTCTCTAGTTAGCCTAATTTTTACTAGTTTAATGGTTCGAGATCTCCTGTTGGTGCGTAATCGATGAGGAACTATTTTTGATGTATTTTACGTTCACCGATGAGATGAGGCGAATTAGATGTAAGCAGTCCTATTTGGGGATTATGGTTATAGATAACCATCTCGATGTTATTTTTTACTTGTTGATGAGATGAGGCAAGCCTCTTAATGATGATTTCATGATGTTAAGATGTTTTATGGTGGTTTTCACTTGTCGATGAGATGAGACAAGTCATGATGTAAGCTAATCTCGTTAATAAGTTGAGATGAGTAAGCTATCCAATTTACTCGCTGACAAGATGAGGCAAAGTATATATATTTCATAATGCTTTTTTATGTTTATAATGTTTTCCTGATGTGGTATCATCTAGCGGCTAGTAAATCGTTAGGTGTAAACATATGTTATGGGACGTACATTCACATCTTTTGGGTCCTATCCGAGAAGTTGAGATACATTCATGATTTTAGTCATACTATAAACCGATTACTCGATTTGAGTCATCACGATGTTGTTATTGACTCCAACCATCATGATGTTATATTACTCAAGCCTTTATGACTTGGAGTCATCCCGATGTTATAGACTTTCACGGGGGTCAAGATGTTACGTGGCTCCAGTCATCATGATGTTATGTTACAAAATAGTAGTACTAGTCAAGATGTGAGCACAAGTAGCATTGCTTCGGCATGCAAGTAAGGATCTGGCCAATCTAGGATTTCTTTGAGTTTTATATTTTGATTTCACTGATTTTTGACGACTGTTACATTGATAGCCTAATGCTAGATGAGATGTACATAAAAATAGGGTGAAATTACTTGTGATGTTATTTTTAATTGAGCTCTTTGTTTATGGATTAACGTTTTTATGAATTTATGGTCTATGCGATGTTTAAGATGGTTTTGAGATGGCTTTATATTTATGCCGATGAGATAAGGCATAAATGATTATGAGACTCGTTTATGATGGGTTTGGATTTGTGTTGGTTCTATATTTGTACCGATGAGACAAGGTATAATAAATAAGAAAATTATATTATACAAGTTTTATGATGTATTGAATCATATTTTGCGATTTTAGTATATGCCAATGAGATGAGGCATATCTATGTGTTTATCCTTTATATGAAGGTTATATACATGTGATGTATAGTTATGCTAATACCCTCCCTTTTGGGGATAGCTCATTCCTTTGTAGTCATTGTCGATATTCATATACACCGCCGATGATGTGAGGCGGAAGCAATGATTAATCGAGTCTTACCTTTAAGACCCCACTTGTTGATGTCCTATTTGCTTAAGTGTAAGAACCCGAAACCTCCCCGGTCTCCGAAGAGAAGAGGAAGAACGGATTGAATTGAGAACAAGACGAATCAGAACACAAACAGAAGAACATTTCATTGCTTATTACAACAATTTCATCAGAATACAAAAATCTACAGAGTATGAATAAATCATATACATTTGATCAATATCAGAGATTTACAAATTACAATGCAGCGGAAAAATAATACAAAACACAACTGAAAGAGATAAACGGATACAGAGCATTCCGGATATCATTCCAGCTGTAAACTAGGATCATGTGAATATAAATCTGCAAAACCAAAACTACTAGCTGCCCGTGTGGAAAATAAGGGAACCCAGAGTTTAGGTTAAAACAATAAAACTCCAGGGCAGTCATGTGACTTGTGTGAGAACTAAAACGGTTATTTAAAACTTTACTTTAAATCAAATATATCAAGGGACCGCGCCATATAACACGGAACGGGTTTCCTCCCCAGAATACAAGTGCATATAACAAAAAAGCGCAATGATTTCTGGAAAAATGAAGCTATTATAAGAACTAGGTCCTATCACACAATGCAACGCAAGCCGGGGGATTGGGTTTTCCCTTATAACAGCCAAACATGCTTGGTATGTTGGAACAAATCATTTGATAATATTATAAGTGCATAGTGTTTAAAACAACTTCAAATATGAATGTATCAATCCTAGATGGCATGGGTACCATATATCAACTCGCCAATACTAGGCTCTATAATCAAAACCGCAAATGTCACGTATTGGAAGTTGGATTTCCATCTGTGAACCAAGGCAAGGGATCGTCCTTACCGCTTCGAGACAATCTAGCCTACCATGTCTCAGGCAAGTACTCTGTCAAGCCTTTGGATCATCAGGGCTGGTCCACTCAATGTGGATTAAAATGCCTGAACACTATGTTTCCCCGCCCTATGGGGCGTAAACTAGTCATATCCTGACCAAACTATCGGCCACGGAACGACTGATATAACTGAGGCGCCTCGCTATCCATCATCCACATAAGTAAAATGTCCGGGTGTGCAACGCGCTGACACCACTCCTAGCTAGAAAGAAACGCATGTCCTCCCTGAAGTCCTCTCCCGTTTCTGGTCCACACCGGGGTGTGAGGCTCGCGAATTAACGCTACACAAAGCTACTCCATATTAAAGTCATGCTTTGATCATCAACCACAAGACTCTGCTTTTCAACAGAAGCCTTGATCATTTGCATCTCAGCATGCCATACAGGCAATTCATGCTATGCAACCGATGTCTATCAATCACACAGAATGAAATACGATGTCAGACACACATCCATTTACAAGTTCTCTCTGGGTATGAACGAAACCGGAGGCACCTTATTCCTCCCCCATATATCCAATACAGGGGAGAGGCCCTCGCATTCCGGTCGATCTCCAAGTACGTCTGGATGATCACCACTTATTACCTTGCCTTGGGTGTACAGCCCAATCAGGACATCAGTAATCATTTAAACAATGTGAAGACCTCCTGTCCTCCACCACCGTCTTCATCCTCGACACAACGTCGAATCAGTTATTCAGAATGGGATAAACCCGATCTTTCTGAATAACTCGCGTATATAATAAACAAGTGTTATAAAAACACAAAATATTCCTCATTCCAATCCAGAATATTCCTTTATTAAAATATTCTTATATTTTGGAAAAGGTTCCCATTAATTTTATCAAAGAAAAATTCTTTAAATTTATTCTTTAATCTACCTTTGGATATCATTTCAATCTAATTAAAGATGCATTAAAACTCCACTTGGTTTTAATCTTCCCAAAAATCTATATTAACGATTGTTTATCTTGGGAAATCATATCCAGTCCTTAACTGGGTTAAAGAACCAATGTCATTTAAAACACGGTTCACGATAAACCCAACATCACATTCCATTCCATTAGCCTATAACCGTAAATTAGCAAGTGAACAATTCCCTATGTATTAACCCCGAAGGCCGAAACCAACATTAGATCAATAACCAGGAAACCATTCAACTTAACTAATCTCCAGTTAGTTTCTGATTTTCTTATCTTTGTTGGGTCTAAGAACAGTATTATTAAAGATACCATTCACGACAACCCAAAATCACATTCCATTGACAATGGAATCTTCATGGAAAACAAATCGATATATATACTCGATATAAACTTCCATATCCAACCGATAATATAAATGGAATAATGACAAGGCCTTTTAAATTCCATATATATTAACCGTCTTCCTCTACAGAATCTTACTTCGATTATTACAAAATCGAATTCCATACAATTCCAATTTAATATGTTAAATTAGAAAACTTTGCTTTGGAAAATCTCCTTTAAATCTTAACAAAAGATTTATAAATTCCAAATCCCATTTCACTATAAACCGGTTTAAGAACGAATGTCGCTAAAACACAGTTCACAACAAACCCAATTCACATTCGATCAGTCTCTAACCGTAAATTAGTAAGAGAAAAATTCCCTAAGTGTTAACCCCGAAGTGTAATAACCCGGAAATATGAGCCAATTTAAAATTTTTATTTTGGCAAATTTAGCGAATTTTGATTATTTAAAATGAATTATTTCAAATAGTAACGACGAGAAATTCATTTTGAATAGAATTCGAACGTATATATTTATATAGATCATCGTTTGAATATAAATATTTATTTTAATTATAAAAGGAATTGAAAATGGCATGGTAGTTTGAAAATTCGATTTCAAATTTCAAAAGAGTGTACATGATTCAAAATAAACCGGATTTTAGTGAAACCAAAAATATTAGAATCTATTTGAGAATATCTTTCCAATGAATCCGAAAAATTGAAATTTCATAGCGGGGATAAAAATTTATGCCCAATTGAAAATTCAGAATAGTCGCTATGGAATTGTAGCCCTTAAAAATGGCCATTTTGCAAACGACCTCGGTTTTCGACGAAACCACTTTTGTTGGATCCGTGATGTCAAATTATTGCTAGATTCCAAAATTCGAAATTTTTCGAATCAATATGTGAGCGTGGCAAAGTTAAACGTGTTTTGACCAGTTTTAGTTGATTTTAATCGACGAGAAAATGGCCATTTTTCAGACGGTCTCGGAATTTGACGAAATTAGTTTTATTAGAACTGTATCATCAATACGAAGCTAGAAAATATTTTTTGGGAATTTCAGAGTCCATATGTGGCTCCGGTAAATTGAAATGCACGTTCAAATTCAATATATAGATTTATATTTTGATTTTGACAGAAACTGATTGAAACGATCGAACCAACTTACGATACATATACCATTGTGTTCGAAATGGGGGTAATTAGCTATGAACGACAGGCGGTGGGTCTCGGTTGGAGATCGAATTTAGAAGTTGCTTTTTAGAATTGATTTAATAATAAAAAATATATATTTATATAAAACCCCCTTTACCTCTCCCCTCCCCCGTTGACTCAGAAGAAAAAAAAAGAAAAAAACCCACGACTACCCAGCCCCCCCCCCCCCCCCCCCGTTCGTCGCCACCACCGTTGGCGTCGCGCCTCCCCTGGCGTCGCACCTCCCCCAAGCCCTCTCCTTTCCTTCAAGCGCTTCTCGCGAACCCTCCTCCCAGCCCTAACCCTAAACGGAGGCCGCCAAACCCGCACCCCCATCACGACACTCGCGAGCTCCACCTCCCCACCACCTCTGACGCGCCTGCCGCCGCTCCTGCTACCCTCAGCGAGCCACCTCCGGCCAATTGCGGGCCCGCCGCCGGTCAGAGGCACCGCTTTCCCCTTTACTCAACCTCATCTTGCCGATTAACCCCTTCTTTCTACAATTCAAGGTAAATAATATCGAACTAAATCTTATTTTCAGTTATTTTATTTTTATATAAAGTTTTTGAAATTAAAGATTTGATTTTTTTTATATACACATAAAAATGTGATCTTTCTACGTGAGGTGATAAATTAAAAATATAATCTTTTCCTTATGTAGCGAATTAAAAATATAATTTAAGAATAAAAATATGATCTTTATTGTGAAGTGAACAGAATAAAAATATGATCTTTATTTTAAAGTGAACAATATAAAAATATGATTTTTATATTAGGGAGGGACATGCAGCGTTATAAAAAATCGATTTTTGCATGTATGGTTTTGGAATAAAAATATAATTTTTAGTCATATACAAAAGATTGATTTATATATATATATATATATATATATATATATATATTAGTGAACTAAAAATATGATTTTTATATAGTAGCGATAAAAATTCGATTTTTATTGTTTATAAAGAAATGATTTTTGAAATGATAAAGAGTGATTTTTTATATATATTAGTGAACTAAAAATATATGATTTTTATGTGTAGAAAGCGATATTAAAAATGTGATTTTTAATATCGACTACGTGAAACAGATCTCATTGGAAGCAAGGTGAAGATTTCCTACATAAGAAGAGTCGCGACGTTTGGTTTAGCTAGTCGGTGAGAACTCCTCACTTTTATTTCGATTTCTAGTTGAAATATATACTAGGATGCAGACGGTGCTTAGTAGCACACGACACCCGTTGTCCACAGACCATGGATGACTTGTTTGTTTAATGGGTGTGTTGTGAAAGTTGATTGTGTGATGTGGAATGGAATAAAATATTTTATAGTGGAAAATATTTTATAGTTAAAAATATAATTTTTAACGTGTATATAAAATAAATAGTAATAAACAAATTGGACGATTTGTTTATACACTGATTTGACTGATATTGATTGGGACGATAAATTTTACACATCGCCCAACTACACAAATAAAATCTGTGTTTGTTGATTTGAAACCCCACACGGGTATTGGGATGATATTTGACGTACACTAATCCCGGTTGTTTAGTTGTATGTCAATCGATGGGTTGACCGACTGTATAAGCGTTAATTTTTTATATTTAATGCTTATGCAGTTGTGTGGTGCACTCTGGATGATGGTTGATGATTTATCGTTGTTTTTATATACATGTGTTGTAGGGAATCCATATAATTAACATTATATGGTAATTGATTGGGCCTCATTCCCATTTGGAAAATAAGAAATATAAATTCATGTGTTGAATAGAATAAATATTCATGTGTTGAATAGAAATAAATATTCATGTGTTGAATAGGAAATATATATTCATGTGTTGAATAGAAATAAATATTCATGTGTTGAATAAAAAAATAAATATTCATGTGTTGAATAAAATAAATATTCATGTGTTGAATAGAATAAACATTAATGCGTTCAATAAAAGCCGTGTTGATTAGATTTACGCCATTTTGACGTGAACGATATTTATATCGATTTTATTCATTTTTATAATGAATACCGAAAAGGAAGTGATTTCAAAATATAACGGTTTGAAAATATTATCATTTGCATATCGATGATGTGGAATATTCAATTTTGATTCGAAATTGAATATGAAGTTGAAATCGTTTTGAAAACAAATTTAAAACGATTTATAAAATACGTTTTAAAAGGAAATCGGCGAAATATATAATATAATATATATATATATATATATATATATAATGGCCTGAATAGAACGCGCCGCGCCGCGGCAGTTCGCGAATTTCGACCATAGACTTCGAGTGGATATTACAGGAGATCCGACCGACGGATTCTCCTAAAACCGGAACCGTTGGGTTCGTATCGAAAAGATCTTTCTAATGAATATTAGAGATTTGAAATCTAATGGTTGGATTTGGAATTATGTCCAAATCAAATTTGGAAAAGGTTGATGTAAGTGCAGTTCGATGTCCATTGGTGGAAACCGACTGTACGGGACTTGATAAAATTATTAAAAATAGTAATAATTTGTGTAAAATCATAAGAAATGATTTGTGAAGAACTGGGATGAAAAACTCCAAATTTGAAAAGATAAAAACAGATTTTTATCGAAAAGAACTAGTTTTGAACTAGAATTATAATCCCATTTATTTTTAAAATAAATAAAGTGGATTTGAAATGGTTTTGAAAATAATCAGAGTTTCCAATAATTGAATTGGAATGGATTTTAATCGAAATTGTCTTTGGAATATTTCGATGTTGGATTTCGTGATTATACAGATATTGTTATGGAAATTTGAAAGATATATTTATATCGTTATTTCCAATACGGTATTTATGGGTCATAGAATTTGATATTGAATATAAGCCGATATATTTTCTTTTCAGAGCCTTGTATTTAATATCAAATGGGATTTGGGGTTTGTCGTGAATGGTGTCTTCACTAACACTATTCTTAAACCCAGTTGAGAAAAGATTAAATCTTTTTATTTAGATTTAATGAAGCGTACCAATTAAATGGGATTTAATTGGAATTGGATTAGAATGTGATTTTGGGTTTATCGTGAACCGTGTTTTAAATGACATTGGTCCTTTAACCCAGTTAATGACAGGATGTGATTTCCCAAGTTAAATAATCATTGATAGCGATTATTGGGAAGATAAAAACCAAGTGGCGTTTTAATGAATCTTTAATTAGATTGAAATAATCGAGAATGGAGTATCACTAGTTTTGCTCCAGGCGATAGTTAAATCTTTAATTAGATTTGAACGTGAAATGGTAATTGAATTTACCGATAACACCGTGGTGTTAGATATGAAGTATGACCAGTTTTGCTTCATGGGATGAATAGATTGGGATTGGGAAATAAAGTAAATGATTACTTCGGCGTGGTTCGCTAATCCCGACTAATTTGAATTGATATTCAAAAGAAGATTAAAGAATAAATTTAAAGAATTTATCTTTGATAAAATTAATGGGAACCTTTCCCAAAGTATAAGAATATTTGAATAAAGAATATTCTAAATTGGAATGAGGCATATGTTGTGTTTGTGTAACACTTGTTTATTATATACGCGAGTTATTCAGAAAGATCGGGTTTATCCCATTCTGAATAACTGATTCGACGATGTGTCGAGGATGAAGACGGTGGTCGAAGACCGGAGGTCTTCACATCATTTGGGTGATTACTGATGATTTTGATTGGGATGTACACCCAAGAGGAGGGAATCAATTGGTGATCGTCCAAACGTACTTGGAGATCGATGGATATGCGAGGTGCAAGGTGCCTCCGGTTTCGTTCAGACCCAGAACGAACTTGTAAATGGACTGTGTGTCCGACATTGGATTTTAGTCCGTGTGACTGATTTCTATTAAATATATATCTGTTTGGCGGCGGAGAATTTATTCTCTTGCTTAACTCCCTTCTCTGAGACGTACGAGCTCAGGGGTTATATATTGATGGTTATCAATCGCATGGAGAGAATTGCCTTTGTGGCATGCCTAAGTGGCAAATGACCAAGGCTTCTATTGAAAAGCAAAGTCTTGTGGTTGATGATCAAAGCATGGCCTGTGTGGCATAGCTTTGTGTAGCGTGGATTCGCGAGCCTCACACCCCGGTTGTGAACCAGAAACGGGAGAGGTCATTAGGGAGGACATGCATTTCTTTCTAACTAGGGTGGTGCTAGTGACCTACCAGCCCTGACATTTATATTATTTTCACCTGTGTGGTTGTTGCTGTTGCGAGACGCCTCGGATATATCAGTGACTGTGTGGAACCGATGGAGTCATTTGGCTCATTTACGCCCCAAAGGGAGGGGAAACATAGTGTTCAAGCATAATAATCCACATCGGTGGACCGGCCCTGATGATCCAAGGCTTGCCTGCGCGCTTGCCTGAGATATGGTAGGCTAGATTGTCTCGAATCGGTAGAGGATGATCCCTGGCCTCGGTTCATAGATGGAAATCCAACTTCCAATACGTGACATTTGCGGTTTTGATTGTAGAGCCTAGTATTGGCGACATGATATATGGTACCCATGCCATCTATGATTGATATTTATGATTGAAATTGTTTTGACACTATACACTTATAATAGTATCGAGTAATTTGTTTTTAACGTACCAAGCATGTTTGGCTATTATAAGGGAAAACCCTATCCTCCGGCTTGTGTTGCATTATGTGATGGGACCTGGGTCTTATAATAGCTTCATTTTTCCAAAAAGCATTACGCTGTTTTGATATATGCACTACTATTCTTGGGAGGAAACCCGTTCCGTGTTATACGGCGTGGTCCCTTGATTTATTTTATTTTAAAGTAAAGTTTTAAATAACTGTTTTAGTTCTCACACCAGTCCCATGACTGACCTAGAGTTTATTGTTTTAACCTAAACTCTGGGTGCCCTTATTTTGACACGGGAAGCTAGTAGTTTTGGTTTTGTAGATTTATATTCATAAGATCCTGATTTACAGCTGGAATGATATCCGGAAAGCTCTGTATTCATATATCTCTTTCAGTTGTGTATTTTATTATTTTTCCACTGCGATGTATTTAAATGTAATTTAAATCTTTGATATTTTCTATGTAATATTTATTCATACTCTGTATATTCTTGTATTATGATGGAATTGTTGTAATTAACAATGAAATGTTCTTATGTTTGCGTCCCGATGTGTCTTGTCCTCAAAGAAATCCGGGCTTTCCTTACCGGGGAAGTTCGGGTCTTAACATGAAGGCTGAAACCAACATCAGATCAATACCCCGGAAACAATTCAACTTAACTAATCTCCAGTCAGTTTCTAATTTTCTTAACTCCATTGGGTCTAAGAATACTATTATTAAAGATACCATTCACGACAACCCAAAATCCAATTTGATATTAAATACAAGGCTCTGAATAGAAAATATATCGGCTTATATTCAATATCAATTTCTTAAATCAACAAATATCGTATTGGAAATATTGATATATATATATATATATATATATATCTTTCAAATTTCCATAACAATATTTGTATAATCATGAAATCCAACATCGAAATATTCTGAAGACAATTTCGATTCAAATCCGTTTCCAATTTAT
The DNA here is from genome assembly GCA_030737875.1 of Allium sativum. Classification (NCBI taxonomy): domain Eukaryota; kingdom Viridiplantae; phylum Streptophyta; class Magnoliopsida; order Asparagales; family Amaryllidaceae; genus Allium; species Allium sativum. The sequence continues at coordinate 418,126,557 of CM060910.1, read as the reverse complement.
ATATTGGAAATTCTGGTTATTTTTAAAACCATTTCAAATCTAATTTATTTATTCTAAAAATAATTGGATTATAATTCCAGTTCAAAACTAGTTCATTTCGATAAAAAACTATTTTCATCTTTTCAAATAAGGAATTTTTCATCTCAATTCTTTCCAAATCATTTATTATGATTTTACAAAAATTATGGATATTTTTAATAATTTTATCAAGGCCCGTACAGTCGATTTCCATAAACGGCCATCGAACTGCACTTACAACGACCTTTTCCAAATTTGATTTGGACATAATTCCAAATCCAACTGTTAGATTTAAAATCTCTAATATTAGTTAGAAAGCTCTTTTCGATACGAACACAACGGTTCTACTTTTAGGATAATCCGACGGTTGGATCTCCCGTAATGTCTGTTCGAAGTCAATGGTCGAAATTCGCGAACTGCCGCTACGCGGCGCGTTCTATTCAGGCCATTATATTATATATATAATAAATATTTCTTCGATTTCGATTTAAAATGTATTTTATAATCGTTTTAAATTCGTTTTCAAAACGATTTCAACTTCATATCCAATTTCCAATCAAAATTGAATATTCCATATCATCGATGTATAAATGATAGTATTTTCAAAACATTATACTTCGAAATCATTTCCTTTTGAATAGTCATTATAAAAATGAATAAAATCGATATAAATATCATTCACGTCAAAACGACGTTAATCTAATCAATACAGCTTTATATATTTAAATATTTTCGTGTCCATCCCAAATCGGACGTCAAAATCAGATTTTGATCTTTTACTGAATATTATTTTAAAATATTCATTATTTTAAAATAATCGTTATTTTAAAATATTCATTCTTTCTGAACTGGAATCCGACACAGTCAATTACCATATAATTTTATTTATATGGATTTCATACGCACATGTATACAACAACAATCAAACTCAGTCAACCATCATCCAAAGTGCATTCTACACTACATAAGCATTAAATATAAATATTCAACGCTTTTAACAGTCTGTCAACCAATCGATTGACATACAGCTAATTATTGGGACTAGTGTATGTCATATATCACCCCAGTACCCGTGTCGGGGTTTCAATCAACAAATAATGAATTTTATTTGTGCAGTTGGGCGATGTGTAAAATTTATCGTCCCAATCAATATCAGTCAAATCAGTGTACATAAACAAATCTTCCAATTTGTCTATGAATATTTATTTCATTCCTATACACATTAAAAATTATAATTTTAACTATACAATATTTTGAACTACAAAATATTTCATTCCATTTCACATCACACAATCAACTTTCATAACATAACCAACCAAACAAACAAGTCGTCCATGGTCTGTGGACAACGGGTGTCGGGTGCTGCTAAGCACCGTCTGCATCCTAGTATATATTTCAACTAGAAAATAGAATAAAAGTGAGAAGTTCTCAGCTTTGGGTTCCAATCCACCAGTCTTTCTTTTTGAACCGTTTGGATTCTGTTTTGATTTCCATCGATACCATCGCTATCTTTTCCCGCTGTTCATAGTAAAAATCATATTTTTAATATGATGTTTATTTTAAAAATCACATTTTTATAATGGCACTTCACATATAAAATTCAACGCCTTTTTCTATATAAAAATTATATTTTTATATCTCTACTTCTTATATAAAGATCGAACTTTTATCACTACTCCATATTTAAAAATCGGATTTTTATATCGTTATTCATATAATAAAAATCATATTTTTATTATCACTATAATATAAAAATCATATTTTTAATATCTCTATAATATAAAAATCATATTTTTAGTATCTCAATAATATAAAAATCATATTTTCAATATCTTTATAATATAAAAATCATATTTTTAATATCTATATAATATAAAAATCATATTTTTATTACCGTTACTCTATAGAAAAAATCTCATCTTTCATCGTTTAAAAATGTAATCTTTATCCATTTAAAAATCTAATCTTTTCCTTATACAAAATCATATCTATAAAGATTACATTTTTAATCTAATGACAAACATATAAAGATCAAATTTTTATTAATTCTACCGACATATATAAAAAGATTACATCTTTATAAATTTAAAATTAAATTAATTACCTTAAACATGTACGCTACGCTCTTCTTCTTTCCTGTTCGAACTCGTTCGAATTCATGTCCTCGTCTTCAACTCCGGCGAGCTCCGATTCATTGTTGTGGCTGTTTGGGGGTTATAGGGCGTCGGATTGAAGAGGAGAGGGAGAAGAGGGGGTGGTGACCAAAGGGGCTTAGCAGCGGTAGGGGGGAGTGGCATAGGCCCCACTACGGCGATGCAGATTTGGGGATTTCGAGGATGGTTTTTTTGGGGTTCGATTGGTTGACGGTGGAGGGGAGAGGAGGCTCAGCAGGAGGAGGAGAGAAGGGCGCAGGTCGACGCGCGGTGGTGGCTCCCTTGGAGTAGAGACGGTGAATGAATCGGCGGGGGAGGAGGGTGGTCTGGGCTAATGACGGGTTTTCTTCTTTTTTTTAGACGATGGAGAGGGAGAGAGAATAGAGTAGGGTGTTGACTTATATAATTTATATATTTTATTATTTTAAAATTTCAAAAAGCAACTTTTTATTTTGAACTCGAAATCGAACCCACCGACTGTCATCCCCAGCTAATTACCTCCGTTTCGAACACAATGGGATATGTATCGTAAGCTGATTCGATCGTTTTGATCAATTTTCATCAAAATCAAAATATAAATCTATATATTGAATTTGAACACACATTTCAATTTTCTGGGGTCACATACTGACTCTATAAATTCCAGAAAAATTATATCTAGCTTCGTATTGATGATACGATCCTAACCAAACCAATTTCATCAAATTTGGAGATAGTTTGAAAAATGGCCATTTTCTAGTCGATCCAAATTGACTAAAACTGATAAAACATGTTTTCTTGTGCCACGCTCACATATTGATTCAGAAAATTATGATTTTTGGAATCGAGAAATAATTTGACATCCCGGATCCAACAAAAGTGGTTTCGTCGAAAACGCAGGTCGTTTGCAAAATTTCCATTTTTTAAGGGCCAAAATTCCATAGCGACTATTCTGAATTTTCAATTGGACATAACTTTTTATTCCCGCTATGAAATTTCAATTTTTCGGATTCATTGGAAATATATTTTCAAATAGCTTCAAATATTTTTGGTTTCGCTAAAATCCGGTTTATTTTGAATCCTGTACATTCATTTGAAATTTGAAATCGAATTTTCGAACTACCGCGCCATTTCTAATTCCTTTTATAATTAAAATAAATATTTATATTCTAATGTCGATTCAAATAAATATATATGTTCTAACTTCATCGAAAATAAATTTCTTATCACTATTATTTAAAATAAATCATTTTAAATATTCAAAATTCATTAAAATTGCCAAAATAAAAATTTTAAATTGGTTCTTGATTTTCCGGGTTATTACAATCTCCCCTACTTAAAATCTTTTCGTCCTCGAAAAAAAACGGGGCTGAAAGTTGTTTAACTAATCAACTCAACTTTCATTATTTTCATTATGGCTTAAATTCTTCAACTTTTCAGTTTCTAAGAACTTTTCAAATTTTTCAAAAATTTGGCTAACACCCTAAATTTTCAAAAAAAATCGCCATAACCTCCCCTGTACGGGAGCACCGGGAAAATCCCGTAATTTCCATATAGGCCTCTCCAATCCAAAAAGAAACAGCCAAATGACTTGCCAATTAGCTCATAAAATCATCAAAACCCCCAAGAAATACAAGAAACATGTACCTATTTGTCAGGCAAACAATTTTATTCCTCTTCTCTAGCCTCCTTGCTATGACCAGTTCACACATATATATGTACGTGCATGCATTTCCAAGAAATTTTCAATACAGTTCAATATTTGGTTCAATTTGATCTAAATTTACCTTTCTTTCACATGTTGATTTAAATAAATAATAACACAACACAAACATCAATCAATTAGTTGATTAGATTTTCAAATCATAATTTTGATACATATACAGAAAATCATGTTTTTGATGCCAATTCACAACAATAAGCCCTATCTAGTTTTGGTTCTCATACCAGCCAATTGGAATTATATAAATATCCCACTTTCGAAACTCGAGCATAAGTACTGATGATGTAGCTGCTATCATCAAGATTATCCCCGGGCGACTAGAGTGTGATTCTATATCTATCCAGTATATTTGAGGCTTCGTATACACGTGGATCAGAAGTATATTCAAAATCTCCATATACTCTATAGTCCAAATTCAATTTAAAATAAATATTCAAATACGAATAATAAAGTTTAAATTTTGAAAATAACACTCTTTCCACTCATTCTAGGATACTGCTGATCCCATCTCTAACGAGTCATTCTCATTGGATATTACTAATCCAATCTCTGATGAATTCTTTCGTTTGGTTCTAATGTGTCTTGTTCTCCGAGCTCTGTAAACCAAAGCTCTGATACCACTGTAAGAACCTGAAACCTCCCCGGTCTCCGAACAGAAAAGGTAGAACGGATTGAATTGAGAACAAAACGAAACAGAACACAAACAGAAGAACATTTCATTTCTTATTACAACAATTTCATCAGAATATAAGAATATACAGAGTATGAATAAATCATATACATTTGATCAATATCAGATATTTACAAATTACAATGCAGCAGAAAAATAATACAAAACACAACTGAAAGAGATAAACGGATTCAGAGCTTTCCGGATATCATTCCAGCTGTAAACTAGGATCCTACGAAAATAAATCTGCAAAACCAAAACTACTAGCTGCCCGTGTGGAAAATAGGAGAACCCAGAGTTTAGGTTAAAACAATAAACTTCAGGTCAGTCATGTGACTGGTGTGAGAACTAAAACCGTTATTTAAAACTTTACTTTAAATCAGATATATCAAGGGACCACGCCATATAACACGAAACGGGTTTCCTCCCAAGAATACTAGTGCATATAACAAAACAACGCAATGCTTTTTGGAAAAATGAAGCTATTATATGACTCAGGTCCTATCACATAATGCAATGCAAGCCGGGGGATAGGGTTTTCCCTTATAATAGCCAAACATGCTTGGTACATTAAAACAAATCATTTGATAATATAATAAGTGCATAGTGTTTAAAACAACTTCAAATATAAATGTATCAATCCTAGACGGCATGGGTATCATATATCATGTAGCTAATACTAGGCTCTACAATCAAAACCGCAAATGTCACATATTAGAAGTTGGATTTCCATCTGTGAACCAAGGCAAGGGATCGTCCTTACCGCTTTGAGACAATCTAGCCTACCATGTCTCGTGCAAGTACTATGTCAAGCCTTTGGATCGTCAGGGCTGGTCCACTCGATGTGGATTAAAATGCCTAAACACTACATTTCCCCGCCCTACGGGGAGTAAACTGGTCATATCTTGACCAAACTATCGGCCCCGGAACGACCGATATAATCGAGGCATCTCGCTATCCATCATCCACATAAGTAAAATGTCAGGGCATGCAAAACGTTGACACCACTCCTAGCTAGAAGAAACGCATGTCCTTCCTGAAGTCCTCCCCCGTTTCTGGTCCACACCGGGGTGTGAGGCTCGCGAATTAACGCTACACAAAGCTACGCTATATTAAAGTCGTTCTTTGATCATCAACCACAAGACACTGATTTTCAACAGAAGACTTGATCATTTGCATCTCAGCATGCCACACAGGCAATTAACGCTATGCAGCCAATGTCTATCAATCACACAGAATGAAATCCGATGTCAGACACACATCCATTTACAAGTTCGCTCTGGGTCTGAACGAAACCGGAGGCACCTTATTCCTCCCTTATATATCCAATACAGGGGAGAGTCCCTCGCATATCCGGTCGATCTCCAAGTACGTCTAGACGATCACCAATTATTACCTTACCTTGGGTGTACAGCCCAATCAAGACATCAGTAATCATCCAAACGATGTGAAGACCTCCGCTCTTCCACCACCGTCTTCATCCTCGACAAAGCGTCAAATCAGTTATTCAGAATGGGATAAACCCGGTCTTTCTGAATAACTTACGTATATAATAAACAAGTGTTATAAAAACACAACATACGCCTCATTCCAATCCAGAATATTCCTTTATTAAAATATTCTTACACTTTGGGAAAGGTTCCCATTAATTTTATCAAAGATAAATTCTTTAAATTTATTCTTTAATCTTCCTTTGGATATCATTTCAATCTAATTAAAGATGCATTAAAACTCCACTTGGTTTTAATCTTCCCAAAAATGAATATTAACGATTGTTTAACTTGGGAAATCATATCCTGTCTTTAAATGGGTTAAAGAACCAATGTCAATTAAAACACGGTTCACGAAAAACCCAACATCACATTACATTCCATCAGCCTTTGACCGTAAATTAGCAAGTGAACAATTCCCTAAGTATTAACCCCGAAGGCCGAAATCAACATCAGATCAATACCTAGGAAACCATTCAACTTAACTAATCTCCAGTTAGTTTCTGATTTTCTTAACTTCGTTGGGTCTAAGAACAGTATTATTAAAGATACCATTCACGACAACCCAAAATCACATTCCATTGACAATGGAATCTTCATGGAAAACAAATCTATATATATATATATATACTCGATATAAACCTCCATATCCAGCCGATAACATAAATGGAATAACGACAAGGCCATTTAAATTCCATATATATTAACCGTCTTCCTCTACAGAATTTTACTTCGATTATTCCCAAATCGAATTCCATTCAATTCCAATTTAATATGTTAAATTGGAAAACTTTGCTTTGGAAAATATCCTTTAAATTTTAACGAAAGATTTATAAATTCCAAATCCCATTTCACTGTAAATCGGGTTAAAGAACGAATGTCGCTAAAACGGCCATCGAACTGCACTTACAGCGACCTTTTCCAAATTTGATTTGGACATAATTCCAATTCCAGCCATTAGATTTCAAATCTCTAAAATTCGTTAGAAAGCTCTTTTCGATACAAACCCAACAGTTCCGGTTCTAGGAGAATCTGACGGTCGAATCTCCCGTAATGTCTGTTCGAAGTCAATGGTCGAAATTCGCGAACTGCCGCTGCGCGGTGTGTTCTATTCAGGCCATTGTATTATATATATAATATATATAATATATATATATATATAATATTTCGTCAATTTCCATTTAAAACGTATTTTATAAATCGTTTTAAATTCATTTTCAAAACGATTTCAACTTCATATCCAGTTTCCAATCAAAATTGAATATTCCATATCATTGATATGTAAATGATAGTATTTTCAAAACATTATATTTCGAACTCATTTCCTTTTGAATATTCATCATAAAAATGAATAAAATCGATATAAATATCGTTCACGTCAAAATAACGTTAATCTAATCAACATGGCTCTATATATTTAAATATTTTCGTGTCCATCCTAAATCGGGCGTCAAAATCAGATTTTGATCTTTTACTGAATATTATTTTAAAATATTCATTATTTTAAAACAATTGTTATTTTAAAATATTCATTCTTTATGAACTGGAATCAGACACAGTCAATTACCATATAATTTGATTTATTTGGATTTCATACACACATGTATACAACAACAATCAAACTCAGTCAACCATCATCCAAAGTGCATTCTACACGGCATAAGCATTAAATATAAATATTCAACGCTTATAACAGTATGTCAACCAATCGATTGACCTACAGCTAATTATTGGGACTAGTGTATGTCATATATCACTCCAATTCCCGTGTGAGGTTTCAATCAACAAATAATGAATTTTATTTATGAAGTTGGGCGATGTGTAAAATTTATCGTCCCAGTCAATATCAGTCAAATCAGTGTACATAAACAAATTGTCCAATTTGTCTATGAATATTTATTTCATTCCTATATGCGTTAAAAATTATATTTTTAACTATAAAATATTTTTAACTATAAAATATTTCATTCCATTTCACATCACACAATCAACTTTCACAACATAACCAAACAAACAAACAAGTCGTCCATGGTCTGTGGACAACGGTTGTCGGGTGCTGCTAAGCACCGTTTGCATCCTAGTATGTATTTCAACTAGAAAATAGAATAAAAGTGAGAAGTTCTCACCTTTGGGTTCCACTCTACCAGTCTTTCTGTCTGAACTATTTGGATTCCATTTTGATTTCCATCGATACCATCGCTATCTTTTCCCGTCGTTCGTAGTAAAAATCATATTTTTAATATTATGTTTATTTTAAAAATCACATTTTTATAATGGCACTTTACATATAAAATTCAACGCTTCTTTCTATATAAAAATTATATTTTTACATCTCTACTTCTTATATAAAGATCGAACTTTTATCACTACTCCATATTTAAAAATCGGATTTTTATATCGTTATTCATATAATAAAAATCATATTTTTATTATCACTATAATATAAAAATCATATTTTTAATATCTCTATAATATAAAAATCATATTTTTAGTATCTCAATAATATAAAAATCATATTTTCAATATCTCTATAATATAAAAATCATATTTTTAATATCTCTATAATATAAAAATCATATTTTTATTACCGTTACTCTATAGAAAAAATCTCATCTTTCATCGTTTAAAAATGTAATCTTTATCCATTTAAAAATCTAATCTTTTCCTTATACAAAATCATTTCTATAAAGATTACATTTTTAATCTAATGACAAACATATAAAGATCAAATTTTTATTAATTCTACCGACATATATAAAAAGATTACATCTTTATAAATTTAAAATTAAATTAATTACCTTAAACATGTACGCTACGCTCTTCTTCTTTCTTGTTCGAACTCGTTCGAATTCATGTCCCTTCTTCAACTCCGGCGAGCTCCGATTCATTGTTGTGGCTGTTTGGGGTTTATAGGGCGTCTGATTGAAGAGGAGAGGGAGAAGAGGGGGTGGTGACCAAAGGGGCTTAGCAGCGGTAGGGGGGAGTGGCATAGGCCCCACTACGGCGATGCAGATTTGGGGATTTCGAGGATGGTTTTTTTGGGGTTCGATTGGTGACCAGAGGGGCTCGACAACGCTCAAGGGGGGAGGGGTGGTGCAGGGCCCACTACGGCGACGTGGATTTGGGGATTTCGGGGTTGGGTTTTTTTGGGGTTCGATTGGGTGACGGTGGAGGGTAGAGGAGGCTCAGCAGGAGGAGAGGAGAAGGGCGCAGGTCGGCACGCGGTGGTGGCTCTCTTGGAGCGGCGACGGTGAACGAATCGGCGGTGGAGGGGGTGGTCTAGGCTAATGACAGGTTTTTTTTAAATGATGGGGAGGGAGAGAGAATAGGGGAGGGTGTTGACTTATATAATTTATATATTTTTTATTATTTTAAAATTCAAAAGGCAACTTTTTATTTCGAACTCAAAATCGAACCCACCGACTGTCTTACCTAGCTAATTTCCCCTATTCCGAACACAATGGGATATGTATCATAAGTTGATTCGATCGTTTCGATCAGATTTCTTCAAAATCAAAATATAAATCTATATATTGAATTTGAATGCACATTTCAATTTTCTAGGGTCACATACGGACTCTGTAAATTCCAAAAAAAATATTTCTAGCTTTGTATTGACGATACGGTCATAACAAAACCAATTTCGTCAAATTTGGAGAGCGTTTGAAAAATGGCCATTTTCTAGTCGATCCAAATTAACTGAAATAGACAGAACACGTTTTCGTGTGCCACACTCACATATTGATTCAGAAAATTATGATTTTTGGAATCTAGTAATAATTAGATATCCCGGATCCAACAAAAGTGGTTTCGTTGAAAACGGAGGTCGTCTGCAAAATTTCCATTTTTTAAGGGTTAAAATTCCATAGCGACTATTCTTAATTTTCAATTGGACATAACTTTTTATTCCCGCTATGAAATTTCAATTTTTCGGATTCGTTGGAAATATATTTTCAAATAGCTTCAAATATTTTTGGTTTCGCTAAAATCTGGTTTATTTTGAATCCTGTACATTCATTTGAAATTTAAAATTTGAAATCGAATTTTCGAACTACCGCGCCATTTCTAATTCCTTATATAATTAAAATAAATATTTATATTCTAATGTCGATTCAAATAAATATATACGTTCTAATTTCATCGAAAATAAATTTCTTGTTGTTATTATTTAAAATAAATCATTTTAAATATTCAAAATACATTAAAATTGCCAAAATAAAAATTTTAAATTGGTTCGGATTTTCCGGGTTATTACATTAAGTGTCGGTTCTAGCACTTGAGTATAACCTTATCTTAACCATCTCTCCCGCGTATCAAAAAGAGATATCGTTCTTTCTTATGATGTAGAATCCTTGTCATGGTATGGTATCCTTTGCGTAAAAGGACACAGTATCTATCTCTTACTTTACATTACGATTGTATATTTAACTGATAAATTTAGCTAGCCTGACTCGTGTGTTTTCACTTGGGTCAAATCGAATTTGTTTAAGGTATTAGCCTCTCTTATGGACTAGTGATTTCACGATGCTTCCTTATGGGTTCGTGTCATCTACTTGGGATGTTATCTTCTTGTAGGATATTGTTGAGCTGTATATTCTTTGCTTCATGTGTTGTAAGTGGTAACCTTACCACTCTATTGGGATATTTATATCGTATTGAGATGTATCATTGTATATGCAATATATGCATGTTAAGGACGCGGCGGTTTATCTGAGAGGAGGCAGCGGTTTATCTGAGAGGAGGCGACGGTCGATCTGGAGGAGGAGACGGTTTGGTATGCAGTTTTTTTTGAAGTATGGGTGATTGTTTCATTTTAGGGACAATGATTTTCTCGGTTTTTCTTCAATGGAGTAACTCAGGATGAATTTTTTTATGGTAGATTTAATGTATGGGTAGAAAAAGTAATACTAATTAATTAGTATAAACTAGTATGGTAAATGATAAGCTTATAATCAATTAACATGGTTGGGTTGGCGTAGGAATTTTCCTACATCGTTACTATGCTAATCTAAATTTATAGAAAATTAATATATGCGTAGGAATGACGTAGAAAATTATCTACGTTTTTCCTATGACGAGAATTGTGGCGTAGTGAATTTCCTACCCCTTTTCTATGACATGATTTTTTTTTGCATAATACGATAGGCGTAGAAAATTTCATGCTTCATTCCTATGCATTTACCTCTTTCTACTTATTTCTTATGCCTTTTCTACTCCCCGCATTTTGGCGAAGGAACGACATAGGAAATTTTATGTAAAAATTGGAGTGTATTCTTACAGTGGATAGATAGAAGAAAATGGAAATGACTATCACCCTGATATGTAGGAGATTAGGAAGAAAAATATAGGTTTTCCTTCTAAAATGAAACTTAGATAATGATGGATCGGAGGGAACTGGGATGGGACCACAATAGGATTATTATTTGGGGTTAGTCCAACTGACTACAGACATGCACATCAGATATGGAAACAAATGGCCATAGAAAGAATTAGAGTTAGTAGAATTGTGTGCATCCTAACGATGTTGGCACTTGTAGGAAATGGAGATCGAAATAATACGCTTGGGTTTTCATGCTCTGAAGATGTAGGTGTTGGTCTAAACGGGTTCGCGGGTAGCTTCGGAGATGGAAATGAGATACTACAACTATGAGTGTCCCTTCAAAACGAATCTTGTTTAAAGAGGATACCATAACCAAAACATTTTCGATTGAGTCAATATGAGAGATTACACTTTGTGCCCTCCTTCAAGCATGGTAGAGTAGATGATAAAAAAATATATGGTAGGCCGATTATTGGGTAGTTTAAGAATGACCTTAACGCAAGTACTTATAATGTAAATTGTCACTCTACGCAAGAAATCATGAACACTAAACTTTTACGACACCTAGAATAGTTTTAATTCACTTGGTCTTCTTCTTACCATTAATTAACTTCTCATTTATCAGATTTTTTTGTATTATCCATTCCTTATCTTTCCCCCACCTTAGGGGTGTAGGGAAGTAGCTAATTCTTGCTCAATTTGGAGCATTGGTTGAATGCTCTATTCTTCTTATGTAATCCTATTTCCATTTCATCTGTATCTTGTTTCCATGTATCTGGATGCGTTGAATTATGATTTGATGTGAACCCTGAGTTTACGATTGACATCGGGATGTATTAACATTACATTTGGTTATAACACATTTTGGAAATTTTACTTATATTATTTATAACGCTATGATATTACTAATTTATGTTATGGTGTCTTAGTCTTTGAATTATGTACTTAGACGATCTTCACTCTTTGATATGACCATGATTAGGGAATGCCAAGGGATGTAGGTTATCAAAATTCAAAAGCTGAACATACTTTTCAATCAAAGTATGCCAAACAAAACCTAAAAAATAAGGATCAATCCATAAAGGGTAAAGAAAAGCAAGATATTATCATATCATAAATTTTTCCTTTAGCTTGGAGCATGTCACACAATACTTAATGTCTATCCTATTTTGGAATGTAAGAGATTTTAATATGATATGAGAAGATTAGATATCTTTAACATTGAAAGTAATTTTAACTCTACCCTTTTGGTCTTCTTAGAAAAATAATATGGAGAATCAATCTACTGCCGTATTTGAAAGTTAATGTTTCAATGAATGACAATGATTAAATAACAATTCTAGCTAGTCAAAGGATAGAATACTAGTAACTTGGCAAAAGGAAAACTGGAATGTATAAAAAATATGAATGGATGATTAACAACTTCCAGTTTAGCTTAATAATGTTAGGACCATATGTATGGTGCTTATTTTTGTTTATGCTCATAAATGGGGTTTTAGAAGAAATAAGATAAGGGCTAGGCTAACATAGATAGCAAAAAACATAGATTAGAAATGGATGATTCTTGAAGATTTCAATGTGTAACGACCCTAGTTTTCGGACAATTTATTTTAAACTTTAATAATTTTTGAATGTTGGGTTGATTATATAAATGGGTTTTTATATGGAATTTATCAATTTATAATCGATATTCTATTTAATATCGAATATATAAAATTATCGTAATACGAAATATAATTGAAATCGAAGTTAAAAACTGAATCAAAACAATTCACATGATCAATATTAATCGTATTTGAATATAGACGATAATAAAAATATTTTTTTATCATAGAATTGATTTATTTCTGAGTTTAAATTATATTATATCAATTTAATATGGTTATTTTATATATACTTTCAAATTAAATTTCAGAATATATTCTATTGAGTTCAGAATAGCGTTATAAAAATTGAAATGTTGGTCGTTACGCTAAAATAACGTTTCGTGGATTCAAATAATGGACCCCGAGATATTTGGTTTGTGGATAGGCTCGAAATCAAATCGATATCCATATAAGAAGAATAAAAATGTCTTTGTGTCGAATCAAATTAAATTCAAATCAAATCGGAATTTAATACAATGTACTTAAGCCACCCTAAATTTTGTATGTTTGTAGACCTACTCACCCTCTTTTCTTCTATAAGTAAACATGACATCCCTTCCATTTCTTCCTTCTGAAAATTCGAGCAAAAGCTACTGGAAAAATAAAAGAGCCACTCCTCTTTATAACATCTTCAAAATCCAGTATGCTTCACAAGAAAAATCAAATACTTCTAAAAATGTCATTTCTCTTCTCTTCAATTCGTATGAAATCATACAACCCTAAATCAAATCCTCCCGTTTTAATTTCAAGCCAGAGCCTTCTCTCTCCATTCAAATCAGTAGGAGCGTGATCTCCATTACGGAGCTATTCGAATAGGGTACAATGGTTACTTGGGAGATCAAATGTTTAATCTCAGTCGGGATTCAGGCAAAGTCGCGTGAGGCACTAGGTTGCGCATATCTGTAGAGGCTTGTGATGAAATGGGAGACAAACGCGATGGATTTTAGGAACATGTCGTGATTATTGGAAAAGGGAAGCCACGTTCCTAATCAATCGCGAGTTCAACATCAGGGTTGGTGGGTGAAATAGATATCGCGATGGATGTTGGTCGTTGCAGAGTGACGAGCTTAGGTGGCGATTTTCAGTAGGGTGTTCGATCATGGAGTTTGGGGAATTTTCGATTTTTGTTTTTCTGTCAAAGGTTATTGTTGGGAAAGATGAAGTCGATGTTGATTTGTGATGGGTTTAGGTGGTTGATGCGGATTGAATGAAATGGAGATGAGGCCGTGGAGCTCGGGAAGTGGAGTATGGTGGTGTGATCAAAATTGGATTTTTGAAACGGTAAAGTCATTTTGCATTTTAGTGGCTTGAAGAAGGATGTGCTAGGTTCTGATGGAGTCTGTTGATGAAGCAAAATAGGAAATGGTGAAATAAACCTCAGGTTTCGGATTCAGGAAAAGACTAAGCAAAAAATAAGGTTAGTAACTAAATTAATTAATAGTGGTTAATTATATATACTTACATATTCAAACTTCTATGAAAAAAGTTAAGATATCCTATTCATCCTAGGTCTGAAATCGAACACGGTTGGTTGGGTTGATTCACATTATTGTTATCTACGTGTTGGAGGTGTACCAAATGGATATGGCACTTACGTGAATTTTTGCTTATTGCAGTTGCTGTTCGGAATCTAATAGAGTAAAATAATGTGAGCTATGGAATTTAAATCAGATATCAAACAAATACAAACCTTGGTGCGTAAATTCACACTTAAGATTATTTAATATAATATTATATACTGTTTATTGCTTGATTGGATGCATTTAAATATTTTATGGCTATTCAAAATATTTATTAGTCATATAGGATTGGTGTTTGTGGCTATTATATATATATATACATATATATATATATATATATTTTGGTGGTTGGATATTTCCCGCGGTACTATTAGCAGATGCCAATGGTATAATTAGCGGATGACCCTATGCGCCACACAATATGATAGTGGACGACCTTCTGTACTGTGATATCCTGCCATGAAGCATGATGGGTATTATTTATGTTGGCTAACATCTTAGGATGCAAGAAAACAGGTTGGAGAGATCTTACTGGATACCTCAAAATTATTATTATTTTTTGTTTTCATATATATTATCATATATGATGTGTTAGAAAATCTGTGATTTATACTTGGGTGTTTTGGATTTTAAATATCACTGGGAGTGAATGTTGATTTATAAAAATATCATGAAAGAGGGATTTTGAGATTTAAAAGCAAAAAACTTTTTTTTTCTAAAATAGTAGTCTAAAATTCGAATGGGCTAAGAGGTATTTACTTGTTTTGAATAATAAAAACAAGTAAAGAAATTAATAAACGATGTTTATAAATTAAATAACGCGGGAATTGATGTGAATTTATAAACAATGCTTATAAATTAAATAAGCGGGAATTTAAATGAATTTATAAACGAGGTTTATAAATTAAATAATGCGGGGAATTTAAGTGAATTTATAAATTGTGTATATAACAGAGATGGAAAAATTATCACTTGGATAATTTGGGAAGTCTAAATTCAGATGTGAATTTAAAAAAGGAAATTAGTTTCAAAGAGAAATGATAAATCTATTCTGATATTCAGAATGTAGATCGAATTAAAATAAATCCGTATGGATTTATGATTTAAATTTGATTAGATCGAAATTATTTAAATAAATATTTTCAAAAAATATATGAGGATTGTATTAAATAGTAGTTTAAATTTTAAATATGAAAATAGATTCACTGTATATATAAGTTATAATCAATAAAATATTCCAGAATAGGAATTGGTTTTCAAATGGATTTCAAATGGGAACTTGTTTTAAATTATAAAACAAGGAAGTTAAATTTATAAATGACGTTTATATATTAAGTGAGATAAATTATCATTAGATAATTTAGAAGTTTAAATTCAAGTATGAATTTAAAAATGAGTGGGAAATCATTTCAAAAAGGGGATGACGGATGTTATGCCAAAATTCGGAATATAAACAGAATTGAGATAATTCTAAGAATTTATATAGAATTCGATTATATCGAATTTTATAAATAATTTATTTATAAAGGGAATTGGAATTTAATATAGAAAATTGAGTTATAAATAAATTTATAACCGATTAATCAAAAATCGATAATTAGAGATAATCGAAAATATTAAGTTGGATTTGAAAATTGGATTTAATATATATTAAAAAAATATACTTGAATGGAGTTGAAATTTATTAATAAACAAAGTTTTAAATGTTTATATTTAAATATAATTAAAACGAACTCGTGCAGCGTGGTAGTTTGTAAGTTGGCGTTTCGGACTTCAATTGAGTATATAGAGCTCAATTTAAGTCGGAATTCTTTGAAACAAGAATCGTCAAGACTGACTGAATAAATAGTTTTCTCATGGAAGAGAAAAGTATGGATTTTGTCTTATAAATTTTGAGTTATGTCAAAATGAAATTTTCAGAAAAACAACGCCATAACCATCATTAAAACATAACAGTTTATTTAAATTAATAAAAGGGTTTTTAGAAAATAAAACTAGGATTTCCATTAGAAAAATCCTGATTTGAGTTATAAAATAAATATGAACTCAAGAGGGGTAAATGGATTGATTTTTGAAACAAAAAAAAAATCAGATTTTCAATTAGTAAATAGAATTAACTAATTTGAAGAATAATTAGTTAATAAAATTTTGAATCGAAATTTGGCTTTGGATTTACGAATTTATATTCTAAATCGAATATGAAACCTAAATTGAAAATGGAATTTGATTGGTTTATAAGTCAATTAAAAAAAATTGAACGTGATATGTTCAAGTAAAAGTGAAATAGGCAAAAGAGCTAAATAATTAATAAATTAGCGAATTGGGTTAAAATGACCGGATTGAGTTGGAATAAATTGGAATTGGATGAGTATGTATAAAATAGGTATGGAATAAAGATAATGAAGTTTATATTTTGTGTGCCCAACAAAAAGGTACATGCTTAAATTACATATGAGTTTTAATGTACCGAATCGGCAAGCCGCTTGGCTTTTTGATTTTCTTTTTGAATGGAAAGGCCCTAGAGAGGCGAGTTGGAGTTTGATCTATTGACCGGTACAAAAGAGGTGTTGGCGATTTTTTTTGGAAATTTAAGGAGTTAGAATATAGTTAAGAAAATTTGATTACTATAAATCGATATATATATATATATATATATATATATATAGAATTCGATAAGGAAACTAACCTAAAATAAAATATTATAAATAAAAAGGAAATCTATAAATTAAATCTGGCTAAAATAGAAAGAGAAACGTATACACGTTTTAGAAACGAATAATTGGTTTACGGTGTTGATTATTCGAGGCAAGCAGTCTTTTCTGTTTGGAAGTTAATGATGTTTTCAGTCAAGGTCTGAGTAGTAATTATACCCCTACTTGATTGATTTCATTATTAACCGATAAATAGAAAGATTCAGTACCGAAGACCAAATGTTCAAGTAAGGTTTAGTTGAATACAGTATTTTGGGTTATTGTAACAATTTTACACAACATTCATTTTAACCCAAGTAAGTGGAATTTTGGAAATATAATAATAAATAATTCCTAAGTATAGAAATGAACGGCCGCAAAAGGGAGAAGTAAATGGAATGTTTTCCAATTATAAATAGAAGATATTTTCGAGGTATAGAAAATAAAGGAAGGTGATATATGAATATGCTTTCCCAATAGCGCAAGAGGCCAAGATGAATGTTGAAAATATCATGTTAACAAATATCGATAAGGAAATGGAGAGATGATTTAATTAATGAAATATTAATTAAGGGCCCAGTGATTGTTTGATGCTTTGGATGAATGTTTGTTTTTCTTCGATAGTTAAATAATCTACTATCGAAATATTGCCAATATCGTTGTCAATATGGAGAGAACGATTGGACTTATTATCTGAGAACCACTCCGTATTGGCAGTAGTGTTGCAAATCAGATTATATATAGAAAATCGAAGACGGAGTAAAGTGCAAGGGCTTTTTTTGTTATTCCTAGGTAGAAATTGCCTAAGATGGATTAATGGAAATTGTGCCATCAGTTTTGTTCAATCCCAGAACGAATGTGTATGGACTAATGTCTGATAGAGTATTTCTAATGATCGCATATGTTGGACTGTACAAATATATATGGTGGCGGAGAATTTATTCTCTTAGCATAATATCCAAAATATATATTTGTACAAACCAATTAATGATTAACGGATCAAACAATGTGGCATTCAAAGTGATTGTGCTATCAATGAATGGTACGTAATCATAGCCTCGGGCCTCAACAACCAGGAAATGACAATCTGATAGGCAGCATGGCTAAGTGGGTAGCTCCCAATCAGGGTGTATGATCACCTATCTAGAGAAAATTTACTTCCTTCTTTATTCTATTCGATGTTGTCCGTTTCGGGAAAACGGTTGTTGATCCCAACCGTTGGTGATATACATTCGATATACTCAAGCGAAATGAATGGTCGGTCATGTGTGAACGGGTTACAAGATGTTCTTGTTGAACCCAGTGTATTCCTCTCTAGATATACACTATTGGAAGGTGGTTCCATACCTTGTCATAGTTGGAAATTCATTACCCAATAAGTGCTCGTGGTTTGGATTGTATATTACGTATGTGGAACATGAGATGCATGCGTTCTTCTAGATTGCTATTTACTTGTTTTAGACACTATTATAATATCAGAAAAGTATTGATTTTAAAGAATGTTTTGGGTTATCGTAAGGTTAAAACCATTTGTGTTTATGTGTGGATTGGTCTTACGATTATCTTTTCTTTTGAGAAGAATTTTTAAAAGTTAAACCAAGTGAGTGGAGTTTACTCACACTAGTCCCATAACTGACCCAGAGTTTATTTTGTTTTGTTATACCCCAAACTCTTGGGTGCCCAAATTTGTACGGGCAGTTAAGTAGTTCAGGTTTTTACAGATATCTTGGATGAGCTTGGAGTAGGAAGCTTCAATGTTTGATATTTACTATGTATTATCCACTGTATTATACTGTGCTCCGATGATGGTATGTATATGTATATATGCAGTTAATTTTTTTTATTCCAAAGCTGTTATATATTATATTTTATACCTGTAACACCCCTCATTTTATGACAATTAAAAAATTAAATAATGCATATGTGTATATATGCATAGACATAAATTATTATAAGAAGAATAAAATAATGATAATACGTGATTGCATGTAATAAATACATTCACTGAAAAAGAGAAAAAGATTAAAGCAAATAAAAAAGCTACGCATATGTTAAAAGAAAGAAAGATTTGGTTGCATACTGTAACGACCCGCAAATCCGAACCATTTGAGTCGACGGAATACAACATACTTCCAACCCAAATTGCACGAAATTACGAATCATTAGTAGAATGAAGTTAGAGGATGAGAAATAGAAAAGATAGAAAATTAGAATAGAAGAAAATAGATAGAAAATTGAACTAAACAACTTCATAGAATCTCACAATCGCAGCGGAATAAAATATAACATATAAAATCACTTTTGAAATACAAACTGGATTTGAACTTACCTACATCATCAGAGTACATTACATATACAAGACAGCGGAAATAAACTTTATATATCTAACACTGAAGCCTCCTGCTCCAAGCACCTTTCGATAACCCACACATAACTACGGATGGTTTTTACCTTACGATAACCCAAAACATTTTTGAAAACAATATTATTCTGATATTATAATAGTGTTTATTAATCCATAAATGAATAGCAAATCTAGCAGACCGCTTGCATCTCACGCTCTACATATAGAGTATACAATCAAAACTGCGAGCGCTTATTGGATACTGGATTTCCAACTATGACAAGGTATGGAACCACCTTCCGATAGTGTATCTCTAGAGGGGAATACACTAGGTTCAAAAAGAACGTCTTGCAACCCGGCCCACACATGACCGACCACTCATTTCGCTTGAGTGTATCGCATATATTGTCGCCAACGGTTGGGAGCTACCCATCGTTTCCCGAAAGGGACAACATCGAAAGATTTAAAAAGCAAAAGGAATTTCTCTAGATCGGTGACAATACACGCTAATGGGAGCGGCCTACATAGTCACGCTACCTGCCCGATTTTTGTCATTTCCTGGTTGTGAAGCTTGTGGTTGAACTTACCATTAGATATAACACATCTTCATTCACTTTGAATGCCACATCGTCAAACCTACCAAATCACAAATTGATTTCCCTAAAACAGCGGGTAAAAAGCTAAGAGGAACGAATTCTTCCGCCACCAAACATAGTTTTGAAGAGATCAACTTACGCGATCCATTGGATATACTTTGTCAGACATTCGTCCATGCAAGTTGTCCTGGGACTGGACAAACCGAAGGCACTACTCTGTAAACAGAACAACCCTTGCATAAACTCCGTCTACAATACTCTCTGACTTGAAATGATAAATTGAATCGAAGTGGAATTAAATTCCGGGCTCTTCGAAATGACAACATAAAAGGTCAAGATTTGATATTGATTTAATTATCAAATATAAAATAAAATGAGTAGATTTATTTCCGTTGGGTCTGCTAAGCCATGTTTAGATAATCTTTAATTATTCAAATATTAACGTTGTTTATATTTATCAAAAAACATAAGTATTCCTTTTAACTTCGAAAATTCTGATAAATATCCTTTTGAATGTATGTTTCATAGCTGAAACCGATATTTAACTCTAACACACATTTTGAACACAAACTAATATGATCTATCGGATAATAGTGAAATCGATCAAGTTGGGCCAGGGTATTTTAATTACCTTTTAGACCTTGAATTGAAATCATTCTTATCGTCAAGATTCGCAGAAGTTCGATATCCAAAATATTCGACAATCCAACATTTGCAAAACCAATTGATTTTCACATCTTAAAACAACTAGTGTGAACCCATGCTTCGCACATGGGTTTTAACGAATAATTTGTTATCTTAGTACTATTGATCAAGTTAAATATTAAATCAAATAATTGACTTGATTTCTCTTACCTTTGATAATTATATTATCTTAGATATTTTATCCAAATTTAATTTTCTATTTAACTGCACCATTAACCTATCAAAATATTTTAATTAAACATCAATTAGTTTTTATAAAATATTATTAAGTTTTTAACAATCATTTATCAAAACCATTTCTATTAAATTAATTGAAACAAGTAAATTTAATAATTAATTCCCCTTTTAAAATAGTTGGTTTACATCACACAACTGATTAACTTATTATAATAAATCTTCGCCTTTTAAATTAATTTAAATTAATCCATCTAATTGTTCTCTGAAAAACAATTTAAATTCACTTAACAAACTCGAGTATATTTCTGAGTTACTTTACAGAAAATAGTTGAGCAGCTCCGGCGGTGTATAACAGTTCAGACAATATTCAAGTTGTTACTCCAATTTGCAGAAATAATCATATAAATACAATTCAACATTTCCAACTGATAATATGCTAACAACATATATTAACTTATAAAATATGTCAAACTAATATAAAAGCAGAACCGTGTTTATTTCTGCTAGTAGGGTGTTCAAACAATTCAGTCAATCAAATATATAATGAAACAGTGTTTATTTCCACTAACAGATGTTAATTTAAATATATTATTATGATTAGTGTAATTAAACACAACTAAATTAATCAATCAAATAATTGAACAATCAATTCAGTATTTACTATATTTACAGATCATTATTGATCATTGGTTCACATATTAATTTAGTTTACGACTAAATTTAAGATCGATTATATTTTTATGATATTTTAATATAAAAATCTTTTTTATTGAATCAATTTATTTAAACTTGAATTTGTTTAAAAACATGATAACATACGTCGACTTACTTATATAACCGATCGTTTGACTCAATTTCACATACAGGAGCCAAAATATTCGATCACCTTCTTGATCTAAACTTATACATATATATATACATCAATATATTTATTATATAGAACTAAATTTTATTGAAAATCTAACTAAAATCAGTTTTTTTACTTTTTCTTTATACTGTTGGGCCGAAGCCCATTACCCATGAACTAAACCCCTCCTTTCATGCATCCCAGGTCCCCCTTTTCATGCATTCTCTGTTGCTTCCTTTCTCTTGGTTCTTTCATGTTTTGGTTCCCTTCTCAATAGGTTATTTATTTATTTATTTTCTTTTTATTTTATTTATATATAAAATAACACGTAGGCCAAAGCCCTTTTATTTCTGATCCGCCTCCATCCTCTTCTATTTCTGATGCCACTTTCTACTTTCATGCTTTTCCTTTACTCTACCTTCTTTTCATGTTCTCCTTGCTCATTCGATTTTTCCCATTTCTAGACATACTACCTCCCATATTTTTCTAACAACAAAAGCTTTCTTTGTTTCAGTTTATCACCGTCCCTCCTAATGCTGTTACCCTCACTTCTCTTATTTGAAAAACAACATGTTGTATACACTACAAGATTTCGCATGTAACTCTTATCAGGCCAACTGAAACCATTTACAAGTTGTCTTCCCTACTGGTGCGTGAATAGTTAAGCTATTATGGTTTTTTTTTCTTTTTTTCTTTTTTTTTAACTGGTGGCTCGAAGACCAAAAGTCACAAATCGAAACGCCCCCTCTCATTCACGCATCCAGTCCAGGTTCCCTTCCCCATTATCTCGCTTGTTCCCTCCATTTGTTCTTGTTTCGTTTCTTCTTAGGTATTCTTTTTTTTACCGAGAGGACCTTTACTGTGCACAATTGAGCGTGCACATGCACACAAACGATAGTCTACTCCACACTCCCTGACCACTCTCCGACCATCTTGATCGGAAAAGACACATCGAACTGTCCACAAACGCACCCATCCACTTTCTTCTTTTTCTTACTTCTCCACTTCTTTCTTGTCGTGCTTCTCTGTATCTTTCATTTTGTGATGTACTTCATTCGTCTGTCCCATTTTCTCTCTACTCCTATTTGTATTTTATTTTTATACCACAACCGAGTATAACACCAGTTCGTATATGCCAAACAAGAATAACAACATATGTCCTTATATATTTGTCAACTAAGTGTACTAGCAGTCCTTATGTATCTGCCACCAAATACATTGAACTTGATTATTTTATTTTTCTCGAAGACGTGATTTCTTTGATTATTAGCATAGGGAGCATTCTGAAAATAAGACCGTTAATAAGTCTGCATTGTTTACGCCTTGATGATGAACTAGCCTGAATGGGTTGTCTTTACAATACGCTGAAGGAGTTACTATTAACCATTTTCATCTCAACACATTAAAGAATGTCCCATACAGCTACAATGCCCAGAAGTATTTATCGTTCTGAATAAGAATATTTGATTTATTTCAATATCCAGACTTTGATTCAGACTTAATAAATAATAAGAAAATCATTTGTTAATATAATGACTCAATTTTAATGATGTGTTTTTACTGTATTTTATCTGATTTTTCCATAATCTTTAATTTCGATAATATTTAAATTTTCGTTTAATTATTTTTCCATGATAAACATAGAAGGAAGAAAACCCATTTGAGGAGCCAACAGATGGTTGCCATACCAAGGGTGTACCTCAAAAACACATACATCCCACCGTTTCAACATACTGTAACACTTAAAATGGTTTAATAGAGTCCTAAGTAACCCAGCTAATTTAACATATCATATATATACAAGTCTATGTATAAACAACAAAACATTCAAGTCATGAACAAAAGAGATTGAAATTTAAGGAATTTACTCACCTTATATGCCCTGTTTTCATAATTTGTTTTCAGTTTTAACAGGATGAATTGCATACCAATTTAACAACAAAATGCATATATATAGTAGTCTGTATTATACTATACAAAATCAGTAATGGTAAGGGAAGGAAAAGGTTTACTCACCGTATAAGTTCACTATTTTTAAGCATTTCCAGTTTTCGGGTAAACAGAGTTGATCACTGTTTTTAGGCTTTGCTTGTCTGCCATTTTCTCCAGTGAGTTTCAGATTTTTGTGGGTTTGAGATTGGTTTTAAACTGAAAAAAAATACGGTGATACATATGTGTATTTATAGTCGGAAACAAACAATATAATATGGCCCAATTTATAGCTTGGATATGGAATAGTTTAGGCTGTCAACACTATGATGGAAATGATGTTACCTAGACTGTCTCACATTTGATTAGAAAGGATGCATGAGTTGAGTGTTTTCATTTTAGTTCCTCTCCAATCTATAGTATATGGCCTTCCTATTTCAGTACTTACACATGTGCTTAAAATGTTTTAAAAACTATACTTGGTTGCTAAGCTATGTTCCTATGCAAACCAGTCCAAGTTCTCTTTCTGTACATTGTACCCATTGATTTGAAAGCATGTTTTGTTGCTAAGACTTTGTCACATGTACAAGAAGAGATCCCCTATGATGTATACATAATAGGGTGATAGGTTTGCAAGGTTTTGGGTGCAAGTGGGGAAGGTGTATAGGCTGATTTGAACAGAGGATGCTAAGGATATTCATGCTACCAGCTAGTCTGATGCACTTGAATCTTAGGCTGCCTACTTAGATTTTGCTTTAGTCATTCACATTAAATATCTATGGCTGCTATATGTACAGATATGGCCAGATTCTAATAGTTCTTATCTCTACACAATCCATGTGCAAAACTATCTTTGTTCTTAAGCAACATTCAAATCAATCAATGGCTATGTATTGCATTTTCTTATCAAATAAATGTCACATGTTTTCTATATGCTAGCTAGCCATGTCCTTATATGTTTAGATCTAAAGCAATTGAAATTTAAAATATTCTTATTTACATTCATGCATTTTAAACCAAGTTTTAAAGTAAACAAAAGGTTAAAACAATATTATATACATATGTATTCATATATATAGATATATAGACATATACACACATAACAAGTTATAATACAAATAAAATATTAAAACACTACTTACTACTATATATATGTAACAAGTAAAAAATTTCACATAAGGCTTTTAAACAATTATCATTAAATTTTCCATATTATTCACATCTAATATTATTGATATTTTCAACAAGTCATTAAAACACTTTTATAACTTACAAAACAAAAGAATACAATATTACAAACTACTTTTATAACAATATGTACATTGATTTGAAGTTTTAAACCATTACAATGTATATTTGGAATTTTACTCAATATCTGCCATTCACAATTTATATTATTTAAATCAAATACTAAAAATAAACCAAAACAAATTGTATTACAAAAGCAGTTAAAAAGCGGAACGTTACACATACAGTGTAAATATGTTACATGCAATAATTTACAAATATTATGCATTAATAATAAAAGAAAATTGAAAGAAAAATATACATGCAATGTAATAAGGTTACATGCAATAGTTAAAATGAAAAAGACAAATAAGAAAAGAACAATGCCCACTATTGTTCTAAGTCTTGTTAACAAAAACCTTAGTAGTCCAGTTGGTTAGAGCATGTGGCTCTCATACAAGAGGCACAAGGTTCGATCCCCACTGCTGTTATATTTTTGTTTTAAGGGAACGACTAAAATAACTCATGTTCTAAAGAGAAAATATGTATAAACGCACATATAAGGAAAAGTATACATATAAGAAAGTATAAATAATATATACGTACATATGTATATGAGAATATATGCGTGTATATGTGGAGAAATACATATATACAAGAGAAAAATTCAAAACATGGCTGCAATCACAGAAATATGGTAAGAATTAAATAACAGCATAACACTGTTTGAATTTTGAAATCGAAATGAAAGTTGTGCGTAAATATATATGCCTAAAAAGATCATTAAAAGTTTTGTATATATATAAGGAGATTATATGTAAATATAATGTTTAAATAAATTCCAGAATTCAAACATTCAAAAAATAAAGCTTCTGCCCCAAAATAGCTCGCAGCACCCATAGGGGGTCGACCCACCTCAGATCCATGCAAATTCATCGATGAATTTGGACTGTTTTCTTAACCAAGTTCGTTGCTAACTCAGCACTGCAAGTACGATATGATCCTAAACACCTATAAATAGGCTAGCAGAGCCTAGCCTAAAACTCATATTTTCTGAGACGACGTCTATACGCTGCCATTCTTCTTCCTCCTCAAATCTCTTCAGAAAAATAGAATAATTGGTTTAGGAAAATTCTGATACAAGATCTGGAGGAAAAGAATGAATATTAATAAAGAAGGTGTTCGAAATCATATTCGAAGTAAGGTAATTTCTTAGATCTGGTCTACTTGAATTTCTCCTTTTTCTTCTCTTCTTCTTTTAGTTAAGAATTGTGGATCCATGGTTGTCTAAGTTCTAAATTCAGTTAGGAGAACCATGGAATGCTATATCTGGACCAGATTCAGGATTTGAAAAGCAAAATTAGGTGAGTGGATTTAAGTTATATCATTTTTGATAATGGTATAATATCGTTTGACATTCCCCGTTAATACGCAATATAAATTTGCCATAATGTTGATATGATATGTTGAAATGTTAATTTGATGCGTTGAAATGTTAATATGTTGAAAACGATAAAGGTGTTAAAATATTTGGAAATGATTATTGTTGTATACATGCATGTAACAACCCGTATTTTCAATAACCTGTTATAACGTAAATCGAGGTAGAATTTAATTTATAAATCTGAATCAAGGGAAACGGGCTATGCCATTGCGTTCGTCTCGGAAAAATACGCGAAATAGAGTCCGAGTTTTCGAAAATCGGAGTCCGTATGACCCGATTAAGGCCCAACGAAGTTTTCAGAAAAATTTCAAAGTAAAAACAGATTTCAAATTCAAGTTTGAATTTGGAAATTAGGTCAGATTGGGCTAGGCGGGAAAATTCCCGCCAGAGCACCCAAGTCGACAGCCCTATCGACTTGGTTGGACCCAAGTCGACAGCCCTGTCGACTTGGCTGTCGACTTGGTTCAGCCGGGCAGTTTTGCCTGGTGCACCATTTTGGGGTTTTGGTTAGGTTTTGGGGCCAGATTCGGTTTTAAGGGCTGAGATTGGAATTAGGGTTTAATCCTAAGGTTGAAACTAATCCTAATCTCTATAAATAAGCCCCTAACCTAACCCTAAATCATCATTATTCATTCAAGTAACTAAACTATGGCAAAATCATTCCTCTCATGGCCTCCACTCTCTTCATAAAATTATAAGTTATTTCTATGAGAGATTTTCCATGCATACAAGTGTTTTCAAGCTTGTATGAGTGTCATTAGCTTTCATTCAAGTCAAGTTTCCATATTTACATCATAAAGCAAGGGTTTTGATCATTTTGGCTCAAGGGTTTTTCTATTGGAGCTTGCATTTTGGGTTTATTTGATTACATAAGGGCTTTGTCTCAATCTATATATATTTTTGTCTTCATAAGCATTGTAAGCCCTTTTCTACTTTCATATTTAAACTCTAAAGTTAAATGAATGATGCAAGTTTGGTTGATCATTATGATATGCAAGTTTGCCATGATATGCAAGTTTACCATGTCATGTTATGCAAGTTTGATATGTTATGATATGCAAGTTTACCATGTTATGCTATGCAAGTTTGCCATGTTATGATATGCAAGTTTATCATGTTATGCTATGCAAGTTTGCCATGTTATGATATGCAAGTTTATCATGTTATGTTATGCAAGTTTGATATGCAAGTTTGTCATATGATATGCAAGTTATGTTATGCAAGTTTGGGTTGATCATTTTGTTCATGTTATCATGTTATGCAAGCTTACCTTGAGTTTATGAACATAAAGCTTCAAGCTTTATGCTAAAGGTTGCATTTTGGCAACATGTAAGTTATCATATCTCTTATGATAACTTGCATGTGAGGCTAAATGCGAACTTATGGCCATTTCTACATGTCATTTATCGCCATGTATCACCAATATGCTAAGTTTGGTTTTATGCATGCTTTTGAGGCCTAATGATGCAATGTGCAAGTATATGAACATATGTACATTTCATATGCCACCATGTTAAACTTGTGGCTTCAACACCTTTATGTCATGATTATGCCAAGTTCCCTCTTTCTATCCTTTATGCGCTATTGCGATATGTAAGCGATGGGATTGCGTTTGGGGTTGGGTAAACTTAAAAGACATAAAAACATAAGATTGGGAATTTACCTATTAAGTTAGGTCTACCCATTGGGAATTTACCTATTAAGTTAGGTCTACCCAAATTCTTGAAAACTTGTAACATGTTTTGGAAACATGATGGACATGACACTTAGAAAATATAAGTGTGACCAACTCGAGGTTGGGTTGAGTTTGTAGCGTAAACCTACCCGGAACCGACCGGCTTAACTAGTTGCTACAAACAATAGGACCCAATGTGAGAAGTTGGTCATGTTGTACCTTGAACCCGAGGTTAGACCAAGTTGTGGTGTAAAGCTACCCGGAACCGACCGACTTAACTAGTAACCGCAACAAAGTCTAATGTGAGAGGTTAAGGCACATTAATTAATTAATGCCTCATGATTAGGGTTAAGTCATGGTCCACTTAATACTTAACCAATCTGGGCTTGGTAGATTAATCAGGGTTAAGTCGTGAACTCATCGTTACACTTAACCAAGTTAATCCATGATTAGCAAGAGGGTTAAATCGTACTTAACCCACTAGAAAATCCTAGCAATGGGGGTCCACTCCAGCAGTAATCCCAAGTTTGTATCATTAAGACCCTAGGGACTAGGCTAGGGTGGGGGCACGATTACTGGACTTGAGGTAAGTGACCAAAAACGACGGCAGAGTGGTACGCCGTTGTAGTTCCGGACGGACTATGGTCGTGCACTAGTCCGTATTTGGAGAAGTCAAGCATGGGTACCAGTAGATCTAGACTGTGCACTTATGTTTATGGTGTCCAGGGGTTGACACCCTAGGGCTTGATACACCCGACGGGAGACCCGGCACAGTCTGACTACAATTATGTTTGGGCCGTATTGACACCAACACGTGACGAGTTAGGCTTATAGGGAGCCGATCGAATAGACCGTTTGGTTGGACCTCGTATTAGGGTCACCTCATGTTATTGGACCTCGTATTAGGGTCACTTCATGTTATTGGACCTCGTATTAGGGTCACTTCATGTTATTGGACCTCGTATTAGGGTCACTTCATATTATTGGACCTCGTATTAGGGTCACTTCATTTTATTGGGCCAAAGCTTGGGCCAAGGGATCAATACTTGTTTATTCAAGTCATGTTAGTTTGCTAGTACACCTGTGGTGCAAAACCTTAAACCTGATTATGCGATGACACCTTTTATCTATCATGCCAGTATGTAGTTATCCTTATGTTCATCCCTGCTTCTCATGCCAGTTAACTTTATCAGTTTACATTGATTGTAGTAGGGCTTACTCAGTCTTTTTGACTGACCTGTTTTTCTTTCGCCTCTTTTCTTCCGTTTCCCCCCCAGGTTCTCAGGGTGGGAATATTGGAGCTTAGCTTGGATTTCTGATCGCTTGCTTGTGGGATTTTAGCTCATGTACGGTCTTGACATGAAGCTAGCTATGGTTATCACTTATTTTGGGGATAGTACTTATGTATTTCAGTTTTTCAGTGATGTCGTTTTTATCTAGACTTGTGTATTTGGAAAGTTGACATTATGTTGTACCAAACTTGTTTTTGAAATAGTTTGAAATCTTCCGCTGTTTTACTTATCTTATTTGCTCTGTTTACATATATACATATGTTCTTGTTCTGCCTTGATATATCATTATGCATGTTTACCTGATTCAAACGCCCCTCCAAAGTCAGAGTGCTTGCAAGAGCCACCCTGGCGGAGGTGGGGTGTTACATTTGGTATCAGAGCATATGGTTTACGAGAAGGAACAAAAAGGTTTTTAGAAAACTTTTGGAAAACTATTTTCAAAACCAAGTATAAAGTATTTTCCAAAGAAAAGTCTAGTTTATTTTAAAGGCTATTCCCCAAAAGCCATTAGCAAAAATTCCTTCGTTTTTCTCCATTCTGAATCTATCTTTTTCTTCGTTTTCAGTATGGCCAATAACTTTGCCATTCCGGAGGGAGTACACGTACCTGTTTGGTACAGGAGACTTGTGGAGGCTAGGGCGACCGAAGCCGACCCCGCAGATGTTCCTCCTCCTCCTCCTCCTCCTCCGGTGGTTAATGTTTCTCCTCCTCCTCCCATAGCTGATGTTTCTCCTCCCCCTCAGCCTCCACAAGCGGATTTTGCGGAAACTTGTAAGAACTTTAAGACCATGGGTGGCAAGAATTTCATTGGAACCGAGACTTATGTAGAGGCAAGGAATTGGTTGAAAGAAACCGAAGATCTTTTTGCCTTCTTTGATATAGATGACCGTAGGAAGGTTTTATTGGCAGTGTGGTTGCTAAAGGAAGAAGCTGCACGTTGGTGGGTGGTCACCACCGCTACTAGGCCAATTGAGACTTGGGATGACTTTCGGGGAAAGTTTGGACTAAGGTTCCTATCACTGAAGCAAGGGGACATGACTATTAGGGAATACATAGATAAGTTTAATCAACTGGCTCGGGTCGGTTTAGACTTGGTTAACACAGCTCAGAAGAAGGCCCTATACTTTGCTCTAGGATTAAACGAGCCATTACATGGTTTAGCCATGACTCATATACCCTTGGGGGCAACTTTCGAGAGTTTGGTGAATATGGCCCTACTCAATGAAGAGAATAGGAGTGACAAGAAGGAAATCAAGGTGAATGAGCCTCAAACCAAGAAAACGGGGCCCAAAAAGGAAATGAAAAAGAAGGAGGAGAAGTCTAAAGATAAGAAGGAAAAAAGGTGCATTACTTGTGGAAGCTCGACTCATCTAAACAAGGATTGCAAAAAGAGGAAGGGCACTTGCTTTAACTGTGGAGAGATGGGACACTTCCCTAGGGATTGCCCGAAGAAGCAAGGGCAAGGCCAGGGTCAGACTCAGCGTGCTGGACCTTCGGGAGGGCAAGTTCATGCTCTCAATGCCGCTCCAGTTCCCGATCGAGGTAGTATTTCTGTTGAAAGTCTTATTTACATTTCTGATTTTCCTGTTCGTACTTTGTTTGATTCTGGTGCATCGCATAGTTTATTTCATCTGGTTTAGTTGAAAGTTTGCACCTAAGTACTAGTCTAGTTAATGATCCCGTGTGTGTTTCAAATCCAATTGGGGGTTCCGCCCATTTGTCTATTATCTACGTGGATTTGAAAATTTCTATCTTGAGTGTAGAATTCTTGTATGATGCTTATATTCTCGGTTTCATGGGGCATGGGTTGATTTTGGGCATGGATTAATTGTCCAGTTTTGGAGCCATCCTTGATTTTTGAGCATAGGGTTGTGAGGCTCATGACTCGCCTCGGTAATACCCTAAAAATTTCTAGTAACCCTATGAGTCCCGTCATGTTGTGTTATCTTGAATCCCTCAACTCGTCTATCGATAGTTTGCAATCGGTGAGGGTGGTCCGAGAATATCCTGATATCTTGGGTGAATTGAAGGGGGTTACCCCTAAGCGAGAGATTGATTTCCGCATTTATCTGGTTGATAATGCCAAGCCAGTTACGTGGCCGGTTAGGCACATGGTCCCGCGAGATGAGATTTAAGAAAGCAAGTCAAGGAGTTGCTTGAGAAGAACTTCATTAGACGAAGTATATCTGAATGGGGAGCGCCTGTAGTATTTACTACCAAGCCAGATGGTTCTCTTCGACTTTGTGTTGATTATCGTGAGTAGAACAAGAAGAATAGACAACCATTACCAAGGATCGATGATTTGTTTGATCAGCTTGTAGGAACATCTGTTTTCTCTTGATCTTGCTACTGGATTCCATCAGCTCAGAGTAGCTGAGGATAGTATAGACAAAACTGCGTTCAGAACTCCAAATGGATTCTTAGAATGGCTGGTCATGCCATTCGGTTTGACTAATGCACCCGCCTACTTCGTGGACTTGATGAGTAGGGTGCCTAGGGAGTTCCTGAACAAGTTGTGGTAATCTTTGTAGACGATATCCTGACTTTCTTAAAGAACGAGGAAGAACATGCTAGACATCTCAAGGAGGTGATGGATACGCTTAGAGCGCATCAGTTGAAAGCCAAATCCTCCAAATGTCATTTTGGAGAAAAAAAGGAGTTAGATTTCTTGGGCACATAGTTTCTAAGCAAGGCTTAGTGGTGGATCCTGCTAAAGTGGTCGCGGTTCAAAACCGAAAAGCTCCGACGAGGACAATTGAAGTAAGAAGCTTTCTCAGTTTAATTAGTCAGTTAGCGTCCCTTGAGTTTAGACCTACCCTTCTGGATCAAGTAGGGACTTCACAGAAGGAAGACCCGCAGTTAGCCGAGATCATGGACAAGTTGATTCGAGGCGAGATGTTAAGTCACCTCGCTATAGATGACAAGGGATGGCTAAGACGCGATGAGAGAAAGAAAGTTCTTGAGGAAGCGCATCGCTCTAAGTTGACTATTCATCCGGGAAGAGATAAGATGTATAAAGATAGGAAGCGCATTTTCTTTTGGCCTGGGATAAAGAAGGATGTGGCGGAGTTTGTCTCTAGATGTATCACTTGCCAGCAAGTTAAGGCCGAGTCGAAGAAGCCCGATGGGCTATTGCATCCTCTAGACGTTCCACTATGGAAGTGGAAGAGTATTCCCATGGATTTTATCGATGGATTACCAAGGTCAAGGAAAGAGAATATGAGCATGTGGGTCATAGTAGGTAGACTCACGAAGAGTGCTCATTTCACGCCGGTAAAGAGCGAAAGGACTGCATCATAGCTAGCGACAGTTTACTTTTAAGAAATAAAGCGGTTGCACGGGGTTCCCTCAAGTATAGTTAGTAACCGTGACTCAATCTTCACTAGCCAGTTTTGAGATAGTCTACGGGAAGTCATGGGCAAACGGCTGAATCTAAGGACGTCCTATCATTCATAGGAAGATGGTTCATTTCGTTCAAGCATGAGTTATAGAAAATTTCGTTAGTAAGAGCAATTGATAAACGTGGATTGGTATTTTCAAGAAAAGTTCTGCTGCGTGGAATACTTTATAGTAAGTAAACGAGATCCAGGATTCACTCGTGAATTTTGGAGAGCTTGCAGGAAACCATGAGGTCATAGTTATGTTTAAGCCAAGAATGATAGAAGAGTAAGTGAAAAAGGAAGACGAGAGGCGACAAGGAAATGGGTTCCAACTCATATTTGGAAATAAGAGTTAAGAAGCTAAGAAATCATGAGGTAAAAGACGGTCAAAGCACAGTGGAGTTAAGCTCAAGGAAACGTGACTTAGAAGACTGAAGGCTAGATACGCGCATCATATCTCTTTTTAAGAGCATATCCTTGATCCTTGTTTTCCTGTGGAACTTACTCGCATGTTATCTTTTTACGTATATCCTCTCGGTCCAATTCTCGGTCCTATTTCTGTCGGGAGGTATGACTTATTGGCTAGTAATACATGTCAGGGTTTGAAGGGGTCCGTTAGGTTGACTAAACCTTTTGGGCTTTTATAGAATATGGGTTGGGTTAGGAAGGGATTTCTTGTAATCCAAAAGGAGTATATCCTGCTTATCTTCCCGATCTCTTTGTAGCATATCTTTTGCTATCCATGTTTGTCTTGATTATCTAGTTTATCATGTTAATCTTGTCATGAGAACCTTAGGTAGAAACCCTTTGGATGAAACATGTGTTTGAAACATGTTATGCTTGGTGGTTGCAAGTGGTTGCAAGTGTTTGCAAGTGGTTACTCGTGGATGCATTATACACATTAGGCACTAGATCGGCTCACACACTCCTCATATTGCATATGCATGAGTGTTTACGCTTATTCATGGATGAAAATTTTTGTGTTATCACATGGATGTTGCATATGGATGTATGTTATGTGCACGCATATAGATGTTATACATTATGTTAGGAATTGCATACATATGGATTCATTTCACTAACATAATTTGCATTGATGATATTTGCATTAGATAAGTACATATACACACACCTTTGCATATGTTCATACAACATTTAGAATCTTGTAAGGACAATGATTGCTCGTGGATGATGTTTTGAGTAGATGGATGTTGGATGGTAGGATACGTTCTTCCTAACTTGAAGATTTCGGGGACGAAATCCTTTAAGGAGGGGAGAATGTAACAACCCGTATTTTCAATAACCTGTTATAACGTAAATCGAGGCAGAATTTAATTTATAAATCTGAATCAAGGGAAACGGGCTATGCCATTGCGTTCGTCTCGGAAAAATACGCGAAATAGAGTCCGAGTTTTCGAAAATCGGAGTCCGTATGACCCGATTAAGGCCCAACGAAGTTTTCAGAAAAATTTCAAAGTAAAAACAGATTTCAAATTCAAGTTTGAATTTGGAAATTAGGTCAGATTGGGCTAGGCGGGAAAATTCCCGCCAGAGCACCCAAGTCGACAGCCCTGTCGACTTGGGAGTCGACTTGGTTGGACCCAAGTCGACAGCCCTGTCGACTTGGCTGTCGACTTGGTTCAGCCGGGCAGTTTTGCCTGGTGCACCATTTTGGGGTTTTGGTTAGGTTTTGGGGCCAGATTCGGTTTTAAGGGCTGAGATTGGAATTAGGGTTTAATCCTAAGGTTGAAACTAATCCTAATCTCTATAAATAAGCCCCTAACCTAACCCTAAATCATCATTATTCATTCAAGTAACTAAACTATGGCAAAATCATTCCTCTCATGGCCTCCACTCTCTTCATAAAATTCTAAGTTATTTCTATGAGAGATTTTCCATGCATACAAGTGTTTTCAAGCTTGTATGAGTGTCATTAGCTTGCATTCAAGTCAAGTTTCCATATTTACATCATAAAGCAAGGGTTTTGATCATTTTGGCTCAAGGGTTTTTCTATTGGAGCTTGCATTTTGGGTTTATTTGATTACATAAGGGCTTTTTCTCAATCTATATATATTTTTGTCTTCATAAGCATTGTAAGCCCTTTTCTACTTTCATATTTAAACTCTAAAGTTAAATGAATGATGCAAGTTTGGTTGATCATTATGATATGCAAGTTTGCCATGATATGCAAGTTTACCATGTCATGTTATGCAAGTTTGATATGTTATGATATGCAAGTTTACCATGTTATGCTATGCAAGTTTGCCATGTTATGATATGCAAGTTTATCATGTTATGCTATGCAAGTTTGCCATGTTATGATATGCAAGTTTATCATGTTATGTTATGCAAGTTTGATATGCAAGTTTGTCATATGATATGCAAGTTATGTTATGCAAGTTTGGGTTGATCATTTTGTTCATGTTATCATGTTATGCAAGCTTACCTTGAGTATATGAACATAAAGCTTCAAGCTTTATGCTAAAGGTTGCATTTTGGCAACATGTAAGTTATCATATCTCTTATAATAACTTGCATGTGAGGCTAAATGCGAACTTATGGCCATTTCTACATGTCATTTATCGCCATGTATCACCAATATGCTAAGTTTGGTTTTATGCATGCTTTTGAGGCCTAATGATGCAATGTGCAAGTATATGAACATATGTACATTTCATATGCCACCATGTTAAACTTGTGGCTTCAACACCTTTATGTCATGATTATGCCAAGTTCCCTCTTTCTATCCTTTATGCGCTATTGCGATATGTAAGCGATGGGATTGCGTTTGGGGTTGGGTAAACTTAAAAGATATAAAAACATAAGATTGGGAATTTACCTATTAAGTTAGGTCTACCCATTGGGAATTTACCTATTAAGTTAGGTCTACCCAAATTCTTGAAAACTTGTAACATGTTTTGGAAACATGATGGACATGACACTTAGAAAATATAAGTGTGACCAACTCGAGGTTGGGTTGAGTTTGTAGCGTAAACCTACCCGGAACCGACCGGCTTAACTAGTTGCTACAAACAATAGGACCCAATGTGAGAAGTTGGTCATGTTGTACCTTGAACCCGAGGTTAGACCAAGTTGTGGTGTAAAGCTACCCGGAACCGACCGGCTTAACTAGTAACCGCAACAAAGTCTAATGTGAGAGGTTAAGGCACATTAATTAATTAATGCCTCATGATTAGGGTTAAGTCATGGTCCACTTAATACTTAACCAATCTGGGCTTGGTAGATTAATCAGGGTTAAGTCGTGAACTCATCGTTACACTTAACCAAGTTAATCCATGATTAGCAAGAGGGTTAAATCGTACTTAACCCACTAGAAAATCCTAGCAATGGGGGTCCACTCCAGCAGTAATCCCAAGTTTGTATCATTAAGACCCTAGGGACTAGGCTAGGGTGGGGGCACGATTACTGGACTTGAGGTAAGTGACCAAAAACGACGGCAGAGTGGTACGCCGATGTAGTTCCGGACGGACTATGGTCGTGCACGTAGTCCGTATTTGGAGAAGTCAAGCATGGGTACCAGTAGATCTAGACTGTGCACTTATGTTTATGGTGTCCAGGGGTTGACACCCTAGGGCTTGATACACCCGACGGGAGACTCGGCACAGTCTGACTACAATTATGTTTGGGCCGTATTGACACCAACACGTGACGAGTTAGGCTTATAGGGAGCCGATCGAATAGACTGTTTGGTTGGACCTCGTATTAGGGTCACCTCATGTTATTGGACCTCGTATTAGGGTCACTTCATGTTATTGGACCTCGTATTAGGGTCACTTCATGTTATTGGACCTCGTATTAGGGTCACTTCATATTATTGGACCTCGTATTAGGGTCACTTCATTTTATTGGGCCAAAGCTTGGGCCAAGGGATCAATACTTGTTTATTCAAGTCATGTTAGTTTGCTAGTACACCTGTGGTGCAAAACCTTAAACCTGATTATGCGATGACACCTTTTATCTATCATTCCAGTATGTAGTTATCCTTATGTTCATCCCTGCTTCTCATGCCAGTTAACTTTATCAGTTTACATTGATTGTAGTAGGGCTTACTCTGTCTTTTTGACTGACCTGTTTTTCTTTCGCCTCTTTTCTTCCGTTCCCCCCCCCAGGTTCTCAGGGTGGGAATATTGGAGCTTAGCTTGGATTTCTGATCGCTTGCTTGTGGGATTTTAGCTCATGTACGGTCTTGACATGAAGCTAGCTATGGTTATCACTTATTTTGGGGATAGTACTTATGTATTTCAGTTTTTCAGTGATGTCGTTTTTATCTAGACTTGTGTATTTGGAAAGTTGACATTATGTTGTACCAAACTTGTTTTTGAAATAGTTTGAAATCTTCCGCTGTTTTACTTATCTTATTTACTCTGTTTACATATATACATATGTTCTTGTTCTGCCTTGATATATCATTATGCATGTTTACCTGATTCAAACGCCCCTCCAAAGTCAGAGTGCTTGCAAGAGCCACCCTGGCGGAGGTGGGGTGTTACAATGCATGTTAATTGGATATTGTAAGTTAAGTTACGGTGAAATTGGAATAATTACATGTTAATTTGTGGCATATTATGTACTTGAACCCTTAACTGTAAGAATTGGTACAATTACATGTTAAATTGTTAGATGAGAATAATTACATGATTGATATTTACATGTTATTATTTTAAAATGAAGTTTACTACATGTTAGGAAGAACATGCGACATGATAATTAGAAATAGACTTAATATGATATTAAGTGTGACATGTAGAAATAGATTACAGTAAAATTTAGAAACAATGAATATGCCTAAACTTACAGTAATAGAAGACGGTAACCGCACTTGGACACTAGGTTAAATTCAACTTGTGGTAGAAGTCTGCCCGGAACCGATCGGCAAATCCAACATCCACAAGTTGTTAATTTAATGTTAGAGGTCTAGTGCATAAATATACATGTAACAGTGCTAAGACACTAGGTTATATTCAGCTTGTGGTAGAAGTTTGCCCGGAACCACCCGACAAATCCAACATCCACAAGTTGTTAATTTAATGTGAGAGGTCTAGAGCATAAACATATATATATATATATATATGAATATATGTATAAAAGGATAGAAATAAATGGCATTAATTGTAGTTAATGGAAATTAATGGAATTGAATGAAAGTTACAACAGTAAAAAGGATTGGGATGAACCGGGAATGATAATAACCTATTAAATTGAGACGACCCCAAACCCCGTACTGACGGCGGCAAGGGTAATCTTTGGAATATAACTCCGAAACAGATAATAGAAGAACATAAATAAATAAATACACCAGTTAATGCAAAAATAATATACTGGATAAACGTAATCATCAGATTTACACAGTATACAGGATCATACTTAGTACAAATACAGTTCAGCTATACATAAATGTCTACAGTGGAAAACAAACATAATGTACAATAGGAGCTGAATAGCATAAAAAGAGATAAATGATAGAATCCATCTTCAGCTCCAGCTATCCGGAAAAAGCCTGCTAAACCTGAATACAAGGCTGCCCATGTAGAAAAAGGGGCACCCGAGTTTGAAAGTGAAACAAACTACGAGTCAGTCATGGGACTGGTATGAGAAATCTACTCAACACATTTAAAATATGGCTAATCACAGGACCACGCCACTTTCGTGGAACGGGTTTACTCCATTGGATTTCCAGTGCTTTAAAACAAATCATTCTTTTAAACATCGCAATGCTTTTTATAAAAATGAAGCCATTATAAGACTCAGTTCCCATCACACAATGCAACGCAAACCGGGGGATAGAGTTTTACCTTATAATAGCCAAAATATGCTTGATACGAATAAAACAAAAGCATTTGATATTATTACTAGTGTTTACATGTTTCAAAAACAATTTCGAATCATAACTATCAATCATAGACGGTATGGGTACCATATATCATGTCGCCACATATATATATATATATACAATCAAAACCGCACGATGTCGTATTTGGAAATTGGATTTCCGTCATGAACCAAGGCAAAAGATAGTCCTTACCGACTTCGAGACTGCCTAG
Organism: Allium sativum; assembly: GCA_030737875.1. Classification (NCBI taxonomy): domain Eukaryota; kingdom Viridiplantae; phylum Streptophyta; class Magnoliopsida; order Asparagales; family Amaryllidaceae; genus Allium; species Allium sativum. The sequence continues at coordinate 418,087,670 of CM060910.1, read as the reverse complement.
CCCGAGTCTCAGGATCAGAATGCATCGACCCTTGGATCGTCAGGGCCGGTCCACACGGAGTGGATTAAAATGCCTGAACACTACGTTTCTCCGCCCTTTGGGGCGTAAGTGAGTCAACGAATGACTCCATCGGTCCCGGATCGAACGATTTATCCGAGGCGCCTCGCAACAGCAACAACCACATAAGTCAAACTCGTCAGGGCGTGTAAAACCACTAACGCCACTTCTAGCTAGGAAGAAACGAAGGCCCTCCCTGATGTCCTCTCCCGTTTCTGGTTCATACCGGGGTGTGAGGCTCACGAATTTACATTATACACAAAGCTACGCCACACCGGCGGGGCTTTGATCATCACCACAAGACTTTGCTTTTCAACAGAAGCCCTGATCACTGCTTCTTAGCATGCCACACAGGCAATTCACACCGTGCAACTGATGACTATCAATCACACAGAATAAATTCCAATGTCAGACACACTGTCCATTTGCAAGTCCGTTCTGGGTCTGAACGAAACCGGAGGCACTATATACCTCGCAAACCCATCGATCACCACGTACGTCTGGACGATCACCACTCATTATCCATATTTCGGGATGCCTCCCAATCAGGACCTCGGTTACCATCCAAACGAGGTGAAGATCTCCGGTCTTCGACCACCGTCTTCATCTTCGATTTCTTATCGTCGATTCAGTTATTCAGAATGGGATAAACCCGGTCTTTCTGAGCAACTCGCGTATATTATAAACAAGTGCTACACAAACACAACAATATGCCTTATTTCAATTCATTAGTCACTAACCGTCAATCAGTAAGAGAACGATTTCCCAAATATTAACCCCGAAGGCCGAAACCAACATCAGATCAAAACCCAAGAAACTATTCGACTTAGCCAACCTTCAGTTAGTTTCTAAATTTCACATCCATATCATTTATAATATTTTATAATGATTTATCGCTATTTTTATTTATTTTAAAATAGCCAATTTATTTAAACGACGCTTCGGGCCATAACGCGGCCGCGGCGCTGTTTTTCTTCAGATTTGTTTTACACATATTTGAAAATCTAACCGTTGGATCTTCACAAAATTTACATCATTAGAAAGATCTTTTCAAAACGAATCCAACGGTTCCAGTTTCGGGAAAATCCGACGGTCGGATCTCCCGGTATAATCGTTTGAAGTTTCGATTTCAAAATACGAACTGCAGCGTCGTTATTCGATTATATATAATTATATTTTTATATATATAAAAATATAATCGATTCTGGCGCTGTTTTTCTTAAGATTTGAATTAAATATTCCAGACAATCCAACCATTGGATTTTAACAAATTTGGTGTCGTTGGAAAGATATTTCCAAAGCGAACCGAACGATTGCGGTTTCGGGAAAATCCGATGGTCAGATCTCCCGCACTAATCATTTGAAATCACGGTTTCAAAATACGAACTGCAACTTCGTTATTCGATATATTTCAATTCTATTTATATATATATATATATATCGATTCTTCGATTTCAAAACTATTTGATTTTCATACATTTGATAAAAATGATATTTTTATCCAACTGTTTTCTATTTCAACACTTCACTATTTTTAACAATTCATGTATATACTAAAAATGTGATTTTTAATGTAAAACAATTTATTTCAAAACATGATTATTTGATATAGTTCATATAGGTAATAAAAATAGGATTTTTATTATAAAACAATTTATTTCAAAACAAGATTATTTTATATAGTTCATATCGATGATAAAAATAGGATTTTTATTATAAAACAATTTCTTTCAAAATATGAATACCATTCAACACATGAATTTCAATCCAACGAATGAATTTCGATTCAACACATGAAGGTTTTCTATAGTTTGTATATATCGATAAAAGGGTGATTTTTATATTTAAAACACGAATACCATTCAACACATGAATTTCTATCCAACGAATGAATATCGATTCAACACATGAAGGTTTTCTATTGTTTGTATATATCGATAAAAAGGTGATTTTTATATTTAAAAACCCGAATATCATTCAACACATGAATTTCAATTCAACGAATGAATTTCGATTCAACACATGAAGGTTTTCTATAGTTTGTATATATCGATAAAAAGGTGATTTTTATATTTAAAAACACGAATACCATTCAACACATGAATTCTATTCAACGAATGAATTTCAATTCAACACATGAAGGTTTTCTATTCAACGAATAAATATAGTTTCAACAAATGAAAATAATTCTAACACATGAATATTATTCAAAATTTCGGCAGCATAACGACAGGGTAGTTAAAACCGGGACCGTCCCTAGTACGGCTCCTCGCTCTACCTTAAAGCCTTGCAGCTTTTGACAATGGGGAATCATGCATCTAGTTCGCACGCAGGCGGCATGTATATTTTTTTTTCATTTCCACAAACTAATCCTATGTGGTTTCAACCAAATATTTCTCAACCACAAACGGGTATTTTTCAACCATAATCAATCAATTTCAACCACAAACAATTATAATCAACAATTCGCTATCAACCAATTTTCACACCAATCACAATCAATAAATATCATCCATGGTTTATGGACGAGGGGCGTATATATATATATATATATATATTTTATATATGCATTTCACTTCTATTTCAACACATATATAATTTTTACAACGTGTATATAACTTATACATCGAACGTACAACCTATACAACGCTTATACATGAGGCGTACAACGCTTATACAAGTCATACATCGAATATATAATTTATACATCGTCGGTTTCCATATCGTTTATAAATTAGAAATCTCACATTGGGTTCCACTCCACCAAAAATAGCAGAAGGCTTAGAAAAATATGCGGTCTCTTCTAAAATGTAGAAGACGTCCACACGGTCACGATGTTTCCTGTTTCATCGAATTTCGTCGAAAAACGAAAAAGATATGATTTTTCAAAGTTCAGATGTAATAAAGGACTCACCTTTCACGATGGTTCAAAACTAGGTTTGGATTTTTCTTCGAATCCGTGTAGCTATTCGTCGATCAGCCTTCGCAGCGTTGAAGGGGGAGGAGAGGCGCGCCTGCGCCTGAAGGGGGGAGGCGTTCGATCGTCTGTGGCAGGCGGGGCGGCGGCGAAAACACCCGAACTTCCCGAGCTCGATTCTCCCTAACCACTCAATGTAAAAATCCAAACTATATATGGATTTGAAGATCTTCTCGAGCTCTACAAATTTCCCAACTGGAGTGTTTGATTTTGGTGCGTGGATCGATCAGAAAATGGACGGGAAGATTTTGAGGGTTTTCCCCCTCCGATCGTGTTACGGGGAAACAGAAAATATGTGGGGGGGGGGGGGGGTGCTGACATAGGCGAATGATTTTTTTTATTTATAACTTTTAAAATTCCCAAAAATACCCTCTTTAACACACGAACCCCAATCCAAACCCGACGACTGTCGTCCCTAGTGTTTTACCCCCATTCTGAACACAATGGGATATGTTTCGTAGGCCCATTCGACTGTTTAAGTCAGTTTTCCTTTAAATTAAAATATAAAACATTCAATATTTGATTCGAACGTACATTTCAATTTGTCAGGGCCACAAACTGATTCGAAAAATTCCAGAAAAATAAATCTGGCTATGTTTTGTCGATATGGTCCCAACAAAACTAGTTTCGTCGAATTCTGAGACCGTTTGCAAAAATGGCCCATTTCTGGTCAATCCAATATAACTATAATTGACCAAAACACGTTTTCCTTTGCCACGCTCACATACTAGCTTCAAAAATTATGAAATTTGAAACCTAGCAATAACTTCACATCCCGGATCCAACAAAAGTGGTTTCGTTGAATTCCGAGGTCGTTTGCAAAATGGCCAATTTCACGGGCTATATAAATTCCATAGCGACCTTTCTGAAAATTCATTTGGCCATAACTTTTGCTTCCCGCTATGAAACTTCGATTTTTCAGATTCGTTATAAAGGTATTGACTAACAGATTTAAATATTTTTGGTTTCACTCAAATCCGTTTTGTTTTGCACCCGGTACAGTCAGTCAAAGTTTGAATTGAAAATTTGAAACTACCGCGCCATTTCAGGCCATATTTATAATTCAAAGTGATTATATTTATTTTCAACTTTGACTCAAACTTACTTTTCATCATTATCACTTAAAATATTTAAAATCCATTAAAATAGCCAATTTAAAAATTTTAAATTGGTTCAGATTTTCCGGGTCGTTACAATCTCCCCCACTTAAAACTTTTCGTCCTCGAAAAGGAACAAAGTCGAAAGTGGTTTGATTAATCAACTCTACGTCCAATCCGGCTTCCATTCTCCAACTTTTCAGTTTCTGAGAATTTTCAAATTCTTCAAAAATTTGGCTAACACCCGGAATTTTCGTAAAATTTCGCCATATCCTCCTTTGTACGGGGAGGGGTTTGGAAATTTATTGGGCCGTATTAGGTACCCAATAAATCCTAATAAGCATACACATATTTATAGTGATATATTCTGGTGTTTACATGGGAGCGTGTATAGATAATAACTCCAGAGAATAAATTCTCGTCACCCTGTCAAAGCCCGAGGGAGTGTGTATTTTAATTGCTCCAGAGGATAATCCTCGTCACCTCGTCCCGTATGGGAAATAAATAGTCCATATGCCGTATCTAATGACTAGAGAGACGTGATTATTGTCAACTCCAGACCCGTGTGGGGTTTTTTTATTAATCTGGCAATTTTATCGTTACAATTTAAATAGTCCATATCAGTCATCAGTTCAACCTGTAAAAATAGTCATCGCCATACAAGCCTCTCGCTCGTATGGTAAATCTTCCACCTCGTCACACAAGCTCCAAATGCTTATGTGGCATATGATGAAGTATGCCAATCTTCAGAAGTATGCCATGTAATGTAGTTTAAAATTAATTGTTACTATCTAATGGCGATGTTTATTATTTCACACAGAACAGCCAGCACTCCGCATCCAATGGCATTCACAGGAGTTGATATAATAATATTTCGCATCCAACTCATTAAGGTTTACCTATTTGTCGGGCACACAAATAATTTCTTTACTCTACAGCTATCCATTTACCTGTTCCAACATATATAATGCACAAGTATATATTTCTATCTATTTTCTAAACAGTTCAATGTGTGATATAATCGAATAAATTCTACCATTCATTCTATTATAGATTAAATTAACTATCGTTTTAATAATTTTAATTAATCAAATCTACTATCACACAACACAAACAACAATCAAATTGTTTTTAACTTTTCAAAATCATACAAATCAATTTCTATATTCTTTTAAAATCATTCAGACTATAGAATTAAAAGTGCACATCCATGGAAAGAAAATAACAACATAATAGAGAACTAATTGGTTATGCAAAGTATGGTAAATGTACCTTACACCGGAGTCAATCAGAGATATCCACTCAGCATCTAGGATAGGCTTTCTGAATGCTCTCCTCAGTTTCCCAAGTATAATCTCGCGGATCTCCACTCCATTGCACTTTGACTAAGTGAACTTTCTTGTTCCTCAGCTCTTTGGTTTCTTTGCCGATAATTTTTAGCGGCTCTCTTGTCACAGCTAATTCTGGAGTAATTTCAATATCCTGTTGAGCTGCTTCTTCCACGATCAAGTCTGGATCATGAACGTGCTTTCGAAGTTGAGATATGTGAAATAAATCATGAACTCCAGGCAACCAATCGGGCAATTTAACCCTATAAGCGAGAGTCCCGATCTGTTCCAGAATAGGAAACGGGCCAATGAATTTAGGCGCCAACTTCCCGGTTTTGCCGAACCAGATAACTCCTCTCATCGGCGATACTTTCAAATATACATAGTTGCCAACAGCAAATGATATATCTCTTCTTCTCCTGTCGGCATAACTCTTTTGTCGGTTTTGAGAGGCAAGTAATCGCTTCTTAATAAAGTCGACTTTGTCGGCAGCTTCTCGGATCATATCTGGCCCCAACACAAGTCTATTACCGGGTTCGACCCAAGAAGCAGGGGATCGGCACGGTCTACCATACAATGCTTCGAATGGCGACATTGTCAGGCTCGCCTGGTAACTGTTATTATATGAGAATTAAGCCAAATGCAGATGGTCTTCCCATGATCCACCGAAATCTAGAACACAAGCCCGCAATAGATCTTCTAGTATACGATTCACCCTCTCAGTTTGACCATCTGTCTGAGGATGATAGGCGGTGCTTAGGTTCAGCTTCGTTCCCAGCTCTACTTGAAATGCCTCCCAGAATTTGCTAGTAAATATTGTATCTCTATCACTGACTATACTGAGCGGCACTCCATGTAGCCTAACAATTTCCTTGAAATAAATCTGCGCCAGACTCTAAGCAGTTCTGTTTGATCTGACAGGTATGAAATGGGCGGTCTTCGTGAAGCGATCTACGATCACCCAAATACTGTCATTCCCTTTTCTGGTTCTGGGCAGACCATCTATGAAGTCCAGGGAAATATGTTCCCACTTCCAACCAGGAATATCTAGCGGTTGCAATAATCCAGCCAGTTGTAACGTCCCGCATTTTTGTCGGTTTGTATTTGAATATTTAAATCAGTTTAAATATTGAATTCGTAATATAAATGGATTTATATATATATTAAAACAAAGTTGAACATAGAAAAATATATATTAAATAAAATCGAGCTCGTAATATCGCTGCAGTTCGTAATTTAACATTCTGAACTTCAACTGAGTATACATGACACGTTATTAGTTGGATTTCTTCGAAACAAGAAGCGTTGGAATCTGCTGAACTGTATTTCTCAAACAGAAGTGAAAAATCAAGATTTCGTCGTACAGACTGCAAGATATGTCCAAATCAAATATTCAGAAAGTCGCTGTAAAATCATATATCGACCGTAACGGTTATTTGACTGTAACTTGATATCGGTTGCAAATCGGGACAGGGTTCTTTTGAGGCGCAACGATAATTTAATTTTTAGAATTTTACTGTAATTTTTAATAAATTAAATAAACAACTTTTTATTTGAAGTATTGTGCACCCTGTATCGGTATTTCGGGATTTCAAAATATAAGTCAAACTACCGGTATTATTATATTTCTGAGATCGTGGCACCTCACTGAGCACGACTGTACTCTTACTTCTGTCCATAGTGGCTCGTACGCAAACAAAGTTTTACGTGATAGGATACACTAACTTTAACAACATAAATATAATTTATAAATCCATTCCTTCAGTGTTAAGTTTGCCAACCTAGTACACCTACTAACGCAGAAAAAGAAAACATCTACTGAATGGACAACTCGTTTGAAAACCTATCTCATTAAAGGCTTAATGTCCAAGAACATGCTGACTTACGTACAAACTATCACTTTGCCTCTAAGTTAAGCCTATGCTTATGAAGACATGAAATTGTCAACAAACAGTGTAACGAGGAGAAAATTCCGGGACTATTGTGTACGACGGAGACTCTAAAGAAAAGAATGACGTGCTTAAGTCAAATGCCTATCCTATGCTTAGCTGACATGATGCATCTTTTCAAAAGACCACCCATACTTTTGCGCTGATCTACGAAGCAAACCATACCTCTTCTTTCCTTATAACCATAACCCTATATAATTTTACCCATGCTGAAAAGGACTGGAGCATTAAATACATATGTACAATACTGCGCTAAAGTCCGTGTATCTATCAATCTACCTACACTGCCTATTCCTTGGCATCCAAGGAATTCACTTGTATAAATACACCCGATGTCTTCTTCATCCATTCGGGAGAAACAAGATTTAAACTCACCTCTAATCGCAAGAAAATATAGTAGTAATCATCGCAAGTTACCCTTCCATCCTATGCTTGTTTCAAGTGGGCGGAGACAAAGTTGTTCGACGTAATTCAACCTGGAGGCATTTGAAGATGATGGAGGATGAGTGCGGATTCCATTGTTGAGGAAGAAGGGCTATTTTCACACGTAAGAGGAAAGCAAAGGGAAGTTTTGTGAAGAGGACTAAGATGAGAGGGGAGTGCATGCAGGCGCGAGCAGCAGGGACTGTGAGTGGAAACTACAGATGGTTTAGTACAGGAATATGGAAGATAAATTACGGTTTTGAAGTAGTATTGGCAAATGGCGATGTGGAGTTGTGGGAGGTGTGTGTGCGCAGTAGTGATTTGGTGAGGGTGGAATGATGCGTGTATGGAGCAAGACGTGAAGAAAACAAACATGAAGGAAGTGGGAGTGTTTCGGTGATGACGTCGGAGACTGGGAGTGCGATGGTGCATGGGTGTACGTGGTCTGAAGTGGATTATTAAGGGAACGTGAATGTTTGAGTGGATGGTAATACAAGCTTGACGTCCAAACTAGAAGCAACCAACGTGGGAAATTGTAGTGGTGTCTCGATGATGTGATGAGGAGGATGTATATGTTTAGCACTGGGAATTCCATACAGTGTTCGAAAGCAGGAGCGAGGACGCGAGTCGTTTTGGGGCAAATGCTGTGTAGTGAAGGTTATGACACTGAGAAGCATGAGGAAATGGAACGTTTACCGGAGCATGTGTCTCCATTTCTTGGAAGATGCCGCTGTACAAATGAACGGTGAAGAAATGGTCGACATGCCTGGGTATTCACCGTGATAAGAAGCAGGAGTGAATGACCGACAAAGCGAAAATGGGCAGTTGAGTTTGGTTATCTAGAGCAGACTGAGCATACGGACTTAGATCGGCGAACCGTCTGTTATATGAGGACCAAGTGGACGCATGTATGTTATGAAGCTGCGGTAGAACAATTTGAACATCTGGTTTTATCCGAACTGACGCAAATCGTTATTTAACGGTTAACGCGCGAAGGTGAGTAAATTCACTCACTCTGATCTTTTTAAAATATTTTAATTATATTTTAATGTTGTTTGAATGCTATGTGATGGTCGATTCGGTAGATTACAAGTAAATTAGTTGAATACCATATACCGTAACATATGTACACATCATCGGTTGGACACTAATTTCATCGATTAGAATATCCCCTAGTATAGAGTTAGTGTAAATTGTGTTGACTGACATCTGTGGATGCGGAAACCGGTTGGAGGAATCCGACCGGATTCCTTGATATTTATATGTACTATTTGTTTTGTATGCACTGTTTGAACCCGAATTACATTTAAAACCCGTGTGAATAACTGATGTTGAAAGAAAATTCAACATTTGCTTTGATGAATAAATAAACGATATCGATTAAGGAAATGGTAACAGTCGACTGTAAACCCGTCGTCTTGTTAAGAAGTTGATTGGCCGTCAGACAAATCAACGAAGATAATTATAAAAATTATATTTTTATAATTAAAGCGAAGTTTAAATCTATAATAGAAGTTCTATTATAAACCAGTATTTTAGAGTTCGTTTTTATAAAATAAAATAAAAACGATTTGTTGACATTTAAATCAGTCTATTAAGCAGAAATTATCCTATGATTAATATTTGGATAATTATATTTAAGATAAGTATATTTAGAAATATTATTAGATTTATTATATTAATCTAATGTTGAGAAGTAAATAAAATCAGTTAACGAATTTACTGATGGAATGGAGTTGATCAAATCAACTGTTATTTGGGAAAAATGATTTTTAGATTAATTGGTCTTTAACTAATCAAATGAACAGTTTAGAAATAAATTAATCCAAATTAATGAGATTAAATTACCTTTTGGTTAAGGAGTTATAAACAGAACTGTGGGATGGAGAAAGCGAAGAGTTAATATAAATAATCATAAACACCAGAGATTTCAAAGTAAGGATATGGCATTGTAAAACCATAGTTAAAATTAAACAAGAAAGTACGGTCTGATAGATATTATAAGTAATAAGGGATTAGAGTGCAGACTTGTATCAGTTCTAAGATATGAACGTTGTCGATCAAGGTCTGAGAGGTAAATAGAATACCCCAACTTGAATGGCTTTACTATTATCGAGGAACGATAACAGTTTGTAACGGAAAGAGATGTCAAGATGTGTATAAAAGGAATACGGCAGCGTATTGCCAGTCTTAGAATTATAGCGATAAAATAACGCTGTTGATAAGATAAGTGCGACTATTATGTCAAGATTAGTTATAACAAAGAATATTACAGCATATGACAAGTTGAACTATAACAACAAAATAACGTTGTTGATAAGGTAAGTGTGACTGTAATGTTGAGATTTGTTATAAGGAGAATTTTACAGCATATGACAAGTTTAGAACTATAGCGACAAATTAACTGCTGTTGATTAGACTTAAGCGTGACTTTTATATAGAGCAGCACTTCCTAGGAAAGGTAACAGTTTGGTTTGAAATCCACTTATTCTAGAGTAATAAGTAACGATGTTTGTTCAAAGAAATATAAGAAAGAGTTTAGAAAAAGAATTTGGGAATCGTATTAGAAACTGATGACAGCATTTCGATGTTCGAAATGTGATTAGAATTAAACCGTTAGGATTTGTAACTAGAATTCGACGATGTCGAATGTATTAAAAGTAAACTATTTTTAGGGATTATAATCTGATAGAATAATTAACATTTAGTTTAAACAAATAAATGTTAATAGGATAGGAGTCAGTATTTAGTTATAAACTTGATATCGATTTGATAAGAAGTTGTCTTAGAAAACAGAGTTTATAAAGTGGATTGGGAATATAAAGTATGAAAGAGGTTTCGGTAAACGAGATAAGTATTACTTGAATAAAGAGTTAATTGATAAAGGTATTCAGATTTCTATAACAGGAATGGTATTCACATTTTAAAGTGAATTATGTTTTAAAAATAAACGGTTGGCCAATTAAAATATTTATAATGAAATTGGAAATATTTTCCAATGAAGATAAGGTATACGATCCAAGTGTAGAAACCAAGGAATGTGAAAAGAATGAAAATGTTTCGAACGTTAATAACGTATGTTTCTCGAACATGAAAGAATAAGAGTTTATAATAACTGGAAATGTTTTCCATGAAGTATGAAAAGGCTAAAACGAGATTTGAGAAATATCTGGTAAGATATGGGAATTCGAAAAATAAAACGAATGTCAAATAAAAGTGCCCGTGGTTGTGTGATGTTTAGTTATACATTAGAATGGATGTTTGTTTTACTTCGATGGTTAAATAACCGATTATCGAAGTGTTTTAACCATCGTTGTCAATACGGAGAGACCGGTTGGATACATTATCAGGAAACCACTCCGTATAGGCATAATCGTTGCGAATTAGATATGATGAAGATAATTGAAGACAGAGTTAAATGCAAGGATCGACCAGTTATAGAATGGTGTGTTTTTGTTTGTCCAGTCCCAGGACAACTTGTATGGACGAGTGTCTGACAGAGTATTTCCAACGGTCACGCCGTTGATTTGTACGAATATACCAAGTTGGTGGGGGAGAAGGTAACTTCTCTTTATTCTACACCCAGTGTGCATTTGTGTAATCAATGTGTGATTACGGATTTGACGATGTGACATTCAAAATGAATGGTGATCAGATGTTCTGAAGATAGACGTAGCCTCTAGCCTCACAACAAGAAGTGACAAAAGTTGGGCTAGGCAGCATGGCTAGTTGGGTCATCCCCAAGCAGGGTGTATTGTCACCGATCTAGAGAATATTCATATTTATACTTCTTTCCGATTCTGTATCTTCGGATGACGGTTGGATGGCCTACAACCGTGGTGGCAATATATTCGCGACACTCAAGCTAAATGAGTGAGCGGTCATGTGTGGCCGGGTTGCAAGACGTTCTTGTTGAACCCTGAGTGTATCCCCTCTAGAGTACACTATTCAGAAGGTGCTCCCATACCTTGTCTGTTGGAATCCATTCTCCGATAAGCGCCCTGCGGTTTATGATTTTATACTATATATATGTGGAACGTGAGATGCAAGCGTTCTGCTACTTGGAAAATTATTTGTTTAGACATTATCATAATATCACTGTTTTTGATATCAAAGTAATTTGGGTCATAGTAAGGTAAAAACCGTCCATGTTTATGTGTGGGCTGGTCTTACTATTATCCTTTTGTTTCAAAAGGGTTTTCTTCAAAGTAAAACCGTATGGTTAGAATTTACTCACACCAGTCCCATGACTGACCCAGAGTTTATTTTGTTTTGTTTTCCCTAAACTCTTGGGTGCCCAAATTTGTACGGGCAGTCAAGTGTTTCAGGCTTTGCAGATTTCACTTGGAGGAGCTCGAAGCAGAAGGCTCCACCCTTAGTATTTAGAGATTATTTCCGCTGTGATAAGATGTATCGTACTCTGATAATGGTATGTATATACAATACAGTTTTGTATTCAAAGTTATGTTATATAATACATTTGATTTGTTCCGCTGTGAGTTTCGTATTTTACTCTGATTCTGTTCAGTGTGTTCTTCTTCTTCTTTTATTCCATTAGTTCTATCTTTTCTATCCCATCCTCTTAATTCTTTCAATAATGACACGGTTTTCAAGGTATCGAAAATCGCGCCGTTACACCAGTTTCTGTTGGTCGCTTTTGACTAGCTGGCAAGTAGGGCATCGGCTAACATATAAAGAAATGTCCCTCTTCATCGACTTCCACCAGAAAGTGCGTTTGATGTCATTATACATTTTGCTTACTCCCGGATGGATACTAAGTTTTGACTTGTGGCATTCATCCAGTACTTCCTTTCGGAGCTCAGCAATGTTAGGAACACAAATTCGACCTTTCAGCCTTAGAATCCCCTCATTATCTACTTGAAAACTCGAGGGTTCGCCTTGTTGAATTATCTCTCTGATCTTTTGAATGAAGTGATCATCCTTCTGAAGAGCAGATATTTTATCTATTAATGAAATCGTGATAATAAAACTGGCGATCATTTCATTCTTTCGGCTTAACGCATCGGCCACGACATTGGCTTTCCCTGGAGTGTATATAATCTCAAAGTCATATGCTGCAAGAAACTCCAGCCAAAGTTGCTGCCTCAGATTCAAGTCTTTCTGGGTGAACAGATACTTTAGTGACTGGTGATCTGTAAACAGTTCAAATCTCTCACCCAGAAGATAGTGTCTCCAGATTTTCAAAGAGAATACTATAGCCAATAACTCAAGATCATGAGTGACGTAGTTTTTCTCGTGCGGCTTCAGCTGACGGCTAGCATAAGCAATCACTTGACCCCTTTGCATTAATACTGCGCCAAGGCCTTCTCTAGAAGCATCAGTCCAGACTTTCAAATCCTGATTGCCATCGATGATGGTTAACACTCGAGCTGTCGTTAATCTTAACTTTAGCTCTTCAAAAGCCTCTTCACTTTCTGGAGTCTATTTGAATTTTGAGTGCTTCTTTGTAAGCTTTGTTAAGTGGCCAGATATCTTCGAAAAGTTTTTAACCAACTTCCGGTAATAACTAGCCAATCCGAGAAAACTGCGGACTTCTGTAGGAGTACTAGGCTGTTTCCAGTTTTGAATAGCCGTGATTTTACTTGGATCCATAGCAATTCCTTCTTTCGATACGACATGGCCTAGAAATTTCACTTCATCTTGCCAGAATATACATTTGGAAAACTTTGCTTTCAACACATTCTTTTTGAGAATTTCTAACACTTGTTCCAAATGTTTTTCGTGCTCGCTTCCTGACTTAGAGAAGATAAGGATATCATCAATGAAAACCAGAACAAATTTATTCAATACTCCTCTGAATACTCTGTTCATTAGATCGACGAAATAGGCTGGAGCGTTACATAAGCCGAAGGGTATTACTAACCACTTGTAGAATAAGTCGGGACCTCTGAATGCTGTCATTGGAACACACTCTTCGGCAATTCAAAGTTGATGGAAGCCTGTAGCTAGGTCCATCCTTGAGAATACTTGTGCTCCATTCAGACGATCCAATAAATCACCGATTCGCGGCAATGGATATCTGTTCTTTATTGTCTGCTTGTTCAAATCCCGATAATCCATACATAGCCGTAGAGTACCGTCAGATTTTGGGACAAACACCACTGCTGCTCCCCAATCAGAGAAACTAGGCCTGATCAGACCCTTCCATACAAGCTGTCGTGTTTGATTGTCTAGTTCTTCTTTCTCCTTTAGGGTCATCCTCCGAATAGCGTGCACTACTGGCCTTGCATTCGGGATTAAAGCAAATTTGAAATCAATTTCTCTCTGCGGAGGTAGACTAACGACTTCTTCGAACACATCTGCGTAATTCTTTACGACAGAAATATCTTTGATGAGGTCGGGGATATTCTCTATGACTTCAGGGATATTTTCTATTTGAACAGGAGAAACATCCAAAGCTGCCCAGAAGTCTTTTCTATTTGAATTCTGGCCTTCACAGGGAATGGTTATATAATCACCTGATTTAATCTTTGCCCTAACAACTCTGTCGGTGCATCTAACCTCTGCCTCATATTTGGTTAACCAATCCAATCCCAGAATAAGATCGAATTCAGTAAAATTCATGATGATAGAGATGGTAGGGAACTTATAACAGGAGAAAGAGACAGGCACCGCACAAATCTAGCTAAGATCGAGAGAACCTCCAACCGGATTATGGACAGTGATGGGTTCTTTGAGCTTCCTCAATTTCAAGTCCAACTTCTTGACCGCATTCTTTGCAATGAAGCTTCGTGACGCGCCTGTGTCAAACAGTACTTCAACTGGAATATTTTTGACCGTAAGCGTGCCTTCTAAAACATCAGATCTTCCCGGACTAGCTGAGGGTGCTGAGGTTTCTGCTACTTCATTTACCTGAGCCTCCTTGGTTGCCTTTAATAGCCGACAATCCTGCTTTACATGGCCAAACCGATGGCAAATGTTGCATTCTCTGGTCTCTTGAAACTTCTTATTAGACTTAGATCCTTCCTTTCTTTGTTTCTTTAGAGATTGGCAACTTATCGAGAGATGTCCTTGCCTATTGCAGTTAGAGCATACAGCTGTCGTTGCTGGTTCCTTCTCAGATTTTCCCTTTTTCTCTTGGCACTGGGCTTCTTACTGACCTCAGACATCGTACTGGCCTCAGGACGATCAGTTTCAGACTCAGTTTTATTACTAGAGCTGACTTCCTCTTCGTACTGTAACATACCTTTCTTGTCGAGATCCTCGTACAGGTAAGCCATGTATATCATTTCAGAAAAGGGGAGCTTCACATTCCTCATTACACTGTTCTGATATTTCCTTTGAAGCCCGTTGATAAATCTCAAATTCTTCCTCTTTGGATTTTCAATTAGATGAGGGGCAAAGTGAGAAAGTTCATTGAATTTCTTATGATATTCGGGAATGGTCATATCTCCTTGTATCAGATAAGAAAATTCATCACATAGTTGCTCAATTGCTTCAGGAGGAGTAAATCTTTCCAGAAAAATCATTTTGAATCTATCCCAAGTGATATCACCTTCTGGATTATCTTTAATAACTGAATCCCACCAAAACAAAGCTTCTTCTTTGAGTGCCTAAGACGCCAGTAATCTTTTCTGATCAACTCTCAGCTTTAAACCCTCAAAGATTTTCTCTGCAGAACGGATCCAAGCTTGTGTTTCCATAATGGACACTTTGCCTAAGAATGGCGATCCACCCAGATTTCGAAATCTCTTGAATAGGACTTCTATATCTGATTCTGGCTGTGGGAGCACAACTGGCTCATTAGCTGGTTGAGCCATACGATTGTTTCTTCTGTTCCCGTCACTCATTTTCTAGTGCGTCTGCAATTAGCAGACAAAGTGTCATGTCAACAGAAAAGATATTGCAAAACATAGAGACAAATACTTGAATGTAAATGTGTCTACTGCGGTGTATTTCATTCTGCTTTACTCATACTAGGATATTACTGATCCTATCTGTATAGAGTTACCCATCCTAGAACACTACTGGTTCTATTTCTGACGAGTTCGTTAATATGTTATATTCCAGAACTAAGCTTAAACAAAGCTCTGATACCAAATTGAGACGACCCCAAACCCCGTACTGACGGCGGCAAGGGTAATCTTTGGAATATAACACCGAAATAGATAATAGCAGAACAAAAATAAATAAATACACCAGTTAATGCACAAATAATATACAGGATAAACGTAATCATCAGAGTTACACAGTATACAGGATCATACTTAGTACAAATACAGTTCAGCTATACATAAATGTCTACAGCGGAAAACAAACATAATGTACAATAGGAGCTAAACAACATAAAAAGAGATAAATGATAGAATCCATCTTCAGCTCCAGCTATCCGGATAAAGCCTGCTAAACCTGAATACAAGGCTGCCCCTGTAGAAAAAGGGGCACCCGAGTTTGAAAGTGAAACAAACTACGAGTCAGTCATGGGACTGGTATGAGAAATCTACTCAACACATTTAAAATATGGCTAATCACAGGACCACGCCACTTTCGTGGAACGGGTTTACTCCATTGGATTGCCAGTGCTTTAAAACAAATCATTCTTTTAAACATCGCAATGCTTTTTATAAAAATGAAGCCATTATAAGACTCAGTTCCCATCACACAATGCAACGTAAACCGGAGGATAGAGTTTTACCTTATAATAGCCAAAATATGCTTGATACGAATAAAACAAAAGCATTTGATATTATTACTAGTGTTTACATCTTTCAAAAACAATTTCGAATCATAACTATCAATCATAGACGGCATGGGTACCATATATCATGTCGCCACATATATATATATATATATATATATACAATCAAAACCGCACGATGTCGTATTTGGAAATTGGATTTCCGTCATGAACCAAGGCAAAAGATAGTCCTTACCGACTTCGAGACTGCCTAGCCCGAGTCTCAGGATCAGAACGCATCGACCCTTGGATCGTCAGGGCCGGTCCACACGGAGTGGATTAAAATGCCTGAACACTACGTTTCTCCGCCCTTTGGGGCATAAGTGAGTCAACGAATGACTCCATCGATCCCGGATCGACCGATTTATCCGAGGCGCCTCGCAACAGCAACAACCACATAAGTCAAACTCGTTAGGGCGTGTAAAACCACCGACGCCACTTCTATCTAGGAAGAAACGCAGGCCCTCCCTGATGTCCTCTCCCGTTTCTGGTTCATACCGGGGTGTGAGGCTCGCGAATTTATGTTATACACAAAGCTACACCACACCGGCGGGGCTTTGATCATCACCACAAGACTTTGCTTTTCAACAGAAGCCCTGATCACTGCTTCTTAGCATGCCACACAGGCAATTCACACCGTGCAACTGATGACTATCAATCACACAGAATAAATTCCAATGTCAGACACACTGTCCATTTGCAAGTCCGTTCTGGGTCTGAACAAAACCGGAGGCACTATATACCTCGCAAACTCATCGATCACCACGTACGTCTGGACGATCACCACTCATTATCCATATTTCGGGATGCCTCCAATTCAGGACCTCGTTTTCCATCCAAACGAGGTGAAGATCTCCGGTCTTCGACCACCGTCTTCATCTTCGATTTCTTATCGTCGATTCAGTTATTCAGAATGGGGTAAACCCGGTCTTTCTGAGCAACTCGCATATATAATAAACAAGTGCTACACAAACACAACAATATGCCTTATTTAAATTCATTAGTCACTAACCGTCAATCAGTAAGAGAACGATTTCCCAAATATTAACCCCGAAGGCCGAAACCAACATCAGATCAAAACCCAAGAAACTATTCGACTTAACCAACCTTCAGTTAGTTTCTAAATTTCACATCCATATCGTTTATAATATTTTATAATGATTTATCGCTATTTTTATTTATTTTAAAATAGCCAATTTAATTAAACGACGCTTCGGGCCATAACGCGGCCGTAGCACTGTTTTTCTTCAGATTTTTTTACACATATCTGAAAATCTAACCGTTGGATCTTCAAAAAATTTACATCATTAGAAATATCTTTTCAAAACGAATCCAAGGTTCCAATTTCGGGAAAATCCGACGGTCGGATCTCCCGGTATAATCGTTTGAAGTTTCGATTTCAAAATACGAACTGCAGCGTCGTTATTCGATTATATATAATTATATATATATATATATATAATATAATCGATTCTGGCGCTGTTTTTCTTCAGATTTGAATTAAACATTCCAGACAATCCAACCGTTGGATTTTTACAAAGTTGGTGCCGTTGGAAAGATATTTCCAAAGCGAACCCAACGGTTGCGGTTTCGGGAAAATCTGATGGTCGGATCTCCCGCACTAATCGTTTGAAATCACGGTTTCAAAATACGAACTGCAGCTTCGTTATTCGATATATTTCAATTATATATATATATATATATATATATATATCGATTCTTCGATTTCAAAACTATTTGATTTTCATACATTTGATAAAAATGATATTTTTATCCAACTGTTTTCTATTTCAACACTTCACTATTTTTAACAATTCATGTATATACTAAAAATGTGATTTTTAATGTAAAACAATTTATTTCAAAACACGATTATTTGATATAGTTCATATAGGTAATAAAAATAAGATTTTTATTATAAAACAATTTATTTCAAAACAAGATTATTTTATATAGTTCATATCGATGATAAAAATAGGATTTTTATTATAAAACAATTTATTTCAAAACAAGATTATTTTATATAGTTCATATCGATGATAAAAATAGGATTTTTATTATAAAACAATTTCTTTCAAAATATGAATACCATTCAACACATGAATTTCAATCCAACGAATGAATTTCGATTCAACACACGAAGGTTTTCTATAGTTTGTATATATCGATAAAAGGGTGATTTTTATATTTAAAACACGAATACCATTCAACACATGAATTTCTATCCAACGAATGAATATCGATTCAACACATGAAGGTTTTCTATAGTTTGTATATATCGATAAAAAGGTGATTTTTATATTTAAAAACCCGAATACCATTCAACACATGGATTTCAATTCAACGAATGAATTTCGATTCAACACATGAAGGTTTTCTATAGTTTGTATATATCGATAAAAAGGTGATTTTTATATTTAAAAACATGAATACCATTCAACACATGAATTCTATTAAACGAATGAATTTCAATTCAACACATGAAGGTTTTCTATTCAACGAATAAATATAGTTTCAACAAATGAAAATAATTCTAACACATGAATATTATTCAAAATTTCGGCAGCATAACGGCAGGGTAGTTAAAACCGGGACCGTCCCTAGTACGGCTCCTCGCTCTACCTTAAAGCCTCGCAGCTTTTGACAATGGGGAATCATGCATCTAGTTCGCACGCAGGCGGCATGTATATTTTTTTTTCATTTCCACAAACTAATCCTATGTGGTTTCAACCAAATATTTCTCAACCACAAACGGGTATTTTTCAACCATAATCAATCAATTTCAACCACAAACAATTATAATCAACCATTCGCTATCAACCAATTTTCACACCAATCACAATCAATAAATATCGTCCATGGTTTGTGGACGAGGGGCGTATATATATATAGATATATATATATATTTTATATAAGCATTACACTTCTATTTCAACACATATATAATTTTTACAACGCGTATATAACTTATACATCGAACGTACAACCTATACAACGCTTATACATTAGGCGTACAACGCTTATACAAGTCATACATCGAATATATAATTTATACATCGTCGTTTTCCATATCGTTTATAAATTAGAAATCTCACATTGGGTTCCACTCAACCAAAAATAGCAGAAGGCTTAGAAAAATATGCGGTCTCTTCTAAAATGTAGAAGACGTCCACACGGTCATGATGTTTCCTGTTTCATCGAATTTCGTCGAAAAACGAAAAAGATATGATTTTTCAAAGTTCAGATGTAATAAAGGACTCACCTTTCACGATGGTTCAAAACTAGGTTTGGATTTTTCTTCGAATCCGTGTAGCTATTCGTCGATCAGCCTTCGCAGCGTCGAAGGGGAAGGAGAGGCGCGCCTGCGCCTGAAGGGGGGAGGCGTTCGATCGCCTGTGGCAGGCGGGGCGGCGGCGAAAACACCTGAACTTCCCGAGCTCGATTCTCCCAAACCACTCAATGAAAAAATCCAAACTATATATGGATTTGAAGATCTTCTCGAGCTCTACAAATTTCCCAACTGGAGTGTTTGATTTTGGTGCGTGGATCGATCAGAAAATGGACGGGAAGATTTGGAGGGTTTTCCGTCTTCGATCGTTTTACGGGGAAAAAGAAAATATCGGGGGGGGGGGGGGGGGGCTGACGTGGGCGAATGATATTTTTTTTATTTATAACTTTTAAAATTCCCAAAAATACCGTCTTTAACACACGAACCCCAATCCAAACCCAACGACTGTCGTCCCTAGCGTGTTACCCCCATTCTGAACACAATGGGATATGTTTCGTAGGCCCATTCGACTGTTTCAGTCAGTTTTCCTTCAAATTAAAATATAAAACATTCAATATTTGATTCGAACGTACATTTCAATTTGCCAGGGCCACAAACTGATTCGAAAAATTCCAGAAAAATAAATCTGGCTATGTTTTGATGATACGGTCCCAACAAAACTAGTTTCGTCGAATTCTGAGACCGTTTGCAAAAATGGCCCATTTCTGGTCGATCCAATTTAAATGTAATTGACCAAAACACGTTTTCCTTTGCCACACTCACATACTAGCTTCAAAAATTATGAAATTTGAAACCTAGCAATAACTTCACATCCCGGATCCAACAAAAGTAGTTTCGTCGAATTCCGAGGTCGTTTGCAAAATGGCCAATTTCACGGGACATATAAATTCCATAGCGACCTTTCTGAAAATTCATTTGGCCATAACTTTTGCTTCCCACTATGAAACTTTGATTTTTCAGATTCGTTAGAAAGGTATTCACTAACAGATTTAAATATTTTTGGTTTCACTCAAATCCGTTTTGTTTTGCACCTGGTACAGTCAGTCAAAGTTTGAATTAAAAATTTGAAACTGCTGCGCCATTTCAGGTCTTATTTATAATTCAAAGTGATTATATTTATTTTCAACTTCGACTCAAACTTACTTTTCATCATTATTATTTAAAATATTTATTTTAAATATTTAAAATCCATTAAAATATTCAATTTAAAAATTTAAAATTGGTTTAGATTTTCCGGGTCGTTACATATAATTAATTACACTAATGAGAATGATTATATAATAGGTAGGCTTGTCCCGGAGACAAGTGGAAATTATAACTTAGGCTATAATAAATGATAAAGGAAATGGAATAACTTATGTAGTGGGATAAGTTGCACTTAATTGTAAGTTAAGTTATTTATAAGAACGAAATCTGAAATCTATTGATAAGGACAACATAAGTTATATTAATGGAAAGGAAACTTATTGGTAAACCTTAGTTAAGAGAACTAAGTTAATAAGTAAACAGCAATAAGTTGTAGTGACAGTGTAAGATGAAATTATGAATAAATAAGAAAGAATGAAGCAAACTTATGAAATGAAATAAGTTATATTTAATCATAAATAATAAGTGACATGTTAAACAGAAAGCATGTGAATTGAGATATTCTTAATTACATATTAAGTAGAACGTGTTATTGGACAATGAATAATATAAAGAGATTGTAGATTACAGACCTTGGATTACAATCTAGAGAATGACATGTTATTGGCTTATTAATAAAGAAAAAGGGGTTAAGTCTTGTAACCAAAATTAATAAGCAAGAAGGGTCCACTCTTTAGAGATTCAAGGGGCTCGGAAAGAACTTGGTAACTTGAATAAGGAGTTAATATGATTTGAAATAACCAAGTTAAAGGAAACCTGATGAGGTTGAACAAGTGCATAATTGAATGTTTGGACATAGGGTCTAATAACATAATAAAATAAAGCGCTTGGACCAGTCCGCATGTTTAAGGTGAATAACCCAACGGGATAGATCATCGCGGTGTCATGAGGCACGAGAGGAGCGCATGCCCATCTGATTATTCTGTTATCTCCGAAGGACTGGATGGCGAAGCATGCGGCTTCCTGAGATGCATAAGGTGCTCCTGGTAGTCCTCTGTGCGGTGGAAGATGTTTAGGCCGTGCTCACAGAGGTTGGGTCTGCGCGCTACTACCTGGTGAGTATGCCTTGACTACAAAAGTAGCTTTGCAGTCAGAATGCTGTGATGAGATGACACTAGGGTGATACGATGATCGCCTCAATGTGGGGTGGGTCAGGACCAAATAAAGAAGTAGATCGTTTGGTACCCGTTATCGGTTGCCAGTGGGATGCGAAAAGACTAGAGCTAAACCCAAGACGCCGTCAACCTTTCACTATCGAGGCTCGATGGTTGAGGGGAGACAGCAACGGGATGTTTAGATTTTTTGTTAGGGGCAAGTCGCTTAGCTCTTGTAGTCTTTACTAGTTGAGGAAGGGACCGAGGTGGGGCTTTAGGCACCATGAAAAACAGACCCCATGGAATATCTGTATTTTGAGGCCCTTAAAGACTGGCCTGCAAAGATATGGAAAAGCTCTTGACCGAGTTCCGTGTTATACAACCCTTCCACGGAACTTGGTGCACAATAGAATATATGTGCAGTTAAGGAATCGAGCACGATTGATGATATGTACGTGAGAAAGTCTAGATACATGCAAGTCTGCTCTGGGTGGTTTATCTTAACTCGAGGGCATTACTTTATGATGGAATCTGATTTGATCGAAGGTGGCAGTTCGTTCGCTTACATACCATGGTAATGGCAGATATAGGTGGAACATAACATTGTTATATATAAGAACCTGTAACTTTCCCATGAAGGAAAGCCCGGATTGTACTGAGGACAAGCCACATCGGAACAAAAACAGAAGAACATTTCATTGCTTATTACAACAATTCCATCAGAATATAAGAATATACAGAGTGAATGAATAAATAAAATACATTCGATAAATATCAGAGATTACAATACATTACATAGCAGCGAAAAATAATACAAAACACAACTGAAGGAGATATACGGATACAGAGCTTTCTGAATATCGTTCCAGCTGTAAACCAGGATCTTGTGAATGTAAATCTGCAAAACCAAAACTACTAGTTGCCCGTGCGGAAAACAGGGGCACCTAGAGTTTAGGTTAAAACAATAAACTCCAGGTCAGTCATGTGACTGGTATGAGAACTAAAACAGTTATTAATCTTTATTTTAAAGTTAGGTAAATCAAGGGACCACGCCGTATAACACGGAACGGGTTTCCTCCCAAGAATACCAGTGCATAAAACAACAGCGCAATGCTAAATAAAGAACAATGAAGCTATTATAAGACCCTGGTCCCATCACACAATGCAACACAAGCCGGAGGATAGGGTTTTACCTTATAATTGCCAAAGGATGCTTGATACGCTAAATTTCATCTTTTATTATTACTATAAGTGTATAGTGTCAAAACAATTTCAATCATAAGTATCAACTATAGACGGAATAAGTGCCCTATACCACTATGTCGCCATATATTGGTTCTACAATCAAAAACGCAAAATCACATATTGGAAGTTGGATTTCCATATGTGAACCGAGGCAAGGGATCGTCCTCACCACTTCGAGACGCTATAGCCCGTGTCTTAGGACCCAGACTCAGGTGGGCCCTTGGATCGTCAGGGCCGGTCCACCGATGTGGATTAAAATGCCTGAACACTGCGTTTCCCTACCCTTTGGGGCGTTAATGAGCCAAATGACTCCATCGGCTCCACATAGTCACCGATATATCTGAGGCGACTCGCAATCCAAAACCACATAGGTGAAAATAATATAAATGTCAGGGCTGGTAGGTCACTGACACCACCCTAGCTAGAAGGAAACGCATGTCCTCCCTGAGGTCCTCTCCCGTTTCTAGTTCGCAACCGGGGGTGTGAGGCTCGTGAATTAACGCTACAAAAAGCTATGCCACACACGCGGTGCTTTGATCATCAACCACAAGACTTTGCTTTTCAACAAAAGCCTTGATCATTTGCATCTTAGCATGCCACATAGGCAAACCACTCCATGCAACCGATATCCATCAATCACACAGAATGATATCCAATGTCACACACACAGTCCATTTACAAGTCCGTTCTGGGTCTGAACGAAACCGGAGGCACCTTGTACCTCGCATATCCATCGATCTCCAGGTACGTCTGGACAATCACCAACTGATTCCCTCCTCTTGGGTGTACAACACAATCAAGATCATCAGTAATTATCCAAACGATGTGAAGACCTCCGGTCTTCGATCACCGTCTTCATCCTCGACTCATCATCGAATCAGTTATTCAGAATGGGATAAACCCGGTCTTTCCGAATAACTCGCGTATATAATAAAAAAGTGTTACACAAATACAACATACGCCTCATTCCAATTCAAAATATTCTTTTATTAAATATTCTTACACTTTGGGAAAGGTTCCCATTAATTTTACCAATGATAAATTCTTTAAATTTATTCTTTAATCTTCTTTTGAATATCAATTCAAACCAAATTATGGTTTATCCAAACTAGTCCGGATTAGCGAACCTTACCGAAGTAATCACTTGTTAAATTTCCCAACCCCAACCTATTCATCCCATGAAGTAAAACTGGTCATACTTCATATCTAACACCAAAGTGTTATCGGTAAATTCAATTATCATTTCACGTTCAAATCTAATTAAAGATTTAACTATCGCCTGGAGCAAAACTGGTGATACTCCATTCTTGATCATTTCAATCTAATTAAATATTCATTAAAACTCCACTTGGTTTTAATCTTCCCAAAAATCACTATTAATGATTATTTAACTTAGGAAATCATATCCTATCTTTAACTGGGTTAAAGAACCAATGTCATTTAGAACACGATTCACTATAAACCCAAAATCACATTTCATTCCATCAGCCTTTAACCATAAATTAGCAAGTGAACAATTCCCTAAGTATTAACCCCGAAGGCCGAAACCAACATCAGATCAATACCCAGAAAACCATTCAACTTTGCTAATCTCCAGTTAGTTTCTGATTTTCTTAACTCCGTTGGGTCTAAGAATAGTATCTTTAAAGATACCATTCACGACAACCCAAAATCACATTCCATTAACCATGGAATCTTCATGGAAAACAAATCGATATATATAATCGATATAAACTTCCATATCCGATTAACAATATAAATGGAATAACGGAAAAGTCTTTTAAATTCCATATATATTAGCAGTCCTCATCCACAGAAATTCACTTCGATTATTACCAAATCGAATTCCATTCCAATTTATTTTATTAAATTGGAAAACTTTACTCTGGAAAATCTCCTTTAAATCTTATCAAAAAGATTTATAAATTCCAAATCCCATTTCACTGTAAATCGGGTTAAAGAACGAATGTCGTTAAAACACAGTTCACTATAAACCCAATTCACATCCCATTAATTATCGGGTCAAAGAACAAGTGTTATTTAAAACACCGTTCACGATAAACCCAAAAATCAATTCAAATTCAATTCCAATTAAATACCATTTAATTGGTATACTTCATTAAATCTAAATAAAAAGATTTAATCTTTTTCTCAACTGGGTTTAAGAACATAGTTAATGAAGACACAATTCACAACAAACCCAAATCCCATTTGATATTGAATACAAGGCTCTGAATAGAAAATATATCGGCTTATATTCAATATTAAATTCTACGACCAACAAATATCGTATTGGAAATAACGATATAAATATATATTTCAAATTTCCATAACAATATCTGTATAATCACGAAATCCAGTATCAAAATATTCCAAAGACAATTTCGATTCAAACCCATTCCAATTCAATCATTGGAAATTCTGGTTACTTTTAAAACCATTTCAAATCCGCTTTATTTATTTTAAAAATAAGTGGGATTATAATTCTAGTTCAAAACTAGTTCATTACGATAAAAATCTATTTTTATCTTTTCAAATATGGAATTTTTCATTCCAATTCTTTCCGAATCATTTTTTATGATTTTACACTAATTATTGCTATTTTAATAATTTTATCAAGGCCCGTACAGTCGATTTCCATAAATGGCCATCGAGCTGCACTTACAGTGACCTTTTCCAAATTTGATTTGGACATAATTCCAAATCCAACCATTAGATTTCAAATTTCTAATATTCATTAGAAAGCTCTTTTCGATACGAACCTAAAGGTTCCGGTTTTAGGAGAATCCGACGGTCGGATCTCCCGTAATGTCCATTCGAAGTCAATGGTCGAAATTCGCGAACTGCCGCAACTTGTTCTATTCTTGCCATTATATATATTTCGTTTATTTCCATTTAAGACGTATTTTATTAATCGTTTTAAATTCGTTTTCAAAACGATTTCAACTTCAAATTCAATTTCCAATCAAAATTGAATATTCCATATCATCGATATATAAATGATAATATTTTCAAAACATTAGATTTTGAAATCAATTCCTTTTCGATATTCATTATAGAAATTAATAAAATCGATATAAATATCGTTCTCGTCAAAATGGCGTCAATCTAATCAACACGGCTTTATAAATTTATATATATTCGTGTCCATCCCAAATCGGACATCAAAACCCAATTTTGATTCTTTTTTGAATATTATTTGAAAAATATTCGTTATTTTAAAATAATCGTTATTTTAAAATATTCCTTTCTTCTGAACTGGAATCAGACACAGTCAATTACCATATAATATGATTATATGGATTTCACACAACAAATGCGTATAACCACAATGAAAACAACAATCCATCATCTAGAGTGCATTCTACACTGTATAAGCATCAAATATAAATATTTAACGCTTAAAACAGCCTGTCAATCAATTGATCGACATACAACTAATTATTGGGATCAGTGTATGTCCAATATCATCCCAATACCCGTGTGGGGTTTCAAACAACCAAACACAGGTTTTATTTGCGTAGTTGGGCGATGTGTAAAATTTATCGTCCTAATCAATATCAGTCAAATGTGTGTACATAAACAAATCGTCCGATTTGTTTATAAATATTTATTTTATATACACGTTAAAAATTATATTTTTAACTATAAAATATTAATTCATTCCACATCACACAATAAAATTTCACAACACATCAATCAAACAAACAAGTCTTCCATGGTCTGTGGACGATGGGTGTCGGGTGCTACTAAGCACCGTCTGCATCCGAGTATATATTTCAACTAGAAAACAAATCTAGGAATTGCTACTTCTTCTTCGTCAAGGCAACATCTAGGAATTGCAAATTGGGGGTTTTCAACTAGAACAAGACTAAACAAGTAGAGATTCAACAACTGCAACAACCGTTTCTGGAATCAAATCTCTGCACTCTAATTCTCGATCCGCGCTCTGTAAGTTCTAGTTACTTTGAGATTGAAACTTGTTAAATTTAATATGGACATGGAATAAAATGAAATTGGACCTAAGCTTGATTATCTATTTGGATATATTCTTGTCTCTTCTTGAATCTATGATTTTGGGTTATTTCTTATCGACTGAATCATGCCCCTTTATTTTGTTGGACCTAGTTTATTATTCAAACGCTAGATTGTAAAATGAATTCTTAGATCTTGACTTGATGATAAGACCTTTTTAATTCAGTTTTCACCCTATCCTCTCTTGAATCTTGAATTTGGGAATATCGCTATGAAATCAGTTTGGACTTATTCATGTTATCAATTGGAATTGGAATTATGTATGATAATTGATTCATATCTATTCTTGTTCATCTTGGACCTTGAATTTGGGAATATCGCTATGAAATCAATTTGGACCTATTCATATTAACTTGGGCCTATTCATGTTGTAAATCAAATCCTTTCATGTCCATAATATTATTATGCCTGTAGTGTTGAATCGATTATTATTCACAAGTTTGGGACTATCACCTTATGCCAACTTTTATCATGACTATCACCTTATTATGCTAGACCTGTAATCCAATGTTTTGGGACTAATATTCTATATACCAGTGATGTTATGACCAATTATCCCAAGCTATATCATGCTAGATTTATCACCTCGTGCTCGTTCTTTTGCCTATCATAGTGCATGTTATTCCCTTTTATTTTGGACATGGATCTACTTGTAATTTAGATTGATTCACGTTTACATGCGATGGGAATACGATTTGGGTAGATTAGGCAAACATGAATTGGTTATGAATATGAATCTTGAACTTGATAATAGGCATAAGTTGAAACCTGAAAACTTGACATGAAAACTTGACATGAAACTCGCTTAGAAACTTGATACGAACTTGACATAAAAATTGAACATGGACATGACACTTAGAATGAACTTGAAAATGGCCAACTCGAGGTTGGGTTGAGTTTGCAGTGTAAATCTGCCCGGAATCGCCCGGCAAATCCAGTGACTGCAAACAATAGGATCCAATGTGGGTAGTTGGTCACGTCGCGCTTAAGACCCGAGGTTAGACTAGGTTGTGGTGTAAATCTACCCGGAACCGCCCGGCGAATCCAGTGACCACAACAACTAGTCTAATGTGAGAGGTCGGGGTGCATTAATGAATTAATGCCACATGATAGGGTTAAGTCATGAATCGCTTGAATATACTTAACCAATTTGACACGATGATTTGGTAGGGTTAAGTCATGAACTGCTTGAATATACTTAACCAATTTGACACGATAACATGATAGGGTTAAGTCATGGATCGCTTGAATATACTTAACCAATTTGACACGATGACATGATAGGGTTAAGTCATGAATCGGTTGAATATACTTAACCAATTTGACACGATGACATGGTAGGGTTAAGTCATGGATCGCTTGAATATACTTAACCAATTTGACACGATGACATGATAGGGTTAAGTCATGAATCGCTTGAATATACTTAACCAATTTGACACGATGACTTGACAGGGTTAAGTCATGAACCGCTTGAATATACTTAACCAATTTGACACGATAACATGATAGGGTTAAGTCATGAATCGCTTGAATATACTTAACCAATTTGACACGATGACTTGATAGGGTTAAGTCATGAACCGCTTGAATATACTTAACCAAGTTGACACGATAACATGATAGGGTTAAGTCATGAATCGCTTGAATACACTTAACCAATTTGACACGATGACTTGACAGGGTTAAGTCATGAACTGCTTGAATATACTTAACCAATTTGACACGATGATTCAGTAGGGTTAAGTCATGAACCGCTTGAACATACTTAACCAACTTCACACATGATTCATAGGGCTAAGTCATGAACTTGAACGACAAAACATAGCCAATTTGACATGACACGTAGACGTGTTAAGTCACGAACTTGAATGACCAAACTTAACCAACTTGACATGCTGGACTGATAGGGTTAAGTCTCGAATTTAAATGACAACACTTAACCTACTGGACGGAAACCCTAGTTACGCGGTCCTTTTCAGCAGTAACCCACTAGATGTATCATGGTACCCTGGAACTAGGCAGGGTGGGGCATGATTACTGAGCTGATTGTAAGCGACCAGAACGACGGTTGAGTTGGTGCGCCATTGTAGGTTCAGGCGGACTATGGTCGTGCACGTAGTCCGAAGTTGAAAAAGCAGGCATTGGGCACCAGTAGGTTTACACTGTGCGTGCTTGATTCGTGTCAGTGGTTGGCACCCTAGGGCTTGATACACCCTATGGTGGACCTAGCACAGGTAACTACATTCATGATAGGGCCGTATGACACAGACACATGACAAGCTAGAACTTGTAGGGAGCCGATCGATTAATAGACCGTTTCATGGGACCAAGTAATGGGTCATTTCATGATATTGGGCAAGGGATCATTTCATAGTTAATACATGACACAGGTTGGGTTACTAGTACAGGTGGTAAAAGCCCATTTCTGTTTCTGTTTCCGTTCTGTTAAGACATTAGGATAACACCTAATTCTGTTAGACTAGTATTGGTGCAGAGAATGTTGAACATGCGATGCTATAGCGTAGTTTATCTTGTTACCTAAGTTTATCTCGTTTGCATAGTTTATCTTGTTATCTTAGTTTAACTTGCCTATCTTGTCATCATCCTTATGTTTACTTTTAGTTTATATATGTCATGTTATCTTTACTTATTTCTATGCTGAAAGTCACTAGGACTTACCGGTCTGTATGACTGACCCGTTTTTGTTTCGCCTCTTCTTCTTTCGTTTCTCCCCCCAGTTTCTCAGGGAGAAAACACTACTACTTAGTTTGGACTTCTTCCTGCCTCAAGATCATCATATATGGCTTGGACCTTTCTTGGATATGGCTGCTTTACTGTTTTACTTGGGGAATGATTTATGACTATGCTTCTTTACTATTGCAAGACAGATTTCGATGTAACGGATTTAATGGCATTTTGATGTAAAAGGCTTTAGACCTTACTAGATTTTAAAGAAATGGAATTTGGTTTTCCTTCCGCTGTTTTATATGTTCTGTCTTGTAATGTTTCTGTGTATGTTTACCTGGATAATGCTCCACCAAAGCTAGTGCATTCCCTTTATGAGTGACCCTAGCGGAGGTGGGATGTTACATTTGGTATCAGAGCAGAAGGTTACCAGACTGGGCAAAAGCTTTTAAAAACCTCCTAAAATTATTTTCAAAACGTTTACAAAGAAGCATTTTTCTAAGAAAAGTTTTGTTTTACGAAAGGCTTATTCCCCAAAGCCATATGCACTATCTTTTGATTTTATCCTTGAGTCTCTTCTCTCTTTCTTTTTCACCATAGTTTTTAGGCGTACAACGCATGTAGGAGGGCAAAGAAGTGCCCAACCTCCATCAGTAGCCGCGGTAGTTCCATCTGCGACTAATCTTATTACAAGCTTTGTAGGGTTGCCGTGCGATGGAGGTAGATTTCGAGAAACTTGTCAACAAGCTATACAAGGATAGTAAGAACAAGGATAAAAGAACACAAGCATAAGGATAAGAAACTTGTTGATATGGCTTAATCCACGAAGGAGGAAAAGGTGAAAAGGGAGAGGCTAAAGTGAAAGAATAATAAAACCCATGACAAGAAAGAGTATCGTTAGTATGGTAAAAAGGGACATGTAGTTAAGTGTTATAGGACAAGGACAAGGGCAAAGAACAAGATCGTCGAGAGGGCAATTGTATGCTCTCATTACTAGCATACCTAAGAGAGGTGGTAATGTTTCTTTTGAAGGTTTAGTTTTTATTTTCTATCATCCCGTTAGGACTTTGTTTTTGTACATCGCATCCTTTTTAATCCTGCTTCGATAGTTGAGTCTCTGCACCTTAGTACTAGCGTAGTAAAGGGTCCCATTTTTGTGTGTCTCAAATCCTATTAGGGAATCGACTCATTTATTCATGACTTGTTTGGATTTGAGATTGTCTATGCTAAGTGTATATTCATGACTTGTTTGTACTAGTTCCATGGTAGTTAGACTCTTGACTTGCCTTGGTAATGCCCTCGAAGTCTAGTGTAACCCTTAGGATTCTGTCATGCTTAGTTACCTAGAATCTCTTGATACATTTGTTGTTCCACTCGAGTAGTGTTCTCCACTAAGGCGGATGGTTCATTTCGCTTATGCATGAGTTATAGGAAATCACCTTAGTAAGTAAATTTGGCAACATGGCTGGCATCTATTTATTTTCAAGTGATAGTTCCTCTGTGTGGAATAACTTATAGTGAGTAAACGAGATCCAAGATTCACTAGTGAATTTTTGGAGAGCTTGCATGAAACCATGAGTACGCAGATATGTTTGACCCGAGTATACTAGAAGGGGAATAAGTGAAAGCGGGACGAGAGGCAACAGTAAAATGAGTTCCAACTCATATTTTGGAAACAAGAATTAAGAAGCTATGAAATTGTGAAGTTAAAGACGGTCAAAACACAATGGAGTTAAGCTCAAGGAAATGTGACTTAGAAGATTGAAGACTAGGTACGCGCATCATATCTCTTTTTAAGAGTATATACTTGATCCCTCTTTTCCTATAGAGTTTACTTGCATGCTATCTTTTATGTATATCCTCTCGGTTCTATTCTCAATACTATTTTTGTTGCAAACCCCATAGGGAGTATGACTCATCTGTTAGTAGTACATGTTGGGGCTTGAGGATGTTCATTGGGTTGACTAAACTTTTTGGGTTTTATAGGATATGGGTTAGTTTTAGGAAGGGATTTCTTGTGACCTAAAAGGAGTCCATCATGCTCAGTTTCCTAAAAACATATATATATATATATTGGTTGGGTTGAGTAATTCTTTGGATGTCAGTCTGATGTTGATTTCGGTCTTCGGGGCTGGTGCTTAGGGAGTTCTTCTCCTAATCAGTATATGTGTGACATAGATTTCCAGTTTTGACATTGCCTAATAGGCACAAAGTTTTTACTTGCTTCTGTCTTCTCGATCCTATCTTGAGAACCTTAGGTAGAACCCTATGGATGTAAACATGTATTTGAAACATGTTATGGTTGATGTTTGCAAATGGTTGCAAGTGGTTGCTCGTGGTTGCATAACACACATTAGGCACTAGATCGACTCAGCCACATTTTCATATTGCATATGCATGAGTGCTTATACTTGTACATTGATGGAAACTTGATATGCTATCATTTGGATGTTGCATATGAATGAATATTTGTGCACTCATGTAGATATTATAAAGTATGTTAGGAATTTGCATACATGTTGGACTCATTACACTAACATATTTTGCATTAAGGAGGTCTACTGAATCAGTAACCGCCTGATCTTTTGCATTAGATAAGTACATATACACACACTTTCTACACATGTACATACAGCATTAGAAATCTTTTAAGGACAATGGTTGCTTTTGGATGATGTTTTGAGTAGATGGATGTTGGACACATTCTTCTTAACTTGAAGATTTCGGGGACGAAATCTTTTAAGGAGGGGAGAATGTAATAACCCGTATTTTAATAACATATTGAAATCACAAATCAAGGCAGAAATAAATTTTAAAATAAGAATCAAGGGAAATGGGTTGCGCCATTGCGTTCGTCTCGAAATTCTTCTTGAAAACGAGTCCGAGTTTTCGAAAAACGGAGTCTGTATGACCAAGTTATGACCCTCCGAAGTTTCAGGAATTTTCAGAATAAAAAACAACTAGAAATTCGAATTCGAAATTCGAATTCAAACCCCAGGACAGACTGGGCGGGAAATTTCCCGCCCAGGACCAGGTCGACATGGGGGTCGACACTATGCTCGACCTCCCGGGGACCAGGTCGACCCTATGGTCGACCTGGCGTCAAAACCTGGTTTTCAGCCTGGGTTCATTCTAATGTTTTTGGACACGTTTTCAGTCCAGATTCATGACTCTAAACCTATATAAGCAGCCCCCTAGCCTCATTCTCTGTAATGACCAGTAAATCCATAATATCAAAGTTGACTATATACATCATACGTCCAACCCAAATATCACGAAAATACGAAACATTTTGTTTTTAGAAGAAAGAGGTAGAAGAAGAATAGAAATAACAACACAGAATCTCACATCGCAGCGGAACAAAATATAATATATCATAACTTTTGAAATACAAAATTTCAACTGTATAACATACACTTATCAGAGTACAACACTTACAATACAGCGGAACAAACTCTATATAACTAACGCTGAAGCCTCCTGCTCCAAGCTCCTTTAGATAGATCTGTAAAATCCTGAACTACTTGACTGCCCGTACAAATTTAGGCACCCAAGAGTTTAGGTAGAACAAAACAAATAAACTCCGGGTCAGTCATGGGACTGGTATGAGTAAACGGTTTAAACAGTTTCAGAAAACTAAATGATATCTTATAAGACCACGCCATATAACACGGAATGGATTTTTCCGTTATGAGAATCCAAACACTTGATTTAACTTTCAAAATCCCTTTGAAAGGAACGATAATATTTATATCAAAACTCTTTTGATATTATAATAATGTCTAAATCAAGTAAATACAATCTAGTGGAACGTTTGCATCTCACGTTCCACATATATATACAATCAAAACCGCAAGCACGTATTGGGTAATGGATTTCCAACTATGACAAGGTATGGAACCACCTTCCGCTGGTATATCTCTAGAGGAGAATACACCGAGTTCAACAAGAACATCTTGCAACTCAGCCACACATGACCGACCACTCATTTGGCTTGAGTGTATCGAATGTATATCACCAACAGTTGGGATCAGCAACCGTTTCCCGAATGGGACAGCATCAACAATAGATTTTTAGAAGTAAATGAAACTCTAGATCGGGTGATTATACACCCTTATAGGTGCGACCTACATAGCCATGCTGCCTGCCTGATTTCTGTCATTTACCGGTTGTTGAGGCCAGAGGCTACGATTTCTCATCACATCAGATTCACTTCGAATGCCACATTGTTAGATCCATCGAAAATCACTAATTGACATCTACAACAATACATTACGTGTTAGCTAAAGAAGTTTCCTTCTCCGCTTCCACTCTTGGTACGGTTGAAGAAATCAATGTACGTGACCTTTCTGGAAATACTCTGTCAGACATTCATCCATACAAGTCACCCAGGAACAGGATGAACTGAAGGTACAATTTCTATTAATAGAAAAAGTCCTTGCACTCTACTCCGTCTTCGATTATCTTCATATAATCTGATTCGCGGTGCTACTGCCAATACGGAGTGGTTCTTCGGATAATAATCCAACCGGTCTCTCCATATTGACAACGATGGTCAAAACTTCGATAGTCTGTGATTTAACTATCGAATAAAAACAAGTGTTTCGATAGTCGATGATTTAACTATGGAAGAAAACAAGTGTTCATTCAACATATCAAACAATCACTGAGCCCTTAATTAATATTCCATTAATTAAATCACTTCTCTATTTCTTTATCAATATTTGTTAACCAAATATTTTCAATAACTATATTGGCCTTATACGTTATTTGGAAAACATTTCCGAATATCGCCTTCCTTTATTTTCTTAAACTTAGAAAATATATGATAGTTATAATTGGAAAATATTCCAATTACTTATCTCTTTTCCGATCCCGTTTATTTCTATACTTACACTTATTTGGGTCAAAACAGATGTTGTGTAAAACATCGTTACAACGACCCAAATACTATACTCAACTAACTCTTATCCAATATTGATCTTCGAGCCTGGAATCTTACTATTGATTTGTTAATAATGAAATCAATCAAGTTGGGGTATAACTACCTCTCAGACCTTGACTGAATAACATTTATAACGTCAAAACAGATGTGACTACTTACTCGAATAATCAAAACCATACAACTAATTCTTCACTTTTAAACACGTATACACTTTCTCTTTCTATTCTTACGATATTTTATTCTTATACTTCCTTTTTGATTATACTATTCTATTTCTAAGTTCGTTTCCTTATCGACTTCTATATATCGATACGTTGATTTCTAACTATCAAATTATCTTAAAAATATTCTAACTCCTTAAATTCCCGGAAAAATTCGCCATAACCTCCTTTGTACCGGGAGCTTCGGGATATTTCAAATAGCTTCTCATGGCCCTTACCAATCCAAAAAGAAAAAGAAAAGCCAAGCGGCTAGCCGATACGGCGCATAAAATCTCATATATGAGTTAAATACGTACCTTTTGTCGAGCAATCTATTTATATACCTTCTAACACTTTAGTCCAAACCTGTCTCCTGTATCTATACCTGCCCAATCTATTTTAACTATACCAATCGTTTTTAACTCAATTTGTGTAATTAAATTTGTTACTTAACTCTTTACTCTATTTCACATAACATGTTTCAAATAAATTTTAACCTGCTTATTTACACTACAAGAAAATTTGTCTATGGTTACAACAGGTGGCTGCGTTTATTTCTAAAAGTAACTAATAACATATTATCCCCTATTGTAAACGTAACCAAACATTTGCCGCCTATCCCGCCTTAAAATTTTCACGACTCCCAAAAAAAGTGTGGTTCACCCTATTCTCCGATTTTCCTCCATCATTGATACTTCATAGAAATTTCACTTTCTTTTGTCTCTCTTCGATACTCAGTATTTTTTTTTGTCTTTTTAACCTCAAAGAAGTTAACCTTATCCTCCGATTCTTCGATCGTCATGGTCGCACAAGCCCTCTAAGCCCTAATCAAGTACTTCAATCGGATACCATATTAACTGCTCGAGATTTCTACATAAACCCTAAATAGGTATGAATTTTATATTTCATCTCGATCCACTATTTTGATCTAATTTTGATGATTTGCTTATTTGCATACGAAAATTCTGTGCAAATATGGTTTATACAGTGTAGCGTTTCAATGGTTTGAGTTAGAAAGGGGATTTGAATTACAATCAGAATGGGGGCCACATTGATTAGCAAAAATGATGCATGGAGGCCACACCTATCGGTGTCTAGTTGGATAAAACTGGAACGAGTTGACAGTAGATAATAAGAAGTGGAAGACGAAGTTTCAATCAATGTCTATTAAGAACTAAATTCGATCTACCAATCATATGTTGGTTTGCAAGGTATTAATTTTTGACAAATTCATAATTTTAATTTTGATTATAATGCCTGATAGGTTTCTATATTCTATGTTAGAGCTTATGGTGGAGATTAATTTTGTTCCTTATAATTGAAAATAATAAGTAAATGTTCATTGCATAGTTCTATTTTTAGTTATTATGTCCATTGACTTCAATTTTTCTTTTAAATTTGCCTAGAACCTGCCTTCTGAAATCAAGGCGGCTCAAGACGTAAACTGGGAGAGCTCAACAAGCAACTTAGGCTTCAGTCTCGATGGGGCAAGAACGGAAAAGACAGTTCAGAGAGAAAAGAATTTCTTTTGGCAAGAGTTGTGTGCACACATTTGTGATGAAAACCAACTACATGTTAATGGTACACTTTGAGTGTTATTTCATCTTTTTTGACTTAATGATTATGTTTTAAACAGGTGGAAAATTTATAGGATGATAAGACATCTGGAGGAGAAACAAATTACATCCTCAAATGAGGTTTTAGGTGAGCAACTTCAGGTACTTCCTGAATGCTCTTGCAGCGGTTTCTGCAATTGCCAAAATAGGCGTAGCTTGCCCTAGTCCAATCAGTTGGTCCAGGATGTGTTTCTCTATGCGGAATTGTTCTTTTCTCACTTGTAAATTAGAAATATATAACCATTTTTTGCTACGTCTGGAAAAGATCATTTACTATATTTTAATATAGGGGCGAGCAAACTTTGTTTTGAGATATATTAAACATGGACGAACGAGCGAACTATGTTTGAAATAAATCAGTTTTTATTACAAATGACTTATTCACTTATTAGGCATTTGTAGTTCTAAGTTACTTTCAATACACTTCAAGTCGGAGAATTAATATAAATGGTATTTTCTTGCTTATAAATTGTTGTCAAGAAATCCCTGTTGCTGCAAAATAATTTTTTTTGGATTTTTTGTAGGGTCATGGAGAATGACGCATTCTGCACGCACATGCACTTCTAACTGTTAAATTTCCTTGACTTGCATACTATATCTTTCAAATGAACTATTGTCCATTTTAATTTTTTTGAAATCAGGTGTGCATAAGCATGGAAGCTTAAATAAGTAAGTAATATGTGCTTCATCTTATTTTTTATGCTTATCCAACTTTTTCCTAAGATAGAAAAAGAGGAGAAAGGAAAAAAAAGGTATTCAAAAGTGCAAATTTTAAGCAACCAACTTCCAGACCTAGGAATTATTTATTCCCTTTCCTTAAAACTGCTAAGATACCTATAAGCACCCTTACTCAATCCATGATCATGGATTGTTAACTATATTGATGATATTTTAAAAAGTTGGAAGATCATAGTGAGACGGGAAGGGTTTTGCATATTTAACGTAATACATGCATTGGGAAGTTAATAACAAAGAGATTGACGGAAGTGGAGCTGAAAATTATGGCAATCATGATTATTGTTTTTTAAGATCCTGTGTATGAAGTTTCCAGGCATAACAGTTTTGTCATAGCAATTTATGGTGTGAACACTATGGCAGTTTGTTTGAATCTGTCAAATTACCTTATCTATTGGGAACGCATCATATCTTATCATATTGTTCCCTAGCTTTAAGGTTTGCAAATATTAAACAAGGAAAAATTGAAGATAGAGTTCTTATCTTTCGGCAATTTAAGTATGATGCTACCAATCGGTTCTTTTCAGAATAGTTTACGATCTTCTTTTCAATGCTTTAGCTTTAACTTGTCTTCTTTATGGGATGAATTACTGTGTCTGGGTCATGTTTTTTCAGCTTACCAGTTTGAGTTGCCTTCTCAATTCATCTTTTCTGTGCTGGATTGGGTTTCTTGCTATTTGGTGAAGCCTCATTATGGAAAATGAGTTTTGAGTGTTTCATTTGTTTAGTATCCAGTGTAGTTAGAACTATGAGATGTTATTTGACGTCCACCCACCGCTGACAGGGACGGGGCCAGAAATTCAAACCATCCTGGGCTGAATTAAATTCAAAAAAATAAATAAAGATTTTGGTTGTGATGACACTTCTATAAAATGAAAAACATCATCAAATACCATGTGGATTTCATAAAATAATAGTAGCTTTAAATGATATAACAATATTGCAGCGGAGAAAAAGATACAGAACTTTCTTTTTTTGCTATAAAGGTAATGATCAGCAAGTATAGCTCATTTTCAGTACCTTGACCTTTTGTCTAAATAGGCCTCAAGGATCATTTCCAACTTAATTATAATGGGTTCTAGCTTATTAGGGAGAGCTATATGTCAAGCGTATCGCAAAGCTCTTGAAAGTGCTAGCAAGAACGGTGTTGCACATGAAGCCGTGAACATCAGGAGAGAAGCCAAAGGTATGACTAAAATGGAAGCTCGGCAGATCTTGGGACTTCGTGACCATGCTTCTTGGGAAGAAGTCTTGCAGGTAACTAGTTATCCTGTGAAAAGTCTATACATATGCTCATTATTGATTTTCTTTGTTGGAGCATCATGTTTATGATGATAAGAGCTATTTTGTTGCGTGAGTGTTCTTTTCCTTTTAAACCTAAAGACTCTGCTTATCAATTATTGGAAATACTGTTCATACTAATGCTTTCTCTATTATGCCTGTCATGCATGTCATGTATGTTGCGTGTTTTTTTTTTCTTTGTAATTTTCTACTAGTTTCTGAACCCAGAATGAAAAAAAACATAAAAATATTAAACTGCCAAACAAAAATAATTTCAAGTAACAAAACAACACTGCTTCCCCAAAAAACCAATACACAGTTCAAGCTCCAAAATTATTCATATATAACATTTTCGATAATAACAACTTCCTAAATCATTATAAAAATTACTGAAAATGTAATCACCACTTAATATTTGCTGGAAAATACTTATCAATAAGAGAAAGATAGTATGGCTTCACTTTCGCGACATCAATCCTAACTTTGCTTTGCTGTAAAGATCATACTTGTTGAATAAATGTAGCCACTTCATGTTCTCTCGATCCTCATCATTCATCAAATACTTGTAAGCACCAAACTTGTGCAAAGGGTAGAAGGAATGATAGCGAATGATGAGCAAAACAGTGGATGGAAGAGTAGTCTTGTTCTCCTTAGCCACCAAATACATATAATCATCGTTCCCCCAAGACATCAACACATTATCAAGCCCACAATCTTCAGCAAACATTCCATTCTTCGTATTGTACCTAGGGTTATTCCAGTCTTCACTGCCTTCAAAATATTTCCAATGAACATTTGGTTCATCGAAAGCATAGCCAACGGGGAAGGCATCACCTACTACAGCCCACTGTGGAAGCCCTCCAAATTTAGGGTGGAAAAGAACTATACCAAGGTCATGAATAAGCGTTGTTAAATGCAACCACTCTTCATCAGGGTAGTCTCTTCCGATCGCTTCTGCTGTTAATAGCAAATGCTCTATTTGTGGTTCATCAAGATCAGGGTCGCTTTCATCGACTATCTCGTTCAGTAGCTCGCAGCTCTCCCAAATGATCATTTTTGTTATGTTCAGTTTGCCATACTTTTCCCTCATTTGCTTTACAAATTGAACAGATTGAAGAATGTGATTCAGTCTATAAAATTCTTCAACCATGTCCCTTCCTGATTCTGCTTCATAGTCTCTAAAAGTTTGCCCAAATGCATTCGCGTCTGGAACGACGAATGCTCCATCTAAAACCAAATCTGAATTGTTCGCCAGTTTATTTGGATCTCTTCTCTCCTCATTGTGAGATTGATCGACAATGATGGTCATTTTCATTTCTACAGGCAAATAGATGGACTTAGCAGATTGCAATTTTCTACTAATTGAATAAAGAAATAGTGACACTTTTCAAAACTACAGAAGATGGTGAGACCTACCATGATGTTGATGCATGTTAAATGGATATCACCCTACAAATTCGTGTACAGTAGTGCTTATCCTTGTGTGTAGTTATATAGCTTATCTCACATTTGTACAGTCATACGGAGTATGTTTGCTTGAATACTGTAGACGTTAGCATGATTGATGATGCATAGTTATTTTTATACATAATTAAAATTGCAAATGTAGCCAATCATGTCTAGTCTAAATCATTGGATTTTATTTTGAAAACTGGGAATGGACCATCAATATATCTTGTTATTTAATATATTTATTAAATGATTTTTTTGACTTTTTTAGTTTTAGAATCTATTGCCATTCCCAAATTCGTTTTTGTGCTAGTTGGTTTTTTTCAAAGTAACACGTGAATTTTTTTAGTTATTAGCTTGGCTTGTAAATAAATATTGTAAAAGATTAAGAAAAGGTTTTACATTGTATACCTATAGTTTGAGCAAGTATTCATGAAAACTATATAGCAGTATGTTGTGGATGTATTAGCAGTTAGTCAACGATTGTACATCGCTATAAATTAAAATTTTGCATCGCACAAACTTTGAAAGTAGCCACAATGGTTTTTCTGCATTGAAACTGTTATGAGAGATAATACTTATATTTCTGCAAGGGAAGGTGATTACTGAATGAAATCACTGAGTTCCTGTTTGAGGATTAAAAAAAATCAAATGCAAACCATTAGCTTGACTAAGGATCTTAGTTCAGAAAAAATATTAACAATCAGACAACTATCTGATGAAACTAGTATTGTTAGCGTTTATTAAATCAATGTATAAGTGTTTATTTCATAAATGTATGGACCTCAGGTGCTAATTAAGTCAAAATATAAGTCTGACATATACAAGTGAAGTATATTTTTCATTTCATTCAAAAACAATCAAAATATCATTGTGTCCTTAACTGGATTATTGCAGTTGTAACAGGGCCAACTCACCAAGCAAAAGAGTGCTTCTTCGTAGCAAACATATATTGTCGAGTCAGCAACATGTGTAGATTGTAGATGTTAAGGGAAGAAATCAGCACATCAGAAATAGTGCAACTCACAGACAGTGATTGTCAGGATGACGGGACATGAAGCTACATAATTGTTTAGATGGACATTAAAGTGGACTGAGATGAATGTCAGGTGGACATTGAAGTGGGCTTGAACTGAGGCAGCAACATCAAGCAGACATCAAAGTTAGACTAAACTAAAGAAGCAACATAACCGACTGATGGGAATAAATGCTCTACTGGTGAAATATATTTTTATTGGCTAGAAACGACATTCTGCTAATTGTTTCAAGTAGGTAAAAATTTTGGTGTTCTTTTTGTGTGGAGCTTAATTACATTGCTTGAGTGTTTACTTCTTTTTTGCTACACTATTGAATGTTTAGAAGCAACATTGCTGTATGAATATTGACTTCGTGTTTCACTTTTTTTTTCCTTTCCAAGAACAAAATGCCACATTAGTGAAACAACGAAGCAAAGAGGAAATTATCTTTTTATGGTTTGAAGTCACATTTAAACTTTTTGTAGACACATTTTGATATTGCTTTGTTATCATATAATTTTTAGTTAACATGTTGTAAGCCCAGTTTTGCCTGCATAAGTTTTACTAGCAACAAACAAATCATGTAATTAGAAAGCATGTTTGAGTTGAAATTTTGATAATATGAAATACATCTAAACAATTGTTAAGCACATGAATATTCCAGAGTTATTTGAAAGACCAGCAAGTTTCACAAGACCATTGATACTTGCAACTTAATTCATGAGCTTCTGCTCAGTTGTTATTGCTCCATTTAAGGTACATATATCTAAACTTTCCCGGTTCATTTTGTTACATTATCTATAGCTAAAATGAAATATTGCATCAATTAAGTTCAATTTGTGGCATGCTATTTACATCTGTAATCACTGTTGGAAATAATATTGTCAATGGACATTGTTTTCACAACCATTATTTCA
The DNA here is from genome assembly GCA_030737875.1 of Allium sativum. Classification (NCBI taxonomy): domain Eukaryota; kingdom Viridiplantae; phylum Streptophyta; class Magnoliopsida; order Asparagales; family Amaryllidaceae; genus Allium; species Allium sativum. The sequence continues at coordinate 418,045,485 of CM060910.1, read as the reverse complement.
TGCATGTTCAACGTGTTTTATACAAGGAACTAAGTTTTGTTAAATATAAACAAGTTTTATAAAATTAACTAATTCTAAATTAATTAAATTTATGAATAATAATATTATATGTTTAGAAAATGTTTTATAAATAATAATGAAGATGATAATGAATTAACAAAGTTTATAAATTTTTACTAAATTTATAATAATAATAATAATAAGAACAACAACAATAATATAATTGAGTTAACTGATCTCTGTTAATAATTACAATACCTATTATTATTAGCTATTATAGTAAATTAATTGAGTTAACTAGGTTAATAAAAATTAGCTAGATTTTGTTAAACAAGTTTTATCAAATTAACTAGGTTTAAGTTAACTAAATTTTATAAATAATATTGACGATGAAGAATTAACTAAGTTAATAAAAATTAATTAATTTTAAAACAATAATATAATTAAGTTAACCAAGCATTAAGAACAGTAGTATTTTAAATTAACTAAGTTTTTTTAATTAAACAAGTTATATTAAATTAACTAAGTTTGAGCTAACTAAAATTTATAAATAACAACAATACAACTATTCAACAAATTTTAAAAATAATGATGGTGATGATGATGAACTAATTAAGTTTTAAAAATTAACCAGGTTTATTATAATAATAGTAATCAATTTAAGTTAACCAAGTTTTAATAATAATATCGATAATAAAATTAATTAAGTTAACCAAGTTAATAAAAATTAGCTAACTTTAAGTTAACTAAAGTAATAATAATAATATAACTAGTTTGACAAAGTTTTATAAATAACGATATTGATGATGAATTAACTAAATTTGTAAAAAGTAATTAAGTTTATAATAGTAATATAATTGAGTTAACCGAGTTTTAATAATAATAATAATATATTAACTTAAATAATAAATTAACTAAGTTAATCAAGTTAATAAAAAATAACTAAGTTTTCAAAAATCAAACAAGTTTATAAAATTAACTATATAAATGAATATTATATAATCAATTTAACGAAGTTTTATATATATAAGTGTAAGATTGTTTGTCTATATGTTGTGCTCCTTTGGATTTTCGTAAACCTTTATGGTAATCCTGTAAATTTGCATAGTATACTTGGATGACTTGATTGTTTATCGTTTGAATGTTACTTGATAATTTATGGCAAATTGTTATTGTTGATTATCAAATTTGTTTGCAGGTAATTAGTTTATCCGGAGTGAAGACCATCAGCAACAGTGGACATGACTTCAATTGTTATATGCATTATGATATTAGTTAGTATTTGTTATGTAAACTTTTTATTGAATGATTGTTGTATGTGAATTTGCTCATTTTGGCAAACAACTATTATTTAAATGGTTATGGATAATAATTATATGATTAACGTATTTTCAATTATTTGAATATGATGATTGGTTAATTGTTGATATGAATATGGTAACTATAGGATTGTTGTTGATTTTGATATGACTATTACATAGCTGGATACCAAAAATAATATAAGCCATTAACAGTCTATAGTAGCATTTGAAATATGCTACAAAATAGTTAATACATTTTAGTAGCGTTTTATAAATGCTACAGAAAAGATGTAATAATACTACTTGAATTTATAGTGGCATAATTTAAATGTAACGAAAAGCATTGGTAGCGGTTGAAAAACGCGGTTATATGAAACATTTGGTAGCGTTTAATAAAGCGCAACAATAAAAAACAGACTTTTAGTTGCGGGACCTATAGTAGCGTTCTTTAAAACGCTTCCAAAGGCTTTGGTAGCGTTTTTTAAACGCTACTGAAGGTCATTTCTGGTGTAGTGTTACTAATTGAAATTCCAATTTCAATTCTAAGTTCTATATTCGATTTCGAATATATATTTACCAATCCAATTCACCTTTCAAAGTTCAACTTCAAATTCAAAACTCGATTAACTAATCCCTCTTCGACTTAGTTAATTCTATTTAATTTCTATTCAAAATTTATATCACTTCTATTATTCAAATTCTATATTATAAATCCCATTTGAATTTCTATATTCAAATCTATTATATTCAAATTCTATATTATAAATCCCATTTGAATTTCTATATTCAAATCTATTATATTCAAATTCTATGCATTATTTATAAACAACGTTTATAACTTCACTTAAAATCCCACACTATATATTTATAAACAAAGTTTATAAATTCAATTCAAATCCCACGTTTTCATTTATAAACAAAGTTTATAAATTCAAAACAAGTTAATAGTTCCTATAGTTCATTTAAAATTCAAATTCTAAAAATAGAATTCTCTTTTTAAATATCAATACTTAGGCTAGTGATATTTAAACACACAAAGCAACCAATTATTTATTTTTCTAACACATAATATATGACAGTATATATGCAAATAAATAAACAAACAGATAATATATTTTTGAGGAATCCAGTTGGATTCCTCCAACCTGTTTTCCTGCATCCATAGACGTTAGTCAACATAGTAATACCCATCCTGCTTCGAGGTAGGATATCGCGGTATGAAGGTCATCCACTAATCATAGTGTGGGACGCATAGGGTAATCATCCTCTAATGAAACCGCAGGCATCCGCTAATGATACTGCGGGAACAATCCATCCAATCATCAACCCAATATATATATAATAGTCAACCCTAAATAACTAATATATTTCAAACAATCAGAAAGCATTCAACAAGCAACAAACAATTATTTTTAACAATATAAAAATAATTCTAACTACAAGGTGAGTGAGATTTACTCACCGATGATTTTATTTGCATTTGTATCAATTTCAGTTTCTCTTCATTGATTCCCGAGTCTCCGAACTCCACAAGGATGATTTCATTCGATTCCTCCTTGCCTAGGAAAAATCCGAACTTTATACATTAGGTACCGAATATCCTTAACCAGGTCTTATGCTAATATATATATATATACATATATATATATATACATATATATATATATATATATATATATATATATATAAATTAAATTTTCTAACTACCGGTAAACAACTAACTATTTTATATTTAAATATTTCACTTATCTAATTTAAATTTTGTATCATGATCTACTAAATAAAATTCTCTTTCCTGATTCCAAATTCCAAACAATAGTTAATACCATATTTTTTTCCTTTAACATTGTACTAATTTAGTTTTAACTAACATACTAATATATTTTTAAACACAGTAAAAATATATTAAACATCAGTAATTTAAATTTAAATTTAAATTACCTTAGTTAAGCTTAATACCCCACGGATAATATCATTCTCCTTTACTCCAAACTGCTGCTCACCACCAGTACCATCGAACTACTCCCCTTCCAAGATAACGACTTTCACCAGGTAGAAACCACGACCTTTACAAATCCCCACGGCTACCCTCAATTTCACGACAATTATTGATGACACAGGACTTGCCAAACCAACCACAGTCTCCCCCATATAGCACATCGCAACTAACCAGATCTAACTCCCCCAAAACCATACTGTTGCACTCCAGTATAACGTCGATACCTCACACTATCAACCACGATTACCCTTTAATCAACATCAGCTTCGACCTCGTCTCTGCGTCGCTCAAAAACTCAGTGTTGAAATCGAGTTCGAACCCTAGAATCGAAATCGATTTGAATAACTCCCACTTCATCGCGTAGCCATCGTGCTCCAGTTTAAGATCTGAATTCGAATTCGAATTTGAACCCCCCTTTTTTCCCGAGATGATTTTCGATTTTGGTTTTGGAAAACAGAGGAACAAAACAGTTGGATTTTTGAGGATTGGTAGAGCACGGCCTTTCATTTCTATTGCTCAAGCTCTCGACAGAATGAAACAAGCACAAGCCGGAGTTATTCTTCGAATTACTTGAAGGAGGATCAGTTTTCATTTCAATGCTGAAGGAAGAGGGAGTGGTTGCGATTTATATAGGAATATATGAATGTCGTGGCTTTGATTTTGAGCAGAGGAAAGGAGTGGTGAAAATCAAAGGGGGAGGTGTCCCTTTATTTTACCTTAAACTTTATCAAATTTTTATTTTAATTAAACTGGTATAATTTAATTTAAACTTCCCTGTGATTCTGAACTCCTTTCTGAACCCAACAACAGGCATTCCTAGGATTATCACACTATTCTGAACACACTGGGACAGGTAACGAAGTCCAGTTTGATCATCTGTAGAAGTTATTAATTTAATTCAATATAAATTAATTTCAGACAATTTATTTCCTCGATATATAAATATTATTATCGTTATAAATTCAAATAGAAATTCTTATTAATTATTTGAACTATTTTCAATTCAAATAAAATACTGAATTCAACTAAATCCATTTTTGTATTGTGATAATTTAATATATCCAATATTAAATCCAAAATGATTATTAAATCGATAACTTAATATAAAAATTCACTTATATTATCAAATCAATAAATTAAATTAAATATTAAATATTCAAAATTAACCCATAAGAAATTCGGGTCATTACAATCTTCCCCACTTAAAATAATTTCGTCCTCGAAATTGCTAAGGTAGAAAAAGTGCTACAAACCCATTTATCTTTTCAAAAATTATTTATGTTGATACTCAACATTTCAAACTTCCTTACGTAACTCTCTTTCGAATAAATCCCTGTTCGATAACTCCTCCCTTCGAATAACTATATTCGATAATCTCTCTTTCGAATAACTAGATTCGAAAACCTTTCTTCGAATAAACTATATTCGATTTACTCTATTTGGTTAACTCTTAATTTGAATAACAAATATTCGATAAATTCTAATTGAATAACTAATATTCAATTAACTCTACGGATTAACCCTAACTGATTAACTCTAACTGGTTAATTCTTACTTTAATCGATTTATCCTAACTCTATTCGATTATTTCTAACTCTAATCGACTTCTCCTATTCGAATAACTCCTATTGGATAACGTTTATTCATTTATAAAGATTTACTTTTAGTAACGGTTCTTCACTTTATAAATGTTCTCTTTAATAACGTTACTTCATTTATACAAGTGTTGTGTACCCCTTCTATTTAAAACTATCGGTGTTAAAAACCAATATCTCTTCTCTATATAAGTTCAGACTTATATATTCCATTTACCGAATGATATCTATTTAATTTAATTTATAAACTGTTATTTATAAATTAATCTTTTCTATTTATCTGTTAAAACAGATTTCCATTTTCTATTCATCTTCTAAATATTCCTTCGATTAAATTCTATTTATTTAACAAATAAATATCTCATTATAACATTCTATTTATTTTCTATAAGTAAATATTTCCATTTAATCTATTTGTAAATGTTTTACAAATATTTCCCTTTAAATTCTATTTGTAATTGTTTTTACAAATATTTCTCCTTCTATTTGTTTGCACATAACTTCCTTTGTATTTGTGTTACAAATATATTTCCTTTTAACTCTTTTGTTTTTTCCTTTATTCACAACAAATTCACATTTCATTCACATTGATTTTACTCAATTTATTCATTTCGATCCATTTAACTTACTTAAGTTAAATTTAATTTCAATCACTCAAATTCCCAGGGTTTTATTTCAAATCTCCTTTGAAGTAATATAAATATATACATATATTTATATCTATCTCAAATTCAAAACATTTGAATTTTCAAACAACTTGTTTCTTTCAAACAAATTTCCATCAAAAACTTTTCTAAGGCAGCAATTCATCACTTAGAAACTCGAAAATGAACACTGATGATGTTGCGACCATCATCAGAATTATTTCCCAGCCACTGAATGAGTCCAGTGCTATATTACTTGACATTCATTTAGAAAAAATATTTTCCAAACTCCCAGGATTTTAAATTCTAAATTCTGGTTGGAAGTCAATTTTAATTCATCTTATTTGTATATATGCTTTCATATACAAATTCCATTGGTTATATATATAACTATTTCAGTTTTTATAATCTAATTTGATTATAATCCTAACAATCAACTCAACCATTTAAAAACAATATCGTGTCCAATCTTATGTTCAAGTGTTTATAAACTCCTACCAACATCGTGGCGTCCCACGATTCGATCAGAATTCATAATCCACTCAACAGACTAGCCAACACAATATAAAACAATTTTTATATCAATTAACAAATACGCTCTCTCGTATATATATACACTCAACTCATTCTAGGATACTACTGATCCTATCTCTAATGAGCACATTCCAACAAGCCTAGGTATTCGCTCAACCTATGCTCTGATACCAACTGTAATGACCCGCAAATCCATAATATCAAAGTTGACTATATACATCATACGTCCAACCCAAATATCACGAAATTACGAAACATTTTTTTTATAGAAGAAAGAGGTAAAAGAAGAATAGAAATAACAACACAGAATCTCACATCGCAGCGGAACAAAATATAATATATCCTAACTTTTGAAATACAAAATTTCAACTTTATAACATGCACTTATCAGAGTACAACACTTACAACACAGCGGAACAAACTCTATATAACTAACGCTGAAGCCTCCTGCTCCAAGCTCCTTTAGATAGATCTGTAAAATCCTGAACTACTTGACTGCCCGTACAAATTTAGGCACCCAAGAGTTTAGGTAGAATAAAACAAATAAACTCCGGGTCAGTCATGGGACTGGTATGAGTAAACGGTTTAAACAGTTTAAGAAAACTAAATGATATCTCATAAGACCACGTCGTATAACACGGAACGGGTTTTTCCCTTATGAGAATCCAAACACTTGATTTAACTTTCAAAATCCCTTTGAAAGGAACGATAGTATTTATATCAAAACTCTTTTGATATTATAATAATGTCTAAATCAAGTAAATACAATCTAGTGGAACGTTTGCATCTCACGTTCCACATATATATACAATCAAAACCGCAAGCACGTATTGGGTAATGGATTTCCAACTATGACAAGGTATGGAACCACCTTCCGCTGGTATATCTCTAGAGGAGAATACACCGAGTTCAACAAGAACATCTTGCAACTCAGCCACACATGACCGACCACTCATTTGGCTTGAGTGTATCGAATGTATATCACCAACGGTTGGGATCAGCAACCGTTTCCCGAATGGGACAACATCAACAATAGATTTTTAGAAGTAAATGAAACTCTAGATCAGTTGATTATACACCCTAATAGGTGCGACCTACATAGCCATGTTGCCTGCCCGATTTCTGTCATTTACCGGTTGTTGAGGCCAGAGGCTACGATTTCTCATTACATCAGATTCACTTCGAATGCCACATTGTCAGATCCATCGAAAATCACTAATTGACATCTACAACAATACATTACGTGTTAGCTAAAGAAGTTTCCTTCTCCACTTCCACTCTTGGTACGGTTGAAGAAATCAATGTACGTGACCTTTCTGGAAATACTCTGTCAGACATTCATCCATACAAGTCACCCAGGAACAGGATGAACTGAAGGTACAATTTCTATTAATAGAAAAAGTCCTTGCACTCTACTCCGTCTTCGATTATCTTCATATAATCTGATTCGCGGCGCTACTGCCAATACGGAGTGGTTCTTCGAATAATAATCCAACCGGTCTCTCCATATTGACAACGATGGTCAAAACTTCGATAGTCTATGATTTAACTATCGAATAAAAACAAGTGTTTCGATAGTCGATGATTTAACTATCGAAGAAAACAAGTGTTCATTCAACATATCAAACAATCACTGAGCCCTTAATTAATATTCCATTAATTAAATCACTTCTCTATTTCTTTATCAATATTTGTTAACCAAATATTTTCAATAACTATATTGGCCTTATACGTTATTTGGAAAACATTTCCGAATATCGCCTTCCTTTATTTTCTTAAACTTAGAAAATATTTGATAGTTATAATTGGAAAATATTCCAATTACTTATCTCTTTTCCGATCCCGTTTATTTCTATACTTACACTTATTTGGGTCAAAACAGATGTTGTGTAAAACATCGTTACGACAACCCAAATACTATACTCAACTAACTCTTATCCAATATTGATCTTCGAGCCTGGAATCTTACTATTGATTTGTTAATAATGAAATCAATCAAGTTGGGGTATAACTACCTCTCAGACCTTGACTGAATAACATTTATAACGTCAAAACAGATGTGACTACTTACTAGAATAATCAATACCATACAACTAATTCTTCACTTTTAAACACGTATACACTTTCTCTTTCTATTCTTACGATATTTTATTCTTATACTTCCTTTTTGATTATACTATTCTATTTCTAAGTTCGTTTCCTTATCGACTTCTATATATATCGATACGTTGATTTCTAACTATCAAATTATCTTAAAAATATTCTAACTCCTTAAATTCCCGGAAAAATTCGCCATAACCTCCTTTGTACCGGGAGCTTCGGGATATTTCAAATAGCCTCTCATGGCCCTTACCAATCCAAAAAGAAAAAGAAAAGCCAAGCGGCTAGCCGATACGGCGCATAAAATCTCATATATGAATTAAATACGTACCTTTTGTCGAGCAATCTATTTATATACCTTCTAACACTTTATTCCAAACCTGTCTCCTGTATCTATACCTGCCCAATCTATTTTAACTATACCAATCGTTTTTAACTCAATTTGTGTAATTAAATTTGTTACTTAACTCTTTAGTCTATTTCACATAACATATTTCAAATAAATTTTAACTTGCTTATTTACCAATTGAAATTCCAATTTCTATTCTAAGTTCTATATTCGATTTCGAATATATATTTACCAATCCAATTCGCCTTTCAAAGTTCAACTTCAAATTCAAAACTCGATTAACTAATCCCACTTCGACTTAGTTAATTCTATTTAATTTCTATTCAAAATTTATATCACTTTTATTATTCAAATTCTATATTATAAATCCCATTTGAATTTCTATATTCAAATCTATTATATTCAAATTCTATATTATAAATCCCATTTGAATTTCTATATTCAAATCTATTATATTCAAATTCTATGAATTATTTATAAACAACATTTATAACTTCACTTAAAATCCCACACTATATATTTATAAACAAAGTTTTTAAATTCAATTCAAATCCCACATTTTCATTTATAAACAAAGTTTATAAATTCAAAACAAGTTAATATTTCCTATAGTTCATTTAAAATTAAAATTCTAAAAATAGAATTCCCTTTTTAAATCTCAAATATCCCTTTCAGGATATTTTTAAATATCAATACTTAGGCTAGTGATATTTAAACACACAAAGCAACCAATTATTTATTTTTCTAACACATCATATATGACAGTATATATGCAAATAAATAAACAAGCAGATAATATATTTTTGAGGAATCCAGTTGGATTCCTCCGACCTGTTTTCCTGCATCCATAGACATTAGTCAACATAGTAATACCCATCCTGCTTCGAGGTAGGATATCGCGGTATGAAGGTCATCCACTAATCATAGCGTGGGACGCATAGGGTAATCATCCGCTAATGAAACCGCGGGCATCCGCTAATGATACTATGGGAACAATCCATCCAATCATCAACCCAATATATATATATATAATTGTCAACCCTAAATAACTAATATATTTCAAACAATCAGAAAGCATTCAACAAGCAACAAACAATTATTTTTAACGATATAGAAATAATTCTAACTAAAAGGTGAGTGAGATTTACTCACCGATGATTTTATTTGCATTTGTATCAATTTCAGTTTCTCTTCATTGATTCCCGAGTCTCCGAACTCCACAAGGATGATTTCATTCGATTTCTCCTTGCCTAGGAAAAATCCGAACTTTATACATTAGGTTCCGAATATCCTTAACCAGGTTTTATGCTAATATATATATACGTATATATATATATAAATTAAATTTTCTAACTACCGGTAAACAACTAACGATTTTATATTTAAATATTTCACTTATCTAATTTAAATTTTGTATCATGGTCTACTAAATAAAATTACCTTTCCTGATTCCATATTCCAAACAATAGTTAATACCATATTTTTTTTTCTTTAACATTGTACTAATTTAGTTTTAACTAACATACTAATATATTTTTAAACACAGTAAAAATATATTAAACTTCAGTAATTTAAATTTAAATTTAAATTACCTTAGTTAAGCTTAATACACCACGGATAATATCATTCTCATTTACTCCAAACTGCTACTCACCACCAGAACCATTGAACTACTCCCCTTCCAAGATAACGACTTTCACCAGGTAGAAACCACGACCTTTACAAATCACCACGGCTACCCTCAATTTCACGACAATTATTGATGACGCAGGACTTGCCAAACCAACCACAGTCTCCCCCATTTAGCACATCGCAACTAACCAGATCTAACTCCCCCAAAACCACACTGTCGCACTCCAGTATAAAGTCGATACCTCACACTATCAACCATGATTACCCTTTAATCAACATCAGCTTCGACCTCGTCTCTGCGTCGCTCAAAAACTCAGTGTTGAAATCGAGTTCGAACCCTAGAATCGAAATCGATTTGAATAACTCCCACTTCATCGCGTAGCCATCGTGCTCCAGTTTAAGATCTGAATTCGAATTCGAACCCCCCTTTTTTCCCGAGATGATTTTCGATTTTTGTTTTGGAATACTGAGGAACAAAACAGTTGGATTTTTAAGGATTGGTAGAGCACGGCCTTTCATTTCTATTGCTCAAGCTCTCGACAGAATGAAACAAGCACAAGCCGGAGTTATTCTTCGAATTACTTGAAGGAGGATCAGTTTTCATTTCAATGATGAAGGAAGAGGGAGTGGTTGCGATTTATATAGGAATATATGAATGTCGTGGCTTTGATTTTGAGCAGAGGAAAGGAGTGGTGAAAATCAAAGGGGGAGGTGTCCCTTTATTTTACCTTAAACTTTATCAAATTTTTATTTTAATTAAACTGGTATAATTTAATTTAAACTTCCCTGTGATTCTGAACTCCTTTCTGAACCCAACAACAGGCATTACTAGGGTTATCACACTATTCTGAACACACTGGGACAGGTCACGAAGTCCAATTCGATCATCTGTAGAAGATATTAATTTAATTCAATATTGATTATTTTCAGACAATTTATTTCCTCGATATATAAATATTATTATCGTTATAAATTCAAATAGAAATTCTTATTAATTATTTGAACTATTTTCAATTCAAATAAAAAACTGAATTCAACTAAATCCATTTTTGTATTCTGATAATTTAATATATCCAATATTAAATCCAAAATGATTATTAAATCGATAACTTAATATAAAAATTCACTTATATTATCAAATCAATAAATTAAATATTAAATATTCAAAATTAACCCATAAGAAATCCGGGTCATTACATTCTCTCTACACCATTTCATTCTGTCCTTATGCTACCTCTGTGAAAATCAAAATGATAATATTAAAATTAAAAGAGACTACTTCTTCTTCGTCAAGGCAACATCTAGGAATTGCAAATTGGTGGTTTTCAACTAGAACAAGACTAAACAAATAGAGATTCAACAACTACAACAACCGTTTCTAGAATCAAATCTCTGCACTCTAATTCTCGATCCGCGCTCTGTAAGTTCTAGTTACTTTGAGATTGAAACTTGTTAAATTTAATATGGACATGGAATAAAATGAAATTGGACCTAAGCTTGATTATCTATTTGGATCTATTCTTGTCTCTTCTTGAATCTATGATTTTGGGTTATTTCTTATCGACTGAATCATGCCCATTTATGTTGTTGGACCTAGTTTATTATTCAAACGCTAGATTGTAAAATGAATTCTTGGATCTTGACTTGATGATAAGACCTTTTTAATTCAGTTTTCACCCTATCCTCTCTTGAATCTTGAATTTGGGAATATCGCTATGAAATCAGTTTGGACATATTCATGTTATCAATTGGAATTGGACTTATGTATGATAATTGATTCATATCTATTCATGTTCATCTTGGACCTTGAATTTGGGAATATCGCTATGAAATCAGTTTGGACCTATTCATATTAACTTGGGCCTATTCATGTTGTAAATCAAATCCTTTCATGTCCATAATATTATTATGCCTGTGGTGTTGAATCAGTTATTATTCACAAGTTTGGGACTATCACCTTATGACAACTTTTATCATGATTATCACCTTATTATGCTAGACCTGTAATCCAATGTTTTGGGACTATTATTCTATATGCCAGTGATGTTATGACCAATTATCCCAAGCTATATCATGCTAGATTTATCACCTCGTGCTCGTTCTTTTGCCTATCATAGTGGATGTTATTCCCTTTTATTTTGGACATGGATCTACTTGTAATTTAGATTGATTCACGTTTACATGCGATGGGAATATGATTTGGGTAGATTAGGCAAACATGAATTGGTTATGAATATGAATCATGAACTTGATAATAGGCATAAGTTGAAGCCTGAAAACTTGACATGAAACACGCTTAGAAACTTGATACGAACTTGACATAAAAATTGAACATGGACATGACACTTAGAATGAACTTGAAAATGGCCAACTCGAGGTCGGGTTGAGTTTGCAGTGTAAATCTGCCCGGAACCGCCCGGCAAATCCAGTGACTGCAAACAATAGGATCCAATGTGGGTAGTTGGTCACATCGCGCTTAAGACCCGAGGTTAAACTAGGTTGTGGTGTAAATCTGCCCGGAACTACCTGGCGAATCCAATGACCACAACAACTAGTCTAATGTGAGAGGTCGGGGTGCATTAATGAATTAATTCCACATGATAGGGTTAAGTCATGAATCGCTTGAATATACTTAACCAATTTGACACGATGATTTGGTAGGGTTAAGTCATGAACCGCTTGAGTATACTTAACCAATTTGACACGATAACATGATAGAGTTAAGTCATGGATCGCTTGAATATACTTAACCAATTTGACACGATGACATGGTAGGGTTAATTCATGTATCGCTTGAATATACTTAACCAATTTGACATGATGACATGGTAGGGTTAAGTCATAGATCACATGAATATACTTAACCAATTTGACATGATGACATGATAGGGTTAAGTCATGAATCGCTTGAATATACTTAACCAATTTGACACGATGACTTGATAGGTTTAAGTCATGAACCGCTTGAATATACTTAACCAATTTGACACGATAACATGATAGGGTTAAGTCATGAATCGCTTGAATATACTTAACCAATTTGACACGATGACTTGATAGGGTTAAGTCATGAACCGCTTGAATATACTTAACCAATTTGACACGATAACATGATAGGGTTAAGTCATGAATCGCTTGAATATACTTAACCAATTTGACACGATGACTTGATAGGGTTAAGTCATGAACCACTTGAATATACTTAACCAATTTGACACAATGATTCAGTAGGGTTAAGTCATGAACCGCTTGAACATACTTAACCAACTTGACACATGATTCGTAGGGCTAAGTCATGAACTTGAACGACAACACTTAGACAATTTGACATGACACGTAGACGGGTTAAGTCACGAACTTGAATGACCACACTTAACCAACTTGACATGCTAGACTGATGGGGTTAAGTCTCGAATTTAAATGACAACACTTAACCTGCTGGACGGAAACCCTAGTTACGCGGTCCTTTTCAACAGTAACCCACTAGATGTATCATGGTACCCTGGAACTAGGCACGGTGGGGCACGATTACTGGGCTGATTGTAAGAGACCAGAACGACGGCTAAGTTGGTGCGCCATTGTAGGTTCAGGAAGACTATGGTCGTGCACGTAGTCCGGAGTTGAAAAAGCAGGCATTGGGCACCAGTAGGTTTACACTGTGCGTGCTTGATTCGTGTCGGTGGTTGGCACCCTAGGGCTTGATACACCCTATGGTGGACCTAACACAGGTAACTACATTCAAGATAGGGCCGTATGACACAGACACGTGATGAGCTAGAACTTGTAGGGAGCCAATCGATTAATAGACCGTTTCGTGGGACCAAGTAATGGGTCATTTCATGATATTGGGCAAGGGATCATTTCATAGTTAATACATGACACGGGTTGGGTTACTAGTACAGGTGGTAAAGACCCATTTCTATTTCTGTTTCCGTTCTGTTTAGACACTAGGATAACACCTAATTCTGTTAGACTAGTATTGGTGCAGAGAATGTTGAACATGCGATGCTATAGCGTAGTTTATCTTGTTACCTTAGTTTATCTCGTTTGCATAGTTTATCTTGTTATCTTAGTTTAACTTGCCTATCTTGTCATCATCCTTATGTTTACTTTCAGTTTATATATGTCATGTTATCTTTACTTGTTTCTATGCTGAAAGTCACTAGGACTTACCAGTCTGTATGACTGACCCGTTTTTGTTTCGCCTCTTCTTCTTCCATTTCTCCCCCCAGGTTCTCAGGGAGGAAACACTACTACTTAGTTTGGACTTCTTCCTGCCTCAAGATCATCATATATGGATTGGACCTTTCTTGGCTATGGCTGCTTTACTGTTTTACTTGGGGAATGATTTATGACTATGCTTCTTTACTATTGCAAGACAGATTTCGATGTAATTGATTTAATGGCATTTTGATGTAAAAGGCTTTAGACCTTACTAGATTTTAAAGAAATGAAATTTGGTTTTCCTTCCGCTGTTTTATACGTTCCGTCTTGTAATATTTCTGTGTATGTTTACCTGGATAATGCTCCACCATAGCTAGTGCATTCCCTTTGTGAGTGACCCTAGCGGAGGTAGGGTGTTACATGGAGGGGGGCCGCGACGGGGGCAACGATCCCCGGGGGGGCGACGGGTCTGGAAATCGGTGGAGGATCGGTTTTTTCTTTGAAGAGGCGTTGACTGTATTGTGAAGGGAGAGTGGGTTAATTAGGTTATATATAATATATTTAATTATTTTTATTTCAAAAAGCAACTTTTTATTTCGACCTCAAAACGAGATCCACCGACTGTCAACCCTAGCTAATTACCCCCTTTCCGAACACAATGGGATATGTATCATAAGCTGATTCGATCGTTTTGATTAGTTTCCGTCAAAATCAAAATATAAATCTATATATTGAATTTGAACGCACATTTCAATTTACCGGGGCCACATACAGACCCTAAAAGTTCCCGAAAAATATTTTTTAGCTTTGTAATGACGATACGGTCCTAACAAAACTAATTTCGTCAAATTTGAAGACAGTTTAAAAAATGGCCATTTTCTGGTCGATCCAAATTGATTGAAACTGTCAAAACACGTTTTACTTTGCCACGCTCATATATTGATTCAAAAAATTATGAATTTTTGAACCTAGCAATAATTCGACATCCCGGATCCAACAAAAGTGGTTTCGTCGAAAACAAAGGTCATTTGCAAAATTTCCATTTTTAAGGGCTAGAATTCCATAGCGACTATTCTGAATTTTCAAATGGACATGACTTTTTATTCCCACTATGAAATTTTGATTTTTCGTATTCGTTGGAAAGATATTTTCAAATAGATTATAAAATTTTTGGTTTTGCAAAAATCCGGTTTATTTTGAATCCTATACATTCATTTGAGATTTGAAATCGAATTTTCAAACTACCGCGCCATTTTCAATTCCTTTTATAATTATAAATAATTATTTATATTCTAACGTCGATTCAAATAAATATATACGTTCTAATTCTATTCAAAATAAATTCCTCGTCGTTATTATTTAAAATAATTCATTTTAAATACTCAAAATTCACTAAAACTGCCAAAATAAAAAAATTTAATTGGCTCAGATTTCCGGGTTATTACAATCTCCCCCACTTAAAACTTTTCGTCCCTGGAAAGGAACGAAGCTGAAAGCTGTTTAACAAATCAACTCAACTTTCATTATTTTCATTAAGGCTTAAGTTCTTCAACTTTTCAGTTTCTAATAACTTTTCAAATTTTTCAAAAATTTAACTAACACCCTAAATTTTTGAAAAAATTCGCCATAACCTTCCCTGCACGGGAGCACCGGGAAAATCCCGAAATTGCCATACAGGCCTCTCCAATCCAAAAAGAAAAAGAAACAGCCAAGCGACTAGCCAATCGGCTCATAAAATCATCCAGAACCCAAGAAATACAATAAACATGTACCTATTTGTTGGGCAAACTATTTTATTCCTCTTCTCTAGCCTCCTTGCTATGACCTGTTCACACATATATATGTACATGCATGCATTTTCAAACAATTTTCAATACAGTTCAATATTTGATTCAATTTGGCCTAAATGGTTAAAAAATATCAAACCAATAATCAAACAACACAACCAACAATCAATTATTTGATTATCATTTCAAATTCATAACTTTGATATATAGTCAAAAATCACATTTTTGGTGCCAAATCACAACAATAGACCCTATATAGTTTTGGTTCTCATACCAGTCAATTGGAAATATATAGAAATCCTACTTTCGAAACTCGAACCTAAACACTGATGATGAGATCTCAATCATCAGTATCTTCTTCGAGCGACTAGAGTGTGATACTATATCTATCCAGTATATTAAAACTTCAAATACACGTGGATCATACGTATACGCAAAATCTTTATATACTTGATTGTCCAATATCAATTTAAAAATAATATTCAAATACGAATAATTGATTTAAATTTTCAAAACAAAACTTGTTTTCAATTTTATTTTAAAAGCATCACTCTTCACACTCGTTCTAGGATACTACTGATCCCATCTCTAATGAGTCATTTTCATTGGACATTACTAATCCAATTTCTGATGAATTCTTTCGTTTGGTTCTAACGTGTCTTGTTCTCGAGCTTTGTAAACCAAAGCTCTGATACCAAATATAAAAACCCGTAACTTCCCCGTGAAGGAAAGCCCAGATTGTACTGAGGACAAGCCACATCAGAACACAAACAGAAGAACATTTCATTGCTTATTACAACAATTCCATCAGAATACAAGAATATATAGAGTGAATAAATAAAATACATTCGATAAATATCAGAGATTACAATACATTACATAGCAGCGGAAAATAATACAAAACACAACTAAAGGAGATATACAGATACAGTGCTTTCCGAATGTCGTTCCAGATGTAAACCAGGATCTTGTGAATATAAATCTGCAAAACCAAAACAACTAGCTGCCCGTGCGAAAAACAGGGGCACCTAGAGTTTAGGTTAAAACAATAAACTCCAGGTCAGTCATGTGACTGGTGTGAGAACTAAAACAGTTATTAATCTTTATTTTAAAGTTAGGTAAATCAAGGGACCACGCCGTATAACACGGAACGTGTTTCCTCCCAAGAATACCAGTGCATAAAACAACAGCGCAATGCTAAATAAAGAACAATGAAGCTATTATAAGACCCAGGTCCTATCACGCAATGCAACACAAGCCGGAGGATAGGGTTTTACCTTATTATAGCCAATGAATGCTTGATACGCTAAATTTCATCTTTTATTATTACTATAAGTGTATAGTGTCAAAACAATTTCAATCATAAGTATCAATCATAGACGGCATAAGTGCCCCATACCACTATGTCGCCATATATTGGTTCTACAATCAAAACCGCAAAATCACGTATTGGAAGTTAGATTTCCATCTGTGAACCGAGGCAAGAGATCGTCCTCACCGCTTCGAGACGCTCTAGCCCATGTCTCAGGACCCAGACTCAGGTGGGCCCTTGGATCGTCAGGGCCAGTCCACCGATGTGGATTAAAATGTATGAACACTACGTTTCCCCGCCCTTTGCGGCGTCAATGAGCCAAATGACTCCATCGGCTCCACATAGTCACCGATATATCCGAGGCGCGTCGCAATCCAACAACCACACAGGTGAAAATAATATAAATGTCAGGGTTGGTAGGTCACTGACACCTCCCTAGCTAGAAGGAAACGCATGTCCTCCTGAGGTCATCTCCCGTTTCTGGTTCACAATCAGGGGTGTGAAGCTCGCGAATTAATGCTACACAAAGTTATGCCACACAGGCGGTGCTTTGATTATCAACCACAAGACTTTGCTTTTCAACAAAAGCCTTGATCATTTGCATCTTAGCATGCCACACAGGCAAACCACTCCATGCAATCGATATCCATTAATCACACAGAATGATATCCAATGTCAGACACACAGTCCATTTACAAGTCCGTTCTGGGTCTGAACAAAACCAGAGGCACTTTGTACCTTGCATATCCATTGATCTCCAAGTACGTCTGGACGATCACCAACTGATTCCCTCCTCTTGGGTGTACAGCTCAATCAAGATGATCAGTAATTATCCAAACGATGTGAAGACCTCCGATCTTCGACCACCGTCTTCATCCTCGACTCATTGTCGAATCAGTTATTCAGAATAGGATAAACCCGGTCATTCCGAATAACTCGCGTACATAATAAACAAGTTATACACAAATACAACATACGCCTCATTCCAATTCAAAATATTCTTTTATTCAAATATTCTTACACTTTGGGAAAGGTTCCCATTAATTTTACCAAAGATAAATTCTTTAGATTTATTCTTTAATCTTCTTTTTAATATCAATTCAAACCAAATTATGGTTTATCCAAACTAGTAGGGATTAACGAACCTTACCGAAGTAATCAGTTGTTAAATTTCCCAACCCCAACCTATTCACCCCATGAAGTAAAACTGGTCATACTTCATATCTAACACCAAAGTATTATTGGTAAATTCAATTACCATTTCACGTTCAAATCTAATAAAAGATTTAACTATCGCCTGGAGCAAAACTGGTGATACTCCATTCTCAATAATTTCAATCTAATTAAAGATTCATTAAAACTCCACTTTGTTTTAATCTTCCCAAAAATCACTATTAATGATTATTTAACTTAGGAAATCATATCCTGTCTTTAACTGGGTTAAAGAACCAATGTCATTTAAAAAACGGTTCACTATAAACCCAAAATCACATTTCATTCCATCAGCCTTTAACCGTAAATTAGCAAGTGAACAATTCCCTAAGTATTAACCCCGAAGGCCGAAACCAACATCAGATAAATACCCAGAAAACCATTCAACTTAACTAATCTCCAGCTAGTTTCTGATTTTCTTAACTCTATTGGGTCTAAGAACAGTATCTTTAAAGATACCATTCACGACAACCCAAAATCACATTCCATTAAGCATGGAATCTTCATGGAAAACAAATCGATATATATAATCGATATAAAATTCCATATCCGACTAACAATATAAATGGAATAACGGCAAAGCCTTTTAAATTCCATATATTTTAGCAGTCCTCATCCACATAAATTCACTTCGATTATTACCAAATCGAATTCCATTCCATTCCAATTTATTTTATTAAATTAGAAAACTTTACTCTGGAAAATCTCCTCTAAATCTTACCAAAAAGATTTATAAATTTGAAATCCCATTTCACTGTAAATCGGGTTAAAGAGCGAATGTCGTTAAAACACAATTCACTATAAACCCAATTCACATTCCATTAATCATCGGGTCAAAGAACAAGTGTTATTTAAAACGCTGTTCACGATAAACCCAAAAATAAATTCAAATTCAATTCCAATTAAATACCATTTAATTGGTATACTTCATTAAATCTAAATAAAAAGATTTAATCTTTTTCTCAACTGGATTTAAGAACAGTGTTAATGAAGACACCATTCACGACAAACCAAAATCCCATTTGATATTAAATACAAGGCTCTGAATAGAAAATATACCGGCTTATATTCAATATTAAATTCTACGACCAACAAATATCGTATTGGAAATAACGATAGAAATATATCTTTCAAATTTACATAACAATATCTGTATAATCACGAAATCCAAAATCGAAATATTCCAAAGACAATTTCGATTCAAATCCATTCCAATTCAATTATTGGAAATTCTGGTTACTTTTAAAACCATTTCAAATCAGCTTTATTTATTTTAAAAATAAATGGGATTATAATTCTAGTTCAAAACTAGTTCATTTCGATAAAAATCTATTTTTATCTTTTCAAATATGGAATTTTTCATCCCAATTCTTTCCAAATCATTTCTAACGATTTTACACAAATTATTTCTATTTTTAATAATTTTATCAAGGCCCGTACAGTCGATTTCCATAAATGGCCATCGAACTGCACTTACAGCGACCTTTTCCAAATTTGATTTGGACATAATTCCACATCCAACCGTTAGATTTAAAATCTCTAATATTCGTTAGAAAGCTCTTTTCGATACGAACCCAACGGTTCCGGTTTTAGGAGAATCCGACGGTCGAATCTCCCGTAATGTCCATTCGAAGTCAATTGTCGAAATTCACGAGCTGCCGCAACGCGGCGCGTTCTATTCTTGCCATTATATATATATATATATAATATATTTCGTTGATTTCCATTTAAGACGTATTTTATAAATCGTTTTAAATTCGTTTTCAAAACGATTTCAACTTCATATTCAATTTCCAATCAAAATTGAATATTCTATATCATCGATATATAAATGATAATATTTTCAAAACAATATATTTTGAAGTCAATTCCTTTTCGATATTCATTATAGAAATTAATAAAATCGATATAAATATCGTTCTCGTCAAAATTGTGTCAATGTAATCAACACGGCTTTATAAATTTATATATAATCGTGTCCATCCCAAATCGGACATCAAAACCCAATTTTGATTCTTTTCTGAATATTATTTGAAAAATATTCGTTATTTTAAAATAATCGTTATTTTAAAATATTCCTTTCTTCTGAACTGGAATCAGACACAGTCAATTACCATATAATATGATTATATGGATTTCACACAACAAATGTGTTTAACCACAATGAAAACAGCAATCCATCATCTAGAGTGCATTCTACACTGTATAAGCATCAAATATAAATATTTAACGCTTTTAACAGCCTATCAATCGATCGATCGACATACAACTAATTATTGGGATTAGTGTATGTCCAATATCATCCCAATACTCGTGTGGGGTTTCAAACAACCAAACACAAGTTTTATTTGTGCAGTTGGGCGATGTGTAAAATTTATCGTCCCAATCAATATCAGTCAAATGTGTGTACATAAACAAATCGTCCGATTTGTTTATAAATATTTATTTTATATACACGTTAAAAATTATATTTTTAACTATAAAATATTAATTCATTCCACATCACACAATAAAATTTCACAACATATCAATCAAACAAACAAGTCTTCCATGGTCTATGGACGATGGGTGTCGGGTGCTACTAAGCACCGTCTGCATCCTAGTATATATTTCAACTAGAAAACAAATTAAAAGTGAGAATTTCTCACTGAGGGTTCCACTCCTTCATTTCATTTCTGAAATTCAGAACAATTTGGATTTGCCCGTACTTCCAACATAGTCTTTTCCACGCTGTTCATATTAAAATCACATATTTAATATGATATTCTATACATTAAAAATCATATTTTTTATACTCTACCAATATAAAAATCATATTTTTATTCTTTCTGCAATATAAAATTCATATTTTTATTTTTTCTATGATATAAAAATCATATTTTTATTCTTTCTATAATATAAAAATTATATTTTTGTTCTTTCTATAATTTAAAAATCATATTTTTATTCTTTCTAATATAAAAATCATATTTTTATTCCTTCTATAATATAAAAATCATATTTTTTTCTTTCCATAATATAAAAATCATATTTTTATCTAATTAAAAATCGAATCTTTATCATATTAATACATATAAATTTCAGAATTTTGACTCGCTATTACATAATAAAAACTGAAAAACAAATATAAATATAATTAAATTATATTAAAAACTCACAGCATTTTAGGGAGGAGGGTTTTCTGGTCGAAGGGGGTCCACGTTGCAGGTCAAAGGTGGGGGAAGGCACGCCGGTGTCGCGGCACTGGCGGGGGTGGCGAGCGGTCAGGTGGTGGCGCAGCCGAGGGGGAAGTGGCGCTTGCTCTCAGGCGGGTGCGCACGGTTTTATGAAGAGAGAGGGCGGCCTGAGGCGGCGCCGAGATGGAGCCGCGACGGGGGTAACAATCCCCGGGGGGGGGGGCGGCGGGTCTGGAAATCGGTGGAGGGTCGGGTTTTTTCTTTGAAGAGGCGTTGACTGTATTGTGAAGGGAGAGGGGGTTAATTAGGTTATATATAATATATTTAATTATTTTATTAATTTTATTTCAAAAAGAAACTTTTTATTTGGACCTCCAAACGAGATCCAGCGACTGCCGTCCCTAGCTAATTACCCTATTTCCGAAAACAATGGGATATGTATCGTAAGCTGATTCGATCGTTTCGATCAGTTTCCGTCAAAATCAAAATATAAATGTATATATTAAATTTGAACGCACATTTCAATTTACCGAGGCCACATACGGACCCTAAAAATTCCTGAAAATATTTTCTAGCTTCGTAATGACGATACGGTCCTAACAAAACTAATTCATCAAATTTGAAGACCGTTTGAAAAATGGCCATTTTCTGGTCGATCTGTATTGACTGAAACTGTCAAAACACGTTTTACTTTTCCACGCTCACATATTGATTAGAAAAATTATAAATTTTGGAACCTAGCAATAACTCAACATCCCGGATCGAATAAAAGTGGTTTCGTCGAAAACAAAGGTCATTTGCAAAATTTCCATTTTTAAGGGCCAAAATTCCATAGCGACTATTCTGAATTTTCAATTGGACATAACTTTTTATTCCCGCTATGAAATTTTGATTTTTCGGATTCGTTGGAAAGATATTTTCAAATAGTTTCTAAAAATTTTGGTTAAGCTATAATCCGATTTATTTTGAATCCTGTACATTCATTTGAGATTTGAAATCGAATTTTCAAACTACCGCGCCATTTTCAATTCCTTTTATAATTATAAATAATTATTTATATTCTAACGTCGATTCAAATAAATATATATGTTCTAATTCTATTCAAAATAAATTCCTCATCGTTATTATTTAAAATAATTCATTTTAAATACTCAAAATTCACTAAAATTGCAAAAATAAAAATTTTAAATTGGCTCAGATTTCCGGGTTATTACATTATATAGAGATCCATATGTCACTACAACGTAGGATGAGGGACTACGTACATTTCTATGGTGTTACGGTGGAGACCGTGCTAGTGGGGTACTATGGGGTGTACCTCAATATTGAGGGTTGCTACATATATACTATATTAAGTAAATCCACTGGAAAATAGATGGGCACGACATATGTGTAAGCCTTGAGTTCTGTTAACCCAAACAACCTAATAAACGATAAGAAAATGCAACTGAACAATATATGTAGTGTTATCCAAATGTGTAGTTTAAATCTTGTGTGGTGACCCGAACTTCCCCGTGAAGGAAAGCCCGGATTGCTTTGAGGACAAGACGAATTAGAACACAAACAGAAGAACATTTCATTGCTTATTACAACAATTTACATCAAAGTACAAGAATACACAGAGTATGAATAAATAGTATACATTTGATAAATATCAGAGACTTACAAATTACAATGCATCAGAAAAATAATACAAAACACGACTGAAGAAGATATATGGATACAGAGCTTTCCGAATATCATTCCAGTTGTAAACTAGGATCCTGTGAATATAAATCTGCAAAACCAAAACAACTAGCTGCCCGTGTGGAAAATAGGGGGACCCAAAGTTTAGGTTAAAACAATAAACTCCAAGTCAGTCATGTGACAGGTGTGAGAACTAAAACAGTTATTAAATCTTTACTTTAAAAATAAAGTAAATCAAGGGACCATGCCGTATAACACGGAACAGGTTTCCTCCCAATAATACTAGTGCATAGGATAAATAGCGCAATGCTTTTTTGAAAAAAATGAAGCTATTATAAAACCCAGGTGCCATCACACAATGCAACGCAAGCCAAAGGATAGGGTTTTCCCTTATAATAGCCAAACATGCATGGTACGTTTAAAACAAATCATCTGATACTATTATAGTGTAAAGTGTATGAAAACAACTTCAAGTATAAATGTATCAATCATAGGCGGCATGGGTACCATCTATTATGTCGCCAATACTAGGCTCTACAATCAAAACCGAATTGTCACGTATTGGAAATTGGATTTCCGTCATGAATCAAGGCAAGGGATGTACTCCTACCCCGCTTCGAGACACTCTAGCAAATGTCTCAGGACTACACACTCTGGGTAACCCTAGAATCCCGCAGTGCCGGTCCACTCAAAGTGCAAAAGTGGATTGGTTATACCTGAACACACATTTCTCGGTCCTAAAGGACCTATCCATCGGCTCCGTAGTAACCGATATATCTGAGGCGCCTCGCATTCCAACAACCACATAGGTAAAAATATATAAATGCCAGGGCGTGTAAAACCCCGACACCACTCATAGCTAGACAGAAACGTCACTACGCCATAGATGGCCTACGCCAACCCCAGAGAAATGACGCAGTATGTGCCAAATAGTGTTGCTGCAGGCAAAAAATGATCTGTGGCAACACTTTTTTGGGGTTGCCTTTTGTCGCGTTGCCTTAGAGTCAAAGGCAACACATTTTCGATCCTAAGGCAACATCAGCACAGGTGTTGCCGCATGTACTAAATTTACAAAAATGTGGGACCCACTATAATCTGTAACCCGGGTTTAAGGAATGGCCACTAAAATCTGTAGCCCGGGTTCACGGAATCCAGTTGTGGGACCCACATGCATAAATCTATGGCAACAATTTTACTACCCAACGGCAACACTATATCATAGCTATGGCAACATTTAACATCACATACTGCAACATTTTATCATATATATGGCAACATTACAGAACATAACATCAAACTGATCAAATTAACAAAGAACTTTTTATTTCAAATTAACCGGCGAACATAAGTAGTACTTAGTCAACTACAAAATAACAAAACGTAGCCACTAAATTCAATTTTACAAACATTTCAAAAACAAACACAACAAGTCCTAAATTCATGTTTACATAAAACTAAAAGAGTTTCAAAATATAGCGCACGCCTTCATTGCGTTCAATGCCTCTACTGCATCGCGTACCTCTTGTTCCTTCATTAACAAGTTCTTGAAAATCCTCAACACTGCCTCCTTCACCTGCATACATCAGTTGGATTTCAACACAAAATAAGAGGTATGCATGTCTCAATTGCATTTCAGCACAAACTATGGTCATAGTTAACAGAGTTTCCTTTCAGCACAAACTGAGTTTCATAACTGAATTCCATTTGCATCAGTATAACATAGTATACTGATCTAAACAATGTGTATAAAAGTGTACTGATCTAAACAATGTGTGAGTTACATAACTGATCTAAACAATGTGTATACAAGTGTATACTGATCACATAACCGAGTTTCATTTGCATTTGTGTTTCATTTACATAACTGAGTTACATAACAGAGGCACAATGTGGATATAAGTGTACTGTTCTAAACATAACTGAGTGACATAACTGATCTAAACAATGTGTATATACAAGTGTATACTGATCTAAGCAATGTGTATACACGTGTATTCCGATTTGCAATGTGGCAAAAATTATCACTAATCTACAATGTGACAAAACTTAAGATTATACCTGAAAAACTGCCCATGCATGCTATTTCATGTTACTTCACTGCTCTACATTGCCATAACAACACACAAAAGAACTCCAAACATGATCCAAGACATTTAATACGCATTAGGGCCAACTCTTCCTTCAAATCTGCCACAAATTCATCGGCTTTTGCCCTCTTTTGCTTTTGCTTCAGCAGCTTTTCTTCAATTGTCTTCTTTTCCACGAGCAATTGCAATATAGTCTTTTCTTTTTCCATCAATTTAACACTAGTATCATCCAATTCAGAATTGTTGTTGATTTCATACACTTCGTCATGCCACATAAAATACCCGCAATCGCCAATCTGCACATACATTAAATTCTCGAGTAAAACACCAATGAAAGATATGATAATCGACATGGAGCAACAAAAAAAACCTAAATTATACTTACCGGCCACATGGAGCAACCAAAAAACTTCTTCCCCGCATTCGACCCCACCTTCACAGTTCTCAACTTCGCCGGGATATTGTTGTGGCAGTTCTTTCTTGCAGCCGCTGTTGACGAATTTGAAGTAGAAATTGATGTCCGCATCATGCAATATTCAGTGATGTCTGCAGTCCGAGACTTAAGTCATAGAAATTTGTGACAATGTGTACTCTTATAAGTACCAACAAAGATTCCATAATATTTATATCGAATAAACATAAAATATTGGATGAAACATCAATTACATTCCTGAAATTTGCATAAATGTGGATATGATAAATGCAGTGTGTACTATATGACATCTAACAAGGCTAAATAAACACACACTTACTGCATCGAAGGAGATCTCACTGGTTGAGAACTAAAGGTAGAAACCCCAAAAAATAATAAGGGAGTTAAGCTCGGCTTTAAAGAGCAATAATTAGGATTCTGATCCGATCAAAACAAGGCTTCCTGGATCACCAAAATTTTGCTTTGCATCCTGCCCAAGCGAAAAAATTCACTTGTATATGGGCCTTAGAAGCGAAAGTGCCTCTCTGAATTTGGTATTGTCACATACTGCCTAGTGGAACATTATCTAGAGAACTTTTGTACTCACAAGAATTGCCACATTCTACCTCCATTCTCCAGATAATGTCCCACCAGGCACTATGGTGGACAACAAAATCTACCACCCAAAGAATTACGATTTCTACTTGTGCTCACAAGCTGGAATGATAGGCACAACCCAAAGAAGTACTTTTGTGAAACAACATATTTAATGATGCAGGTTTGAGGAAAAAAAGACTTAAATGGCTAGGGAATACCTTCATGTTAAGCCTAAAACAGATTAGCCTAAAAAATGAGTGTACAGACTGACGAAGTACAACACTATGGATCATCGGAAAAGGGTAAGTTGAGATCAAAAAATTCGTTTACAGTACCTTAGGGTAATGAAAGCAGATCAGCAGCGAAGCAATTTCGTGTAAAATCGGATCTTTATTTGGTAGCGAACAACGTAATTAGTGGTTTTTTGTTGAGAGGAGAAGGATGAAGTGGTTTTTTGTTGAGAGGAAGGAGAATTTAGGGAAGAAGAAGGGCAACAAGAATTGGGATTCCCTGCGATAAGAATTGGGATTTTAGTTTAGGGTTTGAACGATTTAGGGTTTGAAAGTGGAAAAGTGAAAACATATTGTTGCGGGAAAATGAAAATTTGGGTAAAAGAACACTGCGGTGTTGAAGGAAATCAGATTGATGCGGATCACTAATCTGGACCATTGGATCATGTTGACGCAGATTGCTAATTTTATTCACGCGGCTACTGCAACACATGTTGATATCTATGCTAACACATTGAAGCGTGCGTTGCAATAGACAAAAAACATCATAGCAATGGCAACACTGTAGCTAGCAACATCATGTATTTTCGTTGCGATATGTCATCTATGGCGTAGTGCGTCATGCACTCACTACATTCTCTTATCATGTTTTTGACTCATACCGAGGTGTAAGGCTTGTGAATTAACGCTATACACAAAGCGGCGCTATATTAAAGCTGTGCTTTGATCATCAACCAAAAGACTCTTCTTTTCAACAAAAGCCTTGATCACTGCATCTCAACATGCCACAGAGGTAATTCATGCCATGCGACTGATATCTATCGATATATAACCTCTAATAGCTCATACGTCTCAGAGAAGGGCATTAAGCAAGAGAATAAATTCTTTTCCGCCAAACAGATATATATTTAATAGAAATCAATCAATATAGAATAAAATCCAATGTCAGACACATAATCCATTTACAAGTTCGTTCAGGGTCTGAATGAAACCGGAGGCACCTTATTCCTCGTCCCATATGTCCAATACATGAGAGAGGCCCTCGCATATCCGTTGATCTTCAAGTACGTCTGGACGATCATCAATTATTACCTCATCTTGGGTGTACAGCCCAATCAAGACATCATTAATCATCGAAATGATGTGAAGACCTCCGATCTTCAACCACCGTCTTCATCGTCGACTTATCGTCGAATCAGTTATTCAGAATGGGTATAAACCCGGCCTTTCCGAATAACTCACGTATATAATAAACAAGTGTTATAAAAACACAACATACGCCTCATTCCAATTCTGAATATTCTTTTATTCAAATATTCACATTCTTAGGGATTCGTTCCCATTAATTTTATCAAAGATAAATTCTTTAAAATTTATTCTTTAATCTTCCTTTGGATATCATTCAAACTATATTAAGGTTTTCCAAACTAGTCGGGATTAACGCACCTTACCGAAGTAATCATTTGTTTAATTTCCCAACCCAAACCTATTCATCCCACGGAGCAAAACTGGTATTACCCCAGATCTAACACCATAGTGTTATCGATAAATTTAATTACCATTTCCCGTTAAAATCTAATTAAAGATTTAACTATCGCTAGGAGCAAAACTGGTGACACTTCGTTCTCGATCATCTCCCAAATTTGATAATTTAAATTATCAATTTCCATTTCAATCTAATTAAAGATTCATTAAAATACCACTTGGTTTTAATCTTTCCAAAAATCAATATTAATGATTATTTAAATTTGAAAACACAAACATGTTGCATCGACAATCTACACCGTACTATTGATTTCTGCCAATATATAACCTCTAAGCCCGTACATCTCAAAGAAGGGTGTTGAGCAAGAGAATAAATTCTCCGCCACTAAACAGATATATATTTAGCAGAGATCAGCCATACAGTTCGAAATACAATGACAGACATGTAATTCTGCCTTTAACTGGGTTAAAGGACTAATGTCATTTAAAATAAAGTTCATGATAAACCCAAATCACATTCCATTAATTATGGAATCTTCACGAAAAACAAATCAAAATATAATCGATATCAATTTCCGTATCCGACTAATAATGTAAATGGAATAACGACAAAGCCTTTTAAATTCCAAATGCATTAACAGTCTTCCTCCACAGAAGTTCACTTCGATTATTACCAAATCGAATTCCATTCCAATTAGATATTAATTAATTGGTAATTCTTTACTATGAAAAAATCCCATTAAATCTTAATAAAAGATTTATATATTCCAAATCACATTACACTATAAATTGGGTTAAAGAACGAATGTCGTTAAAAACACAGTTCATAATAAACCCAATTCACATTCCCTTTTATTCCAATTAAATGTTAATTAACTGGAAACAACAATAATCTTAATTAAAAGATTTATTATTTTCACACGGGGTTCAAGAACAGTGTTATTTAAGATACCACTCACGACAAACCTAAAATCCAATTTGATATCAAATATATGGCTCTGGATAGAAATTATATCGGCTTATATTCAATATTAAATTCTGAAACCAACAAATATCATTTTGGAAATAACGATATAAAATATATCTTCCAAATTTCCATAACAATATCCATATAATCCCGAATCCAACATCGAAATATTCCGATGATAATTTCGATTCAAATCCTTTTCAATTCATATATTGGAAATTCTTGTTATTTTTAAAACCATTTCAAATCCAATTTTTTTTAATATTGGATTTAAAAATACAGGAGCCTTGATCATTTGCATCTCAGCATGCCACACAGGCAATTCACGCCATGCGACTGTCGTCTATCGATATATAACCTCTGAGCTCGTACGTCTCAGAGAAGGGCGTTAAGCAAGAGAATGAATTCTCCGCCGCCAAACAGACAAATATTTAAAAGAGATCAATCAACACGGAATAAAATCCAATGTCAGACACATAGTCCATTTACAAGTTCGTTCTAGGTATGAACGAAACCGGAGGCACCTTATTCCTCGTCCCATAAGTCCAATACAGGAGAGAGGCCCTCGCATATCCGTCGATCTCCAAGTACGTCTGGACGATCACCACTTATTACCTTGTCTTGTGTGTACTACCCAATCAAGACATCAGTAATAATCCAAACGATGTGAAGACCTCCGGTCTTCAACCACCGTCTTCATCGTCGACTTATCGTCGAATCGGTTATTTAGAATGGGTATAAACCCGGCCTTTCCGAACAACCCGCGTATATAATAAATAAGTGCTACACAAACACAACATACGCCTCATTCCAATTATGAATATTCTTTTATTCAAATATTCATATACTTTGGGAAAGGTTCCCAATAATTTTATCAAAGATAAATTCTTTAAATTTATTCATTAATCTTCCTTTGGATATCAATTCAAACCATGTTATGGTTTTCCAAACTAGTCGGGATTAGCGCACCTTGCCGAAGTAATCATTTGTTTAATTTCCCAATCCCAACCTATTCATCCCACGGAGCAAAACTGGTGATACCCCATATCTAACACCACGGTATTATTGGTAAATTTAATTACCATTCCACGTTCAAATCTAATTAAAGACTTAGCTATCGCTAGGAGCAAAACTGGCGATACTCCATTCTCGCTCATTTCTCAAATTTGATAATTTAAATTATCAATTCACGTATCAATCTAGTTAAAGGTTCTTTAAAACTCCACTTAGTTTTAATCTTCCCAAAATCAATATTAATGATTATTCAACTTCTAGGAAAATAATCCCTGTCTTTAATTGGGTTAAAGAACTAATGTCATTTAAAACACAGTTCACGGTAAACCCAAAATCACATTCCATCATTCTCTAACCATAAATTAGTAAGAAAACGATTCCCTAAGTATTAACCCCGAAGGTCGAAACCAACATCAGATCAATACCCAGGAAACCATTCAACCTAGCTAATCTCTAATTAGTTTCTAATTTTCTTAACTCCATTGGGTTTAAGAATAGTATTATTAAAGATACCATTCAAGAAAAACCCAAAATCCCATTTGATATTAAATACAAGGCTTTGAATAGAAAATATATCGGCTTATATTCAATATCAAATTCCGAAACCAACAAATATCATATTGGAATAACGATATGTACATATCTTCCAAATTCCTCCACAATGTCCATATAATCACGGAATCCAATATCGAAATATCCTGAAGATAATTTCGATTCAAATCCATTCCAATTCATATATTGGAAATTCTGGTTATTTTAAAACCATTTCAAATCCAATTTATTTATTTTAAAAATAATGGATTTCAAATCTAGTTCATAACTAGTTCGTTTCGATAAAATATATTTTTGTCTTTTCAAATATGGAATTTTTCATTCCAATTCTTTCCAAATCATTTATTATAATTTTACACAAATTATTGATATTTTTAATAATTTTATCAAGGCCCGTACAGTCGATTTCCATAAACGGTCATCGAACTGCACTTACAACGACCTTTTCCAAATTTGATTTGGACATAATTCCAAATACAACCGTTAGATTTCAAACCTCTTGTATTCGCTGGAAATCCCTTTTCGATACGAACCCAACGGTTCCGGTTTTAGGAGAATCCGACGGTCGGATCTCCCGTAATGTCCGTTTGAAGTCAATGGTCGAAATTCGTGAACTGCCGCGGCGCGACGTGTTCTATTCAGGCCATTCTATATATATAATATTTATATTATATATATTTTTTCGAATTCCATTTAAAAAAGTATTTTATAAATCGTTTTAAAAACGGTTTCAACTTCATATTCAATTTCAAATCAAAATTGAATATTCCATATCATCGATATATAAATGATAGTATTTTCAAAACATTAGATTTTGAAATCACTTCCTTTTGGATATTCATTATAAAAATGAATAAAAACGATATAAATATCGTTCATGTCAAAATGGCGTTAATCTAATCAACACGGCTTCATATATTTAAATATATTCGTGTCCATCCCAAATCGGATATCAAAATCATATTTTGATCCATTACTGAATATTATTTTAAAATATTCATTATTTAAAATATTCGTTATTTTAAAATATTCATTCTTTCTGAACTGGAATCAGACACAGTCAATTACCATATAATGTTATTTATATGGATTTCATACAATACATGTACACAACAACAATCAAACACAATCAACCATCATCTAGAGTGCATTAAACAACGGTATAAGCATTAAATATAAATATTCAATGCTTACACAGCATGTCAACCAATCGATTGACATACAACTAATTATTGGGGTTAGTGTATATCCAATATCATCCCAATACCCGTGTGGGGTTTCAATCAACAAATAATGAATTTTATTTGTGCAGTTGGGCGATATGTAAAATTTATCGTCCCAATCAATATCAGTCAAATGTGTGTAGATAAACAAATCGTCCGATTTGTTTATGAATATTTATTTTATTCATATATATGTTAAAAACTATATTTTTAACTACCAAATATTTTATTTAGCACATGAATATTTTATACAGTCCATTTCACATCACAAACACTTTTCACAACACAATCAAACATACAAGTCGTCCATGGTCTGTGGACGATGGGGAACGGTTCATATATGCAGTTATAAAATAAATAACTGTATAAAGAAAATTATAGTGATAAGTTCTCACCTTTGGGTTCCACTCCGTCGTTTCATTTCTGAATTTCTGAATGGCTTGGATTTGCCCGAAATTCCAATGCGATCCTTTCCCGCTGTTCATAGTAAAAATCGCATTTTTAATATGATGTTTATTTCAAAAAAAATCACATTTTTATACAACAACTTCATATATAAAAACAATATTTTTATATCGCTACATATATAAAAATCATATTTCTACACAACTAAAAAATGAATTTTTATATAAAGCCATCTACATAAAAATCACATTTTTATGATAACACTTCATGTATAAAAATTATATTTTTATATCGCTATACATATAATAAAAATCGTACTTTTATACTTCTAAAGATCAAATCTTTATAATTAAAAATCTAATCTTTTTATAATTAAAAATATGATCTTTCTACGATTAAAAATATAATCTTTCTTTGAATAAAAATATAATCTTTAAAAACCAAAATTAAAATCAATGAAAATTTATATAAAAATCGGATTTTAATCTATGAAAAAAACTGAAAAAGAAATTCAATTTTTAAAACTCACCTTCACCAAAAATCGGATCTCTATCGTAGGGGGTTCCTTGCTGTTCGCGCGAGGCTGGCTCCCGGTGGTGCCGGAGTTGATGGGGGCGGCGCTGGAGATCATCAGGTGGCGGTCGGATTTGGTGATTTGGGGCTGTGGCTCGCGAATTGGTGGAAGGAGATGGGAGAGAGGAGGGGAGTGAGGAGCGAGAGAGGGGGGATGCTGGAGGTTGCGCGGTCATCTCCTGAGGGCGGCGCGGTGGGTGAACGACGGGGCAGGAGGGCTAGGGCGCAATTTTCTCTTTTTTTTTATGTAAACCCGATGTCGGGTTTTGGAAGAGGGAAAGGGGGTTGACCCCCTTTTTCTATTTATTATATGTATATATTTTTTATTTAATTATTCCTAAAAAGAAACTGTAAATTTCGACCTCGAAACGAAACCCACTGACTATCATCCATAACTAATTACCCCTATTCCGAACGCAATGGGATATGTCCTGTAAGTCAATTCGGCCGTTTCAATAAGTTTCCATCAAAATTAAAATATAAATTAATATAACGTTCAAATTTGACTTTAACGTACACTTTAATTTACCCGGGCCCCATACTGACTCCGAAAATTACAAAAAAATATTTCTAGCTTCGTATTGACAATACGGTCCTAACAAAACTAATTTCATAAAAATAGAAGATCGTTTGGAAAAATGGCCATTTTCTGGTCGATCCAAATTGGCCAAAATTGTTAAAACACGTTTTCTTTTGCCACGCTCACATATTAATTCCAAAAATTATGAATTTTGGAATCCAGCAATAATTTGACACTTCGGACCCAACAAAAGTGGTAATGGAGGTCGTTTGCAATATGGCTATTTTTAAGAGCTATATTTCCACAGCGACTATTCTGAATTTTCAACTGGATGTAACTTTTTATTCCCGCTATGAAATTTGGATTTTTCGGATTCTTTGGAAAGATATTTTCAAATAGATTCTAATATTTTTGGTTTCGCTAAAATCCAGTTTATGTTGAATCCTGTACATTCATTTGAAATTTGAAATCGAATTTTCAAACTACCGCGTCATTCCCAATTCCTTTTATATTTAAAATAAATATTTATATTCTAACTTCGATTCAAATAAATATATACGTTCTAATTCTGTTCAAAATAAATTTCTAGTCATTATTACTTAAAATAAATCATTTTAAATATTCAAAATTCATTAAAATTGCTAAAATAAAATTCTTAAATTTATTCTGATTTTCCGGGTTGTTACATCTAGTCTCTAGAACTTGTGTTCTGACCCCCTCCTCATAACATACTCGCAGGTTAGATTTGTAGAAGAGATATGATAGCTTTGGATACTCGTTAGGCAGTATTATTGCTAAGGTAAGGCTATATTTTGATTACATTATATTTTATTCATTCTGCTGTGAGATGTTTTTCTGAGCTCTGATATATTTTATATCCCTGTCTTTTCTGTAGCATACTAGAGCAAACTAACACAAGTTTCGATAGATTAGAATTTAAAAAAAAAATCGGTATGTCAAAATTTGGGTTGTTTCAATTCCGCTGCGATGTGAGATTCTTTGTTATTGTTTCTGTTCTTTTTCTATCTTTTTCTTCTTTTTTCATAATGATTTGTATTTCTGTGTAATTTGGGTTGGACATGTGGTGTATTTAGTCAACTAAGATAGTATGGAAATTCGGGCCATTACAGTTGGTATCAGAGCTTAGATCGAGCGAAAACCTAGGCTTTGGTGGGGTTACTTATTACAGATAGGGTCAGTAGTACCTTAGAATGAGTTGAGTGTATATATATGAGAGAACATATTTGTTAACTGATATAATAATTGTTTGTATATTGTGTCGGCTAGTCTGGTTAGTGGCTTATGAAGTCAAGTCGAATCATGGGATGCCATGACATCGATAAGCGTTTATAAACACTTGAACAAATGGTTGGACAAAATATTGTTTTAAAGCGGGTAAATGAAATAATTTTACCCAAAATTCTATTTGATATACAAGTAATAATTTTCTTGAATTATTATAGTATATGTTCGAGTTGGTTGTTATTATTATAATCAAACGAGATTTTAAAATTGGAATGGTTATATATAACCAGATAGAATCCTTATATGAATTAAAATTGAATTCAAACCAGAATTTGGAATTTAAATCCTGGCAAGTTGAGAAATATTTTCTGAAGTATATTAGAATAATACAGCTTTGCGTTTGAAGGATTTTTGAAAAAAGAATCATTTTAAATGTATTTTTGAAGCGATAAAGCATTGAACTCACTTCAGTGGATGGAAAATAATTCTGATGATGACTGCAGCATCATCAGTGTTCATTTTTGAGTTTTTAAGTAATGGATTACTACCTTGGGAAAGTTTTTAATGGAAATTTGTTTGAAAGAAAACAAATTGGTTTGAAAATTCAAATGTTTTGAATTTGAGATGGTTAGAAATATACGTGTGTACATTTATATGATTTCTAAAGGATTTGAAACGAAAACCTGGGAATTTAAATTTTAACTTAAGCAATTTAAAAGGATAAAAATGGATAAATTTAATTAGAATAATTTGAATGGATTTAAATGCATATGAATGGAATATGAATTGGATGTGAATATATTGGTTGCAAATCTTTCAGATTTAATGAATGAAACGTATATGGTATGTAATGTGAATGAAAACAAAAAGGCTTGTCGAAACTAAAATTGAAGAAGTATGAAATATTGAATTTCCTTATAAATGGATTTTGAAAAGTAAATGGGTTGTAACATTTCTCCTACATTTGAAATTTCGGGGACGAAATTCTTTTAATGGGGGAAGAATGTAATGACCCGAGTTTTCGGACAATTTATTTTAAACATTTAATAATTTTTAAATGTTATGTTGATTATATAAGTTGGTTTTTATATGGAATTTATCGAATTATAATTGATATTCGATTTAATATCGAATATACCGAATTATCGTAATACGAAATATAATTGAAATCGAAGTTAAAAACTGAATCGTAACAATTCAGATGATCGATATTAATTGTATTTGAATATAGATAATAATAAAAATATTTTTTTATAAAAGAATTGATTTATTTCCGAGTTTAAAGTATATTATATCGATTTTATATGGTTATTTTATATTTAATTTCAAATAAAATATGAAAATATATTCTGTTGAGTTTAGAATAACGTTATAATATTGAAACGTCGGTCGTTACATTAAAATAGCGGTTCGTGATTTCAAGTAATGGACCCTTAGATATTTGATTAGTGGATAGGCTCGAAATCAAATCAATATCCATTTAAAAAGATTAA
This sequence comes from Allium sativum, assembly GCA_030737875.1. Taxonomy (NCBI): domain Eukaryota; kingdom Viridiplantae; phylum Streptophyta; class Magnoliopsida; order Asparagales; family Amaryllidaceae; genus Allium; species Allium sativum. The sequence goes on along the minus strand of CM060910.1, from coordinate 418,009,191 downwards.
AAATCTCTTTATGTCGAATCAAATTAAATTCGATTCAAATCAAAATTTAATACAATGTACTTAAGCCACCCTAAATTTTGTATATTCGCAGACCTACTCACCCTCTTTTCTTCTATAAGTAAATGCGACATCCCTTCCATTTCTTTCTTCTGAAAATTCGAGCAAAAGCTACTGGAAAAATAATAGAGTCGCTCCTCTTTATAACTTCTTCAAAATCAAGTAAGCTTCACAAGAAAAATCAAATACTTCTAAAAATTCTGTTTCTCTTCAATTCGTATGAAATCATGCAACCCTAAATCACATCCTCCCATTTTCATTTCAAGAAAGAGCCTTCTCTCTCCGTTCAAATCAGCAGGAGCACGATCTGCATTCTTGAGCTATTAGAATAGGGTACGACGGTTATTTGGGGAATCAAATGTTGAATCTTGGTTGGGATTCGGGCAAAGTCGCATGAGGCACTAGGTTGCGTAGATCGGTGGAGGCTTGCGATAAAATGGGAGACGCACGCGATGGATTTTGGAAAGAATTCATGATGACTGGAAAAGGGAAACCGCGTTCCTAATCAATCGCGATGGCAAGTTCAACGTCAGGGTTGGTGGGTGAATTAGATGTCGCGATGGATGTTGGTGGCTGCGGGTGACGAGCTCAGGTCGCTATTTTCCGTAGGGTGTTCGAGCATGGAGTTTGGGGAATTTTTGTTTTTCTATCAAGGGTTATTGTTGAAGAAAATGAAGTTGATGTTGATTTGCAATGGGTTTAGGTGGTTGATGTGGATTGAATGAATTGGAGATGAGACCGTGGAGTTTGGAAAGTGGAGTTTGGTGGTGTGACCGAAAATTGGATTTTTGAAATGTTGAAATCAGTTTGCATTTTAGTGGCTCGAAGGAGGACAAGCTGGGTTCTAATGGAGTCTGTTGATGGAGTAAAATAGGAAATGGTGAAATAGACCTCAGTTTTGGGATTCAGGAAGAGACTAAGGTAAAAAAAGGTTAGTAACTAAATTAATTTATAGTGGATAATTATATATAATTACATATTCAAACTTGTATGAAAAAAATAAGATATCCTATTCGTCCTAGGTCTAAAATCAAACACGGTTGGTTGGTTTGATTTGTATTATCGTTATCTACGTGTAGGAGCTATACCAAATGGATATGGCACTTACTGGAATTTTTGCTAATTGCAATTGTAGTTCGGAATCCAATAGAGTAAAATAATGCGATCTATGGAATTCAAATTAGATATTCAGCAAATAAAAAACCTGATGAGTAAACTCGCTCTCTGGATTATTTAATATAATATTATATATTGTTTATTGGTTGATTGGATGCGTTAAATAATTTTGTGGCAATTTTATACATTTATTAGTCATACAGGGTTGGTGTTTGTGGCATATATATATATATATATATCTATGTGTGTGTGTGTGTGTGTATTGGTGGTTGGATATTTCCCGCAGTACCATTAGTGGATGCCCGCAGTGTAATTAGCGGATGACCCTATGCGCCCAACAATATGATAGTGGATGACCTATACCGCGATCTCCTGTCGTGAAGTAGGATGGGTATTATTTCTGTTGGCTAACATCTGTGGATGTAGGAAACAGGTTGGGGGGATCCAACTGGATTCCTCAAAAATATTATTATTTGATTGTTTTCATATAAACTATCATATATGATGTGTCAGAAAATCTGTGATTTTTAATTGGGTGTTTTGGATGTTTAAATATCGCTGGGTCTGAATGTTGACTTATAAAAATATCATGAAAAAGGGATTTTGAGATTTAAAAAGAAAAATCTATTTTTTCTAAAATAGAATTTTGAATTTCGGATGGGCTAAGAAATATTAAATTGTTTTGAATAATAAAAACAAGTAAAGAAATTTAAAAATGATGTTTATAAATTAAATAATGTGGGAATTGAAGTGAATTTATAAACGATGTTTATAAATTAAATAACGTGGGAACTAAGGTGAATTTATAAACAATGTTTATAAATTAAATAATGCGGGGAATTTACGTGAATTTATAAATAGTGTTTATAAGTGAAATGGAAAAATTATCATTCAGATAATTTGGGAAGTTTAAATTCAGACATGAATTTAAAAAGGGAAATTGAAATTAGTTTCAAAGAGAAACGATAAATGTATTCTGATATTCAGAATGTGTATTGAATTAAAATAAATCCGTATGGATTTATGACTTGAAATTGTTTAGATCAAATTTATTTAAATAAATATTTTCAGAAAAAATATTAGGATTGTATTAAATAGGAGATTAAATTTAAAATATGGAAATAGATTTGCTGTATGTATAAGTTATAATCAATAAAATATTCTATAATAGGAATTGGGTTTCATATGGATTTGAAATGCAAACTTGTTTAAATTATAAAATAAGGAAGTTAAATTTATAAATGACATTTATAAATTAAGTGAGATAAATTATCGTTAGATAATTTAGAAATTTAAATTTAAGTATGAATTTAAAAATGAATGGGAAATCGCTCCAAAAGGGGATGACGAATGTTATGCTGGAATTGGAATATAATTGGAATTGAGATAAATCTAAGAATTTATATAGAATTCGATTATATCGAATTTTATAAATAATATATTTACAATGGGAATTGGAATTTAATATAATAAATTGAGCTATAAATATATTTATAACCAAGTAATGAAAAATCGACAATTAGAGATAATAAAAAATATTAAGTTGGATTTGAAAACTGGATTTAATATGTAGTAAAAAAAATATTGAATCGAGTTGAAATTTATTAATAAACAAAGTTTCAAATGTTTATATTTAAATATAATTAAAACAAACTCCTGGCAGCGCGGTAGTTCGTAAGTTTGCGTTTTGGACTTTAATTGAGTATATAGAACTCAATTTAAGTTGGAATTCTATGAAACAAGAATCGTTAGGACAGACTAAATAATAGTTTTCTAATGGAAGCGAAAAATATGGATTTCATCTTATAGATTTTGAGTTATGTCAAAATCAAATTTTCAGAAAAATAGTGCCATAACTATTATTAAACCATAATGGTTTATTTAAATTCATAAAAGAGTTTTAAGCAAATAAAACTCGAAGTTCCATTAGAAAAATCCAGATTTGAGTTATAAAATAAATATGAACTCAATAGGGGTAAATGGATTATTTTTTGAAATAAAAAAATCAAAATTTAAATTACTGAATAAAATTAACCAATTTGAAGAATAATTAGTTAAAAGAATTTTGAATTGAAATTTGGCTTTGGATATGTGAATTTATAATTGAAATCAAATATGAAACTTGAATTCAAAATGGAATTCGATCGGTTTATAAGTCAATTAAAATATATTTGAACGTGATATGTTCAAATAAAAGTGAAATAGGCAAAAGAGCTAATTAAAGAACAAATTAATGAATTGGGTTAAAATACTGGATTGAGTTGGAATAAATTGGAATTGGATGAGTATGTATAAGACAGGTATGGAATAAAGTGAATGAAGTTTATGTTTTGAGTGCCCGACAAAAAGGTACATTTTTAAATTCCATATGAGTTTTTATGCGCCGAATCGGCATGCCGCTTGGCTTTTTTTATTTTCTTTTTGAATGGAAAGGCCCTAGAGAGGCGAGTTGGATTTTGAGCTATTGACCGGTACAAAAGAGGTGTTGGAGAAGTAATTGGAATGTTTTCCAATTATAAATAAAAGATATTTTCTAAGTATAGAAATAAAGGAAGGTGATATGAAAATGGTTTCCCAATAGCGTAAGTGGCCAAGATGATTTTTGAAAATATCCTGTTAACAAATATCGATAAGGAAATAGAGAGGTGATTTAATTAATGAAATATTAATTAAGGGCCCAATTAGTCTTTGATTCTTTGGACGAATGTTTGTTTTTCTTCGATAGTTAAATAACCGACTATCGAAGTATTGGCCAATATAGTTGTCAATATGGAAAGTACGATTGGATTATTATCCGAGAACCAGTATGTATTGGCAGTAGTGTTGCGAATTAGGTTATATAAAGACAATTAAAGACAGAGTAAAGTGCAAGGGATTTTATGTTATTCCTAGGTAGAAATTGCCTAAGATGGATTAATGGAAATTGTGCCTTTGGTTTCGTTCAATCCCAGAACGAACGTGTATGGACGAATGTCTGATAGAGTATTTCCAATGATCGCATATGTTGGACTGTACAAATATATATGGTGGTGGAGAATTCATTCCCTTAGCATAATATCCAGAATGTATTTGTGCAAAACAATTAATGATTAACGGATCTGACAATGTGGCATTCAAAGTGATTGTGCTATCAATGAATGGTAAGTAATCGTCGCCTCAGGCCTCAACAACCGGGAAATGACAAAAATTGGGCAGGCATCATGGCTAACTGGGTAGCTCCCAATTAGAGTGTATGATCACCTATCTAGAGAAAAATTTTCTTCCTTCTTTATTCTATTCGATGCTGCTCATTTCGGGAAAATGGTTGCTAATCCCAACCGTTGGTGATATTCATTCGATAAACTCAAGCGGAATGAGTGGTCGGTCATGTGTGGCCGGGTTACAAGATGTTCTTGTTGAACCCAGTTTATTCCTCTCTACAGATACACTATCAGAAGGTGGTTCCATCCCTTGTCATAGTTGGAAATCCATTACCTAATAAGCGCTTGTGGTTTTGATTGTATATTATGGATGTGGAACGTGAGATGCAAGTGTTCTGCTAGATTGTTGTTTACTTGTTTTAAACACTATTACAACATCAGAAAAGTATTGATTTTAAATAATGTTTTGGGTTATCGTAAGGTAAAAACCATCTGTGTTTATGCATGGATCGGTCTTACGATTATCTTTTCTTTCAAAAAGATTTTTTAAAAGTTAAACCAAGTGGTTGGTGTTTACTCACACCAGTCCCATGACTGACCCAAAGTTTATTTTGTTTTGTTATACCCAAAACTCATGGATGCCCAAATTTGTACGGGCAGTCAAGTAGTTTAGGTGTTTACAGATATCTTGGAGTAGCTTGGAGCAGGAGGTTTCAGCGTTAGATATTTACAATGTATTTTCTGCTGTATTGTATTGTACTCTAATGATGGTATGTATATGTATTTATAGTTAAATTTTTGTGTTTCAAAAGTTGTTATATATTATATTTTATTCCGCTGCGATGTGAGATTCTGTGATATTGTTTCTGTTCTTCTTCTATCTTTTTCATCTTTGTTTCATAATGATTAGTATTTCTGTGCAATTTGGGTCGAACGTGTGGTGTATTTAGTCAACTCAGATAGTACGGAAATTCAGGCCATTTCACGATGTATGCACAAAGCTAAAGAAAAAAGGAGGCCTTACCATGAAGATATCATGGATAAAAGAGTTTAACAAGCATTTCATAGCATGTAGACTAATAGAGGCTAAATATGGATTGTCGGAATTCATATGGAGAAATAGAGAAGCAAAAGAAATATCATGTAGGTTAGACATCATGCTCTTAATTCTAAAATGATAAATAAAATCCCAAACTCAAGTGGTATAGTTCTTCCTAGTTTAACAACTGATCACTCCCCCTCCATATTCAATTCAATTACACAAAGCAATAAGCTAAAGGAATTTTTTTTTAATATGATATCCATTGATTCTTATTATAAAACCATAAGAATGCAGTTGGTTTAAAATATATAAGACATTGCAAGAAATGTCTTGTTTACATTTGTCATGATTTTAAAGAAACTTAATCAAGGTTGAAAGTGTGAAACAAGAATAGACCCAAAAAACACTACAAGAAAACATACAATATATTGCATGGTCAAATAGCATTGTAAATACAGTGCTATGATAGATGAATTAATAAAATAACAACAAATTGTGCTATCAGCTTACGGGTACAAAACGTACCGCTGTATTTTAGCAAAATCTTTTAAAAACGTGGGAGTGGAAAATAAGGTGGCCTTAATATTGATTAAGTAAAAAAGGGCTGCTTTAAATTAAAAACTGCAGCAACTTAAAATATTAATAGGTTTGAAATTATTAATTTGATTGCAATTTAAAATACTAATATTTAAAACTCTAATTTATTTTGGATTGAATGAAATAAATAAATTATTTTGTAGATAAACAATAATAAATAACTGTTAGACCAAAAAGTGGTTCTAACACCCAAATTGACTAAAAGCAGAATGAAATAAGATCAAAAATAAAATGAGCACACAGAATTTATAGTGGTTCGGCGAAGAAAAGCCTACGTCCACTTGTCAATCACTATTCTCAATGATATTGTTGCAATTACAATGAGATATTCACTCAATTTCTCTCACAACTCACATACATTCACTCAATTGTCTAAAAACAAATGTTGAAAGACAACTTGGATTATATGGGAGTGCTGGAATTCGAGTTATGAAAGTGGTTGAACTCTCAAAGTGCCAAAAGATCCTTTTCTTTGTCTCCAGACGGGGTATTTATAGGTGAAAATTCGCTCAGAACCCGATCCGGATCGGAGCCACGTGTCATCCATCCCATTAGCCTTGGGTTCAGATGGATTTCTGTGTTGACAGCGCATCAGAGCAGTGGACGTTGTGGGTAGGAACTGGTCATAGCCGCTCCGAATAACCAGGCGATCATGCAGGAGAATGACGTGGAATATGGGTTCGGATCGGAAGAGTGTACAGGAGGGGTTCGGATCGGGGTATCCGATCCGATCCGGTTTTGTCCCAAGGCTAAGTCTTCGTTCTCTTTCACTCCGTTCCGATCTGTCTTCGTAGCGGGTAGCTTTCCGATCCAACTGGAAGTAGGTTGCTCTCCGATTCGAACAGCTGTGCCTCTCTGATTCCAACAGCAATAGTTCACCGATCCGAACAGCAAACTTTATCCGATCCGAACCGCTACATTGCTTCGATCCGACCCGCTTCAGTGCTTCCCAAGATCTTCAATGTTTCACATCTTGACTTTGTGTTGCCCAGTTCACAAAGTGAGCTAACATTTTGCCCCCTCAAAGGATGCTTCTGTTGGAGACGGAGCATGCTTTGACTATCATTGCACGGCGCTCTTCGAGGTAATTTTTCTTTTGATTTTCCTTGTGTTTTCATCTTTTTATTCAAATTTCAATTTAATTCATTGCTGAGCTAAAGAATTCGGTTCGGTTCGGATTCCGATCCGAACAGACTCCTTCTTCTTTCTATTTTTCATTGGACTATTGGGCCAAACTTTGCTTCTGGACTATCGATCCGATCCGAATAGGGGTTCTGCTACTGGACTGTCGGTCCGACCCGAATGGGGAGACGAATAGACACTCTACTCCTCTATATAAACTGAGTCTTCTTCCTTCTCTCATTTTTATTGTTTTACCGCTCCCCAAGTTCTGCAAAATGAAAAAACCTAATTCCTGAAGCATCGAAATTCCTTTTAATTCTCGAAGTAATTACATTGGTAGGTTATAAAACTTTAGATAATTCCTTTTTTAATTGATTTCGATTCGAATTCGTAGATGATTAGGACGATTTGAGCATGGAACTTGGATGACCTTGCCACCGTGACCCCCCTCGTCATCGTCGTCAGTAGACTCGTCATCATCTCGAGGTAGTAACAGAGGGGGTTAGAATCCGTTGTTGAGTGCGCCAGCGCATAATTTCTTGGCTTTGATTCGGGTGATTGGCACGAAACTGGCCTTGGCGTTGGTTAGGGAAGAAAGAGGATGAAGGAGAAGAAGAAGATAGTAGGGAATCGGTTCGGGCGGTAGGATATGCAAGGTGAAAAAATAAGGGAAAAAGAAAGGAAGTTCAGGAAGCCGGATCGGGTCGGGGCAAGTAAAGAAAGGGAAAAAAGAAAAGAAATCCAGGAGATCGGATCGGGTCGGAGCAAGTATTTAAAGAAGGGGGGAAGGGAGCTTACCTAACCGGATCGGGTCGGATCGTAAGATAAAAGGAGGAGAAGTACGACTACGTGATCCGATCCGAACCGCCAGGGAACTCTACCTCCGAGCCGATCCGATTCTGATTTCTGAGTTCCACAGTTTATCCGAGCCCAAGTCGAGGCCACATCCCCGATCCGATCCCAATGAACGCGCCCGAACCGAACCGAAGAGCAGTCCACCTTAATGCATAAAAGCTCGTTTAACTGGCCCAATCAACTTTTGGCATAATCCTTAACTTAATGAACAGTTAGGATAGTGCCTTGCGAATGTAACTGAACATCAAGAACTACTTCAATTCTTTATATTTTGCCAAACTTTTTCGTCGTACTTTTAAACATTTACTTTGCACTTTCCGCATGCATTGTTTACACTTTAGTTTGTACACATACACAGGGGGATACGGGCTAATTTTCTCTAATTTGTGCTATTGCTTCTTCAATAGTTTTATGACCATGAGACCCAGACGCTCTTCCAGACTAGCTGAGAAGAAAGAGGCCCCGGAAACCTCCAACAAAATTACTCTCGAGGACATATCTTCTCCGTCGGATCCAGAATGGGATAATGAGGGTTCAGATTACGAGGTCGGAAATCGTGAAAGTGACGATGTGTCTTCGGAGAATGAAGTTTCTCTAGGTTTCGAAATGGAAGGAGGGGTTGGTGACGACCGGGCTCCTGATGAGTTTGAATCGGCTGTCATATTGGAATCACCCCAAGATTCTGTTGAATCAACAATCGACAACGACCGACTTATCCGAATTTGTTTGAAATACGGGATAATGAAAAAAGACACTCTAGTGCCTTCGAGATCTGACCGTCCCCACAACCCTCCAGAAGGATACATGGCAATCACTCGGTTGATGTGCATGGTCGGTGCTATCCCTCCATTTTCTCCCTTCATCTTTGATTTTCTAAGACAAATGCGGATTGCCCCCATGCAGCTGCATCCCAATTCTTATGCCTACTTACACACTTTATATATAGCATACCGTGAGATCTTAGGCATAGAGCTCACTTTCGATGACGTTCATTTCTTCTATAACTTCAAGCATCAGACTCGAGAGACTCCTTCTTTCTGCTATTTTGAGTCTGTTCCTAAGAGGAAGATAATTTCAGTGCCATTCAGCAGTAAAGCTGGAGATTCCAGACTGGAATGGTTTTATGTGAAACGACAGCCTGGGTGTGCCAGGAGGTGGACGAAATCAAGTAAAGCACTAATTTTCTAAATCTGGGCTCTATACACTCGAGTCATCGCCTTAACTTGTTTTTCTTTTTGCTTGCAGTCGACAACCCAAAACAAATATCAGATCAGGTGTTCTTTGACCGGATGCACCAGCTTCTTAATGGCGACCAGAAATTCCTGACTATTGATGAAGTCCTTAACAACGAATATCTTCATTTTCATGGGCTGTTATCCGTTTTTCGTAGTATCGGTCATGGGATGGCTCCATACGTTTATATTCCTCCCGTGGATGTAGTCCCAGAAACAGGAGAAGGCTCGGGAGCTCCTACAATGCCTCTTCAAACTTCACCTTTTCCATCCTCTATTCAAGACGATGAATTAGCTAACCTTGCCGAAAAGCACCGCGAAGGGTATGCTGCTCCTGAGGATGCCATTTCTCCAGAAAGGTCAACGTCTTCTAAAGAGTCGCCAACTGACGCTTCCGAGGGAGATGTCCCTAGCACCGATGACCCATTATTTCAGGGTTTGGGGGATCTCCCCTTACCTGAAACTATATACACTTCAGAGGATTTTAGGAAGGATCCTTTAGTCTTCACCTCTTCCGAAGAGACTACTCCTGCTAAGGCCAAAGAGCCTGCCCGTACTAGTCTAGCTTCGGACTCGGGTTGGTTGGGGGGGGGGGGGGGAACACACCACTTAGGACACACTTTATACAATAGCATTAGCATTCATTGCACCTCTCTCACAGTGAAACTATTGATTCTGAATTTCATTTGTCTTATTGTGCAGGCACGATGTCCTGATCTTACTATGATATCAGGAAGCTCCGCCGCAGCATGTCTAATCCACCTCAGGATATCGAGTATGATCGCCGCGATGATCGCGGTAGGGAGGAGAGAAGGCCTTATGAACCCTATCGCTCTCGAACCTCACGTTCTCGCTCTCCCGTTCGGTCGGACCAAGAGAAATATAAAGGTTATCAAAGTCGTAGGGAAGAGGACAGGCCATAATCAAAAGACTCCACCTCTTCCCACGAAAAGCGCAACAGAGAGAGAAGTCCTCCAAAAGATACTGAGTCTCGAAGTAAACGCAAGGTCCCTGCTACTAAACGGCCTAGGACAGATAAAGAAACTATTGAATCCTCCACACACAGGGACACTGAATTGACGATCCCCGCTCCTCCACCACTAGACGCGGAAACTGCAATCAAGCGGGCGTATTTGGAGGAGCAATTTCCCGAACATTACTTCGAGACTTTGACTTTTTTACCTGCCCTCGAACCTGTTTCTTCCAAGTGGGCAGATGAGGCCAAAGAAAAGATAGATGCGGTCGAAAAACAATAGTCTGGAATGTTCAAATATTCACGCAAGCTTTCCAGAATCATCCGTACTCTAATCACGAATGCTGATTCAATGCAAAAAACCGCGGAAGAAGATGCAAAGGCCTTAAAGAATCTAGGAAAAGATTTGGAGGACACACAGGCCCAGCTTGCTATTGCTCAGAGGGACGCTACTAACTTCAAAAAACAATTTGAAGATATGCAAAAACGTTATCATGACTTGCTTGAATCTCACACTCAAGAGCGTTCTGAGTTAAAAAAGCAAGTTGATGATGCTAAGTCAGAAGCTGCTAAGACGCGCCTTGCTTACACTGATCTTGAACGGAAAAATGCCGAGTTGGCAAAGAGGAATGCTGAGCTAGAAAAGAAAAATGCTGACTTGGCTTCAAAGCTACTAGAGGCAGAGAACAGAGCTGCCCTGGCGGAAGGCAACGTTGAGTGTGCTATCAAATCTGCGGAGGAGGCCCGCAAACAATTGTCAGAGGCGGAGGCAGAGATTCAGGGTTTCGGCGAATTAATGATTGAATTCTTTGCACATATCATCCATCGCCGGAACATTTCTTGGATTGAGGATTATCCATCTACTCTAGTCCAAGTATGGAGCCAGATCGTTGAGTGGGAAAAAGAGGAGCTCAAGGTTGATTCCATCGATGAGGACAAGCTGATGGAGAAATACTTAAGGGATGATGAGCCAGAACGCCTAGCTGAAGGGCGCCGCCTCATTGCTGATGCTATGGAAGAAGAGAGGCGGAGGACTAACCAGAAGAATGTTCCCGAGGCTGGTTCCTCTTCTACTGCCCCCGCAACTTCTGAAGTGGAGGGGTATGATCCTGAAAACCCGGGAATTCCTCGAACAACTCTGCTATCCCCTATTCCTGAAACGGCATCAGAGATAGTAGTTACCCCTGCCGAGAAGTCTTCGGAAGGAATCCCTACCTTTTCTCCTCAATTCGTCAAGGCTATTTCTACCTTTCGCCACGTGATTGAGCAATCGATGAAAAACCCATTATTTTCTCCTGAGTTGATAACTGTTGCTTCTCTCTCTGTAGGTATTGAGCCATCCGGAAAGACAGATGTGACTCAGGGAGCCCCCTCTGGGGCAGAGCCTACGGAAAAGGCAAAAGGAGGGAAAGACAAGGCTGCTCCTATAGACTTGGGAGAAGGAAGCGAGCCGTCTAAGGCTGACACTCCCCATGATGAAGAAATGATAGCAGCCTTAAAGGATGATGGCGGTGATGGAGGACATGAGGAAGATCCAGAGGTGGCGATAATCGGGGAGTCGAAAAGTGCAGATGATGTTACTTTGGCTGCAATGAAAGCTGATCAAGATAAACGCTTGCAGTTAAAAGCTGAAGACTTAGACCCCGAAGCCCTCAAGCCTCTCGCAGTTGTGAATGCGGGATCAAGGTTAGTTGTTAAGCTCTCAACTAGATCTATTACAGAGGAACTCGCTAAAAAATCTTCTCTTGATTCCAGCGCTCCGCTCTCCGGGAAGAAGTCAACCGATTCCAGCGCCACATGTTCGGGAAAGAAAAAATCAAAGCGCATCTTGATGGAGGCCGAGAAAGAGGCAAAGGATGCGGAGAAAGCCGCCAAGAAGTCCAAGCCTCACTCGAAATCTAAGTAGTGGGTTGCCTTGCGTTGTTTTAGTATTTGGTAGATCAATAATTGCTGCTGTAAGGGTGGCTCTTGCACCTTCTTTTTGGCTATTTTCCTGTACAAATTCATTCATTCGTAAATAAAAAATAATTCATTTTCTGCAATGTCTGTTTGCCAGTAGTTATGCACTTATGTAAAAATGCATGTCTTACTATAGTTATGAAATGAAGTTACGGAGGGAGGAAATACGTGTATACATATATGCCCCCAGTCAATCTCAAAAAGTAATTTAAGGCTTAATCAAGTAATCTGAATGCTCCCGATTTTCTGACGGGATTGCCTTTTCTGTGTCGTCAATGCCTGTCGTTTTTTCTGGCATTTCTTTTGTACTCTCCTGTCTTATACTCAGGTTAGAGTTCTTACTGAGGCGATCTCTTGTCTGGGTGCACCTTCATGCCTCAGAGGACGTCGTCTTCCCGTCCTTTTATACTCTCTCTCTCTCTGGAGAGTTAGAGTTCGAACTTAGCAATCTATTAATTCCCCGATCCTTCAGCGGGGAAGGATCTCTTTCTCAGCGCTCAGTCGGAGACACTTTTATACTCTCTCTCTCTCTCTCTGGAGAGTTAGAGTTAAGAATGTCGTTTTCTCATTCTTTTATGTCTTGTCGCACAAATAGTCGTTGTGCTTTTTCTTATGTTTAAACTGTTTTCAACCTTTTCAGGTTTTGAATCATCTTATATTCGATAATCACAACAGAATAGTCGATGAATGTATATATAGAATGCATAAAAGTAAATAACACACGATATTTTTATAGTGGTTTGGCTAAGTCGTAGCCTACATCCACTTTATAGTCCTTTATTCATATCATCAGATTTCCCTAAGGCAAGTCGTGCCTTATTACAGAGTTCATAAGAAAAATAACAAAGAGTACAACATTTCTAATCCAAATATCGCATCAAGTGTTGGGCATTCCATGCCTTAGGGACTTCTTCGCCATCTACGGTCGTTAACTTGAAGGTTCCTTTTTCAAGTTTCCGTTGGATGACAAAGGGTCCTTCCCACTTTGGATCGAGGTGAGGAAGGGATGGAAAGACTCTCTTTAACACCAAATCTCCTGGTTCAAAAGTCCTAAGGCGAACTTTTTTGTCGTAATAGCGTGCCATCTGACGTCGATGTCTTGCCGCACGCAAATCCGCTTCGTCCCTTTTTTCTTCGATTTCATCAAGAGACTCGAGTAAGAGTGCCCGATTCGTCATCGGGTCATAATACGTCACCCGGTGGGAAGGGACTTCAAGCTCTACTGGAATTACTGCTTCTGATCCAAAAGAGAGAGAGAAAAGGGTATGACTAGTAGCCGTCTTAAATGTTGTCCGATATGCCCACAAAGCTAGGGGCAATACGTCAACCCATTTTGCCTTTGCGCGCTCTAACTGTTTCTTGAGGATGGATTTTATTACTTTGTTTATTGCTTCAACTTGCCCGTTCGACTGCGGATAAGCAACCGCAGTGTATCGCTTGTCGATCTTATACTTCTGGCAGAAATTTCTGAATTCAATACCATCGAACTGGGTTCCGTTGTCAGTTATAATGGTTCTTGGGATCCCGAATCGGCATATAATATTTCTAACCACGAAACTTATCACCTTTCTTGCCGTGATTTTGGTTAAGGGCTCAGCTTCCACCCACTTCGTAAAATAGTCCACAACGACTATTGCATATTTCGCTCCTCCTTTAGCAATCGGTAGAAATCCAATGATATCAATTCCCCACGTGGCAAATGGCCAAGGACTCACCATTGATTTGAGTTGGGTCGACGGTGCTCTGGGGATTTTGGCGAATCTCTGGAACTTATCGCAGCGTCGTGAATAATCAGCTGCATCTTTATTAATTGTGGGCCAGAAGTATCCATATCGCAATATCTTTTTCGCTAAAGTCTGACCTCCTGTATGATCCCCACACTCACCTTCGTGCACTTCTCTTAGTACACGTTTGATGTCGTCGTGTGCTATACATCGTAACAGGGGCATAGAAAATCCTTGCCTATAAAGAGTATCATCTTGTATGACATATCCGGTAGCCTTTCGAACTATAGCCCTTTTCTCACTCTTCATTGATGGGAGTCTCCCATTCTTAAGGAAGTTCTTAATTGGGGTCATCCACGACTCCTTCTACGGATCCGCTTCGAAAGCGAGCTCAATTTCCATCGACTCAAAGCTTGACGATTCCAACGTTTCAATTGGAATTATTTCAGTCTCTTCTGGATTGTCGGAACTAGCTAGCTTTGCCAGCCTGTCCGCCTTCTGGTTTTCGGCTCTTGGGATATGTGTTATATTGTACCGCTCCAGGTTGCTCAATAGCTCTCTCACTTTCCCGAGGTAGGCGATAAGTCGAGGTCCCCGAGCCACAAATTACTCTCGCACTTGGCAAACAACGATTTTAGAGTCATAGAATATGTCCAACATTTTTATTCCGAGGTCGTTAGCAAGCTTCAGCCCGGCAATCAGGGCTTCGTATTCAGAGTCATTGTTAGTCGCCGAAAATTCTAATCGTAGAGCGTAATATAACGACCGTCCTTCAGGAGTGACTAAGACGATTCCAGCTCCGGACCTTCGGTCGTTCTTGGCTCCATCTGTGTATAGCTTCCATGGACTTATCTTTAACTCATCTTCGGACTTGACCACTTTGTCGTTGATCACTTCCTCCTCTGGGATGGTGAACTCTGCTATAAAGTCTGCCAGAGCTTGCCCCCTTATCGACCTTCGTGGCTGAAAATTTAAATCAAACTAACTTAATTCTATATTCCATTTGATCAACCTTCCCGATGCTTCGGGTCTCTGCAACACCTGCCTCAGGGGCTGGTCAGTGTATATGGTTATTGGATGAGCTTGGAAATAGTGACGAAGTTTTCGGGATGCGATTAGGAGGCTGTAAGCGAGCTTCTCAATCTTTGGGTAGTTGCGTTCTGCCGCTGCCAATTTCTTGCTTACATAATATATTGGCCTTTGCACTTTGTCCTCTTCTTGAACCAAGGCTGTGCTAATGGCGTGAGCCGAAACTGCCAAGTAAACAAATAACTCTTCATGATCCATCTATTTTGACAAAATCGGTGGTTTTTCTAGCAATTCCAATAAATTTCGAAAGGCCTCAACACAGTCCGGAGTCCACTCGAAGTTCTTCTTTCCCTTTTAATCAAATCAAAAAACGGGACGCATTTGTCCGTGGCTTTAGAGATAAACCTACTCAACGCGGCTACTTTCCCTGCAAGACTTTGGACGTCTTTAATTCTCTTCGGCTCTTCAATGTTTCTAATCGCTGCTATTTGGCTCGGATTGATTTCAATTCCTCGGGAACTCACAATGAAGCCTAGAAATTTTCCTGATGCCACTCCAAATGAACATTTCAAAGGATTCAACTTCATCTGATACTTTCGCAGGATGCCAAACATTTCTGCCAAGTCTTGCGTATGACTGGAGGACTGTTTCAATTTGACAAGCATATCATCCACGTAAACTTCCATAGTCTTCCCTATTTGATTATAAAACATTCTGTTCACCAAGCGCTGATAAGTGGCTCCGGCATTTTTCAATCCGAATGGCATTACAACATAACAATATAACCCCAAATTTGTAATGAAGCTCATATGTTCTTGATTCGGCACGTCCATAGGAATTTGGTTGTACCCAGAATATGTGTCCATGAAAGAGAGAAGCTCATGACCCGCTGTCGAATCTACAAGCTGGTCAATCCTGGGAAGTGGGAAACTATCCTTTGGGCAAGCTTTGTTCAA
Source organism: Allium sativum (assembly GCA_030737875.1). Classification (NCBI taxonomy): domain Eukaryota; kingdom Viridiplantae; phylum Streptophyta; class Magnoliopsida; order Asparagales; family Amaryllidaceae; genus Allium; species Allium sativum. The sequence continues at coordinate 417,993,389 of CM060910.1, read as the reverse complement.
ATCTGAAAAATCAATGCAAGTCCGCCACTTTCCATTCAGCTTCTTTACTAAGACGGGATTCGATATCCAGTCGGGATATGTCGAATCTCGAATAAATCCGTTATGTTTCAGCTTCTCCACTTCTTCTTTGAGAGCAGCCGACCTCTCTGGGCCCAGCATACGTCTCTTTTTCTTCACAGGCGGATGTTTCGGGTTTACATTTAGTGTGTGACTTATGATGGATGGCGATATCCCACACATGTCAGCGTGGGTCCAGGCAAACACGTCCAAGTTCGCCTTCAAGAAGTCCGTTAGTTCTTTGGCCCGACGTGGATCCAATTGAGATCCAATCTTCAAAACTCTTGTTGGATCAGCTTCATCAATGGGAATTTCCACTGTCGTTTCATTAGGAGTTGCATTTCTAGTCTCTGGCTCCTCGTCTTTTCTGGGATCCAGGTCTTCAGGCGTTCCTTTGGGCAACTCCATCGGGGTTGATCTCTCTAATTGCTATGCCGAGCCCCCCTTTGGGGAGGCGAGGCATCTTTACTCTCGATGTTAAGTCCTTTCATCAACATCTTTAATTCGGCAACATAGCAGGCCCGTCCGGAAACTTGATCCCCTCTCATTACTCCAGTTCCGGCTTCAATTGGGAAATTAAGCAATAAACACCAAGGGGCGATGCAAGCCCTGAACTCAGCAAGGGCATGCCTCCCCAAAAATGCATTATAAGGCGAATCTACGTCCAAAACTACGAATTGAAGCATCCGCACTCTTCGGCGTTCTCCTTGCCCCAAGGTTACGGGCAATTCTATGTACCCCATGGGAGCTGTTGACGCCCCGTTGAAGCCTCTGATCCATCCTTCACATGGCTTCAAATCTTCAGATTCAAGCTTCATCTGATCGAATGACTTTTTAAATAAAATATTAACAGAAATTCCGTTGTCTACTAACACCTTATGAACCAAGGCCGGCCCAATGGTGGTAGTAATGACCAACGGATCATCAGTGGGTGATTGGATCCCAGTATTATCTCTGCTGCGGAATACCACGTCGTCAAACATTGTCTTCTGTTGTTTTATGGGGGCGATATCTTCCAAATCATCACCTTCATTCACATCTACGTGCTTGGCAGCATTTACATATTGATCCATTGCTCTAAAACTATGGATTGCTGGGTGAGGTCCACCCACTATGGAGTTGATAACAATTCCCTTGCCTTTCTGCTGCGCTGTAGGCTTGGGAGCAGATTGAATCTGTTTTGGAGCCTGCTCTCCTTGCCCCCTGTCCCTCGGGGCAACCTTATATTCATCCAGTTTCCCTTCGCGCAGCAGCTTCTCAATCACATCTCTCAAATGCCGACATTCATTGGTTGAATGCCCATGAGTTCCATGAAACAAACAAAACTTCCCAGTTGCCATTTCTTTCTCCGTCGAGTCGCGAGGTGGCGGTCTTTTATATTGCAAAACATTGTATGTATCCAGGTAAATGTTCTCCAGAGTGTCGTTCAACGGTGTATAATTCTCATAAGTCTGGAATCGGGGTCTTTTGTTAGGATCACTTCCCCTATTTCTATTTCTTCTGTTACCGTTCGCATTACGGTTATTGTTGTTGCCCCCGTTTCCAGAATTGTTGTTTTCACCCTTGTTTCCCACATTTACTTCAACTTTTCCGGAACTTTCCCCAGACTGGTTCACGGCGACGTTACTCTGAACATTTTCTTTTGAAGCCGCTTCAGATTTTCTCTTTCGGTTTGCCCTGGCCTCCTCTCGTCTTAAAATAAATATCGACCTTTTCATAGAATATCTCTCTTGTGGAGGGTGTCTTTCCAGAAAGGTAATCTCCAAACTCGGACTCAGGATCGACTCCTTCCTTTAATGCCATCAAGATGGTGGGCTCATGCGGATCACTAACTTCAGTCACAGCTAAGTTAAAACGGTCAAGATATGACCTCAAAGACTCTCCTGGCGCCTGCTTAATTTTTGATAGTTCAATAACACTTTTGGACTTTCGGGTATGGAGTCGGAACTGATTCATAAAACGTTCGCTCAATTCCCTATAATTCGATACCGAACGAGGGGGAAGTCAGGTAAACCATAACAGCGCCACATCTTCTAAATAGATCGGGAATTCCTTACACTTCACTGCATCAGGAGCAGCAACAGCATTCATGAGCCACGAATATCGCATCAAATGCTGCCCTGGATCAGTTCTCCCATTGTACTTGTCCATCTGTGGCAGGTTAAAGCGCCGAGGAAACTGAAAGTCGAGGATGTCGTCAGTGAAAGGAGTATGGCTCCGCTCAATGCCATAATCTTCATTGGTATAGTTCCGGCTCTGGGACATAATCTGGCGCACCATTGCCTGTACATCAGCATTAGTTAGGGGCCGTTCAGGTTCCCTGGCCCTGGTATCCGGGTTCCTTCTGGGCTCTCGTTCAGGAGACGCCCTTCTTCTTTGAGCTGCTTCTGCTCTACTCCGTTCCCTACGCTCCCGGTCGATCTCGGGAGGAGGGGACTGAAGCCTTTTCCCCTGAGTGGGATCATTGTTTCCTAGTGCTCGTGCAATATCCTCATGAGACCCCAAAGATCCGAATGTCAGCTGCTCCAAATTCTGAGGTCGTTCGAGCGGCCTTCGTTCACGGGGCCGCTCTTCCTCGGAAGAAGAAGACTGATCCACTGGTGTGTGACGAACCGGGGATGGGGTTCTTTGTCTACGGAGTTCGCTAATTTCCCTGCTCATGAGTCTCATATTTTCTTGCATCATGAGATTGGTGCGCTCGTGGATCTTCATAGCCTCCCTAGTACTCTCAAGCATGTCAAGTAGGTGCGAGAAATCTCCTTGAGTAATGGGCGCGGATGGATTGACCTGATCATTGACCCTGGTGGCTGGAATCAGAGCATTTGTAGGGGCTCGAGTAGAGGTTCCAACATCACCAAGTGACGGGTCGGTTCGGAGATGGGAAATCGGGTCAGGTCGGAGCTGGGAAGCCTGTTCGGGTCGGAGCTGGAAAGCCAGGTCGGGTCGGTGTAGGGAAAATTGCTCGGGTCGGTTCAGGTTGGGGGAATGCACTGCTTCAGAATCTCCTACCCGGATCGGAGCTCTCCCCCTGAAGGCGGTTCGGGTTTCCTGTATCGGTTCGTCCTGCTGCTGAGCTCTGCCCACGAGACCTTGTCACGACCGCATTTTGCTGATCTTCGCCAACTCCATTTCCTCGACTAGATTGAACTTCTTTGCCTTTTCCTTTGGCCATGGTTCTTCAACAATCAATTCAACAAATATCCAAGAGCGTCGAAACTTGAGGATTAACTTCTTTGAACTCAACGGTCCAAAAAGTAGAACGATAATCTCGAAAAACGAAGAATTCAGATGGTTCTCAGTGAAAGCACCAAAATGTTAGACCAAAAAGTGGTTCTAACACCCAAATTGACTAAAATAAGAATTAAATAAGATCAAAAATAAAATGAACACACAGAATTTATAGTGGTTCGGCGAAGAAAAGCCTACGTCCACTTGCCAATCACTATTCTCAATGATATTGTTGCAATTACAATGAGATATTCACTCAATTTCTCTCACAACTCACATACATTCACTCAATTGTCTAAAAACAAATGTTGAACGACGACTTGGATTATCCGGGAGTGCTGGAATTCAAGTTATGAAAGTGGTTGAACTCTCAAAGTGCCAAAAGATCCTTTTCTTTGTCTCCAGACGGGGTATTTATAGGTGAAAATTCGCTCAGAACTCGATCCGGATCGGAGCCACGTGTCATCCATCCCATTAGCCTCGGGTTCGGATGGATTTCTGTGTTGACAGCGCATCAGAGCAGTGGACATTGTTGGTAGGAACTGATCATAGTCGCTCCGAATAACTAGGCGATCATGCAGGAGAATGACGTGGAATATGGGTTCGGATCGGAAGAGTGTACAGGAGGGGTTCGGATCGGGGTATCCGATCCGATCCGGTTTTGTCCCAAGGCTAAGTCTTCGTTCTCTTTCACTCCGTTCCGATCTGTCTTCGTAGCGGGTAGCTTTCCGATCCAACTGGAAGTAGGTTGCTCTCCGATCCGAACAGCTGTGCCTCTCTGATTCCAACAGCAATAATTCACCGATCCGAACAGCAAACTTTATCCGATCCGAACCGCTACATTGCTTCGATCCGACCCGCTTCAGTGCTTCCCAAGATCTTCAATGTTTCACATCTTGACTTTGTGTTGCTCAGTTCACAAAGTGGGCTAACAATAACGTTGAACAATTAAATTTAACACTTGTCAAATATGAATGTAACAATTTAACCAATTTCACTTGCGTCAATTAAATTTATGTATGTTTATAAAAACGTAAACTTAAATAATAAATTTAAATTTATGAATATATTAATGTTCCAAATCTATAGAAATAAAAAAAATTCTTAAAATGTAGTTTTGTGTTAGATTTTGTTAAATTTGAGTTTTATCAAAATTTAGAAGTTGTCAAAATTAGAATTCCTTTTTTTTATGAATTAATACTGAATTATGAGCATCCAACATTTTTCGGTTCTTTGAAATTCAATTTCGTTTGTCCGAAATTCATGTTTGTAATTGTGAAAACGCGCAACATGGACGGTGTTTTGTTGTGTATATTTTATTTTTAGCATACCGATATCCCTAAGCTATAGGGTTTAATATTTATTCTAGTATTAAATTCAGATGGGTTATTTAGTCTGTAGGCCCATATATTAAAATTTTCCATTTGCAATTCTATAACCGCTTCACGAATGAATAAAATAGTACGTTTCTTTCTTCTCTCCTTCATTTCAGAAACTCTTCCGTTTTCCTCCTCTTCCCTGCATAGATTTAGATCTAGATCTGAATGGAAAATTCTTCAAATCAAATGAAGTAAATCAAAAATTTCCTCAAAACAAACCTAGCAAATTATATCAAGTGGCAAATCAACAAAGAATATCGAAGTCAAGCATGCATAGAATCTATTTCTTCACTACCCGTCCATCTTTTGTTTCTAGCATGTATTGGTGTTTGCCTCTGCAACAACCATCCTTTTGGCCAGATTCAAGTCGGTAATTAAATCAACTCAAATAGATCGCAAAGACGGATTGTTATTGGGGTAGTTACACATAGGAACAAAAAACAAAAGAAATTTTATCGCTATAACAATTTCTTACATCACTGTTACAATGAGATAACATAGTGCAATAATTGCGCAATGGAAAACACAAAGGAAGAATGCTCCAAATAGTATAGCTCCATTTCTAATCTAGTACCTACTTTAAACCGACTCCAGGACTAATCTGCAAACCACAACTACTAGGCTGCCCATGTGAAAAAATATTGGCACCCCTAGTTTAGGTGGAAGAACAATAAACTCTAGGTTAGTCATGGGACAGGTGTGTGAAACTTAAAACAGTTATTCTTCTTAAAGAGGTAACTTATAAGACCACGCCTACAAACACGAAACAGGTTTTTCCCTTATGAATACCAGTGCATAAAATTTGCAATGCAATTTTGAAAATGAAGCCATCATAAGGCTCATCCCACATCACACAATGTAAGCGCACACAATTGCACGAGTTTTGTCCTTATAATAACAAAATGTGCTTGATGCGCGAGAATAGTTTGATATTAATATTAGTCCATAGTATGGAAAATCACTTTGCAATTAAATGTATCAATCTTAGACAACATAATAACCAATCCATTTATGTTGACATATTGTGTACAACTAAAACCGTAAGGGCTCGTGGTAGAGAATGAATTTCCAACAATGACTAATGCAAAGGATCTTTATTAATGAAGGAAACACCTCTAGGGGGATGTTCCGAAGAAACATTTGATGAATCTCCTGCTAATATAAGGCTAGACCATCTCCATATGTTGATTGTGCTAGATGGCACCGAATACGACATTCCACGGTCACAATCAATTTTTAACCGAGCGCTCGTTTCCATCATCCACATAAGTAAATACCTAGGCTCCATACCATGGTATAACTTTTTATCTAGAAGGGAATGACCTGAATAACCTTGCTGCATTCATCATGTTTTAGGCCATTACCGGATTGTGAGGCTTAACAAAGTATCTTACACAAACACTACAAGAAAAATGATTTTTTGTTGCAAAAATCAGTGGCGTTTATTATCAAATGCAAGCAAAAGTGTTTTCAGTACTAATGTAAGCATGGCAAAAAAAATTCACATTCCCGCCTCTTCGTAAACACAAGTCCCCATGCCCAAGGAAAACGTAACCAACCTATTCTCTTTTCCTATTCCCATATACTTAAAATCTTCTAACCCTCGTTCACTTTTATCCCTTTTTCCAAAAAACCTAGCTTTTTAACCCTTTCAATCTACCGCTTATTATTTCTTAGTTTAATTCGATTTTGTAAAGACTATCTCGTTCAACGTTGGTATGGATACTAGTAGAGGTGGTTCATCTCAGCGACGCTACAAAGCGATTTGATTTAATTCCTAATCATATTCAAGATCGTGAAATCGGTAAAGCTAGAAGGGTATAAAATCAAACTTGATTTATCTAATTTTGTTTGGATCATATCGTTTAGGGTTTTGAACAGTTAAAATCCGTTGAGTGTTGATTTCTACAACCACAAACCAAAAGAGTTGATTTCTGCAACCAGTATTTATAAATGGGTTCTATATCTGGGTTATTAAGTTACTTTTGAGCTCCGGGTTTTGAAAATATACCAAATTGAATTACTTCTGAATCAGGTGGGTTTTGAACTCTGGGTTTTGATAGTATACCATATTAAATTACCAAATAGTGTTGATTTCTAGTGTTTGCATCTGAATCGAATGGGTTTTGATCCTGTTTTGTACATATATGTTGATTGCCTGAACTACACTGGTTGTAATTTAATATGGACATTGATTTTAAATGTTAACATGTTCATTTAAATTGCTTGATTGAGTACTTGCACCAAACATATTACACTGATATATATATATATATATATATATATGTATGTATATGTGTGTGTGTGTGTATGTGTATGTATATATATAGGAACCTTGCAATGCACGAATTATATATATATGAGTTACACAGTATATAAATTGTGCAGCTTCTGACTTGAAAGTTTATGAATTTTGCAATATGTGATATTATGAAAGTATATCAAAATGTGTTTATGTATGTTAATTTAATTTGTTTTATTCCATCTGATTTGCATGTATAAGAGTATACATGAATACTGAAATTGTGCAGTATAAAAGAGTGACACTTAACTGATACATTTCATAAAAAAATTCTCTGTAGGCTCAGGAGAAGCATTATGTTATATATATATATATGGCAACTCAGTTTCCTCTTAAAAAAAACCAAAGGGACAAAGATAAATTGTTTTAGGCTCTTATCCCATTAATATCAATAATCGAGATTGCAAAATTTGTGTTAGGCCATCAATGATCAAGTTGAACCTGAACAGTATTTGAAATCTCGATATTGATATTAATGAGGCTAGAGAAACGTGAATTAATGTGGGAAACTGAGCAGAGAAGCAGGTTCAAAACAAGTACGCCTACATTGCAATAAGAATGTGTTTATGTATGCTAATTTATTTTATTTTATTCCATCTGATTTGCATATATAGGAGTATATATACATGAATACTGAAATATGCCATATATCTGTTGTGATTGAACATGTAAATCCAGGCTACCCCCCCCCCCCCATATACACACACACACACAATGATATACATGAAAGATTGCTGCTTTTAAATATAGCTAAATAATGATAGGCTAAAATATTGGCACTTTATAATTATTATACCTACTTACCTTGTGTTTGACATTAGGATAAATATATGTTTAATGTATGACTTCTGCATGCACATGTATATATATATAACATACAATGATTTTGAGCATACAGACATAGATAGTGCAGGTGAAACTATGTTTTGTATCTATGACGCATGAGTACATATGTTTATGAGTGGTGTATATGTCAAGTGTGTGTGAACATTTCGAGAAATCTCAGAAATACGAGAAAGTTAATTTTGTGGCCAAGAGGTCTAATTTATATGGGCTGATAATGAATTTGACATGGGAGTTACTAAATTAAGTTAATTTGACTTGGGATTTACTAAATTAAGTTAATTTGACTTGGGAGTTACTAAATTATGTTAATTTGACTTGGGAGTTACTAAATTAAGTTAGGTGACTACATTCAGTTTACATTGGGAGTTACTAAATTAAGTGACTACATTCAATGGATTGACAACTAATTTGAAACGTAACACTAACATGGTAGGATCTCCTATCAAAGTTCATTATTAGTGTATAGTAGTGTTGTTAAGAGGTATATTTCAGATCCATATCGGCAAGTGTTTTGTATTTTTAGGATACTATGACTTATTTCGGTGAAGGTGGAACATTCTCGTGTTATTAAGAAACAAATCATGAGTTCTATGCATATATGTGGAGGTAAGAGAGGTATTGATCTAGCTTTCTGTGGTCTGGCTGAAGAAACACTTCGAAATGATGTAAACTTTAAAATAATTTTTTCAATCATAAAAGAGCTTTGAAATTTAGAAACTCAAGTTTAGAAGATCAATAAGTTTCAATGGATCAATTTAGTAACTCCCAAGATAAGTCTAGTTTAATTGGTTTATTAACCAGACCAAATTATTAAACAGTAAGTGGAAAAAATATTTGTCTATATGATCAACTTTATCATTCTGAAGTGTTTCCTCAACCAACCCACAGAATGCTTGATCAATACCACTTTTATCTTCTGGTGTATGCATATATCTCGTGATTTAGGACTTAATAAAATGGGAATGTTCCATCTTTATGGAATTTGGTCGCAGTATCTTAAAATTACTGAACATCTCATCAGCATGGTTCTAGAATATACTTTTTAGCAGTACTACTTAATAGTGTCAGGATCTTCAAAAGTTTGTGTTGGCTAATGAATGTTACGTTGGTTAACGTACTTCCTACAGTGCATAGGCAGATCACTCAAGGATTATGTAATAGTATGAGGATTATGTAACATTCTAATACGTTTCATACAAAATTGCAATGTATGCTCTGGAGAAGCATTATGTTACATAGGGGACGAAGACAATTAGTTTTAAGCTCTTCCCCCGTCAATATTAATAATTGAGATTGCAAATTTCCATGTTAGGCCAATAATGATCAAGTTGAACCTGGACCGTATTTGCAATCTCTATTATTAATATTGCTAAGGCTAAAGAAACGTGAATTGATGTGGGAAACTGAACAGAGTTCCGGTCAACTTGAATTGATGTTATAGAAGAAATGGTTATACCATACAAGGGGAGTTTGAGATCCGATCTTACATTTGTTCAGACAATTATGTTTCTACTTATCTGAATATGACTGCAGTTCAAAAGGCTCTTCAAGTTTTTAGCAACGCTGGGAACTCTATAGGCATGCCTATTACTTACGAAAACTTTATCTATTTTGTTACTTTACCATTGTTATATGTATTAACAAATTTTGATTTCTTACAGTGCTCTTGGATTTTCTACGAGACAAACTGATTTGGTATGATTTCTTATTGCTGCATATTAGCACATTTTATCCTAAAACTAATCCTAATTTACTGCGATTTAGACTGGTTTGCATTCCGTTATATTATGCAGATTAGTAAAGCCAGGAATATCTATGAGAGCATGATTGCATGTGCATGTTAGGCCATCAATGTAAATAACAGGAGGTAGGAAAATAGGTAAACTTTAGGTACATCTAGGGTAATTCAAATCCCATATACATATACATACATGTGTGTGTGTATGTATGTATGTATGCATATGTTTCAGCTAAGGTCGAAGATCATGGAGTGAAATAACATGGCTATTTACGTGTATAGATGACATGCTGAAATTTATCAAGAAACATGGTTGAGTGATGTTGTACTTTATTGATTTGTGAATGCCGGGAAACATGGCTGAGTTCACCATTTCAATGGAAGTAAGTTATTACATAAACATTTGGTAGCCTATGCGTATCTGATGCTCATTTTGCTGTGTATAGTTTGACTAATAGGTCATTTAATATATCCATGTGTTAGACAATGTTGATCTAGGAACTTCTTGTGGATGTAATTTCGGGTCTGTTGCCTTAGCATTGTCGATCTAGGTTAACATATACTACTTTACTATTTACACGAAAGAAACACATAGATGCTGGCTTTAGAGGAGATTAGTATTTTGTATTGTCACTTGTGTTCAGCTGCTGCTAATGCTATACATTGGTTCGAAGATCGATGTATGAATCACAACATCAAATCTGAAGGAAACAAAATTAAGGATTTCTGCTACTTGCAAAAATTTCCTGGTTTGTTATCCTTTACATTTTTACAGTTTTGAACTCTAGCCAAATGATTTCTGCTACTTTTATTTGCACTTGCATTACCTGGTATTTCCAGTCATATTTTGCGATGACTCATAATCTGTTGGCCATGCTATACTTAGCAGCATTGATCATTCGCTGGCCTTGTAATGTGGTTCAATCTCTTATCTAAGATAATTTTGTTAAACACAACTTTTTAACATTTGTGTATCTTGTTGTGAAATCTGGGAGGAGTTGTCTGACTATATGTTGCATCACTTCAAAGAGCAAAGTGGTTATTGCACTAGATGTGTAAATTACAGGTATACCATTTTCTTTGTATAAATTGTGTAAATTTATATATCAATGTGGTTATTGTATGTGAGTTTGGTCATTTATACAGAAAACTATTGTATTGAAGTGGTTATGCATATTTTACTCGATTATATGGTCAATTGTTTTTTTGATTGTTTGAACATGATGAGTATATGAATGATTATTGATTGATACTGCAGAAACAAAATAAACTGTTAGCAAGAAACAACTATAGGAAAAAAGTAAATTAATTAATAATTTCTAGTAGCCTTTTAAAAATGATACAGAAATACGTTTAGTGGAGTTGTATAAATGCAACCGTAAACCAGCGGTAAAATTGGAAATTTTATTAGCAGTATTAAAAGCGTTTATAAAGTGCTAAGAAAAAAAATTTGGTAGCATTTAATAAACATTAAAAAAAAAGAAATTAGAGTGGCATTACAAAATGTGCAACCAATTTGCAACGATTTTTGGTGGCATGTTTTCTCGTAACGATTATCGAAAGGCCACGAAAATGATTGGTAGCATTTTTTAGGCGCTATAAAAAATCATTTTTCTTGTAGTGAAGCTACGCTTTTACCCTAAAGTCATGCTTTGATCATCTACAGCTTAATCATTAGGTATGTCACACTGTCATTTCATAACATATAATTGATAGTTACTAACCGTATCACCTTTGAGCTTGTACGTTTCAAAGAAGAGGTTAAGCTAAGAGAATATATTCTTCGCCACCAAGCAGAAATATGTTTAGTAAAGACAAATCAACACATTACAAAATACAATGTCAGACACACATCCATAAATGCCCGTTTTAGGTCTGAATGAAACCAAAGGCGCTTTATTCCTCGTCCAATAAAGGAGAGAAACCCTTGCTAATTTGAATCTCTTCAAGTACATCAGAATCGCTGCTACAAGTAATCTCGTTTGGGTGGCCACCCAACCAAGACATCAACAAGCAATCCTTTCGATGTGAAGTGTTCCATTTTTCAACCATCGTCTTCAAAATATTCATTTTCTCTATTTCATCTTATCATTACTCGAAATGATTTTCGGATAGAGGTCCGATCTCGGTCTTTTCGAATAATGAGCATTATTTTCAAACCATATGGAAATACAACATTACTAAGTCTCATTATCCATTGATTATAGCTTCCATTAGCTTGGTAAAACTTAAATTTTCATCAAAATCATTTTATTTACCTTTCAATAAAGAATTATTAAATCTTAAGAAAGATTTATTTTCAACTTACTGATATCTCAAAAAAAATTCTTTAACTTTCCCATTCAAATTATATCTTTTAAAAGATTACTCAAATAGGATTAAGAGAATAATTCCAAACAAAAAATTCAAAAATCATTTTCCATTGTTAATCTTGATACTTTAATTGATTCCTTAATATTCCTTTAGGAATTATCCCAAAACCATTCATTAAGCTAAGATCACAACTTCCCTTTAAAAACCATTTCTTAATCAAAGATCATTTAATACCATTTTCATTATCCTTTATATAAAAGATTTTAATCCTTCTTTAATTTCCAAACTTTCAAAACAAAGATTCAATTGATATTAACCAAGCTTATACATTCTAAATTTCCAAAACATAACTTGATCTTCAACTGGGTTAAAGAATGTTGTTATTTAAGACACCATTCACAACAAACCCAAAATTGTTTGATATTATTTATAAGATTTAAACAGAAATTATATCATCTTATATCCAATATCAATCCTCATAATTGACAAATATTATAAGAGGAATAACAATATAGTTGCATTATAAATTCCTTATATAGTATAAGTTTAATTATTGATTCCAATACCAAATATCCGAAAATAATTTCCACTCAAATCCAATTAATTTATAATTGGAAAATATTAACCTTGTTAGGTTATATTTCAAAAAATTGTTACCTAAATCATTATTGAAATATTTCATTATAACCTCGAAATTTTACAAAGGATTTGGATTGTACTTCCTAAGTTAAAATCATTAAATTTCAATATTGGTTAAAAGCACAACAAAAGCGCTACGAAAAAGGCTTATTTATCCAATTTGATAAAAATAACTTTAAAACTCTATATTTTCTTACAAATCACTTTGAAGTCATTTAATATGAGTTATCAATTTTTTTCCATATTTTTAATAATTTTTATACAAACATTTTAGTTGATTTCGAAATTTGGTCATTAGACTGCACTAACATGAATTTTATTGAAAAATGCTTTGGACATAACTGAAAACTATAGATTGAAATTAGAAATTTTCTCTTTTATTTGAAAACTATTATTATAAGAGAGCAAACATTTTTTTATTTCAAGGAAATCTGATTTAAAATGAATTTGTTATGTCAGCTTGAAGTCTACAGTCGAAATTCGCAAACTACTACAGCGCGACAAGTTCTATTCTAACCGTATTTGAACTTTATATTCAAAATAATTTGATTTACTTCAAAATAGTTTAGAAAACAAATTAAAACATGTATAAAACTATTTCAAAACAATATTTCTTAATTTCAACTTCAAATTCAAATATTCATTTTTATTAATATTATAATATTATTTAATTATTAAAATATTAGTATTTTTCAAAAATTAATCTTCTGAAGCCCAAACTTTTTAGAACTCAAATTAAATATAATATAAGCTATATGGAACAATCAGTTTGAGTTAAAACACTTCTCTATAGTCAAACCAAACTTCAATTTTGAAAACAAAATTAATTTAACCGAGTAAAAATTGAATGCGTTGTTTAATATCAAAACCTTATTTAATAAAATTTCAAATTTTACAAAGAAAATTCAAATTCACTTCAATTTCATTTCTATCCAGTTTCAAACAGAAATTATCACTTTTATTTTTCCACTATATTTAAAAAAATAAAATATTCATTATGTTACCTTATACGCATGATACTTAATGAATACCCATATAATTTGATATATGTGAATGTAATATGTGCATTATAACTGTTGATAACCAATACAACATCTATATCATCCATTCAACATCATACAACATATATATCACAAGGTATATGCATAAGCATTTGGTAATTAACACTTATATTCAATTAATAACCGATTAACTATAATGTTCACATCCATCAACATAACATCCATATATAAACAAAACCAGTGTAGAGTTTCTCACATTGGTGTTCCACTCCACCTAACTTTACAGTAGGACTTCCTAGTTAACCCAGACTGCAACAAACCGACAGAATTTCCTCGTCGACTTCTTTAATAAGATTATTTTTACATATGGAATATATATATATATATATATATATATATATAAGGAGGAGGTGGTGGGGGTGGCGCAAGGGGGGTAAGAGGAGGTGTAGATGAGTCGTGGGTGGTGGTGGGTTGGAGGCTAAGAAAAGGGGAGGTGGAAGGATAGTGTAGGCTTTGTTTTAGGGTGATGGAGGAGGGAGGAGCACGACTTTTATGGAGGAGGCAAGAGTAACCAAGGAAGTAGGAAGAGGGAATGGAAGAGAGGAAGGAGGATAGGGAAAGGCTTAAGAAGTCATGGACAAGAAGGTGAAGAAGTGGAAAAGAGATTAATGAGTGGAATGAAATGAAATGAAAAGGAAGACCTCCTTTTATAGGAAAAGGGGGTTAAAGAGAAGGTGACAACTCAAAGGACATGTTTCCTTCTCTTAACGGAACCACTAAACCATCTCTTAAGACGTAGGAGCATGCACATGGAATTCTTCCTTCCACTTTGTGACACTTTTGTCACACTTTTGAAGTGTTTCGATCTTGCTACATTTATATATGTTAATATATTTGTTATCGTCTAACCATTTCAACATTCGACAATTAATGTTATCAAATTTCGACAATATTTAACAACTTATTAATAATTCCAAACGATTGTTTTATTTTTGTTATCTATATTTAAAATATACATACATATATTTGACAAAAATATCCTATTAACAAAAACGGTTTTACTTGACAAATTTAAATACCCATTTTATTACTTATACCATATTTATATTAAAACCAAAATAAAATTTATTTTATGTATTTAAAATAGTTGATCTATTAATGCATATTTGAATAGCTAATTTTGACGAAAGATGATATATTTTTATTAATAAAATATATAGTTACATTCTATAGTTTAAAACAAATTATTTTACTTATTCAAAATTCAATTTAAACTTGTAAAATTCAAATTAGAATTCCAAACGATTAAGCCAAATCAGATTTTGATATGTTATAAAATTCCGTTTTGACAAATTTGTTAAACATTATAAATTGACAAAACCCGTTTTGATAAAACAAGTATTGTTATTTCAAGGAAAGGATAACCTATAAATTATCTCCAAACAATTCTAAATAAGTTATCAAATTTTAAATTTTAAATGTGTTATACCAAAATCATATAAAATTACTTTAAATTTAGATTTAAATTGACAAAAATCATGGGTTATTACATCCCCCCTTAAAAACTTCTCGTCCTCGAAAATGATAGGTTGTTCCAAAATCGAAATTATAAAAATAATCTCACAACTGATAGGTTTTCAAACTCTTATTGGTTTGCCCCTCCAAAATTTAAAAAGGATTCAGAGTTAGAAAATCCCATTTTCCTAAAGTTTAACCTTATCTTGCTATCCTTGATAGTTACTCAAAGTCATGAAACTTATTTCCAGATTTCAAAGTTTACAGAAATCACTTTTATCCCTTATATATTTTTTCCCTTTTATAAATATGGAAAATTTTCACTTATTTTAATTTATACAAAGTCCGGTCCATTACTTATCAGATATGGAAAGATTACATTATTAGCTTATCTTATTTTAGATAAACTCTTAACTTTTGATTGCTTTTTACTCATTAAATACCCTTTAGTCAAAATCGTGAAACTTAATTTCTACCGATCCATATTTTACGTATCAATATATCGTAAAATAAGCATATTTAATTCCCTAGTGGTCGGATCATTCTCAAATTTTAGTATGTCGTTCATGGGGATGTGAGACATTCCCACGATTTTTACCAAATTCAAGTATGACTATATTGCCGTTAAGTTTACTATTTGGGCCCTAACTTTTGATAGGAATTGAATTAGGTGCTGAGATCGGTTCATAATTAAGGAATGGCGGTTTACAGTTTCGTAGAGTGGTCACATGAAGGATTTGGTTCAATGGTTCGGGTAGAATCACTGTTTTAAGTTTTAGCTATTGTTTAGGCGGACTGGTCAATAGCTAATGGTCTGATTATCCAAACCCACTAGCCCTATGACCAGCAGATATAAATAGGGGGACTTGGGGAGAGAACTAAGATTAACCTCTTTGTTCTAAACTTTTGGTTGGGCATCTATGATTCTCCGGTTAACCCAAAAACCCTATTTCTCTATTCTTTTCATACAAATCATCATATATTGCATCTAAAAGATAAATCATCACCATGGAAGAATAGACCATCATCAAAGAGGTCGAGATCACATAATATTGCATCAAATTCGAGGGGTTTCAGCACTGCCCAGATCTGATCTCATTGAATTTATATCAAATCAGGGATTAGGTGAGTGATAGATATCTCTCACACAGAAACTACGAATTGTATGGGTAAATTAGGATGATATTTATATGTTTTATGTTATAATCACCTTAGATCTGGTTATATTTGTTTAAATTTGAAATGGAAACCTTAGGAAAACCTAATTTGATCATATTAACCAGATAGATGTTAGATTAATCATGTTTATGCATATATTTATATCCAAATCATGCTAGATCTCATAATTGTGATATGTGTATGCTATAATAGTGATAGGTTCATGTTTGTATGATCATATATTGCTAAATTAATGTTTGTTTTGATTGAATTGATTACGTTGCTTGAATTTTTTGTTAGAATTGGTTGTCGTAGATAATAAGATTGAAGAATAGAGCAAATTGGGGGTTCAGATGATCGGATTTAGACGAAACTTGGCGGAGGCGCTTTGGAAGATGTGGAATTAAGGAACAAAAATTTCATGCCAAATAAGCTAAGGGCAAGGGTCGGCACCAACTCATGGTAGAGGGTCGGCTGGCATTGGATTTTGGTGCTTGGCTTTGGCGTTGGTGAGTCGAGGCTACTAGTGAATTTTTAGGCCATTCAAAGTTGATTTGTGACGAGTCGAAGGATGATTGCTTGAGATGTGAATGGACTGGTAGAAGCTTCAATACGAACATTGAAACAATTGGAGACTGGACCGGAAGGAATTACTCAAGGCAAAAATGGAAATAAGCCAACCACTTAACTATAACTGGCTAAGTGGATGGGTCGGCACCGACCCATAAGGGGAGGCAGGGTGGACTTGGTTTTTGGGGAGTGTAATGATGGTGACTCCCTGAGGTTGCTGATGTAGTTGGGTTGGAAATGGGCTTCATATGAATGGTGTGCAACTCAATGATTGGTGGTGCTTTGATTGTGAACTCACATTAGAGTGGTCGGAGTCAGATTGATGTGACACTGGTCATGATGTGATATACGATCCAGTACAATGATAAATTGACAGGATATGGGTCAATCAGGGATGAAAATGGAACGGTTCAAGAATGAATTGAGTCACAGAGATGAAAGGGTTGACAGTTTTGATGCGCTAAGGAATTGTCAGTAATCAAAGTGTTTCGGTAGACTCAAAGCAGGGGTATCGTGGGATGGCCGTTAGGATCAGATTCGAGAGATCGTATACCCTGGGCAGTCTTAATGGGTCTAATTGTCGAGAATGGGAAAAGACAAACATATGACTCGCGATGGCGTATTGTATTTTGACTAGAATCAGGGTTTATCCATTAGCCCTTTTGATCGTTGAAAGCAAGTTCGATTATTGATGGATTCACGGCTGTAGATGGTTATAGCCAGAATATTGGATGTTATCGATGTTATGGTTGATTTTGTATGCTTTCTTCTCTATTTTATCTGGGTGGGCTATGAATGTAGGTTTTCAAAGAGAAGCAGTATCGGGGTTGTCCTTTCCTATTTTTGATGAGACATGTGATGGATGATTTTCATTTTTAACTTGGTGGTTGTTGGGTAGATCAAATAGTTGATCCGCCTATACTCATATTATCTAATGTAACTATTGTTAGCTATTTTATTGCACACTAAGACTATTGTCTGACTCAATGTTTTATGTTCCCCTCTTATTACCTTGGGTTATTCACCAATTTGATGGTAGGCAGACTGAGTAGCAGGTAGCAGGTTTGGTGCTGGTGTTGTCGTGCAGTGACGAGTAGGAGGCTAGCGTATTATTACTAGCTACTATTTGGCTATTTCTTTTCTATTTCCATTGTATGTTGATGTTATTGAGACACAGAGGGATATAGTGAGGCATACTGTATTTAGAGATTCTTTTATCGAGATGTATATTATCAAAGACTATGGTTTTATGGAAATTCGATTTCTCTGTTTAGTTGTGATTCACTACAATATCATGTTGTATATTTCATTATTATATATTATCCATGCGTTGTGAGTTATACGATAGGTTCATTACGAGTTATTCTACCCTGATAATCATTAGATATCAGCCTAGTACATCATGTAATTTGGCTTTTCCTTAGTACGGTGTAGGAGGTACGGAGCGGTCGCCACATTTGTTATCTGAGCTTAGGTTAATTGATTTTACCCAAAGTTCAAAAGTGTAAAAGCGTATGAGAGACGTATTTGTAATTTTGTTTGGATGATTACTATATTATATACGTATATAGTATAGTATAGTAAGTTAGTAAACACTTGGACACAAATGCGGCTTTCTCTAATGTGAGAGACGAACTTTGAGACATCCTGTTAGGAATGAGCCTGCAACCGGAGGGTTTGGTGAAGGTAGCCAGTCAGGTGCTGCAGCTGCTATGCCCAATTATCCTACTATGTTCGATGCTATGATGGTAGCGATCATGAGGAGGATGCCCACTCGAGGAGTGGCGATAAAGAAAGGTGTTCCTGTGCAAGCGCCTAGGGCAGTGGATTTCGCTAAGTTGTGCAAGGATTAAATTCCTTCGGGTGGCAAGTTTTTTATTGGAATAGAACCAGCGGTTGAAGTTCAGAATTGGCTAAATACTTGTGTTCGGGTTTTTGGAGACTTGGGAATTGCTAATGCAACTAAGAGGAAAATTTCATCGAGGCAGTTGCAAGGACGAGTGATGGATTGGTCGAATTCGATTACCTTGGAGACTTCGAAGGACCGAATTACTTGGGGTCAATTTAAAACTAAGTTCGAGGAGAAGTTTATTTCTATTGTCCAGAAATCGATGTTGTTTCAGAGGTTTTTGAGATTAAGCAAGGAGGTCGACTAGTGTTTGAGTATGTGGCCGATTCTGAAGCTCTATCTAAGTATGCACGTTCGTATATTGAGACTCTTCACCAAAAGAACGAGAAATTTATCTTGGGATCAAATGAGATATTGGAAAGCAATTGGTCCACCATATTGATGACTCTTTTGAGAAGTTAGTTGAAAAAGCTTTGAGGAAGGAAAGATTGGTTCCACAAAAGGTTAAGGCTATTGTTGAGAATAAAAAGGAGGATTCAAAACTACAGCAAGGTGGTGATAATAAGAAACAGTGGGCTGGTAAATGTAAATAGCAACAACAAGGAAAGAATGACTAGAAGAAGCCAAAAGGCGAGATTACTTGTAATAATTGTCAGCAGAAGGGCCATCTTTCCAAAGATTGTAGGAAAGAGAAGGTGGAAAGGAAGTGCTTTAACTTTGATAAGCCCGGACATATGAAGAAAAATTGTCCAAAAACACCGAAGGATAAGCCAGTTGTGAGAGCATATGCTTTGGATGTTGCGCTATCTTCCTCGAGGGGTCCTATGCGAAGGAGAAGGAGAAGGAGAAGATGGTTGTTGTGCAAGGTATGCTTTCTATCAGAGGTGTTTCAGTTTGAGTTTTGTTTGATACTGGAGCATCGCATTCTTTTATCTGTAATGAGCTTGTTTGAAGTTAGTTTAGAACCTGAAATCGTTGATAGACCATTAGTTGTGACTAATCCAATAGAGGGTTCGTCCAGTCTTTGTATTCTTTGCCATGGTCTAATTTCATCGAGTCATGGTTGGTCTTTTATGTGTGATTGATTTGTTTTGAACTTCATCGGGTTTGGGATTATATTAAGTATGGACTGGCTTAAGAAGTACGTGGCTATAGTGGATTGCGAGAGGCTTGAGGTAACAATCAGGAATGTGGAAGGGCGAACAATTGTGATACGTTGTCCACCAAAGGATGGAGTTCTGGTCAGCTTTTTATATTCTCCTGTGAATCCCCAGGATGGGTTGTCATTTGTGCCAATCGTACGAAAGTTTTCTAATGTGTTTGATGAAGTCAAAGGGTTACCGCCGTAGCGAGAGATTGAGTTTCGAATTGATTTTGTGGATGGAGCCATACGTATTGTTATGCCTCGGCTGATGGAGCATAAGGAACAACGAGATTTAGAGGTGCAAGTGAATGTTCTTTTGAGTAAGGGATTCATTCAGAGAAGCATATCCGAATGGGATGCATCAGTCGTATTTGCAACCACGGTTGATGGATCATTGCGATTATGCATGGATTATCGTGAGATGAATAAGGCAACCAAGAAGAGCAAGTACTTTTTGCCAAGAATCGATGACTTGTTTGATCACCTTCACGAAGCCAAGGTGTTTTCCTAAATGCATTTGGCAACGGGATTTCACCAACTGTGAGTGGCTAGTGATAGTATGTCGAAGACTGCTTTAAGGATACCATCTGGACTTTATGAGTGGTTGGTGATGCCGTCTGGATTAACTGACGCGCCAGCATATTTTGTGGATCTTATGAATTGTGTCTTTAGAGATTAGTTGAATAAGTTTGTACTTGTGTTCATGGACGATATATTGGTTTATTCCAGGACCGAGGAAGAACACAAGACATACTCGAGAATCATTTTGGAAGTCTTATGAAAATAGCAGTTGAGAGCTAAGTTTTCTAGTCACTTCTGGAAGGAAGAAGTGAGATTTTTGTGTTTCGTTGTGTCAGGACAAGGAATAGCTGTAGATCTCGCTAAGATGGCAGAGATACAAGATTGGGATCGACCCAAGAATGCGACAGACATTAAGAGTTTGATCATTTTAGAGGGATACTATCGACAATTTATCAAGGATTTCTCTAAGATAGATGCACCATTAGCCGTATTAACGAAAAAGAACTAGACCTTCGCGTGGGATGCAAAGTGTGAGCAAGCCTTTGAAATTCTGAAATAGAGATTGACGAGTGCTCCTGTTTTGACTATTCCAAGTGGGAATGAGGAGATGATAGTATATATTGATGCATGTAACACTGGCTTGGAGCGGTGCTAATACCAAAGGATAAAATTGTGGCCTATGCTAGTCAACTACTCAAGTCGCATGATAGGAATTACCTGACTCACGATATGGAATTAGCAGCGATAATAATTTCTCTAAAGATTTGGAGGCATTATTTGTTGGAATTTAGCTTCTAGTTGTTTACTTACCATAAGTCGTTGAAGTACCTTTTCTCCCAGAAGGATTTGAATCTTCGGCAGCAACGATTATTAGAGTTTTTGGCATCGTACGATTTCAGAATAACCTATACTCCGGGAAAAGGTAACGCAGTGGCCGATGCGTTAAGTACAAGAAATGCTAGTTTGGGTGCCATGTTTTCGAAATGGAAATATCTTAGTATTTGGTCGGATATGATTTTAGAACTCATTGTGAATTAGAACCCGAAACGTTAACTAGCTTATCGATTTGACCGACTCTCATCGAAAGGATTGGTGAAAGCCAGAAGCAAGATGCTAAGCTTATGGAAATCGTTCGAAGGTTAGAGATGAGAGTAGAACCCGAGGAATTTAAGGTTTTCGAAGTCAATCGAGATGGTTGGCTTCATAAGAATGGACGACTGGTCATTTCTGACATAGATGGATTGAGAGATGAAGTTTTAAGGGAGTCTCATCCATCTAGATTGATGATTCATCCTAGTGGTAATAAGATGTATCTAGATATGAGGTGAGTCTATTACAGGGAAGTTATGAAACTGTATTTCGGGAAGTTCTTCTCGAAATGTATGAACTGCCAGTGAGATAAAGCCGAGTAGAAGAAGCCGCGTGGATTGTTATAGCCACTGGAAGTCCAAACAAGGAAGTGGGAGCAAGTACCGTTGGATTTATCGATGGATTACCTAGGACGAGGGTAGGAAATGATAGTATTTAGGTCATCGTGGATCGCCTGGCCAAAAGCGCGAGATTTATTCCTATCAAATCAACTAGGACTACATCGAAGTTTGCAAATTATAACTTGAGTGGATAGTTCGATTCTATGGGATTTCGAAGAGCATAGTTAGTGGTCAGGATCCGTTGTTTACCAATGGATTATGTAAGACCATACAAGAGACATTAGGAACCGAGCTATGTTTAAGTATGGCTTATCATCCCCAGATAGATGGTAAGACCAAGGGGATTAATCGAGTAATGGAAGGCCTTCTCAGAGCTCGTGTATTGGATCTTGGAGGATTGTGTGAAGATCATTTGAATTTAGTCAAGTTTACTTACAATAATTGTAACACCACATAATTTTAAATAACAGTAATAAACTAAAGAATACTTAATTTAATGTTGGGAATTAAGTAAAACAGACTGTAGCATTGCGTTCATCTCGGAATTCTGGTTCAGATAGACTCTGAGTTTGCGTAAAACGGACATCGTATGAAGAAGATATTAAGGTTGGAAGTTTGTATACATATATGAGAAATATATATAAACAAAGAAAACCAGAATTTCAAAATAATTCAAATTAGAGGAGCAGAAAGAGCACGCTGGATTAAGACCCAATGAGGTTCGACCCACACCCCAGGGTGGTCGACCTATGGGTCGAGCCAGCCCATATTAGGCCAGGTTCATTTTCTAAACCTGGACTTGTTTGTTCGAGAGATTCATTGGAAAAAGTCTATATAAAGGCCAGCAATTCTATTTTTTTTACGCATAAAACAATGGAGACAAGGAGATGCTGCCTCAGCTTGGATTGAATTAGACTATCTTTTTCAACAACAACCTATACATACATCAGAGATATTTCTCTTACTTTGATCTTGTCCCTGTGAGTTCATGTTACTTTTAGATGTAAAATTTAATAGTAACCTTGACATGTTAATAAACCGGATTTAAGCCTTTTCCTTTTAAGAAATTGATTTATATCTAAACAGATCTACTATAATTACACGTAATTTTTCATAAACCTATTCTACTGCACGGTTGTTATTATATGTCCATTTCTATTTTTATATGCCTATTTCTGTTCTTCTCCCTCTCTTATTCCCTTTTTATTTTATAAGCCTAGGCTACCTTCGAGCCTAGGCCAATCTCTTAAGAGACATACATATGAATGAAATTGGAAAAAATTAAGGAATATTTGGAAAGAAAATAAAAGAAAGGGTTTTGGGGCATACCTTATACTATAGAATATAACTGTAATTTGGGGTGTATGAACATCTAAATCTGTAGGCTTAATTCAAAAATTAAGTAGAACTTGTTAATGAAAATGTATGTCACCTGTGTACCTGTTTAATCTGTTGGGGTTTAGTAAATTTGTTTAATCAATTTGGGTTGTGTGAACACTATGAACCGATGAAAACTTAACCTGTTGAATTTGAGGGGGGCTAGGCTATAATACTTAACTTGTGGAATGGTTGATTGGGGACACAAGTTTAGGGATTTTACTTGTGTCGTCTGTTGTGTAGGACCCATATTAGTCAGTAACCCATTATGGTATTAAACGGGGACACCGCACTAGGTAGGGGTCAGGGCACGCTTGCTGAGCTAACTCTAAGAGGTTCATTCGGGATGGGGTTAACTGATGGCGCATTCCAACAGGGTCAATTGTGTGCATGGGTCCGGCTTGCGTGGGAAAATAAGCCACCGTAACACCTGTAAATAAGTTTGTGTCCTTCTGTAGGTTGCCACTTTAGGAAGTAATACACCATACTGTGGGGTCGACATAGGGTATGTACGTGTTAGGGAGCGATTGCTTGGGGGTAGTAATTAGGGTACATCTATTCCTGCTTGTTTATGTACCTATTATTTCAGTTCGAGGTAACACCCATTATTTCTATTGGGGTACCTATTATTTCTGTTTGGGGGTAAAACCTGTTACTAAAAGTACGCCTAAGTCTACCATTATGTTTTTGTTGGGATCATTCCGTTTCTGTTAAGTAACTGGAAAACACTTAATCTAGTATACTAGTATTGGTGCAGAAAAAATAATTGAGAAGCATATTTTATCCTGTTTATTTTGTTTATTCTGTCTATCCTGTTTATACATGTTATACTATAGTTACCCCTCATCTAGTTTATTTTATTGTCTTGATACTTTCATTTCTTTATATGCTAAATGTTACTGGACTCGCCAGACTTTATGTCTGATCCGTTTTGTTTCCTTTTCTCTCTCTCTCTCTCTCTCTTCCTTCCCCCCTCGGTTCTCACGGTGGTAAGGCTCAGGCTTGATTTGGATTATCTCTTTTATTTCTGCTTGGATTTGGATCTGCTTTGATGTATCGTTTTGACTACTTGTCTACGTGTTTATGGCTACTTATAGGCATTATGATTTCTCATTTTTGTACTCTGATGGGTTTTAGCATAAGACGGATGTTTTTATTTGATGTATTTTGCACAAGTATTTTAACCTGATATTGTAACTAGTTTTTGAGACCACAATGCTTTCTGTGAAAGAATAAAGTTTTAAATTTCCGCCGCTATTTTATATTTCAATCTTGTGAAATCCTATTTCTGTTTACCTATAATGCTTCATGGAACTTAATGCATTCTGATAAAGAGTGACATTAACAGATGTTTTGGTATCAGAGCTAAAGGTAACAAGATCGGATAAAAGTTTTGAAAAATGTTTTCAAAAGCAAATTATTTTCAAGGAAAAGTCTGTTTTCGAAAAACATATTCCCCAAAGCCATGTAAAATATCTTTTGATTCCCTATTTGAATGCCCTTTCCTTTTATTTTCTGCATGTCTGGGGAACCGAATCCTCCTGAGGGCATTCAGATATCGGCTTGGTTCCGTAGGTATCTTGAAGCTACGACGCCTACCAAAGGCCAAGGAGATGCCCCTCCCCCAGTAGCAGCTATTGTTCCTCCCCCCCGCCCTCGCAGTCGGAAAATTTCTCTAAGATATGCAAGGACTTCTATGCTATGAGAGGAAAACCATTCCGTGGAACTGAAGGCTTTGTGGAAGCACAAAATTGGCTATAAGAGACAGAGAATCTGTTTAGGCTTTTTAAGATTATGATCGCGGAAAGATACAGTTGACTGCATGACAGCTTAAGGATGAGGCTTTGTTCTAGTGGAAAGTGACGCAGGCAGGGCATCCAGTTGATACTTGTGATGATTTCCAAAAGAGATTCAAGATGAAGTTTCTTTCTCAGGCAGAAGAGAGTATGCAGATGGAGAGATTTCTGGAACATAAGCAAGGAAGCATGTCCGTTAAAGGGTATGTCAATAAGTTCAATCATTTGGCAAGATTTTTTCTAGAGCTGGTGAATACCCCGCATAAGAAAGCTTTAAGGTTTGCAAGAGGATAATCAACCCTTTCAAGCATTGGCATTATCTCACATACCTATGGGAGCAACTTTTGAGAGATTTGTTGATATGGCACTGATGCACGAAGATAGTAAGGATGAGAAAAAGGAGGCTAAGAATGATGAGACGCAAAACAAGAAAGTGTGGCCTAAGAAAGAACAGCAAAAGAAAGGTGGAAAGAACGACAAGGTTCAGAACAAGAAGAAATGTCATGGTTGTGGGGGCTTAGGTCATGTGGTCGAGGATTGTAGAAAAAGGAAGAATGCTTGTTACAGTTGTCGTGAAACTGGACACTATAGTAAGGAATCCCTGAAGAAGTAAGGACGGAGGAAAGGACATGACCTTCGAGAGGGCATGTTCATGCTCTCGAGGCTAGTGGATCGGACAGAGGTAGGAACGTTTATGTTGAAGGTTTTATTTCCATTTCCGATCATCCAGTTAGGACTCTTTTTTATTCTAGCGCTTCTCATTATTTTATTTCCGACTCTGTAGTTGAGTATTATAAATATATATTGAAATATTACTATATATTAGTATTATTTGAAAATAAATATATAAAGGACACTGAAATTCTATTTTATAGAAAAAATATCTATAATTTATATATATTTCTATTTATATGTATTTAAATATAGTTATGGCTAGTTTTTCAACAAACATTTGCTCAATGGGTCCCTTCCTCCGTGATGAACTGTTGGCACTAGTTCTACATTTTGTCTCTGTGGACCGAGGAGAAAGGTGGATCAGCGGGGTGTACCATGAGCGAAGCATGGGGTCGACTACTTCAAATATACAACATGGATTCTGGCAATGCAATGGAGTTGGACCCTCCGGTCGATCCGAATGAATCAGCCCGGTTACGACTGGAAATTCTCTTATTTTTTTATCTTCATCCATAGATCCTTTACTTATATTTATTAATATTAATTGGAATATTTGATCCAATTTTTTTATTATGCTTCTTGACTCTATAACCTTTTTATTCAATTGAAATTGAATTTTGGATACAAATTGTGAGAATTTCTATTTTCCTTAGATATGTTATTGAGAGGAAAAAGATTGAACTCTTTTTTGGAAATAAAGATTTTTTGATCGAAATATGAAAACCCTTTGCACCATAGTACTAGTATTGTTTTTGATTCCGTTATTGTCTTAAACCCCATTAGGGGCACGACTCATTTGTCTATGATATATCGGGGCTTGAGGATATCTGTGTTGGGCGTCAAGTTGGAGTTCGACGCATATATGCTTGTTTTTATGGGCTACCGTTTAATTCTAGGGATGGATTGGCTAGCCATGTATACTGCCATCCTAGACTGTGAGAGGAGGGTCTTTAGACTTTTGACTTGCCATGGGAGGACTCTCGAGATTTCCTGTGACTCAAGGGGGTCTGTCATGCTTAGTTTCCTAGAATCACTTGATACTTCTGTTGATGATTTGCGATCTGTACCTGTGGTCTATGAGTATCCGGATGTTTTTGATGAGGTTAGGGGCTCCGAGGCATGAGACACATTTTTGGACATACCTGGTGGATAATGCGAAGCCGGTCGTATTCCCTATGCGCCACATGGCTCATTGGGAAAGGAGGGAGCTTAGTAAGTAAGTAGGGGAGCTACCTGAGAAGGGGTTTATTAGGCGAAGTATATTAGAATGGGGCTCTCCAGTCGTCTTCGCAACTAAGGCGGATGGCCTGCTTCGTCTATGTGTGGATTACAGGGAGTTGAATAGGCACCCACTTTCAAGAATTGACGGTCTTTTTGACCAGCTTTTCTCGCAATTAGATTTGGCTACGGGATTTCATCAGTTGAGTGTCGACGAGGACAGTATAGATAACACCGCTTTCAGAACTCCAGATGGCTTCTTTGACTGGTTAGTCATGCCTTTTGGTTTGACGAATGCATCCGCATATTTTATGGATCTGATGAGTATGGTGTTTAGGGAGCTTCTGAATAATTTGTGGTGGTCTTTGTGGATGACGTCCTGATTTTCTCGAAGGGCGAAGAAGAGCATGCCCTACATTTAGGAGAGGTCTTGAGGACTCTCAGAGTACACCAGCTTAAAACAAAGTTCTCCAAGTGTCACTTTTGGAGAAAGGGGGTGAGATTTCTAGGGTATATGGTCTCCAAGGATAGGATAACGGAGGATCCTGCGAAAGTAGTTGCAGTTCAAGATTGGAAAGTTCCAAAGAATGCAACGAAGGTGAGAAGTTTTCTTGGTTTAGCAGGCTACTATAGGAAGTTTGTTAAGGACTTTGAATGGATATCAACCCCACTCACCAGACCGACGAAGAAGAATCTGACCTTTGCTTGGAGTATTGATTGTGAGGATGCTTTTCAGCGACTAAAGAGGGCTCTGGCGATAGCCCAAGTTTTGACATTTCCTAATGGGTGCAAGGTGTTCACAGTGTATACGGATGCATGTTGATCATCGCTTTCCTAAGAACTAGAAAAGCGCGAATTTTGAAATAAATACTGCAAGCGCACAGATCGCGTAGTATGCAGGTCGAACACAGGGAGGTAAATTAAATAAAATTATTTATATAATTTCGTGGGCGAGTTAGATAAATCTTGAAGATGGGATAAAATTGAAATTACAATTCAGTTCAGAAAAAATATAATTGAACTAATAACTAAAGTTGTAATTATTAATAAAAACAAGTAAAACTGCAATTGAATGAATTATAGATTTGAATCTAATCGAATTTATAATCAATTCAATGATTAAAAATAAAACAGACTGCGGGAAATAAAATTGCAGAATAGAAATAAATTAACAGGAAAATAAAATTAGGATTACCGTTGAAACTAATCAGACGGTCAATCACTAATGAATATTAAAATTGCAATAGCAATTGTGTTCTAGCAAATCTAATTGACTAGACAACACAAATTGCCATGAAAATAAAAATTACAGAATTAAAAGAAAAGAGAGATTTATTAATAGAGAATAGAATACAGGAAAATTGGGATGGTATTTACAATGGATACAAGGTGTATTTATAAGAATGTAGTCCCCTTTCTATGAAAATAATAAGGCCAAGAATGATATAAATTCTTTCCACAGATAAAGGAATATTCCTTTCATGGTGCTTGATTTGAAAAATTGTAATCAATGTATTCCTTTTTATGTGTGGCACGGTCAGCGGGAAGATAAGCATATGCTTAATTGGAGATTTGTAATCAAAGCCTTCCCTTTCTCTTTGGATGGAAATTAAATGTGATTGATTAGATTTGAATTCTTGGAGAGGATTGCGCCAAATTAAATGTGAGCTACAACTTCTTTTGCAATTGAGATAGCGTTAATATGGAGAAGTAGCTTTTTCTTTGAAATTGGCCTTTAATTGAAATGAATGAGACATTTATTGATAACCTGTGAAAATACACCAAAAATACCAAAAGTAATAATTATTTATTTACAAAAGATAAAATATAAGAGCATAAAATAAACATATTTCTATGTTAATCATATACCCCCACACTTATCTTTTACTTATCCTTGAGTAAAACAAGAAATGAAAAACTAAACTAGATAGGTCACACTTTCGTAGGAAACACGATTGCATTGAGCCTATGCAACAAGCCGTTAAAACTCTAGGTGTCCCTAGTAGGACGAGTGGTGTTTCGTGAGGGTTTTCAGCGGATACTACCCACAAAATCCAAATGCAGTATGCTATGATTCTAATGAAACTACATGAATGCAATGGACATATGCAAAATAAAAACAAAAAATGAAAACAAGACTTGTTTAAAGTGGTACAACAAATTAAATTAACAATTTCTAGTTAGTTGATTTTATTTTATATATCTCAACTTGTCACAAATTTTCAATATAAATCAAGTTTTCAAATGTAAAATTCCAGTTTGGCCAGTTGGTTCGGTCGATAACATAGTGCAACCATGAAATAAATTCTTAGTTTGCTTGTCACAATTTGTAAAGTGGTATTCTAATTTCGTTGTGTATGGCTAGTCAAATCAATAAGGTCAAGAAATGTTTGGGCATCATCTCTTATTCTTTATCGCTATAAAATTAAAATTTATGATTAAGTACATACACCTAACTCAGAAGACCAAGGTTTACCACCCATGCACTGCCTCATGGACTAACGGAGAGTGGGTAAAGAGCTTGGCGGATTGTGCAGACCGACTTTGACCTTGTCAACAACGTGTCGGTAATCCTTAGGTGTCCAATCTCATAAAATGAGAACAAGATATTTCAACGCTGACTTTGTCAACAACATGTCGGATAGAGCTTGGCGGGTTTGCACACCAACGCTTGATATACAAGCAATGTTGGATACCCTTGGATTACTATTATTATTATTATTATTGAAAATTTAAGAACAAGAGAGATTAAGCGAATTCAGCTTAACACAACTTAGTTTTAAAGATTCGAAAAGCCAATATAAGTATTTTAAGTCTTCCAGTCAGTAAACAAAGACTACGATTTAGAATAAACTTCATGGCCATCACCTAAGAATCTCCCTATGTACTAGTTACACTATTATCCCTCAAAATTCAACTTTTCATTATATTTCTTATTTGATCTTAGCTGAGAGAAAAAAAATACTATCAACTGATTAACAATCCTTAACTTATTTTGTTGTATCAATCTAAAATGAGTCATGTTTCAAAAAAAAAATTGTCATGTTACTACAATCTAAAATGCATGATGCTCCTATTTAAATGGCTGAAAATGAAAAGAAAGAAAAAATAAAGAAAAAACGAAAAGGAATGAAATGCAGACTCCCCCCACATTTGGACAAAACAGTGTACACACTGTAGCACGTTTCCTAAATTTGAATGATAAAACCCATAGATGGATTTGATGCAAAATGATTTGCAGAATGAAATGCAGCCTAACTATATGTAAGAATGGATCATATGTACAATGATATATGTGTTTACGATGCATGCGATGCAAAGAATGCCACCAACTTTCCCCCACACTTGGTTCTAGCCCGATGAATTTCATTCCCACTATGTCTAGGCATGTTTACTAATAAGCAAAAGGTTTTGAAAACCATCTCATATTTATACCTAGATTTATAGTCCAGTAGATAAATGTCCAAGGTCATCCTAACATGAAGTTTTTCAAGCAAGCTAGCATTCCAAAAATAATTCATGTGTTCCATAAATTTATCAGTGTAATTGTTCAAAAATTTGCGATCGTATATAAACTCAGTTGCAATCGTGAAATTTAAATTCTGAGTGTTGTTCAAGATTATGTGATCGCATTTCTCAATTTGATTCATTGACAACGTATTTTTGACACTGACAACTTCAAATTCGTTGGAAGTTTCCTCATTTGGCAACTCATCCTCATACAATTCACAAAATTCATGTTCATTAAAATCCTTTTCCAATTCTGAGTTTTCGAAAAATTCAACATTTTCATTTTGTTCAAATTCAAAAATTTCAAATTATTCACATCCTGAAAGAGAGAGATCAAAATCTGAGCTTAAATCGTTTTCCTGAAAAGAATCGAAGTCCAAATCATTTGTTGAATTTTGAACAACTTCATTTAGATCGTTATTCTCAATTTCCAAAGTTGTTATCTAGAAATTTTCACTATCAGTAAAGAATGGATTATTTTCTGATTTATCGCTTGTTTGAATTTGATTTTGTTGCTCTCGTTGTTCTTTCAAAGATGCCATTAAACAAAGAAGTTCATCCATCTTTTTATTTAACCTTTCTTCACTGTCATTAAAATGACATTCTTCAGAATCATTGATTTGAGAGGTCTCATTTTGGATTTCTTGATTCTCAAAATTATAAGCCACATCAATTTCACAATCAATATTATTTCCAATGTAGTAGTTGTTTGAATTTTCATTTTGATATTGGAAATCATCTTGATTGTAAAAATTATGTTCATAACCAAAACTGTTGAAATTCGAGGGAAAATTGCAATTTTGGTTATTTTCAAGATGTTGATATGGGCTATAATTTTGAAAATTTTGATTTTCAACCTCGTATTGATGTGAATCAAAGCTATATTGGGATTCAAAGCTATTTTGATTTGGATGTGGCTCATAATCGAAATTATTGAAATTTGAATTGAAGTCGCAATTTCGATCATTTATATGATTTTGAAAATGTTGGTCAGTTGGAAAATTTTGAAAATTGTTGATATTGGACTCACGAAATTTTGGAAAATTTTGCTTCATGAGTTGTAATTCATAGTCATACTCTTCAAGAGGACGTCTACTCCGATTATTATTCCAAATTTCTCTCAATGATTTTTTTGAATCAGACATTTTAAAGAAGTCAAGGCAAGACAGAAATTACTCTCACTTCAAAAATAGTATAAAATACTAAGTTGTGCTCTATTAATTAATTAACTGACTCAATTAGAAGGGGGAAGAGGGTCTTATGGCCGTTCACGTATATTATAAATACTAAGGGATGCGACCAATGTTTTACGGGTAGTATGCAACCTCTTTTGCTAGAAGTTCAAAAAAATTGAACTAATATATATCCGCGATCCAATTATACGAGACAATCAACTTCACAAAGCACCACTTTTCAATTATATTATTTTGAAATATCTAATCAGATTTTATTGTTGAGAAACGATGAGAATGATGACAGTAGTTATGGAAATTTCAACTCACAACAATCAAACAGAATAATTGCAGAAATTAAAAATTGTACATAGCAAGCCGCTGCCCCTGCAGAAGATTTTTACAAGCAATGTCTATATTTTTTTCTTTGCAGCAGAGCACTATTTGTAATTTCTTTTGATTTCTGAATTCTTGATTTGTTGTTTGAATTCCTTTTGCTTTGGCCTTGAATCTTCTTCTTCTTCTTTTTTAACAGAAAAGAAACAAACTAAAAGAAAAGAGGGAAAAAAAATCTCAAGAGGAAAAGAAACTAACTCAGCTAGAGAAAAAAAAAACTAAACTCAAAATAAATTAATAAAGCTAATAAACAAAGCTTGACTCAACAAGACCAAAAGCAAAAATAAGCTCAACAAAAATGATGATAATGAAAACCGGCTCATAACAAATCTGCACAACTCAAAAATGGCAACCAACTTCACAAATATGCCGCTCAACCAAAAATCTTGAC
The DNA here is from genome assembly GCA_030737875.1 of Allium sativum. Classification (NCBI taxonomy): domain Eukaryota; kingdom Viridiplantae; phylum Streptophyta; class Magnoliopsida; order Asparagales; family Amaryllidaceae; genus Allium; species Allium sativum. The sequence goes on along the minus strand of CM060910.1, from coordinate 417,961,163 downwards.
CCTTTCTATATTTATTCAAATCAACCCACGCCAGAAGATGGAACAAATCAATTGCTCAAAATAATTAAAGTCACCACATCTAGTTTCTCCACTTTACACGCCTTAATAAAAGGATACAAATCACGCACCAATCAACAAAAATCAAGTTGACCTCTTTCCTTTCCTTCTTTTTTTCTGTGGAAATGAAAACCAGCTTATTGAAAACGAGCAAGCTAATCCAACCAATTTAGGAGCACACCATAGTTAAACATACACCACCAGAACTAGTCGAATAAACAGATGAAAGCACTCAATAGACCGCAATTACACCAAAAAAAGGAAATCTCACCCTTTTTTTTCCTTTTTATTTTTTTTTATTTTTGGAATAAAATAAAATAAAATAAATGAACTCAAAAAGAATCAGTACATACCCAAACAATCTCGCATAAACCACGCTCAAATTTTAACGCACCCCTTCTTCTTTGTTTCAAATCGAGTTTGCGAATTAGGTATTTGATGGAGGGCGTGGGTTGTTGAGATTTGAATTTGTGGTTTGTTTGTGAAGGGATGAAAGGGGATGGTGAGAGATGGGTCTTTGATAGAAACGTGTGGTGATGAGATTTGGGTATCAGGGTGATTGGAGATTGTTGTGCTTGCTGAGTTTGTGGGTGGATGAAGATGGATGGAAAGGGAGGATGATGAAGAATGGACAGGGTTTCTTGTCTAGGTGAGGATGATGAGTGATGAAGGCAGTGATGGAGGAAGTTTGTTCGATTGAACTTTATATGGCATATGTATATTGAAGGATTGGTGACGGAGAAATATGAAGAATAAAGGCCTAAGAAATAATGAAATAGGGAATATATGAAGAGAGAAAAGGAAAGAAATTAAAGCACTGGAAATGTACAGTAAGGAAAGAAAATCTAATCCAAAGAATTTATTTATTTTATTTTTATTGTTGTAGAAAGAGAATAGGAAAGAAACAAATGAAAAGGAAAAATGGAAAGAGAGATTAGAGGAAGTGAGAGAGAGTTGTAATAGGAAAGCAATTAGTAATAAAAAAATTTTCAAGTTTTTTTTTAATTTGAAAAAAAAAAAGAAAAAAGTGTGTAGAAACGGAAGAAATAAATAAAAAAAAAAGAAGGGAAAGAAGTTATTGAAATGAGAAAGAAGGTTGCAAGGAAATAAATAAATAAAAGCAAGTTTTTTTTAAGTAAATTTGAACTAGAAGAAAGGGAAAGAAATGAATGGAAAAAAAAAGGAAGCAAAATGGAAAGGAGGAAATAAAAAAGGAAGATGTGAGAAAAAAAATTGTAAAAAGAGAAAGAAATAAACAATGAAAATGAAAGGAAAATCAAGGAAAACTGGCAAGATTTTTTTTTCTCTCTTGTTTAGAAGATTACAGTATCAGCAAATAATCCCAAATCAACTAATCGAGATTTTTTTATATATATATACAAGTAAACAAAAGGGAACAAAATAAAAATAAAACTAACACGAATCAGAAATTAAATAAATAATAAAATTTAATCGTTGCCTCCCCGGCAATGGCGCCAAAAACTTGATCGTCGCTTTCCTAAAAACTAGAAAAGCACGAATTTTGAAATAAATACTAAAAGCGCACAGATCGTGTAGTATGCAGGTCGAACACAGGGAGGTAAATTAAATCAAATTATTTATATAATTTCGTTGGCGAGTTAGATAAATCTTGAAGATGGGATAAAATTGAAATTACAATTCAGTTAAGAACAAATCTAATTGAACCGATAACTAAAGTTGTAATTATCAATAAAAACAAGTAAAACTGCAATTGAATGAATTATAGATTTGAATCTAATCGAATCTATAATCAATTCAATGATTAAAAATAAAACAGATTGCGGGAAATAAAATTGCAGAATAGAAATAAATTAACAGGAAAATAAAATTAGGATTACCGCTGAATCTATTCAGACGGTCAATCACTAATGAATATTAAAATTGCAATAGCAATTGTGTTCTAGCAAATCTAATTGACTAGAAAACACAAATTGCCATGAAAATAAAAATTACATAATTAAAAGAAAAGAGAGGTTTATTAATAGAGAATAAAATACAGGAAAACTGGGATGGTATTTACAATGGATACAAGGTGTATTTATCAGAATGTTGTCCCCTTTCTATGAAAATAATCAGGCCAAGAATGATATAAATTATTTCCACAGATAAAGGAATATTCTTTTCATGGTGCTTGATTTGAAAAATTGCAATCAATGTATTCCTTTTTATGTGTGGCACGATCAGCGGGAAGATAAGCATATGTTTAATTGGAGATTTGTAATCAAAGCCTTCCCTTTCTCTTTGCATGAAAATCAAATGTGATTGATTGGATTTGAATTCTTGGAGAGGATTGCGCCAAATTAAATGTGAGCTACAACTTCTTTTGCAATTGAGATAGCGTTAATATGGAGAAGTAGCTTTTTCTTTGAAATTGGCCTTTAATTGAAATGAATGAGACATTTATTGATAACCTGTTAAAATGCACCAAAAATACCAAAAGTAATATTTATTTATTTACAAAAGATAAAATATAAGAGCATAAAATAAACATATTTCTATGTTAATCACATGTGGTACAGGGCTCGGTGCCGTCATGATGCAGGAGGGAAGGATAGTATGTTATGGTAGTAGACATTTAATGGTTCATGAAAAGAACTACCCTATCCATGATTTTGAGTTAGCTGCTATAGTGATTGCACTTAAGACTTGGCGGCATTATCTCTTGGGAGAAAGGTTCGAGTTATACATGGACCACAAGTCGCTCAAGTATTTGTCTTTGCAGAAGGATCTCAATTTGAGACAGCGGAGATGGATGGAATTCCTAGCGTCCTATTACTTTGAGATTGATTATAACCTTGGCAAGGGTAATTTAGCGACAGACGCATTGAGTAGGCAGAGGATGACACTGAGTCCTCTATTCGTAGAGGGGCGGAGTCTTGAGTACACACTACAAGAAAACACTGAATTAGCATCAAACTTTTAAAAGTGGAATTTTCTGTCGTTAATTTGCGACGGATTTTCAAGTGATTTGCAAGAGATAGTTTTTTGTATTTTTAAACTTTTTTCTTTTATTTATTACCGTCGTATTCTGTCATCCCTCACTAATCCGCTGCAAATTGCGTCAAATTACCGACATAAAATTTCTGTCGCTATTTTCTGCCGCAAATACAAGCAGATTACCGACGAATATTAATAGAAGCTATTTAGCAGCATAACTCCAACGGATTTGCAAGAGATGTTTATATTATTTTTCTAATGTATATTTTAGTGTTATTTTTTTTAGTAATTATTAAAAAAAATTAATAATTAATTTGTTCTATTAATGATTTATAGGTAGTAATAAATAATAATTTACGTTCTATATTAAATAACTTATAATAATTGCGTATTTAGAATTAGCAAAATAATCTTTGCTCATAATCGATGTAATTACAAATTCTTAATTAAGTTCTCTGTTTTTGTCAGAAATTTCAGTCAGTATGCCAGTATATTTTACGCTAAATCATAAAATTTTAAATTGTTCTTTTATATTTATTATCCTAAATAATGAAATTATCAATTTATTATAATAATTAATAATAAAATTTAACACTTATTAAATGATATCTAGCACTCAATAATTAAATTTAAATAATTGTATTTAATAGTTACAGATGATCATTATAGTTGATACTTATATTTTTTATTTTTATGCAACAGTTGGAACATATGCCTATAACAACTGCTTGTTTGTGTATGGTTTTAATTCACCATACATAATAGCTTATCATTGATTAAAAATTATCCGTTATGCCTACTAAATTTATGAAAATAAACCATTGCAAAATAAACCCTTAACCCCCATTTGCAACCGTCATCCACGAAATACAGGAAACCGCTAAAATGGCGAAACCCTAATCCGCTATCCTCCGTCGTTCCTTCCGTCGTCTCCATCGCTAACAACGCTTGCTCTCCTCTGCTGCTCACCACGTTTGCTCGCCTCCATCGCCTACTGCGTTTGCCCGCATCTGTTCCATTGTTGCTTTCCTTCACTAAGCAGGTATCCACAATCTATTGTTGTTCGCCTTCATTAAACAACAATCTATTATGAACTAGCAAAATTGGAATTACCATCTATTATGAATTAGCAAAATTGGAATTACCACCTGAGTTGATTATTTAGCAATGATTAATCACACTTGTCAGTGGCATGTCTATGTTTTGATAAAAAATCCAAGTAGGAAAAGATATTCGTATTATAAAAATGAATATCAGCTGAATCCATGCTTAAACTAGAAACATGATGTGATGATATCAGCTGAATCCAATAAAAACTGCAGTGTTAATAGAAGTTGTGGGTTATATTGGCATGTTTAAGGATTATTTTGGCATGTTTAAATGCATTATATATATATGCAGCTAAAACTACAAATAATTGCTTATAGTGGGTTATGTTCATTTTCATAATCTGAATCATTTGGCATTGATGTTTATTAGTGAGTTTATCTGATTTCTGTGGATTCAAATAACTGCAAATAAATTTATCTAGTTTCTGTGGATTTTTTGCAGTTGGTGTACAACATACGAGGATTTGCTATCAAACAATCAACCATTCATGCAACAAATCCCATTATCAGTAAGTTTCCTTTGATACAATTCATTAATTACACTTAATTTAAACTTCATTAAATAACACTTAATTAAACTTCTCTGGTAAACTTTCACTTTTGGTATTTGCAGTTAAAGCATCATCGACATCTGTACTTATCGGACCAGGCTGAATTAGGGTGGTAAATCACAATTTGGATAACTCATTAACAAAGGTATACAATATTGTTATTGACCCAGGTCTTTATTATTATTATTTATATTAAATTAGGTGAGGTAATTTCTCTAGTACAATTTGATAATTATTGTATTGTTATACTAGTAGCATTGTGGTCTCTTAATTATTATAGGTGTTGGTCTTTCTTAATTTATTGTTTCACAGTACCAATTATCCTTGTTAACAAAAAAAATTTATTTCATTAAAATTTTAAATGTTTTCTAATGAGCCAAATAACAATTATATTATATAAAATAAGACAAAGTTGATACCTGCTTTACCTGCAATAGCAATATTTCAGATTTTGATTCAAATAACGATTATGGCTCATTAGAAAAAAATTAAAATAAAATATAATCCAATGTTTACAATACCCGAAAAATCTTATATATGTCCGATCCGTATCCGAAAATATCCGTTATCCGGCATTATCCGAAAAGCGGATACGGATATGGTCATAGTGGTATCCATATCCGAAAAATATCTGTCCGATTGATTGGTGTAATATATGTAACTCAAAATAGAAAAATAGATTTAATAATTATTTTGTAACTATTAGATGTTACTATAATATAATTTTTGTCCATTTTTAGTAAAAAAAAGGGTAGTTTTAGTGTTTAATTTTGGAATATTTTTGGATATGCTTATGGATATTAGTATAAAACAATGTTTCATCATTACACTTCTTCATTTCCTTGCTTTTTGTAAACATTAGTATAAAAATTATTTAACGTTGATCCAAACTTTTTTATTTAAACTCTTAAATTTATTAATTACAGGCGGAGCGGATAAATATCTGGTATCTGTCTGTATCCGAAAATTAAGCGGATATGGATATCCGAAAATAATTTTGGATACAGATATGACACTATCCGTATCCGAAAGCATCCGTTGACAGTCCTAGTCAGAATCTTGTCATTAGATCTAGCAGGACTAGTCATGTGGCCACTTGAATTGGTGAACTTTTTATATGGCGGTGGAAAAATATATTTTCCCTTCTTCGAAATGTGCAAACACTTGAGTTAGAAATGAATGAATAACCTGTGCATCGTTTATTTTTAACTCTCCCGCTTGGCCCAAAGTTCTTTCTTTTTCACTTTCATATGGGCTTGGCCCATTATCTGTTTATATTTGTTACTTTGTATATTTAAGCACTTTGTACTGCCGAGAGAAGGCAATGAAAAACATTATTACAATTCTGTAAATCCTCTTCAATAATAAAAACATAAATTTCATTTTGTTGATTCTTGACAAGAATTCAACTTGGTATCAGAGCAATCATTTGTGCTTAACAGCATTTCATGCTCGATCCTGTGCATCATAATCTCTGATTAACAGAGGTTATTGTCCATCAGTTTGATTTCATCATCTGGACCCTCTCACTGAAGGATCTTGCCTTGTCATTTGAGAGTTGTTGGCTTCAAAAAGGAACAGTGCCTCGCCTGTGTCGATTAGAGGCTGCACCAGTTCTTAAATTGAAGCTTTGCGGTTAAAGAATTCTGAAATTGACAAGAAAACTGATCAAGAAAGTGAAGAAACAAGATTAGTTGATAAAGAAGCCGTTCAGAAAGGCCTGTCAGTAACTTTAGTCAAGTTCTTTCTATAATTCTTATCATCCAAGCCTTTAAGATTGCTTCAATCATCAAATAAAGAGTTTCTTTATTTTCACAATTCAGAGTTTTCCTGAATTCAGAGATTCTTACCTTTTTTCTTCCTAGTTCAATTTGCTTCTGTTTTCTTTTGAGATTACTCCAGTTTTTCAGTCATGGTTGGTCCTGATGATTCAGCCAGTGCAAATGTTTCCAGTAGTAGAGTTTCAACTGGGTAAAATCAACCACCATCTGATCCCATTCAAGATTTGATGAAATCAATCATCAAACCACAAAGTCAGTTGAACTCAATCCAGCTTGATGAATCAAATTACCTGTTATGGAAATTACAGGTTGAAACTGCTGTTAGAGGATATGGGCTTGAAGATTACATATATGGAACAAAAATGATTCCACCTAAATACACTCGAGATAATGAAGATAAACTTGTGCCAAATACAGAATTTCAGACATATCAAAGGCAAGATAGTCTTATCTGTGCATGGATGATGTCATCCGTTGGAGCAACTATTTTACCCCAGTTAATTGGAGTCAAGACTGCAAATGAGGTCTGGTCCACAATTGAGAGAATTTTTTTTGCTCGATCCTCAGCTCGAATCATGCATTACAAAAGACAACTCCATAGTATAAGAAAGGGAGATGAAAGTATGAATGAGTATTTGTTAAAAGTAAAGAACATTTGTGATCAATTGAATTCTGCAGGGCAGAAAATGCCTGAATCAGAACAAGTGCTGTCAATAATAAGTGGGTTGGATGATGATTATGAAGCTGTGTCAGCAATAATTTTGTCTATGGATCCTACACCCACCTTACAATATGTATATTCAACATTATTGGCCCATGAAGGGAGAATTGATCATAAAAAGAATGTCAATTCAGATTTGTCTATCAATTACACTGCCTATGGAAGAGGTAAAACTTAGACAAATGCTTCAAGAAACCAACATAATGTTCAGAGAGGTGGTCAATCTAATCGAGGAATAGGTAGAGGCAGAAATAATAACTCAAAAACCAGATGTCAAATTTGTGAAAAATTTGGTCATACTGAAAATAAGTGCTATTTCAAATATAACTCAAGTGTTAATCCAGGCCAATCTAGCAATAATTCAAACATTAACATGGTTAATGTCCAAAAGGATGGCAATAAAAGTCAGGCAGAGAATAGCAGTGCAGACACTACTTCAACAGATGATGCAAATGATGACTGTTGGTATCCAGATTTAGGAGCTACTAATCATGTTACAAACAATTTAAGAAATCTGAACTTGGGGAATAAGGAATACAAAGGTACAAAAAATCTTTTAGTTGGTAATGGTAAGACAACACACATTACACATACTAGAAATGCAAGTCTAAATGGACCCAAAGAACTTATCTTAAAAAATTTGTAAAGGGTTCCTTCCATTAAAAAAAATTTAATGAGTGTTTCCCAATTTGCAAAGGACAACAAAGTCTATTTTGAATTTTACCCAAATTCTTGCATTGTTAAAGATATACTAACAAAAGAAATCATTTTGCAGGGTAAAGAATATAAAGGGTTGTACAGATTTGATGTTTCTAGTCACAAAAACCCTAAATCCAGTAACAAAAAATGCATGATGACTATTGTTAATGATTCTGAGTGTAACAGGAAATTTGATCTATGGCATTGTAAGCTAGGACATCCTAGTATTAGAATAGTTAAACAAATTATGAATGATATGAATCTTAATACAAATGACATTTCTGATTCATATGTTTGTTCCTCTTGTCAATTGGGAAAATCACATAAACTTGCATTTCCAGATTCACAAACAGAATACTCTAATCCTCTTGAATTAGTTGCTACTGATCTATGGGGTCCAGCATCTACTTGTTCTGTGTTTGGATACAAATATTATATTTCTTTCATTGATGCATATTCTAGATTTACATGGATATACATGCTAAAATCTAAATCTGATGTTAGTAGTATAGTTATACAATATATAAATAAGGTTGAAAATATGTTTGGGCTTAAAATAAAAACCTTTCAAATAGACGGTGGTAGAGAATTTTTACCATTAAAATCATTTTTTGAGAAGAAAGGTATCAATCATAGAACCACATGTCCTTACACATCAGAAAAAAATGGGTCAATTGAGAGAAAACACAGGCATATTGTTGAAACTGGTCTAACTTTGCTTGCTCAAGCTTCAATGCCTCTGAAATACTGGCCTGAAGCTTTTGATACTGCAGTACATTTGATAAACTTATTACCCACAAGGGTGTTAAAGTTTAAATGCCCACAGGAAATTCTTTACAAAATTAGACCAGATTATAATCATCTGAAAGTGTTTGGATGTGAGTATTATCCTTGTTTAAGATCTTACAATACTCATAAATTGAGTTTTAGATCCACACCATGTACTTTTCTAGGGTATTGTACCAAACAGAAAGGTTACAAATGTCTAGATAGGTCTGGTAGAATATATATTTCTAGACATGTCAAATTCAATGAGCATAAATATCCTTTTTGTACTGAAAAAGTAAAGACTACTGAAAAAGTAGTTGAGCCTGGAATTATCATACCTGAATTGCCTGAAGAAATTCAAGTGATAGTACCACCTCAAAGAAATTTGAGAGATACCACCATAGACTCTCAGCACACAATGCCTTCAAGAAGGCCAGACCAAGAGAATGTATTTGAAGAAAACTATGGCAATCAGAATGAATCATCTCAAGCTTCAGATGAGAGAGGTAGTCCATCACCAACCAGTTATCAATCACCTGTCAGTGAAGCACCTGGGAACAACAGTCAAGACAGTAATGTCAGAGACGATATTAACAAGCATCCTATGTTAACTCGTGCTAAGTGTGGTATTTTCAAACCAAAGCATATTAATGCAGCTGTTGTTCATGATGAACCAAGTTCTTTCTATGACGCATCACAATTTGTAAACCGGAAACAAGCCATGAAAGAAGAGTATGATGCCTTAATTAAGAAAGGAACTTGGTCCCTGGTTAAAAAACCAGAAAATAAAAATATAATTGGATATAGATGGGTGTACAAATTAAAGAAAAATTCTGATGGTTCAATTTCTAAGTATAAGGCTAGATTGGTTGTTAAAGGTTACTCACAACAGTTGGGTTTTGATTTTTCAGAAACTTTCTCACCTGTTGTGAAACCTACATCCATTAGAATAATATTAACAATAGCCTTAAGTAGAAATTGGAGCATCAAACAGCTAGATGTTAATAATGCTTTTCTTAATGGTGAATTGCAGGAAGAGGTGTTTACGTAGCAGCCTGAAGGTTTTTGTCAAGGCAATAAGTCTGAATGGGTGTGCAAGCTTAACAAAGCAATTTATGGGTTAAAGAAGGCTCCTAGAGTTTGGTTTGACAAGTTGAAATCAACACTTGTCAATTGTGGCTACAATTCTTCAAAATCTGATAACTCTGTATTTACAAAATTCTCTGGAACTGAAATAACATATATACTAATTTATGTTGATGATTTCATAATTACAGGGAGTAGCTTAGCAGAGATTGATAGCATAACTAAAAGATTGAATTCAGAATTCTCAATCAAAGACTTGGGAGAAATAAGCTATTTTCTGGGAATTGAAGTTGTCAAAACATCAGAATCAGAGATACATCTCAATCAAAGAAAATATATATCAGAAATTCTTCCAAAAGCAAAAATGGACAAAGCAAACTCATTGCCAACACCTATGATTATAAATGGTCAATTTTCTAAGCACAAGGGTGAAGAATTTCAGGATGCAACCTTTTATAGAAGTATTATTGGAGCCCTTCAATATGCTACAATAACAAGACCAGATATATCCTATAGTGTTAACAAGGCAAATCAGTATATGCAAAAACCTTTGGATACACATTGGGCTGCAGTCAAAAGAATTCTTAGGTATCTCAAGGGTACTCTGGATCATGGTCTGTTATTTAAAGCAAGCAAATCATTAAATATCAATGCATATGCAGATGCTGATTGGGAAACAGATGTTGATGATAGAAAATCAACATCTGGATATTGTATCTATCTAGGAAAAAACCCAATTTCATGGAGTGCAAAGAAACAGAGTAATGTTTCAAGGTCAAGTACTGAAGCAGAGTTCAGATGTGTAGTTAGTACTGCTGCAGAAGTTCTTTGGATTGAATCATTACTAACTGAGCTTAGAATTAAAACAGAAAAGAGAGCTGTAATTTGGTGCGACAATATTAGTGCTATATCACTAACATCTAATCCTGTTTTACATTCTAAAACAAAGCACATAGAACTTGATCAATATTTCATTCGTGAACAAGTTATGCAAGGAAAATTAAGAGTAGGATATATACCGTCTCAACACCAGAAAGTAGATATACTTACTAAACCTCTCTCAAGACAGAATTTCACCAGATTGAAGGAAGAACTCAACGTCGAGTCAGCAGATCTAGGCAACAGATCTAACAGAATAATTTACATACCAGATTGAAGACGTTGACCTTCTAATTGATGACTAGTTCAGGCTAGTTCAGCTAGGGTTTGAGCAGATTTGAATTAAATCCTTTCAAACTCCAATTTAACCTCTCTCAACGAGACTGAAGCATGCTTAAGCTTGAATAAACTTAAGCAATTTTCCAGAATCGTCTGTTTTGGAGGCCTAACAAGTAGATTCAGCCATCAATCGGAATATCGAGCCGCCATTTTATTTTCTGGAAACCTAACTAGGGTTTGGTTTCGGGGGGGGGGGGGGGGAGTAAAAATGAATGAATATACCTGTGCATCGTTTATTTTTAACTCTCCCACTTGGCCCAAAGTTCTTTCTTTTTGACTTTCATATGGGCTTGGCCCATTATCTGTTTATATTTGTTACTTTGTATATTTAAGCACTTTGTACTGCCGAGAGAAGGCAATGAAAAACATTATTACAATTCTGTAAATCCTCTTCAATAATAAAAACATAAATTTCATTTTGTTGATTCTTGATAAGAATTCAACTACTTGCCTAATTCTTCAGTGTATTTGAAGTTGTATTATAATATTTTTAACAACATTTAATCATATACATTAATATATAGTCCTTTAATATGTAAAAAAAGAAAAGAATGTTTACTGACCCATTTCTGTTATAGATAGGAAGTTACTCTTCTATGGTAATTTGGAGTAGTAATTCCTGTTATCTTGCTATTTTTTTCTTCAGCGTTTTCCATTCAATTTTGAAAAATTCCTTATTCTTATTTATGAGTCTTTCTCTTACTTGTTGGTTTTCTTCTTTGAATTAAACATTTTAAAGCAAAAGAAATGGATACAACATAATCTATGGGAATGGATCATGATTAGCTACCGTCTTCAACTGTACCTATTTGCAATAGTAGTAAATGGAAGTAAAAACAGAAAGAATGTTTTGAAATTCACCAATGAGTTAAATCCAGAGTCCTGCTTTGCACCAAGTTTAACTCTGTTTTCACACAACTCACATGATTATAATGCCGATGTATGGAATGATGTGATTTTATTTTTATATATTACATCTGCAACTCATTTCTTGCGTTGAAAATTTCTTACAAATATCATCCAGTTCCAAGACCTCATTTATTATTTGAATCAAAATCTGCTGGATCGTCTCATTCTCCTTCACCTATTTCAGCTGTCTAGAGCAAGTTGATGTGCCTTCTTCACTTTCCAGACTTTAGTGGCATTGTTTATCGTTTATCATTTAACGTCAGTTCATGGGAAGTTGCAAATACATTTGGATATTGGAAGCAAACACATGGTTAAGCCATGCAGTTTTGTCAGATATCTGAAATGCACGCATCATAAGCTTTGGTTTTAGCCATTTCATAAGCTACATTTCAGATACCTAATACATTTGGATAAGTAAGGGTTACCTGACACATTAAGATATCTGACACATTTCATAAGCTACATTTTAATATATGCAATTTTTAATACCCAACTTAATGTTAGATATCATAAGCTTCCAATATCTCATGTTTTAGCCAGAGTAAGGGTTTTCTACCCAACTGTATGGCTGTACATTTCATAAGCTCTGTTGTTTAAAGTTAATCTCGGGTTGATGATTTAGAAACAGCCAGGCTTTATGATGTTTTATACTGCATTCTCCTATCTATCTTGTTCTCATGTTTTTGGCAATGCTCTTATGTTGGGCTGGTAGTATTTTGTGCTTAACTCCTGACCGTGCAGCCAGTGCTTGAGTGAATCTGTCTATGCTTTATATTTTAATGAATGGTTTATGGAGTTTCTTACTTTATACCTTTGCTAGTTCATACCTAAAATTACTTATTGGCATCCATATTTCTATTTGTAATAACAGTATGAATTGTGGGATTCTTTGATATCATTACCAGCCTAATCACAACATGGAATAGTTGAAGTTCCCAAACTCTTGATTTGATTGTAGATCATATAGGTGTTTCCTCTTAGTATAGAAGTTCATTGTGGCTAAACATTTTGAGTGGCAGTTCATATAAAGTTTCATATCAATTGCCCTTACCATTTTACTATGACATCTCCTTGTGGATTGAAAGAGTTAAATTCTTCATTAGATGCTATAGTTCATTATGATTTAATACATATTTTTCCAATATTATCTTTAATATGCTAGTCTACTTGTATGCGTGACTCATGTAGGTAAAAAGTTGTTTGGTTCCAGATATTAAGAATCTTTGTTTTGCATTTACGGACTTGTGGAGTCATTTTATCTCATTTTACTTGGAGTACCGGTGCATATTTTTACTTTAGAATTTACATAGTTGAAAAGGTCAATAAATGGTATTTTATTCTTCCTTAATTTTAATTTTACACCGTAAACTTTAGTTAAGGAATATTGAATACTTGGTAGAAATGTTTAACCGATATTATAATTTGTTGGGTTGAAAACATCCTAATCGACATGAAAATCTAGCCAGAAATTGTTAATTTTTTGAATCAAGCGGTCTACTTTCTCGTTATATCAGATGGTCGACTGTGGTACCTATTTTGTTGCGAGCTCTTTCGTTTACATCATATTTTATGCTAGTCCATTTAGAAAATTACTAGAATGTTTTCTCTAAAATAGTTCAACCTCGTGCTCTCATATAAACTTTGTTTTTATTCATCATTCCTTTTCTTTTCCCTTCAACAAGTCAAGCACATCTTTTTCCTCCACAAAACAAGTCAAGTACATCTTATTATCATGTATTATCAGCTAGTTTAAGCATGTTGTTTAAAATATGGCTAAAGGAACTTAAGATGGTGTAAATAGGGTTTTTCTTATTGATATTCCAAACTCCTGTGTGCGGAAGGTAAGCGACGTTTCTGTGCGGATCTAATCTTGTTTAAATTTAAGTACTGCATTGTTCAACATACTTCACGAAGTGTCAACTATTTTTCACTTTTAGACTTTTGCAACTCCTATCACTGTTTTGCTTGAATTAAGAAGTTGCATTTGGTAGAACTTATTTTGGTCTATTCAAAGAGTTTTTAGAAAAAATCTGCATGACAATGATTTATAAACCTTTTTTTCTACACAATATCTTACACTTGCTTGAAAACAGTATTAATGCTATGGATCCAAAGTCTCGGAAGATACTGCAGCTCCTTCGTCTAAGACAGGTTAGCGTTTGAAACCTGAACTAGTGTAGAACACTTATATTTCCCTGCTATCATCATCTAATTTATCCAAAACGTGCAGATATTTAATGGATTATTCATGAAGGTGACCAAGGCCACCATGAATATGCTGCAACGAGTTGAACCATATGTTACTTATGGGTAAAAATGTTATCCTCTCTAAAATTTTGTAACCTTTAATTCTTGTTTTGAAATGCCTTGTTTTTCTTTTTTTGGTTGGATCATGACCAAAACTATTCAGGATCCTAAACAACTATGTTCTTTTCTTTTACCTCAACTTTCTTTAGGTCTGAACTATTTAGATATCCCAACTTGAAGAGCGTAAAAGAGCTAATTTACAAGAGAGGCTATGGAAAGCTCAACAAGCAGAGAATTGCTTTAACAGATAACTCAGTTATCCAACAGGTTTGTTTTGTATATATATTCTTTATTTTTCCGTTAACAGTGATTCAGATTAAGTGGTCTATTCATGGGTTATCCAACATTACCATGAGGATGGGGAAACGTATCGGTACAAAAAATGTTTCTATCACTTATAACCATTGTTGTTGTCGATTATATAATGAGAATAGAATACGATCATTGGGGAATAAATGCAGTTTAATATACGATTTAACGAGAATAGAATACGTTCATTACAGATGTCATTGAATTTCAGAGCCAATATCTGAAATGTATCAAGTATTAAAAACCAGAGCCATACAGATATCTGACAGCTGGGCATTAAAATAAGTTACATGGACATTAAGTTGTGTCGTTGCTAGATCATGTGTGTACCTCAGGAGTGAGCCTTGATGGAGATAAGCATGTGTTACCCTGGTTTTGAAACTACGTAGTGCTATATGCTACAAATTAGTTTAAAGACTTGATGTAAGTGTGGATGACTTTTCAAATGTTAATCCAACTACCACTACAAGAAAAATACCCTATCGCAACTAGCTATTTGCAACAGGTGATAAATGACAGTTGCGGTAAATGACATTTAGCAACAGACCTATTATAGCAGTTGCAATTGATAAGATTTAGCAACAGGCCTTTTTTTCTATTGTGAAAAGCATATTTTTAGCAACTGTGCATCCCTTCCTGTTGCAAAAACATATTTTTAGCAACTGTGATTCCATAACAGTTGCAACAAACATATTATTTGCAACTACACTTCTAAGCCAGTTGCGAATAAATATCTTTAGCAACTGTTTTCGCCACTTGCAATAAATGTACTTCTTTACAACTTGTAAAACCAGTTGCGAAAAATGTAATAAAAATAAGTATTAGCTTTTAATGGTTGACTTTTAATAATTAATTTTAAATAGTTACTATTAAATAATAAACTACGAGTAATTATATAATAATTAAAATTAATATTTCATAATTATTAACTAAGAATAAAATTTAAGTATTATAAAGTAATATTTATAACTAATAATTAAATAATAGTAATTAATAATTAACAAATAGTAATAAATAATAATTATTAAATACTAAAAAATTAATAATAAAAAACTAATGGATAGTAATTAATAATTAATTTGAAATATGAATATGTTTAAATACTAAATAATTAATTAAATAATTAATAAATTCATAATAAATACTGTTAAGGAGTAATTAATAGTTAATAATAATAATTTCTTATATGAATTAATTTATAATTTGTTCTTGATAGAGGTATTTTTATGAATTAATTAATAGTTTCAGGTTATCATTAATAATTATTTTTATATTTCTAATATTATATTTAATTATTACTGGTCAATAAATTGTGTTTTTTTACAACTAGTAAAGTCAGTTGCGAAAAACAGACTTTTAAATATTATTTTTCTCCCCTACCTTTGGCAAGCATAATTACTATTAATACAAAAGTATGAAGTAATAGGTAATATTTAGTTATAATTTGATAAGTATTAAGTAATAATAATTAATTTAAATGAATTAATACTTTAGTAATTTATTATAGTAAGTTATTAATAGTATGTAAATTATATTCAACAATTATTAGTTACATTTAATAATTAATAACTCTAATTAACAACAAATATTAAATAATTAATAAATATTCATCGTATATTGTATTTAACCAGTATATCGTATATTGTATTTAACCAGTAATGAGGCTTCGTTCTGGTGGGAAGTGATGCAGGCAGGATGTCCAGTTGATACTTGGGATGATTTCCGATAGATATTCGAGATGAAGTTTCTTTCTTAGGCAGAAAGAGTATGCAGATGGAGAGATTTCTTGCACTTAAGCAAGGAAGCATGTCTGTTAAAGAGTATGTCAATAAGTTTAATCAGTTGGCAAGGTTTGGTCTAGAGTTGGTGAATAACCCGCACAAGAAAGCTTTAAGGTTTGCAAGAGAATCGAATCAACCTCTTCAAGCACTAGCATTATCTCACATACCTATGGGAGTAAATTTTGAGAGACTGGCTGATATGGCATTGATGCACGAAGATGGTAAGGATGAGAAAAAGGAGGCAAAGACTGATGAGACGCAAAACAAGAAAGTGTGGCCCAAGAAAGAAAACAAAACAAAGGTGGAAAGAACGACAAGGCTCAGAATAAGAAGAAATGACATGGTTATGGGGGCTTTTGTTATGTGGCCAAGGATTGAAGAAAAAGGAAGAATGCTTGTTACAGTTGTGGTGAAACTGGACACAATAGTAAGGAATGTCGAAGAAGCAAGGACAGGGGCAAAGGATAGGACTTCTGGATGGCAGGTGCATGCTCTCGAGGCTAGCGGACCAGAAAAAGGTAGGAAAGTTTATGCTGAAGGTTTGATTTCCCCTTCTGATCATCCAGTTAGGACTTTTTTTTATTATGGAGCTTCTCATTATTTTATATCTAGTTCTGTGGTTGAGTCTCTGCACCTTAGTACTAGTATTATTTCTGATCCCGTTACTGTCTCAAACCCCATTGTGGGCGTGGCTCATCTGTCTATGATATTTCCGGGTTTGAGGATATATGTGTTGGGCGTCGTGTTCGAGTGTAATGCATATGTACTTTGTTTTATGGGCTACAGTTTGATTATAGGGATGGATTGGCTGGCCATGCATGGTGTCATCCTAGACTGTGGGAGGAGGGTCGTTAGACTTTTGACTTGCCATGGGAGGACTCTCGAGATTTCCTGTGACCCATGGGGGTCTATCATGCTTAGTTTCCTAGAATCACATGATGCTTCTGCCGATGATTTGATATCTGTACCTGTAGTCTATGAGTATCCGAATGTTTTTGATGAGGTTAGGGGTTTACCTCTGAGGTGCGAGATGTGTTTCTGGATATACTTGATGGATAATGCGAAGTCGATCGCAATGCATGTGTGCCACATGGCTCCTAGGGAAAGTAGGGAGCTTAGTAAGCAAGTAGGGGAGCTACTTGAGAAGGGGTTTATTAGGCAAAGTATATCAGAATGGGGTGCTCCATTCGTCTTTGAAACTAAGGTTGATGGGTCGCTTCGTCTATGTGTGGATTACAGGGAGTTGAATAAGCTCACTAAGAATAATTGGCACCCAATTCTGAGGATTAACGGTCTGTTTGACCAGCTTATTGGCGCATCAATTTTCTCGCTATTAGATTTGGCTACGGGATTTCATCAGTTGAAGGTGCCAAGGACAGTATAGATAAGACCTCTTTCATAACTTCAGGTGGCTTCTTTGAGTGGTTAGTCATGCCTTTTGGTTTGACGAATGACCCGTATATTTTGTGGAACTGATGAGTAGGGTGTTCATGGAGTTTCTGAATAATTCGTTGTGGTCTTTATGGATGACATCCTAATTTTATCGAAGAGCGAAGAAGAGCATGCCCTATATTTAGGAGAGGCCTTAAGGACTCTCATAGCACACCAACTTAAAGCAAAGTTCTCCAAGTGTCACTTTTGGGGAAAGGAGGTGAGATTTCTTGGGCATGTGGTCTCCAAGGATGGGATAGCTGAGGATCCCACGAAAGTAGTTGTAGTTCAAGATTGGAAAGTTCCAAAGAATGCAATGGAGGTGAGAAGTTTTTTTTGGTTTAGCGCGCTACTATTGGAAGTTTATTATGAACTTCGCAAGGATATCAGTCCCACTCACCAGACTAACGAAGAAGAAACTGACATTTGCTCGGAGTATTGATTGTGAAGATGCTTTACAGCGATTAAAGGTGTAATGTCCCATATTTTTTTCGATTTAATAATTAATTAATTTAATTATTTGAATATTTATTAGGTAAATTAAAACGACGTGAATTAAATAATATTGAATATTTTATTAATGTGAATAATAGGATAATATATTTAATTCCGAATTTATCGGAATTAAGTTGAATTGACAATATTGTGTGAATTGGATAATATAAGTGATTTAATTCCATTTAAAATTAAATTATAATAACAAATTCGTTTATTAAACGATGTTCGAATGTACTAATTATATTATAATTAAAATCGAGCTCGTAATGGCGTGGTAGTTCATAATATTGAGTTTTGAACTTCAATTGAATATACAGAATCTGTTTTAAGTCAGATTTCTGTGAAAAAGAAACGTTCGAATCTGGTGAACGATATTTTTATAATGAAAGAGAAAGATCGAGATTTCGTCTTGTAGATTGTGAGTTATATCCAAATCAAATTTTCAAAAAATCGCAATGGAATTCGTTTATAATTTATAATGATTTATTTATATAAAAAAGGATTTTTATTATATATTGAATATCAATTAACTTGGATTTTAAAATATCCAATATGTTTATTTTGGAGTTGGATAATGTTCTGTGTGAATATATATGATCATATGTATTTATTAATATTAAATTACATTGTTTTTAGTTCTATTAATATTTTATTGGTTTATTTAGACCTTAGGAAATGGCCAATTTTACAATTGACTCCATTTTCGATGAAATTAATTTTGTTGGATCTGGATAATTACATTATTGTTAGATTTCAATTTTCGTGATTTTTGGAATCAGTATGTGGCTGTGCGGAATTTAAATGTGAAAAACAGTCAATGATTTGACTTTAAAAATACGCTGTGTGAGCAAACTGACTCGGAATTCGACAAAATAAGTTTCATTGGGCCCGTAATGTCGAACTGTAGCTATATTTCCATTTTTGTTGAATTTGGATATGTTATGTGATCATAGAAATTATTAAAAGATAAATAAAAATAACGATACAATATAAATTAATATTAAAATATAGAAGCTTGTTAAGCAAGTCAGTCTATCCTATAAATAAAGTGACATTCTCCTAACCCATAAACTTCAGTCTCTCTGGTCAAATAAAATCTGTCGCCCTGTTCTTCATGAACATGAGGAAAAAAGAGTTTGGAAAATAAAAAACAATCAAAACAAAAATCATAAAATCCTGATATATATAGATATATGTGTGTGTGTGTGTGAATCCCTGAGATTGTGAGCTACAATTCTATATGGGTTTCTTCCCGTTCGAACTTGCCTGCTATCGTGCCAGTGGCTCAAGTGAAGACATGGGCTGCTGATTTCTGGTGATAGCTACATCGGTGGGAGAAGTTGTTTGAAGGAAGTAAGAAGGGGGCAAGGTAGGCAGCTAGCGTCGGTGGTCCGGTCAAGTCCGATTGACCATTGCCGCTGGAGTTATAGGTGAAAAGTGTTCGTATTTTATGGGTTACAACGCCATACTGGTTGATGGTGGAGGACGTTAGCAGTGTCGATTAGAAGAGGTGGTTCAGGCATTTATTTGGAGATCATCAGATCAACCTTCGTTCATAGAGGGAGGTAGCATGTAAGTTTTGATGGGATTTGGGGGTGAAACAGTTCGATCTCGTACTATGGGATGCGGGTTTTGCTGAAACCGAGAGGGAGTGAGAAGGAGCTCGAGTTTTATAAGAAGGATTATAGTTCAAACGTGGATTTAGAGGGAGAGAACGGGTGAAACAGTTCGATCTCATACTATGGGACACGGGTTTTGCTGAAACCGAGAGGGAATGAGAAGGAGCTCGAGTTTTATAAGAAGGATTACAATTCAAACATGGATTTAGAGGGAGAGAACGGTAGTCTGGGTGTTTGATTTAGTGCAGCGGAGATGGAGTCTGGGAGGTCAGAAATATACGGCTATGTCCGTAGCAGGAGGAGCAGTTTGTTTTCTTTATTATGGAGGAAGATGAGTTAAGGAAATATTAAGTCGTTAATTGCGAGAGGGGTGTATAGCTACATGGGCTTGGGCAAAAATTTGAACTGGAAAAGAAAATATACAGGAGTCGAACATTTTTCTGAAGAAGAGTAGTGGTTAAACAGGAATTTCATTCTGCATAGGGAAGAAGAAATGATTACTATGTATTTAGTAGGATAGTGAAGAAGTTGTGCGTATTTCTAAACTGGTGAAGGAGGCTGTATTCTATGGGAATGAGAAAGCATATCCATACGTTGTGATGTAAATTACTACCCAATTGGATCCCTCCAACCCGAGGTAACACAATTGTTACTACAAACCTCAACAAGCTAATTGATGTTAATTACTACCCGGTGGAGACTGCAAAGAGGTCAAACATGAGGCATAGACTAAATTGGTTGGGAGTATTGGATTAGAAACTAATAATGGTGATTAGTTAAATTAATTAATTTTTCAATTAATAGTGACATTTAAATTCAGTTAAAACCTTATAATGCTTGTATAACTCATATGTGAACAGAATTGAACGCTGTCCGTCGCATTAGGATCGTATAGACGCGAGCTACACAATGGAACTGATTAAGAGTGAATTGGAGCTCGTTACAATTTATAGCGAAATAAATTGCCTGATTAGAATCAATGATGGTTATCGTTATTTAACGAAAAAGCACCAAAGTAAGTAAACTCACTAACTCTGTCTAGCTTATGTTTTTACAAACGTAATTCAGTATTGATAAATGTTGATTTATTTATGTGTGATGGTTGTTTGAATAAATTGCTAGTTAATTGGTTGAAATTATAGATATAGTTATACATATATATATAAATCGTTAATTAAATATTAATTATGTTGCCAGAATATTTCATATTCGTGTTATTTATGTTGATTAACATCCGTGGATGCAGGGAAACAGGTTGGAGGGATCCAACTGGATTCCTCAACATTTAAATTACTGTTTTTCATATATTGTAATATATGTTGTGATATATATTCTATGATGGATTAAAGTGTGTTTGGATACTAAAATAATATTGGCCCTTTTATTTGGTATTCAAAATACCATAAATATTATTTAAAATATGAAAAGGAAATTTTAAGGTGAAATATTGAATTTAAAAGATGTATATAAAATCAATGGATTTTTAAATAAAAAGAGATTCAGGAATAAGAAAAAGGCTGAAATTTTGGAATTTGATTAACTATATACTTGAAATGTAAATACAAGTTTTAAAAATCAATTTCTAAATCGATATTTGTAATTGGATTTGAATTGAGAACATTTAAATGAATTTATAAACGAGATTATAAACAATTGTAATAAAAACGAGAGTTTTATGAATAATTCTATAATTAGAAGTATATATAGAATCTGGAAATGGGATATTATTTTTAAATGTGAACTCAAACTGAAATGATTATATGGAAAAAATATTATTCACATTCGATTTGAAAAATGGATTAAAGTAAATATTTTGCAAATAAAATCTTTTATAAAGGAAATTGGGTTTTGAAATAGAAATTAAAATGGAGTTAAAGGAATCAGAAACTGACTGGAGATTAGTTAAGTTGAATGGCTTTCTGAGTGTCGATCTGATGTTGGTTTCGGCCTTCGGGGTTTATACTTGGAAGTTGTTCTCTTACTAGTTTACAGTTAGAGACTGATAGATGCGGGTGGACAGTAATGTGTGAATAAGAAATGGAAAAGTTTTCCAATGTAAATAACGTATATTTTCTAAATTTAGAAAATAAGAGTTTATGAATATATGGAAACGGGAAATGGGGGAATGAATAAAATAAAATAAAATTAATTTAAAGGGAAAAATGTTGATTGATGATTGATCGATAAAGTTTCCATTTGAAAAAAGGTCGGTGTGTGTGGATGTTT
Organism: Allium sativum; assembly: GCA_030737875.1. Classification (NCBI taxonomy): domain Eukaryota; kingdom Viridiplantae; phylum Streptophyta; class Magnoliopsida; order Asparagales; family Amaryllidaceae; genus Allium; species Allium sativum. Next base: position 417,939,135 of record CM060910.1, on the reverse strand, counting down.
TCCTTTGATAGTTAAATAACCGATTATCAAAGTTTTGACCATTTTTCTGTCGTCAATACGGAGAGACCGGGATCAGATTTATTATCTGAAACCATTCCGTATGGGCATTAATGTTGCGAATCAAATATGATGAATATAATTGAAGATGAGGTTTATGCAAGGGTTGTTCTGGAAAATCCTAAGTAGAAATTGCCTAAGATGGGTGTACAGAATAGTGACTACGGTTTGTCCAGTCCCTGGACAACTTGTATGGAAGAATGTCTGACAGAGTATATTTAATAGATCGCGTAAGTTGATCTCTTCAAAATATTTACGTTTGGTGGCGGAGGAATTCTTTTATTTTAGCTATATACCCGTATTATATTTGGAGAAAACAATTTTTGATTTGGCGGGTATGACGATGTGACATTCAAAGTGAATAAATGTGTGATCTATCAAAAATAATCATGGCCTCAAACCTCACAACCAGGAAATGGTATAAAATCGGGTAGGTCGCATGGCTAAGTGGGTAGCTCCCAATTAGGGTGTATTGTCACCTGATCTAGAGAAAATTTATTTGCTTCTTTAAACTATTTCGTTGTTGTCCCTTTTGGGAAACGGTTGTTGATCCCATCCGTTGGTGATAATACAATCGGTACACTCAAGCAAAATGTGGGATCGTTCATGTTTAGCCTGGGTTATAAGATATTTTTGTTGAACCCGGTGTATTCTTCTCTACGGATACACTGTCGGAAGATGGTCCCATACCTTGTCAGTTGGAATCCATTACCCAATAAGCGCTCACGGTTTTTGATTATATATTGTATATGTGGAACGTGAGATGAAAGCGTTTCGCTATATTGCTATTTATTTGATTTAGACATTATTATAATATCAGAAGAGTTTTGATACAAAGAATATTTTGGTTTATCGTAAGGTAAAAACCATCCATGTTTATGTGTGAATCGGTCTTACTATTATCCTTTCTTTAAAATGATTTTAAAAATTAAACTAAGTGGTTGGAGTTTACTCACACCAGTCCTATGACTGACCCGGAGTTTATTTTGTGTTGCTTTCCTTAAACTCTTGGGTGCCCAATTTTGATTGGGCAGTCAAGTAGTCGGGATTTTACGGATATACTTGGAGATTTTAGAGTAGGAGGCTTCAGGATTATATAGCTATTGTTTATTTCCACTGTGTTGTAAGTGTTGTACTCCGATAATGGTATTGTATATAGATACTGGTTTTATTTGAAAGTTATGTTATAGAATATATTTATTCCTTTTGCTGTGAGATTCGTGTTTACTTTGATGTTGTATTTACGTTCTTCTTCTTCTATTCTAACTTTCTTTCTTTCTATTTCTCACCCTTTTAAAACTTCTTTCAATTAATGATATGGTATGTTCGATACTTGAATAGTTGACATGATTTTTATGTCGATTTTCTAGGTCGGAAATTCAGGTTTCTTACAGTGGTATCAGAGCCGATGGTTAAGTGAATACCTTGGCTCAATGGAGTTACTCAATAGAGATGGGGTTAGTAATGCCCTACATTGAGTTGAGTGTATATATACGAGAGAACGTATTTGTAGAAAAAAAATTGTTTTATATTGTGGAGATTTATTGGTTCAGTTGTTTATAAGTTCTGGTCGATTAGTTTGATCCACTGTATTTGTAGGGGTTTCTAAACACTCGAATACGATGAAACAACACAGTATCTTTGAAAGAGGGTAAATGAAATAATTTTACCGAAAGTATATTTTGATATAAAGAAATTATTTATCTTAAGAATATTATTAATTATATTGGATGTGTTGGTTGTTATATTAATCGAATAGTGTTATAATTGAGATGGTTATATATATATATAACCAAATAAAATTCGTGTAAGTATTACGAAATGAATTAAATCAGAATTTAAATCATAATTGAAATTAAAACCCTGTAAATTTGGAGTGTTTGTAAATGGACTTGGATTAAATATATGAGAATTTTAAAATCCTGGGAGATTTTAAATTGTTTTACAAACATTGTGAATGATACTTTGGAATAAATTTCAAAATGGAAGTGTTTAAAAAATGGTTTTGAAAAGTGATAGTATTGAACTCACTTCGATCGCTAGGAAATAACCCTGATGATGTTGGCCACATCATTAGTGTTCATTTTCGAGTTCTAAGCGATGAATTACTACCAAAGATATTCATTTTCAATTGTTTTGAGAGAAACAAGATGTTTTGAATTCCGAAAAAGGGATATTTGATTTTTGAAAAGCTAAGATATTTAAAAACTCCCAGGAACAGATTGTTTGAATTAAAACAAATTAAAATAGAAATTAAAATTGAATTAAAGTTAATTAAGTGGAAATTGAATTGAAATATAAGATACAGAATAAAATTGGATTGTGAGATAGAAATCTGAAATGGCAATGGATTGGTGAGTTAAGAGTTTGGAATCAAGAATGGAACTTGAGTTTCAAATGGATCTAGTTTAGGTATAAGCAGATGATTTGATTTGAGAATGAATTGATTGGAGATCAAGTTGAAAATTTATCGGTATATGCAGATTTGGAAGCAAGTGAAAGAGATCAATGAATGCCCAAAAAAGGTACAAGTTTATATTCTAATTGGGTATGAGATTTTATGAGCCTAAGCCATTTAGCTGTTTGATTTTCATTTGGATTGGAGAAGCCATAGAGAGGCGAGTTGTAGTCGTACCGATTGAGCCGTACAAAGGAGACGCTGGCGAAATTTTCCGAAAATTTAAGGAGTTAGAAAATTTTCAGAATTTCTAAAAAATTTCATTGGTAAGAATAAATTAATAATTAAATTGGAATTAGTTGGTACATTTGAAATTGAAATTTAAAAAGTGAAACAAATGATTTTTACCTAGTTAATTGGATTAGTAGCATTTTTCCGGCTTAGTAGTTTCGGGGACGAAATTCTTTTAAGGGGGGAAGAATGTAATGTCCCTTATTTTTTTTCGGTTTAATAATTTATTTATTTAACTATTTGAATATGTATTAGGTAATTTAAAATGACTTGAATTAAATAATATTGAATATTTAATTAATACGAATAATACGATAATATATTTAATTCTGAAGTTAACGGAATTAAGTTGAATTGACAATATTGTGTGAATTGTATAATATAAGTGATTTAATTCCATTTAAAATTAAATTATAATAACGAATTCGTTTATTAAATGACATTTGAGCGTATTAAATATATTATAATTAAAATCGAGCTCGTAATGGCGCTGTAGTTCGTAATATTGAGTTTTGAACTTCAATTGAATATACAAAATCCATTTTAAGTCGGATTTCTGTGAAATAAGAAACATTCGGATCTAGTGAACGATATTTTTATAATAAAAGAGAAAAATCGAGATTTCATCTTGTAGATTGTGAGTTAGGCCCAAATCAAATTTTCAAAAAGTCGCTATGGAATTCTTTATAATATATAATGATTTATTTATATTAAAAAAGGATTTTTATTATATATTTAATATCGATTAACTCGAATTTTGAAATATCGAGTTATAAATCCTGATGTGTTTATTTTGGAGCTGGATAATATTCTATATGAATATATACGATAATATTGTTTTATTAATATTAAATTAAATTGTTTTTAATTATATTAATATTTTTATTGGTTTATTTAGACCTCAGGAAATAACCATTTTTAGAAACGACCTCCGTTTTCGATGAAATTAATTTTGTTGGATCCGAATATTAAATTATTATTAGATTTCAATTTTCGTGATTTTTGGTGTTAGTATGTGGCCGTACGGAATTTAAATGTGAAAAACAGTCCATAAATTGACTTAAAAAATACGCTATGTGAGCAAACTGACTCGAAATTCGACGAAACAAGTTTTGTTGGGTCCATAATATCGAACTGTAGCTGTATGTTCATTTTCTTGAATTTGGATATGTTATGTGATCATAGAAATTTTTAAATGATAAATAAAAATAACGATACAATATAAATTAATATTAAAATATACGAATCTTCTTAAGCAAGCCAGTCTATCCTATAAATATAGTGACATTCTCCTGACCTTAAAACTTCATTCCCTTTGGTAAAATAAAATCCACCACCCTATTCTTCATAAATGTGAGAAAAAAAAGAGTTTGGAAAATAAAAAACAACCAAAACAAAAATCATAAAATCCTAATATATATATATATATATATATATATATATATATATATGAATCCCTGGGATTGTGAGCTACATTTCTATATGAGTTTCTTCCCGTTCGAACTTGCCTGCTATAGCACCAGTGGCTCAAGCGAAGACTAGGGCTGCTGATTTCTGGCGATAGCTACATTGATGGGAGAAGTTGTCTGAAGGAAGTAAGAAGGGGGCAAAGTGGCGCAGCTAGCGCCGGTGGTCCGGTCAAGTCCGGTTGACCATAGCCGGAGGAGTCATAGTTGAAAGGGTTCGTATTTCATGGGTTACGACGTCATACTGGTTGATGGTGGAGGGTATTAGTAGTGTCGAGTAGAAGAGGGGGTTCAGGCGTTTCTTTGGAGATCATCTGATCAGCTTCCGTTCATAGAGGAGGTAGCATGTGAATTCTGATGGAATTTGGGATTGAAACAGTTCGATCTCGTACTGTAGGACGCGGGTTTTGCTGAAACCGTGAGGGAGTGAGAAGGATCTCGAGTTTTACAAGAAGGGTTTACAGTCAAAACGTGGATTTAGAGGGACAGAATGGTAGTCTGGGTGTTTAGTCCGGTGCAGCGGAGATGGAGTTAGGGAGGTTAGAAATATACGGCTATGGCCGTAGCAAGTGAAGCAGTTTGTTTTCTTTTTTGTGGAGGAAAATGAGTTAAGGAAATGTTAAGTCATTAATTGTGAGAGGGGTATTGATGTTTTGTCGTGTATAGCTACATGGGGTTAAGCAAAAATTTGAAATGGAAAAGAAAATATACATGAGTCGAATATTTTTTTGAAGAAGGGTAGTGGTTAAACAGGAATTTCATTCTGCAAAGGGAAGAAGAAATGATTACTATGTATTCAGTAGGATGGTGAAGAAGTTGTTCGTATTTCCAAACTGGTGAAGGATCATGGAGGCCAGTATTCTATGTGAATGAGTAATAATATCCATACACTGTTATGTAAATTGGTTGGAAGTATTAAATCTAAGGGAAGATACTTTGATTTTTGATAAGCTAACTGAGGTAACAACAAATATTACTACAAATCTCAACAAGCTAATTGATGTTGATTACTACCCAATGGAAACTGCAAAGAGGTCAAACATGAGGCATAGACTAAATTGGATGGGGATGTTGGATTAGAAACTAGTTAAATTAATAGCGACATTTAACTTTAGTTAAAAACTAGTAATGCTTATATATCTCATATGTGAACAGAATTGAACGCCGTCTATCGCGTTGAGATCGTATAGACATGGGCTACACAATGGAACTGATTCGAAGTGAATGGGAGCCTGTTACAATTTATAGCGAAATAAATTGCCTGATCTGAATCAATGATGGTTATCGTTATTTAATGATAAACCACCAAAGTGAGTAAACTCACTAACTCTGTCCAGCTTATATTTTTATAAACGTAATTCAATATTGATAAATGCTGATTGATTTCTATGTGATGGTTGTTTGAATAAATTCTAATTAATTGGTTGAAATTATAGATATAGTTATAAATAAATAAATAAATAAATATATATATATATATAAAACGTTAATTAAATATTAATTCTGATATCAGAATATTTCATATTCAAGTTATTTATGTTGATTAACATTTATGGATGTAGAGAAACAGGTTGGAGGGATCCAACAGGATTACTCAACATTTATATCACTATTTTTTCATATATTGTGATATATGATGTGATATATATTCTATGATGGATTATAGTGTGTTTGGATACTGAAATAATACTGGCCCTTTTATTTGGTATTTTAAATACCATAAATATTATTTAAAATATGAAAAGAAAATTTTAAGGTAAAATATTGAATTTAAAAGATGTATATAAAATCAATGGATTTTAAATAAACAAAGATTTAGGAAAAAGAAAAAGGCTGAAATTTTGGAATTTGATTAACTATATACTTGAAATGTAAATTCAAGATTTAAAAATCGATATTTGTAATTGGATTTGAATTGAGAACTTTTCAGTGAATTTATAAACGAGATTATAAACCATTGTAATAAAAACGAAATTTTTATGAATAATTCTATAATTAGAAGTATAAATAGAATTTAAAAGTAGGATATTATTTTTAAATGTGAACTCAAACTGAAATGATTATATAGAAAAAATATTATTCATATTCGATTTGAAAAATGGGTATTCCGTGGATGATAAAGGGTGGCTACGATGAGATGACACGCTTTGTGTTCCCCGAGTTGGGAGTCTGTTAAAGACAGTCCTTGAGGAAGCTCATCATTCTCAGATGACTATCCATCCGAGCGGTGATAAGATGTATAGACATACGAAGAGGGTTTATTTTTGGCTGGGATGAAGAAAGATATATTGGAATTCGTAGCTCGATGTTTAATATGATACCAAGTTAAAGCTCAACAGAAAAAGCCTGGCCGTTTGCTTCATCCATTGGAGGTCCCACAGTGGAAGTGGGAAAGCATCTCTATGGATTTCATCGATGGTTTGCCTAGGTCGAGGAAGGGTAATACCAGTATCTGCGTTATAGTAGACAGACATACTAAGAGCGTTGATTTTATTCTTGTTAAGAGTAAGAGAACAACAGCATGGTGCGCATTAGTTTATCTTCATGAGATAGTCCGTCTACATGGAGTACCTTCTAGCATAGTGAGTGATCATGATCCCATCTTTACTAGTGAGTTCTGGAAGAGCCTGCAAGAGGCATTAGGTTCACAGTTATGTTTGAGCACCACATATAACCCTTAGACCGATTGACAGACTGAGAGGATGAATAGAGTTCTTGAGGATCTTTTGAGGTTGTGTATCCTAGACTTCGGAGGGACTTGGGAGGAGCACCTTCCATTGGTGGAGTTTTCCTACAACAATAGTTATCAAACTAGTGTGGGCATGACACCCTTCGAGTCACTATACGGACGACCTTGTAGATCACTGACTTGTAGGTGGGAGTCTACGAATTGGCATCTACTTAGACCTGAGATGATTAGAGAGACTTCAGAGAAGATTGAATTTATCCCTAGACAGATGAAGACAGCTTAGGACATGTGGAAATCCTACGCCGATAAGAGAAGGACTGACATTGAGTTTGAGGTAGTAGACACGCTTTTCATCAAAGTGTCACTGTTAAGGAATGTGGTTCGCTTTGGATCCGTAGGGAAATTGGCGCCAAGGTTTTTAGGGCCATTTGCTATAGTGGAAAGGATAGGTAAAATGGCCTATAGGGTGAGATTACCAGAGAGGTTGGTAGGTGTTCATGATATTTACCACGTTTCCCATTTGCAGAAATGTCTACACGATACGGCAGTGGTAGTTGAGCCTAGCATGCTTGAGGAAGTAGAGGTAGAAAGGGAGGCGATGGTTAGACGATTTCCTACCCGTATAATCGGATAAGAAGTTAAGAAGAAGCTACTTAACAGAGAGGTTATGTTGATGAAAGTACAATGGGGTGAAGACAGCAAGGATGCAACTTGTGAGACAGAGGATAAGATTCGCGCTTCGTACCCTTTTCTTTTCAAGGGTATGTTCTTAACTTCCTTTTCCAAGCTTTAATTTGTACTTGCTTCTATCATTCGTGTGTATCCTATCGATCGAATCTTCGACCTTCAGGTAGAAAATCAATGGGTGTTAACATGTGTTTGAGACATGTTATGTTTGATGGATGCAAGTGTTTGCTAGTGGTTGCTCATGGATGCATATACACGCACACTAGGCAGTCGGCTCAATCATTTACATATTGCATATGGAAGTGTATACATTATGATTTTATATGGATTAAAATGGATGTATCATCGTATGGATGTTACATTTGGATGAATGATTATGCACACATATAGAACTTACATGTTATACTAGGATTATTTGCATACATTTTGGTTACATGGCACAAACATAAATTGCATTAAGGAGGCCAACTGAATCAGTTCACAGCCTAATTTTCGCATTAGTGTTGGAACATATACACACACCATTGCATATGTTCATACAAGCATTAGAAAAACCTTAAGGACAATGGATGCTTATGGATGAGTAGATGGTGATGGTTGTTAGGATAATAACATTCTTCTTAACTTGGAGATTTCGGGGACGAAATAATTTAAGTAGGGGAGAATGTAACACCTCGTAATTTTAAAGAACATTAATAAACTAAATAATACTTAATTTATTGTTAGGAATTAAGTAAAAGAGACTATACCATTGCGGAATTCCGGTTCAAATAGACTATGAGTTTGCCTAAAACGAACATCATAGGAAGTAGAGATTAAGGTTAGAAGTTTGTGTACATATAAGAGAAATATATACAAACAAAGCAAACCAGAGTTTCAAAATAATTCGAATTAGAGAAGCGCGGAGAACACATAGGATTAAGACCCGTTGGGTGTTGACAAACACCCCAGGGGTGTCAACCTATGGGTCGACCCACACAAGGGTGTGTCGACCCTACGGTAGGGGTTAACCCACCCTAGATCTGGCCAGGTTCATTTTCTGAACCTGGACTTGTTTGTTTGTGAGATTCATTGGAAAAAGTCTATATAAAGGCCAACATTTCTATTGTTAAAACAATGGAGACAGGGAGATGTTGCCTCAGCTTGGATTGAATTAGACTATCTTCTTCAACAACAGCTTATACACACATCAGAGATATTTCTTTTACTCCGATCCAATCCTTGTGAGCTCATGTTACTTTTAGATATAAAAAATTAACAGTAACCTGGACATGTTAATAAACCGGATCTGAGCCTATGCCGGTTAAGAAACTGATTTATATCTAAATAAATTTACTATAATTACATGTAATTTTCCATACACCTATTTTGCTGCTCAGTTGTTATTATATGCCTATTTCTGTTTTTCTCCCTCTCTTATTCCCTATTTCTTTTATAAGCCTTGGATACCTTTGAGCCTAGGCCAATCTCGTAAGAGACATACGTACGAACGAAATTGGGAAAAATTGGGGAATATTTGGAATGAAAATGAAATAGGGGAATTTGGGGAATACCTTATATTGTGGAATATGAATGTAATTTGGGGTGTATGAACATTTAAATCTGCAGGCTTAATTAAAAATATAAGTAGAACATGTTAATGAAACTGTATGTCACCTGTGTAACCTGTTTAATCTGTTGGGTTTAAGTAAATTTGTTTAATCTTTTGGGGTTGTATGAACACCGTTAACCCGTGAAAACTTAACCTGATGAATTTGTGGTGGGTTAGGCTGTAAGACTTAACCTGTGGAAATCCTAGTTGATTAGGGGCACAAGTTTAGGGGTTTGACTTATGTCATCTGTTATGTGGGACCCATATTAATCAATAACCCATTCTGGTATTAAACGGGGACCCCGCATTAGGTAAGGGTCAGGGCACGCTTACCGAGCTAATTGTAAGAGGTTCATTTGGGATGAGGTGTTCTGATGGCGTGTTCCAATAAGGTCATGTGCTTGCATGGGTCCGGCTTATCTGGGACAATAAGTTGCTGTAACACTTGTAAATAGGTCTATCCTTCTATAGGTTGCCACATTAGGAAATAATACACCCTACTGTGGGGCTGACACAGGGTGTTTACCTGTTAGGGAGCCAATCGCTTGGGGTATAAATTAGGGTACATCTAGTCCTGCCTGTTTAGGTACCCGTTATTTCTTTTTGGGGTAACAATCGTTATTTATATTGGGGTACCTATTATTTCTGCTTGGGGTAAAACCCATTACTAGAAGTACACCTAAGTCTACCATTATGTTTCTATTGGGATCATTCTGTTTCTGTAAAGTAATTGGAAAACACTTAATCCGGTATAATAGTATAGGTGCAAAGAAAGTAATTGAGAAGCATAGTTTATCCTGTTTATTCTCTTTATCCTGTCCATCCTGTTTATACCTATTATATTACAGTTATCTCTCATCCAGTTTATTTTACTGTCTTAATACTTTTATTTCTATATATGCTAAAAGTCACTGGACTTGCCAGACTTTATGCCTGACCCATTTAGTTTCCTTTTCTCTCTCTTCCTTTTCCCCTAGGTTCTCAAATTGGGAACGCTCAGGCTTGATTAGGATTCTCTCTTTTGTTTTTGCTTGGATTTGGATCTGCTTTAATGTATCGTTTTGACTACTTGTCTACTTGTTTATGGCTACTTATGGGGATTATGATTTTACATTTCTGTACTCTGATGATTTTTAGCGCAAGACAAAAGTTTTTATTTAATGCATTTTGTTCCAGTATTTTAGTCTTATATTGTAACTGGATTTTGAGACCACGATGCTTTCTGTTGAAAAATAAAGTTTTAAATTTCCGCTGCTATTTTATATGTCTGCCTTGTGAGATTCTATTTCAGTTTAACAATAATGCTTCACGGAACTTAATGCATTCTGATAAAGAGTGACATTAACGGATGCGGGGTGTCCCAATAACAGTTACCAGTCGAGTATTGGGATGACACCATATGAGGCGTTGTACGACAGGCCGTGTAATTCTCCATCTTGTTGGTTAGAAACTGGAGAGAAGTTTGTACTTGGGCCTGAGATGATAAAAGAATCTACAGATAATATTGAAGTCATTCGACAACAAATGATGGCAGCCTAAGATCATTGGAAAAGTTATGCCGATATGCAATGAAAGGATTTGGAATTTTCAGTTGGAGATTTGGTGTTCGTTAAGATTTCACCGTTGAGGAATGTGGTTCGCTTTGGAAAGAAAGGAAAGTTAGCACCAAGGTTTGTTGGGCCGCTTCCGATTGTCGAACGTATTGGAAAGCTCGCTTATTAATTGGACTAAATTGAGAAGATGGCGAGTGTGCATAATGTGTTTCATGTATTGTTTCTATGAAAGCTCTTGCACTATTCAATTGTTACGGTATCTATTTATTGCTTTGAAGATTTTGAAGTCGAGCGCGAAGTTTATAGGCCTCATAAATCGTTTCGTGCGGTGTAGAATGACACGAAAATGCTTAGGAGTAAGGTTGTTAAGCTAGTCAAGGTACAATGGAGCGAGAACTATGACGATTGCACGTGGGAAATGAAAGAGAGTATGAAGTTGACCCATCCAGAACTCTTTTGAGTGGTATGTCCCATAAATCGTTTCTTACTTGTGTCATTGTGTCTTATGCTATTAGAAGTTCCACATACTAGGATAGGGTTTTTGGATGCATGGATTGTTGAATGCAAGATTGCATGGTAGAATGGATACTCGTGGATGGTAGGCATGCAGGAATTTTTGTTTACTCGTGTTTGCTAGGAATTTCAGGGGCGAAATTTCTAAAGAGGGGAGAATGTAATGACCTTATTTTACGCATTGATCGATAGTAAAATAATTATATTTTATTCCCTAGTAGTCAGATCATTCTTAGATTTTAGTATGTCATTCATGGGGATGTGAGGCATGTCCACATTTTTTTATCGAATTCAAGTATTACCATTTTGCCCTTAAGTTTACTGTTTGGGCCTCAACTTTTGATAGTAATCAAATCAGGTGCCGAGATTAGTTCCATTGGATCAGAATGGTGGTTTATGATTCCATAGAGTGACCACATGAAGAATTTGGTTTAGTGGTTTGGGAGGAATCACTGTTTTAAGTTTCAGCTGCTATTTAGGCAGACTGTTCAGCAGTTAATGGACTTATTAGCCAAACCCATTACACCTATGACCAGCAGATATAAATTGGGGGACTTGGGAGAGAACTAGGATTACTCTCTTCATTCTAATTTTTAGGTTGGGCATTTACGATTCTCTGGTTCAACCTAAAACCCTATTTCTCCATATTTTTTTCATACAAATTCATCGTAGATTACATCCAGAAGATAGATCATCACCAAATAGGACTAGATCACATTATATTACATCAAATTCAAGAGGTTTCATTGCTATCCAGATCTGATCTCATTGAATTTATATCAAATAAAGGATTAGGTGAGTGATAGATATCTCTCACACGATAACTATGGATTGTATGGGTAAATTAAGATCATATTTATACGTTTATGTTATAATCATCTTAGATTTGATCATATGTGTTTAAATTTTGATTTAGAAACCATAGGAAACCCTAGTTTGATCATATTAACCGGATATATGTTAGATTACTCAAGTCTACGCATATGTTTAGATCCAAATCCTGCTAGCTCTCATAATTTGTATATGTTTATGCTACAATAGTGAGTTGTTCATATTTGTATGATCATGTAAATTAATGTTTTTTTTGATTGAATTGATTGTTTTGCTTGAGGTATTTGTTAGAATTTGTTAGCATAGAACATACGATTGAAGAACAGAGAAAATCTGGGGTTCAAATGATCGGGTTTAGACGAAATTTGGCGGTAGCGCTATGGCACTAAAATTTTCATGCCCAAAAAAAAATAAGGGGATAGGTCGGCACCGACTCATTGTAGAGAGTCGGATGGCATTGGATTTCGTGTGTGGCTTTGCCTTGGTGAGTCGAGGTTACCAGTGAATTTTCAGACCATTCAGAGTTGATTTGCGATGGGTCAAAGGATGATTATTTGAATTGTGAATGGACCGGAAGAAGCTTCAACACGAATGACGAAACGATTAGAGGTTGGACTGAAAAGATATGCCTGAGGAAAAAACGGACATAGGCCAATAACTTAGCCAAAATTGGCTAAGTGGATGGGTCGGCACCAACCCATAGGGGGAGCCGAATGGACTTGGTTTTTGGGGAGTATAATGACGGTGACTCCCTATGGTCGGTGAAGTTTGGTTGGAAATGGGCTTTTTAGGGATGGTGTGCAACTCAACGATTGATGGTGCTTCGATTGTGATCTCTGGAGTGGTCGGAACCAGATTGATGTAACACTAGTCGTGATGTGATATATGATCCAGTATGATGTTGGATTGACAGGATGGGAGTCAGTCATGGATTACAATGGAACAGTTCGAGAATGAATTGAGCTACCGAGATGAAAGGCTTGCCAGTTTGGATGCACCAAGGATTCGTCGGTAATCAAAGTGTTCTACCAGACTCAAACCAGGGGTATTATGGGGACGCCTGTTAGGATCAGATTCGAGAGATCGTACACCCGGGGCAGTCATGATTGGCCTAATTATCGAGAATGAGAAAAGACAAACATACGAGTCACGATGGCGTATGGTAATTTGGCTAGAACCGGAGTTTTCCCATTAGCCTTTTTTATCGTTGAAAGCAAGTCTGATTATCGATGGACCCACGGCTGTAGACGGTGATAGCTAGGATACTCGATGCTATGGATGTTATAGTTGATTCTATATGCTTTCTTCTATATTTTCTCTGGGTGGGCTATCACCATAGGTTTTCAAAGAGAAGCGGGATCGGGGTTGTCCTTTCTTATTTCTGATGAGACATGTGATAGATGATTTTCACATGTTTACTTGATGGTTGTTGGCCAGATCAGATAGTTGATCTCTGTATACAAATATTATCCTATTTAACTATTGTTAGATATTTTATCGCTCACTAAGATTGTTGTCTAACTCAAGGTTTTATGTTTCCTTCTTATAACCTTGGGATGTTTACCAATTTGAATGTGGCCAGACTGACTAACAGGTAGCAGGTTTGGTATCGTTGTTGTTGTGCGGTGACGAGCAGGAGGCTAGCGTATTATTACTGCCTACTATTTAGCTATTTCTTTTCTATTTCCATTGTACGTTGATGTTATTGAGATTCTGACGGATGTAGTGAGGCATATTGTATAAACAGGTTCTTGTATCGAGAAGTATTGTATCCAAGATTCTATGGTTTTGGAAATTCAATTCTTTGTTTAGTTGTGCTTCATTACTATATCCTATTGTATATTTAATTATTATATATTATCCATGCGTTGTGAGTTATACGACAAGTTTATTACGAGTTATTATACCCTGATGAACGTCCTGTATCGGCCTGAAACGTCGTACAACGCACCTTTTCCTTAGTTCAATGCAGGAGGTACATGGCGGTCATGACATAATTCATCGGGTATTTATACGTAATTAAATATTTATTTTCTTACCTAAATTTTTTTCAGGCTTATTGACTATCCAAAATCGTCTAAAATTCTAATCCTTAGCTAATTACTTAAGGGGTTTACATTCAAACGACTTCCCATAATCATTATTCCTTAAATTTAATTCTTAACTCTTTTGGCTAATCCATTTTGTTTAATCATTCTATCTTTCATACTTTTATAAATAGAAGGAAATCTTGTTGAAAAGTCCCGTTTACTCTCTACTTAATTTATTGGCTTATCCTTACTATCTGGTTTATCTGACATGAAACTTACAAATTTATCATAATTTCAAGACCTCGCGCATCCTTATCGTTAAATACCTTATAGTCAAATTGTGAAATTGAATTTACAAGGTATTCAAAATTCTTTTGTGTAACACCCCGTAATTTTAAATATTAAAATTAACAAATTTTAAGAATACTTAACTGCTAAAGTGAGAATTAAGGGAAACGGGTTACACCATTGCGTTCGTCTCGAAATTCTTCTTGGAATAAAGTCCAAGTTTTCATAAATCGGACTTCGTATGAGGAAGTTATTGCCCTTAGAAGTTTCAGAAATTCAAATAAATTAAAAACAGCTCAGAATTAAATTGGAAATTTGAATTCAAACAAGGAAGCGGGCTGGGCGGGATTTTCCCCGCCCCAGGCCAGGTCGACCAGGGGGTCGAGCTCCCCTATACAGGTCGACCTGGGGGTCGACGTACCCCTCGGGCAGATCTGAACTATGACAATTCTGACCTGTTGCAGAGTCTTTTCTAACCTATTGCTGAGTCACTAGGGCATAGGTGGCAATTCTGGATAACTCTATCTAGTTTGGACGGTTGTGATTGCTCCTACGATAATCTAACGGCTTATATTGATCTAAACTTCTACAAAAGCACGCATAGACTCAAGCTCTAAACCTAAACTAAATTAATCTTTTGGCCTCCATGCTGCTGCTAGAATAGTTCTTCTTCTTAAGCTTAGGAATTGCAAGTCAGGATTCTAATACAAACGACGAACGAATTATTCTCTTCTCTAATCCGTCTTTGTGAGTACAATTTCTTTCACAAAATAATTAATAAATTAATTATGATGAGTTATAATTGGGATTATGAGAACATGTCTGTTGAATCATGTGATGTTACTTAACTTTGTTATCGTCTGTTAGTGAACATATGGCAGTTTTGTTAACTTATGTTAGTAGATCTATTTCATATGTCCAATCACATATGTTTAACTTGATTCATTTTATGACATCATTTTATATGCAAGTTTGGGATGTAAATAATATGCTATTTGTATATGAATCATATACAAGTCTGTATGCGAATTATACACAAGTTTATATGTGAATCAAGTATATATATACATATTCGAGTTTATATGTAAAACATATGATATTAGTTTACGTGTTTTAATTCATATGCAAGTTTGTAGGAATCCATATGCAAGTTTAGGTGAAAACCATATTCACATATGCAAGTTTAGGTGAAAACCATATTCACATATGCAAGTTTGGGGAAAACCATATTCATATATGCAAGTTTAGCTGAAAACCATATTCATATATGCAAGTTCACAATTTCATGTTTAGACCTATATTTAGATCCATGGCAGTACATAGTTTATGCAAATTTATGTTATATATGTTCATTTACTCTGGAAGTAATTGGCTATGCAAACTTATGTTATAACTCTTATTCGCAACTCAGATCTATTTTATGTGTTATGCAAGTTTTGATGTTTCTTTTCTTTTTATGAGTTAGACTACTTGCGAGTCTAGCATATTTCATATTAAACGTATGAACAACGTGGGGACAATGGGAAAATATTTAATATACATATTGTGAATTGGCATAAAATGGCTTTAAAGGCATATAATTAATTTGAGACACTAATTGGTATAATTTATGTACCTGAAAACTATGGACATAATTTAGGTGACAATTATGGACATAGATTAATTTGGAAATTATTGACAATTTGAATAGGGATAATTAATCCATATTGGGGTGAAATAATTATGTGTAATAATAAACGCCTAAGACACGAGGTTAGACTCGTTTGTGGTATAAGACTGCCCGGACCCGCCTGTCAAATCCAGCAACCACAAACGGTAGTCTAATGTGAGAGGTCGAAGGCATAAATTAAATGCGTAACAATTGTAAAGACATGAGGTTAGGCTCGTTTGCGGTATAAGACTGCCCGGACCCGCCCGACAAATCCACCAACCGCAAACGGTAGTCTAATGTGAGAGGTCTTACAAGGTTACGGTTATAATGAATTAAGTAACACTTAACCAAGATAAATGTGTAGTGGGATATGGGGTTAAGTGAGTGACATGGGTGGCATGTGAAATACGATTAGAAACACTTAACCAAGTTGAAACATGTAAGAAGACATGAATAAGAAGGGGGTTAAGTGGGAAATCCTAGCAGGGACCAAGCATAGGTGGAAAGCTTGTGTCAAGCATGGGGGACCCTTTTCAAACCAGTAACACATTAAGTATCTTTGTGAGCCTCGAGCTAGGTCGAGGACGGGACACGCTTACAAGGTTTGATTGTAAGAGGTCAAAACGGGTTAGCGGTTGCAACGCAAGTCCAACGGGTTCATGTGCGTGCGTGGGCCCGGTCTAGTAGGTAAGACGTTATTTCATCGTGTAGATATAAGTTGTGCATCTTTAGTGGTATCGGGTTGCCACTTTGGGGAGTGGTACACCCAACTGTGGTACCAACACGAGTATCTACGAGTTAGGGAGCCGATCGCATGGGGGGTAGTGGGTTCAACTAGTGGAGATAGGGGCAGGCGGCACCTATGAAGACAGCTAGGGGTACACGAAACTACCACTATGATTATTATGTTCAGTAGACGGGATCAACTTTTAGGGTGACTAGTAATGGTGCAGTATAGCAATTATCCTATAGTGATTAGGAGCGCGATTAACGCTAGCATATTCCTCTTGTTTGTTTTGTCTTGCCCATTTGCTTCACAGTCATTCCTTGTTTTACCAGTTTATGCCTTATCCCAATTACTTTAATAATTATATTGTTAAAGCTATTGGGCTCGCCAGACTTTTTGTCTGACCCCCTTTATTTTCGCCTCTTTTCTTCCTCCCCCCCCCCTAAGTTTCTCAGGGTGGGACTAGTGCTAGTGGAGCTTGATTTGGACCTCTTTCTCTCTTTGGGAAGTGCTTGGATTGATGAAAGTAAAGTTCAGCTTATCTCTTTTATGGCTACTTATGTTGGGGTTATGCTTTTTACTTTATGTACTCAGAAAATAATTTGTCAAGATGGATATTAAGTGTACTTGGTTTTATTGTTGGTTTTTGATGTTGTTGTAACCAAACTATTTCTCCGCTGCAATAAAAGTTGTTTTAATTTTTCAAGTACCAATATATGTATCTGTCTTGTTATATTCTTTTCTATACACCAATAATACTCCATGAAAGTTATTGCATTCCCTTTGAGAGTGACATTAATGGACGTGGGGTGTTACACGTGGTATCAGAGCTGAAGGTTACCAAGAACTGATAAGAGATTTTGAAAAACAGTTTTTCAAAAACATTTTATAAAGAAATACTTTCAAAAATAGGTTTTAAGGAGAGTATTTTCAAGAGAAAAGTTTGTTTTAGAAACATAACCCCCAAGAGCCATATATCTTTCCTTCGATTCTTCGTTTTGAATCTCTTCCTTTTTCTTTTCAGCATGTCTGGGGTACCCGAGATGCCCGAGGGCATACCGATACCAACCAGGTTCAGAATGTATCTGGAGGCTAAGGCCACCGCCGCAGGCCCAGCAGATGTTCCTCCTCCCCCAGCTGCAGCCGCTCCTCCTCCCCCTCCCCGCGTTGATACTTTTTCGAAGATATGCAAAGACTTTCGGGCAATGGGCGGGAAACCTTTTCACGGGTCAGAGACGTTTGTTGATCCTCGAAATTGGCTTAAGAAGGTGGAAGATTTGTTTGGTATCTTCGAGATAGAAGATGGAAGGAAGGTCCAATTAGCTGCTTGGTTAATGAAGGACGAAGCCTCGTTTTGGTGGGAGGTCACGAATGTAGAGCATCCAGTGGAGACATGGATGGATTTCAGGCATAGGTTCGAGATGAAATTTCTCTCATGAGCAGAAGAGAATTTATACATGGAGAGGTTCTTGGCATTGAAGCAGGGGAATTTATCAATAAAGGAGTACGTCAACAAGTTCAATTAGTTAGTGAGATTTGGCTTAGACTTGGTGAACACACCTGAAAAGAAGGCCCTGAGATTCGTTAAAGGTTTGAATGAGCCGTTACATGGGTTGGCTATGACCCACATTCCTATGGGGGCTACCTTTGAGAAACTGGTTGACATGGCGCTTATGCATGAAGAGGAGAAAGGCGCTAATGCTAATAAGGCACCCAAAAAGAAAGGGGATCAAAAGAAGTCACAGTAGCAACCTAAGAAAGGTGGTAAGGATAACAATAGCAAAGGAAAGAAAAGGTTCTTTAATTGTGGAACACCAGGCCATCTGAGCAAGGACTGTAGGAAGAAGAAGAAGACTGGTTGTTTCAACTGTGGTGAGGCAGGACATCTAATTAAAGACTGCCTGAGAAGACAAGGGCAAAAGCAGAGGACAAGGTCTACTTCTAGAGGGCAGGTTCACGCTCTCATGGCACCAGGGTAGGCAAGAGGGCAGGTTATGCTCTCATGGCACCAGGACAGGAGAGAGGTAAAAACATTTCTGTTGAAAGTTTGGTTTTTCTGTTTGATCATCCCGTTCATACTTTGTTTGATTCTGGCGCTTCACACTCGTTTGTATCTGCTTCGTTAGTTGAAACACTGCACCTAAATACTAGTCTAGTTACGGATCCCATAGTAGTCTTAAATCCTATTGGTGGTTCGGCTCATCTTTCAATGATTTGTCGGGATTTGAGAGTGTCTGTCTTAGGCTTTGGGTTTGAATGCAATGCCTTCGTTCTTGGCTTCACGGGCTATTGGTTCATTCTAGGCATGGATTGGTTTTCCAATAATGGTGCCATCCTCGATTGTGAAAAGAGAGTTGTTAGACTTATGACTCGCCTCGGTAACACTCTCAATATATCTTGTAATCCCATACATTCTGTTATGCTTAGCTACCTGGAATCTCTTGATGTGTCTGTTGAAAACTTGCAGTCTGTTAGAGTAGACCGTGAATACTCATATGTATTTGAAGAGGTAAAGGGCTTACCTCCGAAGCGGGAGATAGACTTTCGCATATACCTTGTGGATAAAGCAAAACCCGTAGCTCTACCCGTTATACATATGGCTCCATGGAAGAGAAAATAGCTCAGCAAGCAAGTCAAAGAGTTGCTCGAAAAAGGGTTTATAAGGCGGAATATTTCTGAATGGGGTGCTCCAGTAGTATTCGCAACCAAAGCGGATGGTTCACTTCGCCTATGCGTTGATTATAGGGAGCTAAACAAGCTGACCTAGAAAAATAGGCACCCACTTCCAAGAATAGATGACTTGTTTGATCAGCTTGTAGGTGCGTCGGTTTTCTCCCAACTAGATCTGGCTACTGGGTTTCATCAGCTAAGAGTGGCAGAACAACATTTATAAGACCGCGTTCACAACCCCAGATGGTTTCGTCGAATGGCTTGTCATGCCTTTCGGCTTGACAAACGCACCCGCTTACTTCGTTGACTTGATGAGCAGGGTGTTCAGGGAGTTCCTAAATAAGTTTGTGCTGGTCTTCGTAGACGACATTTTGATTTTCTCGAAGAATGAATAAGAGCATGCTTTGCATTTAAGGGAAGTCATGGATATTCTTCGTGTACATCAGCTGAAAGCCAAATTCTCCAAATGCCATTTCTGGAGAGAGGAAATGAGGTTTCTTGGACATGTGGTGTCCAAAGAAGGGATAGCTGTGGACCCCGCAAAAGTAGTTGCAGTGCAAGATTGGAAGGTTCCACGGAATGCAACCGAAGTCCGAAGCTTTCTCAGGCTAGCGGGCTTTTACCGAAAGTTCATTAAAGACTTTGCAAAAATCTCAGCCCCACTCACAAGATTGACAAAGAAGAACCTAATTTTTTCTTGGGATTTGAATTGCGATATTTCTTTCCAACATTTGAAAAGGGCTCCAACAACAGCCCCAGTTCTGACGTTACCTGATGGGAGCAAAATGTTTACCGTGTACACAGACGCATGCAGTACAGGGTTGGGCGCTGTCTTGATGCAAGAAGGCAAGGTAGTTTGTTATGGGGGAAGGCAATTGAAGGTACATGAGAAAAACTACCCAACTCATGATTTGGAGCTAGCTGCCATTGTTTTCGCTCTAAAGTCATGGCGTCATTACCTACTAGGAGAAAGGTTTGAATTGTTTACTGACCATTAATCATTAAAGTACCTTTTTTCACAGAAAGATCTTAACTTAAGACAACAAATGTGGATGGAATTTCTGGCCTTATATGATTTTGAGATTCCCTATACCCCTGGCAAGGGCAATGTGGTAGCAGACGCCTTGAGTAGAAAGAATCTGACCTTGAGTTCTCTCTTTGTAGAAAGGCAAAGCTTGGAGTACATAGCAAACTTTAACTTTAGACCCTCCTCTGAAATTGTACCCGGTCTGTTAGCATCGCTAGAGGTGCAGCCTGATCTTTTGGACTCAATAGGGACCGCACAATGAGAAGACCCTCAGTTAGTTGATATGATGGATAAGCTAGTTAGGGGTGAGACTTTTAGTCACCTTAATAGATATTCCATCGATGATAAGGGTTGGTTGGGATGGGATGGAAGGCTATGCGTCCCACAAGTAAGGGATTTGGTGAAGACGGTTCTCGAAGAAGCACGCCATTCTAAGCTGACCATACACCCAGGTGGAGACAAGATGTATAAAGATATAAAAAGGGTTTTCTTTTGGAATGGCATGAAGAGGGACGTAGCTGAGTTCGTCACTAAGTGCTTGATATGCCAGCAAGTCAAAGCGGAGCAAGAGAAGCCTGGTGGTCTGCTTCATCCTCTAGAGGTCCTACAGTGGAAGTGGGATAGCATTTCGGTGGATTTTGTTGATGGGTTGCCTAGGTCAAGAAGGGGCAATACCAGTATTTGGGTAATAGTGGACAGGCTCACTAAAAGCGCTCACTATATACCTGTTAAGAGTAGAAGGACTGCCTTGTCCCTAGCATCCATTTATCTTAAAGAGATAGTTCGACTCCATGGGATACCCTCCATCATAGTGAGTGATCGAGATCCTATCTTTACGAGCGAGTTTTGGAAGAGTTTGCAAGAGGTTGTAGGCACACAATTATGCTTAAGCACGGCCTACCACCCCCAAACCGACGATCAGACAGAAAGGGTGAATAGAGTATTGGAAGACCTCTTGAGGTTGTACATTCTTGACTTTGGAGGGACATAGGAGGATCATCTTCCATTGGTGGAATTCGCTTACAACAATAGCTACTAGGCCACCATAGGCATGGCGCCCTATGAAGCTTTTTACGGAAGACCATGCCTGTAGTGACCCGGAAAATCTGAACCAATTTAAATTTTTTAAATTGGCTAAAATAGTGGATTTTAAATATTTAAAATAAATATTTTAAATAATAAAGATGAAAACTGAGTTTGAATCGACAATTGAAAAGGAATATAATTAATTCTAATTATAAACAAGGCCTGAAATGGCGCGGTAGTTTCGAAATTTGAATTCAAACTTTGACCGATTGTACCGGGTGCAAAACAAAACGGATTTGAGTGAGACTAAAAATATTTAAATCTGTTTGTGAATACCTTTCTAACGAATCTAAAAAATCGAAATTTCACAGCGGGAAACAAAAGTTATCGCCAAATGAATTTTCTGAAAGGTCGTTATGGAATTTATATAGCCCGTGAAATTGGCCATTTTGCAAACGACCTCAGAATTCGACGAAACCACTTTTGTTGGATCCGGGAAGTGAAGTTATTGCTAGGTTTCAAATTTCATAATTATTGAAGCTAGTATGTGAGCGTGGCAAAGGAAAATGTGTTTTGGTCAATTACAGTTAAATTAGATCGACCAGAAATTGGCCATTTTTCAAACTGTCTCAGAATTCGACGAAACTAGTTTTGTTAGGATCGTATCGTCAATACGAAGCTAGAAATAATTTTTCTGGAATTTTTAGAATCAGTTTGTGGCCCTGGCAAATTGAAATGTACGTTCAAATTAAATATTGAATGTTTTATATTTTAATTTGAATGAATACTGACTGAAACATTCGAATGGGCCTTCAAAACATATCCCATTGTGTTCAGAATGGGGGTAAAATGCTAGGGACGACAGTCATTGGGTTTGGATTGGAGTTCGTAAGAGATGGGGGGTATTTTCGGATTTTTGAAATTAATAAATATAAAAAAATATAGGCCGACCAATCACAATCCTTCTCCTACCTCGCTCAGGCCCGTAACCCCCAAATCGACGGCGACTCCCCCGTTGTTCCTTCTCTCCTCTTTTCCTCTTCCATCTCGCAACAAAACACCTCGCTCCTGTTGAGGAATTTGTAGATCTTCTTCCGAGCTTTAAATCCATGTAAAGTTTGCAAATTTTCATTGAGAATTGAGAGAGAATCACCCTCGTGAAGATCCGGTCTTTGAAGCTCCGCCGGCAACGCCAGGCACCACCGAGTGGGGGCCCACCTGCCTCCGCCTGAGCGCCTCTCGGAGCTCTTGGATGTGGCGCAACCCAATCTCAACAACGCTCAACGGATTTTGCAAGAATCGAGGACCTAGTTTTGAATGCTCGTGGAAGGTATACGGCTTGATTATTCTGAGCTGGTTTTGACACTTTAAAGTGTCGCGAAATTCGTCCATCTTTGAAAAATCATATCTTTTTCATGTGTTGACGAAATTCGATGAAACAGGAGACACCGGGACCGTGAGGACGTCCTCTACATTTTAGAAGAGACCGCATATTTTTCTGAGCCTTCTGCAATTTTTGGTGGAGTGGAACCCAATGTGAGATTTCTAATTTATAAACGATATGGAAAACGACGATGTATAAATTATATAATCGATGTATGAGTTATATAAGCGTTGTACACCTCATGTATAAGCGTTGTATAAGTTGTACGTTCGATGTATAAGTTATATATGCGTTGTAAAAATTATATTTGTGTTGAATAGAAGTGAAATGCTTATATATATATATATATACGCCCCTCGTCCACAAACCATGGACGATATTTATTGATTGTGATTGGTGTGAAAATTGATTGATTACGAACGGTTGATTATAATTGTTTGTGGTTGAAATTGATTGATTGTGGTTGAAAAATACCCGTTTGTGGTTGAGAATTATTTGGTTGAAATCACATAGGATTAGTTTGTGGAAATGAAAAATATATACATGCCGCTTGCGTGTGAACTAGATGCATGATTCCCCATTGTCAAAAGCTGCTAGGCTTTAAGGTAGAGTGAGGAGCCGTACTAGGGACGACCCCGGTTTTAACTACCCTGCCGTTATGCTGCCGGAATTTTGAATAATATTCATGTGTTAGAATTATTTTCCTGTGTTGAAACTATATTCGTGTGTTGTATAGAAAACCTTCATGTGTTGAATTGAAATTCATTCGTTGAATAGAATTCATGTGTTGAAAGGTATTCGTGTTTTAAATAAATTTTTTTGCAATAAAAATCAACTTTTTATCTATATATATAAACTATAGATAACCTTCATGTGTTGAATTGAAATTCATTCGTTGAATAGAATTCATGTGTTGAATGGTATTCATATTTTGAAAGAAATTGTTTTATAATAAAAATCATATTTTTATTACCTATATGAACTATATAAAATAATCTTGTTTTGAAATAAATTGTTTTATAACAAAAATCATATTTTTATTACCTATATGAACTATATAAAATACTCTTGTTTTGAAATAAATTGTTTTATAATAAAAATCATATTTTTATTACCTATATGAACTATATAAAATACTCTTGTTTTGAAATAAATTGTTTTATAATAAAAATCATACTTTTATTACCTATATGAACTATATAAAATAATCGCGTTTTGAAATGAATTGTTTTACAATAAAAATCACCTTTCTATCATATACATGAATAATTAAAGATAGTGAAGTGTTGGAATAGAAGTCGGTTGGATAAAAATATCATTTTTATCAAATGTATGAAAAGGAAATGGTTTTGAAATCGAAGGATCGATTATATTTTTATATATATATAAATATATAATTAAAATATATCGAATAACGAAGCTGCAGTTCGTGTTTTGAAACCGTGATTTCAAACGATTAGTTCGGGGGATCCGACTATCGGATTTTCCCGAAACCGAAACCGTTGGGTTCGCTTTGGAAATATCTTTCCAACGACACCAACTTTGCAAAGATCCAACGGTTGGATTGTTTGGAATGTTTAATTCAAATCTGGAGAAAAACAGCGCCAGAATCAATTATATTTATATATATATATATAAATATAAATATAATTATATTAAATCGAATAACGACGCTGTAGTTCGTATTTTGAAATCGAAACTTCAAACGATTATACCGGGAGATCCGACCGTCGGATTTTCCCGAAACTGAAACCGTTGGATTTGTTTTGGAAAGATCTTTCTAATGATGTAAATTTTGTGAAGATCCAACGGTTGGATTGTTCAGGCACTATAATCCACTCCGTGTGGACCGGCCCTGTCGCTCCAAGGGGCAGTTGCGGCTGTTCCGGGGGCTCAGGCTAGAGAGTCTCGAAGTCGGTAAGGACTATCTTTTGCCTTGGTTCATGACGGAAATCCAATTTCCAAATACGTGACTGTGCGGTTTTGATTGTATACCTATATATGGCGACATAGTGGTATGGGGCATTAATGCCGTCTATGATTGATACTTATGATTTGAAATGGCTTTTGAAACATATAAACACTAGTAATAATATGAAATTCTTTTGTTTTATTCGTATCAAGCATATTTTGGCCATTATAAGGTAAAAACTCTATCCTCCGGTTTGCGTTGCATTATGTGATGGGAACTGAGTCTTATAATGGCTTCATTTTTATAAAAAGCATTGCGATGTTTAAAGATTTACTTGTTTTAAAGCACTGGCAATCCAATGGAGAAAATCGGTTCCACGAAAGTGGCGTGGTCCTGTGATTAGCCATATTTTAAATGTGTTGAGTAGATTTCTCATACCAGTCCCATGACTGACTCGTAGTTTGTTTCACTTTCAAACTCGGGTGCCCCTTTTTCTACACGGGCAGCCTTGTATTCAGGTTTTAGCAGGCTTTTTCTAGATAGCTGGAGCTGAAGATGGATTCTATCATTTATCTCTTTTTATGTTGTTCAGCTCCTATTGTACATATTATGTTTGTTTTTCCGCTGTGGACATTTATGTATAGCTGAACTGTACTTGTACTAAGTATGATCCTGTATACTGTGTAACTCTGATGATTAATTTTATCCAGTATATTCTATTGTGCATTATCTTTTGTATTTATTTAATTCTGTTCTGCTATTATATGTTTATGTGTTATATTCCAAGGATTACCCTTGCCGCTGTCAGTATCGGGGTTTGGGGTCGTCTCATTTGGTATCAGAGCTTTGGTTAAGCCTAGTTCTGGAATATAACATATTAACGAACTCGTCAGAAATAGAACCAGTAGTGTTTTAGGACGGGTAACTCATTACAGATAGGATCAGTAATATCCTAGTATGAGTAGCAGAATGAAATAACAACTAGATAGATACACTTACAATCAAGTATTTGTCTCTATATTTTGAAATATCTTTTCTGTTGACTTGACACTTTGTCTGCTAATTACAAACGCTCTAGAAAATGAGTGCCAGAAACAGAAGAAGTAATACTGACCCGGATATTGAAGCCCTATTTAAGAAATATAGGAATCTGGGTGGAAAGCCGTTCTCGGGCGAAGAATCTATTATGAGAACACAAGCTTGGATTCGTTCAGCTGAGAAAATCTTCGAAGGATTAAAGCTGAGGGATGACCAGAAAAGATTACTGGCCTCCTGGGCACTCAAAGACGAAGCTTTGTTCTGGTGGGATTCGGTCATCAAGGATAATCCAGAAGGTGATATCACCTGGGATAGATTCAAAGTGATTTTTCTGGAAAGATTTACTCCTCCTGAAGCAATTGAGCGACTATGTGATGAATTTTCTTATCTGATACAAGGAGATATGACCATTCCCGAATATCATAAGAAATTCAATGAACTTTCTCACTTTGCCCCTCATCTAATTGAAAATCCGAAGAGGAAGAATATGAGATTTATCAACGGGCTTCAAAGGAAATATCAGAACAGTGTAATGAGGAACGTGAAGCTCCCCTTTTCTGAAATGATATACATGGCTTACCAGTACGAGGATCTCGATAAGAAAGGTATGTTACAGTACGAAGAGGAAGCCAGCTCTAGTAATTAAATTGAGTCTAAAACTGATCGTCCTGAGGCCAGTACGATGTCTGAGGTCAGTAAGAAGCCCAGTGCCAAGAGAAAAAGGGCAAAATCTGAGAAGGAACCAGTAACGACAGCTGTATGCTCTAACTGCAATAGGCAAGGACATCTCTCGATAAGTTGCCGATCTCTAAAGAAACAAAGCAAGGAAGGATCTAAGTCTAATAAGAAGTTTCAAGAGACCAGAGAATGCAGCATTTGCCATCAGTTTGGCCATGTAAAGCAGGATTGTCGGCTGTTAAAGGCAACCAAGGAGGCTCAGGTAAATGAAGTAGCAGAAACCTCAGCATCCTCAGATAGTCAGGGAAGGTCTAATGTTTTAGAAGGCACGCTTACTGTCAAAAACATTCCGGTCAAAGTACTGTTTGATACAGGCGCGTCGCGTAGCTTCATTGCCAAGAATGCAGTTAAGAAGTTGGATTTGAATTTGAAGAAGCTCAAAGAACCAATGACTGTCCAAAATCCGGTTGGGGGTTCCATCGATCTCAGTTGGGTTTGTGCAGTACCAGACTCTTTTTCCTGCTATAAATTCCCTACTATCTCTATCGTCATGAATTTTACTGAATTCGATTTTATTTTGGGATTGGATTGGCTAACCAAATATGAGGAAGAGGTTAGATGCGCCGAGAGAGTTGTTAGGGCTAAGGTTAAATCAGGGAATTATATAACCATACCGTGTGAAGGTCAGAATTCTAATAGAAAAGACTTCTGGGTAGCTCTCGATGTTTCTCCAGCCCAAATAGAAAATATCCTTGAAGTCACAGAGAATATTCCCGACTTAGTGAAAGATATTCCTGTTGTCAAGAATTATGCGGATGTGTTTGAAGAAGTTGTTCGCTTACCTCCACAGAGAGAAATTGATTTCAAAATTGGTTTAATTCCGAATGCAAGGCCGGTAGTTCACGCTATTCGAAGAATGTCCTTGAAAGAGAAAGAAGAACTTGACAATCAAACACGACAGCTAGTATGGAAGGGTCTGATCAGGCCTAGTTTCTCTGATTGGGGAGCAGCAGTGGTGTTTGTCCCAAAATCAGACGGTACTCTGCGACTATGTGTGGATTATAGCGATTTGAACAAGCAGACAATAAAGAACAAATATCCCTTGCCGCGAATCAATGATTTATTGGATCGTCTGAATGGAGCACAAGTATTTTCAAGGATGGACCTAGCTACAGGCTTCCATCAGCTTCGAATTGCCGAAGAGTGTATTCCAATGACAGCATTCAGAGGTCCAGACTTATTCTACGAGTGGTTAGTAATGCCGTTCGGCTTATGTAACGCTCCAGCTTACTTCGTCGATCTGATGAATAGAGTGTTAAGAGGGGTTTTGAATAAATCTGTTCTGGTTTTTATTGATGATATTCTAATCTTCTCTAAATCAAAGGTCGAACATGAAAAACATTTGGAACAGGTTCTGGAAATCCTCAGAAGGAATGTATTAAAAGCCAAACTATCCAAATGTATATTCTGGCAAGATGAAGTGAGATTTCTAGGCCACGTCGTATCGAAAGAAGGAATTTTTGTGGATCCAAGTAAAATCACAGCTATTCAAAACTGGAAACAGCCTAGTACTCCTACAGAGGTTCGCAGTTTTCTTGGATTGGCTAGTTATTACCGGAAGTTCATTAAAAACTTTTCAAAGATATCTGGTCACTTAACGAAGCTTACAAAGAAGCAGTCTAAATTCAAATGGATTCCAGAAAGTGAAGAGGCTTTTGAAGAGCTAAAGTTAAGATTAACGACAGCTCCAGTGTTAACCATCATCGATGGCAATCAGGATTTGAAAGTCTGGACAGATGCTTCTAGAGAAGGACTTGGCGCAGTGTTAATGCAAATAGGTCAAGTGATTGCTTATGCTAGCCGTCAGCTGAAGCCGCATGAGAAAAAATACGTAACTCATGATCTTGAGTTATTGGCTATAGTATTCGCCTTGAAAATCTGGAGAAACTACCTTCTGTGTGAGAGATTTGAACTGTTTACAGATCACCAGTCATTAAAGTATCTGTTCACCTAGAAAGACTTGAATCTGAGGCAGCAACGTTGGCTAGAGTTCCTTGCTGCATACGATTTCGAGATTATATACACTCCAGGGAAAGACAATGTCGTGGCCGATGCGTTAAGCCGAAAGAATGTGATGATCGCCAGCTTTATTATTGCGACTTCCTTGATTGACAAAATATCTATTCTTCAGAAGGAGGATAACTTTATTAAGGATATGATCAAAAGGATTCAGAAAGGCGAACCCTCGTGTTTTCAAATAGATAACGATGGGACTCTGAGATTGAAAGGAAGGATTTGTGTTCCCGACATCCCCGAGTTAAAAAGGGAAGTGTTAGACGAGTGTCACAAATCCAAGCTGAGTATCCATCCCGGTGTGGCCAAAATGCATAACGACCTCAAGCGAACATTCTTGGTGGAAGGCTATGAAAAGAGACGTTTCAATATATGTTAGCCGATGCCCTAGTTGCCAGCTTGTCAAAAGCGACCAATAGAAACTTGCTGGACTGTTACAACCGCTAGACGTTCCAGGCTGGAAGTGGGAACATATTTCCATGGACTTCATTGATGGTTTGCCCAGAACAAGAAAAGGAAATGACAGTATTTGGGTGATCGTAGATCGCTTCACGAAGACCGCCCATTTCATACCTGTCAAATCAAACAGAACTGCTCAGAGTCTGGCGCAGATTTATTTCAAGGAAATTGTTAGACTACACGGAGTGCCGATCAGTATAGTGAGTGATAGAGATCCAATATTCACTAGCAAATTCTGGGAGGCATTTCAAGTAGAGCTGGGAACGAAGCTGAACTTGAGCACCGCCTATCATTCTCAGACAGATGGTCAAATTGAGAGGGTGAATCGTATTTTAGAAGATCTATTGCGGGCTTGTGTTCTCAATTTCAGTGGATCATGGGAAGACCATTTACATTTGGCAGAGTTCTCGTATAACAACTGCTACCAGGCGAGCCTGACAATGTCGCCATTCGAAGCATGGTATGGTAAACCGTGCCGATCCCCTGCTTGTTGGGTCGAACCCGGTAACAGACTTGTATTGGGCCCTGATATGATCCGAGAAGCTGCCGACAAAGTCGATTTCGTTAAGAAATGATTACTCGCCGCTCAAAGCCGACAAAAGAGCTATGCCGATAAAAGAAGAAGAGATATATCATTTGCTGTTGGCGACTATGTATATTTGAAAGTATCACCGATGAGAGGAGTTATCCGGTTCGGTAAAACAGGGAAATTGGCGCCCAAATTCATTGGTCCATTTCCTATTCTTGAATGGGTTGGAACCCTCGCTTATAGGGTTCAATTTCCTGATTGGTTGCCTGGGGTACATGATTTATTTCACATATCTCAACTTCGAAAGCACGTTCATGATCCAGACTTGATCGTAGAAGAAGCTGCACAACAGGATATTGAAAGTACTCCAGAATTATCTGTGAGAAGAGAGCCGCTAAAGATCATTGGCAAAGAAACCAAAGAGCCGAGGAACAAGAAAGTTCACTTAGTCAAAGTGCAATGGAGTGGAGATCCGAGAGATTGTACTTGGGAAACTGAGGAGAGCTTTCTGAAAGCCTATCCTAAGTGTCGTGTGGATATCTCTGATTGACTCCGGTGCAAGGTACATTTACCATACTTTGCATTACCATTTAGTTCTCTACTTTGTTGTTGTTTTCTTTCCATCGATGTACACTTTTACTTCTATGGTCTGATTAATTTAAAAAGAGTGTATGAATTAATTTGTATGATTTTGAAAAGTTAAAAACAAATTGCTTGTTGTTTGTGTTGTGTGATAATAGATCTGATTAATTAAATTATTAGAGTGATAGTTAATTAAAATCACACATTGAACTGATATAAAAATAGATAGAAATATATATACATGTGCATTATATATGTTTGAACAGGTAAATGGAATAGCTGTTGAGTAAAGAAATTTATTTGCGTGCCCGACAAATAGGTAAACCTTAATGAGTTGGATGCGAAATATTATTATATCAACTCCTGTAAATGCCATTGGATGCGGAGTGCTGGTTGTTCTGTGTGAAATAATAAAAGTCGCCATAGGATAGTAACAATTAAATTTGAACTACACTACATGGCATACTTCTTGAAGATAGGCATACTTCATCATATACCACATAAGCACTTGGAGCTTGTGTGACGAGGTTGAAGATTTACCATACGAGCGAGAGGCTTGTATGGCGATGATTATATTTTACAGGTTGAACTGATGACTGATATGGACTATTTAAATTGTAACGGTAAATTGCCAGATTAATAAAAACCCCACACGGGTCTGGAGTTGACAATAATCACGTCTCTCTAGTCATTAGATACGGCACATGGACTATTTATTTCCCACACGGGACGAGGTGACTAGGATTTATCCTCTGAAGCAATTAAAAATACACACTCCCTCAGGCTTTGAAAGGGTGACGAGAATTTATTCTCTGGAGTTATTATCTATACACGCTCCCCTGTAAACACCAGAATATATCACTATAAATATGTGTATGCTTATTAGGATTTATTGGGTATCTAATACGGCCCAATAAATTTCCAAACCTCTCCCCGTACAAAGGAGGTTATGGCGAAATTTTTCGAAAATTCCGGGTGTTAGCCAAATTTTTGAAGAATTTGAAAATTCTCAGAAACTGAAAAGTCTGAGAACGGAAGCCAGATTGAACATAGAGTTGATTAATCAAACCACTTTCGACCTTGTTCCTTTTCGGGGACGAAAAGTTTTAAGTGGGGGAGATTGTAACGACCCGGAAAATCTGAACGAATTTAAATTTTTTAAATTGGCTAAAATAGTGGATTTTAAATATTCAAAACAAATATTTTAAATAATAAAGATGAAAACTGAGTTTGAATCGACAATTGAAAAGGAATATAATTAATTCTAATTATAAACAAGGCCTGAAATGGCGCGGTAGTTTCAAAATTTGAATTCAAACTTTGACCCACCGTACCGGGTGCAAAACAAAACGGATTTGAGTGAAACCAAAAATATTTAAATCTGTTAGTGAATACCTTTCTAACGAATCTGAAAAATCGAAGTTTCATAGTGGGAAGCAAAAGTTATGGCCAAATGAATTTTCTTAAAGGTCGCTATGGAATTTATATAGCCCGTGAAATTGGCCATTTTGCAAACGACCTCGGAATTCGACGAAACCACTTTTGTTGGAT
The DNA here is from genome assembly GCA_030737875.1 of Allium sativum. Taxonomy (NCBI): domain Eukaryota; kingdom Viridiplantae; phylum Streptophyta; class Magnoliopsida; order Asparagales; family Amaryllidaceae; genus Allium; species Allium sativum. The sequence continues at coordinate 417,907,434 of CM060910.1, read as the reverse complement.
CCGGGATGTGAAGTTATTACTAGGTTTCAAATTTCATAATTTTTGAAGCTAGTATGTGAGCGTGGAAAAGGAAAATGTGTTTTGGTCAATTACAGTTAAATTAGATCGACCAGAAATGGGCCATTTTTCAAACGGTCTCAGAATTCTACGAAACTAGTTTTGTTAGGACCGTATCGTCAATACGAAGCTAGAAATAATTTTTTTGGAATTTTTAGAATCAGTTTGTGGCCCTGGTAAATTGAAATGTACGTTCAAATTAAATATTGAATGTTTTAAATTTTAATTTGAATGAATACCGACTGAAACATTCGAATGGGCCTTCGAAACATATCCCATTGTGTTCGAAATGGGGGTAAAACGCTAGGGACGACAGTCGTTGGGTTTGGATTGGGGTTCGTAAGAGATGGGGGGTATTTTCGGATTTTTGAAATTGATAAAAAAAAAATATAGGCCGACCAATCACAATCCTTCTCCTACCTCGCTCAGGCCCGTAACCCCCAAATCGACGGCGACTTCCCCTTTGTTCCTTCTCTCCTCTTTTCCTCTTCCATCTCGCAACAAAACACCTCGCTCCTGTTGAGGAATTTGTAGATCTTCTTCCGAGCTTTAAATCCATGTAAAGTTTGCAAATTTTCATTGAGAATTGAGACAGAATCACCCTCGTGAAGATCCGGTCTTCGAAGCTCCGCCGGCAACGCCAGGCACCACCGAGTGGGGGCCCACCTACCTCCGCCTGAGCGCCTCTCGGAGCTCTTGGATGTGGCGCAACCCGATCTCAACAACGCTCAACGGATTTTGCAAGAATCGAGGACCTAGTTTTGAATGCTCGTGGAAGGTATACGGCTTGATTATTCTGAGCTGGTTTTGACACTTTAAAGTGTCGCGAAATTCGTCCATCTCTGAAAAATCATATCTTTTTCATGTGTTGACGAAATTCGATGAAACAGGAGACACCGGGACCGTGAGGACATCCTCTACATTTTAGAAGAGACCGCGTATTTTTCTGAGCCTTCTGCAATTTTTGGTGGAGTGGAACCCAATGTGAGATTTCTAATTTATAAACGATATGGAAAACGACGATGTATAAATTATATAATCAATGTATGAGTTATATAAGCGTTGTACACCTCATGTATAAGCGTTGTATAAGTTGTACGTTCGATGTATAAGTTATATATGCGTTGTAAAAATTATATTAGTGTTGAATAGAAGTGAAATGCTTATAATATATATATATATATATATATATATATATATATACGTCCCTCGTCCACAAACCATGGACGATATTTATTGATTGTGATTGGTGTGAAAATTGATTGATTACGAACAGTTGATTATAATTGTTTGTGGTTGAAATTGATTGATTGTGGTTGAAAAATACCCGTTTGTGGTTGAGAATTATTTGGTTGAAACGACATAGGATTAGTTTGTGGAAATAAAAAATATATACATGCCGCCTGCGTGCGAACTAGATGCATGATTCCCCATTGTCAAAAGCTGTGAGGCTTTAAGGTAGAGCGAGGAGCCATACTAGGGACGACCCCGGTTTTAACTACCCTGCCGTTATGCTGCCGGAATTTTGAATAATATTCATGTATTAGAATTATTTTCCTGTGTTGAAACTATATTCGTGTGTTGTATAGAAAACCTTCATGTGTTGAATTGAAATTCATTCGTTGAATAGAATTCATGTGTTGAAAGGTATTCGTGTTTTAAATAAATTGTTTTGCAATAAAAATCACATTTTTATCTATATATATAAACTATAGAAAACCTTCATGTCTTGAATTGAAATTCATTCGTTGAATAGAATTCATGTGTTGAATGGTATTCATATTTTGAAAGAAATTGTTTTATAATAAAAATCATATTTTTATTAACTATATGAACTATATAAAATAATCTTGTTTTGAAATAAATTGTTTTATAATAAAAATCATATTTTTATTACCTATATGAACTATATAAAATACTCTTGTTTTGAAATAAATTTTTTTATAATAAAAATCATATTTTTATTACCTGTATGAACTATATAAAATACTCTTGTTTTGAAATAAATTGTTTTATAATAAAAATCATACTTTTATTACCTATATGAACTATATAAAATAATCGCGTTTTGAAATGAATTGTTTTACAATAAAAATCACCTTTCTATCATATACATGAATAATTAAAGATAGTGAAGTGTTGAAATAGAAGTCGGTTGGATAAAAATATCATTTTTATCAAATGTATGAAAAGGAAATGGTTTTGAAATCGAAGGATCGATTATATTTATATATATATATGTATAAATATATAATTAAAATATATCGAATAACGAAGCTGCAGTTCGTGTTTTGAAACCGTGATTTCAAACGACTAGTGCGGGAGATCCGACTATCGGATTTTCCCGAAACCGAAACCGTTGGGTTCGCTTTGGAAATATCTTTCCAACGACACCAACTTTGCAAAGATCCAACGGTTGGATTGTCTGGAATGTTTAATTCAAATATGAAGAAAAACAGCGCCAGAATCGATTATATTTATATATATATAAATATAATTATATTAAATCGAATAACGACGCTGCAGTTCGTATTTTGAAATCGAAACTTCAAACGATTATACCGGGAGATCCGACCGTCGGATTTTCCCGAAACTGGAACCGTTGGATTCGTTTTGAAAAGATCTTTCTAATGATGTAAATTTTGTGAAGATCCAACAGTTATATTTTCAGATATGTGTAAATCAAATCTGAAGAAAAACAACGCCACGGCCGCGTTATGGCCCGAAGCGTCGTTTTGAATAAATTGGCTATTTTAAAATAAATAAAAATAGTGATAAATCATTATAAAATATTATAAATGATATGGATGTGAAATTTAGGAACTAACTGAAGGTTGGCTAAGTCGAATGGTTTCTTGGGTATTGATCTGATGTTGGTTTCGGCCTTCGGGGTTAATATTTGGGAAATCGTTCTCTTACTGATTGACGGTTAGTGACTAATGAATTGAAATGATGTGTAGTAGTGTTTGTGTAGCACTTGTTTATTATATACGCGTGTTGCTCAAAAAGACTGGGTTTATCCCATTCTGAATAACTGAATCGACGATAAGAAATCTAAGATGAAGACGGTGGTCGAAGACCGGAGATCTTCACCTCGTTTGGATGGTAACCGAGGTCCTGATTGGGAGGCATCCCGAAATATGGATAATGAGTGGTGATCGTCCAGACGTACGTGGTGATCGATGGGTTTGCGAGGTATATAGTGCCTCCGGTTTCGTTCAGACCCAGAACGGACTTGCAAATGGACAGTGTGTCTGACATTGGAATTTATTCTGTGTGATTGATAGCCATCAGTTGCACGGTGTTAATTGCCTTTGTGGCATGCTAAGATGCAGTGATCAGGGCTTCTTTTGAAAAGCAAAGTCTTGTGGTGATGATTAAAGCACCGCCTGTGTGGCGTAGCTTTGTGTATAACGTGAAATCGCGAGCCTCACACCCCGGTATGAACTAGAAACGGGAGAGGACCTCAGGGAGGACATGCGTTTCTTTCTATCTAGAAGTGGCGTCAGTGGTTTTACATGCCCTGACGTGATTGACTTATGTGGTTATTGCTGTTGCGAGGCGCCTCGGTTATATCGGTCGATCCGCGACCGATGGAGTCATTTGTTGGGTCATTTACACCCCAAAGGCGGGGAAACGTATTGTTCAGGCACTATAATCCACTCCGTGTGGACCGGCCCTGTCGCTCCAAGGGGCAGTTGCGGCTGTTCCGGAGGCTCGGGCTAGAGAGTCTCGAAGTCGGTAAGGACTATCTTTTGCCTTGGTTCATGACGGAAATCCAATTTCCAAATACGTGACTGTGCGGTTTTGATTGTATACCTATATATGGCGACATAGTGGTATGGGGCATTAATGCCGTCTATGATTGATACTTATGATCTGAAATGGCTTTTGAAACATATAAACACTAGTGATAATATGAAATTCTTTTGTTTTATTCGTATCAAGCATATTTTGGCCATTATAAGGTAAAAACTCTATCCTCCGGTTTGCGTTGCATTGTGTGATCGGAACTGAGTCTTATAATGGCTTCATTTTTATAAAAAGCATTCAGATGTTTAAAGATTTACTTGTTTTAAAGCACTGGCAATCCAATGGAGTAAACCTGTTCCACGAAAGTGGCGTGGTCCTGTGATTAGCCATATTTTAAATGTGTTGAGTAGATTTCTCATACCAGTCCCATGACTGACTCGTAGTTTGTTTCACTTTCAAACTCGGGTGCCCCTTTTTCTACACGGGTAGCCTTGTATTCAGGTTTTATCAGGCTTTTTCTGGATAGCTGGAGCTGAAGATGGATTCTATCATTTATCTCTTTTTATGCTGTTCAGCTCCTATTGTACATATTATGTTTGTTTTTCCGTTGTGGACATTTATGTATAGATGAACTGTACTTGTACTAAGTATGATCCTGTATACTGTGTAACTCTGATGATTGCTTTTATCCAGTATATTCTATTGTGCATTATCTGGAGTATTTATTTAATTCTGTTCTGCTATTATATGTTTATGTGTTATATTCCAAGGATTACCCTTGCTGCCGTCAGTATCGGGGTTTGGGATCGTCTCATTATGCCGATCACCAACTTGTTGGTGGGAGTCTACAGACAAGCTCGTACTTGGGCCAGACATGATTAGAGAAACCTCAGAAAAGGTGGACTTGATAAGAAGACAAATGAAGGCTGCACAAGATAGACAGAAGTCCTACGTAGACAAAAGAAGGACCGACCTTGAGTTTGAGGTTGGAGATAGGGTGTTCCTTAAAGTATCTCCTTTGAGGAATGTCATTCGCTTTAGGTCCATACGAAAGCTAGCACCAAGATTTGTAGGACCATTTCCTATCACTGAAAGGATTGGGATGATGGCTTACAGAGTAGAGCTACCCGAAAGACTGGCTGGAGTTCATAATGTTTTTCATGTTTCTCAACTACGAAAGGGCTTACATGATATGGCGGAAGTGGTGTAGCCGAGTGCACTCAAAGATGTCGAAATATAGCGAAATGCCATGGTTAGACGAGCTCCTACATGCATTCTCGGATCGGAGGTCAAAAAGCTACGCAACAAAAAGGTCAAGATGGTTAAAGTGCAATGGGGAGATGATCAAGGAGACACAACTTGGGAGAGGGAAGACAAGATGCATACGTGGTACCCTTTTCTTTTCGAGGGTATGTTTTTAACTTCACCTTTTTCTACCGCTTTGTTGATACCTGTCTTATCGTTTAATATGCCTTTGAGATGATATCTTCGATCTTTAGTTAGGAAAATCCCTATGGTTGTAAACATGTGTTTGAGACATGTTATGTATGGTGGATGCAAATGGATGCAAGTGGTTGCTAGTGGTTGCTCGTGGATGCATGTACACACACATTAGACACTAGATCGACTCAATCACTTTCATATTGCATATAAATATATGTGCATATTTAAATTAATGGATGTATAATGGTTGTGTTATCATATGGATGCTGCATTTTGATGAATGGTTGTGCACACATGTAGAAATAATATGTATCGTTAGGATTCTTTCGCATACATAATGGACGCATGGCATTATCATGATTTGCATTAAGGAGGTCAACTGAATCAGTATACCGCCTGATTTTGAATTGGATAAGGAACATATACACACAATTTTTGCAAATTTTCATATGACATTAGAAATCTTGTAAGGATAATGGATGCTTGTTTTTGATGGTTGAGTAGATGGATGATTGGATGTTAGGATATACATTCTCCTTAACTTGGAGATTTCGAGGGAGAAATCCTTTAAGGAGGGGAGAATGTAACACCCCGTAATTTTAAATATTAATATTAACAAATTTTAAGAATACTTAATTGTTAAAGTGATAATTAAGGGAAACGGGTTATGCCATTACGTTCGTCTCAAAATTCTGCTTGGAATAGAGTCCAAGTTTTCGTAAGTCGGACTTCATATGAGGAAGTTATGTCCCTTAGAAGTTTCAGAAACTTAAATAAATTAAAAACAGCTTAGAATTAAATTAAAAATTCGAATTCAAACAAGGAAGTGGGCTGGGCGGGATTTTTCCCGCCGCAGTCCAGGTCGACCAGGGGGTCGACCTCCCCTATACAGGTCGACCATGGGGTCGACCTAGGGGTCGACCTTGGGGTCGACTTACCCCTCGGGCAGATCTGAACTGTGACGATTCTGACTTGTTGCTGAATCTTTTCTGACCTGTTGCTGAGTCACTAGGGCATAGGTCTGGATAACTCTATCTAGTCTGGATGGTTGTGATTGCTCCTATGATAATCTAACAGCTTATATTGATCTAAACTTCTATAAAAGCACTCATAAGCTCAAGCTCTAAACCTAAACTAAATTAATCTCTTGGCCTCCATGCTGTTGCTAGAATAGTTCTTCTTCTTAAGCTTAGGAATTGCAAGTCAGGATTCTAATACAAACGACGAACGAATTATTCTCTTCTCTAATCCGTCTTTGTGAGTACAATTTCTTTCACAAAATAATTAATAAATTAATTATGATGGGTTATAATTGGGAATAAGAGAACATGTCTGTTGAACCATGTGATGTTACTTAACTTTGTTATCGTCTGTTGGTGAACATATGACAGTTTTTTTAACTTATGTTAGTAGATCTATTTCATATGTCCAATCACATATGTTTAACTTGATTCATTTTATGACATCAGTTTATATGCAAGTTTGGGATGTAAATCATACGCTAGTTTGTATATGAATCATATGCAAGTCTGTATGCAAATTATACACAAGTTTATATATGAATCAAGTATATATATGCATATGCAATTTTATATGTAAAACATATGATATTAGTTTACATGTTTAAATTCATATGCAAGTTTGTAGGAATCCATATGCAAGTTTAGGTGAAAACCATATTCATATATGCAAGTTCACAATTTCATGTTTAGATCTATATTTAGATCTATGGTAGTACATAGTTTATGCAAATTTATGTTCTATATGTTCATTGCCTATGCAAGTTATTGGCTATGCAAACTTATGTTATAATTCTTATTCGGAAGTTAGATCTATTTTATGTGTTATGCAAGTTGTGATGTTTCATTTCTTTTTATGAGTTAGACTATTTTCGAGTCTAGCATATTTCATGTTAAACGTACGAACAACGTGGGGACAATGGGAAAATATAAAATATACATATTGTGAATTGGCATAAAATGGCTTTAAAGGCATATAATTAATTTGAGACACTAATTGGTATAATTTATATACCTGAAAACTATGGACATAATTTAGGAGACAATTATGGACAAAGATTAATTTGGAAATTATTGACAATTTGAATAGGGATAATTAATCCATATTAGGGTGAAATAATTATGTGTAATAATAAACGCCTAAGACACGAGGTTAGACTCGTTTGTGGTATAAGACTGCCTGGACCCGCCCGGCAAATCCAGCAACCACAAACATTAGTCTAATGTGAGAGGTCGAAGGCATAAATTAAATGCGTAACAATTGTAAAGACATGAGGTTAGGCTTGTTTGCGGTATAAGACTGCCCGGACCCGCCCGACAAATCCACCAACCGCAAACGGTAGTCTAATGTTAGAGGTCTTACAAGGTTACGGTTATAATGAATTAAGTAACACTTAACCAAGATAAACATGTAGTGGGACATGGGGTTAAGTGGGTGACATGGGTGGCATGTGAAATATGATTATAAACACTTAACCAATTTGGAACATGTAAGAAGACATGAATAAGAAGGGGGTTAAGTGGGAAATCCTAGTGGGGACCAAGCATAGGTGGAAAGCTTGTGTCAAGCATAGGGGACCCTTTTCAAACCAGTAACCCATTAATTATCTTTGTGAGCCTCGAGCTAGATCGAGGACGGGACACGCTTACTGGGTTTGATTGTAAGAGGTCAAAACGGGTTAGCGGTGGCAACGCAAGTCCAACGGGGTCATGTGCGTGCGTGGGCCCGGGCTGGTAGGTAAGACGTTGTTGCATCGTGTAGATATAAGCCATGCATCTTTAGTGTTATCGGGTTGCCACTTTGGGGAGTGATACACCCCACTGTGGGACCAGCACGGGTATCTACAAGTTAGGGAGCCGATCGCATGGGGGGTAGTGGGTACAACTAATGGAGATAGGGGCAGGCGGCACCTATGAAGACTGCTAGGGGTACACAAAACTACCATTATGATTATTATGTTCAGTAGACGGGATCAACTTTTAGGGTGACTAGTAATGGTGCTGTATAGTAATTATCCTATAGTGATTAGGAGCGTGATTAACGCCAGCATATTCCTCTTGTTTGTTTTGTCTTGCCCATTTGCTTCACAGTCATTCCTTGTTTTACCAGTTTATGCCTTATCCTAATTACTTTAATAATATAATGTTAAAGTTATTGGACTCGCCAGACTTTATGTCTGGCCCCCTTTGTTTTCGCCTATTTTCTTCCTTTCCCTCCCCTCCCCCCCCCCAGGTTCTCAGGGTTGGACTAGTGCTAGTGGAGCTTGATTTGGACCTCTTTCTCTCTTTTTGAAGTACTTGGATTGCTGAAAGTAACGTTCAGCTTATATCTTTTATGACTACTTATGTTGGGGTTGTGCTTTTTACCTTATGTACTTAGAAAATAATTTGTCAAGATGGATATTAAGTCTACTTGGTTTTATTGTTGGTTTTTGATGTTGTTGTAACCAAACTATTTCTCCGCTGCAATAAAAGTTGTTTTAAATTTTCAAGTACCAATATATGTACCTGTCTTGTTATATTCTGTTCTATACACCAATAATACTCCATGAAAGTTAATGCATTCCCTTTGAGAGTGACATTAATGGACGTAGGGTGTTACATTTTGTTTGTACAACTTATTATTTTTATTAATTGTCAAAAATCGTTGATAGTCCCAATCCTTTATTCCAACTTAAATGGCTTAATTTTAAGTTCTATCCAACTTTCTTAAGTTAAAAACATGATTTACACTTAAACTTTTCTCTAAATACCCAAAGTTTTAATTATTCTTTTGAGTTATTCAAATCATTCTACCTTCTTTTTTCTCAGAATATTTATCTAATTGATAATAAACACATGAACATCTTTAGTCAAATTGTGAAATCCTAATCACAAGATGTCCATATTTAAATTTTAGCCATCTTAAGTTATCCATATATGTTTCTTAAAACATATTTTGTCAAAGCCAATATAATTTTCAAAACATATTCTTTTATAACTTTTCAAAACCAAACCATTTTTATATGAAAATACGTTCTCTTATATATAATACTCTCAAATTCATTCTAGGGTATTTGTAACGCTATCTCTAATGAATTACACCTCTTAATCCCATCTCGGACGAGTTCTTACTATCAGTCTAATGATTCACATCCTATAAGCATTGTTAAACGAAAGCCCTGATACCAAATGTAATGACTCGCCTTTTTGCCCACTTCAAATCGGTAAATAAACCAACTCAAATGTTCACAAAGACGGATTGTTATTGGGGTAGTAACACATCATAATAGAAACAAAAAAAACTTGTATTGCTATAACAATTTCTTACATCAGAGTTACAAGGAGACATCAAAGTACAATAATTACACAGCGAAAAGCACTAGAGCGCAGCGGAGGAATGCTCCAAATAGTATAGCTCCAGCCCTAATCCAGTACCTACCCTAAACTGAGTTTAAGACTAATCTACAAACACAACTACAAGGCTTACTTGTGAAAATTTATGGGCACCCAGAGTTTAGGTGGAAGAACAATAAACTCCAAGTCAGTTATGGGATTGGTGTAAGGAACTTAAAATAGTTATTCTTCTTAAAATAAGGTAGCTCATAAGACCACACCATACAAAAATGGAATGGGTTTTTCCCTTATGATTACCAGTGCATAAAATTCGCAACTCTTTTTAGGAAATGAAGTTATTATAAAGCTTGTCCCTCATCACAAAATGCAAACACACACTAATGGGCCAGTTTTGTCATTATAATAACAAAAAATGCTTGATACACGAAAACCGTCTGATATTATTAGTAGTACTTAGTGTGGAAAATCACTTTACAAGTAAATGTATCAACCTTAGCCAACATAATACCCCATTCTATTATGTTGATATATAGTATACAACTAAAACCGTAAGCGCTCGTAGTGGAGAATGGATTTCCAACAATAACCAAGGAAAATGTGACGACCCACATTCTACGTATCGGAGGATCGTAGAATATTTATTTTATTCTTAGACGAAGTCATATGGTTGTGTAACTTTGGGAAACGACTATTTGGGTCATTTCCCACATTCACGATTTTTGCCGAATTTTAAATGACCATTTTACCCTTGACGAATCTTGTTTCGCCTATAACTTTTGATTGTAAGGAGTTTTGACCTGAAACCACTTCCATTGGATTTGAATGATGGTTTCCAATTCCGTAGAATGGTCACATTAATCAAAAGGACTTACCGTTTGGGAGATATGGCTGAAATAAGATTTGTAGATAGGAAAACAGCCTAATCGGGTTTAATAGGGTGATTAACAGCTAGGCCCATAACGCCTTTCGGGATTAGGGTTATGGGAGGGCTGAAAGGAGTTGGAGAATCATCTCCTTTCATTTTTCTAGCTGCCAAAAACATTTCTCTAACCCTAGTAATGGCCTTCATCTTCCAAATCTCTCTAATCACTTTCTAATCACATATTAAGCAAATCTACATCAAATCAAGGCGGATTAGCATCAAATTCGAGGTAGAGCTGCTGCACTACATAGGAATCCGAGCCACATCAGTAAAAGTTTCAGATTTGTCATTTATTTATGGCTAAGGAGAGTGATTAGCATGTTTATTCACTAATTATAGCTAATTAGGGGTGATTAGTGATATTTAGTGAAATTATGACTCAGAAAAATATGTAAACATCCTAAAATATTATTTGATGACACTGGTATAAATTTGGTTTAATTTGGATTAAGTTTGATAGCCCTATTGTTAGATATGGTTAAACATGGTTAGGGGGAAAATCATGGATTTTAGGTAAGTTTGATCTAAATAACCAATATTCTTGATGTTTTGAACTTTTGGATTTAACCTATATGTTGTTACTATTGTTTGTGATGCTTTATGGTTGTATAGGAAAGTTAGAATGGTTGAAAATGGCGTCGTGTGGCGAAATTAGCTTGTTGGAATCAGTTACATGGTGTGGCTCGTGACATGGGAGGCACGACCCAGCTCGGTCTATGCACCCACGAACCGACCTGCTCGTGCTTCACACACCCAGAACCAACCCGAGCTCGCCACTTCGACCCACCTGTAAGTATGAGCCACGAACCGATGAGGCACCACGACCCAGTGGCGCACCACGAGCACCGAACCGACCCGCTGGAAGGACTCGACCCACGAACCGACCCGAAGCATGTATCACGAACCGACCCGAACCAATGTGGCACCACGACTCGATGCAGCACCATGACCTGGTGGAGGAATACGAACCGAAGTGGCATGAACCGACCTAGATGGAGAAGCCCGACCCGACCCCAATAATGACTCCTGACCGAATTGCCTGTTTCGCAAACTCACAAATCAAATGGGGACCAACTGAACCGGAGAAGACCAAAACCCGAGATGCAAAGGAAGCCCAAATGAGAAGTTATGGTTTAGGATCCAAATGGAGATCGATGAGTTAACTTCTAGAGTTGGGCTTTGCTGTGGGACGTGTGCAAAGGGGATATCGATATCTATAACTTTGGTTCACTAATGAGGGAGGGGTTATTGACTATGGACCCGTGCAGTGGGGTCAGAGGTTGTATGGAGTTGGACTCCATCAGGGCCCCCAAAGGGCAAAGTGGTCGTAGTAATAGTTGTACGGAGTTGGACTCCGTCGTAGCCCCAATGGATCTAGTGATCAAAGCGGTGGATATCGTATGCTTTTTGCACTGGGTGAGAGATGTGAGGATGATTACTATGTTAGCTATCACCACTACACGCACACTCCCATTTTACACTCTATGTTAGTGTTACTCTAGAGTATTGTACATCTTGTTGTGCTAAATCTTTGGTTGCAGGTCCAGGTCAGGTATGATTAATTATACTTGTTATTGCTTTATTTTACTGCTATTGCTCATACCAGACTTTCGTCTGACCCAGAGTTTTATGTCTCGTATTATAACTCTGGGTGCTCCTAAATGATCAGACTAAAGACAGGCTGGGTGGTTATGCACGAGTTGTTGTCCGGAGATGAGCAGGAGGCTTCCACGTACTATATACATATATTCTCCCTTTGTTGTTGCTAGTCACTGCTTTTGGCATTAGTAGTGTACCTCTTTTATTTCCTTTTTAGAGACAGTATTTTGAAGTTTTAATAATGGTTTGGATCATAAGCTATATTTTGGATTTCGCTACTCTGATAGATATGGTTTAGTTTCCCACTTTTGCACTTTCTCACCTGTTTTGTATCAAGTTATGTTATTATTATTTTTTATTCCATGTGCTGTGAGATATATAACAGGTTCTTGGTGATTCATAGTTGCAGATCCCTTTCTTTTGATGACCGTCCCATGCTAGTTTGACATTGACATAGTGCATTTCGGGGGAATTGTCTGATGGTGTAGGGCGGCCATTTCACTTGGTATCAGAGACTAAGTTGCATAGTTTAACCTAGGGAAAGACATTAGGGAGAGATAGTACACGTGTATGAGAGCATGTATTTGTGATATTTTGGTTTTTAAAAACTATATATATACTATTAGTATATCTAAGGATGAAGTCACACTGCACTGGCACCACTAAGGTGATGGTTAATCGTTTTCTCTTTAGAGATTGAACGACGAGACGAAATATGAGGGGTATGATGAGGAGCTCCACATCAAGAGTTGAAGAGGGAGCCGGTTTAGGGGCCAACATTGGAATTGTCCTTGATGATGTTTACCGCCTTCATGCGAGAGATGCTTATGGATGCTCAGGGAGTAGTTCCTAATGCTGCTAATGGTGATGGTGCAGTAGTGCCGGCACCTAGAGCCGATTTTTCCAACTTAATAAGGATTATACTATTCTTGGTGAGAAGTCGTTCCATGGAATGGAATCGGCCACGGAGGTTCAGGATTGGCTTGATAGTTATGAGCACATCTTCGAGGATTTGGGGATCGATGATGCAATGAAGAGGAAGCTAGCATCACATGATCTTCAAGGACGGACAATGAATTGGTGGAATTCCATTAAAGCGACCACTCCCGAGGATCAAGTTACTTGGAATCAGTTTAAGAATCACTTCAGTTACCAGTTTATTCCATCTGCTCAGAAATCAGAATTGTTTAGGAAGCTTTTGGAGAGTAAGCAAAATGGTAGGGCAGTCTCGGAATATATTGTTGAATTCGATACTTTATTGAATATGGATTATCTCTTATCGATACTGCTGAGAAGAAGAATGAGAAGTTCATAACTGGCCCAGATGGGTACTTGGGGGAAATACTTATAAACCATATCGATGAGAAATTCGAATCTATTGTGGGAAAGGCATTGAGGTCGAAGAGCCTTTACCCTAAGCCAAAGACTGAGGTCGCTGTTGCATCTGGAAAGGAGCCGAAACCCCGGGCAAGCGGTGAAGGCAATAATAATATTCAGAATAAGAGAAAACAGAACCAAACCAAGGATGGTCAGAAAAAGAAGAATAAGAAAGATATCGAGTGCTTTAGCGGTGGCAAGAAGGGCCACTTTGCTATAGATTGTTGAGCAAAGTTAGCGGTCAGGAAGTGCTTCAATTGCAGACAAGTGGGACATCACAAGGATAAATGCCCACAACCTCCTAAGGAGAAGCGGATCGTGAAAGCATATGCTATCAACGTTGTTGCTTCTTCGTCGAGTGCCCCAACAGCAGCGGAAAAGGGTGTTGTTATCCAAGGTATGCTTTCTATTTATGATGTTTCTGTTCGAGTACTATTTGATACCGGGGCTTCCCATTCTTTTGTATCTAGTGACCTGGTAGATAGGTTGAAATTGGAACCTGGGATTGTCGATAGACCTTTAGTTGTGACGAACCCGATCGGTGGTTCGACTAGTCTTTGTATGATTTGTCATAATCTGGTCTTATCGAGTCATGGATGTGTGTTTGCTTGTGATTGCTTTGTTTTGGGCTTTACTGGGTTTGGCATTATTTTGGGAGTCGATTGGCTCCAAAGGTATTGGGTGGTGGTAGACTGTGAGGGGTCTTCGGTGACCATTAGAGCGGATGATGGGCGGAGGGTGGTATTGGGTTGCCTACCTAGTGATGCGGTAATGGCTAGTTTTCTAAATTCCCTCGACATCCCGCATGATGAGTTATAAGATGTGCCTATTGCTGGCGAGTATCTGGACATCTTCGGAGAAGTGATCGGACTTCCACCACACCGAGAGATCGAGTTTCGGGTTGATTTATTGAAAGATGCCAGGCCTGTAGTGATGCCACTTTGTCGTATGGCGCCAAGGGATAAATGAGAGCTCGAAGTGCAAGTAGGTGATCTTTTGAAGAAGGGATTTATCCGAAGAAGTATTTCCGAGTGGGAAGCTCCAGTTGTATTTTCTACCAAAGCCGATGTTTCCCTTCGCTTATGTGTGGAGAACCGCAAGTTAAACGAGGTGACAAGGAAGAATAAGTATCCTCTTCCATGGATAGATGACTTGTTTGATCAACTTAATGGAGCAAGAGTATTTTCCCAGTTGGATCTCGCGACAGATTTTCATTAGCTCTGAGTAGAAGTTGAGAATATACCTAAAACGACATTTCGAACGCCATCTAGATTTTAGGAGTGGTTGGTCATGCCACTTGAGTTGACCAATGCACCCGCATATTTTGTGAATTTATGAATAGGGTTTTCAGGGATCAATTAAATAAGTTTATTCTTGTGTTCGTGGACGATATCTTGGTTTGCTCGAGGACAAAGGAAGAACATAAGGAACATTTGAGGACGGTGATAGAGGTGTTGAGGAAACACCGATTGAAAGCGAAATTTTCTAAGTGTCACTTCTGGAGTAGGGAAGTGAGGTTCTTGGGCCATGTTGTTTCAGAGAATGGTATTGTCGTGGATCCTGCGAAGGTGGCTACGGTGCAAGATTGGTCTACGCCCAAGAATGCAACGGATGTGAGAAGTTTCTTGGAGTTAGCTGGATATTATCGTAAGTTTATCAAAGACTTTTCCAAGATAGAGACACTGTTAACTCAGTTGACCAAGAAGAATCAAGCTTTCGTCTGGGACGGAAGGTGCGAGTATGCATTTAAGAGTCTAAAGAAAAAGTTGACGTGTGCAGTAGTGTTAGTTATTCCTAAGGGGAATGAAGGGATGACGGTATACACGGATGCCTGTGGTACCGGACTAGGTGTTGTACTGGTGCAAGGAGGTAGGGTTGTAGCTTATGCTAGTTGGCAACTAAAACCGCATGAGAAAAGATATCCTACCCATGATTTGGAATTGGCAGCAATTGTGTTCACATTAAATATGTGGAGATATTATCTCTTGGAGAAAGATTCGAGTTGTTTACTGATCATAAGTCGGTAAAGTATCT
The DNA here is from genome assembly GCA_030737875.1 of Allium sativum. Classification (NCBI taxonomy): domain Eukaryota; kingdom Viridiplantae; phylum Streptophyta; class Magnoliopsida; order Asparagales; family Amaryllidaceae; genus Allium; species Allium sativum. The sequence goes on along the minus strand of CM060910.1, from coordinate 417,891,894 downwards.
TTTCACTTAAAAGGATTTAAATCTCCATCAGCAGAGATGGTTAGAATTCTTGGCTTCATATGATTTCAATATCGCGTACACACCCGGGACGGGCAATGCGGTAGCTGATGCATTGAGAAGGAGACATGCCAATTTAGGGACTATGTTTCTTGAAAGGAAGCAACTGGAGTATATCGCAGGATATGATTTCAGACTTAAGTGCAAATTGGATACAAAGATGTTAGCAAATTTGATGGTCAGACCGATCTTGATTGAGCGGATCGGTTCCTGTCAGAGGGATGATCCTATCCTATTGGAAATCATCTCCAAGGTAGGGATGGGTATCGACGGTGACAAAATGAACAATTATGCACTTGATCGAGAGGGATGGCTTCGAAAGAATGGGAGATTGGTTGTACCCAACGTTAATGGATTGAGAGAAGAAGTGCTTAGAGAGTGTCATCACTCGAAACTGACTATAATCTCGGTGGTAACAAAATGTATCGAGGCATGAAGCAGTCCTACTACTGGGAAGGGATGAAGAGAGACGTTGGGAAGTTTATATCCAAGTGCACGAACTGCCAGTTAATTAAAGCCGAGCAAAAGAAGCCCAGTAGTTTGTTACAACCATTGGAAATCCCCGAATGGAAATGGGAACAAATCTAAATGGATTTCATTGATGGCTTACCAAGGACTAGATCGGGTCACGATAGTATTTGGGTGATTGCGGGTCGACTGACCGAAAGTGCAAGGTTTATACTGGCCAAGTCGAATAGAACGACAGCTAGAACGACAACTAAGTTAGCAGAACTATACATGAGGTGGGTAGTGATATTTCATGGAGTGTCTAAAGGTATTGTGAGTAACTGAGATCCATTATTTACTAGTGGGTCTTGGAAGAGCTTACAAGAGGCTTTATGGCCAGAATTACATCTCAGTACCGCGTAACATCCTCAAACTGACGATCAAACAAAGAGGGTGAATCGTGTATTAGAGGATCACTTAAGAGCTTGTATATTGGATTTTGGGGATTCATGGGATAACCATTTGCATCTGGTTGAGTTCGCATATAATAATAGTTATCAGTCCAGTATAGGTATAACTCCATTTGAAGCTTTGTACGGAAGACCATGCAACTAACCATCATGTTGGTTAGAAACCGGTGAGAAATTTATGTTTGGGCCAGATGTAATAAGAGAAATGTCAGGTAAGATCAAGGTTACTAAACAACGAATGAAGGCTGCCCAAGATAGGCAGAAGAGTTATGCTGATAAAAGACAAAGAGATTTGAAATTATCCCTTGGTGACTTGGTATTCGTCAAGATTTCTCCGTTAAAGAGTGTGATTCGGTTTGGTAGAAGGGGTAAATTAGCACCAAGTTTTGTCGATCCATTTCCAGTTCTCGAACAAGTTAGGAATTTAGCTTATAGAGTTGGACTACCTGACAAGATGGCGGAAGTGCATAACGTTTTTCATGTTTCTCCGTTAAGGAAGTTCATGCAAGATTCTGATATGACTATTTCACCAGTTTAGTTGGATGTATCGAGATAGAACCCGAGGCAGTTGGAAACTGCAGACTAGTTCGTATTATCGGACATGATACGAACAACTTCGGAGGAAGACAGTGAAACTGGTTAAGGTCCAGTGGGGTGATGATGAGAATGACTATCCTTGGGAAACCGAGGAGAGCATAAGGGAGTCATATCGAGAGCTCTTTACTTGGTAAGATTTTAATCACAATATAGTTACTCCCTTGTTAGTAAACCGCATGCTAGGATAGGCTTGTTGTGTTATTATATATGTTTGATTTTTTGTAAGTGGCTGATAGGCATGCAGGGCACCATTGTATGTTTTCTTGGTTAAGGAATTTCGGAGACGAAATTTCTTGGGGGGAGGGAGTGTAACGACCCCCATTCTATGTACCGGAGGATCGTAGTGTATTTATTTTATTCTCATACGAAGTCATATGGTCGTGTAACTTTGGGAAACAGCTATTGAGGTCATTTCCCATATTCACGATATTTGCCGAATTTTAAATGACCATTTTGCCCCTAGAAAATTTTGTTTCGCCTATAACTTTTGATTGGTAAGGAGTATTGACCTGAAACTACTTCCATTGGATTCAGATGATGGTTTTCAATTCCGTAGAGTGGTTACATTAATCAAACGGACTTACCGTTTGGGAGATATGTCTGAAATAAGATCTGTAGATGTGAAAACAGCCTAATCGGGTTTAATAGGGTGATTAGCAGCTAGGCCCATAACCCTAGTATTGGCCTCCATCTTCCAAATTTCTCTCTAATCACTTTCTAATTACATATTAAGCAAATGTACATCAAATCAAGGCGATTAGCATCAAATTCGAGGTAGATCTACTGCACTACATAGGAATCCGAGCCACATCAGTAAAATTTTCAGATCTACCATTTATTTGTGGCTAAGGTGAGACATTAGCATGTTTATTCACTGATTATGGCTAATTAGAGGTTATTAGTGATAATTAGCGAAATTATGACTTAGAAAAATATAGAGAAATATGTAAAAATTATAAAATATTATTTTATGACGTTGGTATAAATTTGGGCTAATTTTGATTAAGTTTGCTAATCCTATTGTTAGATATGGTTAAACATGGTTAAGGGGAAATCATTGATTTTGGATATGTTTGATCTAAAATAACCAATATGATTGATTTTTTGATCTTTTTGATTTAACCTATATGTTGTTACTGTTGTTTGAGATGCTCTATGGTTGCATAGGAAAGTTACAAAGGTTGAAAACGCCGTCGTGTGGTGAAATCAGCTTGCTGGCATCAGCTACAGGGTGCGTCTCGTGACATTGGAGGGGGGGAGGCATGACCCGGCTTGGTCTATGCACCCACGAATCGACCCTCCTATGCTCCACGCTCCCCGAACTGACCCGATCTTGCTACCTCGACCCGCCTGTAAGTATGAGCCACGAACCGATAAGGCGCCGCGACCCAATGGAGCACCACAAGCACCGAACCGACCCGGTGGAAGGACTCGACCCACGAACCGACCTGAAGCATGTATCACAAACTGACCCGAACCAATGTGGCACCACGACTCGATGTGGCACCATGACCCGGTGGAGGAGTACGAACCGAAGTTTCATGAATCGACCTAGTTGGAGAAGCCTACCCCGACCCGGTGGGGTAATCACGACCCGACCCCAATAATGACTCCGTGCCGAACCGCCTGTTTCGCAAACTCACAAATCGAATGGGGATCGAAACGAACCGGAGAAAACCATAACCCGAGATGCGAAGGCAGTCCAAATGAGAAGTTATGGCTTAGGATCCAAATGAGGATCGACGAGTTAGCTTCTAGAGTTGGGCTTTGCTGCGAGACGTGTGCAAAGGGATTAACGATATCTATAACTTTGGTTCAATAATGAGGGAGGGGGTATTGACTATGGACCAGTGTAGTGGGGTCAGAGGTTGTATGGAGTTGGACTCCATTAGGGCCCCAAAGGGCAAAGTGGTTGTAGTAATAATTGTACGGGGTTGGACTCCGTCATAGCCCCAATGGATCTGGTGATCAAAGCGGTGGATATCATATGCCTTATGCACTGAGTGAGAGATGTGAGGATAATTGCTGTGTTTGATGTTTGTTGTCACTACTACATGCACACTCCCAGTTTTACACTCTATGTTAGTTTTACCCTAGGGTATTGTACATCTTGCTATGCTAACTCTTTTGTTTCCAGTCCTGGTGAGGTATGATTAGTTATGCCTATTATTGCTTTATTTTACTGCTATCGCTCATACTAGACTTTCGTCTGACCCAGAGTTTTATGTCTCTTCTTGTTACTCTGGGTGTTCCTAAATGAGTAGACTAGAGACAGGTTAGGTGGTTATGCACGAATAGCTGTCCGGAGACAAGTAGGAGGCTTCCACGTACTATATACATATATTCTCCTTGTGTTGTTGTTGGTCACTACTTTGGACATTTGTAGTGTACCTCTTTTATTTCCTTTTTAGAGATAGTATTTTGAAGTTGTAATAATGGTCTGGATCATACGTTGTATTTTGCATTCCGCTACACTGATGGATATGGTTTAGTTTTCAGCTTTTGCATTGTCTAGCCTATTTTATATCAAGTTATGTTATTATTATATTTTATTTCATGCGCTGTGAGATAAATTACAGCTTCTTGGTGATTCATAGTTTCGAATCCCTTTCTTTTGACAATCGTCCCGTGCTAGTTGGACATCAGCATAGTGCATTTCAGGGGAATTGTCTGATGGTGCGGGGCGGCCATCTCAGAAAAGGATCTTCCTTACAGAAGGAAACACCTCTAGAGGGATATACCTTGAGAAACAACTGATGAATCTCCTTCCAACACAAGGTCGGAGCATCAGTATATGCTGATTTTGCTTGATGCCACCAAATATGATATTTCTCTGTCATAAGCAACCTTCAACATGAGCGTTTGTTTCCATTATTCACATAAAGTTGGTTTCCGTATAAGTAAATACATGGCCTCCAGACTATGGTATAACTGCTTATCTACAAGGGAATGACCCACATAACCTTGCTGCATTCATTCTATTTTAGGCCATTGTCGGGTTATGAGGCTTGGCGAAGTCTAGTTACACAAAGCTACGCTTTACCCTAAGCCATGCTTTGATCATCTACATCTCAATTACTTGGTATGCCACATTGTTATTTCATAACATATAATTGATAGTTGCTAACCATATCACCTTTGAGCTTGTACATCTCAAAGAAGGGTGTTAAGCTAAGAGAACATATTCCCTGCCACCTAATAGAAATATGTTTAGTAAAGATCAATCAACACATTACAAAATATAATGTTAGACACACATCCGTACAAGTCTATTCTAGGTTTGAACGAAACCGAAGGCGCTTTATTCCTCGTCCAATAAAGGAGATAAGCCCTTGCAAATCCAAATCTCCTCAAGTACGTCAGAATCGCTGCTATAAGTAATCTCATTAGCGTTGCCGCCCAAACAAGACATCAACAAGCAATCCTTTTGATGTGAAGAGTTCTGGTCTTCAACAACCATCTATGAAATCTTCATTTGCTCCATTTCTTCGTATCATTAACCAAAATGGTGTTCGGATAGAGTTATGATCCTGGTCTTTCCGAATAATGAGAGCTATTTTAAAACCATATGGAAACTCATGATCCCTAAGTCTCATTACCCATTGATTACAACTTCCATAAACTTGAAATAACTTAAATGGTTATCAAAATAAGTTTATTAACCTTTTAACAAAGACTTATTAAATCTTAACAAAGATTTGTTCTTAACTTACCGATATCTTAATCAAAAATCTTTAACTTTCCCATTTAACTTATTTCTTTTAAAAGATTACTCGAATAAGATTAAGAGATTAATTCCAAGCATAAATTTCAAAAATCATTTTCCATTGTTAATCTTGGTACTTAAATCGATTCATTATTCTTCCTTTAGGAATTATCCCAAAACCATTCACTAAGAAAAAAATCAGCTTCCTTTTAGAAACATTTCTTAATCGAAGATCATTTAATATTCATTATCCTTTATATAAAAGATTTTAAGCCTTCTTGAATTTTCAAACTTTCAAAACAAAGATTCAATTATCCTTAACCAAGATTATACATTCTAAAATTCGAAAACAAAACTTAATCTTCAACTTGGTTAAAGAATGATGTTATATAAGACACCATTCATGACAAACCCAAAACTGATTGATATTCAATATAAGATTTAAACAAAAATGATATCAGCTTATATTAAATATCAATCCTCATAGTAAAAAAATAATATAAGAAAAATAACGGTATAAATACCTTTTAAATTCCTCAAATAGTATAAGTTTCCAATACAGAATATCCGAAGATTATTTTCATTCAAATCCAATTAATTTATAATTGGAAAATCTTTACCGTATTAGGTTATATTTCAAAATAATGTTACCCAAATCATTATTAAACTACTTTATTATTTATTCAAAAAGGTTTAGAAAGTATATGGATAGTACTTCTTAAGTTAAAATCATTGAATTACAATATTGGTAAAAAAAAAGCGTTGGAAAGCATTACAAAAAAATGCTTATTTAACTAGTTTGATAAAAATAACTTTAAAACTCCGCATTTTCATTCCAAATCCCTCTGAAGTCATTTTATGATTTATCAAAAGAATTCCATATTTTTAATAATTGTTATATAGTCATTTTAGTTGATTTCCAAATTTGCTCACTAAACTGCACTAACACAATTTTTATTGAAAACTGTTTTGGACATAATTCGAAAATTATAAATTGAAAGTAGAAAAATTCCTTTTTATTTGGAAACTATTATAATAAGAAAGAAAATGTTTTCATTTTTGGAATATCCAATTTATAATGAATCTGTTATGTCAGTTTAAAGTCTACGATAGAAATTCGCGAACTGCCGCAGCTCGACAAGTTCTATTCTAACCATATTTTCACTTTTTATTAAAAATAATTCAATTTACTTCAAAATGGCTTAGAAAACCGTTTAAAACATATATAAAACTGTTTCAAAATAGTATTTCATAATTTCAACTTTAAATTCAAATATTCATTTTTATTAATATTATTTAATTATTAAAATATTAATATTTTCAAAAATTAATCTTTTGAAACCAAAATTTTCCAAAACTCAAATTAAATATTATGTAAGATATATGAAACAATCGGTTTGTGTGACACCCCACGTTCGTTAATGCCACTCATAAGAGTATGCTTTAAGTTTCGTGAAGCGCAAAAGGCAATCATTATAAAGAATTTACAAGACAGATAAAGCATGCAACGAAATTTTTTAACTTCATTATTAAAAATAAAGCATAGTTTCACAAGTACATGAAAACCAATTACAACTAACCAAGTGTATCAAATCTATCTCACAAAACATCTCATGAAATAAAATATCAAAGTACATAAAATCGTATCTCTCGCCATAAGCCATACTAAAGTAGAGGGCTAGTCAAAATGATACATCTCAAGAAATCCAAGTCCAAGTTGTAAGAGAAGTCCTAGTCACTGTTGAGTGCTTCCACTCTGAGGACCAGGGGGAGGAAGAAAAAGGGTCAGACATAAAGTCTGGTGAGTTCCAATGATTTACATGTGTGTATAAAATAAAAATGCCAAGACAGGTAAATAAGACTGGATGAGAAAGGTACTGTGTCATAAAAGGTAACAGATAAACTAAACATAACAACATGATGGACAAGAATAACAGGAATAAATTATGATCGAGTAATACTTCACATTTATATCCTAAAACAGATATGCATGCACCTAGTATAACAAGTTCAACAAGATTAAGTTCTCAGCCTAATTACATATCAAAAGGATTAACAACAGAAATAAATAGTAGGATTAGATGTAACCTAATTACATAACCATATTAGGTGTTAACCAAATTACACAAAAGCAGGATTAGGTGTACCCTAATTACTACCTATGTGATCGGCTCCCTACTATGTAAATTCCCTATGTCAGCCCAGGCGGTAGGGTGTATCACTCCTTAACCCAACAACTATATAACACAGACCTATTTACTAGTGTTACAAAGTCTTACTTCCCTAGTTGGACCCATGCATGCTCATGACTCCACCGGAACGCGCCCATACCCACCCTCCTGTGAACCTCTTACTATCCAGTTCAGTAAAGCATGACTTGCCCCTACCTAGTGTGAGGCCCCCTCTAACAAAATACCAACAGAGATACTAACTGATATGGGTTCCAAATAGCAGATTGACACAATCCAAACCCCCAAAGTTTGTGCCCTCAAAACTAGATTTAAGAGTCCTTAAAACTCGATACAACAGAAGAACAAGGGACCTCTTAGCTTATTAATACTTATGTTTAACCTAACAGGTTTAGGTTTACTAATAAGCATGGTTGTAATTATTACATGTCATTATGTGTACAACCCTTCCCTAAAGAAAACCTGCCCAGATGTATATCATTTCCACAATGTTTCAGTTTATTAACCAACATCTGGTACTTACCATATTCTTAACATGTCATTTACTTAATGTCGGTTTTAAGTCAAATCTAACATGTCCAATTCGTATGCATATTATTCATCAACTACGTTCCTAAATTACAATATACACAGGTTTATGCTTATCATCCATTTATAGAAAGTATATACACACTATCCCTTTTTATCGGTTTTACAAGAAGTCTAAACATGTGTATGTTATCCCTTTCCCAAATTATAGTTAAACAATCCCATTTTAATAACACGCCTGAATTCCTCTTTTTATGTCATTCATTATTGGCCCAATTATACGCACACTCTAATGGGGTATAGCCTAGGCTTCCAAAGGCCTACGTTTGGCTTAAAATAAAAGGGAAAACAGAGGAAGGAGAATAATAAAATCACGTAGGCATATAGGCAAGACTGGAAATAAATATAAAACATAGAAAATGAGAAAAGGAAGATAGATACATATAATTTGTTAATTATCCAACATCAAAGGCATATGTTTACTTATCATAACGACATATGTGATTAACAGTGAAAACATGTATAACATTTATCATACTAACACTCATGTTTAAATTCTAAGAAATCAGATATGTAAATGACAGGAACTCACATTGGGTCTTAGTGAAGAAGAAAATAAATCTCTTATATAAATATAGCAATATGCCGTTGAAAGGTCCAATCCAAGTTGTATGTATGCAAGTCCTGATGTTCTCTCTGTTTGATTCAGTCCTCAGCAGCATTGCCTCATTATATATTTATATTTTTAGGATAGATTTACAAATGTAGGACGTGTGAAGAAATGGTGTAAATCAAAATGGGAGAAGTCTCATATTTATAGATTCACAAAGTCAATCTCAGCCTTTAGATCTTAGGGTTTTAGTCTTAACCGTAGAAGTAATGTTGAGTCAACAATGAATATGGTCGCAAAACAGTATAGATTCAGTGCACGAATCTGCCAAGATCTGGAGTGGGTCGACCCACGCACCCATGGGGTCGACCCTAGGGTCAACCCAACCGACCATGGGTCGACCCAGGCCGAGTGTGGGTCATCCTGCAACGGTCCTGGTTCCTGCTTTACTTTCTCGCTTACTTTGTTCGAAAATTCTGGAATTAGTATTTTATTATATTTTTACATAAGCTCCTTATATGTATACAAACTCGTAAGGCCCACGACTTCTTCATACGTTGTTTGTCTTACGCAAACTTGGGGTTTATCTGAACCGGAATTCCGAAATGAACTCAACGGTAGTGCCAGCCTCACTTAATTCTGAATATTTTAATTAAGTTATTCCCAATTTATTATCTTTAAGCATGGTTATAGTGTATTAAATTTTGGGGTGTTACAGTTTGATTTAAAACATCTTCTATATGGTCAAACCAAACTTCAATTTTGAAAAAGAAATCAATTTAACTATTTTAAACTTGAACACACTACTTAATATCAAAACCATGTCTAATAAAATTTCAGCCTTTGCAAAAGTTTTTCAAAATCACTTCAATTTCATTTCTATCAAGTTCCGAATGTAAAATTCTCACTTTTATTTTTCCACTATATTTAAATGAATAAAATATTTATTTATACTACCCGATAAGCATAAGACTTAACCAATACCCTATAATTCCGCATATGTATGTGTAATATGTACAGTATCACATAGTATCACTATTGAAAACCATTATAACGTCCATGTCATCCACTAAACAATCACATGGCATATAAATCAAAAGGTATATGCATAAGTATTTAGTAATAAACGCTTATATTCAGTTAATAACTGGTTAACTATAATATTCACACCTACCAACATAACATCCATACATAAGCAAAACCAGTGCAAAGTTTCTCACTTTGGGGTAGGGGTGAGCAAACCCCGGTTCGGTTCGGTTTTGGGGTAAAACCGAAACCGGAACCGAAAGACCTCAGTTTTAAAATTCGATAACTGAAACCGTAACCGAAACATCGATTTCGGTTTCAAAACCACGGTTTTAGTTTTTATCGGTTCGATTTCGGTTTTAAAACCGATTTAAACAAAAAATATTATAAATTTAAACAACCATAAAAGAAATTAAAATAAATTGTTTCAACCGAGTGTATTGAAACACATCGTACAGAGTACAGACTATTATACTATAAGTCATTCAAAGTAGTACAAGGCAAAGGTAGCTAGCTCTAAGCCGAAGACAAGAAACAAAAAACAGGAAATAATCAAGAATACTCCAGTGAACCACACTACAGCGGACCAGCAACAACTTGGAATTTTAGAAAATAGTCTGCTTATACCTCAACTTTCATCTTCAATTCAAAACATCCAAGAATCTACAAAAACAAGAAATGAATATTTTATATTAGTCTACCCCTAATCCTGTATTTAGCTAAATCAAATGAGTGAAGCAGTGGCCAGTGTGTATATATTATATAATAAGAAACAATATGCAGGAAGAGACAATGTGCAACATTTTATAATTCGGTTTGGACCTAAAACCAAAACATTAGTACGGTTCGATTTTTCGGTTTCGGTTTCGTTTTTTTTTTTTTGGGTTCAATTTTTAACGGTTTCGTTTTTTCGCTCACCTCTGCCTTGGGCTTCCACTTCATCTTAAGTTTATGGTAAGAATTCATCGGTAACACAGACCGCTCCAAACCTACAGAATTTCCTCACTGACTTCTTTAGTAATAATATTATTATATATCTATGCTATATTATAATTAGTAAGCTACGATTCAAGCACGCACAGCGATTCTCAAATTTTAAAACTCAACAGTCGTCGTTCTTCGCATTAATTTCATTTATGAAATTTACTTCAACCAGGTTCCACCTAGAATCAGACCTAATGCATTACAGTTTTGGCGACCTGAAGTAGAGGGGTTGTTCTTATTAATTATTTGCAGTTTCGACTTTTTTCCCCTTGATTTGGCTATCCATGTTCTTATTTAATTATGCTTTTGTGAAACAGTTATAATGATGGATCTGATTTCGAATCGTGGTTTACTAAACTCTATTAGAGCCAAGACTTGATTTGGCTTCAAATTGTACTTCAATTCAGTCATGATTTTGGTTTTAATGGTACCGATTGTTAACTCATTTTCCTGATTTAATATGGTTTAAAATTACACATAGTTTCAATTCAGACAAGTGAGCCATGAAATTTACAGAAACATCGTATTTTAACTTGTACGCTTTGAGTGGACTTGACTCAGTAGACAATTTCTGACCTTATGCTAACTCACATCGTTGCTCGATTCAAATTGAAGACTAAAAATTAAATTAACTTATCTGTTATTGTGATTAATTAACTTTCGTCTGATACTAATTTTGGGATTGATCCAATTGGTGCTTGGTCCAATTGGTGCTTTAAATTAAAAATTGAAAAAGAATCTAATGACATTACATTTAATTTTGAAATTTACACCTAACTTTAGTTAGTTCTTCTTTTATTCATTTAGCTTGGACCTGAATTCTTAAGTTCTAAGAAATACTTTGAAGAAACTTACTAGAGAAAATGTGCGCTTTGGTTAGTTTAAAATTTTGATAGCATATTTATTTCTTGATTTGGTTGGTTTAGCTGCCAAGTCTAATGACATCTCCTTCTCTGTCTTCCTTCTCTTATCCGCATAGCGTGCTGCAATTAACCGGGTTTCTCCCCACCGTAGCTCTGGGCATCATATGGACAACCTAGAGGTCAGCATAATTAATTTCCATTCGCTGTATAAAACTGATTGCTTGATTCAGAATTTGGTTCGTTTTTGGCACTAATAAATGAGCATTCATGTATTTAGCATACCAGAGTTATAAATTTGATTTTTATGTGTCTTGCAGCTATGAGCTTGAACACTTTTTTTTCCTTTTTTTGCTCTTACCTTGGGTTTTACTCCTCTGTTGTAAAATAAAAACTACTTACTTAATTTTGTATTTGATTCAATTTTGGTGCTCATAAATGAGTGTTAATGTTTACCATGTTATTCACCTTTGAAGTTGAACATCCTTTTTTCCTTTTTTTTGCTCTTAACTTGGGTTTACTCTTTCAAGCCTATGTTGTAAATTGTAGAATACCAAATTCGTAGTTTGTACTGTGGCTGATGTGCAAAAGTGGTTTTTTACAAGGGTCTTTTTCGTGATTATTTTCATTCTATTACCCATTTTTACCTATATTTTTTTAATAGCCACATTTAGGCAGTTAGTTAGTTACTTTAAGTGCATTAAGATCGACTAATCATGACATTTGTTTCTTCAAACTCAGTGTTTGTAGAGATATGAATATTGAGTTTCAGTAATATGGTTACACCTTCAAATTGATCTATGGTATCCTTTGAGCAATGAAATAACATATACCAGCAATAAATTGTCTACAAAAAAGATAAACTGGGAGCTTCAGATAATTTAGTCGCAACATGAATGTGAATAATGATATACTGTTAATGGCATATATTAGAGATAAATCACTTGAAAAAGAAAATATTATTACTATTACAAACATGGTTTTAAGCAGGGCTTATTTTGTATACATTAGCCTTTTGTTTTGGTTGCTTATTTTTCTGTAGAGGACAAACCACCAATGAGCGCCAATTTATATGTGCAAAGTTTTTTGTGCTTTGTTTTTGTAGTGGTTTTTTCAAGGGTCTTTTTCGTTCTTTGTTTGATTCTATTACCCATTCTAAGTCATATATTTTTAGTAGCCACATTTCAGCTACTTAGTTACTTTAAGAGCACCGAGATAGACTAATCATGACATTTGTTTCTTCAAACTCAGTGTTCATGGATACATGAATATTGAGTTTCAATAAATATAGGTACACCTTCTCAAATTGATCTATGATATCCTTTGAGCGATGAAATAGCATATATAAGCGATAAATTGGCTGCAAACAAAGATAAACTGGAAACTTCATATAATTTAGTCGCAAGCTGAATGCAAATAATGATATACTATTAACAACATATATTAGTGACTAATCACTTGAAAATATAAATATTATTAGTATTATAAATTTGGTTTATGTAGGACTTAATTCATATACAGCAGCATTCTTTTTCGGTTGGTTATGTTTCTGTAGATGTCAAACCACCAATGAGCGCCAATTTATACGTTGTTGGCTTATTGTTTCACTTCATTTTGCAGTGGAAGTTGAGGCATCCTTAACGCTTTACTAAACATAGGTTTTACGTTGGAGGATATGCTTTTGCTGCCATTTGCTAAGAACCATAATATGCATAAACTGAAGAAATCAAATATGGAAATTGTTTATTATATGTTATGAAGTTGTTATTAGCGAAAAACTAGGAATTGGAATGATGTCAACCCACCTTCGCCTTTTATTAATTCACAAAATCAAAGTCCAGTTGACCAATCCTCACAACCTGTAAATGAACATAAACCACCCTATTCTAATGAACAGTGTTTTTATATTATTTGTTGTCTGTTTGCATGAAGTGCGTACTGACTACTATTTGCAAGCCATCTTTTTTCCCTCCTGCTTTCTTTGTTTGGTTTCACAGTGCATTACTTCATTTATAAACAACACAACTCATGTGTTGTTCTTTTCTTACCAGATATGGAGTTGCTTTCAAATGAAATATCCTTCAGGACATTTAGGCGATTGGCTAACATCTGTTTAACTTTCTGCTCTACAGTTATCCTGTTGTTTTTTTAATCGTATTTCTATATTTCTTTATACACTTAAAGTTTAGTTAACAAGTGCATGCAATTCATGTAGGATTCAAATGAACTCATATAAGCATTGATATAATATTAGCTGATTGATTCACTTGAGGTAGATATATTTTTTCTATTATTAATTATATATGTATGAGTCATAACACACCTATTTTTCTTACCAAACTTCTAAAACATATTGTTATTTTTTAAATTTTCCTTAATATTCATTTTGAACTTAAGAGTATTTTGGTTATTTAAGCTTGGATTCCATAAAAAATTCAGTTTAAAAGGTTAGCCTTTTGGTTTAGTTTGTAGTTGAATTATAACATTTTGCTTTCTAATGAACAGGTAACATTGGATTAAACTAAAAGGTTGAAACTAAAAATTCTATTTGCTATTACAAGACCTTACAATGGTTAATTATGGATATAAATAGCGGCAAAGTATCAAATGGTGAAAATAGTTAGTACATCTTCCATAATCCATATTACCAATGTTTTCCATATTGACTTGCAATTTAGGGATCTGGAAATCATTACTCTAGAAATTGAGTTTGGATATTCCTCCCTGAAGTTGATGTAAAAACAACAAGCATTGTAGCATTTGATATGGTGTGCTTTGAAACTTCGGTTTTAGAATTCCTAAATTACTTACCTTGCAAGTAATTAACGTGATGGGTAATTATAGCAATCAAGTATTTAACAGTTACATGAATTATCATATGTTCTTGCAGGCATATAATGCGTCTATGAAATAGTGTGTTTATGTGTGTGTGTGTGTGAGAGAGAGAGAGAGATTAGTTTTGATCACATAATGTGCACTTTAACGGTTAAGAGAGTGGTGATTTTACCAACTTTCTGCACATGTGATTTAGACTATGGTTAAATAAACAATATATGATAACAACATAAGAATTTGAACTGTCATTATATTCACACCAAAAAAAAAAATTATGTCCACACATGCGTTGTGCTAATTATCTAAAAGAGGTGGAGCTATGAAAGTTTATCCATTGCTATTTCAAGATAATTATACCACGCTATAAAACAAGATCAATATCTGAAACATTGTTTCTATTGAAACTTACGTTTTGTCTATTGTGCCAACCCATATTCAAAAATATAAGTATAGCTAGCTAACTTTATTCTTTTTCTCAGATAGCATAAGAGAATGTGAGATAAAGTGGCATCAAAGAGATAGTCATCACAAATTGCTAGGTTTACTCTCTGTCGCTGTTTTCATGTTTGTGCAAGTGTAGAACAATTGTGCAGTGAACAGAGTAAGTGTTTAATACAATTAGTGCTTAAATAATTTGTACAATTAGTTAAAATACTCAACTGAGTTTCCTTAAATATTTTTGAGTGTTGGACTTCATGGAGAATTTGACGATGAAGCAGTAGTGTGTAGAGTGAATTTGTATGGGATTCATATAAGTTTAATCCACATGTTATTCTTTAGTTTGTAACAGGTTGACTCCAGAGGTTAATGTTGCTGGGAGTGGATTGAGAACTACTGCTAGGACAATGGCTTCCTGCGCTACTATAACCAGTGCAAGGACAGATGGGACAATCTCCTCCACGATCATAGAAAGATTAATGATTATAAGTCATCCACCAATCAGAAAAGCTACCAGGAGATGGAGCGGCATGAAAGGAAAAAAATTAAACCTTCCTATCAGCTTGGCCTTGGAAATCCACCAATCCCTCACTACAGCTGTCATCAATATCCACTGCACTCGCCGGACCACCGTCTCCCCCCGACACCGGTAATGGCGATCCCTCCTCCACAAACACATCTGCGTCCAAAAGAGCTCTCCCCTCCTCCAGCGGTGATGCAAGGTGCCACACAAACCCAAGACTCAGGTAGTTTAGGCTTTATATTCTTTTAATTTGGCAACGTGGGACTAATAGTCGTGGATCCTTTTTCATATGGATGCATGCAATATGTTCTAATCATAAAAGCTGAGTTAAGTTGATGCAATTTTTCTAAAAGGTTCTCGAGGGTAACAGTAACTTATATTGCTCGGACCGCGTGCTAGCCAGCAGTGTAAGATGGTGGTCCAAATTCGAACAGAACGGACAATATTATCCAATATAGGCGCTAAATGGAATAATTATAAATTTGGGAAAGAGGGCTCAGTCAGCGAGATGGGGCATTGTCCCACTTAGATCCTAATTGTCTCTTCCCTTGATTGAGTTATTATAATTCCGTGTAATACATATTTGCTACGTTGATAAATGTTCCTAATTTCAGGCAGTATCAAATTATTTACCAGTGAAACCAAATGCAAGAGAATAAGTCTTAGGTAGTTCGTTTGCTTTTTAAACTGCCCAGTTAATGTTCGCATCCGCGTTGGATGTGTCGGGCACTTCCGAAGCGTCGATGTGGGGCCCACACCATTTGCCCCTTCCAGCCGAACGATTCAAAAGTTAGCTTTCGCGTCCGACGCGGCGACGCGTCCGATGCCGCATCTGACGCAAGCTAACAGCTAATTTTTTGCCCCTTTTATACATACCCGTACAAATAAAACACATACAAATAATTAATAAAATAATAGCTTTACCCCTTTCAGTTTACCCCTTTCGTAAAAAAAAACACATTCTCCTTTCGTAACAATTTACCTTCAAATAACCCTTCAAAATACCCTTTTCATTTTCTCCTTCCCGTTCAAAATCAAACGGACCCTTAATTGAGCTGCAATGAACCAAGTGAAATTAATATTACTAATCTGAAATGTCGGGACTTATAAATTGATCTAACTTTATAAACTGTAATACCCCACATCCGTTAAGGTCACTCACAAAGGGAATGCCTTAACTTCAATGGAGCATTATGGGTACCGGAACAGAAATATTACAAGACAGGCATAAAAAAAAACAGAAGGTAAAGTAGAAGCACTTCAAATCATTTATTAAATATAATTGTTTATAATAAAAGCCCATCAACTTCCAATACCCAATTACATAGCTAAAATATCTGTCTTGCTCAAAAACAAAGAAGCATAAAAATAAATTGTAGTATTCCCCAATAAAGCAAAGCAAGCCATAGCCAAGAGAGATCCAAGCCATACATGAAAGAGCCTGCGAGCTTGGTAACATCCGAACTATGCTGTATTCCCACCCTGCGAACCTGGGGGGGAAACGGAAGAAAAAGAGGCGAAACAAAACGGATCAGTCATAATGACTGAGTAAGTCCTAGTGACTTTCAGCATTAAAACAGGTAAAGATAACATGGCATGAATAAACTGAAAGTAAACATAAGCATGATGACAAGATAAGCTACAGGCACGATAACTAAGAATAACGTCATATGATTTTTGTCAAGTATAACATCGCAAGGTTCCCATTCAAGATAAATTAAGTATAATTTCGCAAGATTTCTATCAAGCATCGCAAGATTTCTCTGCTTCAGCATTAAAATATTTCTATGATATCTATTTGCTTTGCACCACCCGTACTAGTATCCCAACCTGTGTCATGTGTTGACTATAAAATGATCCCTTGCCCAATGTCATGAAATGACCCATTACTTGGTCCCCTGAAACGATCTATTAATCAATCGGCTCCCTACAAGTTCTAGCTCGTCGTGTGTCTGCGTCATACGGCCCTATCACGAATGTAGTTACCTATGCTGAGTCCGCCATAGGGTGTATCAAGCCCTAGTGTGCCAACCCCTTACACGAATCAAGCATGCACAGTGTAAACCTACTAATGCCCAATGCCTTCTT
Organism: Allium sativum; assembly: GCA_030737875.1. Classification (NCBI taxonomy): domain Eukaryota; kingdom Viridiplantae; phylum Streptophyta; class Magnoliopsida; order Asparagales; family Amaryllidaceae; genus Allium; species Allium sativum. Next base: position 417,874,536 of record CM060910.1, on the reverse strand, counting down.
TTTCAACTCCGTACTATGTGCACGACCATAGTCCGCCTGTACCTACACTGGCGCACCAACTCAGCCGTCGTTCTGGTCACTTACAATCAGCCCAGTAATCGTGCCCCACCCTGCCTAGTTGCAGGGTACCATGATACATCTAAGTGGGTTACTGCTGAAATGGACCGCGTAACTAGGGTTTCCGTCCAACCGGTTAAGTGTTGTCATTTGAATTCGTGACTTAACCCTTATCAGTCTAGCATGTCAAGTTGGTTAAGTGTTGTCATTCAAGTTCGTGACTTAACCCTTATCAGTCTAGCATGTCAAGTTGGTTAAGTATTATCTATATGTTCAAGTTGACTTATCCCTGCCACGCGTCATGTTATATTGGTTAAGTGTTCTCCCTTGTGTTAATTTAACCCACCAGTGTATCATGTCATATCGGTTAAGTGTCATCAATCAATTCAAGTTAACTTAACCCACCCACTTGTCATGTTATGTTGGTTAAGTGTTATTAATCTACTCAACCACACCCACTTGTCTAATTAACATGTTAAAATGGTTAAGTGTTCTCAAGCGATCAAGTTCAGGTTTACTTAACCCACCCATTCATGTCATATCGGTTAAGTGTCGTTAGTCTAGTTATATTACTTAACCCACCCATTCATATCATATTGGTTAAGTGTCATTAGCCTAGTCATATTACTTAACCCACCCATTGGTCTGATTAACAGTTATGTTGGTTAAGCGTTCTTAGTTTACTTAACCCCACCCGCTGGTCTAATTAACATGTTATGTTGGTTAAGCGTTCTTAATTTACTTAACCCCAACCACTTGTCTAATTAATGTGTTATATTGGTTAAGTGTCGACTATTCAAATGTTACTTAACCTTTCCATTCTTAGCATGTCTGTTTATTGGCATTAATTAATTATTAATGCATCAACCACTCACATTAGACCTGTTGTTGCGGTCACTGGATATACCGGGCAGCTCCGGGCAGAATTACACCACAACTCAGTCTAACCTCGGGTTTAAGCACGATATGACTAACTTCTCACATTGGATCATATTATTTGCAGTCACTGGATATGCCAGGCGGTTCCAGGCAGAATTACACTACAAACTCAACCCAACCTCGAGTTAGCCATGTTCACGTTCGTGTTCATATTCATCTTCATGTTCATGATTCAACCACGTTCATATTTCTAGTTATATACCAATTATCAAGTTCATAGTTCACGATTTTGCCCAAAAACATATTCCCAAATTATTATCTTAATTCACTATAAGATTACGCCAAGTTATAACCTTTTATTTACAATACATGCCAACTACCCAAAACCCAACTTAGGTGCGTTCATATTAAACCTCTACCAAGTCATAAATTATCATATATGTTTCAACTCCAAGTTTTACATAATTAACATATGCCCAAGTTCTAGATTACATGTCAGTTTTACATATGCCCAATTCATACCAAATTTACATATGTTCAATTCATGTCGTTTTACATGTATGCCAAGTTTATGCCAATTTACACATATCAAGTTCTAGCCAAATTACATATATCAAGATCCATGTCAAAATACATACGCCAATCCCCATTCTTTTAATTACCGTTATAATGACTATACTCAAATATCCAATTTCAGGTTAATGGTAGTAATACCAAATATCCAATTTTTATGTTATGCCTTCGACTCTACCAAACACATATATCCAACTAGGCAATATCCCAATATTTCCCCCGTATTCAATCGCATGTAAATCGCGGTTTAGGCCTAGGTCCGAAATTTACCTAGGTTCATCAAAAATAAATAAATAGGGGGAGGTAGAAGTTGCAATAGAAACAAGATCAAAGAGAGAAAATACCATAAATCATCATGATAAGCATAAAGATTACAACTTGATGATAACATCATTACGAATCATGAAAACTACTGAATAGATCATAAACTTGACATGATCATAAAGATAGACAAGTCTCAAAACTCAAGATTCAAGGAGCAGCAGAAATAGATCAAAATTCGATAAACATACTTAAATCCAATTCCACTTTATTCCATGGCCATATTATAATTAAATATTTAAATCTAAAAGCAACTAGAACTTACAGATCGTGGACTGAGAAATTAAGATGCAGAAGTTGATTCTAGAAAGCAGTCGTTGAGCGTTGAATCTCAATTTGATTGAAAATCCCCAATTTGCGTATCTTGTGTTGCTTGAAGAAGAAGGTAGAAGAACTCTCTAGATTTGATTAATTTTTATTTGAATCTTTGAATAAGAAGAATAAGAAGAAGAAGTCATGTCCATCAAGAATTTGTGCAGCATAAGGTTAGAGAAGAATGGTGCGAGGAGGAATGGGGATTAGGTGGGTTTATATAGGATTAGGAGAATGAATCTAGTCATAAAACGTGTCTAAAAACATCAGAATCCACCCAGCTCAAAAACCGGGTTTCGTCACCAGGTCGACCCCCAGGTCGACCATAGTGTCGACCTGGTCCCTGGGAGGTCGACAATAGTGTCGACCCCCAGGTCGACCTGGTCCTGGGCAGGAAATTTCCCCCCAGCCTACGCTGGGGTTTGAATTTCGAGTTTCGAGATGTTTTCGATTCTGAAAATTCCTAAAACTTCGAAGGGTCATATCTCCCTCATACGGACTCCGTTTTTCGAAAACTCGGACTCGATTTCATGCAGAATTCTATGGTGAACGCAATGGTGCAACCCGTTTTCCCTGATTCTTATTTTAAAATTCAATTCTGCCTTGATTTCTTGTTTCAACATGTTACTGAAATTCGGGTTGTTACATTCTCCCCTCCTTAAAGGATTTCGTTCCCGAAATCTTCAGGTTAAGAAGAATGTGTCATACCATCCAATCATCCATCTACTCAAAACATCATCCACAAGCAATCATTGTCCTTAAAAGATTTCTAGTGCTATATGAACATATGCAAGAAGTGTGTGTATATGTTCCTTATCTAATGCAAATGATCAGGCCTGATTGATCTTCTTAATGCCAAATATGTTTAGTGCCATGAGTCCAACATGTATGCAAATAGTCCTATTCACATAAACACTATATGTGTGCACAAACATCCATCCATATGCAACATCCACATGATAACACCTTCAATTTCATCTATAAACAAGTATAAACACTCATGCATATGCAATATTAAAGGTGACTGAGCCGATCTAGTGTCTAATGTGTGTGTATATGCATCCACGAGCAACCACTAGTAACCGCTTGCAACCACTTGCAACCATCAATCATAACATGTCTTTAACACATGTTTACACCCAATTGTTCCTACCTAAAGATATAGTCGAATGTTAGAAGCAAGTAAAAACTTTGTTCCCATTAGGCAATGTCAAAACTGGAAATCTACGTCACATATATACTGATTAGGAGAAGAACTCCCTAAGCACCAGCCCCGAAGACCGAAATCAACATCAGACTGATACCCAAAGAATTTCTCAACCCAACCAATATATATGTTTCTAGGAAACTAAGCATGATGGACTTCTTTTAGGTCACAAGAAATCCCTTCCTAAAACTAACCCATATTCTATAAAACCCAAAAAGTTTAGTCAATCCAACGAACACCTTCAAGCCCCAACATGTATTACTAACAGATGAGTCAAACTCCTTATGGGGTTTGCAACAGAAATAGGATTGAGAATAGGACCGAGAGGATATACTTAAAATATAGCATGCAAGTAAGCTTTATAGGAAAAGAGGGATCAAGGATACACTCTTATAAAGAGATATGATGCGCGTATCTAGTCTTCAATCTTCTAAGTCGCATTTCCTTGAGCTTAACTCCATTGTGCTTTTACCGTCTTTAACTTCACAATTTCGTAGCTTCTTAATTCCTATTTCCAAAATATGAGTTGGAACTCATTTCACTGTCGCCTCTCGTTCCACTTTCACTTATTCTTTTTCTAGTATACTCGGCTCAAACATAACTGCGTACTCATGGTTTCATATAAGCTCTCCAACATTTACTAGTGAATCCTGGATCTCGTTTACTTATTATAAGGTATTCCACGCAGAAGAATTATCTCTTGAAAATAAACAAATGCCAACCATGTTGCCAAATGTACTTTCTAAGGTGATTTTCTATAACTCATGCATAAGCGAAATGAACCATCCGCCTTAGTAGCGAACACTACTCGAGAGGATCAATGAATGTATCAAGAGATTCTAGGTAACTAAGCATGGCAAAACCCTAAGGGTTACACTAGACTTCGAGGGCATTACCAAGGCAAGTCAAGAGTCTAACTACCCTCTTTTCATACTCAAGAATGGCACCATTACTGGATAACCACTCCATCCCTAGAATCAACCCATAGCCCAAAAACATAAGCATTCCTTCTAAACTCAACACTTAGCATAGACATTCTCAAATCCAAATAAGTCATGAATAAATGAGCTGATTTCCCAACAGGATTTGGGACAAAAATGGGATACTCTACCACGCTAGTACTAAGGTGTAGAGATTCAACTATCGAAGCAGAATTAAAAGGATGCGATGTACAAAAACAAAGTTCCCACGGTATGATAGAAAAGAAAAGCTACACTTTTAACAGAAACGTTACCACATCTCTTAGGTATGATGGTAGTGAGAGCATACAATTGCCCTCTCGACAATCTTGTCCTTTGCCCTTGTCCTTGTCCTATAACACTTAACTACATGTCCCTTTTTACCATACTAACGATACTCTCTCTCTTGTCATGGGTTTTATTATTCTTTCACTTTGGCCTCTTCCCTTTCACCTTTTCCTCCTTGGTGGATTAAGCCATATCAACAAGTTCCTCATCCTTAGGCTTGTGTTCTTTATCCTCGTTCTTACTATCCTTGTATAGCTTGTTGACAAGTTTCTCGAAAGCTACCTCCATCGCACGACAACCCTACAAATCTTGAAATTAGATAAGTCGCAAGTAAAACTATTGCGGCTACAGATGGAGGTTGGGCACTGCTTTGCCCTCTGACATGTGTCGTACAGCTACAAAACTATGGTGAAAAGAGAGAAAGAAGATATTCAAAGAGAGAATCAAAAGATAGTGCATATGGTTTTGGGGAATATGCCTTTCGTAAAACAAAACTTTTCTTAGAAAAATGCTTCTTTGTAAACGTTTTGAAAATAATTTCAGAAGGTTTTTAAAAGCCTTTGCCCAGTCTGGTAACCTTCTGCTCTAATACCAAATGTAACACCCCACATCCGTTAAGGTCACTCACAAAGGGAATGCCTTAACTTCAATGGAGCATTATGGGTACTTGAACAGAAAAAATACAAGACAAACATATATAAAACAACGGAAGGTAAAGTAGAAGTACTTCAAATCATTTATTAAATATAATTGTTTATAATAAAAGCCCATCAACTTCCAATACCCCATTACATAGCTAAAATATCTGTCTTGCCCAAAAACAAAGAAGCATAAAAATAAATTGTAGTATTCCCCAATAAAGCAAAGCAAGCCATAGCCAAGAGAGATCCAAGACGTACATGAAAGAGCCTGGGAGTTTGGTAACATCCGAACTAAGCTGTATTCCCACCCTACGAACTTGGGGGGGATAGAAGAAAAAGAGGCGAAACAAAATGGATTAGTCATAATGACTGAGTAAGTCCTAGTGACTTTCAGCATAAAAACAGGTAAAGATAACATGGCATGAATAAACTGAAAGTAAACATAAGCATGATGACTAGATAAGCTACAGGCACGATAACTAAGAATAACATCATATGATTTTTGTCAAGTATAACATCGCAAGGTTCCCATTCAAGATAAACTAAGTATAATTTCGCAAGATTTCTATTAAGCATCGCAATATTTCTCTTCTTCAACATTAAAATATTTCTATGATATCTATTTGCTCTACACCACCCGTACTAGTATCCCAACCCGTGTCATGTGTTGACTATAAAATGATCCCTTGCCCAATGTCATGAAATGACCCATTACTTGGTCACACGAAACGATCTATTAATCGATCGACCCCCTATAAGTTCTAGCTCGTCGTGTGTATGTGTCATACGACCCTATCACGAATGTAGTTACCTGTGCTGAGTCCACCATAGGGTGTATCAAGCCCTAGGGTGCCAATCCCCGACACGAATTAAGCACGCCCAGTGTAAACTTACCGATGCCCAGTGCTTGCTTTTACAACTTCGGACTACGTGCACGACCATAGTCCGCCTGAACCTACACTGGCGCACCAACTCAGCCGCCATTCTGGTGGCTTACAATCATCCCAATAATCGTGCCCCACCCTGCCTAGTTTCAGGGTACCATGATACATCTAAGTGGGTTACTGCTGAAATGGACCGGGTAACTAGGAATTCCGTCAACAGGTTAAGTGTTGTCATTTGAATTCGTGACTTAACCCTTATCAGTCTAGCATGTCAAGTTGGTTAAGTGTTGTCATTCAAGTTCGTGACTTAACCCTTATAAGTCTAGCATGTCAAGTTGGTTAAGTATTATCTATATGTTCAAGTTGACTTAACCCTGCCACGCATCATTTTATATTGGTTTAGTGTTCTCCCTTGTGTTAACTTAACCCACCGGTGTATCATGTCATATCGGTTAAGTGTCATCAATCAATTCAAGTTAACTTAACCCACCCACTTGTCATGTTATGTTGGTTAAGTGTTATTAATCTACTCAACCGCACCCACTTGTCTAATTTACATGTTAAAATGATTAAGTGTTCTCAAGCGATCAAGTTTAGGTTTACTTAACCCACCCATTCATGTCATATCGGTTAAGTGTCGTTAGTCTAGTTATATTACTTAACCCACCCATTCATATCATATTGGTTAAGTGTCATTAGCCTAGTCATATTACTTAACCCACCCATTGGTTTGATTAATAGTTATGTTGGTTAAGCGTTCTTAGTTTACTTAACCCCACCCACTGGTCTAATTAACATGTTATGTTGGTTAAGCGTTCTTAATTTACTTAACCCCACCCGCTTGTCTAATTAATGTGTTATATTGGTTAAGTGTCGACTATTCATATGTTACTTAACCTTTCCATTCTTAGCATGTCTGTTTATTGGCATTAATTAATTATTAATGCATCAACCACTCACATTAGACATGTTGTTACGGTCACTGGATATGTCGGGCGGCTTCGGGAAAAATTACACCACAACTCAGTCTAACCTCGGGTTTAAGAACGATATGACGAACTTCTCACATTGGATCTTATTATTTGCAGTCACTGGATATGCCGGGCGGTTCCGGGAAGAATTACACTGCAAACTCAACCTAACCTCGAGTTAGCCATGTTCACATTCGTGTTCATATTCATGTTCATGTTCATGTTTCAACCACGTTCATATTTCCAGTTATATGCCAATTATCAAGTTCATAATTCACATTTTTGCCCCAAAACGTATTCCCAAATTATTATCTTAATTCACTATAAGGTTATGCCACGTTATAGCCTTTTATTTACAATACATGCCAACTACCCAAAAACCAACTTAGGTGCGTTCATATTAAACCTCTACCAAGTCATAAATTATCATATATGTTTCAACTCCAAATTTTACATAATTAACATATGCCCAAGTTCTAGATTACATGTCAGTTTTACATATGCCCAATTCATACCAAATTTACATATGTTCAATTCATGCCGTTTTACATGTATGCCAAGTTTATGCCAATTTACACATATCAAGTTCTAGCTAAATTACAGATATCAAGATCCATGTCAAATTACATATGTCAATCCCCATTCTTGCAATTACCATTATAATGACTATTCCCAAATATCCAATTTTAGGTTAATGGTAGTAATACCCAAATATCCAATTTTTATGTTATGCCTTTGATTCTACCAAACACATATATCCAACTAAGCAATAACCCAATATTTCCCATGTATTCTATCGCACGTAAATCGCGGTTTAGGCCTAGGTACAAAATTGACCTAGGTTCATCAAAAGAAAATAAATAGGGGGAGGTAGAAGTTGCAATAGAAACATGATCAGAGAGAGAAAACAACATAAATCATCATGATAGGCATAAAGATTACAACTTGATGATAACATCATTACGAATCAAGAAAACTGTTGAATAGATCATATACTTGACATGATCATAAAGATAGACAAGTCTCAAAACTCAAGATTCAAGGAGCAACAGAAATAGATCAGAATTCGATAAACATACTTAAATCCAATTCCACTTTATTCAATGGCCATATTATAATTAAATATTTAAATCTAAAAGCAACTAGAGCTTATAGATCGTGGACTGAGAAATTAAGATGCAGAAGTTGATTCTAGAAAGAAGTCGTTGAACATTGAATCTCAATTTGTTTAAAAAACCCCAATTTGCGTATCTTGTGTTGCTTGAAGAAGAAGGTAGAAGAACTCTCTAGATTTGATTAATTTTTATTTGAATCTTTGAAGAAGAAGAAGTCATGTCCATCAAGAATTTGTGCAGCATAAGGTTAGAGAAGAATGGTGCGAGGAGGAATGGGGATTAGGTGGGTTTATATAGGATTAGGAGAACGAATCTAGTCAGAAAACGTGTCTAAAAACATCAGAATGCACCCAGCTCAAAAACCGGTTTCGTCACCAGGTCGACCCCCAGGTCGACCATAGTGTCGACCTGGTCCCTGGGAGGTCAACCATAACGTCGACTCCCAGGTCGACCTGGTCCTGGGCGGGAAATTTCCTTCCTAGCCTGCGCTGGGGTTTGAATTCGAATTTCGAATTCGAATTTCGAGCTGTTCTCGATTCTGAAAATTCCTGAAAATTCGGAGGGTCGTATCTCCCTCATACGGACTCCGTTTTTCGAAAACTCGGACTCGATTTCATGCAAAATTCCGTGATGAACGCAATGGCGCAACCCGTTTTCCCTGATTCTTATTTTAAAATTTAATTCTGCCTTGATTTCTTGTTTCAACATTTTATTGAAATTCGTGTTGTTACATAAACTGACATCTAGTATTGTGATTCAAATATTTGTTAAATGAGTGTTTGAAGAATTTCCTGCTATGTAATTTTTTGTTTTCTCATCGTCATTACCAAAGATAAACACTTGTTTTTTAACACGTCATTGTTTTTTACAAATGGAATTTACTGCATATTCAAGGATTGAATCAGTGTGGTTGCTATACTGAAACTTCAATATTTGTATTTGTAACATGTGTGTATTATATATAATTTGAACCATACATGTTCTGTATGTTTTGAGGAAGGTCTTACCATTTATTTTTATTTTCATGGTTGTTCACTATTGCAATGATCTTTGATGCCTACTGTTTATTTATTTTGATTTGCATAACCATTACCATCTATTTAATCAATATAAGTTTTCTCATTTCCTTAATTAATATGTCTTAACCTTTGGAAAATGTAGTTTAGCATTGCCACTATGCTTGCATGTTAGTGAATAATTTGGTGTTGATTTTGAAAATTTTGAAAGATCAAATTTCAATGGTGTTACCTGCAAACTTCGTAATGTAAATGATTCAAAGTGACAATTGCTGAAGTATGTAATACTATATGTTGGATTGAAGAGGTCGAAGATAGCTTCGAGTCGGAGGTGACCGTTCGCAAATCGGATCTCGTATGTAGGAGTTATGAGCTGGAAGATGTTTGCCGTCAGTTGGGAACAGGGATAGACGTCTGTCATTGGGAGTGACAGACGTCTGACTGTAGGGAACTGGTTTCCCGAGAGTTCAAACAGACGTCTGACACATGAGGGACAGACGTCTGTGCTGAGTGCATATGCCCAATTAATCTCTGGAAGATGACAGCGTCTGTCAGACGATACGACAGACGTCTGATCGTGTCTTTGGGCTATTTCGGGATGGAAATAAGCAAGCAGATTTGTGACTAATTCGGGGGCAATCTGGGTAATTGGCCAAACCTCTATATAAGCTATTTTCTGATGTGAATTAGTGTAATAACCCGCAAAATCTGGGCCAGTTTAAAATTTTTATTTTGGCAATTTTAGCGAGTTTTGATTATTTAAAATGAATTATTTTAAATAATATCGTCGAAAAATTTATTTTGAATAGAATTCGAACGAATATATTTATATAGTTCGTCGTTAGAATATAAATAATTATATATAATTATAAAAGGAATTGAAAATGGCGCGGTAGTTCGATAATTCGATTTCAAACTTCAATTGAATGTACCGGGTGCAAAACAATCCGGATTTTAGTGAAACCAAAAATAATGGGATCTAATTGATAATATCTTTCCAACGAATCCGAATAATCGAAATTTCCTAACGGGAATCAAAAGATATGTCCAGTTGAAAATTCTGAATAGTCGCTATGGAATTCAGGCCCTTAAAAATAGACATTTTGCAAACGACCTCGGATTTCGACGAAACCACTTTTGTTGGATCCGTGATGTCAAGTTATTGCTAGATTCCAAATTTCATAATTTTTCAAATCAATATGTGAGCGTGGCAAAGGAAAACGCATTTGACCAGTTTCAATTGATTTTAATCGACTGGAAAATGGCCATTTTTCCAACGGTCTCAGAATTCGACGAAACTAGTTTTGTTAGGACCGTATCGTCAATACGAAGCTAGAAAATATTTTCCTGCAATTTATAGAGTTCGTATGTGACCCTGGTAAATTGAAATGTATGTTTAAAATAGAATATATAGATTTAAATGTAAATTCAATGGAAACTGATTGTAACGATCAAATCAGCTTGCGATACTTATCCCATAGCGTCCGGAATGGGGGTAATTAGCTAGGGGCGACAGTCGTTGGGTCCGATTTGCAGTTCGATTTAAAAAGCAACTTAAAAGGAGAAAAAAAATTATTTAATAAATAAAATATAAAACCTTTTACATTAAAACCCCTCCCCCCAAATCAGTTTTTCCCGATACCCTCACTCTCTCCTTCGTGATCGGAAATGGCGACCGCCGCCTTGACCCTCCATCGCCCCCCCCCCCCCCCCCCAGCGACTGATGGCGCCACCACACTTCCTCCTCCTCTCGAGCTCGCTCCTCTTCCTCTTCTATTCTGGCCCGCTTGAACCCTAGACCGCGCCAGAAGCCCCAGTGGTTCGAACTGGCTGCCGTTCATGGTGATGGAAGGGCGGCACTCCGGCGATTCGAGGAGGAGAGGACGATCAACATCCGACAGCTCAGGGGACTGGCGGTTTCTAGACCTAGATTGGGGCATTGGGTTCGAATAGAGCCTGGAAGAAGAAGAACAAAGAATCGGCCTTTATTTCTTTAAATGTGATTAAGGTAGTTTCTTCTCTATTTTATTTTATTTAGTTACTATATGAATGGTAAAAAAAAAATAGAATAGAATAGCATGTATAAAAATACATTGTTTAACAAATTTAATAGTGTGATTTTTTTTTATTTGTTTGACACGATTAAAATACGATTTTTTTTATCATGAAAAGAAGAGATTTTTATGTATGTAAAGTTAGGTTCTTTCAATATATAAAGTTGAGATTTTATTTACAAAAAGATTGGATTTTAAGTTAGAAAAGGTGTAATCTTTGTAATAGGAAAGTTATTATTTTGATTTGTATAAAGTTATAATTTTTATTTATAAAGAGATTATATTTTTATAATGAAGAAGATTAGATTTTTTTTCTATGTAATCTCATCGATTAAAAATGTGGTTTTTATATGAAGATTAGCGATGTTTTTTTTATAGGTAAAGGATAAAAATATAATTTTTATACGTGTAGTGAAGTTAAAAATTCAATCTTTGTATTTGAAAAGGTAAAATCTTTGTATTTGAAAAGCTAAAATCTTTGTATTTGAAAAGGTAAAATCTTTGTATTTGAAAAGGTAAAGTCTATGAATTTGAAAAGAAGAAATCTTTAAAGTAAAAATTCGATTTTTATATATTGAATAGCAAAGTAAAAATTCGATTTTTATATATTGAATAGCAAAGTAAAAATGTGATTTTTTATATATTGAATTAGCGTAGTAAAAATTCGGTTTTTACATATGTAGTGGCCGCGGTCAACGAAGGTGACAAAAAGGCGAAACGACGAAGACTTCTGCAAATGAAGTGCCGTGGAGCTAGGATAGCTATATGTGAGAATTTCTCACCTTTCAATTTATTTTTCTAGTTATATATATATATACTAGGATGCAGACGGTGCTTAGTAGCACCCGACACAATCGTCCACAGACCATGGACTTGTTTGTTTGGCTGTGTTGTTAGATAGATTGTTTGGGTTGATTTGAATTGTTTGGTGAAGTGAAATTGATATGATTGATGTGTGAATGGCGTGGGCCTTCACTAGACCGGGGATAAGGCTAGGCCTCGTCCCGTTTCTAGTATCGTGCCGTTATGCCGCCGAAATTTTCTAAAATATGTTAGAAAATAAAAATATCATTTTATTGTGTAAATGAAGAATAGAAATTCATATGTTAGAATAAAATGTTTTATCGTTAAAAATATAATTTTTAACGTGAAGTGAATAAAATAAAATATTCATTTACAAACCGGACGGTTTGTTTATGTACACCTATTTGAAGGACATTGATTGGGTCGATAAATTTCACACATCGCCCAACTGCACAAATAAAATCTGTGTTTGATTGTTTGAAACCCCACACGGGTGTTGGGATGAAATTTGAAGTTCACTCATCCTGATTGATTGAATATGTCGATCGATCGACTGACAAGCTGTTATAAGCGTTAGATATCTATGTTTGATGCTTATACAGTGTAGTGCACTTTGGTTGATGGTTGATTATTTTTCAATGCTGTTATATACATGTGTTGTATGAAATCCATATAATTAACTTTATATGGTAATTGATTGGGCCTCCTTCCAATTTGAAAAATAAAGAATATTATAAAATAAAAGTTCATGTGTTGACAGTACTCATCCATTGAGATTGGTCATGTGTTGAACGAAATATTTTAGTAATAAAATTTACATCTTTATCAATATAAAATAAAGGTTCATGTGTTGACAGTACTCATTCATTGAGATTGGTCATGTGTTGAACGAAATATTTTGATAATAACAACTATTTTGAAAAAGAAATATTTGAAATAGAATATTTGAAAATAGAATATTTGAAAATAGAAATTTATGAAGCCGTGTTGATTAGTTTGACGCCATTTTGACGTGAACGATATTTATATCGATTTTAATCGATTTCGAAATGAATTGAATTGAAAACGATTTCGAAATGAATTGAATTGAAAACGATTTCGAAATGAATTGAATTGAAAACGATTTCAAATTGAATTGAAAGTGAATTGAAATGAATTCAAATTTAATTGAAATTTGAATTGAATAGAAATGAATTTTAAAACGAATTTATCGAGAAGAATTCAATTTTGATTTGAATTGAAAAGGAAGTTGAAATTGCTTTTGAAACGAATTTAAAACTATTTATATAATTCGTTTTAAATAGAAATCGACGAAATATATATTATATATATTATATATATAATATAATGGCCCGAATAGAACGCGCCGCGCCGCGGCAGTTCGTGAATTTCGACCATTTATTTCAAACGGACTTTACGGGAGATCAGACCGTCGGATTCTCCTAAAACCGGAACCGTTGGGTTCGTATCGAAAAGAGCTTTCTAACGAATGTTAGAAATTTGAAATCTAACGGTTGGATTTGGAGATACGTCCAAATCAAATTCGAAAAAGGTCGCTGTAAGTGCAGTTCGATGGCCATTGTTGGAAATCGACTGTAAGGGCCTTGATAAAATTATTAAAAATAGTAATAATTTGTGTAAAATCATAAGAAATGATTTAGAAAATTGGGATGAAAAACTCCATATTTGAAAAGATAAAAATAGATTTTTATCGAAATGAACTAGTTTTGAACTAGAAATATAATTCTATTTATTTTTAAATAAATAAATTGAATTTGAAAAGGGTTTTAAAAATAACCAGAATTTCCAATGATTGCATTGGAGTGGATTTGAATCGAAATTGTCTCCGGAATATTTCGATGTTGAAATTCGTGATTATACAGATGTTGTTATGGAAATTTGAAAGATATATATTTATATCGTTATTTCCAATACGACATTTGTTAATCGTAGAATTTGATATTGAATATAAGCCGATATATTTTCTATTCAGAGCCTTGTATTGAATATCAAATGTGATTTGGGTTTGTCGTGAATGTGTCTTCACTAACACTGTTCTTAAACCCAGTTGAGAAAAGATTAAATCTTTTTATTGAGATTTAATGAAGTGTACCAATTAAATGACATTTAATTGGGATTGAATCGATATTGATTTTTGGGTTTATCGTGGACAGTGTTTTAAATAACACTCGTTCTTTAACCCGATGATTAATGAATGTGATTTTGGGTTTATCGTGAACCGTGTTTTTAAATGACACTGATTCTTTAACCCAGTCAAAGATTAAAACTAAGTGGAGTTTTAATGAATCTTTAATTAGATTGAAATAATCGAAATGGAGTATCACCAGTTTTGCTCCAGACGTTAATTAAATATTTAATTAGATTTGAACGTGAAATGGTAATTGAATTTACCGATAACACCGTGGTGTTAGATATGAAGTATTACCAGTTTTACTTCATGGGATGAATAGGTTGGGATTGGGAAATTAAAACAAAAGATTACTTCGGTAAGGTTCGCTAACCCCGACTAGTTTGAATTGATATTCAAAAATAGATTAAAGAATAAATTTTAAAGAATTTATCTTTGATAAAATTAATGGGAACCTCTCCCTATGAATGTGAAATTTAGAAACTAACTGTCGGTTAGCCAAGCAGAATGGTTTTCTGGATATTGATCTGATGTTGGTTTCGGCCTTCGGGGTTAATATTTGGGGAATTATTCTCTTGATTAATTTACGGTTAGTGACTAATGAATTGGAATGAGGCGTATGTTGTGTTTGTGTAACACTTTTATAATATATACGCGAGTTATTCGGAAAGTCCGGGTTTATCCCATTCTGAATAACTGATACGACGATAAGTCGAAGATGAAGACGATGGTCGAAGACCGGAGGTTTTCACGTCGTTTGGGTGGTTACTGATGATCTTGATTGGGCTGTACACCCAAGAAGATGGAAACAGTTAGTGATCGTCCAGACGTACTTGGAGATCGATGGATATGCGGGGTACTAGGTGCCTCCGGTTTCGTTCAGACCCAGAACGGACTTGTAAATGGACTGTGTGTCTGACATTGGATTTTAGTCCGTGTGATTGATCTCTATTAAATATATATCTGTTTGGCGGCGGAGAATTTATTCTCTTGCTTAACGCCCTTCTCTGAGACGTACAAGCTCAGGGGTTATATATCGATGGATATCAAACGCATGGAGTGAATTGCCTTTGTGGCATGCCTAAGTGGCAATTGATCGAGGCTTCTGTTGAAAAGCAAAGTCTTGTGGTGATGATCGAAGCACGGCCTTCGTGGCGTAGCTTTGTGTAACGTTTGCTTCGCGAGTTTCGCACCCCGGTTGTGAACCAAAAACGGGAGAGGACCTCAGGGAGGGCATGCGTTTCTTTCTAGTTAGAAGTGGCGTCAGTGGTTTTACACGCCCTGACGAGTTTGACTTATGTGGTTGTTGCTGTTGCGAGGCGCCTCGGATTGATCGGTCGTTCTCGAACCGATGGAGTCATTTAGTTGGCTCATTTACGCCCCAAAGGGCGGGGAAACGTATTGTTCAGGCACTATAATCCACATCGGTGGACCGGCCCTGTCGCTCCATGGGGCAGTTGCGGCTGTTCCGGAGGCTCGGACTAGAGAGTCTCGAATCGGTAGAGGACGATCCCTGGCCTCGGTTCATAGACGGAAATCCAATTTCCAAATACGTAACTTTGCGGTTTTATTTGTAAACCTATATATGGCGACATAGTGGCATGGGACGCTCATGTCGCCTATGATTGATACTTATGATTTGAAGTTGTTTTATACACTATGCACTTATAATAGTATCAAATGATTTGTTTTTAACGTATCAAGCATTCTTTGGCTGTTATAAGGGAAAACCCTATCCCCCGGCTTGCGTTGCATTGTGTGATAGGACCTGGGTCTTATAACAGCTTCATTTTTCTTTATTTAGCATTGCTTTGTTAGTTTATGCACTGGTATTCTTGGGAGGAAACCCGTTCCGTGTTATACGGCGTGGTCCCTTGATTTACCTAATGATTTAAAATAAAGATAACTGTTTTAGTTCTCACACCAGTCACATGACTGACCTGGAGTTTATTGTTTTAACCTAAACTCTGGGTGCCCCTATTTTGACACGGGCAGCTAGTAGTTTTGGTTTTGCAGATTTATATTCACAGGATCCTGGTTTACAGCTGGAACGATATCCGGAAAGCTTTGTATCCGTATATCTCATTCTAGTTGTGTATTGTATTATTTTTCCGCTGCTATGTATTTAAATGTAATTTAAATCTCTGATATTTCTGTGTAATATTTATTCATACTCTGTATATTCTTGTAATCTGATGCATTGTTGTAATATACAGTGAAAAGTTCTTCTGTATGAGTTCTGTTGTGGTTTGTTCTCGAACTATCCGCCGCTTTCCTTTACGGGGAAGTTACGGGTTTTCACATTTAGAGGGAGTGCTTGGAAACTTGATTTGGGATCAAGAGTTTATTATCGAGGGAGAATTAGGGTTTATAACCTAATTCCAATTCTTCAATTTTATTCTCCTCAAACCCTTTTCTATATTGAAATATAATGATCATTGGATCAATCTCTTGTATTCCTTTCATCGTGGTAATAAAATACTCTCTCCAAAGTGGATGTACACTAACAAGATGTTAGTGGAACCACTATAAATCCTTGTGTGATTTAGTTTTATTACTTTTCATTAGTTTCTTGGTTGTGATTGAGATTTGGATTGCTCGTGATTGGTTGATATTGGTTTTGTGACTAGAGTTATTGCTTTGGTCGTTTTTGCAAGTCTAACAACGGTCTAGTCCTCCGCTAGCGCATTGTGGTTTAGATATCGGATTCGAGTGGTCTTGAATCATATTAATCACAACGGTTACAACAGTTGGTATCAGATCTGTTTGGTGCTTGTTAGGTGTTTGTGAAAATGACGGAGACGGATAGTAGCTCGTTAAATCCTTCAGCCGGAAGTCCGAATAGTGTGGCTCCTTATGTACGGGGTTTGTATGCGGCGTCGGGTTCTCAATTGGTTATTGACAAGTGGAATGGTGATAATGACTTTGAGAAGTGGCAATGGAAAATGAAAGCGGTTCTTAGGCGGAATCGGTTGCACCGAGTAGTATTTGATACTCACTTATTGCCAAGTGATATCTCGGATGTTGAGAGAGAGGAGATGGATGAATGGGCTTACACTACTCTTCAACTTGCTATGAGGGAGAATTTGATCTCCAAAATTAGTGGTGAGACTACCGCTAAAGGTATTTGGGACAAGTTGGAAGAACTTTATATGAAGAAGTCGCTCACTAACCGTTTGATCTTGTTGCAAACGTTTTTCACCTTCAAGATGAAGGAGGGTAATTAGCTTAAGGCACATTTGAATGCCTTTGATGACTTGCTCATGAAGATGAAGGCCGTTGATTTGAAGATTGAGGAAGAGCAAAAGGCGATGATATTATTATATTCGTTGTCGGACCGTTATACGGGTTTCTCAAATAGTTTGATCTATGGCCGGGATACCTTGACTCTAGATGATGTCAAGACGGGTATTCTTAGTGAGGAGTTGAGAGATCAAATGAAGGAGATGAGTGAGGGTAGTAGTGGAGCTAGTAGTAGTCACGGTTTGTTTGTGGAGAAAGAAAAGAATGTAAAGAAAGGAAACCGAGGGCGTTCTAAATCAAGAAAACGGTGGAAGAGGTAAATCGAAAAAGAGAAATGGCAAGTGCTTTATTTGTAAGAATCTGGGACATTGGAAGAATGTATGTCCGGACAAAGATAAGAAGGAAGTAGCGTCTTCATCCGTGGCAGTGGAGAGTGGGGATGGTGAGATAGATGAGAACGTGTTGACGACGGTAGCAATGGGTGTTTCGGGTAACGAATGGGTACTCGATTCGGGTGCGTTGTATCATATGACGCCAAATAGAAATTGTTTTTCAACCTTTGAGGTCAAAGAGGGAAATGCAATTGCTATGGGAAATGGTGCTATTTGCAAGTCGATGGGTAGTGGCTCCGTGCAAATAAGGATGTTTGATGGAGTTGTTCGCACACTCACAAATGTTAGCTATGTTCCGGGACTTAGAAAGTAACTTATATCTTTAGGCCAATTGGATTCTCTAGGACGCAAGATTACTATCGAGAAGGATTGCTTGAGGGTTTCGAAGGGGGCACTTGTGGTTATGAAGGGTGCTGGACTCATGGTATATATTTGCTTCAAGGTGTGACCGTAGGAGGTGAGACTTGTGTGGGTGTTGATAGTTCTCGTGACTTGGATGCGACACGGTTGTGGCATTTGTGATTGGGTCATGTCTCGGAGAGGAGTTTGGATATTCTTCGAAAGCGGGAGATGATCGAGGGTGAGAGTTTCAACAAACTAGAGTTTTCCGAGGAATGTATCATGGGGAAGAAAACAAGGGTATCATTCGATGAAGGCAAGCATGACTCAAAGGAGGTTCTCGAGTATGTTCATTCAGATGTTTGGGGACTGGCACCGGTTGCTTCTTTTGGAGGAGCAAGGTATTACATCTCTTTCATTGATGATTTGTCTCGCAAGGTATGGGTGTATGTAATGAGGGCCAAGTCGGAGGCATTTGCTAAGTTCAAAGTGTGGAAGGCTCTTGTTGAGAATGAGAGTGGTAAGACTTTGAAGGTGTTAAGGACCGACAATGGCGGCGAATCTGTTTCCCGGGAATTCTTGGAGTATTGTAAGCATCACGGAATCCAGAGACATTTTACTACACCGGGAGATCCGCATTCTAATGGAGTAGCGGAGAGAATGAACCGAACTCTACTTGAGAAAGCTCGATGCTTGAGATTGACATCGGGTTTGGCTAAGGGATTTTGGGCCGAAGCTTTGTCAACCGCGGTGCATATTGTGAATCGAATTCCGTGCTCGGCCATTGGTAACGAAATTCCGGTGGAAGTGTGGAAAGGGAAGAGTGTTGACTTGAGATATCTTCATGTGTTTGGTAGCCCAATTTATGTGCATGATCCGGGGAATGGTAATCTTGGAGCTAGAGCATTCAAGGGAGTCTTGCTTGGTTTCACGGATGGCGTGAAAGGCTATCGGATTTGGAATCCAAAAATGAAGAATGTTGTTAATTCTCGTCATGTCACTTTTGATGAGTCGGCTTTATTCAAGATGAATGAGAGCTCATCGGACGTTCCGGATTTGGTTCATGGTGAATCAAAGGAGAAGGAAGTCATTCCCACATTCCGTTCAAGTGGTAATAGAGTTGAAGAAGCTCGTGGGGTTGAAGCGGTTGATGAAACATCACATAGTCCACATGGTTCCTCTAGTGATGTTGGTGATGTACATGATACTAGAGAATTTTCGAATCAAGGTGGAGCCGAAAGGGGTTTGGCTGATAGTATTGCTACTCGGGTTGGTCGACATGTAATAAGGGCTCCCTAAAGATATGGTGATTGGAACTAGCTTAGCTTTTGTGATCATTTGGACTATGCTCTCAATGTAGTACAAGATGAGCCGATGGACCTTGATGACGTCATGGAGTCGAGAGAGAGATCAAAGTGGATTTGCGCCATGGAGGAAAAGATGCAATCGCTTATGAAGAACCGAACTTGGGCGTTGGTTCCACTTCCTCAAGGAAACCGTGCTATAGGGTGCAAATGGATTTACAAGGTGAAGGATGATGGAAGGTAAGTAAGGTTAATGGCAAAGGGGTATTCACAAAGGAAAGGAAAGGTGGAGTATGATGAAATTTTTGATCCGATGGTTCGCCATACTTCTATCCAGTTTTTACTAGCCATATTTGCTATCCATGACTTGGAGTTGGAGCAACTTGATGTGAAAACCGCCTTCTTGCATGGAGACTTGGATGAAGACATCTACATGGAGCAACCGGAAGGTTTTGTTGTAGATGGTAAGTCTAAAATGGTTTGCAAGTTGAAGAAATCACTATATGGGTTGAAGCAATCACCTAGACAATGGTTCAAGAGATTCGATCATTTCATGATTGAAAGTGGCTTCCACCAAAGCATCAAGGATGCTTGCGTATATTTCAAGAGGTTGGGAAATGATTGTTGGGTGTATTTACTCATGTATGTGGATGACATGCTCATTGCTTCCAAGGATCAAAATGAAGTCAACAAGTTGAAGATGCTTTTGAAATCGGAATTCGAAATGAAAGAACTTGGAGAAGCAAGAAAAATCTTGAGCATGGAAATTGAAAGGGACCGAAAGCATTTTGAGTTAAGATTGACTCAAAAGGAATATATTAAGAAAGTGCTTTGCCGGTTTAGTATGGAGGATGCAAAGGCGTTAAATACACTTTTACCTTTGCATATGAAGCTTTTAGAAGAGGGATCACCTATCGGGGATAAAGACAAGGCTTATATGGCAAAGGTCCCATATGCAAGTGCGGTTGGTAGTTTGATGTACGCAGTGGTGTGTACAAGGCCCGATATTGCAAATTCCATCGGGGTGGTTAGTCGGTATATGGCTAATCCGGGGAAATCGCATTGGGAAGCCGTGAATGTTACTATAAGATACTTGAAAGGCACAACTTCTCACGGGCTTGTTTTTTGCGGTAGTAATGATAGGAGTTTCAAGTTGGTTGGTTATTGTGACTCGGACTATGCCGGTGATAGGGATCGGAGGAAATCAACTTCCGGGTATGTCTTCACACTTGGCGGGACATCCATTAGTTGGAGATCGCGATTGCAAACCGTTGTTGCTTTATCCGCTACGGAGGCGGAGTTGATTGCCGCTGTGGAAGCGGCCAAGGAGGCACTCTACTTGAAGCGATTGCTATGTTACTTGGGTTTCGAACATGAAAGTGTTGATGTTCGATGTGATAGCCAAAGTGCTATCCATTTGGCGGAGAATTTGGCGTTTAGCTCACGGACCAAACATATTGAGGTGAGGGAGTCATTTCTTGTAGCCATGGATGAGGGTAAGCTAATATTCCTTCGGAAAGTGCACACAAAGGATAATGCGGTGGATATGTTTACGAAGGCATTGTCATATGGGAAGTTCGAGCATTGCTCGAACTTAATTCACTTGTTGAGTTGCTAGGTGCCACGGGGTGGCACGAGGTGGAGAGTGTGATTTTGTGTTTGATGGAAAGGAATAACGGTGAGAGATTGGAAATCTATCTTCATGGTAAGTACTCGTTACACTCCCGAGTACATTGTCTTTTGGTGAGACGGTTTTGGTTTGAATGTTTTCAACACTACATTGGAGGGTCGGGACATTGCCTGAACTCGTTGGTGTAGTGCAACGGGCGGTGGTCATGCCGGAGCTCATTGGGAAAACATTCAAGTTTTCTTGGTCGAAGGTAGAAGGAAATGGTTGGGGCATTGGAGTTTGGAGTTGAGATGGTTATAGTATCGAGGTGGAGTGTTGAAGTATGCGATACTATATGTTGGATTGAAGAGGTCGAAGATAGCTTCGAGTCAGTGGTGAACGTTCGCAAATCGGAACTCGTATGTAAGGGTTATGAGCTGAAAGATGTTTGTTGTCAGTTGGGAGTAGGGACAGACGTCTGTCATTGGGAGTGACAGACGTCTGACTGCAGGGAATTGGTTTCCCGAGAGTTCAAACAGACGTCTGACACATGAGGGACAGACGTCTGTGTTGAGTGCATATGCCCAATTAATCTGTGGAAGATGACAGACGTCTGTCAGGCGATGCGACAGACGTCTGATCGTGTCTTTTGGTTATTTCGGGATAGAAATAAGCAAGCAGATTTGTGACTAATTCGGGTGCAATTCAGGTAATTGGCCAAACCTCTATATAAGCTATTTTCTGTTGTGAATAAAAGGAAGAGCTTGGAAACTTGATTTGGGATCAAGGGTTTATTCTCAAGGGTGAATTAGGGTTTATAACCTAATTCCAATTCTTCAATTCTATTCTCCTCAAACTCTTTTCTATATTGAAATATAGTGATTACTGGATCAATGTCTTGTATTCCTTTCATCATGGTAATAAAATACTCTCTCCAAAGTGGATGTACACTAACAAGATGTTAGTGGAACCACTATAAATCCTTGTTTGATTAATTTTTTCTACTTTAGTCATTAGTTCTTTGCTTGTGATTGAGATTTGAATCGTTCGTGATAGGTTGATATTGGTTTTTGTGACTAGAATTATTTCTTTGGTTGTTTTTGCAAATCTAACAACGATCTAGACTTCCGCTAGCGCTTTGTGGTTTTGATATCGGATTCAAGTAGTCTTGAATCGGATTAATCACAACGGTTACAACAACAAGCATCTGAAATTGAAAAAATGGAATATTCATCGAGATGTGTAATTTTTCATCCATATTCTTAGCATGCGAATGTTAAAGTGACTAAGAGGTAATTGTGTATTAAAAATTATGTTTTTACAATCAATATTTTTGAAATTTAAGCTAGATTTACATACAAAAATATGGGTTATTTGGAAGATATGTAGTCAACCATCTACCATATTGGTAAAAAAATTATTTACAACTTGAGTTTTAGGATGGTTTTGTATGAAACTGTCATGAATCTTTGTTTAGAGTTTAATAATGCTAAATCCTTTTTTAATTAATCCTAGATTTAAATTTACAGCTTAAAGAAAACTTATGTTTCTTTTGTTACCATTTCCATGTGTATTTCATTAAGCTTCTTTTCAATATTGGAAATCTATGTGGTTTATTGTTCTGCTGCTTGCCATAAATGTTCTCTTGCTTTATTTACCATCTATTCCTTGCGTGAATGATATTCATGTTTTTCAATTTGCTATGTAAATACAATATTTTCGCTATGTCCGTGTGCGAAGCACGGGTTCACACTTGTGTAACATATACATGAATAGAAGGAGGTAGGGTGGCCCAAGGGGTTAGGAGGAGGTAGAGATGGATCGTGGATCGTGGTGGGGTTGGATGCCAAGAAAAGGGGAGTAGCAACGATGGTGTAGGTTTGGTTTTAGGGTGGAGGAGAAGAGAGGAGCACGACTTTTAAAGAGGAGGGAAGAGGAGCTAAGGAGGCTGAGCCAAGGTAGTCGGAAGAGGGAAAGGAAGAGAGGAAATGAAGCGATCCGAAATCCCCCGATCTCCGAAGAGATGGAAGAAGCCGGATTTAGTTTAGAACACGACAAATCAGAACGCAAACAGAAGAACATTTCATTGCTTTTACCACAACAACATCAGAGTACAAGAATATAACATAGTATGAATAAATATTACACATCAGAAAAATATCAGAGATTTAAATTACAATGCAGCAGAAAATAATACATAACACAACCGAAAGAAATACATGGATACAGAGCGTTCCGAATATAGCTCAAGTTGTAAATCAGGATCCTGTAAATTAGAAATCTGCAAAACCCAAAACTACTAGCTGCCAGTGTGGAAAATATGGGCACCCAGAGTTTAGGTATAAAATAATAAACCCAGGTCAGTCATGTGACTGGTGTGAGAACAAAAACAGTTATTTAAAACTTTACTTTGAAATCAGGTAAATCAATGGACCACGCCGTATAACACGGAACAAGTTTACCCCCAAGAATACCAGTGCATAAAACAAACAGCGCAATGCTAATTAAAGAAAATGAAGCAATTATAAGACTCAGGTCCCATCACATAATGCAACGCAAGCCAAAGGATAGAGTTTTACCTTATAATGGCTAAAGAATGCTTGGTACGTTTTAAAACAAATCATTTGATACTATTATAAGTGCATAGTATTGAAAACAACTTCAAATATAAATGTATCAATCATAGACGGCATGGGTACCATATATCATGTCACCATACTAGGCTCTACAATTAAACCGAAATGTCGTATTGCAAATTGGATTTCCGTCTGTGAACCAAGGCAAGGGATCGTCCTTACCAAATTCGAGACACTCTAGCCTATGCCTTAGGATCGGAATGCATCGACCCTTGGAGCGTCAGGGCCGGTCCACACTAAGTTGATTAATAATCCCTGAACAATACGTTTCCCCGCCCTATGGGGCGTAAGTCTGGTCAGTATATCGAACATGTCATCCATCGGCCTAGTAGTGACCGATATATCCGAGACGCCTCGCTATCCATCAAATAATATGCACTATCCACATAAGTAACATATCTGGGCTCCATACCATGACACCACTCCTCGATAGAAGGAAATGCATGTCCTGCCTGAGGTCCTCTCCCGTTTCTGGTTCACACCGGGGTGTGAGGCTCGCGAATTAACGCTGTACACAGAGCTATGTTATTAGAAGCCTTGCTTTGATCAACATCCACAAGGCTCTGCTTTTCAACAAAAGCCTTGATCACATGCCACTCAGCATGCCACACTGTCACTCCATACCATACCACTGAGTTCTGCCGATATATAACCTCTAAGCTCGTAGTCTCATAGAAGGGTGTTAAGAAGGAAAATAAATTCTTCGTCACCAAACAGATATATAGTTAGCAGAGATCAACAAATACAGTATAAAGGAATACAATGTCAGACATACCATCCATTTGCAAGTTCGTTTTGGGTCTGAATGAAACCCAAGCCACCTTATTCCTCGTCTCGTATGTCCAATACAGCAGAGAGGTCCTCGCATATCCGTCGATCTCCAAGTACGTCTGGACGATCACCACTTATTACCTTGTCTTGGGATGCTTCCTAATCAAGACATCAGTAAGCATCCAAACGATGTGAAGATCTCCGGTCTTCAACCACCGTCTTCATCGTCGACTTATCGCCGTATCAATTATTCATAATGGGATAAACCGGTCTTTCCAAATAACTTGCGTATCTAATAAACAAGTGCTATAAAACATAACATACACCTCATTCCAATCCAGAATATTCCTTTATTCAAAGATTCACATCATTAGGGAAAGGTTCCCATTAATTTTATCAAAGATAAATTCTTTAAATTTATTCTATAATCTACCTTTGGATATCAATTCAAGCCAAGTTAAGGTTTATCCAAACTAGTCGAGATTAGCATACCTTACCGAAGTAATCATTTTTTTATTTCCCTATCTCAACCTATTCATCCCATGGAGCAAAACTAATAATACTCCATATCTAACACCACAGTGTTATCGGTAAATTTAATTACCATTTCACGTTCAAATCTAATTAAAGATTTAACTATCGCCTGGATAAAACTAGAGGTACTCCATTCTCAATCATTTCCCAAATTTGATAATTTAAATTATCACATTTCCATTTCAATCTAATTAAAGATTCATTAAAACTTCACTTAGTTTTAATCTTCAAAAATCATTATATAATGATTATTCAAATTTAGGAAATAAATCCTGTCTTTAACTAGGTTAAAGAACCAATGTCATTTAAGACACAATTCACGATAAACCCAAAATCACATTCCATTAATTATGGAATCTTCACGGAAAACAGATCAATATATATAATTGATATAAACTTCCATATCCAACCAATAATATAAATGGAATAACGGCAAAGCCTTTTGAATTCCAGATATAGTAATAGTCTTCCTCCACAGAAGTTCACTTCGATTATTACCAAATCGAATTTCATTCCATTCAAATTTATTTTATTAAATTGCAAAACTTTTCTTTGGAAAATCCCATTAAATCTTAATAGAAAGATTTATATATTCCAAATCACATTTCACTGTTAATTGGTTTAAATAACGAATATCGTTAAAAACACAGTTCACAATAAACCCAATTCACATTCCATTTTATTCCAATTACTAAATATAACTGGAAACTCTAATAATCTTAATTAAAAGATTTATTCTTTTCTCATGGGGTTTAAGAACAGTGTTATTGAAGACACCATTCACGACAAACGCAAAATCCAATTTTTTTTATTTAATTCCAATTAAATATTAATTAATTGGAAACTTCACTAAATATTAATTAAAAGATTTATTATTTTCTCAACTGGGTTTAAGAACAGTGTTATTTAAGACACTGTTCAAGACAAACCCAAAATCCAATTCGATATTAAATACAAGGCTCTGAATAGAAATTATATCGGCTTATATTCAATATCAAATTATGAAACTAACAGATTTCGTATTGGGATCTTCCAAATTCCCATAACAATATCCGTATAACCACGGAATCCAATATCATAATATTCCGAAGATTATTTCTATTTCCATCTATTCCAATTTATTCATTGGAAAATTCTGGTTATTTTTAAAACCATTTCAAATCCAATTTATTTCTTTAAAAATATTGGATTATTATTCTAGTTAATAACTAGTTCATTTCGATAAAAATATATTTTTATCTTTTCAAAACTGGAATTTTTCATCCAAATTCTTTCCAAATCATTTATTATGATTTTACACAAATTATCAATATTATTAATAATTTTATTAAGGCCTGTACAGTCGGTTTCCAATAACGTCCACCGAACTGCACTTACAATGATCTTTTCCAAATTTGATTTGGACATAATTCCAAATCCAACCATTAGATTTCAAATCTCTTATATTCATTGGAAAGATCTTTTCGATACGAACCCAAAAGGTTCCAGTTTTAGGAGAATCCGACGGCCAGATCTCCCGTAATGTCAATTTGAAGTCAATGGTCGAAATTCGTGAACGATCATGGTGAGGCGAGTTCTATTCAGGCCATTAAATATATATAATACATACATATATATATATATATTATATTTCATCGATTTCCATTTAAAACGTATTTTATAAATCGTTTATAAATTCGTTTTAAAACGATTCCCCCTCTTTTCAATTTTCAAATCAAAATTGAATATTTCTTAATAAATTTGTTTTAAATTCATTTTAAAACAATTTCAATTTCATTTAAATTTTCAAATCAAAATTGAATATTTCTTAATAAATTCGTTTTAAATCCATTTCTAAACAATTTCTACTTCATTTCAATTTTTAAATCAAAATTGAATATTTCTTAATAAATTCGTTTTGAATTCATTTAAAATGATTTCTACTTCATTTCAATTTTCAAATCAAAACTGAATATTTCTTATTATTATAATATTTAAAATGATAGTATTTTCAAAATATCTGATTTTGATTATACACTAGATGTAATTTAAAAATATTTTCTGAATTGTAATGAGACCCAATCAATTACCATATAATTTCAGTTATATGGATTTCATACATCGCATGTATACAACAATAATGATAAACAATCATCAAAAATTCATACAACATCTAGTGTGCATTTTACCACTGTATAAGCGTTAAAATAAATAAATAACGCTTATACAGTCTGTCAACCCATCGATTGACATACCACTAATTATTGGGATTAGTGTATGTCAGATATCATCCCAATAGCCATGTGGGGTTTTCAAAAACAAACAAAAATTATTATTTGTGCAGTTGTACGATGTGTAAAATACTATCGTCCCAATCATCATCAGTTAAATATGTGTACATAAACAAACCGTCCATCTTGTAAATGAATATTTATTTTATTTTATTTTCATGATAATTTTACAACATTTTATATAAATAATTTTATATACAACGGTATCAATCAATTACAATCCACAATACAATCCAAACAAACAATCAGCCATGGTTTGCACAAAAAGTAGTGTCGGGGGCTTCTAAGCCCCGTTTGCATCCTAGCATATATTTAACTGTAAAATAATCAGAGTGAGAAGAAGTTCTCATGTTCATTTCCACTCCTCCAGTTTTTATTTCTGAATTTCTGATAATGTTCGGGTTTGAATTTGCCTAAATTTTCAACTAGCTCCAAATTTGATGTGAAGCTCTCGTCCCCACGATCGCAATGGATCCAGTTTCGCGCGATTTGGACCTCGTATGTAAAAGATATGATTTTATAAACGTTAATGACATTTTAAGGATAATTAATAAATTAATTAATTAAAATAATAAACCTTTCTTCCTCAAATTAAAACCAAGCCGTCGCTCCATCCAACTGTTCAAAACTAGGTTCTAGATTTGCACTCAAACCGTAGTAGTTGTTGATGATCGGTCTTCCCCACGTCAACGAGTTCAGAGAGGTGCACCTACTCCACCTACGCTGGTGAACTCGATGGCCTAGACGACGCAGAAAACGAGGGCGAACGATGGACTTTTGGACGCACAAATCGAGCAAATTACTCAATGATAATTCCTCCAACTGGTATGGATTGGAAGAGGGAGAGAGCACTCTGATTTTCCCTTCTAGAGCTCGCGAATTCTAGCGTAGATTGAGAGAAAAAAATAAAGAAGGAATGAGTTGTAGCTGTCGTTTGCTTTTGATTTAGGGCTGAGTGGATTTTAATAGACGGAAAAATCTGATTGGTCCATTTTATAGAAAATATAATTATATTTTATTAAATTCCAAAAATAGCAGTTTATTGATACGAACTCCAAATCAAACCCAACGACTGTCACCCCTAGCTAAATACCCCCATTACGAACACAATGGAATATGTTTCATAAGCCAATTCGACTTTTTGATCAGTTTATATTTAAATTAAAATATAAATCACTATTTATTGAATTTAAACGTACATTTTAATTTACGAGGCCACATACTGACTCCAAAAATTACAGAAAAAATATATCTAGCTAAGTTTTGACGATACGGTTCTAACAAAACTAATTTTGTCGAATTTGAAGACCAGTTGAAAAATGGCCATTTTTTGGTCGATCCAATTCAAACTGAAAGTACCAAACGCGTTTAAATTCACCATGCTCACATATTAATTCCAAAAATTATAAAAATTGGAATCTAGCAATAATTCAACATTCTGAATCCAACAAAAGTTATTTCATCGAAAATGGAGGTTGTTTGCAAAATGGCTACTTTTAAGGGCTATATTTTATTTAATATATATATATATTCCATAATGACTATTTTAAATTTTAAACTAGACATTACTTTCAATTCTCGTTATGAAATCTGGATTTTTCACATTCGTTGGAAAGATATAATTAAACAGAATCAAATGTTTCTAGTTTTACTGAAATCCAATTTATATTGAATCATGTACGTTCATTTGAAATTTAAAATATAATTTTCAAACTACCGCGCCATTTCTAACTCCTTTTATAATTAAAATAAATTTATTCGTTCTTACTTTGATTTAATTAAATTTTAATCATTATTATTTAAAATAAGTCATTTTAAATATTCAAAATACATTAAAATAGCCAAAATAAAAAATTTAAATTGGTTCTGAAAAACCGGGTTGTTACACTCTCCCTCACCTAAAAATCTTTTCGTCCTTGAAAAGGAACGGAGTTGAAAGTTGTTTAACTGACCAACTCAAATTTCATTTCGACTTTCATTTTTAACCTTTGCAGTTTCTAAGAATTTCTAATTTTTCAAAAATTTGGCTAGCACCCTAAATTTTCGAAAAATTCCACCATAACCTCCTTTGTACGGGGTGACCTTTAAAACCGCAATTTGCCTTACAGAGCCCTCACCAATCCAAAAGAAAAAGAAAAAGCCAAGCGGCTAGCCAATTGGCTCATAAAATCATCAAAACCCAAGAAATATGGTTAACAGGTACCTATTTGTCGGGCATACAATTTATTCCTCTTCTTAGCGTCCGTGCTATGACCTGTTCACACATATATATGTACATGTATGCAATTTCAAACAAATTTTCAATTCAGTTCACTGTTTGATTCGATTTGGCTAAATTAACCCTTTGTTCTCTTATTGGTTTAAATAATTTTATTAGTTAAACTTATAATCAAACAACACAATCAGCAATCAATTAGTTGGTTAAATTTTCAAAAGCATAACTTTTATATATACTAAAAAATCTATTTTTTAATGTTAAATCACAACAATATATTCTGACTATATTTTGGTTCTCACACCAGTCAATTGGAAATATATAGATATCTCACTTTCGAAATTCGAACACAAATTCTAATGATAATGCATTAATCATCAGGATCATCTCCGGACGACTAGAGTGTGATTCTATATCTATCCAGTATATTTGAGACTTCGAATACACGTTAATTACGCGTGTATTCAAAATCTTCATATACTCGATTATCCAAAATCAATTTAAAATAAATATTCACATACGGGTAATAGATATAAATTCAAAATTAAAATTGTTTTCATTTTTATAAATAATACTCTTCTAACACATTCTAGGATAATACTGATCCCATCTCTAACGAGTCATTCTTATTGGATATTACTAATCCAATCTCTGATGAATTCTTTCATTCGGTTCTAATGCGCCTGGTTCTCGAGCTCTGTAAACATAAGCTTTGGTACCAAACTGAAGTGACCCGAAATCCCCCGATCTTTGAGGAGATGGAAGAAGCCGGATTGAGTTGAGAACACGAAAATCAGAATGCAAACAGAAGAACATTTCATTGCTTTTACCACAATTAGATCAGAGTACAAGAATATAACACAGTATAAATAAATATTACACATCAGAAAAATATCAGAGATTTAAATTACAATGCAGCGGAAAATAATGCATAACACAACTGAAAGACATACACAGATACATAGTGTTCTGAATATAGCTCCAGCTGTAAACCAAGATCCTGTAAAATAGAAATCTGCAAAAACCAAAACTACTAGCTGCCCGTGTGGAAAATATGGGCACCCAGAGTTTAAGTTAAAACAATAAACTCTAGGTCAGTCATGTGACTGGTGTGAGAACTAAAACAGTTATTTAAAACTTTACTTTGAAATCAGGTAAATTAAGGGACCATGCCGTATAACACGGATTGGGTTTACCGCCAAGAATACCGTGCATAAAACAAACAGCGCAATGCTAATTAAAGAAAATTAAGCTATTATAAGACTCAGGTCCCATCACACAATGCAACGCAAGCCAAAGGATAGAGTTTTACCTTATAATAGCCAAATAATGCTTGGTACATTTTAAAACAAATCATTTGATACTATTATAAGTGCATAGTGTTAAAAACAATTTCAAATATAAATGTATCAATCATAAACGGCATGGGTACCATATATCATGTCTCCATACTAGGCTCTACAATTAAAACCGAAATGTCATATTGGAAATTGGATTTCCGTCTGTGAACCAAGGCAAGGGATTGTCCTTACCGAATTCTAGACACTCTAGCCCGTGCCTTTGGATCAGAACGCATCGACCCTTGGAGCATCAGAGCCGGTCCACACTAAGTTGATTAATAATCCCTGAACAATACAATTCCCCGCCCTATGGGGCGTAAGTCTGGTCAGTATGTAGACCATGTCATCCATCGGCCCCGTAATGACCGATATATCCGAGGCACCTCGCTATCCATCAAATAATATGAAATATCCACATGAGTAACATATCTGGGCTGCATACCATGACACCACTCCCCGATAGAAAGAAATCCATGTCCTGCCTGAGGTCCTCTCCCGTTTCTGGTTCACACCGAGGTGTGAGGCTCAAGAATTAACGCTATACACAGAGCTATGCTATTTGAAGTCGTGCATTGATCAATCCACAAGGCTCTTCTTTTCAACAAAAGCCTTGATCACATGCCACTCAGCATGCCACATTGTCACTCCATACCGTACCACTGATTTCTGCCGATATATAACCTCTAAGCTCGTACGTCTCAGAGAAGGGTGTTAAGTAAGAAAATAAATTCTCCGCCACCAAACAAATATATATATTTAGCAGGGATCAACAAATATAGTATAAAGGAATACAATGTCAGACATACCATCCATTTGCAAGTCCGTTTTGGGTCTGAACGAAACTGGAGGCACCTTATTCCTTGTCCCATATGTCTAATACAGGAGAGAGGTCCTCGCATATCCGTCGATCTCCAAGTACGTCTGGACGATCACCACTTATTACCTTGTCTTGGGATGCCTCCCAATCAAGACATCAGTAATCATCCAAACAATGTGAAGATCTCTGGTCTTCAACCACCGTCTTCATCGTCGACTTATGTTCGTATCAATTATTCATAATGGGATAAACCCGGTCTTTCCAAATAACTCGCGTATCTTACAAACAAGTGCTATAAAACACAACATATGCCTCATTCCAATCCAGAATATTCTTTTATTCAAAGATTCACATCATTAGGGAAAGGTTCCCATTTATTTTATCAAAGATAAATTTTTTTAATTTATTCTTTAACATTCCTTTGGATATCAATTCAAACCAAATTAAGGTTTATCCAAATTAGTCGGGATTAGCGCACCTTACGGAAGTAATCATTTGTTTTATTTCCCAATCCCAACATATTCATCCCATGGAGCAAAACTGATAATACTCCATATCTAACACCTTGGTGTTATCAGTAAATTTAATTACCATTTCACATTCAAATCTAATTAAAGGTTTAACTATCGCCAGGAGTAAAACTGGCGGTACTCCATTCTCGATCATTTCCCAAATTTGATAATTTAAATTATCACATTTCCATTTCAATCTAATTAAAGATTCATTAAAACTTCACTTAGTTTTAATCTTTAAAAATCATTCTATAATGATTATTCAAATTTAGGAAATAAATCCTGTCTTTAATTGGGTTAAAGAACCAATGTCATTTAAAACACAGTTCATGATAAACCCAAAATCACATTCCATTAATTACGGAATCTTTACGAAAAACATATCAATGTATATAATTGAAATAAACTTCCATATCCAATCAATAATACAAATGGAATAACGACAAAGCCTTTTAAATTCCACATATAGTAACTGTCTTCCTCCACAGATGTACACTTCGATTATTACCAAATCGAATTCCATTCCATTCCAAATTATTTTATTAAATTGGAAAACTTTTCTTTGGAAAATCCAATTAAATCTTTATAGAAAGATTTATATATTCCAAATCACATTTCACTGTTAATCGGGTCAAAGAAAGAATGTTGTTAAAAACACAGTTCACAATAAACACAATTCGCATTCCATTTTATTCCAATTACTAAATACAATTGGAATTTCCGATAATCTTAATTAAAAGATTTATTATTTTCACACGGGGTTTAAGAACAGTGTTATTGAAGACACCATTCACGACAAACCCAAAATCAATTTTTTTTAATTCAATTCTAATTAAATATTAATTAATTGGAAAACTTCTCTAAAGCTTAATTAAAAGATTTATTCTTTTCTCAACTGGGTTTAAGAACAATGTTATTTAAGAAACCGTTCACGATAAACACAAAATCCAATTCGATATTAAATATAAGGCTCTGAATAGAAATTATATCGGCTTATATTCAATATCAAGTTCTGAAACTAACGGATATCGTATTGGGAATAACGATATCTGTATCTTCCAAATTCCTATAACAATATCCGTATAACCACGGAATCCAATATCGAAATATTCTGAAGATTATTTCCATTCCCATCCATTCCAATTTATTCATTGGAAAATTCTGGTTATTTTTAAAACCATTTCAAATCCAATTTATTTCTTTAAAAATATTGGATTATTATTCTAGTTAATAACTAAATCATTTTGATAAAAATATATTTTTATCTTTTCAAAACTGAAATTTTTCATCCAAATTCTTTCCAAATCATTTATTGTGACTTTACACAAATTATCAATATTTATAAATTTTTTATTAAGGCTTGTAAGATCGGTATCCAATAACAGCCACCGAACTGCACTTACAACGACCTTTTCCAAATTTGATTTGTACATAATTCCAAATCCAACTATTAGATTTCAAATCTCTTATATTCATTGGAAAGCTCTTTTCGATACAAACCCAACTGTTCCAGTTTTAGGAGAATCCGACGGTCGGATTGCACGTAATGTCAATTTGAAGTCAATGGTCGAAATTCGCGAACGGTCACGGCGCAACGCGTTCTATTCAGGCCATTAAATATATATAATATATATATATTATATATTTTGTTGATTTCCATTTAAATGGCATTTTATAAATTGTTTATAAATTCATTTTAAAACGATTCCCCCTTCTTTTCAATTTTCAAATCAAAATTGAATATTTCTTCATAAATTCGTTTTAAATTCATTTTAAAATGATTTCAATTTCATTTAAATTTTCAAATCAAATTGAATATTTCTTAACAAATTCATTTTAAATCCATTTCTAAACGATTTCTACTTCATTTCGATTTTCAAATCAAAATTGAATATTTCTTAATAAATTCATTTTAAAACGATTTCAATTTCATTTCAATTTTCAAATCAAATTGAATATTTCTTATTATTATAATATTTAAATGATAATATTTTCAAAATATCTGATTTTGATTATACACTGGATATTATTTAAAAATATTTGTTAATTCTGAATTGGAATCAGACTCAATCAATTACAATATAATTTCAGTTATATGGATTTCATACACCGCAAGTATACAACGATAATGATAAACAATCATCAAAATTTCAAACAACATATAGAGTGCATTTTACCACTGTATAAGCATTAAAATAAATAAATAACGCTTATACAGTCTGTCAACCCACCGATTGATATAACACTAATTATTGGCATCAGTGTATGTCAAATATCATCCCAATACCCGTGTGGAGTTTTCAAACAACAGACACAGATTATTATTTGTGTAGTTGGGCAATGTGTAAAATATTATCGTCCCAATCATCATTAGTTAAATATGTGAACATAAACAAACCGCCCGGTTAGTAAATGAATATTTACTTTATTTTATTTTCATGATAATTTTATATACATTTTATATAAACAATTTTATATAAAACAATATCAATCAATTACAATCCACAATACAATCCAAACAAACAATCAACCATATTGGGGGCTTCTAAGCCCCGTCTGCATCCTAGTATATATTTAACTGTAAAATAATTAGAGTGAGAACAAGTTCTCACATTTGTTTCCACTCCGCCAGTTTTTATTTCTGAATTTCTGATACGGTTCGGGTTTGAATTTTCCTATATTTCCAACTAGCTCCACATTTGTCCCGGTTAGTTTTGTTGTGAAGCTCTCGTCGCCACGATCACAATGGATCCAGTTTCACACAATTTGGACCACGCATGTAAAAGATATGATTTTATAAATGTTAATGACATTTTAAAGATAACTAATAAATTAATTAATTAAAATAATAAACCTTTCTTCCTCAAATTAAAACTAGGCCGTCGCTCCACCCAACTGTTCAAAACTAGGTTTTAGATTTGCACCCAAACCGTAGCAGCTGCTGATGATAGGTCTTCCCCA
The DNA here is from genome assembly GCA_030737875.1 of Allium sativum. Classification (NCBI taxonomy): domain Eukaryota; kingdom Viridiplantae; phylum Streptophyta; class Magnoliopsida; order Asparagales; family Amaryllidaceae; genus Allium; species Allium sativum. Next base: position 417,839,363 of record CM060910.1, on the reverse strand, counting down.
CGTCGACGAGCACGGAGAGGCGCACCTACTCCCCCACGGTGGCTGTAACACCCCGCATTTTAACTCACGATAATAAAATAAGAATAACTTAATTAAATATTCAGAATTAAGTAAAGCGGGCTATGCCATTGCGTCCGTCTCGAAATTCTGGTCAAAATCGACACCTGGTTAGCGTAAATCGGACACCATATGAAGAAGTTATTAAGGTTTGAAGTTCGTATACACGCAGGAAGAATATATATATATATATATGTATGTGTGTGTATATATATACACATACATACATACATACGTACATATATATATATATATATAAGGTTTAGAATTCAAAAATGGGTCCAAAAATTCGAAAATCGGTTCAAAATTCGAATTTTCTAATGGCGGCTGATTTCCCGCCAGGGGGTGTCGACCAACTCAAGGGGGTGTTGACCCCGGTGTCGACCCCTCAAAGGGGTGTCTACCCACCTACGGCAGATTTTGGCAGATTAGGGTTTTTGATATTTTGAAGATTCAGATGGATTTTGGGCAAATCTGAGGGTCCTGGTTGCTCCGTACTCCTATAAATAAGACCCTAGACCTAACCCTAACCCTGATAATTTGTAGTCTAGGCTAGAGCTCTGCCATTACTCTCCCTCTCTTTCTTCTCAAACCTATTCTGAAAGTTAAAATATTAGCCTAGGAAAATTATGAATTCAGATCTGGAAGAGGGAATCAATGTTAATAAAAAGATTATTGAATCATGAAGGTAAACTTCTAAGAACAATCTATTTAAATTATTCTCTTTCCCTTCTCTTTTCATGAAAATAATAAATCCATGGTCGTTAGGTTTCAAATCAAAATAAAAGGGAAAAACCATGGAAGAATAGATTTGGATCTGATTCAAGATTTGGAAGGCTTTTAGTTGTGTGGGTTTAAAATATACTTTTTGAATGATAATATATTTATCATTTGCCATTCCCCATTAACATACACAATGAACATATTGGAAGATTTAATCTGATGAAATGAATTATTGCGCTAAAATGGATAATATGTCCAATTAGTTAAAATGTTGAGATGTACATGAATGCTGTTGTAAAGATCTATTTTATGAACTTGTCAATTGGGATAATTGAGATTTTGGGTAAATGATACACTATTGGAGAATTACACTTTATTTTAAAAAAAGTTAATTATATGTAGAAAGACATGCGACACATATTGGGATTTAGGGCATAATTTGTAATGGGATTTTGGAACATAACATATATTATGTTTTGGGACTTTAATTTGGGAGCGCAATTTGATATAAATATAAATCGTTGAATGAAGATGAATATGCCTTGGATTACAAGTAGAAATTGTAACTGCACTTATGGCACAAGGTTAGGTTGCATTAGTGGCGGAAGTCTGCCCAGAACCGACCGGCATATCCAACAACAACTAATGTTGAACCTAATGTGAGAGGCCTAAGTGCAAAATTAAAAACATGTAATGGTACTAAGACATGAGGTTAAGTCAACTTGTGGTAGAAGTCTGCCCGGACCAGCCCAGCAAATCCAGCGCCCACAAGTGTAGGCTTAATGTGAGAGGTCTAGTGCTTATATATATATGTATATAACAAGATACGAATAAGTGGCAATGATGGCAATTGAATGTCTAACTCAGAAAATAAGAAAGGAAGCGATGTAATGAACTGATTTAGTGCGATGCGATGGAAAAGTGATGTATTTCCCTAAACGACCTATTTTTGAGATCGTGGTTGCAAGTAAGCCACAATAAATAAAGTAAGAAATGTAAAGAAATTACTTGCTACCACGGATTTAGACGGGAATACATTATGAAAATAAATCACTGATTTCTTCTATCGAACTGATATGGTGCATGAAGTAATTTCCTTAAAAAGGAATATATATATATATATATATATATTACAGTGAATGAGGAATAATGGTTTATAATCGTAAAAGAAAATGGTTTAAAAGGGGAATGATAATCACCTATTATAAATAAATAACATTAATGAAAATGTTGTATAATAGGTAGACTTGTCCTAGAGACAAGTGGGGATTATAACTTCGGCTATGATAAACTAATAGGGAAATTGGATAACTGGTGAAATGAGTTAAGGGACACATAATTGTAAATTAAGTAAGTAGTAAATGGGGAAAGCCGGAAACCAGTTGAGAAAAAGGGGGAAATACATGAAATATAAGAAGTTGTACTTAATTATAAATTAAGTAATTTGTAAGCTTGGAAGTCAGAAACCCGTTGATAAGAATGTTTATGCTTGTCCTAGGGACAAGAGGAAATTATAACATAGGTTATAATAAACGGGTAGAAAAACTTATTAATGGGCCTTAGTTAATAAAACTAAGTTAATAAGTAAACATCTATAAGTTGTATTGACGATGTATAATGGAATTATGATTAAATGAGAAAGGATAAGGAAAACTTATGAAATGAAATAAGTTATATTTAATCATAAATGGTAAGCGACATGTTAATTAGAAAACATGTGAATTGGGATATACTTAATAACATATTAAGTAAAACATGTTATTGTAATGATGAAATAAAACAACAATATAAAAGTGATTGTGGATTACAGACCTTGGGCCATAATCTAGAGAATAACATGTTGTGGGCTTATTAAAAAACTTAAATGGATTAAGTTGTATGGTTGACATTAATAAGCAAGAGAAACTTGGTAATTTGAATAAGAATTCATTATGAATGGGAATAACCAAGTAAAATGGAAACCTGATGAGGTAAGACAAGCGCGCAAAAGAATGTTTAGATATAGGGTCTAATAACAAGCTAAAGTAAGGCGCTTAGACCAGTCCGTACGGTTGAGGGTGGATAACCCAATGGGGTAGATCATCGAGGTGTTATAAGGCACGAGAGGAGCGCACATTCATCTAATTGTTCTGAAGGCTCCAAAGGACTGGAAGGGGAAGCACGCGGCTTCTTGAGGTATGTAAGGTGCTCCTAGTAGTCCCTTATGCGGTGACAGAAGTCTTAGGCTGTGCTTGCAAGGGTAGGGTCTACGCGTAACTACTAGGTTGGTGGGCCTTGACTGCAGAGGTTGCTATGCAGTCAGAATTTTGTGACATGGTGACACCAGGGTGATTCGGCGGTTGCCTCAACGGGGAGGTGAAGGGTCACGACCAACAAGGATAGTAGATCGTCGGATACCCGTCATCGACAGCCAGTGGGATGCGAAAAGACTAGAGCTAAACCTAAGATACCATTCACCCTTCACTATTGGGGTAAGTGGTTGAGGGGAGACGCCAAACGGATGTTTAAATTGTTTGTTATTAGGGGCAATCGCTTAGCTCTTGTAGTCTTTACTAGTTGAGGGAGGGGTCGAGGTGGGGCCATAGCCACCATGAAAACAGACCCTAGGTATATCTGTATATAGAGGCTCTTTAAAGACGGACCTGTACAGATATGGAAAAGCTCCAGACCGAGTTCCGTGTTTCTTGTATCGCCCTACCATGGAACTTGGTGCACATGGGGTGTACCTCAATATTGGGGGTAGCTACAAATATACTATTGTTAGACCAAAATTTGGGCCTAACACCCAAATGCTATGTGAAAACCTCACAATCACAGATTAATGCAGAAAAAGCAGTAAAATAAAAGGAGACACACGAAATTTTTATAGTGGTTCGGCTCAAACCAAGCCTACGTCCACTTTATAGTTTCTTAAATCCTAAGAATCTATTACAATGTTGTTTGCTTGCCATTTATACACGAAATCCTTGTGTTTACAATGAAGAAGAGGAGATTAGAGAATGAATTTATACACGAATTCCTCGTGTTAAAGTGATGAGCAATGTCCTTACTTGGTTGTAAAGGAGACCCAATGTTGGAGTAGCCAAAAAGTTCCTTGAAATAGCCATGTTGTGGTGTATTTATAGGCGTAGAAGAGCCTCTGGGTGACCCGGTTTGGATATGCCACGTGTCACGACCGGAGTTGATCTCGAGAAGTAGTGGAAGAAGTCCTTCTGTTCGGGTTTTGCCAAGTGGAGCCAGATCCATGAATGTAGAGGCGGTTACTCCTTGAGAATCGGTCTGATTGCATGGTAGCAGGTCGAAGGGGGTCTGATCTGTTCTCCATCCGATCCGAACTGGGTCGGTGTCTTCAATCCAAAGACTCCGTGTCCAATGCTTCGGAGGTGGAGCGGATTGGGTATGCTTTATCCCGATCCGAGCCGGAGTCTCCGATCCGAGCTGACATTTAAGTGTTGAAGGGAGGATGCTGAGTTGGTGAAGGAAGGACGCCTCATTCCGATCCGAACCGACTAATCCGATCCGATCCGAGGTTCTATTCAATGCTAAATTCTCGGTCTCCGGTTCTGCACGCGTTCACGGAAACGAGCATAACTTTCAAACCGTAAGTCCGTTTTAGCCAAACCGAAGCTAATTCAGAGATCTACAAGATTTACAAAGTTCAGCTTTGTAATCACTATTTTCGGACCCAAAAAAGGTCATTTGGTAGGAGTTCCGGGCCTTTCTTTGTTTGTGATGGGACTTTGACCAAATCGCTGCCTGTCTTCTGACGTTATTCCCGATACTTGAGCGTATTGTTGATCAATGATTTCATGTGTGACGGATTTGACTAAAAAGCAGGTCAACATTTTGCCCCCCAGAACATATCTTGCTGGTTGAAGGAAGATGTGTTCTGGATAATCCAAAGAGTCCAAAGCCACGCCGGGCCTGCCAGCTGTAAGTATAAACCATACCTGCGAAGAAGAGAAAGCAAACAGGTATGTCAAAACCTAACAAAACCGATTACACTTTCGAGCATAAACCATGCTTGGGCGTTTGTTTGAGCATAAACCATACTCAAGACACGTTCGAATCATCCTGCCAAAACCTGATGAGGGACCTAACCTTCCGGGTATAAGCCATACCAGGAAGTTCAAACTGAGCATAAACCATACTCGAGTTTTATTGAGTTCCTTTGCCAGATCCTGACAAAACAATGAGCCGTTCCAAAGTATAATCCATACTTAAGAATCCTAGTGAGTACAGTCCATACTCATGTCGGGATAGAGCTACGCTTGCCAAAACCTGACAAGACAGTCTATCCCTAGGCATAATGCATGCCTAGGGGTCCGAGATAAGTATAAGCCATACTTTAGTTGAGATTGAGAATCCTTCCACAACCTGACAAGATACTTAAATTCACCAAACATAATCCATGCTCGGAAAGTCATTCCTTATTCAATTCAAAGTACAAAACCAGAGCAAATCCTGATTGGTTTGTTATCGAGTGCAGCGCACGCTTTGGAGCTAAATCCTAACCCCGAACGTGTGTACTCCGATTTAGCCAACCGGAAAACCTAAAGAAAGCAAAGAAACAAATCTTAAATCCAAAGAAATGCAGGAAATCTAGGCTGATCTCATCCAGATCAGTTGATGATGAGCCCACTAGAGCTCGATCCAGGGTCATTCTGTCTGCGGGGAGCAGGTGGTGGTAGCACAGGTGCTGGCGCTATTGGTTGTTTTACATACTCGGGTAGCTCTCGACGTCTAACCCGTTCCTCAATCAGATCTCGCAAGTGTCTACAGTCATTTGTGTCATGACCGTCCATATCGTGAAACATGCAGTATTTCCCAGAATCGCGTTCTCTTTGTGAAGGCTCCCTCCTAGGATGCTTTGGATAGGAGACGTCACCGTTTGTGTTCACGTAGATGTCGGTTAGTGACGAATTGAGTTCTGTGTACTTTTCATATCTGGGCCCTCTCCGAGGCTGAGCGTTGCGGTCATTCTTGACGGCAGCTTTTCCTTTGCCTTTACCAGAATCAGACGGTTCTCCGTCTTTGAGCATGTTAACATCGAGAATTTTCTTTTTAGACGTTGCGTCTTCTTCACGCAAAAACCTATCCGATTCAAGGTAGAATTCGCTGAGATTCCTTGGTGGGTCTCGGTACAAGGATTTTTTTAACTCCGAGTTGTCCAGAACGCCGGATACTGCCGCCATCAATACCATAGATGGCTCAGGTCGATCAACTGATGCTGCTGCAACGTTAAACCTTTCCAAAAATGATCGCAGAGTTTCTTTAGGCCTCTGCTTGATTGTAGTTAGTGACATTACATTTTTGGGTTGAGCGATGTGGACCCGAAACTGTTCAATAAAGCGAGCGACCAACATGTTCCAGCTGTTAATCGATTCAGATTCCAGCCGCCGAATCCACATAGCAACAATATCAGTCAAAAAGAGGGGAAAGCATTTAGCCATGACGTTTTCCGACGCCAATTGAACTTCCATATGCCATTTTAGCGCATCAGATGCACGGTAGGATCTGTCCTGCCGTTGTAGGGCTCTAGTTCTGGAAGTTTGAAATCCGGCGGATTGCGGGAATTTCTGATTTCTTGTGTGAATGGATTGTGGTTGACATCATCCATGTCATTTTGATAAGTGCGACCTCTAGAGAGGCGTTGAATGAGATTGGCGAGCCGGTCGCCCTCAAAAAGCTGTTGCAAGCTACTAAGATCAGAAGTAGTGCCCCCAGCGTTGTGTCCAGAAGGGTTTGGAAAAGTATGGGGAGCTTGGAGTGTGATCCAGTTCGGATCGGTGGTCATCGGGTCGTAGGTTCTGAACCGAACTGGTGCTTGCTCTCTGCTCCGAGCTGCTTCCTATTGCTGTTGAGCTAAAGTTGGTAACTGAGTGTCCATCCGAACCGGAGCGGAGTTTGGCCGACCTTGGCCTGAGCTTCCAATGACGTTTCCATCTGAAACGTTGAGTGTCGCGCACTGATCATTGCCAAGAAGGAGGCGAGTGCCCCCAGTTTCCGTTCGTCTTGCATTGCCTGGCGCGGGTCGGATCGGGCCCGATCCGACCAGAGGAGGGTTGATGCCTATTTCGTGCTCCGCGACTCGGGTGTGAGCAGATCCGATCCGAATAGTAGCAGCTTCTCGGGGCACTTCTGTGCCATTTCCAGCGGGTTGTACGTCGTTGCTCGCCCTTCCATTCATTCGAGCAAAGAATTCATCCATCATCTCCTGTTGCTTGCGGAGGAGATCATCTTGCCTTGCCATTTGGGCTCTCAATTCAACGAGAACGCCATCCATCTCTTCTCGCATCAAATATGCTGACGGGTTTTCATGTGAGGAAGCTTCATGGCTTGCTTCATTTCTCGTGCTTTCGCCTTCAACACAAGAAATCTTTCGCTTAGCCATCGATCCAATAGCCAAATATTCCAAGCAGACGTTGAAGTTGTCGTGTGCTCCCCTTCCTGGCGCGCCAAAATGTTAGACCGAAATTTGGGCCTAACACCCAAATGTTATGTGAAAACCTCACAATCACAGATTAATGCAGAAAAAGCAGTAAAATAAATGAAGACACACGAAATTTTTATAGTGGTTCGGATCAAACCAAGCCTACGTCCAATTTATAGTTTCTTAAATCCTAAGAAGCTATTACAATGTTGTTTGCTTGCCGTTTATACATGAAATCCTCGTGTTTACAATAAAGAAGAGGAGATTAGAGAATGAATTTATACACGAATTCCTCGTGTTAAAGTGATGAGCAATGTCCTTGCTTGGTTGTAAAGGAGACCCAGTGTTGGAGTAGCCAAAAAGTCCCTTGAAATAGCCATGTTGTGGTGTATTTATAGGCGAAGAAGAGCCTCTGGGTGACCCGGTTCGGATATGCCACGTGTCACGACCGGAGTTGATCTCGAGAAGTAGTGGAAGAAGTCCTTCTGTTCGGGTTTTGCCAAGTGGAGCCAGATCCATGAATGTAGAGGCGGTTACTCCTTGAGAATCGGTCAAAGCTGATTGCATGGTAGCAGGTCGAAGGGGGTCGGATCGGTTCTCCATTCGATCCGAACTGGGTCGGTGTCTTCAATCCAAAGACTCCGTGTCTAATGCTTCGGAGGTGGAGCGGATCGGGTATGCTTTATCCCAATCCGAGCCGAAGTCTCCGATCCGAGCCGACATTTAAGTGTTGAAGGGAGGATGCTGAGTTGGTGAAGGCAGGACACCTCATTCCGATCCGAACCGACTTATCCGATCCGAGGATCTATTCAATGCTAAATTCCCGGTCTCCGGTTCTGCACGCGTTCACGGAAACGAGCATAACTTTCAAACCGTAATTGTGTTTTAGCCAAACGAAAGCTCAAACTGAAGCTAATTCAGAGATTTACAAGATTTATAGAGTTCATCTCTGTAATCGTTATTTTCGGGCCCAAAAAAGGTCATTTGGTAGGAGTTCTGGGCCTTTCTTTGTTTGTGATGCGACTTTGACCAAATCGCTGCCTGTCTTCTGACGGTATTCCCGATACTTGAGCGTATTGTTGATCAATGATTTCATGTGTGACGGCTTTGACTAAAAAGCAGGTCAACATTTTGCCCCCCAGAACATATCTTACTGGTTGAAGGAAGATGTGTTCTGGATAATCCAAAGAGTCCAAAGCCACGCCGGGCCTGCCAGCTGTAAGTATAAACCATACCTGCGAAGAAGAGAAAGCAAACAGGTATGTCAAAACCTAACAAAACCGATTACACTTTCGAGCATAAACCATGCTTGGGCATTTGTTTGAGCATAAACCATACTCAAGACACGTTCGAGTCATCCTGCCAAAACCTGATGAGGGACCTAACCTTCCGGGTATAATCCATCCCAGGAAGTTCAAACTGAGCATAGACCATACTCTAGTTTTATTGAGTTCCTTTGCCAGATCCTGAAAAAACAATGAGCCGTTCCAAATTATAATCCGTACTTAAGAATCCTAGTGAGTACAATCCATACTCATGTCGGGATAGTGCTACGCTTGCCAAAACCTGACAAGACAGTCTATCCCTAGGCATAATCCATGCCTAGGGGTCCGAGATAAGTATAAGCCATACTTTAGTTGAGATTGAGAATCCTGCCACAACCTGACAAGATACTTAAATTCGCCAAACATAATCCATGCTCGGAAAGTCCTTCCTTATTCAATTCAAAGTACAAAACCAAAGCAAATCCTGATTGGTTTGTTATCGAGTGCAGCGCATGCTTTGGAGCTAAATCCTAACCCCGGACGTGTGTACTCCGATTTAGCCAACCGGAAAACCTAAAGAAAGCAAAGAAACATATCTTAAATTCTAAAAAATGCGAGAAATCCAGGCTGATCTCATCCAGATCAGTTGATGATGAGCCCGCGAGAGCTCGATGCAGGGTCATTCCCTCTCCGGGGAGCAGGTGGTGGTAGTACAGGTGCTGGCGCTATTAGTTGTTTCACATACTCGGGTAGCTCTCGACGTCTAACCCGTTCATCAATCAGATCTCCCAAGTGTCTACAGTCATTTGTGTCATGACCGTCCATATTGTGAAACATGCAGTATTTCCCAGAATCGCGTTCTCTTTGTGACGGCTCCCTCCTAGGAGGCTTTGAATTGAGTTCTGTGTACTTTTCATATCTGGGCCCTCTCCAAGGCTGAGCGTTGCGGTCATTCTTGACGGCAGCTTTTCCTTTGCCTTTACCAGAATCAGACGGTTTTCTGTCTTTGAGCATGTTACCATCGAGAATTTTCTTTTCGGACGTTGCGTCTTCTTCACGCAAAAACCTATCTGATTCAAGGTAGAATTCGCTGAGATTCCTTGGTGGGTCTCGGTACAAGGATTTTTTGAACTCCGAGTTGTCCATAACGCCGGATACTGCCGCCATCAATACCATAGATGGCTCAGGTCGATCAACTGATGCTGCTGCAACGTTAAACCTTTCCAAAAATGATCGCAGAGTTTCTTTAGGCCTCTGCTTGATTGTAGTTAGTGACATTACATTTTTGAGTCGAGCGATGTGGACCCGAAACTGTTCAATAAAGCGAGCGACCAACATGTTCCAGCTGTTGATCGATTCAGATTCCAGTTGCTGAATCCACATAGCAGCAATATCAGTCAAAAAGAGGGGAAAGCATTTAGCCATGACGTTTTCCGACACCGATTGAACTTCCATATGCCGTTTGTAGCGCATCAGATGCACGGTAGGATCTATCCTGCCGTTGTAGGGCTCCAGTTGTGGAAGTTTGAAATCCGGGGGATTGCGGGAATTTCTGATTTCTTGTGTGAATGGATTGTGGTTGACATCATCCATGTCATTTTGATAAGTGCGACCTCTGGAGAGGCGTTGAATGAGATTGGCGAGCCGGTCGCCCTCAAAAAGCTGTTGCAAGCTGCTAAGATCAGAAGTAGTGCCCCCAGCGTTGTGTCCAGAAGGGTTTGGAAAAGTATGGGGAGCTTGGAGTGTGATCCGGTTCAGATTGGTGGTCATCGGGTCGTAGGTTCCGTACCGAACTGGTGCTGGCTCTCTGCTCCAAGCTGCTTCCTGTTGCTGTTGAGCTAAAGTTGGTGACTGAGTGTCCATCCGAACAGGAGCGGAGTTTGGCCGATCTTGGCTTGAGCTTCCAATGACGTTTCCATCCGAAACGTTGAGTGTTGCGCACTGATCATTGCAAATAAGGAGGCGAGTGCCCCCAGTTTCCGTTCGTCTTGCATTGCCTGGCGCGGGTCGGATTGGGCCCGATCCGACCCGAGGAGGGTTGATGCCTATTTCGTGCTCCGCGACTCGGGTGTGAGCAGATCCGATCCGAATAGTAGCAGCTTCTCGGGGCACTTCTGTGCCATTTCCAGCAGGTTGTACGTCGTTGCTCGGCCTTCCATTCATTCGAGCAAAGAATTCATCCATCATCTCCTGTTGCTTGCGGAGGAGATCATCTTGCCTTGCCATTTGGGCTCTCAATTCAACGAGAACGTCATCCAACTCTTCTCGCGTCAAATATGCTGACAGGTTTTCGTGTGAGGAAGCTTCATGGCTTGCTTCGTTTCTCGTGCTTTCGCCTTCAACACGGGAAATCTTTCGCTTAGCCATCGATCCAATAGCCAAATATTCCAAGTAGACGTTGAAGTTATCGTGTGCCCCCCTTCCTGGCACGCCAAAATGTTAGATCGAAATTCGGGCTTAACACCCAAATGCTATGTGAAAACCTCACAATCACAGATTAATGCAGAAAAAGCAGTAAAATAAAAGGAGACACACGAAATTTTTATAGTGGTTCGGCTCAAGCCAAGCCTACGTCCGCTTTATAGTTTATTATATCCTAAGAAGCTACTACAATGTTGTTTGCTTGCCGTTTATACACGAAATCCTCGTGTTTACAATGAAGAAGAGGAGATTGGAGAATGAATTTATACACGAATTCCTCATGTTAAAGTGATGAGCAATGTCCTTGCTTGTTTGTAAAGGAGACCCAGTGTTGGAGTAGCCAAAAAGTCCCTTGAAATAGCCATGTTGTGGTGTATTTATAGGCGTAGAAGAGCCTCTGGGTGACCCGGTTCGGATATGCCACGTGTCACGACCGGAGTTGATCTCATGAAGTAGTGGAAGAAGTCCTTCTGTTCGGGTTTTGCCAAGTGGAGCCAGATCCATGAATGTAGAGGCGGTTACTCCTTGAGAATCGGTCAAAGTTGATTGCATGGTAGCAGGTCGAAGGGGGTCAGATCGGTTCTCCATCCGATCCGAACTGGGTCGGTGTCTTCAATCCAAAGACTCCGTGTCCAATGCTTCGGAGGTGGAGCGGATCGGGTATGCTTTATCTCGATCCGAGCCGGAGTCTCCGATCCGAGCCAACATTTAAGTGTTGAAGGGAGGATGCTGAGTTGGTGAAGGCAGGACGCCTCATTCCGATCCGAACCGACTTATCCGATCCGATCCGAGGATCTATTCAATGCTAAATTCCCGGTCTCCGGTTCTGCACGCGTTCATGGAAACGAGCATAACTTTCAAACCGTAAGTCCGTTTTAGCCAAACGAAAGCTCAAACTGAAGCTAATTCAGAGATCTACAAGATTTACAGAGTTTAGCTCTGTAATCGCTATTTTCGGGCCCAAAAATGGTCATTTGGTAGGAGTTCCGGGCCTTTCTTTGTTTGTGATGCGACTTTGACCAAATCGTTGTCTGTCTTTTGACGGTATTCCCGATACTTGAGCGTATTGTTGATCAATGATTTCATGGGTGACGGCTTTGACTAAAAAGCAGGTCAACATTTTGCCCCCCAGAACATATCTTGCTGGTTGAAGGAAGATGTGTTCTGGATAATCCAAAGAGTCCAAAGCCACGCCGGGCCTGCCAGTTGTAAGTATAAACCATACTGCGAAGAAGAGAAAGCAAACAGGTATGTCAAAACCTAACAAAACCGATTACACTTTCGAGCATAAACCATGCTTGGGCGTTTGTTTGAGCATAAACCATACTCAAGACACGTTCGAATCATCCTGCCAAAACCTGATGAGGGACCTAACCTTCCGGGTATAAGCCATACCAGGAAGTTCAAACTGAGCATAAACCATACTCGAGTTTTATTGAGTTCCTTTGCCAGATCCTGACAAAACAATGAGCCGTTCCAAAGTATAATCCATACTTAAGAATCCTAGTGAGTACAATCCATACTCATGTCGGGATAGAGCTACGCTTGCCAAAACCTGACAGTCTATCCCTAGGCATAATCCATGCCTAGGGGTCCGAGACAAGTATAAGGCATACTTTAGTTGAGATTGAGAATCCTGCCACAACCTGACAAGATACTTAAATTCGCCAAACATAATCCATGCTCGGAAAGTCCTTCCTTATTCAATTCAAAGTACAAAACCAAAGCAAATCCTGATTGGTTTGTTATCGAGTGCAGCGCACACTTTGGAGCTAAATCCTAACCCCGAACGTGTGTACTCCGATTTAGCCAACCGGAAAACCTAAAGAAAGCAAAGAAACATATCTTAAATCCTAAGAAATGCAGGAAATCCAGGCTGATCTCATCCAGATCAGTTGATGATGAGCCCGCGAGAGCTCGATCCAGGGTCATTCCCTCTCCGGGGAGCAGGTGGTGGTAGCACAGGTGCTGGCGCTGTTGGTTATTTCACATACTCGGGTAGCTCTCCACGTCTAACCCGTTCCTCAATCAGATCTCGCAAGTGTCTACAGTCATTTGTGTCATGACCGTCCATATCGTGAAACATGCAGTATTTCCCAGAATCGCGTTCTCTTTGTGACGGCTCCCTCCTAGGAGGCTTTGGATAGAAGACGTCACCCTTTGTGTTCACGTAGATGTCGGTTAGTGACAAATTGAGTTCTGTGTACTTTTCATATCTGGTCCCTCTCCGAGGCTGAGCGTTGCGGTCGTTCTTGACGGCAGCTTTTCCCTTGCCTTTACCAGAATCAGACGGTACTCCGTCTTTGAGCATGTTAACATCGAGAATTTTCTTTTCGGACGTTGCGTCTAATTCACGCAAAAACCTATCCGATTCAAGGTAGAATTCGCTGAGATTCCTTGGTGGGTCTCGGTACAAGGATTTTTTGAACTCCGAGTTGTCCAGAACGCCGGATACTGCCGCCATCAATACCATAGATGGCTCAGGTCGATCAACTGATGCTGCTGCAACGTTAAACCTTTCCAAAAACGATCGCAGAGTTTCTTTAGGCCTCTGCTTGATTGTAGTTAGTGACATTACATTTTTGGGTCGAGCGATGTGGACCCGAAACTGTTCAATATAGCGAGCGACCAACATGTTCCAGTTGTTGATCGATTCAGATTCCAGCTGCCGAATCCACATAGCAGCAATATCAGTCAAAAAGAGGGGAAAGCATTTAGCCATGACGTTTTCCGACGCCGATTGAACTTCCATATGCCGTTTGTAGCGCATCAGATGCACGGTAGGATATGTCCTGCCGTTGTAGGGCTCCAGTTGTGGAAGTTTGAAATCCGGGGGATTGCGGGAATTTCTGATTTCTTGTGTGAATGGATTGTGGTTGACGTCATCCATGTCATTTTGATAAGTGCGACCTCTAGAGAGGCGTTGAATGAGATTGGCGAGCCGGTCGCCCTCAAAAAGCTGTTGCAAGCTGCTAAGATCAGAAGTAGTGCCCCCAGCGTTGTGTCCAGAAGGGTTTGGAAAAGTATGGGGAGCTTGGAGTGTGATCCGGTTCGGATCGGTGGTCATCGGATCGTAGGTTCCGAACCGAACCGGTGCTGGCTCTCTGCTCCGAGCTGCTTCGTGTTGCTGTTGAGCTAAAGTTGGTGACTGAGTGTCCATCCGAACCGGAGTGGAGTTTGGTCGAGCTTGGCCTGAGCTTCCAATGACGTTTCCATCCGAAACGTTGAGTGTTGCACACTGATCATTGCCAATAAGGAGGCGAGTGCCCCCAGTTTCCGTTCGTCTTGCATTGCCTGGCGCGGGTCGGATCGGGCCCGATCCGAACCGAGGAGGGTTGATGCCTATTTCGTGCTCCGCGACTCGGGTGTGAGCAGATCCGATTCGAGTAATAGCAGCTTCTCGGGGCACTTCTCTGCCATTTCCAGCGGGTTGTACGTCGTTGCTCGGCCTTCCATTCATTCGAGCAAAGAATTCATCCATCATCTCCTGTTGCTTGCGGAGGAGATCATCTTGCCTTGCCATTTGGGCTCTCAATTCAACGAGAACGCCATCCATCTCTTCTCGCGTCAAATATGCTGACGGGTTTTCATGTGAGGAAGCTTCATGGCTTGCTTCGTTTCTCGTGCTTTCGCCTTCAACACGGGAAATCTTTCGCTTAGCCATCAATCCAATAGCCAAATATTCCAACGAGACGTTGAAGTTGTCGTGTGCCCCCCTTCCTGGCGCGCCAAAATGTTAGATCGAAATTTGGGCCTAACACCCAAATGCTATGTGAAAACCTCACAATCACAGATTAATGCAGAAAAAGCAGTAAAATAAAAAGAGACACACGAAATTTTTATAGTGGTTCGGCTCAAACCAAGCCTACGTCCACTTTATAGTTTCTTAAATCCTAAGAAGCTATTACAATGTTGTTTGCTTGCCGTTTATACACGAAATCCTCGTGTTTACAATGAACATGAGGAGATTAGAGAATGAATTTATACACGAATTCCTCGTGTTAAAGTGATGAGCAATGTCCTTGCTTGGTTGTAAATGAGACCCAGTGTTGGAGTAGCCAAAAAGTCCCTTGAAATAGCTATGTTGTGGTGTATTTATAGGCGTAGAAGAGCCTCTGGGTGACCCGGTTCGGATATGCCACGTGTCACGACCGGAGTTGATCTCGAGAAGTAGTGGAAGAAGTCCTTATGTTCGGGTTTTGCCAAGTGGAGCCAGATCCATGAATGTAGAAGCGGTTACTCCTTGAGAATCGGTCAAAGCTGATTGCATGGTAGCAGGTCGAAGGGCGCCGGATCGGTTCTCCATCCGATCCAAACTGGGTCGGTGTCTTCAATCCAAAGACTCCGTGTCCAATGCTTCGGAGGTGGAGCGGATCGGGTATGCTATATCCCGATCCGAGCCGGAGTCTCCGATCTGAGCCGACATTTAAGTGTTGATGGGAGGATGCTGAGTTGGTGAAGGCAGGACGCCTCATTTCGATCCGAACCGACTTATCCGATCCGATCCGAGGATCTATTCAATGCTAAATTCCCAGTCTCCGGTTCTGCACGCGTTCACAGAAACGAGCATAACTTTCAAACCGTAAGTCCGTTTTAGCCAAACAAAAGCTTAAACTGAAGCTAATTCAGAGATCTACAAGATTTACAAAGATTGGCTTTGTAATCGCAATTTTCGGTCCCAAAAATGGTCATTTGGTAGGAGTTCCGGGCCTTTCTTTGTTTGTGATGCGACTTTGACCAAATCGCTGCCTGTCTTCTGACGGTATTCCCTATACTTGAGCGTATTGTTGATCAATGATTTCATGTGTGACGGCTTTGACTAAAAAGCAGGTCAACATTTTGCCCCCCAGAACATATCTTGCTGGTTGAAGGAAGATGTGTTCTGGATAATCCAAAGAGTCCAAAGCCACGCCGGGCCTGCCAGCTGTAAGTATAAACCATACCTGCGAAGAAGAGAAAGCAAACAGATATGTCAAAACCTAACAAAACCGATTACACTTTCGAGCATAAACCATGCTTGGGCGTTTGTTTGAGCATAAACCATACTCAAGACACGTTCGAATCATCCTGCCAAAACCTGATGAGGGACCTAACCTTCCGGGTATAAGCCATACCAGGAAGTTCAAACTGAGCATAAACCATACTCGAGTTTTATTGAGTTCCTTTGCCAGATCTTGACAAAACAATGAGCCATTCCAAAGTATAATGCATACTTAAGAATCCTAGTGAGTACAATCCATACTCATGTCGGGATAGAGCTACGCTTGCCAAAACCTGACAAGACAGTCTATCCCTAGGCATAATCCATTCCTAGGGTTCCGAGATAAGTATAATCCATACTTTAGTTGAGATTGAGAATCCTGCCACAACCTGACAAGATACTTAAATTCGCCAAACATAATCCATGCTTGGAAAGTCCTTCCTTATTCAATTCAAAGTACAAAACCAAAGAAAATCCTGATTGGTTTATTATCGAGTGCAGCGCACACTTTGGAGCTAAATCCTAACCCCGAACGTGTGTACTCCGATTTAGCCAACTGGAAAACCTAAAGAAAGCAAAGAAACATATCTTAAATCCTAAGAAATGCCGGAAATCCAGGCTGATCTCATCCAGATCAGTTGATGATGAGCCCGCGAGAGCTCGATCCAGGGTCATTCCCTCTCCGGGGAGCAGGTGGTGGTAGCACAGATGCTGGCTCTGTTGGTTATTTCACATACTCGGGTAGCTCTCCACGTCTAACCCGTTCCTCAATCAGATCTCGCAAGTGTCTACAGTCATTTGTGTCATGACTGTCCATATCATGAAACATGCAGTATTTCCCAGAATCGCGTTCTCTTTGTGACGGCTCTCTCCTAGGAGGCTTTGGATAGAAGACGTCACCGTTTGTGTTCACGTAGATGTCGGTTAGTGACGAATTGAGTTCTGTGTACTTTTCATATCTGGGCCCTCTCCGAGGCTGAGCGTTGCGGTCATTCTTGACGGCAGCTTTTCCTTTGCCTTTACCAGAATCAGACGGTTCTCCGTCTTTGAGCATGTTAACATCGAGAATTTTCTTTTCGGACGTTGCGTCTTATTCACGCAAAAACCTATCCGATTCAAGGTAGAATTCGCTGAGATTCCTTGGTGGGTCTCGGTACAAGGATTTTTTGAACTCCGAGTTGTCCAAAACGCCGGATACTGCCGCCATCAATACCATAGATGGCTCAGGTCGATCAACTGATGCTGCTGCAACGTTAAACCTTTCCAAAAATGATCGCAGAGTTTCTTTAGGCCTCTGCTTGATTGTAGTTAGTGACATTACATTTTTGGGTCGAGCGATGTGGACCCGAAACTGTTCAATAAAGCGAGCGACCAACATGTTCCAGTTGTTGATCGATTCAGATTCCAGCTACCGAATCCACATAGCAGCAATATCAGTCAAAAAGAGGGGAAAGCATTTAGCCATGACGTTT
Source organism: Allium sativum (assembly GCA_030737875.1). NCBI lineage: Eukaryota > Viridiplantae > Streptophyta > Magnoliopsida > Asparagales > Amaryllidaceae > Allium > Allium sativum. The sequence continues at coordinate 417,822,011 of CM060910.1, read as the reverse complement.
TCCAACGCCGATTGAACTTCCATATGCTGTTTGTAGCGCATCAGATGCACGGTAGGATATGTCCTGCCGTTGTAGGGCTCCAGTTGTGGAAGTTTGAAATCCGGGGGATTGCGGGAATTTCTGATTTCTTGTGTGAATGGATTGTGGTTGACATCATCCATGTCATTTTGATAAGTGCGACCTCTAGAGAGGCGTTGAATGAGATTGGCGAGCCGGTCGCCCTCAAAAAGCTGTTGCAAGCTGCTAAGATCAGAAGTAGTGCCCCCAGCGTTGTGTCCAGAAGGGTTTGGAAAAGTATGGGGAGCTTGGAGTGTGATCCGGTTCGGATCAGTGGTCATCGGGTCGTAGGTTCCGAACCGAACCGGTGCTGGCTCTCTGCTCCGAGCTGCTTCCTGTTGCTGTTGAGCTAAAGTTGGTGACTGAGTGTCCATCCGAACCGGAGCGGAGTTTGGCCGAGCTTGGCCTGAGCTTCCAATGACGTTTCCATCTGAAACGTTGAGTGTTGCACACTGATCATTGCCAATAAGGAGGCGAGTGCCCCCAGTTTCCGTTCGTCTTGCATTGCCTGGCGCGGGTCGGATCGGGCCCGATCCGAACCGAGGAGGGTTGATGCCTATTTCGTGCTCCGCGACTCGGGTGTGAGCGGATCCGATCCGAATAGTAGCAGCTTCTCGGGGCACTTCTGTGCCATTTCCAGCGGGTTGTACGTCGTTGCTCGGCCTTCCATTCATTCGAGCAAAGAATTCATCCATCATCTCCTGTTGCTTGCGGAGGAGATCATCTTGCCTTGCCATTTGGGCTCTCAATTCCACGAGAACGCCATCCATCTCTTCTCGCGTCAAATATGCTGACGGGTTTTCATGTGAGGAAGCTTCATGGCTTGCTTCGTTTCTCGTGCTTTCGCCTTCAACACGGGAATTCTTTCGCTTAGCCATCAATCCAATAGCCAAATATTCCAAGCAGACGTTGAAGTTGTCTTGTGCCCCCCTTCCTGGCGCGCCAAAATGTTAGACTGAAATTTGGGCCTAACACCCAAATGCTATGTGAAAACCGCATAATCACAGATTAATGCAGAAAAAGCAGTAAAATAAAAGGAGACACACGAAATTTTTATAGTGGTTCGGCTCAAACCAAGCCTACGTCCACTTTATAGTTTCTTAAATCCTAAGAAGCTATTACAATGTTGTTTGCTTGCCGTTTATACACGAAATCCTCGTGTTTACAATGATCAAGAGGAGATTAGAGGATGAATTTATACATGAATTCCTCGTGTTAAAGTGATGAGCAATGTCCTTGCTTGGTTGTAAAGGAGACCCAGTGTTGGAGTATCCAAAAAGTCCCTTGAAATAGCTATGTTGTGGTGTATTTATAGGCGTATAAGAGCCTCTGGGTGACCCGGTTCGGATATGCCACGTGTCACGACCGGAGTTGATCTCGAGAAGTAGTGGAAGAAGTCCTTCTGTTCGGGTTTTGCTAAGTGGAGCCAGATCCATGAATGTAGAAGCGGTTACTCCTTGAGAATCGGTCAAAGCTGATTGCATGGTAGCAGGTTGAAGGGGGTCGGATCGGTTCTCCATCCGATCCGAACTGGGTCGGTGTCTTCAATCCAAAGACTCCGTGTCCAATGCTTCGGAGGTGGAGCGGATCGGGTATGCTTTATCCCGATCCGAGCCGGAGTCTCCGATCCGAGCCGACATTTAAGTGTTGAAGGGAGGATGCTGAGTTGGTGAAGGCAGGACGCCTCATTCCGATCCGAACCGACTTATCCGATCCGATCCGAGGATCTATTCAATGCTAAATTCCCGGTCTTCGGTTCTGCACGCGTTCTCGGAAACGAGCATAACATTCAAACCGTAAGTCCGTTTTAGCCAAACGAAAGCTCAAACTGAAGATAATTCAGAGATCTACAAGTGTTACGGAGCTTTGCTCCGTAATCGCTATTTTCGGGCCCAAAAAAGGTCATTTGGTAGGAGTTCCGGGCCTTTCTTTGTTTGTGATGCGACTTTGACCAAATCGCTGCCTGTCTTCTGACGGTATTCCCGATACTTGAGCGTATTGTTGATCAATGATTTCATGTGTGACGGCTTTGACTAAAAAGCAGGTCAACATTTTCCCCCCCAGAACATATCTTGCTTGTTGAAGGAAGATGTGTTCTGGATAATCCAAAGAGTCCAAAGCCACGCCGGGCTTGCCAGCTGTAAGTATAAACCATACCTGCGAAGAAGAGAAAGCAAACAGGTATGTCAAAACCTAACAAAACCGATTACACTTTCGAGCATAAACCATGCTTGGGCGTTTGTTTGAGCATAAATGTAACAACCCGTATTTTGAAAAACATGTTATAACATAAATCAAGGCAGAATTAAATGTTAAAATCTGAATCAAGGGAAACGGGCTGTGCTATTGCGTTCGTCTCGGAAAAATACGCAAAATAGAGTACGAGTTTTCGAAAATCGGAGTCCGTATGACCGAGTTATGGCCCGTCAAAGTTTTCAGAAAATTTCAAGTTCAAAAAACAGTTCAAATTTCAAATCTGGAGCCAAACAGACTGGGCGGGAAAGTTTCCCGCCCAGCCCCCAAGTCGACTGGGGAGTCGACTTGGGAGTCGACACACCCCAGGTGGTGTCGACTTCCCAGTAAACACCCCTGTCGACCTGGGTGGTCGGGCCAGTTTGGCCTGGTGCACCTGCTGTCCCCTTTGAGTCATGTTTTGAGGCCTGTGACGAGATTTGATGGCTCAGATCTAAACTAGGGTTAATCCTATAGCCTAAACTAACCTAAAACTCTATAAAAACACCCTAAACCCTACCCTAAATCACCACAAATCAATCCTACAACTAAGTGCTACCAAAATGCTCCCTAATCATGGCCTCCATCTTCGTATCATCTTCCTCATGAGAGCTTGAGAGCTTCTAAGGCAAAAAGGAGCCATCTTTCTTCATCAAATCAAAGGAGCTACTTATTCTCAAGGCTATTTGTGTTGCTACATCATTCCTAGAGCTTCTACAACATCTCTATCTTGTTTTAATTGTGTTCTAGTCTTCATAGCCACGCTTTGTAAGCCCTATTCTACTCTTAGATCTAAACTATGAACTTAATATGACATGTAACAAGTTGAAATGAGACTTTTGTGTTATGCTTGCCTTGGATTTCATGCATAGATTCATTCATGACCCTTTTGATCTATGTTTGTGGACCTAATGTTTACCTATCATGAATCTAGTACCATTTATGTTGACTTTTGGGTGGAAAGCTATGAGCTTTATGTGGTGATTGTGCATAAATGCAACCTAGAAACCCTCATGACCTTGATATTAACTTTCCATGATGGACCTATATGCTAATCACAAGTTTATCACCCTATTTTGCTAAGTTTAATGCCATACATGTGTAGATTGGAGTTGGACCTAAGTGCAATATTTGCCTTGAACCTATCATTGTATGCATAGATCTATTCATGCCTCTCTTGATCTATGATTGTGGATCTATCATGAACCTTGTACCTTACATGTTGACTTTTGGGAAAAATGCGATGAAATGGATCATGGCTTATGCATGTTAACAAAACTTAACCCCTCATGTCCCTTAACATGCATATGATGATATTGAACCTTTATGCTATCATATATGTTTGAGGCCAAGTCACCCTTTTTGCTATTGTCATGTTTGAGGCCAAGTCATCTTTTATGCTATCATACATGTTGAGGCCATATGCTAGTATGTTGAACCCCTTTTGCCTCAAATATCACCATGTTTAACTTGTGATAGACTTTTCCATCTTATGCCCACCTTGTCATATTCTTATGTTCCCCCTTTTGATCTATTTGTGTTGTTGCGAACTTACGTGCGATGGGGTTACGTTATGGGTAAAATTAAATGACATGAAACATGATTTGAAAATATGACATGTGATTATGCTTGAAAACATGAACGTGGATATGACATGTAGAAAACATGAAAGTGGCCAACTCGAAGTTGGGTTGAGTTTGTAGCATAAATCTACCCGGAACCGACCGGCTTAACTAGTGGATACAAACAATAGGACCCAACGTGAGTAGTTGGTCATATCGCACTTAAAACCCGAGGTTAGACTAGGTTGTGGTGTAAAGCTACCCGGACCCGCCCGGCTTAACTAGTAACCACAACAAAGTCTAATGTGAGAGGTTGGGGGTGCATTAAGTTAATTAATGCCACATGATAGGGTTAAGTCATGGACTACTTGAATACTTAACCAATTAAATACGATGGGTTGTTAGGGTTAAGTCATGGACTACTTGAATAGTTAACCAATTAAACAGGATGTATTGATAGGGTTGAGTCATGAACGGCTTGGATACACTGGACCAACTCAATACATGGTTAGGATAGGGTTAACCACACTTAACCCGCTTGAAATCCTAGTTACGTGGTCCTTTTCAGCAGTAACCCACTTGGGAGTATCTGGATACCCTGGACTAGGCTAGGGTGGTGCACGATTACTAGACTGATTGTAAGAAACCAAAAGAGATGGCTGAATGGCGCACCAATTAAGTTCAGGCAGACCATGGTCGTTGACATTAAGTCCGGAGTTGAACATGGGCACTAGTAGGTTTAGACTGTGCGTGCTTGATTTGTGTCTGTGGTTTACACCTTAGGGCTGGATACACCCTAGGGTGGACCTTGCACAGTTAACTACATTCCATGATTAGGCCGTACGACACCGATACACGACGAGTTAGGCTTATAGGGAGCCGATCAACTAGACCGTGTAGTTGGACCTTGATTTAGGTCATCTCATGATGTTGGGCCAAATTTGGGCCAAGGGATCATTTCCTGTTTATACTTGACATGGGTTGGATTACTAGTACTATTGGTGCAAAACTTAACCTTGTATATGCGATGCCACACTTGATCTATCTTGTTAACTTTTCACCATGCCAGTTATCATCCTATGTTTCATCTCTGTTTTACATGTCCAGTTAACTTTATTAGTTTTTATACTAATAGTATGTAGGACTTACCAGTCTTCTTGACTGACCCGTTTTCTTTTGCCTCTTTTCTTCCGTTTCCCCCCCAGGTTCTCAGGGTGGGAACACTAGCACCTAGCTTGGATCTTTAGCTTGCTTTCTGGATAGCTCATGTACGGTTTGGACTTGAGCTCGCTATGGCTTTACCACGTCTACTTTGGGGATAGTTTACTTTATGTTATTTCCAGTTTTCAGTTTATGTTTCTAGACTTATAGTAGTTGGAAAATAATGACTTAGTACTTTTGATGTAAGTTGACCATGGGTTTGAAATAGTAGTTTTATCCGCTGCTTTATTTACTCTGTTTTACTTATATGTTCTGTCTTGTGATATCTCATGCATATTTACATTGACAAACACCCCTCCAAAGCCAGTGTACTTGCAAGAGTGACCCTGGCGGAGGTGGGTGTTACATTTGGTATCAGAGCCTAAGGTTTTACTAGACCGGACAAAAGTTTTAAAAACCCTTTTTGGAAAACTATTTTCAAAACCAATTAAGTATTTTTCCAAGAAAAGTCTAGTTTATTTTAAAAGGCTATTCCCCAAAAGCCATTAGCACTATCCTTTGTTCCCTCGTTCTCAATCTATCTTTTTCCTCGTTTCAGTATGGCCGATAATTTATTCATTCTGGAGGGCGTACCAGTACCTGTTTGGTTTAAAAGGTACATGGAGTCAAGGGCGAATGAAGCCGGCCCCGCGAACATTCCTCCTCCTTCCCCCGTGGCTAACATTCCTCCTCCTCCCGTAGCCGAGGTTCCTCCTCCTCCTCCTCAGCATCCACAAACGGATTTCGCGAAGATTTGCAAGGACTTTTAGGCGATGGGTGGCAAGAATTTTGTTGGGACGGAGACTTTTGTTGAGGCAAGAAACTGGTTAAAGGAAACTGAAGACCTCTTTGGTATCTTTGATATGGAAGACCGTAGGAAAGTTCTGTTGGCGGTATGGCTGTTGAAAGGGGAAGCTGCATATTGGTGGGTAGTCACCACCACTACTAGGCCAATTCAAACTTGGGATGATTTTAGGAGAAGGTTTGGACTGAGGTTTCTATCAACAGCAGAAGAGAACCTTCAGATGGAGAGGTTCCTATCTCTAAAGCAAGGGGACATGACAGTTAGGGAATACGTGAATAAGTTTAATCAACTTGCTCGGTTCGGTCTAGACTTGGTTAACACAGCTCAGAAGAAGGCCCTACACTTTGCTCTAGGATTGAACGAGCCATTGCATGGTTTGGCCATGTCTCACATACTCATGGGGGCGACCTTCGAGAGTTTGGTAAATATGGCCCTGCTTCAAGAGGAAGATAAGAGTGGTAAGAAGGAAGTCAAGTTGAATAAGTCTCCAGGCAAGAAGGAAGATTCCGAGAAAGGAGACAAGAACAACAAGAAGGGAAACAAGGGCAACAACAACAACAAGGCAAGAGAGACAAGAAAGTGCAACTTCTGTAGGATCACTGGGCACATAGCCAAAGACTGTAAGAAGAAGAAGAGGAAGCTGGGCGTATGCTATCATTGTGGAGAGTCTGGACACTATAGTAAGGATTGCCCGAAAAAGCGAGGACAAGGGAAAAGGCAAACTCAGCGAGCAGGATCCTCTGGAGGGCAGTTGCAGGCTGTCCTCGCTCTTCCAGCTCTTGATCGAGGTAGTGTTTCAATAGAAAGTCATGTTTACATTCCTGATTTCCCTGTTCATACCTTATTTGATTCTGGCGCATCGCATAGTTTTATTCTTGATCTTGTCGAAAGTTTGCACCTAAGTACTAGTCTAGTTGAAAATCTCGTTAGTATTTCAAATCCGATTGGGGGTTCCGCCCATCTATCTGTGATTTGTATGGATTTGAAAATCTCTATCTTGAGCGTAGAATTCATGTGTAATGCTTATGTTCTCGGGTTTATGGGATACAGGTTGATTTTGGGCATGGATTGGTTGTCCAATTATGAAGCCATTCTTGATTTTTGAACATAGGGTTGCGAGGCTCATGACTCGCCTCGGTAATACCCTCGAAATCTCGTGTGACCTTTAGGGTTCCATCATGATTAGTTATGTAGAATCCCTTGGCACCTTTATTGGAAATTTGTAATCCAATCGAGTAGTGTTCGCCACTAAGGCGGATAGTCCATTTCGCTTAAGCATGGGTTATAGAAATCACCCTAGTAAGTACATTTGGCAACGTGGATTGGCATTTGTTTTCAAGAGATAGTTCTTCTGCGTGGAATATCGTATAGTATGTAAACGAGATCCTGGATTCACTAACGAATTCTGTAAAGCTTGCATGAAACCATGAGCACGCAGTTGTGTTGAAGCCAAGTATTTTAGGGAAATAATAACTGGAAGTGGAACGAGAGGCAACGGTGAAATGAGTTCTAACTCATATTTTGGAAATAAGAATTAAGAGCTACGAAATTGTGAAGTTAAAAGACGGTCAAGGCACGATAGGATTAAGCTCAAGAAAATGCGGCTTAGAAGATTGAAGACTAGATACGCGCATTATATCTCTTTCTAAGAGTATATCCTTGATCCCTATTATTTTGTAGAGCTTACTCGCATGCTATCTTTTAAGTATATCCTCTCGGTCCTATTCTCAATCTTAGTTCTGTTGCAAACCCCATAAGGAGTATGACTCGCCTGTTTGTGATATATAGTTGGGGTGAAGATGTCCATTAAGTTGACCAAACTATTTGGGCTTTATGGGATATGGGTCATAGTTGATAGACTTACGAAGAGCGCCCATTTTATTCCGGTGAAGAGCAAGAGGACCGCATCATGGCTAGCATCTGTTTATCTTCGAGAGATAGTGCGATTGCATGGAGTTCCTTCTAGCATAGTTAGCGATCGTGACCCAATCTTCACTAGCCAGTTCTGGAATAGTTTGCAAGAAGCGATGGGTACGCGATTGAATCTAAGTACGGCCTATCACCCACAGACGGATGGCCAGACCGAAAGGGTGAATAGGGTACTGGAAGATCTGTTGAGGCTATGTATTCTTGACTTTGTGGTACTTGGGAAGATCATCTTCCTCTAGTGGAGTTTGCTTATAATAACAGCTATCAGGCAAGCATAGGAATGGCACCATTAGAAGCTTTGTATGGGAGGCCGTGCAAGTCACCAACATGTTGGTGGGAGACGACGGATAAGCTTATACTTGGGACCGACATGATAAGGGACACATCTGAGAAGGTTGAGTTGATTCGAAGGCGGATGAAAACGGCCCAAGACAGACAGAAATCCTATGCAGACAAGCGAAGGACAGACTTAGAGTTTGAAGTTGGAGATATGGTCTTTGTGAAGGTTTCTCCTTTGCGAAATGTGGTTCGTTTTGGAGCAGCTGGGAAGCTGGCGCCAAGGTTCGTAGGACCCTTCCCTATCATAGAGAGGATTGGGAAGATGGCTTATAAGGTGGAATTTCCCGAGAAGCTGGCCGGAGTGCACAATGTTTTTCATGTCTCGCATCTCCGGAAGTGCCTACATGAGTCAGCCGAGGTAGTTGAACCTAGCATTCTTGAAGACATGGAGGTAGAGAAAGAGGCAACCCTGAGGCGAGCTCCGATTCGTATCTTGGGAACAGAGATCAAGAATTTAAGGAATCGAGAAGTCAAGTTAGTAAAGGTTCAGTGGAGTGAAGCCGATGAAGATGCAACTTGGGAAACCGAGGAGAAGATGCGTGGGCTTTATCCATTTCTTTATGAGGGTACATTCTCAATCTCTTTTCCTATAAGTCAGCATATCTTTCTTTTGCTATCCATGTTTATCTTGTTATTTCGTTAACCTCGTCATGAGAACCTTAGGTAGAAACCCTTTGGATGAAACATGTATTTGAAACATGTTATGCTTGATGTTTGCAAGTGGTTGCAAGTGTTTGCAAGTGGATACTCGTGGATACATGATACACATTAGGCACTAAGATCAGCTCACACACTTTCATATTGCATATGCATGAGTGCTTATACTTATTCATGGATGACACTTGTTATGCTATCACGTGGATGTTGCATATGGATGAATGTTATGTGCACTCATATAGAGATTATGAATTATGTTAGGAATTTGCATACATATGGACTCATTTCACTAACATACTTTGCATTAAGGAGGTTTACTGAACCAGTAACCGCCTGATTTTTGCATTAGATAAGTACATATACACACACCTTTCGCATATGATCATACAGCATTTAGAATCTTTTAAGGACAATGACTGCTCGTGGATGATGTTTTGAGTAGATGGATTATGGATGGTAGGATACGTTCTTCCTAACTTGAAGAATTCGGGGACGAAATCCTTTAAGGTGGGGAGAATGTAACAACCCGTATTTTGAATAACATGTTATAACATAAATCAAGGCAGAATTAAATGTTAAAATCTGAATCAAGGGAAACGGGCTGTGCCATTGCGTTCGTCTCGGAAAAATACGCGAAATAGAGTCCGAGTTTTCGAAAATCGGAGTCCGTATGACCCAGTTATGGCCCGTCAAAGTTTTCAGAAAATTTCAAGTTCAAATTTCAAATCTGGAGCCAAACAGACTGGGCGGGAAAGTTTCCCGCCCAGCCCCCAAGTCGACTGGGGAGTCGACTTGGGAGTCGATACGCTCAGGTGGTGTCGACTGCCCAGTCGACACCCCTGTCGACCTGGGTGGTCGGGCCAGTTTGGCCTGGTGCACCTGCTGTCCCCTTTGAGTCATGTTTTGAGGCCTGTGACGAGATTTGATGGCTCAGATCTAAACTAGGGTTAATCCTATGTCCTAAACAAACCTAAAACTCTATAAAAACACCCTAACCCCTACCCTAAATCACCACAAATCAATCCTACAACTAAGTGCTGCCAAAATGCTCCCTAATCATGGCCTCCATCTTCATATCATCTTCCTCATGAGAGCTTGAGAGCTTCTAAGGCAAAAAGGAGCCATCTTTCTTCATCAAATCAAAGGAGCTACTTATTCTCAAGGCTATTTGTGTTGCTACATCATTCCTAGAGCTTCTACAACATCTCTATCTTGTTTTAATTGTGTTCTAGTCTTCATAGCCACGCTTTGTAAGCCCTATTCTACTCTTAGATCTAAACTATGAACTTAATATGACATGTAGCAAGTTGAAATGAGACTTTTGTGTTATGCTTGCCTTGGATTTCATGCATAGATTCATTCATGACCCTTTTGATCTATGTTTGTGGACCTAATGTTTACCTATCATGAATCTAGTACCATTTATGTTGACTTTTGGGTGGAAAGCTATGAGCTTTATGTGGTGATTGTGCATAAATGCAACATAGAACCCCTCATGACCTTGATATTAATTTGCCATGATGGACCTATATGCTAATCACAAGTTTATCACCCTATTTTGCTAAGTTTAATGTCATACATGTGTAGATTGGAGTTGGACCTAAGTGCAATATTTGTCTTGAACCTATCAATGTATGCATAGATCTATTCATGCCTCTCTTGATCTATGATTGTGGATCTATCATGAACCTTGTACCTCACATGTTGACTTTTGGGAAAAATGCTATGAAATGGATCATGGCTTATGCATGTTAACAAACCTTAACCCCTTATGTCCCTTAACATGCATATGATGATATTGAACCTTTATGCTATCATATATGTTTGAGGCCAAGTCATCCTTTTTGTTATTGTCATGTTTGAGGCCAAGTCATCTTTTATGCTATCATACATGTTGAGGCCATATGCTAGTATGTTGAACCCCTTTTGCCTCAAATATCACCATGTTTAACTTGTGATAGACTTTGCCATCTTATGCCCACATTGTCATATTCTTATGTTCCCCCTTTTGATCTATTTGTGTTGTTGCGAACTTACGTGCGATGGGGTTACGTTATGGGTAAAATTAAATGACATGAAACATGATTTGAAAATATGACATGTGATTATGCTTGAAAACATGAACGTGGACATGACATGTAGAAAACATGAAAGTGGCCAACTCGAGGTTGGGTTGAGTTTGTAGCATAAATCTACCCGGAACCGACCGGCTTAACTAGTGGCTACAAACAATAGGACCCAATGTGAGTAGTTGGTCATATCGCACTTAAAACCCGAGGTTAGACTAGGTTGTGGTGTAAAGCTACCCGGACCCGCCCGCTTAACTAGTAACCACAACAAAGTCTAATGTGAGAGGTTGGGGTGCATTAAGTTAATTAATGCCACATGATAGGGTTAAGTCATGGACTACTTAAATACTTAACCAATTAAACACGATGGGTTGGTAGGGTTAAGTCATGGACTACTTGAATACTTAACCAATTAAACACGATGTATTGATAGGGTTAAGTCATGAACTGCTTGGATACACTTGACCAACTCAATACATGGTTAGGATAGGGTTAACCATACTTAACCCGCTTGAAATCCTAGTTACGTTGTCCTTTTCAGCATTAACCCACTTGGGAGTGTCTGGATACCCTGGACTAGGCTAGGGTGGGGCACGATTACTGGACTGATTGTAAGAGACCAAAAGAGACGGCTGAATGGTGCACCAGTTAAGTTCAGGCGGACCATGGTCGTGCACATTAAGTCCGGAGTTGAACATGGGCACCAGTAGGTTTCGACTGTGCGTGCTTGATTTGTGTCTGTGGTTTACACCTTAGAGCTGGATACACCCTAGGGTGGACCTTGCACAGTTAACTACATTCCATGATTAGGCCGTACGACACCGATACACGACAAGTTAGGCTTATAGGGAGTCGATCGACTAGACTGTGTAGTTGTACCTTGATTTAGGTCATCTCATGATGTTGGACCAAATTTGGGCCAAGGGATCATTTCCTGTTTATAATTGACATGGGTTGGATTACTAGTACTATTGGTGCAAAACTTAACCTTGTATATGCGATGCCACACTTGATCTATCTTGTTAACTTTTCACCATGCCAGTTATCATCCTATGTTTCATCTCTGTTTTACATGTCCAGTTAACTTTATTAGTTTTTATACTAATAGTAGGTAGGACTTACCAGTCTTTTATAATGACCCGTTTTCTTTCGCCTTTTTTCTTCCATTTCCCCTCCAGGTTCTCAGGGTGGGAACACTAGAACCTAGCTTGGATCTTTAGCTTGCTTTCTGGATAGCTCATGTACGGTTTGGACTTGAGCTCGCTATGGCTTTACCACGTCTACTTTGGGGATAGTTTACTTTATGTTATTTCCAGTTTTCAGTTTATGTTTCTAGACTTGTAGTAGTTGGAAAATAATGACTTCGTACTTTTGATGTAAGTTGACTATGGGTTTGAAATAGTAGTTTTATCCGCTGCTTTATTTACTCTGTTTTACTTATATGTTCTGTCTTATGATATCTCATGCATGTTTACCTTGACAAACACCCCTCCAAAGCCAGTGTACTTGCAAGAGTGACCCTGGCGGAGGTGGGCTGTTACAATAAACCATACTCAAGACACGTTCGAATCATCCTGCCAAAACCTGATGAGGGACCTAACCTTCCGGGTATAAGCCATACCAGGAAGTTCAAACTGAGCATAAACCATACTCGAGTTTTATTGAGTTCCTTTGCCAGATCCTGACAAAACAATGAGTCGTTCCAAAGTATAATCCATACTTAAGAATCCTAGTGAGTACAATCCATACTCATGTCAGGATAGAGCTACGCTTGCCAAAACCTGACAAGACAGTCTATCCCTAGGCATAATCCATGCCTAGGGGTCCGAGATAAGTATAAGCCATACTTTAGTTGAGATTGAGAATCCTGCCACAACCTGACAAGATACTTAAATTCGCCAAACATAATCCATGCTCGGAAAGCCCTTCCTTATTCAATTCAAAGTACAAAACCAGAGCAAATCCTGATTGGTTTGTTATCGAGTGCAGCGCACGCTTTGGAGCTAAATCCTAACCCCGAACGTGTGTACTCCGATTTAGCCAACCGGAAAACCTAAAGAAAGCAAAGAAACATATCTTAAATCCTAAGAAATGCAGGAAATCTAGGATGATCTCATCCAGATCAGTTGATGATGAGCCCGCGAGAGCTCGATCCAGGGTCATTCCCTCTCCGGGGAGCAGGTGGTGGTAGAACAGGTGCTGGCGTTGTTGGTTGTTTCACATACTCGGGTAGCTCTCCGCGTCTAACCCGTTCCTCAATCAGATCTCGCAAGTGTCTACAGTCATTTGTGTCATGACCGTCCATATCGTGAAACATACAGTATTTCCCAGAATCGCGTTCTCTTTGTGACGGCTCCCTCCTAAGAGGCTTTGGATAGGAGACGTCACCGTTTGTGTTCACGTAGGTGTCGGTTAGTGACGAATTGAGTTCTGTGTACTTTTAGTATCTGGGCCCTCTCCGAGGCTGAGCGTTGCGGTCATTCTTGACGGCAGCTTTTCCTTTGCCTTTACCAGAATCAGACGGTTCTCCGTCTTTGAGCATGTTAACATCGAGAATTTTCTTTTCGGACGTTGCGTCTTCTTCATGCAAAAACCTATCCGATTCAAGGTAGAATTCGCTGAAATTCCTTGGTGGATCTCGGTACAAGGATTTTTTGAACTCCGAGTTGTCCAGAACGCCGGATACTGTCGCCATCAATACCATAGATGGCTCAGGTCGATCAACTGATGCTGCTGCAACGTTAAACCTTTCCAAAAATGATCGCAGAGTTTCTTTAGGCCTCTGCTTGATTGTAGTTAGTGACATTACATTTTTGGGTCGAGCGATGTGGACCCGAAACTATTCAATAAAGCGAGCGACCAACATGTTCCAACTGTTGATCGATTCAGATTCCAGCTGCCGAATCCACATAGCAGCAATATCAGTCAAAAAGAGGGGAAAGCATTTAGCCATGACGTTTTCCGACGCTGATTGAACTTCCATATGCCGTTTGTAGCGCATCAGATGCACGGTAGGATCTGTCCTTCCGTTGTAGGGCTCCAGTTGTGGAAGTTTGAAACCCAGGGGGATTATGGGAATTTCTGATTTCTTGTGTGAATGGATTGTGGTTGACATCATCCATGTCATTTTGATAAGTGCGACCTCTGGAGAGGCGTTGAATGAGATTGGCGAGACGGTCGCCCTCAAAAAGCTGTTGCAAGCTGCTAAGATCAGAAGTAGTGCCCCCAGCGTTGTGTCCAGAAGGGTTTGGAAAAGTATGGGGAGCTTGGAGTGTGATCCGGTTCGGATCGGTGGTCATCGGGTCGTAGGTTCCGAACCGAACCGGTGCTGGCTCTCTGCTCCGAGCTGCTTCCTGTTGCTGTTGAGCTAAAGTTGGTGACTGAGTGTCCATCCGAACCGGAGCGGAGTTTGGCCGAGCTTGGCCTGAGCTTCCAATGACGTTTCCATCCGAAACGTTGAGTGTTGCGCACTGATCATTGCCAATAAGGAGGCGAGTGCCCCTAGTTTCCGTTCGTCTTGCATTGCCTGGCGCTGGTCGGATCGGGCCCGATCCGACACGAGGAGGGTTGATGCCTATTTCGTGCTCCGCGACTCGGGTGTGAGCAGATCCGATCCGAATAGTAGCAGCTTCTCGGGGCACTTCTGTGCCATTTCCAGCGGGTTGTTCGTCGTTGCTCGGCCTTCCATTCATTCGACCAATGAATTCATCCATCACCTCCTGTTGCTTGCGGAGGAGATCATCTTGCCTTGCCATTTGGGCTCTCAATTCAACGAGAACGCCATCCATCTCTTCTCGCATCAAATATGCTGACGGGTTTTCATGTGAGGAAGCTTCATGGCTTGCTTTGTTTCTCGTGCTTTCCCCTTCAACACGGGAAATCTTTCGCTTAGCCATCGATCCAATAGCCAAATATTCCAAGCAGACGTTGAAGTTGTCGTGTGCCCCCCTCCTAGCGCGCCAAAATGTTAGACCGAAATTTGGGCCTAACACCCAAATGCTATGTGAAAACCTCACAATCACAGATTAATGCAGAAAAAGCAGTAAAATAAAAGGAGACACACGAAATTTTTATAGTGGTTCGGCTCAAACCAAGCCTACGTCCACTTTATAGTTTCTTAAATCCTAAGAAGCTATTACAATGTTGTTTGCTTGCCGTTTATACATGAAATCCTCATGTTTACAATGAAGAAGAGGAGATTAGAGAATGAATTTATACACGAATTCCTCGTGTTAAAGTGATGAGCAATGTCCTTGCTTGGTTGTAAAGGAGACCCAGTGTTGGAGTAGCCAAAAAGTCCCTTGAAATAGCCATGTTGTGGTGTATTTATTGGCGTAGAAGAGCCTCTGGGTGACCCGATTCGGATATGCCACGTGTCATGACCGGAGTTGATCTCGAGAAGTAGTGAAAGAAGTCCTTCTGTTCGGGTTTTGCCAAGTGGAGGCAGATCCATGAATGTAGAGGCGGTTACTCCTTGAGAATCGGTCAAAGCTGATTTGCATGGTAGCAGGTCGAAGGGGGTCAGATCGGTTCTCCATCCGATCCGAACTGGGTCGGTGTCTTCAATCCAAAGACTCCGTGTCCAATGCTTCGGAGGTGGAGCGGATCGGGTATGCTTTATCCCGATCCGAGCCGGAGTCTCCGATCCGAGCCGACATTTTAGTGTTGAAGGGAGGATGATGAGTTGGTGAAGGCAGGACGCCTCATTCCGATCCGAACCGACTTATCCGATCCGATCTGAGGATCTATTCAATGCTAAATTCCCGGTCTCCGGTTCTGCACGCGTTCACGGAAACGAGCATAACATTCAAACTGTAAGTCCATTTTAGCCAAACGAAAGCTCAAACTGAAGCTAATTCAGAGATCTACAAAAGTTAAATAGCTCAACATTGTAATCGCTATTTTCGGGCCCAAAAAAGGTCATCTGGAAGGAGTTGCGGGCCTTTCTTTGTTTGTGATGCGACTTTGACCAAATCGCTGTCTGTCTTCTGACGGTATTCCCGATACTTGAGCGTATTGTTGATCAATGATTTCATGTGTGATGGCTTTGACTCAAAAGCAGGTCAACAACTATATTAGGTTAATCCACTAGGAAGTAAATGGGTATGACGTGTGTGTAAGCCTTGAGTGCTGATAACCCATGTAACCTAATAAATAAGATAATATGATTGAACGGTATATGTAGTTTTATCTAAAGTGTATAGTTTAAATCCAGTCACCAGAACTTGTGTTCTGACCCCCTCCTCATAACTTCCTCGCAAGTTAGATTTGTGGCAGAGACATGATAGCCTTGGATACTGGTTAGGCAGTATTAGTAATACAGTAAGGCCATGTTTTGATTATACTATATTTTATCCATTCCGATGTGAGATATTTTATGAGCTCTGACATAATTTATATCTCTTTCTTTTCTGCAGGATACCAGAGCACAACAACTTGAGTTTCGATGGATTGGAATTTTGAAAAAAAATTCGGTCTGTTGAAATTTTGGTTTATCACATCTGGTATCAGAGCGTAGGTTTAGGATTCCTATATAAATAGTGAGCAAACGTATTTGTATTTTTTTTTAAAATATAAATATATTATATATATGCCTAGATCCATAGAGAAATCCATTAAACAGAAAGAGTATAATATGGAAAGAAATGGGACATTTATTTTGTACACTAAAGGAATGAATATAGAAATCTGAGACCCTTAGGTAATTTGGTTGGAGAGTGTACAATGTACTTTGTATGGAAGGAAAGTGAATCCTATATGATTAGTATTATGGGTTAGTGGAGTTGAAAACCTTATATATTGGAAAAAATTGAAAAGAGAAAAATGGATTAGGAATATATATAGTTGAGAGAATTGACCTTAGGGAGCGTCTAGGAAAGCCTAGACGAAATAGCAACCAACTTTGAGTCTGACTGAAATGACCCGAACTTCCCCGTAAAGGAAAGAACGGATTGCTTTGAGAACAAGACAAATCAGAACACAAACAGAAGAACATTTCATTGCTTATTACAACAATTACATCAGAGTACAAGAATATAACCAGGTATGAATGAATAAAATACATTTGATAAATATCAGAGATTTAAATTACATTTAAATACATAGCAGCGGAAAATAATACATAACACACCTGAAAGAAATACATGGATACAGAGCTTTCCGAATATCCCTTCAGCTATAAACCAGGATCCTGTGAATATAATACCTGCAAAACCCAACTACTAGCTTCCCATGTGGAAAATAGGGGCACCAACGAGTTTAGGTTAAAACAACAAACTCCAGGTCAGTCATGTGACTGGTGTGAGAACTAAAACAGTTATTAACTTGATTTTTAAAGTTTGGTAAATCAAGGGACCACGCCGTATAACAAAGAATGGGTTTCCTCCCAAGAATACCAGTGCATAGAACAAACAGCGCAATGCTAAATAAAGAACAATGAAGGTATTATAAGACGCAGGTCCCATCACACAATGCAACGCAAGCTGGAGGATAGGGTTTTACCTTATAATAGCCAAATAATGCTTGATACGTGAAATTTAATCTTTTATTGCTACTATAAGTGAAGAAAATAACTTCAAATATAAATGTATCAGTCATAGACGGCATAGCATCCCATGCTACTATGTCACCATACTAGGCTCTACAATCAAAATTGCAAAATGTCGTATTGGAAATTGTATTCCATCTGTGAACCAAGGCGAGGGATCGTCCTTACCGAATTCGAGACAATCTAGCGTACCATGTGTAACACCCCACGTCCATTAATGTCACTCACAAAGGGAATGCATTAACTTTCATGGAGCATTTTAAGTGTGTATAGAACAGAAACTTAACAACAAGACAGATATAAACAGTACTAAAACTTTAAAATTTTATTTCATTGCAGCGGAAAATACATAAATTTGATTACATCATCAAAACTAGAGTCAAAGTACATAATATCCATCTTGACCAACTCAAAGTACATAAATTGAAAGACATAACCCCAATATAAAATAGCCATAAATAAGAGAGGTTGAACTTTACTTCAGCGATCCAAGCAACTTCTAAAAGCAAGAGATACAGCTGTGCAAAATAAAGCTCCACTGGTGCTAGTTCCAACCTGAGCACCTGAGGGGGGGGGGGAAGAAAAGAGGAGGAAACAAAGGGGGTCAGACATAAAGTCTGGCGAGTGCGATAACTTTAACAATATAATTACCAAAATAATTAGGCTAAGGCATAAGTTGGAAAATTAGGAAATGACTGTGAACAATTGGGTATGGCAGAGTAAACAAGGAAACAAGATGAACAAAGATAACATTAAAGCACACCTAAACCACTATAAGATAATTACTATACTGAACCGCCACTACTATACTGCACCACCACTAGTCACCCTAAGGGTTGATCCCGCCTACAAGACTTAATAATGATAATGGTACTTTCGTACACCCCTAGCTGCCTTCATAGGTGCCTCTTGCGCCTATCTCCATTAGGTGTACCCACTACCCCCATGCGATCGGCTCCCTATCTCGTAGATACCCGTGCTGGCCCCACAGTGGGGTGTATCACTCCTCAAAGTGGCAACCCGATACCACCAATGATGCATGACTTATACGTACACGATGCAACAACGTCTTACCTACCAGCCCGGGCCCACACATGCATATGAACCCGTTGGACTTGCGTTGCCACCGCTAACCCGTTTTGGCTCTTACAGTCAAGCCCAATATGCGTGTCCCATCCTCGACTTGGGTCGAGCCCACAAAGATACGTATGGGTTACTGGTTGAAACGGGCCCCCATTACTTGACACAAGCTATCCACCTAAGCTTGGTCCCCTTCTAGTACATCCCACTTAACCCTCTTCTTAGTCATGTTCACTTACATGTTTCAATTTTGGTTAAGTGTTTCTAATCGTATTTCAAATGCCACCCAAGGCACCCACTAAATTCCACATGCCACCCAAGACACCCACTTAACCCCCTCATGTCCCACTACATGTTTATTTGGTTAAGTGTTTCTTAATTCATTAAGACCATAACCTCGTAAAGACCTCCCACATTAGACTGGCATTTGTGGCAGCTGGATTTGACGGGCGGGTCCGGGCAGTCTTACACCACAAACAAGCCTAACCTCGTGTCTTTACAATTGTTATGTATTAAATTTATGCCTAAGACCACTCACATTAGGCTGGCATTTGTGGCAGCTGGATTTTTTGGGCGGGTCCGGGCAGTCATACACCACAAACGAGCCTAACCTCGTGTCTTAGACGATTAATTACACCTATTTAATCATTACCTAATTTGAATTAATTTCCCTATTCAAATTATCAATCAGTTCCAAATTTAACTATGGCCATAATTGACTCAATTATGTCCATCTATTTATGGTATGTAAAATCATACCAATTTTCATCAAAAATTAGTTTTATGCCGTTTAAGGCATTTATGCCAATTCTCAATATTAAATCTTTTAATATTATCCCATTGCCCCACGTTGTACGTTCGTTCGTTTAACGTAAAATATACGTTAGACTCGAATAGTCTAACTCATGGAATAAAGAGAAAACATCACAACATACATACATATAAAACGATATCTAAACATACGGGGTGAACTTGCATGTGTGAATGATGTTCTACATCTAAAACTTGCATAGGCCAAAGTTACAACTTGCATAAAACTACGTATGTCATAGATCTAAATCTAAAGGTGTAAACTTGTTTAGGTAATGGTCACAACTTGCATAAATCATGTATGTCATGGATCTACATCTAAAGGTGTAAACTTGCATAAGCAATAACCACAAACTTGCATAACATGATTCATATTCCAAACTCATATATTTATATAAACTTGCATATGTGATTTATGCAACATAACAATGGTGTAAACTTACATCTAAACATGTAATCTAGCTTGTAGAATTTAGCATATAACTCACACATGTCTTAGCCTAACTTTAGATCTAAAATAGATGTCATGAAACATGTATGGTTATACATAATTTTCACTAACATGCATATGATTCATGTGTAAATCAATATCTAAACTTGCATACATACATATGATTTATCATATGAATCAACATAACCAAACTCGCATATGAACAACATGATGATTTGATTATACATAAGCCAATCATAGAATTACAACATAGATGATAGCATCGTAGCTTTACAACATAGATGATCACAACATAACATCATAGAATTTACAACATGTATGATAACATCACAATTTTACAACATAATTATAACATGCGGTCAATAATTCACATCATATCCATATAATCCACATCATAACTTAATCCAATTAAATTGCTAATTATTTTATTAAAGAAATCGAACCCACAACTCAAAGAAGGTCTTGAGTTCTGAATTCTGAGTTCTGAAGTTGTATTAGCTTTTCTTTGAAGAAGATTCGGTGTTAGAGTTGAACAGAATTGAATTTGATTTGCTTTCTTCCTCTCTAATTGGTGGCAGCTATTCTGAGTTGCTAGGTGACGGCATGGAGGCCATGAATCTAATTTTAATTTCATTTTAGGGTTTTAGTCTTCATGTCTTTTTATAGAGTTTAGGATTAGTTTAGGCCGTCCGATCAACCCAGAATTAATCCCAGCCAATCAGAGCAGATCAGAAACCCTAATGAGTCATCACACAGTCATTAACAGGTCACTAATCAAATCTGCCCGGGGGGGGGGGGGGAGGTCGACCTGGTCAGGGTAGGTCGACCCCCAGGTCGACCCTGTGGTCGACCTGACCCTTGCGCGAAATTTCCCGCCTAGCCTGTTTGACTCTGAAATTTGAATTTTCTGAAATCTGTTTTGAATTTTCTGAAACTTCCGATGGCCACAACTTCTTCATACGAAGTCCAATTCACGTAAACTCGGACTCTATCCCAACCAAAATTCGGAGACGAACACAATGGCGCAACCCGTTTCCCTTAATTCCCACATCTGAGATTAGTTATTCTTTAATTTGTGAATATTAATGTTAATAGAAATATGGGGTGTTACATTCTCCCCTCCTTAAAGGATTTCGCCCCCGAAATCTCCAAGTTAAGGAGAATGCATATCCTAACATCCAAACAACCATCTACTCGACCATCAAACACAGGCATCCATTGTCCTTATTAAATTCCTAATGCTGTATGAACATATGCAAGAAGTGTGTGTATATGTTCCTTATCTAAGGCAAAATCAGGCGGTCTACTGATTCAGTTGACCTCCTTAATGCAAACCATGATAGTGCCATGCGTCCATTATGTATGCGAAAGAATCCTATCGATACACATTATTTCTACATGTGTGCACAACCATTCACCAAAATGCAACATCCATGTGATAGCACAACCATTATACATCCATTAACTTAAATATGCACACACATTTTTGTGCAATATGCAATATGAAGTGACTGAGCCGATCTAATGCCTAAAGTGTGTGTATATGTATCCACGAGCAACCACCAGCAAACACTTGCATCCACATGCATCCATTATACATAACATGTCTCAAACACATGTTTCAACCATAGGACTTCCTTATCTAAATATCAAAGATACTAGCGAGAGGACATACTAAAGATAAAACAAGTACAAGCTAAGCGAATAAAGGAGAAATTAAAAGACATACCCTCGAAAAGAAAAGGGTACAATGAATGCATCTTCTCTTCCATCTCCCAAGTAGAGTTGCTCTCGTCATCTCCCCATTGCACTTTGACTAGCTTGACCTCTCGATTCCTCAACTTCTTAATCTCCGACCCAAGAATGCACGTAGGAGCTCATCGAGTCGTCGCATCACGCTCTACCTCCACCTCTCTAAGCAAGCTCGAATCTACCACTTCCGCGGTCTCGTGCAAGCACTTCCACAAAAGTGATACATGGAATACATCGTGTACACCACTAAGTCTCTCGGGCAACTCCACCCTATACGCCATCTGCCCAATCCTCTCCTTAATAGGAAACGGCCCTACGAACCTTGGTGCTAACTTGCCAACGGACCCAAAGCGAACGACATTCCGTAATGGAGACACCTTGATAAAGACCGTGTCCCCAATATCAAACTCAAGATCTGTCCTCCTCTTGTCCGCATACGATTTTTGCCTATCTTGCACCGTCTTCATCCTCCTTCGAATCAAATCGATCTTTTCTGAAGTATCTCTAATCATATCGGGTCCAAGCAAGATCTTATCTGTAGACTCCCACCAACATGTAGGCGAACGACACGGCCGTCCATAAAGAGCCTCGAACGGTGCCATGCCAATGCTAGACTAAAAGCTATTATTATATTCGAACTCTACCAATGGAAGATATTCCTCCCATGTACCTCCGAAGTCTAAGACACACAACCTCAATAAGTCCTCTAGAATACGATTCACCCTCTCGGTATGGCCGTCTGTCTGAGGATGATATGCAGTGCTCAACCATAATTGAGTCCCTACCGCCTCTTGCAAGCTCTTCCAAAACTCACTAGTGAAGATAGGATCACGGTCGCTCACTATGCTAGAAGGAACACCGTGCAAATGAACTATCTCTCGAATGTATACGGAGGCTAACCATGGAGCAGTCCTCTTACTCTTCACGGGAATGAAAAGGGAGCTCTTAGTAAGTCTATCTACCACGACCCAAATCCCCTTATTACCCTTTCTCGATCTCGGTAACCCATCAACAAAGTCCATCGAGACACTTTCCGACTTCCATTGTGGGACCTCCAATGGGTGAAGCAACCCACCGGGCTTCTTTTGCTCTGCTTTTACTTGTTGGCACACCAAGCATCTAGTGACAAACTCTGCAACATCCCTCTTCATGCCGGTCCAAAAGTAAACTCGTCTCATATCCATGTACATCTTGTCCCCGCCGGGATGGATGGTCATCTTCGAACGATGTGCATCATCAAGAATGGTCTTCCTCAAATTCTCGTCCCGTGGTACACAAAGTCTACCGTCCCTACGTAACCAATCCTTATCATCTAGGGTATACCTACTGAGATGGCTCGATGACTCCCCCCTTTTGAGCTTCTCTACTAACTCAACCAACTGTGGGTCATCTCGTTGTGCCTCACCGATCCGTCCCAAAAGCGTAGGTCTGACCTCTAAGGATGCTACTAAACCGGGTACAAAGTCAATGGAAGGTCTAAAGTCAAACGTAGAGATGAACTCTAAGCTTCGCCGCTCAACAAACAATGGACTCAAGGATAACCTTTTCCTACTTAAGGCGTCTTCCACCACGTTACCCTTGCCAGGGGTATATGCTATCTCGAAGTCGTAGAACGCTAAGAATTCCATCCACCTTTGCTGCCTTAAGTTCAAGTCCTTCCAAGAGAATAAGTATTTTAGCGATTTGTGGTCATTGAACAATTCGAATTTCTCGCCAAGAAGATAATGGCGCCAAGACTTAAGCGCGAAAATAATAGCGGCCAACTCTAGGTCATGTGTGGGGTAATTTCTCTCATGCACTCTCAACTTCCTTCCACCATAGGCTATTACCCTTCCCTCTTGCATTAAGACTGCGCCTAGTCCTGTCCCACAAGCATCGGTATAAACGGTAAATGGCTTACTCCCATCTGGCAACACTAAGACTGGGGCTGTGGTCAAAGCTCTCTTTAAACGTTGGAACGCATCATCACAATCTATGTCCCACGTGAAAACTAAGTTCTTCTTCGTCAAGCATGTTAATGGGGCTGATATTTTTGCGAAGTCTTTGATAAACTTTCTATAGTAGCCAGCCAACCCTAAGAAACTCCTCACCTCGGTAGCATTTTTAGGGACCTTCCAATCTTGGATGGCCCCTACCTTTGTGGGATCCAATGCTATCCCTTCTTTGGAAACCACGTGCCCTAAGAATCGCACTTCCTTCCTCCAAAAGTGACATTTTAAAATTTTAGCTTTGGGGCTATGTGCTCGAAGAGTCTCCAACACTTCCCTAAGATGTAGGGCATGCTCTTCCTCGTTTTTAGAAAAGATCAAGATGTAGTCCACAAAGACTACCACGAATTTATTAAGGTACTCCCTAAACACCCTACTCATCAAGTCAGCAAAGTATGCGGGGGCGTTTGTCAAACCGAAGGGCATCACAAGCCACTCGAAGAAACCGTCTGGAGTCCTAAAGGCAGTCTTGTCTATGCTATCCTCAGCCACTCTCAACTGATGAAAACTTGTGGCTAAGTCCAACTGCGAAAACACTGAGGCGCCAACTAACTGATCGAAGAGATCGTCAATCCTCGGCAGTGGGTGTCTATTCTTCTTAGTAAGCTTATTAAGTTCTCTACAGTCCACACAAAGTCTAAGGGACCCATCTGCCTTCTTGGCAAATACTACTGGAGCACCCCACTCCGATATACTATGTCTGATGAACCCCTTCTCAAGCAATTCTTTCACTTGCTTACTGAGTTCTCTTCTCTCTCTTGGAGCCATGTGGCGCACTGGCAAAGCAACTAGCTTTGGATTATCTACTAGATATATTCGAAAGTCTATCTCATGTTTTGGGGGTAAACCCCTCACCTCATCGAAGACATCAACATATTCACGGACTATACGAACAGAATGCAAATCATCATCGGATGCGTCAAGGGATTCTAGGTAGCTAAGAATTACTGGACCTCTAGGGTCACAAGAAATATCAAGGGTCTTTCCACAATGAGTCAACAATCTAACTACCCTTCTTTCACAATCTAGGATGGCCCCGTATCTAGTTAGCCAATCCATACCTAGAATCAAGCCATAGCCCATGAAGCTAAGAACAAAGGCGTTGCATTCAAACTCATCGCCCAAGATAAACACTCTCAAATCCCGACAAATCATAGAAAGATGAGCCGAACCACCAATAGGATTTGAGACTACTAAGGGATCCGTAACTAGACTAGTATTTAGGTGCAGTGTTTCAACTAATGATGTAGAGATAAATGAATGTGATGCGCCAAAATCGAATAAAGTATGGACATGATGATCAAACAGAAAAACTAATCTTTCAACGGAAATCGTTCTACCTCATTCTTGCAGCGGTGGAACCACGAGAGCCTGAACTTTCCCCCCTTGCCTGCCCTGGTGCCATAAGAGCCTGCACCTGTCCTCCCAAGGTGGACCCTGTCCTCTGCCCTTTGCTTGGGCAGTCCTTAATCAGATGTCCCGCTTCGCCACAGTGGAAACAGCCAGTCTTCTTTTTCTTCCTACAATCTTTGCTTAGATGGCCTGGTGTCCCACAGTTAAAGCATCTCTTCTTTCCCTTACCATTGTTGCCTTTACCACCTTTCTTGTTCTGTTGTTGCTGTTGCGGCTTCTTTTGATCCCCTTTCTTCTCAGGTGCCATATTATCATTGGTGCCCTTCTCCTCTTCATGCATAAGCGCCATGTCAACTAGTCTCTCAAAGGTAGCCCCCATGGGGATGTAGGTCATAGCTAACCCATGAAGCGGTTCGTTCAAACCCTTAACAAATCTCAGGGCCTTCTTTTCTGGTGTATTCACCAAGTCCAAGCCAAATCTCGCCAACTGATTGAACTTGTTGATGTATTCTTTCACCGATAGATTTCCTTGCTTCAATGCTAGAAACCTTTCCATGTAGAGATCCTCTTCGGCCCGTGAGAGAAACTTCGCCTCAAACCTCTGCCTAAAATCTGGCCATGTATCGACTGGACGTTCTCCATTAGTGACCTCCCACCAAAACGAGGCCTCATCCTTCATTAGCCAGGCAGCTAACTGGACCTTTCTTCCATCTTCCACTTCAAAGATCCCAAACAATTCTTCCACCTCCTTTATCCAATTTCGAGCTTCAATAAATGTCTCCGTCTCGTTAAAAGGTTTTCCACCCATTGTTCGAAAGTCCTTACATATCTTAGCAAAAGTATCGACACGAGGAGGAGGAGCATTTGCTGGACCTGCAGTGGTGTCCCTAGTCTCCAAATACCTCCTAAATCATCCTGGTATCGTTATTCCCTCGGGTATCTCGGGAATTCCAGACACGCTGAAATGAAAAAGGAAAGATTCAATACAAAAGAACCGAAGGAAAGATATATGGCTCTTGGGGTTATGCTTTCTAAAATAAGCTTTTCTCTTGAAAATACTTTCCTTAAAACATACTTTTGAAGGTACTTATTTATAAAAATTGTTTTTCAAAAACACTTTTCAAAACTCATATCTGTTTTAGTAACCTTCAGCTCTGATACCATGTGTAACACCCCACGTCCATTAATGTCACTCACAAAGGGAATGCATTAACTTTCATGGAGCATTTTAAGTGCGTATAGAACAGAAACTTAAAACAAGACAGATATAACAGTACTAAAACTTTAAAACTTTATTTCATTGCAGCGGAAAATACATAAATTTGATTACATCATCAAAACTAGAGTCAAAGTAGATAATATCCATCTTGACCAACTCAAAGTACATAAATTGAAAGACATAACCCCAGTACAAAATAGCCATAAATAAGAGAGGCTGAACTTTACTTCTGCGATCCAAGCAACTTCTAAAAGCAAGAGATACAGCTGTCCAAAATCAAGCTCCACTGGTGCTAGTTCCAACCTGAGCACCTTGGGGGGGAGGAAGAAAAGAGGAGGAAACAAAGGGGGTCAGACATAAAGTCTGGCAAGTGCGATAACTTTAACAATATAATTACCAAAATAACTAGGCTAAGGCATAAGTTGGAAAATAAGGAAATGACTGTGAACAATTGGGTATGCCAGAGTAAACAAGGAAACAAGATGTACGAAGATAATGTTAAAGCGCACCTAAACCACTATAAGATAATTACTATACTGCACCGCCACTACTATACTGCACCACCACTAGTCACCCTAAGGGTTGATCCCGCCTACAAGACTTAATAATGATAATGGTAGTTTCGTGCACCCCTAGCTGCCTTCATAGGTGCCGCCTGCGCCTATCTCCACTAGGTGTACCCACTACTCCCATGCGATCGGCTCCCTATGTCGTAGATACCCGTGTTGGCCCCACAGTGGGGTGTATCACTCCCCAAAGTGGCAACCCGATACCACCAATGATGCATGGCTTATACCTACACGATGCAACAACATCTTACCTACCAGCCCAGGCCCACACACGCATATGAACCCGTTGGACTTGCGTTGCCACCGCTAACCCGTTTTGGCCTCTTACAGTCAAGCCCAGTATGCGTGTCCCGTCCTCGACTTGGGTCGAGCCCACAAAGATACGTATGGGTTACTGGTTGAAACGGGCCCCCATTACTTGACACAAGCTATCCACCTAAGCTTGGTCCCCTTCTAGTACATCCCACTTAACCCTCTTCTTAGCCATGTTCACTTACATGTTTCAATTTTGGTTAAGTGTTTCTAATCATATTTCAAATGCCACCCAAGGCACCCACTTAACCCCCTCATGTCCCACGACATGTTTATCTGGTTAAGTGTTTCTTATTTCTCTAAGTCCATAACCTCATAAAGACCTCCCACATTTGATTGGCATTTGTGGCAGCTGGATTTGCCGGGCAGGTCCGGGCAGTCTTACACCACAAACGAGCCTAACCTCGTGTCTTTACAATTGTTATGTATTAAATTTATGCCTAAGACCTCTCACATTAGGCTGGCATTTGTGGCAGCTGGATTTGCCGGGCGGGTCCGGGCAGTCTTACACCATAAACGAGCCTAGCCTCGTGTCTTAGACGATTAATTACACCTAATTAATCATTCCCCAGTTTGAATTAATTTCCCAATTCAAATTATCAATCAATTCCAAATTTAACTATGGCCATAATTGAATCAATTATGTCCATCTATTTATGGTATGTAAAATCATACCAATTTTCATCAAAAATTAGTTTTATGTCGTTTAAGGCATTTATGCCAATTCTCAATATTAAATCATTTAATATTATCCCATTGCCCCACGTTGTACGTTCGTTCGTTAACGTAAAATATACGTTTAACTCGAATAGTCTAACTCATGGAACAAAGAGAAAACATCACAACATACATACACATAAAACTAAATCTAAACATAAGGGGTGAACTTGCATGTGTGAATGATGTTCTACATCTAAAACTAGCATAGGCCAAAGTTACAACTTGCATAAAACTACATATGTCATAGATCTAAATCTAAAGGTGTAAACTTGTTTAGGTTATGGTCACAACTTGCATAAATCATGTATGTCATGGATCTACATCTAAAGGTGTAAACTTGCATAAGCAATAACCACAAACTTGCAAAACATGATTCATATTCCAAAATCATATATTTATATAAACTTGCATATGTGATTTATGCAACATAACAATGGTGTAAACTTACATCTAAACATGTAAACTAGCATGTAGAATTTAGCATATAACTCACACATGTCATAGCCAAACTTTAGATCTAAAATAGATGTCATGAAACGTGTAAGGTTATACATAATTTTCACTAACATGCATATGATTCATGTCTAAATCAATATCTAAACTTGCATACATACATATGATTTATCATATGAATCAACATAACCAAACTAGCATATGAACAACATGATGATTTGATTATATACAGGCCAATCATAGAATTACAACATAGATGATAGCATCGTAACTTTACAACATAGATGATCACAACATAACATCATAGAATTTACAACATGTATGATAACATCACAATTTTACAACATAATTATAACATGCGGTCAATAATTCACATCATTTCCATATAATCCACATCATAACTTAATCTAATTAAATTGCTAATTATTTTATTAAAGAAATCGAACTCACAACTCAAAGAAGGTCTTGAGTTCTGAATTCTGAGTTCTGAAGTTGTATTAGCTTTCCATTGAAGAAGATTCGGTGTTAGAATTGAATAGAATTGAATTTGATTTGCTTCCTTCCTCTCTAATTGGTGGCGGCTATTCTGAGTTGCTAGGTGACGGCATGGAGGCCATGAATCTAATTTTAATTTGATTTTAGGTTTGAGTCTTCATGTCTTTTTATAGAGTTTAGGATTAGTTTAGGCCGTCCGATCAACCCAGAATTAATCCCAGCCAATCAGAGCAGATCAGAAACCCTAATGAGTCAGCACACAGTCATTAACAGGTCACTAATCAAATCTTCCTGGGGAGGGGGGCAGGTCGACCCCTAGGTCGACCCTATGGTCGACCCCCAGGTCGACCCTATGGTCGACCTGGCCCTGGCAGGAAATTTCCTGCCTAGCCTGTTTGACTCAGAAATTTGAATTTTCTGAAATCTATTTTGAATTTTCTGAAACATCCGATGGCCATAACTTCTTCATATGAAGTCCAATTAACGCAAACTCGGACTCTATCTCAACCAGAATTCCAAGACAAACACAATGGCGCAACCCGTTTCCCTTAGTTCCTACATCGGAGATTAGTTATTCTTTAATTTGTTAACATTAATGTTAACAGAAATACGGGGTGTTACACCATGTCTCAGGCTACAGTCGCAACTACACCTAGGAGCCACAGGGCCGGTCCACACTTACATTACTGGATTAAACTTCCTGAACAATGCGTTTCCCTGCCCTATAGGGCGTAAATGAGCCAAATGACTCAATATCCATCGGCACCGCAGTGACCGATATGTCTGAGGCGCCTCGCATTCCAACAACCACAAAGGTAAAATCTAAAAATGTCAGGGCATGCAAAACCCTGACACCACCTCTAGCTAGAAAGAAATGCATGTTCTCCCTGGATCCTCTCCCGTTTCTGGTGTATACCGGGATGTGAGGATCGCGAATTAACGCTATACAAAAAGCATCGGTATATTAAAGCTATGCTTTGACCATCAACCACAAGGCTTTTCAATAGAAGTCTTGATCATTCGCCACTCGGGCATGCCACACAGGCAATTCACGCCATGCGACTGATGTCTATCTATATACAACCTCTAAGCTCGTACGTCTCAGAGAAGGATGTTAAACAAGAGAATAAATTCTCCTCCACCAAACAGATGTATATTTAATAGAGATCAATCAGCACAGAGTAAAATCTAATGTCAGACACACAATCCATTTACAAATTCGTTCTGGGTTTGAACTAAACCAGAGGCACCTTATTCCTCATCCCATATGTCCAATACAGGAGAGAGGCCCTCGCATATCCGTCGATCTCCAAGTACGTCTGGACGATCACCACTTATTATCTCGTCTTGGGTGTACATCCCAATCAAGACATCAGTAATCATCCAAACGATGTGAAGGCCTCCGGTATTCAACCACCGTCTTCATCGTCGACTTATCATCGAACCAGTTATTCAGAATGGGTATAAATCCGGTCTTTCCGAATAACTCGCGTATATAATAAACAAGTGCTATATAAACACAACATACGCCTCATTCCAATTCTGAATATTCTTTTATTTAAATATTCATATCCTTTGGGAAAGGTTCCCATTAATTTTATCAAAGATAAATTCTTTAAATTTATTCTTTAATCTTCCTTTGGATATCAATTCAAAGCAAATTATGGTTTATCCAAACTAGATGGAATTAGCGAACCTTACCGAAGTAATCCTTTGTTTAATTTCCCAATCCCAACCTATTCATCCCATAAAGTAAAACTGGTAATACTTCATACCTAGCACCATAGTGTTATCGGTAAAATTAATTACCATTTCATGTTCAAATCTACTTAAAGATTTAACTATCGCCTGGAGTAAAACTGGTGGTACTCCATTCTCGATCATTTCCCGAATTTGGTGATTTACATTATCACATTTACATTTCAATCTAATTAAAGATTCATTAAAACTCCAATTCAGTTTTGATTTCCAAAAATCATTAGTTAATGATCGTTCAAAGTTAAGAAATAAATCTTATCTTTAACTGGGTTAAAGAACTAATGTCATTTAAAACACAGCTCACGATAAACCCAAAATCACATCCTATTAATAATGGAAAACAGATTGATATATATATATATAATTGATATAAACTTCTATATCCAACCGATAATATAAATGGAATAATGGCAAAGCCTCTTAAATTCCATATATATTAACAGACTTCCCCTACAGAAGCTCACTTCGATCATTACCAAATCGAATTCCATTCAATTCCAATTTAATATATTAAATTAGAAAACTTTACTTTGGAAAATCTCCTTTAAATCTTAACAAAAGATTTATAAATTCCAAATCACATTTCATTGTAAATTGGGTTAAAGAATGAATGTCATTAAAAACACAGTTCATAATAAACCCAATTCACATTTCATTTCAAATCCAATTAAATGTAAATTAATTGGTAATTCTTCTCTACATCTTAATTAAAGATTTATTCTTTTCACACGGGGTTTAAGAATAGTGTTACTGAAGACCCCATCCCATCAGTCTCTAACCATAAATTAGCAAGAGAACAATTCCCTAATTATTAATCCCGAAGGCCGAAACCAACATCAGATCAATACCCAGGAAACCATTCAACTCAACTAATCTCCAATTAGTTTCTAATTTTCTTAACTCCATTGGGTTTAAGAACAGTATTATTAAAGATACCATTCATGACAAATCCAAAATCTCATTTGATATTAAATACAAGGCTCTGAATAGAAAATATATCGGCTTATATTCAATATCAAATTCTGAAGCCAACAAATATCGTATTGGGAATAACGATATATATATATATATATATCTTCCAAATTCCTCCACAATGACGGTATAATCACGGAATACAATATCGAAATATTCTAAAGATAATTTCGATTCAAATTCATTCCAATTCATATTTTGGAAATTCTGGTTATTTTTAAAAGGGTGCGTTTTTTAGAGGTCCCTATTAGGTTTCAAAATATAAAAAAAACCCGGTCATAAACTTATTGTAAATTTAGTCCCTATTTTTCGAAAATTCATAAAAAAAATATAAAAAAATATAAAAAAATCACGATAATTCGTATTTAAATTAAACATGTACTCGCCCAAAAATTCAGATCATAATAAAATTAAAACATGCATCAAAATCAAAAAAATACAGAAAACAACGAAAAATGCAGTAATTTGCATCAAATCATGCACATATTTGGAATACTTGCATTCATCTGTGCAAGTATTTCTCTGTTATATTTTTACATGCAATACTTGCATACATGTGTGCAAGTATTTAAAATAGTTGCATACATGTATGCAAGTTTCTGCACACATTTTATTTTCACATGTAAATACTTGCATACATGTGTGCAAGTATTTCAAATAGTTGCACACATGTATGCAAGTTTCTGCATACATTTTCAACTAAAACAGCTTCAGAAATACTTGCATACATGTATGCAACTATTGGCAAAAGTTGCATACATGTATGCAACTATTTGCAAGTTTTAAATTCACAATACATCCCTGTAATTAATGTTTTCTCTGTAAACCCGCCCCCTATTTTAGCTACCGCCTGGAATCTTCCGCCTGCCACTTTCCATACCTCCGCCTCTTTCGTTTTCTGTCCAAATTTTCAGGCGCTATCACTTAAAAAAAAAAAAAAAATTCTAAAATCTATAAATATTCTCGAAAGTCCACAGAAATTTAAAAAAAAAAGTTGCATAAATGTATGCAACTTTTACGAATAGTTGCATACATTTATGCAACTATTCGAATACACATGCATATATTTATGCACGCCTGTTTGAAAAATTGCATACATGTATGCAGTTTTTCTATATAACTGCATACATGTGTGCATATATGTCAAAATACATGCAAACGTGAATAAGTTGCACGTAGGTATGCAGTTTTTAAATAAATGCATCAGCAGATGCATGTTTTAACAATATGTGCATACATGTATGCATTTATACTGCAGTTTTGACGCAGATTTGAAATAAATGCATACATGTATGCAACTAATCGATTTATATGCATGTTTTGATGCAATTTACTGCATTTCGTTGATTTTCTGTATTTCGTGATTTTGACGTTGTTTTTAATGTTTTTTTGATCTGATTTTTTTCACGATTAATTGTTTTAATTAAATACGAATTTACATGGTTTTTTATTATTTTTTCTATATTTTTTTATATGTTTTTGAAAAATAGGGACCTAATTTACAATAAGTTTATGACCGGATGTGAGCCTAATTAAGTTTCGTTTTAGGGATGTGTGCCTAATATTCACTTTTTGAAATCCCTCTCAATCCAATTTATTTATTTAAAAATAATTGGATTTTATTTCTAGTTAATAACTAGTTCATTTCAATAAAAATATATTTTTATCTTTTCAAATATAGAATTTTTCATCCCAATTCTTTCGAAATCATTTATTATTATTTTACACAAATTATTGATATTTTTAATAATTTTATCAAGGCCCATACAGTCGATTTCCATAAACAGCCATCGAACTGCACCTACAACGACCTTTTTCAAATTTTATTTGGATATCATTCCAAATCCAATCGTTAGATTTCAAATCTCTTATATTCTTAGAAAGCTCTTTTCGATACGAACCCAATGGTTCCGGTTTTAGGAGAATCCGACGGTCAGATCTCCCGTAACGTCCGTTTGAAGTTAATGGTCGAAATTTGGAACTACCACTGCGCGGCGCATTCTATTCAGGCCATGATAATATATATATATATATATATATATATATTATATTTCATCGATTTCTATTTAAAACAAATTTTTATAAATCGTTTTAAATTCGTTTTAAAAACGATTTCCACCTCCATTTCAATTTCAATTCAAAATTGAATTTTCCTTCTTAAATTCGTTTCAAATTCATTTTAAATCGATTTCAATTCAATACCATTTCAATTCAATTCGACTTTCAAATTCAAATCAAAATTTAATTTTTCATATCATTTCAGTATTAAAATGATAATATTTTCAAAATATCAGATTTTGAAATCACTTTTCGATATTCATTATAAAATGAATAAAATCGATAAAATTCCCGTTCGTGTTAAAATGGCGTTTAACTACTTAACACGGCTTCACATTTCAATATTCACTGAGTATTATTTTAAAATATTCATTAATTCTAAACTGGAATCAGACTCAATCAATTACCATATAATTTTATTTATATAGATTTCAACATCACATGTATACCGCAATAATGATAAACAATCATTAAAAATTCATACAACATCCAGAGTACATTCAACAACTGTATAAGCATTAAAATAAATAAATAACACTTATACTGTCTGTCAACCCATCGATTGACATATCACTAATTATTGGGATCAGTGTATATTATCCCAATACCTGTGTGGGGTTTTCAAACAACAAATACTGTTTATTATTTATGCAGTTGGGCGATGTGTAAAATTTATTGTCCCAATCAATATCAGATAAACAGGTGTACATAAACAAACCGTCTGATTTGTTTATAAATATTTATTTCAACACTGACTATGTTATACCCTCATGTTATACCGTCCAAATATATAATAAAAATGATATTTTTATTGTTCAAATATTTTATTCCATACACATGAATATTATATATATTTTATATATACAATACAACACAATACAATACAGTCCAATCAAACAAGTCATCCATGGTCTGCGGACGACGGGGAGAAATTCATATATGCAGTTATAAAATAAATAACCGTACAAGAAATTATAGTGAGAAGTTCTCACTTTGACCGGTTTTAATTTTTGAATTCTTGTTCGCATTCAAATTTCCCTGAAATGCTAAAGTGTCTGTCCCAGTCAGTTCCATTGTGAAGATCTCGTTGCTGCGAATCCAACGCATCTGGGTTTGTGAGATTCTAACAAGATTTGAAAAAGTTATAGCCTTTAAAACTTTGATTAAATTATTAATAAAATTAATTAACTATTTTAGAGGTTATCATCTCCTTCATCGTTGAGAAGCTGTCACCCCAAACCCAAACTATCAGTTCCCAAACCCCCTACGCGCCGCCTCCTCCATGGCCCAGGACCCGATTAGACCCCATCACGATGAAGCTGCCACCGACGCCACCCTACCCCCTGAACACCTCGCCACTCACGCCCCCATCGCCCCGCAAATCGAGAACGACGGTTTTCCGTTTGGGCTCAAAATCCAAGAAAAATACTCCATGATGATCCCCCAAACTGATATGGATGTAAAGGTGGAAGAAATCTCTACGATTTTTCTTTGGATTCACGTTCAAATTTGTAGTGGATGGAGCGATTTTTTGGGTTAAAATCGAGAGTAAATCAGCCGTTGTTTTAAATGGGAGGCGGCTGCGGACTTAACCCTAGGGTTAGGTTTTTTTTAATTTTTTTATTATTTATCGCCAAAAGAAGGAAAAAAATAGGATTTATAAATCCGAGCTCCAAATCAAACCCAACGACTGTCGCCCCTAGCTAAATACCTCCATTCTGGACATAATGGGATGTCATCTGTCAGCAAATTCTATCATTTCGATCATTTTTTCTTTAAATATAAATATAAATCTGTATAATTTAAATTTGAGCGCACATTTTAATTTCCCGGGGCCACATACCGACTCCAAAAATTCAGGAAAAATAAATCTGGCAATGTTTGGACGATACGGTCCTAACAAAACTAATTTCATCGAATTTGAAGACCGTTTGAAAAATGGCCATTTTCTGGTCGATCTAAATTGACTAAAACTGTCAAAACACGTTTTCCTTTGCCACGCTCACATATTGATCCCAAAAATTATGAGTTTTAGAATCTAGCAATAATTTGACATCTCGGATCCAACAAAACTGGTTTCGTCGAAAACGGAGGTCGTTTGCAAAATGGCTATTTTTAAGGGCTATATTTCCATAGCGACTATTCTGAATTTTCAACTGGGCATAACTTTTTATTCCCGTTATGAAATTTGGATTTTTCAGATTCATTGGAAAGATAGATTCAAATATTTTTAGTTTCACCAAAATCCGGTTTATTTTGAATCCTATTCATTCAATTGAAATTTGAAAACGAATTTTCATACTATAGCGCCATTTCCAATTCCTTTTATAATTAAAATAAATATTTACATTCCAACTACGATTTGAATAAATATATCGTAACAACCCGGGTTCCGACGGACTGATGTTTTTTTTCAAAATTCGAATCCATCGAAACCCGAGCCCTTTTGCTCTGGTATCCTGCAGAAAAGACAGAGATAAAGAAATATGTCAGAACTTGTAAAGCACCTCATAGCGGAAGGAATAAAATATATTATAATTAAAATATAGCTTTACCTTAATAAACATACTGCTTAACTAGTATACCAAGATGTCATATCTCTGTCACTACCTAACCTGCGAGTATGTAATGAGGAGGGGGTCAGAACATAAGTTCTGTGTGAATGGGTTCA
The DNA here is from genome assembly GCA_030737875.1 of Allium sativum. Lineage (NCBI taxonomy): Eukaryota > Viridiplantae > Streptophyta > Magnoliopsida > Asparagales > Amaryllidaceae > Allium > Allium sativum. Next base: position 417,785,953 of record CM060910.1, on the reverse strand, counting down.
AACTACAAATGTTGAATAACCCTACATATACCAGTCTGTTATATTTTCTTGTTTATTAGGTTATTTGTGTTAATAGCCCTTATAGCCTGTACACACGTCGCACCCATCTACTCCCTAGTAGATCAACCTAATATAGTGTATATGTAGCTATCCCCAATTTAAGTATATCCCACTCGCATGGTCTCCTCCGTATGTATGCAGTCCTTTATCCAATGCCACATGTCGTACCGAATCTCATGTATATATATGTGTGTGTACCAATGCTACGTCTGCATAGAACCCTCGTTACTATATTACGTAAGCATTTTGACTGCCACCCTAGGTTCGACTAGGTTCCGTCATCGAGTAATGCCCTCTAGTCTACGATACACCACCCAGAGCGATGTGTATGTACCTAGGCTTTTCCCACGTATGTATTCGTCAATCGTACTTATTGTCTACTTGCACATGTTCTCTATATGTGCGAACCCGAGTCCCGTGGCAGGGCTAATCGAGAAACACAGAACTCGGTTGGGAGCTTTAAGATATTTGCCGATGTAGATGCTAAGGTCTGCCTTTACAGTGGCTATGGTCCCACTAGACCCCTCCCTCAACTAACAAATGAAAGGCACCCATGAAAATCAAGAATGAGAACTTTCCCGGGCACAACTGCCTGGCCCTCTATGCCCTTCCCTATTGGCCTTACCTCACCCATAAATAGATAGCAAGTATATGGTCTTTTGGAGTTCTCTGCCTTTCCGCTTTTCGTACTGACTGAAGATGGCAGGTAGACGACGAGTTGCTATCATAAGGTACTAATCGGTCTTGCCGACTCAAGCTGGTCCATCCTAGTCTTTAGGTTGCTTCTTAATTATTGCAACCAAGGCATACTCTTGGTTCGTAACCGTGCAGACCTAACCTCTGTGAGCCCAGGTGGATCATCTGCATTCTCACAGAGGGATACCAAGAGTACCATACTATACGTCCTCTGAAGCTGTGTGCTTCATATCCCAGTCCGTTGTAGTCTATCCGAGTTTCTAAATAGACGTGGGCTCCTTTAACTAAGGTTTTGTACTTAGTTCTCTTAACTAAGGTTTTGTACTTGGTTCTCTTAACTAAGGTTCTATACTTAGTTCTCTTAACTCAGGTTTTGTACTTAGTTCTCTTAACTAAGGTTTTGTACTTAGTTCTCTTAACTAAGATTTTGTACTTAGTTCTCTTAACTAAGGTTTACTGACCAACTCATCTTATCGTTCATGATTACACTGGTAAAAGAACAATAACCTAAGTGTCTATCCCGAAGACCGGAATCAACATCAGGTTGACACTTAGAGGATTATTCCATTCAACCAATCTCCTGCTGTGTTATACTTGTGACTTGTGTCATTCTCATCAATTGATTACACCCTATCACTTTACATTAAGATAGGTTGTTAACATTCCCCATACTTCTTTACTTTTACACGGTTATATTGGTTAAGTGTTGTCTAAGCACCCAAGTTGACTTAACCCCATCTACTTATTCAATCACAAGTTACGTTGGTTAAGTGTTGGTTATTCATTCATGTTGACTTGACCCACCCACGCGTCATGTCATATTGGTTAAGTATTGTTTCTTAACCCTACCATACTTAGCATGTGTCATTAGCATTAATTAAAATTTAATGCACCAACCTCTCACATTAGACATATTGTTGCGGTTGCTAGATGTGCCGGGCGGCTCCGGGCAGACTTACATCACAACTCAATCTAACCTCGGGTTCAAGCACGATATGACTAAGTTCTCACATTAGAACCTATTGTTTGTGGTCACTGGATGTGCCGGGCGGTTCCAGGCAGAATTACACCGCAAACTCAGTCTAACCTCGAGTTAGCCATGTTTCATCTTTATCCAATTAACAGTTCATGTCGATTCTAGGTGTCGTATGCCAATTACCAAATTCATAAATATGTTCATGTTCAAGTTATGCCAATAGTGTCAATTTCATGTTTATAACCCAAATTACCCAAATTTTAAGTCGTATATTCCAAAACTCACTTATAGTCATATTCACGCCTATTCCATGTTATAATTAATTGTCCAAACCACATATTTATTCATACCAAATCTGCATATTACCCAGTCCCACATTCATGCATATAATTTGGTTAATCCCTTATGTTTATCTTCCAAATTACAAATAACTTCACATCCCATGTTATCCAATTACATGCCAATCATAATAAATCACACAAATTCCATATCCAATTTTAATTATACAAGTTCCACATTTCAGTATAATCATACCCATAATTCTGTTTCAAAATTATATACCACTACTTCCAATCCATATTACGCCCAACAATCCCTTTCCTTTCATAATTTCTCATTCACGTTTAAAACGTATGTATCCATGATAGACGTAGGCTCGAGATAGCCTAACTATAAAAATAAAAAGGGGAAAGAATAAAAGGAGAGAATTCAACGTATGCATAAATAAAATAACAGATCTTGTTGAATTAACATCATATTCATTATATGTAGACATGGGGAATGGCGAACGATATTAATAATATTATACAACAAATATAATTTAAAGTCCACTCACATTGCTTTGCATCCCAATTTCTAGATCTGATTTGTTTTTGACTTACACCCTTTTTCTTCTATAATTCATAGATCTGAATCTTCTCTTTTCTTGCGTGGTGTTTTTAGATCTGAAACCTCTTCGTTGTTTTCTTTGCGTTTGTGACAATCCTAAGCCTAATCTTTTTGATTTAAGAATAACTTTTGAAGAGAAAGAGGAGAAGATAGATCTAGTTTTATGTGGAGAATAAGGTGAGTTTAGATTAGAGCAGAGCCATCACTACTACAAAAGTGGGCATATTCGACACTAATTTGTGAGCGTTGCATGAAAAGTGTGGCGAAAGCTATGATTTCTATGATCTTCAGCAACAATATTAATATGTTATTCCATTAGGCTGAATGCACTGTTGCGGTGAGAATTCTAGTGTTTTGACGTGCAACACCAGTTAAAAGCGTAGCTTTACATATATATACAATACAGCTCAGCGATCCGCGTTATCATCGTAAACAAAATCCCAACCGTAGATGCATCATTAATCCAATGGTACAAACCAATCTATACTGCCTATTGAAACATTACCCCATCATCCAATCAATGACAGCCACTCTTCTGAAATTCTGGCGCAAGCTTTGCCCCCTTCACCAAATAATCATGTAAAAATAATCTGGTCATTCTTTTCTCTTCACTTTCCCTTTTTTACTTTAAACCGAAATTCACGTCTAACTTCAATTTCCATCACCCCCATCGCATCTATTCCCTGAAATCTCTTCCTGATCTGGACGAGTTATTCACCCATATCGCCGTGATTCGTTAATTTACGTCGGATTATCTCAATTGGGAATTCAAATTTTGGTCGTTGACTATGCCTCCCGTAGTTCTGTATTTTATTTCCTATATACTAATTAAAGTTTTGAATTTCATCTGCAGGTTCGAATATATATATAGTGGATTAGTTTTACCTGGCAGAATCCTAGACTAAGAGATTGAGAAACGGTATGAGTAAAATTGATAGTTATATTTTTTTTCCAATACATTTATTAGTATTGAATCGCTTTATAGGCCATTTATTAGTATTGAGCATATAATTGGTTGTAATAAAATAGGAAAAGTTAAGATTTGGAGTATATTCACAAGTTTTGACCTGTATATTCAATTGGTTGTCGCTATAACCTTTCTAGTGTGAGTCTATGAGTAAGATCTGGGGCAATGTAATGTCCCTTGTAGTATATTTGACAGTCATGGATTGGTATGCTTGAATTGTTAATAACTTGTTAGGATTAAATAAATTTTATTTATGTGTCTATTCCGAAGTGCACTGACTAACATTTTGGAGGAATAAGCATTATTCCATGCATGTGTTATGGTATTACATAAGTTTGACAACTAATGAAGTATCAGGACTTAGTCAAATATAAGTTAACCATCAGTTGTAAATGAGAAATAATCATAGTTAAATGTTCTGCACCAATGTTTACCACACCTTTTTTAATCACGGGATGAGTTGAGTTGTGGAATTGGGTTTGATTGCGGAATTTTGATTGTGGTTTGGTTGTGGAATTTTGATTCCCTGTTAGCATATATTGTAATCTTTGTTTTACTTCTTGGAGTCAGCGCTTTGATTACATAGTATTTTGATAGACTGTTGTCTAATGTTTTGATTATCTCATGACCAAGAGTACTTATATACGACCGTACAATTTGCCACTCGATAAATTTAGGTTATTAAAAGGGAGTATCCATTGAAAGCACTAGTTGATATGAACATATTATCAAGAAAGTGTTTAAGTACTCCTGGTCATAAATTTCAAAGAATAATCTATTCACCCGCATTTAAGACAGGTAGAACAAATTTATGAACAGATTATCATGAAAATATTTAAGTACTCCTAGTCGTAGAACAGATTAATTATTGAATATTATTCTGATAGACTTTCATGGTAGATGCATTTTACGGATATACTGAATAATCTGTTTACGGATATTCAGTATAATCTGTTTACGGATCTACTGAATTTGCCTACAGCACCTTCAGGAAATGCCATTCCAAACAGGCCTAATTCCTTTGACTGATCCGGTTAGTTACTTTGTTAATTACTTTTTTGTGAATACAATGAAAATGTGTGGCATTGCCACTGTTTGACTGATCCAGTTACTTATCAACAGTATTGCATTACAAAATTTGGGATAGTGATCCGAAGACCCATGATATATGATAATGAGAAATTTTGAGAGTGAAGGTGTAAAGTTATCGCCTACTTCTGATATTCTTCTATTGTGGTTGACTCATAAGAGCTTTCTAGCTAGTTATGAAAGACCAGGCGCATTGTTTGATCCCATATGTTCGCCATCAAGACCAAAAGCTGAAAATCCGGTAATAGTGAAATGGGAGCGTAGAATTATTGAAGAGAAGGCCCTTGGTCTTATGTTGCTAGTTATGTTGGTTATGCTCCAGAAAGGGTAGTTACGTTATACGGTAATTTCTGTTTTTATAAACAAGTACCATATTACTTTAAAATATTTATTAAATTAATTTCTGGAAGTTACATTATACGGTAATCATTGATATTGAGAAACCAGAATTATTCTTGAAATATTACTCATATTTTTTGTATGATTAGCACATAAAATGGAGATTGATTGATGGTTAACGATGTAAGGTGGAGAGTTACACATAAAGAGACATTGGGTCCGATTTCTGAGGGTTCTTGAGGATATTACTGCTCAGGCTTTATCACTGCCGGGGGGCACTCATCCAGGCAAGTATTCTGTTATTTAAAAGCCATGTTGATTGATTGATGGTTAACGATGTAACTTAGACATATATCTTTTACAACATGAAAACCTCTTTTTGATTTGAAGGAACTGGTACACCTTTTTTGTCGAGTTGGTGATAAATTTGAACAGTCATGTAATTCATTTATTGAATCGTAATATTTTTGATTCCTCTCGTTCATCATGTGTTGCAAGTCATTTTTCATGTCAGTTTGCTAATGCAGGAGATTCATCCCATTCTTGACAGTTCCCATCCACCCCACAAACTTGAACTAAAAACTAATGCACGGAATTACTTTTATACTGCTTTACTATTATCACCAACCTGAGTAATGCATTCTTTGGTTATTCATCCCTTTGTTGTGTATGCATTCTCTTCATATTTTTAATTTGGCACCTCATGTGTGGTTTATAATGGGTAGGTTGGAAGCATTCGTGAAATCAAATTCACACCATTTATTTACTAGCAATGTCATATCCACTACATGCTATAACTTCGCTTATTTTAGTACCAATGTCATATCCACGCATTCTATGGATTACTGTTAAAACAATAAAAAGACCCATTGATTTACTATCTGACAAGTGAGATCTTTTAATATATGCTTAAGTTGGTTTATGGCTCATTATTGAATGACAGCAAATGGTATTAGGTTGGGTACTTATACACCAGGAGTCATCGAGAGCAGTACAGTGATGTCCGGCGAAGGAGTTGGAAGCATTCATGAAATCAAATTCACACCAAGTTCGACATTATTTTAGATGGTTTGAATGTAATGATATTTAAAATATTTTAGATGATTTGAATGTAATGATCAAGTTTTGGATGGATTTATTCTATGTAAAAAACCGGTATTGCAGAATTTTTAATTAAAACGTTGTATTTGCTTTCTTTTAATGTAGCATTTGTCGTCTTCTGCTGTTGCATTTACCTTTTTTTTTTCTGATGTTGCATTTCAAGATAATAGTGTTGCATTACATAATATAGTGGTGTTGCATTAAATAAAATATTATTAATTCCACATGGCACGTGGGCCCTACTGCTCATGTGGCGTGTGACACGTGGGCAGCTGACGTGGAGAGATGACATGGAGTGTGACACGTCGGCAGCTGACGTGGAAAGTCCATGTGGACCTCACTACCATGACCTAGAAGACAGGCTCTGGCTTCCACTTAAGGCAACACTGTATGTTGTTGCATTATATGCATATACTGTTGCAATAGGTTGCAATAGGTTTATAATGCAACACTTTCTTTCCGTTGCCGTAGATGGGCAAAAGTGTTGCATTAGATGGCTAATGCAACGGCCGCGGATGCCACGCCCCCTTGGTGTTGCCTATTTGAAAAAATGGCCTACGGCAACGCTTTTTCGATCTACGGCCACAGAAAAATAGTGTCGAATATGCCCACTTTTGTAGTAGTGTATGGCGTCGTCATGGATTATTGTGAAGATAACAACTGGATTAGGGGTCCTTTTATAGTAGCAAACCAATGAACAAAGCCGGAAAATTCATCCAGGATCGAACAAAAGCACCCAGCCCACGTTCTGGTTGAACAGGTCGACCCCTTAGGGAGGTCGACCCTAGTGTCGACCTTCTTCAAGGGAGGTCGACTCTATGGTCGACCCCATGGTCGACCTCCCTTAAGGGGGGGTCGACCTCTTTGAGCGGGAATTTTCCCGCTCTTGTTCCTGGCCTGAATTCGAATTATTTTGAACTGTTTTGAACGTTGGTTTGGTTTATATGTACGTATATAGTTTTCTGTGTGTATTCAAAGTTATATGGCTCATGACTTCTTTGTACATTATCCGATTTACTCAAACTTGGACTCTATCCTAAGCAGAATTCCGAGACGGACGCAATGGTAACGTCCATTTTACTTAATTCCTAATATTTGAATTAAGTATCCTTATTTTATTATCTTTTCCTCTACATACACTGTTATTGAAGAAATCTTCCGTTATGTCTAATGTATTTACTAATTTTTTATTTTACATCACCATTACGTACCAATCTTTGCATAAATATACATATGTACATTTTTAATTATACTAAAAATGCGGTGTGTTACATATATACGCTCCAATTCTATTCAAAATTAATTACTTATCGTTATTATTTAAAATAAATCATTTTAAATATTCAAAATTCATTAAAATTGCCAAAATAAATTTTTTTTTAATTGGTTCTGATTTTCCGGGTTGTTACAATCTCCCCACTTAAAATCTTTTCGTCCTCGAAAAGGAATGGAGCTGAAAGTTGTTTTACTAATCAACTCAACTTTTAGTTTGGCTTTCATTCTTCAACTTTTCAATTTCTAAGAATTTCTAATTTTTCAAATATTTGGCTAATACCTAAATTTTCGAAAAATTTCGCCATAACCTCCTTTGTAGGGGGAGCACCGTGAAAATCCCCAAACTGCTACACATGCCCTCTCATCTCAAAAAGAAAAAGAAAAAGCCAAGCGGCTAGCCAATCGGATCATAAAATCATCCAAACCCAATAAATTTGTAAACATGTACCTATTTGTCGGGCATACAATTTTATTCCTCTACCTAGCTTGCCTGCTATAACCTGTTCAATCTATACACAAGTATATGCATGCAATTCCAAACAATTTTCAAATTAGTTCAATATTTGATCCAATTTGGGTAATATTTACCTTGCATTATGTTATTGGTTTAATCATTCCAATAATTTAATTAGTTAATTAATAATCAAACAACACAACCAGCAATCAGTTAGTTGATTAGCTTTTCAAATGCATACCTTTAATATATTATCAAATTCCATTTTTAATGACAATTTACAACCAATGTATTCTACCTAGTTTTGGTTCTCACACTAGTCAATCGGAAATATATAGACATCCCATTTTTGTAACTCGAACATAAAACACTGATGATGTGTACACTATCATCAGCATCATCTCCGGACGACCAGAGTGTGATTCTATATCTATCTAGTATATTTGAGACTTTAAATACACGTGGATTAGACGTATATGCAAAATCTTTATATACTCGATTGTCCAAACTCAAGATAAATAAAATACTCAAATACGTGCAATTGGATTTAATTTTCAAAATAAAATTTTCATTTTTATTTTAAAAATAACACTCTTCGGACCCATTCTAGGATACTACTGACCCCATCTCTAATGAGTCATTCTTATTGGATATCGCTAATCCAATCTCTGATGTATTCTTTTGTTTGGTTCTAATGTATCTTGTTCTCGATCTCTGTAAACTAAAGCTCTGATACCAAGAGAAACGACCCAAACTTCCCCGTAAAGGAAAGAACATATTGCTTTGAGGACAAGACAAATTAGAACACAAACAGAAGAACATTTCATTGCTTATTACAACAATTACATCAGAGTACAAAAATATAACTGAGTATGAATGAATAAAATACATTTTATAAATATCAGAGATTTAAATTACATTTAAATACATAGTAGCAGAAAAATAATACATAACACAACTGAACGGGTTTCCTCCCAAGAATACCAGTGCATAAAACAAACAGCGCAATGCTAAATAAAGAACAATGAAGTTATTATAAGACCCAGGTCCCATCACATAATGCAACGCAAGACGGAGGATAGGGTTTTACCTTATAATAGCCAAATAATGCTTGATACGCGAAATTTAGTCTTTTATTATTACTATAAGTGAAGAAAACAACTTTAAATATAAATGTATCAATCATAGACAACATAGCATCCTATGCTACTATGTTGCCATACTAGGCTCTACAATCAAAATCGCAAAATGTCGTATTGGAAATTGGATTCCATCTGTGAACCAAGGCGAGGGATCGTCCTTACCGAATTCGAGACAATCTAGCCTACCATGTCTCAGGCTACAGCCGCAACTGCACCTAGGAGCCACATGGTCGGTCCACATTTACGTTAGTGGATTAAAATTCCAGAACAATGCGTTTCCCCGCCCTATGGGGCGTAAATAAGCCAAATGACTCAATATCCATCGGCACCGTAGTGACCGATATGTCCGAGGCGCCTCGCATTCCGACAACCACATAGGTAAAAATATAAAAATGTCGGGGCATGCAAAACCCTAACACCACCTCTAGCTAGAAAGAAACGCATGTTCTCCGTGGATCCTCTCCCGTTTCTGGTTCATACCGGGGTGTGAGGCTCACGAATTAACGCTATACACAAAGCGGCGATATATCAAAGCTATGCTTTGATCATCAACCACAATACTCTGCTTTTCAACATAAGCCTTGATCATTTGCCACTCAGGCATGCCATACAGGTAATTCATGCCATTTAACCGATGTCTATTTATATACAACCTCTAAGCTCATACGTCTCAGAGAATGGTGTTAAGCAAGAGAATAAATTCTCCGCCACTAAATAGATGTATATTCAATAGAGATCAATCAACAAAGAGCAAAATCCAATGTCAGACACACAGTCCATTTACAAGTTCGTTCTGGGTTTGAACGAAATCGGAGGCACCTTATTCCTCATTCCATATGTCCAATACAGGAGAGAGGCCCTCGCATATCCATCGATCTCCAAGTACGTCTGGACGATCACCACTTATTACCTCGTCTTGGGTGTACAAACCAATCAAGGCATCAGTAATAATCCAAATGATATGAAGGCCTCCGGTCTTCAACCACCGTCTTCATTGTCGACTTATCGTCGAATCAGTTATTCAGAATGGGTATAAACCCGGTCTTTTTGAATAACTCGCTTATATAATAAACAAGTGCTATAAAAACACAATATACTGCTCATCCAATTCTGAATATTCTTTTATTTAAATATTTATATCCTTTGGGAAAGGTTGCCATTAATTTTATCAAAGATAATTTTTTTAAATTTATCCTTTAATCTTCCTTTGGATATCAATTCAAACGAAATTATGGTTTATCCAAACTAGTAGGGATTAGCGAACCTTAGGGAAGTAATCGTTTGTTTAATTTCTCAATCCCAACCTATTCATCCCATGAAGTAAAACTGGTGATACTTCATATCTAACACCATGGTGTTATCGGTAAAATTAATTACCATTTCACGTTCAAATCTACATAAAGATTTAACTATCACCTGGAGTAAAACTGGTGGTACTCCATTCTCGATCATTTCCCGAATTTGATAATTTTAATTATCACATTTACATTTCAATCTAATTAAAGATTCATTAAAACTCCAATTCAGTTTTAATTTCCAAAAATCAGTACTTAATGATTATTTAAAGTTAATAAATAAATCTTATCTTTAACTGGGTTAAAGAACTAATGTAATTTAAAACACAGCTCACGATAAACCCAAAATCACATCCCAATAACAATGGAATTTTCATGGAAAAAAGATCGATATATATATAATCGATATAAACTTCCACATCCAACCAATAATATAAATGGAATAACGACAAAGCCTTTTAAATTCCATATATATTAACAGTCTTCCTCTATAGAAGCTCACTTCGATTATTACCAAATCGAATTCCATTCAATTCCAATTAAATATGTTAAATTGGAAAACTTTACTTTGGAAAATCTCCTTTAAATCTTAACCAAAGATTTATAAATTCCAAATCACATTTCATTGGAAATCGGGTTAAAGAACGAATGTCGTTAAAAACACAGTTCATAATAAACCCAATTCACATTCCATTTCAAATCCAATTAAATGTTAATTAATTGGTAATTCTTCTCTACATCTTAACTAAAAGATCTATTCTTTTCACACGAGGTTTAAGAACAGTGTTACTGAAGACCCCATCCCATCAGTCTCTAACTGTAAATTAGTAAGAGAAAAATTCCCTGAGTATTAATCCCGAAGGCCGAAACCAACATCGGATCAATACCCAGGAAACCATTCAACTCAACTAATCTCCAGCTAGTTTCTAATTTTCTTAACCCCATTGGGTTTAAGAACAATATTATTTCACGACAAACCCAAAATCTCATTTGATATTAAATACAAGGCTCTGATTAGAAAATATATCGGCTTATATTCAATATCAAATTCTGAAACCAACAAATATCGTATTAGGAATAAAGATATATATATATATATATATCTTCCAAATTCCTCCTCAATGTCCGTATAATCACGGAATCCAGTATCGAAATATTCCGAAGATAATTTCAAGTCAAATCCTTTCCAATTCATATATTGGAAATTCTAGTTATTTTTAAAACCCCTCTCAATCCAATTTATTTAAAAATAATTGGATTTTATTTCTAGTTAATAACTGGTTCATTTCGATAAAAATATATTTTTATCTTTTCAAATATGGAATTTTTCATCCCAATTCTTTCCAAATCATTTATTACGATTTTACATAAATTATTGATATTTTTAATAATTTTATCAAGGCCCGTACAGTCGATTTCCAAAAACGGCCATCGAACTGCACTTACAGCGACCTTTTCCAAATTTGATTTGGACATAATTCCAAATCTAACTGTTAGATTTCAAATCTCTTATATTCGTTGGAAAGCTCTTTTCGATACGAATCCCAACGGTTCTGGTTTTAGGCGAATCTGATGGTCAGATCTCTCGTAACGTCCATTTGAAGTTAATGGTCAAAATTCGCGAACTGCCCCTACGTGGCATGTTCTATTCAGGCCATGATAATGTATATAATATATGTATTGTATATTTCGTCAATTTCTATTCAAAACAAACTTTTATAAATCGTTTTAAATTCGTTTTAAAAACGATTTCCACCTCCATTTCAAATTCAAATCAGAATTGAATTTTCCGTTTTAAATTCGTTTCAATTTCATTTTAAATCGATTTCAATTCCATTTTCAATTCGATTCCATTTCAATTCAGTTCGATTTTCAAATTCAAATCAAAATTTAATTTTCTAAATCATTTCAACATTAAAATGTTAATATTTTCAAAATATCAGATTTTGAAATCACTTTTCGATATTCATTATAAAATGAATAAAATCGACAAAATTCCCGTTCGTGTTAAAATGACGTTTAACTACTTTACACGGCTTCACATTTCAATATTCACTGAATATTATTTTAAAATATTCGTTAATTCTGAACTAGAATTGTAACACCCCAACTCCGTTAAGGTCACTCTAAAAGGGAACGCCTTAACTTCGATGGAGCATTTTAAGGTACAAGATACTAATAAATTAAAAGACAGAAAATTTATGCAGTGGAAAAAGATCAATATTATTTCATAAATGCTTGTTCAACACAAAAATTCAACAACTGTTTCAACCTTCCAAATTATTACAACTTTTCATCTGCCTTGAAAACATAAAGAAGCAATACTGAAAATAAAATGACATAAATCCCCAATAAGTGCTTGACCATAGCCATAGCTCAAAAAGGAAAGTCCAAGCCTTACATCTACGGTCTTCAAGCATTGGCTAACCTGGACTAAGCAGAAGTGTTTCCTCCCTGCGGACCTAAGGGGGAAACGGAAGAAAAGAAGTGAAAGGAAAATGGGTCAGACATAAGTCTGGTAAGCCCAGTTATTTAATAGCATGTGAACAAGTAAAAGACTATGACATGAATAAACTGAACTTAGAATGATACCACAAGGATAGGGTAGTCCTAAAACGAGGTAAAGTAAGATTTAACTAGATTTGGCGATCGCACCCACTTTTACTTCTCTGCACCCACTAAGAGCTGTTTAACTAGCAATGTATGTTCATGATAAAGTGATCCCATTCATATATTGATCGGCTCCTACTCGCATTCATGTATTCCTGGTGTCATGCGGCCCCACGTGATTTTTGATTACTTGTGCTGGTTCCAGTATAGGGTGTATCAAGTCCTATAATGGCAACCCAGACACGACTCAAAGATGCACAAGTGTACGCCTGGTGCCCAGTGCCTTCTTTTTCCACTCCGAAGCCCGTGCACGCCCGTACTCCGTCGGAACCTACACTGACACACCTAACCGCCGCCCTTTTGACCAATTATATTCAGCCCATTAATCGTGCCCCACCCTGCCTAGTTCAGGGTACCTTGATACATCCATGTGGGTTATTGCTGAAACGGGTCCCCGTTACTAGGGTTTTTCTAGTCAACATGCTAATTTGGTTAAGTGTCCTTTGTTTGACTTGACCCCTATCAATCCTGTCTAGTTAACATGTTAAGTTGGTTAAGTGTTTCCTCAATTACTTAACCCCACCAATCTTGTCTTTTTAACATGTTAAGTTACTTAAGTGTTCCCTTAATTACTTAAACTCTCCATTTCTAGCTTGATTGTTCATGAGCTTTAATTAATTAATTAAAGCATCAACCACTCACATTAGACAGGTATTGTTGTGGTTACTGGATGTGCCGGTCGGTTCCGGGCGGTTTTACACCATAACTCAGTCTAACCTCGGGTCTTTCTGGGCTTAATGCACTAACCTCTCACATTAGACAGGTATTGTTGTGGTTACTGGATGTTCCGGTCGGTTCCGGGCAGGTTTACACCACAACTCAGTCTAACCTCGGGTTAGGCATATTCATCTTTTACATTTTATATATGTGAATTTTCTACAAGTGTTTCATGTCACATATTTTAATTATGTTCAAGACTAATGGTATAAATTATACCATTCATGGCCTTAACCATTTACATGGTTTTGGGCCCACCTACATTATTAACGTGTTTTGATTTAATAACTATCCCGACGTTACCCCCGTTTGTTCGTTCTTATTAATCACATAAAGTCATTGGGCCCGCATATTAGCCCAATTTATAAACAAGAGGTAAAGAAGGGAACATGCATAATATAGATTCAACCAAACATGTAAATTTTGCATAAAACTTTATTCATTTAATTTTACATATCACATGAACTTGCATATAATTTAGACTTAGATAATCATAAGCCTTAAACATGTCAATATGTAGATCTAGGCACGTGTGAACATAACCTCAATTATAAACTAGCATATGACATAATCATGACATGTCCAATCCCAAGGCATGTGTAATTTTAACATTAACATATAGGTGTGAACTAGATCTAACAAGGTGAACTTGCATAAGTCCACTTTACAAACATGCATATAAATATAGATCTAGTTTTGGATCTAACATGTAACCTGCATATAAACATATGTATAATTAGATCGTGACTTGGATCTATCATAAAACATATAACTTGCATTAATCATATGAACCTAGATAGATCTTGACATGGATCCAACATAAAACTAGTAACTTGCATATGAACATATGAACATATATATAGGCATATGGATCTAACATAAAGAATATGAATATAGATATATATATATATATATATATATAGATCTTGACTTGGATCTAACATAATACATACAGCTTGCATTAATCATATAAACATGTATATGTAGATCTTAACATGAAACATATAACTTGCATATGATATTGATAGTTTCATTCTTAATCTTTAATAGATCCAACACCAAGTCCAATAAGCCACAAACATTCCAAGACAATTCATGATAAAATCATCACAAGAAACAAACCTGAATTAGCATCGTCAATATTATACAACATGGTATAATTCTATTTTTCACTTTATATCAAATCACGTCTTAAATTTATTTACATCTAAAAGATAACTACACTTACAAAAGACAATCTTGATTTCTGGAATCTGTATTCTGAAGTTGAAATGCTCGCCTTTGATGTAGACAATCATTGTTTTAGTTTATTTTTGATTTGATTTGGTTTGTCTCTTTTAATTTGCTTCAAGTTGAACGACGGCTACTCGAGGTTGTCCAATGGCAGCATGACGGCTCTTGGTTTGATTTTTAATATGATTTAAGGTTGAGGTATTAGGTTGCTTATATAGAAGTATGATTTAATAGGAACCGTCAGATTAACCTAGAGCAAATCAAAGCCATTCAGACAAGATAGAATAGACACATCGTCCCTAATGACTCAACAAGGAGTCCATCAGAACCAATCTGATGCCACATTTGCCTTAGAGAGAATCGGCCCATGGATTGACAGCCAAACACCCTGAATCAACCCCTAGTCGACCCAGCGGGGCTGGGTCGACCTCAAAAATGGGCCGTTTCGGTTATTCCCCCTCCCGATTCGCTGTTTTGAACTTTTTAGCATATTTATTTATTTAATTTTTATATATATCTATATATATATTTTTCTCATATGCATACAAACTTCAACGCTTAATAACTTCTTCATAAGGTATCCGTTTTATGCAAACCAAATGTCTATCTTGACCAAAATTTTGAGACGAACGTAATAGCACAACCCATTTCACTTAATTCTTTTCTAAAAATTAAGTGTTCTTGAATTTGTTAATTTTAATATTCTCAGAAAATTCGGGGTGTTACATTCTCCCCTCCTAAAAGGATTTCGTCCCCGAAATCTTCAAGTTAAGAAGAATGCATCTTAACATCCAATCAACCATCTACTCATCCGTCATCCATCTACTCATCCATCATCCACAAGCATCCATTGTCCTTAAAAGACTTCTAATGCCATATGAACATATGCAGAGAGTGTGTGTATATGTCTCTTATCTAGTGCAAAATCAGGCGGTCTACTGATCCAATTGACCTCCTTAATTCAAATCATGAGAGTGCCATGAGTCCATTATGTATGCAATTTTTTCCTATTCATAATTCTACATGAGTGCACAATCATTCATACAAATGCAACGTCCATATGATAACACATCAAGTTTCAATCCACATACAATTTCATGCGTTCATATGCAAATGTAATATGAAAGTGATTGAGCCGATCTAGAACCTAATGTGTATGTGTATATGCATCCACGAGCAATCACTAGCAACCACTAGCAACCACTTTGCAACCACCAACCATAACATGTTTCAAATACATGTTTACATCCATTGATTTCTACTAAGGATCAAGAAATAGGACCGAGAAGATAACTAAGATGAATAAACTTATGATAAAGGAGAGATCAAAAATGTACCCTCAAAAAGATAAGGGTAGGTTGCGCGTATATTGCTTTCGGTCTCCCAAGTCGCGTCTTCTTCATTGTCACTCCATTGTACTTTAACAAGCTTGACTTCACGGTTGCGTAGCTTTATGACTTCCGTTCCCAATATACGAGTTGGGATTCTTCTCATTGTTGCTTCTCTTTCCACTTCTACCTCTTCTAGTATCTTTGCTTCCACCACTTCCGCAGACTAATGTAAGCACTTCCGTAGGTGAGAAACATGAAAGATATTGTGAACTCCAGCCAACTTTTCAGGTAGCTCTAATCTATAGGCCATCGTCCCAATTCTTTCAATGATAGGAAATGGTCCTATGAATCTAGGTGCCAATTTCCCTTTGGATCCAAATCGAACAACATTCCTCAAAGGAGATACTTTAAGGAACACTTTGTCTCCAACCTCAAACTCAAGGTCGGTCCTTCTTTTGTCTACATAGGACTTCTGTCTATCTTGAGCAGTCTTCATTCGTCTTCTTATCAGGTCCACCTTTTCTGAGGTTTCCCTAATCATGTCTGGCCCAAGTATAAGCTTATCTGTGGATTCCCACCAACAGGTTGGTGATCTACACGGTCTCCCGTATAAGGCTTCGAAGGGTGCCATGCCTATTGTAGCTTGGTAGCTATTGTTGTAGGCAAACTCCACCAGAGGAAGATGATCTTCCCATGTCCCTACAAAGTCAAGAACACACAATCTCAAGAGGTCTTCTAAGACTCTGTTCACCCTTTCCGTCTGTCCATCGGTTTGGGGGTGGTAGGCTGTGCTTAAACATAGTTGTGTGCCTACAACCTCTTGCAAACTCTTCCAGAACTCGCTTGTAAATATAGGGTCTCGATCGCTTACTATGCTGGAAGATATCCCATGCAGTCGAACTATCTCTTTAAGATATAGAGATGCTAGAGATGAGGCAGTCCTTCTACTTTTGACAGGTATAAAGTGAGTGCTTTTTGTGAGCCGGTCCACTATTACCCAAATACTGGTATTGCCCCTTCTTGTCCTAGGCAACCCATCAATAAAGTCCATCGAAATGCTATCCCATTTCCACTGTGGGACCTCTAGAGGATGAAGCAAACCACCAGGCTTCTTCTGCTCCGCCTTGACCTGCTGGCATATCATGCACTTAAAAACGAATTCAGCTACATCCCTCTTTATGCCATTCCAAAAGAAAACTCTTTTGATGTCTTTATACATTTTGTCTCCGCCTGGGTGTATGGCCAGCTTTGAATGGTGTGCTTCTTCTAGAACCGTTTTCACTAAATCTCTTACGTGTGGGACGCATAGCCTTCCATCCCATCTCAACCATCCCTTATCATTGATGGATTATCTATTGAGGTGACTCTTAGTCTCACCCCTAATCAGCTTATCTATCACATCTACTAGCTGAGGGTCTTCACGTTGTGCGGTTCCTATTGCGTCAAAAAGTGTAGGCCGCACTTCCAGTGTTGCTAACAAGCCAGGTACAAATTCAGAGGAGGGTCTAAAGTCAAAGTTGGCTAACTCCAAGCTTTGCCTTTCTACAAAGAGAGGGCTTAAGCTCAGCAT
This sequence comes from Allium sativum, assembly GCA_030737875.1. NCBI lineage: Eukaryota > Viridiplantae > Streptophyta > Magnoliopsida > Asparagales > Amaryllidaceae > Allium > Allium sativum. Next base: position 417,768,150 of record CM060910.1, on the reverse strand, counting down.
CTTTCTACTCAGAGCGTCTGCTACCACATTGCCCTTGCCAGAAGTATAGGAAATCTCAAAATCATATGAGGCAAGAAACTCCATCCATCTTTGCTGCCTCAAGTTGATATCTTTCTACGAGAAAAGGTACTTCAACGATTTATGGTCAGTAAACAATTCAAACTTCTCACCTAGGAGGTAATGGCGCCAAGACTTAAGAGCGAAAACGATGGCCGCCAATTCTAGGTCGTGGGTTGGGTAGTTTTTCTCATGTACTTTCAACTGCATTTCAAAATAATCTACTACCTTCCCTTCTTGCATCAAGACAGCGCCTAATCCTGTACCGCATGCATCCGTGTGTACGGTAAACATCTTGCTCCCATCAGGCAATGTTAGAACTAGGGCTGTTGTTAGAGCCCTTTTCAAGTGTTGGAAAGCAATATTGCAATCCAAATCCCAAGTGAAAATTAGGTTCTTCTTCGTCAACCTTGTAAGTGGAGCTGAGATTTTTGCAAAGTCTTTGATGAACTTCCAGTAAAAGCCTACTAGCCCGAGAAAGCTTCAGACTTCAGTTGCGTTTCGTGGAATCTTTCTATCTTGCACAGCAACACCTTTGCGGGGTCCACGGCTAAACCCTCTTTGGACTCCACATGTCCAAGGAATCTAACTTCTTCTCTCCAGAAATGGCATTTGGAGAATTTGGCTTTCAACTGATGTGCACAGAGAGTATCCATGACTTCCCTTAAGTGCTGAGCATGCTCTTCCTCACTCTTCGAGAAGATCAAAATATAGTCCACGAAAACCACCACAAACTTATTGAGGAATTCCCGGAACACCCTGCTCATCAAGTCCACAAAATAGGCAGGTGCATTTGTCAAGCCGAAAGGCATGACAAGCCACTCGAAGAAACCATCCGGGGTTCTAAATGTGGTCTTGTCAATGCTATCCTCAGCCACTCTTAGCTGATGAAACCCGGTAGCCAGATCTAGTTGGGAGAAAACGGATGCATCTACGAGCTGATCAAATAGATCATCAATTCTTGGGAGTGGGTGCCTATTCTTCTTGGTCGGCTTGTTCAGCTCCCTATAATCCACGCATAGGCAGAGTGAACCATCAGCTTTGGTCGTGAAAACTACTGGAGCACCCCATTCAGAAATACTCCATCTTATGAACCCCTTTTCAAGCCCCTCTTTAACTTGCTTGCTGAGTTCTTTTCTCTACCTTGGAGCCATGTGTCTAACGGGTAAAGCAACGGGTTTTGCATTGTCAACGAGGTATATATGGAAGTCTATCTCCCGCTTCGGAGGTAATCCCTTTACCTCTTCAAACACATCCGAGTATTCATGTACCACTCTAACAGACTGCAAATTCTCAACAGACGCATCAAGAGATTCTAGATAACTTAGCATAATAGAATTCATGGGATTACAAGAGATTTCAAGAGTGTTACCGAGGCGAGTCATGAGTCTAACCACTCTCTTTTCACAATCGAGGATGGCACCATTACTGGATAGCCAGTCCATGCCTAGAATCAGCCCATAGCCCGTGAAGCCCAAAACATAAGCATTACATTTAAACCCAATGCTTAAAATAGAGATTTCCAAATCCAAACAAATCATTGACAAATAAACTGAGCCCCCAATTGGATTTGAAACAACCAAGGGATCCTCTATTATATGGGTGTCTAGTTGCAGAGATTCAACTAAAGCAGTAGATATAAAAGAGTGCGATGCGCCAGAATCAAAGGGAGTACGAACAGGATTATCAAACAGATAAACTAAACTCTCAACAGAAATATGTCTACCTCGTTCCTGCAGAGGTGCAACGAGAGCATGAACCTGCCCTCCAGAAGATGATCCAGTCCTCTGTCCCTGCCCTTGCCTTTTTGGGCAGTCCTTAGACAAGTGTCCAATATCCCCGCGCTGGAAACAAGCGCCCAATTTTCTCTTTTTCTTTCTACAGTCCCTAGCCAAGTGTATAGGTATCCCACAGAAATTGCACTTCATCTTCTTACGGGATTTATTATCCTTCCCGCCTTTCATGGGGTCCGTCTTCTTGTTCTGAGATCCATCTCCTTTCTTGTTTTGAGGCTCTTCCTTCTTCACCTCTTTCTTGCCATCTTTGTTCTCCTCTTGCAACATAGTCATGTCCACCGATCTCTCGTAAGTCGCTCCCATAGGTATATGGGACATTGCGAAACCTTGCAGTGGCTTATTCAGTCTTTTGGCAAAGAGGAGAGCCTTCTTATGTGGAGTGTTTACTAATTCCAGTCCAAATTGAGCAAGCTGGTTGAATTTATTGACGTATTCTTTGACCGACAAGCTGCCCTGTTTAAGTGATAGGAACTTCTCCATTTGCAGAATCTGCTCAGCTTGTGAGAGGAACTTCAGTTCAAACCTTGCCCTGAAGTCCTCCCAAGTCTCTATCGGTCTTTCAGCATTAGTGACTTCCCTCCAGAAGGAGGCCTCGTCTTTGAGCAACCACACCACCAACTGTAGTTTCTGCCTCTCATCTACTTCAAAGATAACGAATAAGTCCTCCATCTCCTTGAGCCAGTTTCTGGCTTCCATGAATGATTCGCTCCCCTTAAAGTCTTTTCCTCCTATGGATCTAAAGTCTCTACAGACCTTTGAGAAAGCATTTCCTCTCGGAGGAGGAGGAGCAACAGCTGGGAGAGGAGGAATGTCTGTTGGGCCCGCGTCATTGGCCCTAGCTTCTAGGTATCTCCTGAACCAGCCAGGTATCGGTACACCCTCTGGAAGGTTAAGATCCCCAGACATGCTGAAACAAAAAGGAAAGATTCAAAACGAAGGATAGAAAGATAGTGCATATGGCCTTGGGGATTATGCCTTTTTAAATTAACACTTTTTCTTGAAAATGCTTCCTTTTGACTTCTTTTTGAAAAATAGTTTCAAATTTTTTATCCAATCTGGTAACCTTTAGCTCTGATACCAAGTGTAACACCCTACCTCCGTTAAGGTCACTCTCAAAGGGAATGCCTTAACTTCGGTGGAGTGTTTTAAGGTACAAGATACTAATAAATTACAAGATAGAAAATTTATGTAGCGGAAAAAGATCAATATTATTTCATAAATACTTGTTCAACACAACAATTCAACAAATGTTTCAATCTTCCAAATTATTACAACTTTTCATCTGTCTTAAAAAAATAAAGAAGCAATACTGAAAATAAAATGACATAAATCCACAATAAGTGCTTGACCATAGCCATAGCTCAAAAAGGAAAGTCCAAGCCATACATCTACAGTCTTCAAGCCTTGGCTAACTGGACTAAGCAGAAGTGTTTCCTCCCTGCGGACCTGGGGGGGGAACGGAAGAAAAGAAGCGAAAGGAAAATGGGTCAGACATAAGTCTGGTAAGCCCAGTTATTTAATATCTTGTAAACAAGTAAAAGACTAAGACATGAATAAACTGAACTTAGAATGATACCACAAGGATAGTGTAGTCCTAAAACGAGGTAAAGTAAGATTTAACTAGATTTGGCTATCGCACCCACTTTTACTTCTCTGCACCCACTAAGAGCTGTTTAACTAGCAATGTATGTTCATGATAAAGTGATCCCATTCATATTGATCGGCTCCTACTCGCATTCATGTACTCCCGATGTCATGCGGCCCCATATGATTTTTAAGTACTTGTGTTGGTTCCAATATAGGGTGTATCAGGTCCTATAATGGCAACCCTGACACGATTCAAAGATGCACAAGTGTACGCCTGGTGCCCAGTGCCGGCTTTTTCCACTCCGGAGCCCGTGCATGCCCGTACTCCGTCGAAACCTACACTGATGCACCTAACCGCTGCCCTTTTGACCGCTTATATTCCGCCCAGTAATCGTGCCCCACCCTGCCTAGTTCAGGGTGCCTTGATACATCCATGTGGGTTACTGCTGAAACGGGTCCCCGTTACTAGGGTTTTTCTAGTCAACATGCTAAATTGGTTAAGTATCCTTGGTTTGACTTAACCCCTATCAATCTTGTCTAGTTAACATGTTAAGTTGGTTAAGTGTTTCCTCAATTACTTAACCCCACCAATCTTGTCTTGTTAACATGTCAAGTTGGTTAAGTGTTCCCTTAATTACTTAACCTCACCATTTCTAGCTTGATTGTTTATGAGCTTTAATTAATTAATTAATTAAAGCAACAACCACTCACATTAGACAGGTATTGTTGTGGTTACTGTATGTGCCGGTCGGTTCCGGGCATTTTTACACCATAACTCAGTCTAACCTCGGTTCTTTCTAGGCTTGATGCACTAACCTCTCACATTAGACAGGTATTGTTGTGGTTACTGGATGTGCCGGTCGGTTCCGGGTAGGTTTACACCACAACTCAGTCTAACCTCGGGTTAGGTATATTCATCTTTTACATTTTATATATGTGAATTTTCTACAAGTGTTTCATGTCACATATTTTAATTATGTCCAAGACTAATGGTATAAATTATACCATTCATGGCCTTAAACATTTACATGGTTTTGGGCCCACCTACATTATTAACATGTTTTGATTCAATAACTATCCCAACGTTACCCCCGTTTGTTCGTTCGTATTAATAACATAAAGTCATTGGGCCCGCATATTAGCCCAATTTATAAGAAGAGGTAAAGAAGGTAACATGCATAATATAGATTCAACCAAACATGTAAATTTTGCATAAAGCTTTATTCATATAATTTAACATGTCACATGAACTTGCATATAATTTAGACTTAGATAATCATAAGCCTAAAACATGTTAATATGTAGATCTAGGCATGTGTGAACATAACCTCAATTATAAACTAGCATATGACATAATCATGACATGTCCAATCCCAAGGCATGTGTAATTTTAACATTAACATATAGGTGTGAACTAGATCTAACAAGGTGAACTTGCATTAGTCCACTTTACAAACATGCATATAAATATAGATCTAGTTTTGGATCTAACATGTAACTTGCATATGTACATATGTATAATTAGATCTATCATAAAACATATAACTTGCATTAATCATATGAACCTAGATAGATCTTGACATGGATCCAACATAAAACTTGTAACTTGCATATGAACATATATATAGGCATATGGATCTAACATAAAGCATATGAATATATATATATATATATATATATATATATGTGTGTGTGTAGATCTTGACTTGGATCTAACATAATACATACAACTTGCATTAATCATTTAAACATATATATGTAGATCTTAACATATAACTTGCATATGATATTGATAGTTTCATTCTCAATCTTTAATAGATCCAACACCAAGTCCAATAAGCCACAAACATTCCAAGACAATTCATGATAAAATCATCACAAGAAACAAACATGAATTAGCATCGTCAATATTATAAAACATGGTATAATTCTATTTTTCACTTTATATCAAATCACGTCTTAAATTTATTTACGTCTAAAAGATAACTACACTTACAAAAGACAATTTTGATTTCTGGAATCTGTATTCTGAAGTTGAAATGTTCGCCTTTGATGTAGACAATCGTTGTTTTAGTTTAATTTTGATTTGATTTGGTTTGTCTCTTTTAATTTGCTTCAAGTTGAACGGCGGCTACAGGAGGTTGTCCAATGGCAGCATGACGGCTCTTGGTTTGATTTTTAATATGATTTATGGTTGAGGTATTAGGTTGCTTATATAGAAGTTTGATTTAATAGGAACCGTCAGATTAACCTTGAGCAAATCAAAGCCATTCAGACAAGATAAAATAGCCACATCAGCCCTAATGACTCAGCAAGGAGCCCATCAGAACCAATCAGATGCCACATCTGCCTTAGAGCGAATCGACCCACGGGTTGACAGCCAAACACCCTGAATCAACCCCTAGTCGACCCAGCGGTGCTCGGGTCGACCTCAAAAATGGGTCGGTTCGGTTATTCCCCCTCCCGATTCACTGTTTTGAACTTTTTTGTATATTTATTTATTTAATTTTTATATATATCTATATATATATATATATTTTTCTCATATGCATACAAACTTCAAGGCTTAATAACTTCTTCATAAGGTATCCGTTTTATGCAAACCAAATGTATGTCTTGACCAAAATATTGAGACGAACGTAATAGCGCAACCCATTTCACTTAATTCTTCTTCTAAAAATTAAATTTTCTTGAATTTGTTAATTTTAATATTCTCAGAAAATTCGGGGTGTTACAAGAATCAGACTCAATCAATTACAATATAATTTTATTTATATTGATTTCTACATCACATTTATACCACAATAATGATAAACAATCATTAAAAATTTATACAACATCCTGAGTGCATTCTTCAACTGTATAAGCATTAAAATAAATAAATAACGCTTATATAGTTTGTCAACCCATCGGCTGACATATCACTAATTATTGGGATCAGTGTATGTCAAATATTATCCCAATACCCGTGTGGGGTTTTCAAACAACAAATACTGTTTATTACTTGTGCAGTTGGACCATGTGTAAAATTTATCGTCCCAATCAATATCAGATAAATAAGTGTACATAAACAAACTGTCTGATTTGTTTATATATATTTATTTCAACATATTACTATGTTATGCAGTCCAAATATACAATAAAACTTATATTTTTATTGTTCAAATATTTTATTCCATACACATGAATATTATATATATTTTATATACACAATACAACACAATACAGTCCAATCAAACAAGTCGTCCATGGTCTGTGGACGACGGGGAGCAATTCATATATGCTGTTATAAAATAAATAACTGTACAAGGAATTATAGTGAGAAGTTCTCACATTGACCGGTTTTAATTTCTGAATTCCTATTCGCATTCAAATTTTCCTGAAATGCTAAAGTGCTCCATTTCCGTCCTAGTCAGTTTCATTGTGAAGATCTCATCGCTGCAAATACAATGCATCTGGATTTGCGCGATTCTGACAAGATTTGAAAAAGTTATAGCCTTTAGAACTTTGATTACATAATTAATAAATTTAATTAGTTAATTATTTCAGAGGTACTCATCTCCTTCATCGTTGAGAAGCTGTCACCCCAAACCCAAACCGTCGGTTCCCAAACCCCCTGCGCATCGCTTCCTCCATGGCCCAGGACCCGATCAAACCCCATTACGATGAAGCCATCACCGACACCACCCTACCCTCTGAACACCTCGCCACTCGCGCCCCCACCCCCTGCAAACCGAGAACCACGGCATGCCCTTTGGGCCCAAAATCCAAAATATATACTCCATGATGATCCCCCAAACCGATATGGATGTAAAGGTGGAAGAAATCTCTACGATTTTGCTTTGGATTCACGTTCAAATTCATAGTGGATAGAGCGATTTTTAGTGTTAAAATGGAGATCAAATCAGCCATTGTTTTAAATGGGAGGCGGCTGCGGACTTAACCCTCGGGTTAGGGTATATATATATATATATATATTATTTTATATTATTTATCTCCAAAAGAAGGAAAAATAATAGGATTTATAAATCCGAGCTCCAAAACAAACCCAATGACTGTCGCCCCTAGCTAAATACCCCCATTCCGGACATAATGGGATATATCCTGTCAGCCAATTCTATCATTTCAATCAGTTTTTCTTTAATTTAAAATATAAATCTATATAATTTAAATTTGAACGTACATTTTAATTTACCGGGGCCACATACTGACTCCAAAAATTCCTGAAAAATAAATCTGGCTATGTTTGGACGATATGATCCTAACAAAACTATTTTCGTCAAATTTGAAGACCGTTCGAAAAATGGCAATTTTCTGGTCGATCCAAATTGACTGAAACTGTCAAAACACATTTTCTTTTGCTGCGCTCACATATTGATCCCAAAAATTATGAATTTTGGTATCTAGCAATAATTTGACATCCCGGATCCAACAAAAGTGGTTTCGTCGAAAATGGAGGTCGTTTGCAAAATGGCTATTTTTAAGGGATATATTTCCATAGCGTCTATTCTGAATTTTCAACTGGGCATAACTTATTATTCTCGCTATGGAATTTGGATTTTTCAGATTCATTGGAAAGATACTTTCAAATAGATTCAAATATTTTTGGTTTCACCAAAATCCGGTTTATTTTGAATCCTGTACATTCAATTGAAATTTGAAACCGAATTTTCAAACTGCTGCGCCATTTCCAATTCCTTTTATAATTAAAATAAATATTTATATTCCAATTTCGTTTTAAATAAATATATATGCTCCAATTCTATTCAAAATAAATTTCTTGTTGTTATTATTTGAAATAAATCAATTTATATATTCAAAATTCATTAAAATTGCCAAAATAAAAAAAATTAAATTGGTTTTGATTTTCTTGATTGTTACAATGACCCCATGGTTAACTTTTAAGAACTTGGGATTATAAAAGTTTTGGGAAAATGATTTATGGTGTTTTCAGGTTTTAATCTTAAAAGTTAGAGTTTTAAATATGCAAAGTATACATATTGAGTTTTAAAGTAAAATGGTGTATATTTTGTGAATAGTGATTTCTTGCGAACTTTATGTAAAGTAAAATTCTTTCAGTAAAAGGTGCATATTATAGAGCATGAATAGCTCGTTAGTTTTCTTTTTATATTTCATAACAAGAAGTTTTATAAAAGGAAGATTTGAAACCCTATTCTTATGATAAATCCTTTTTGATAAATTATTTTAACAAGAAGATTTTGTTGGGTGGACAAAATAAGTCATAGAGATTAGGAGTAGAGTAGATGTTTGCACCTTTTAGTAAGAGACTAAACCGACCTTATTGGTAAGAACAAGTCATAAACCCAATCGAGAAAATAGTTGACCGTATCTACTCTAGTTTTTGTGATTTGAAAAAAATGATGATGATTTACATTTTTTTAGATGACATGTTTTTATGGTTTGGCAAATGAAAGTTTTCATGAAAATAATATTAAAGTTTTGACACTTTTAATTTTTGGAAGAAAATTTAAATGAAAAGGGACGAACCATGTTTTAAATTATGTAGTAGGTAAGGATTAGTGCCTAGGGAAAACGGGAAAAGTTTTGAGGCTATAAAGTAAATATTGAGAATTATCTTGGAATAATAGTCAGTTCTCATAGAATGCGTAAGCATTGAAAGCCTAGGGTGTTGCTTAGAACAATTGTCGGTGCACAGCTAGAGTCAGTAGTGACTACTAGATAGTAAAGGGCAAGTAATTAAGTGTTTAGATCTTGTTGCTAATTTCCATGTTAGGGGTAAAACCCGTTACTACATTTCGGTTGGGATCATTCCATTATTTTGTTCTTGTTGGGTAGTTAGGGTAACACCTAAATCTGTCATGGATCCCATAATTTGGACTTTTCTGTCTGAGGGGGACACAGCCCCAAGATTCTTGGCCCTTAGTAGTAGCTGTGTAGGAAAGAGAAATGGTGCAATTGAAAAGGAAACAGAAAATTCAGTAAAGCAACAAAAATGGAAAATTACTAGAAAAGATGGATAAAGATAAAACTTTCCAAGATAAGATGAAAAAAAATCAGTAACAAAAAAAGTGAAATTTTCTTATGTGGGTTGTGCTTGGATAGGAAAATAGGGAATCTTTATAAATAGTTACATAAAAATCCAAGCACGGTTAGAAAAAGGTTGAAAAAGAAAAACGGAAGATGCGGAGTTTTCCATTGTCCACCTTTTTGTAACATAAGAAATCGAACTTAGAAAATTAGATTTTTCTGAAATTCAAAAAATAATGTTGGTTGGTAGGATTATGGATGCAACAATTGGATGAACTATGTTCTTACTCAGTAAGAGTGTGGAAAAATTTGGATGAAAAAGCATTTTGATTTTCAATATCTTGCATTCATGTAGGACTGCCAGTATATTTAGGATGTGAGCATCATATTTTAAAAGGATTTTTGAAAATTTGCATACACATAGGAGGTACCGCTTAGACATACATGCATTATTATGTTGTACTTCACTTCGCACAAGTGCACAATGGTTGAAAAAATTGGATCCACACATCATGGATGTATATTATGCGAGGGGTTAATTGATTTTACCCTTATCAAATTTCGAGGACAAAATTTCATAAGGGTGGGAGAATGTAACACCCTGCATTTTTAACTCAAGATAATAAAATATGAATAACTTAATTAAATATTCAGAATTAAGTAAAATGGACTGCGCCATTGCGTCCTTCTCGAAATTCTGGTCAAAATCGACACTTGGTTTGCGTAAATCGGACACCATATGAAGAAGTTATTAAGGTTCGAAGTTGGTATACTTATAGGATATATGTATACATATATGTGTATATATATATATATATATATATTAGGTTCAAAATTCAAAAATGGGTCTAGAAATTCAAAAATCGGTTTAAAATTCGAATTTTCAAAAGGCGGCAGATTTCCCGCCCGGGGGTGCCGCCCCCTCTAAGGGGGTGTCGACCCTGATGTTGACCCACTTAAGGGGGTGTCGACCCCATTGTCTACCCCCTCAAAGGGGTGTCTACCCACCTTCTACAGATTTAGATTAGGGTTTTTGATATTTTGATGATTCAGATGGCTTTTGGGCAAATCTAAGGGTCCTGGTTGCTCCATACTCCTGTAAATATGACCCTAGACCTAACCCTAACCATCTTAATTTGGCGGCCACGCTGGAGCTCTGCCATTACTCTTCCTCTCTTTCTTCTCAAATCTATCTAAAAATTAAAATATTAGCCTATGAAAATTATGAATTCAGATTTGGAAGAGGGAATCAACGTTAATAAAAAGATTATTGAATCATGAAAGCAAGGTAAACTTCTAAGACCAATCTATTTAAATTATTTCTCTTTCCCTTCTCTTTTCATGAAAATAATAAATCCATGGTCGTTAGGTTTCAAATCAAATTAAAAGTGAAAAACCGTGGAAGAATAGATCTGGATCTGATTCAAGATTTGGAAGGCTTTTAGGTGAGTGGGTTTAAAATATACTTTTTGAATAATAGTATATTTATTGTTTGCCATTCCCCATTAACATACACAATGAACATATTGGATGATTTAATTTGATGAAATGAATTATTGCGCTAAAATGGATAATATGTTCAGTTAGTTAACATGTTGAGATGTACATGAATACTGTTGTAATGATCTATTTTATGAACTTATCAATTGGGATAATTGAAATTTTGGGTAAATGATGCACTATTGGAGAATTACACTTTATTTTAAATAATGTTAATTATATGTAGAAAGACATGCGACACATATTGGGATTTAGGGCATAATTTGTAATAGGATTTTGGAACATAACATATATTATGTTTTGAGACTTTAATTTGGGAGCGCAATTTGATATGAACATAAATGGCTGAATGAAGATGAATATGCCTAGGATTACAATTAGAAATTGTAACTACACTTATGGCACGAGGTTTTGCATTAGTGGCGGAAGTCTGCCCGGACCCGACTGGCATATCCAGCAGCCACTAATGTTGAACCTAATGTGAGAGGCCTAAGTGCAAAATTAAAAACATGTAATGGTGCTAAGACACGAGGTTAAGTCAACTTGTGGTAGAAGTCTGCCCGGACCAGCCCGACAAATCCAGCGTCCACAAGTGTAGGCTTAATGTGAGAGGTCTAGTGCTTATATATATATATATATATAACAAGATATGAATAAATGGCAATAATGGTATTCAAATGTCTAACTCAGAAAATAAGAAAGGAAGCACTGTAATGAACTGAGTTAGTATGATGGGAAGGAAAAGTGATTTATTTCCCAAAATGACCAGTTTCTGAGAACGTGGTTGCAAGTAAGCCACAATAAATAAAGTAAGAAAAATAAAGAAATTACTTGCTACCATGGATTTAGATGGGAATACATTATGAAAATAGATCATTGATTTCTTCTATCAAACTGATAAGATGCATGAAGTATTTTCCTTAAAATGAATATATATATATATATATATATATATATTACAGTGAATGAGGAATAATGGTTTACAACAGTAACAGAAAATGGTTTAAAAGGGGAATGATAATCACCCATTATAAATAAATAACATTAATGAAAATGTTGTATAATAGGTAGACTTGTCCTAGGGACAAGTGGGTATTATAACTTCGGCTATGATAAACTAATAGGGAAATTGGATAACTAGTGAAATGAGTTAAGGGACACTTAATTGTAAATTAAGTAAGTAGTAAATGGGGAAAGCCAGAAACCAGTTGAGAAAAGGGGGAAATATATGAAATATAAGAAGTTGTACTTAATTATAAATTAAGTAATCTGTATGCTTGGAAGTCTGATACCCATTGATAAGAATGTTTAGGCTTGTCCTAGGGACAAGAGGAAATTATAACATAGGTTATAATAAACGGGTAGAGAAACTTATTAATGGGCCTTCGTTAGTATAACCAAGTTAATAAGTAAACAGCGATAAGTTGTATTGACAATGTAAAATGGAATTATGATTAAATGAGAAAGGTGAGGAAAACTTATGAAATGAAATAAGTTATATTTAATCATAAATGGTAAGCGACATGTTAATTAGAAAACACGTGAATCGGGATATACTTAATTAAGATATTAAGTAAAACATGTTATTATAATGATGAAATCAAATAAGAATATAAAGGAGATTGTGGATTACAGACCTTGGGCCACAATCTAGAGAATAACATGTTGTGGGCTTATTGATAAACTTAAATGGATTAAGTTGTATGACTGAAATTAATAAGCAAGAGAAACTTGGTAATTCGAATAAGAATTCAATATGAATGGGAATAACCAGGTAAACTAGAAACCTGATGAGGTGAGACAAGCTCATAAAAGAATGTTTAGACATATGGGCTAACAACATGCTAAAGTAAGGCGCTTAGACCGATCTGTACGGTTGAGGGTGAATAACCCAACGGGGTAGATCATCGAGGTGTTATAAGGCACGAGGGGGAGCGCACATTCATCTGATTGTTCTGACGGCTCCAAAGGACTAGAAGGGGAAGCACGCGGCTTCCTGAGGTACGTAAGGTTCTCCTAGTAGTCCTCTGTACGGTGACAGACGTCTTAGGCTGTGCTCGCAGAGGTTGGTCTGCGCGTTACTACTAGGTGGATGGGCCTTGACTGCAGAAGTAGCTATGTAGTCCGAATGTTGTGACGCGATGACTGAAGTAACATTATGATCAATTTAGGCAGCGGATTTAAAATTTTATACGTCAATTATGAAATCCGTATCAAAATTGAATTAAAGTAAGTACCTTTCTTCTGTTGGAATCGAATCAAAAAGGGACGAGCTTGAAAATCATAGGAAATGGTTCCAGATTGAATCAACACGAGCGCTTGAAATCAAACACCTCTATGGGAGATCCACTGACGTTGTTCTCGGATCAAATCGAGGAAGGATGAGGTAGTACTAGCTGATTTTTGGGATTCTAGGGTTTTTAGGAATTCAGCTGTGATAAAAAATTAATGAAAAGGTCGGACCCTTCTTTATAATATTAGAACCGACATTCTCTCAAGCCATATGACCTATTCTCCCTTATTTAAATAATAGAATTAGTCCAAAACCCTTATATTTAAATATCCTCATCCTTTTACAACGTATGTAAGTGTGACCCTATAGGTTATCACAACGTTGGCAACAGTCTAAACAACATTTAGACCGTAAACAATGAGCGGCGTCTAGTAACACATCATTGTTACCCAAGCTATAATAGTAATGATTCAATACAACCTTTTGTGAATAGTCTCTCAATATAATTTAATCCTTTTAACCGATATATCCAAGATTAAACTGGAGGCATGGATCGTATCATCCTCTTTATAATCTAATCTGTTTTCTTGATCGATGAGTAGACTGTTCAGAACAAATCAATATTTGAGCACGGCCATGCATTTCACAGTCTCACTCAATCAAGAGGCCCATGGATATCACTACGAATATATATCGTAGGGTTAAATTCCATCTAGATCATTCATAATTTATATTCGACTCTAGATATATCCAATAATCACCGTTATCATTACTCTGTTACGAAATAACTTAAGATGATATCAAAACACAAATATCCTCGAACAAAATTATAATGATTTCAGGTCTGAGGACCATTATATCACTATCACTATGAGAACAACTTATGATACTGTTAATTATATTCCATGTAGTTATCTCACGGTGGGTCAGCCCAATACGCTATTCTCTAATACGTATTTATATCTTGACTTTAATATCACGTATATTAATGATCAATGAGATGTGATCATCAGTCAATCAATATACTAGTCTCAACGCTTTATTGTTGCCCTATATAAATAATAAAACTCGACTAGGGACATTTAAGAATTATAATACTTATCACATTATATAATCTCAAGTTCAGTCTTACTCGAACTATATAATTCTGTATTATTATTCTAAGGACTTCTATTATGTTAATATTTATATTACGCAGTAAATATAACATAACATTTTATTTTATTCCAAATAAAATAATAACATCAACAGTGTTATCTATCTCATCAAATGGATTGCCTCTAGGGCATAAACTCTAACAATCTCCCACTTGCACTAGAGTCAATCATTCACGTATCGTATACTCACGAAACTAGTGTGATTATTAAACTTCTGCTGCGACAGTATTTAATTCTGTAGGTCTGCAACATTACAACTTTTGTAACTTTGCAGATATGTTCATTTCCTTTGTGAACAACTTCACATGGGATTTATATTTCTTAAAAATATGTTGGGATCGATAATGAGTTTAATGTTTAGGCCTGAGCAACAGCCATATTGTTATCGCAATGTATATCATTGGATCAACAATGAATTAAGTTCAATCATGAACTTCTTAATCCAGACATTTCCTTTCTTAGAATTTGTATTTATTTCTTGTTTTAAAACTAACATTATACACAATAATTAATGTGTTATCATTATATAACATTGTAATTATTGTGTCACTCCCACTCAATTTCTTGTCTATACAAGATTCAATAGTATTTTGTGGTCTCCGAGACATTTCAGATTCTATTTTATTCTCATCGGTATGTTAGAGACTGACTCTCTTTTATAAGGATACCAATTCGAGTAATAAACATTTTATTCTCAGAGGATTTATAGAATTAATATCCATTTTCTTCTTTTGGATATTGCACAATTGGGTCCAATCTTATCAGAGGAGTGACGTTTAACAAGCGCCATACATCCCAAATCTGCGCATTTAGACATACTAGGACATTTCTTAATCCATATCTTATATGGCGTCTTAAGACTTGTTTTAGTAGGATTAATTTAATTGTTCTCAATTTAATTTATTGGAAGATCTATATGACTTATCTTGGTCATACCATATCTTATACGGTGTGATTACTCCTTTCAGACACATCATTTCAATATGGTGTTCTAGGTGGACAGAGTTGTGAAACAATTCCAAACTCATTCAGATAGTCATTAAATTTATTGGCTTAAATGTTCTCTTTCGAACTGTTCGAAAAATATTTATTTTCTATTAAAATTGGTTTCTAACTTCACTTTGAATTCTTTGAACTTTTTAAAGGATTCTGATATGTATTTCATAAGATATACAGATCTATATCTACTAATATCATTAGTAAATACAATGAAGTAATAAAACCTGCCTCTAGTTTATGTATTCATTGCTCCATATACATCATTACGTATGAGAACCAATACTTATCATTTATTCACTGTGTCAAGTGAAAGGTGATTCAGTTATTTTGCCTAATAAACAAGATTTGCAATCTTCATATGATTCAGAATCAAATGATCTCAAAATTCCATCATTATGGAGTTTTGATATACTTTTCTTGTTTGTACGGGCTAACTGACAATGCTAGAGGTATGTTGGATTAAATCATTAAATTTAATCAACTTAATCTTTATGTCAAGTACATAACAGTTAACGATTTATAAAGATCATTAACTATTCGTGAAATTCCATAAGATATTTTATTTAAATAAAATGAATAACAATTATTCTTTTATTACAAATGAAATTCAAAATTTGTCTGAACAAAATATATTATAACATTTATTTTAAATGGAATTTCGTAACAACAATTATTTTATTTATTAAACTAAGCCAGTATATAGAATAAGAATCAACTTCCTGTGGATAATCCAACAACTTTTGTTTCATTTCCATTCGTAAGTCCACTTGTCATTTTATCAGATTTCTACTTATTCTGCAATTTCTTTAAATCAACATACATTTATGTGATTTATATCTAGTATCTAATACTAGAAATGTATAAATAGATTGTTATAACATTTACATATTATTCGGTTGAAGTCATACCTCAACCTTTCATTTTAGATCCTCTATGTTTATATAACAATTACGTTTGATTTGTTTGAGGACAATCCTCAAATGTCAGTGTTAGTCAAGAAATTTGATTTATTTTAATTTATATCCTTCTTAAGGATTAATTTAAATTATCGAGTTATTTATTATTTAATATCTACATTAGATAATAAAATAATAACTGATTCTGTAATATTTATTTAATACAAAATTTTTGACAATCAAAACATAAATATGTAATTGAAACTAAAATACGCTTCCACTCAAATTAACATCCCTCTGTTTATATATGTAAATCATTATATACATATAATGGTGTTCCAAGATCCATATCTAGTCATGCCTTGACCCAACTTTGGCTAAACTCAAAACACAATCTTTTAGGTAGACATCTTATGTCAATTATATCGTCTAAATAACTCTTGGATCGCATGTTGAACATTTTTGTTCAATATTCTTCATTTGCTCAAAATATAGAATAATTCATGCTTTTGTCTCTAAGCCATAATCGTATTTTGCAGCTTAGTTAAGTCAGACCCAATAATAGGTTGGAGCACCACATTTTACTCCATCGCATATAACCAAAATAAAACGTGCACAACGCTTTGGCGTTAGTTACATCCAGTGAATTTGGACAGTGATGAGTATATTATTGGAAGACGTCACCATGAATTAATATAACAAAATAATTTGCTTTAAAGGGAATTTGTAATTTGTAGTGACGAGCAGTATTAGTTTTAATTAAACGTTTTAAAATACAATTATTTTAAACCGATAAATATAATTCCTTTTAATCATCACTAAAAGGATATTAAACTATAAGGGCAATATTTATATTAAATTGCTTGAGTAAAATAATTACTTGTATACAGCCCTTAATATTGATCATTTCAAAACCATTGGTTATTTTAAATCTAGTATTAGAAATTCTATTCAAATCTAATATGAAGTTAAAATTAACCAAACTTTTTATGTCCATACAATGTTTTTTTCATATTTTGCAAAGCTTCTGATTTTATCCAAGACAATATATACCTATATATATATATCTAACACATAAAACATGTGTACATACTGGATGTCAGATCCTATCATAAATATATTACATTTGCCACTTATGCACAGACATCCAATCTACATTGGTAATACATCATCACGTGGATCTAATCCAAAATTACAGACAAATATTTATACAAATTTATATATATCCACAGTTACAATTTAAAATTATTTACGTTCATGCATTTCATACATATGTAGAAACAGTCCTCAACTGCTTTGAATTTATATACATTTACACTAGCTCTATTTCCTCGAGACAGTATAGCATCAACCTTATGCATTACAACATCATTTAGTTCATATGTATATATATATATATATGTATATATTATGTATAACAACTTATACATATATTTTAACATATATTTATGGCATACTCCAAATCAGCAGTCATTACTACTGCCTTTCCCGAGGGATTGCGCCTCCCACTGAAACAATTTCAGAAAGTGCAAACATTACCTGATTGAAACAACTTTAACTTAGAGGGTTGGTATGAATTAAATACATCAAACATGTACATTCAATACCATATACATCAAATGTATATTTAAACCCATATGTTAATTAACTAATTTATACATCAAACGTATGTACCATATAAGTGCAGTAGCTAATGTGTATAAAATGCATATTCAACAAATGTAGCATAATCCGTTTGCACTTATGTGCAAATATCAGGAATATTTAACCATTCAGTTTAATACATGTGTATATACAGAACAATTATCAAAACTTATCAAAACATTTGTAAGTTTGCAGTGTCATACAAAATAAAACCATCATCATATTATAAAATATGAGCAGTCTTTGCTCTGTATCAAGGCATAAACTTTATACCATCATACACAAGTCATATGTTATCATATGTATTAACATAGCTTGATGCAAATCATGTATTCACTAACATCAGAACTTAGGCCTCGTTCAGCATCACATGCATTACAGTATAATGCACATTTACATTAAATTGAAGCATTCAAAAGTTCATCCAAATATACATTTATATATGTACATTGTGACAGAGAATATCAATGATACAAGGTTCAACTAAAAATTCAATTCTTAAGAAAGCCCAGTTCATAAACATAAGTGTTTATATGCATTATAGAAACGATTTCTTATAATGTACATATACAGATTTTAATTATGACAATGTGAATGCTTTTGTAGCTTTGATTCCAGTTTTTGAAAGTGATGTATATATATATATATATATCATAAACACAAGAGGTTTACGATCATATCAGTCCTATGTACAAGAGTCAATACTGTTCATTATAGAAAACAACCTCATACTGGATTTATTATTACAGAAAATATATGATCTAAAACATATAAATATATGTTTAAAATCCTATGCTGTAATCAATGTTAGTGAGGTTGAAATCAACATTTAAAACAAGTCACATTCGTTAAAACAAAAATCTTATTTGTATCATGGTTCCTAACATATTTGTATACCATTTAAACATGAAAAGTCATTCAAAATTAGGGTTTTTGATCCCATAATAAAACTGTAACATAATTACAATATTTTACTTAACAATCTGATATTGGCATATATGTTACATATGCAGTTTAGCAAACCATATTTCAAACTGTTTGAATGTCATGGAAATTTAAACTATACTCACTTGATTTAAATTGAAACAGAACATAAGGAAGCATACCCATTTATTATTTGAAATGATTTAAATTCTCTCATGTTATTCTAATAGCAGAAAAGTAGATTAATACAAACATGTGTATCTAATCTAAAACTATTTTAGGGCTTTATGTACGTATATCATGCATATATACAAGATGATCAATGATAAACATATATGTATATATCTGTATATATTATATATATTTTTATTAGAACAACAAGCATCATATTTCAAAATAAATGAAATACCTATATTATATAGATAATATAGATATGATTATCATCATTAATATAGGATTATATCACTAATCTCCATTAGCATATCTATATAACATATCTAATATATATTTATGTCTGCACATATACACAAATTTATATCATATACAAATTTTATATGATGTTCAAATCACAATATATATATTGTATGGATTTCTAACCTTTGTCTTATTATAAAACAGACTGTTCAACAAATCAAACTTAATGCAAGTGTCCTATTTTATATTAAAATAATGATTAAAAAAATATCTGGACTAAATCAAACAAGTTTGACTTTATCCATAGATTTAAGATCAATTCAGAAAAATGAGTTAACAAATTTCCAAATAATTGATTTTAGAAATCCATATAAACAGGTCAATACTGTTTACTTTTCAATCAAACAAATTTGGTGAACAAATCTTAAATTCATCTAAATAGATTTACATATGAACGATTTCATTAAATCAAAACCATCTTATTGATTCTCTTAATCAATACTCATTTTAATCATGATAACCAAGTGTGTGATAGATTCAGTTCATACATACTTATTGATCAAACAATTTTGATAACAAGTTTTTTTTCCCTTGTTTATTTACAAAATAGATCAATTTGCTGCTATGGATCAAATCCATAATTTAAGATTTAGCAGTATAACTCAGTAAAATTCAAATACAATTAATATCAGATGTTGATATGTATTGAAACATTTTGTTTCAGAAACAAAATCCTAAAAGGGGAAACTCTTAAATCTGTCCAAATATATTTACATATATCTATGATTTCAACAAATCAAAATTATACGAAAAATATCTTACTGATTTACCAATCAATAATAGAAATTTTAATCAGTATAAGAAAAGCATTATAAAGTCTGATTTCAGGTACTTATCCATCAAACACCTTGATAATAAGTTTGGTGATTTTTAATCATATAAACAGATTAAATCTCAGTATGCTTCCATATCCAAAATGCTCATGGTCCAGTTTCGAAAGATTCAGCAAACAAAATCAATATCTGAAATTGATTCGTGTTTTATTTAGAATAATTTTATTTGAGTAATCAATTGTTACGACAGTCCCAATTATCAAAACAGTGTCAAAATATAGGTTAAACCATACTATACATACATAAGAACTGGAGATTCAGACATTCATAACTGAATTAATATCGTATACTAATTCGGGTTCAACCAATTGAACAAAACATAATTTTGTTTATCACAAAACAATTTCAGTTCTTAAATGAATGTTCCTAAAATTCCAGATCTTATCTTTTCGATGTTCACAACATTGATTTGTACGTTTAGTAGTAATTTCAAGGCCTAACCAATATTTGAATCAACATAAACCTCGCTCTGATACCATTGAAGTAACATTTTGATCGATTTAGGCAGCGGATTTAAAATTTTATACGTCAATTATGAAATCCGAATCAAAATTGAATTAAAGCAAGTACCTTTCTTCTGTTTGAATCGAATCAAAAAGGGACGAGCTTGAAAATCGTAGGAAATGGTTCCAGATTGAATCAACACGAGCGCTTGAAATCAAACACCTCAATGGGAGATCCACTGACGTTGTTCTTGAATCAAATCGAGGAAGGATGAGGTAGTACTACCTGATTTTTGGGATTCTAGGGTTTTTAGGAATTTGGCTGTGATAAAAAAATTAATGAAAAGGTCGGACCCTTCTTTATAATATTAGAACCGACATTCTCTCAAGCCATATGACCTATTCTCCCTTATTTAAATAATAGAATTAGTCAAAAACCCTTATATTTAAATATCCTCATCCTTTTACAACGTATGTAAGTGTGACCCTATAGGCTATCACAACGTTGGCAACAGTCTAAACAACATTTAGACCATAAACAATGAGCGGCGTCTAGTAACACATCATTGTTACCCAAGCTATAATAGTAATGATTCAATACAACCTTTTGTGAATAGTGTCTCAATATAATTTAATCCTTTTAACCGATATATCCAAGATTAAACTGGAGGCATGGATCGTATCATCCTCTTTATAATCTAATCTGTTTTCTTGATCGATGAGTAGACTGTTTAGAACAAATCAATATTTGAGCACGGCCATGCATTTCACAGTCTCACTCAATCAAGAGGCCCATGGATATCACGACGAATATATATCGTAGGGTTAAATTCCATCTAGATCATTCATAATTTATATTCGACTCTAGATATATACAATAATCACCGTTATCATTACTCTGTTACGAAATAACTTTAGATGATATCAAAACACAAATATCCTCGAACAAAATTATATTGATTTCAGGTCTAAGGACCATTATATCACTATCACTATGAGAACAACTTATGATACTGTTAATTATATTCCATGTAGTTATCTCACGGTGGGTTAGCCCAATACGCTATTCTCTAATACGTATTTATATCTTGACTTTAATATCACGTATATTAATGATCAATAAGATGTGATCATCAGTCAATCAATATACTAGTCTCAACGCTTTATTGTTGTCCTATATAAACAATAAAACTCGACTAGGGACATTTAAGAATTATAATACTTATAACATTATATAATCTCAAGTTCAGTCTTACTCGAACTATATAATTCTGTATTATATTCTAAGGACTTCTATTATGTTAATATTTATATTACGCAGTAAATATAACATAACAGAATATTTTATTTTATTCCAAATAAAATAATAACATCAACAGTGTTATCTATCTCATCAAATGGATTGCCTCTTGGGCATAAACTCTAACAATGACACTAGGCTTATTCGGCAGTTGCCTCAACGGGGAAGTGGAGGGTAACGACCAACAAGGACAGTAGATCGTCGGGTACCCGTCATCGACAGCAAGTGGGATGCGAAAAGACTAGAGCTAAACCCAAGATACCATTTACCCTTCACTATCACGGTGAGGGGTTGAGGGTGACCCAAATGGATGTTTAGATTGTTTGTTATTAGGGGCAGTCACTTAGGTCTTGTAGTCTTTACTAGTTGATGGAGGGGCCGAGGTGGGGCCATAACCACCATGAAAATAGACCTTTGGTATCTGTATATAGAGGCTTTTTAAAGATGGACCAGTACAAATATGGAAAAGCTCCCGACCGAGTTCCGAGTTTCTTGTATTATCCTACCATGGAACACGGTGCACATTTGAGGACGTGTGATTGAGGCATTGGAATGACCCAAACTTCCCCGTAAAGGAAAGTATGGATTGAATTGAGAACAAGGCAAATCAGAACAAAAATAGAAGAACATTTCATTGCTTATTACAAAAATTACATCAGAGTACAAGAATATAACAAAGTATGAATAAATAATATACATTGCAAAAACAATATCAGAGATTTAAATAACATTTGAGTAGCAGCGGAAAAATAATACAAGACACAACTGAAAGAAAAACACGGATACAGAGCTTTACGAATATCTCTTTAGCTGTAAACCAAGATCCTGTGAATATAATATCTGCAAAACCAAAACTACTAGTTGCCCGTATGGAAAATATGGGCACCCAGAGTTTAGGTTAAAACAATAAACTCCAGGTCAGTCATGGGACTGGTGTGAGAACTCAAAACAATTATTAGCTTGATTTTAAAGTTAGGTAAATCACGGGACCACGCCGTATAACACGGAACTGGTTTACTCCACATGAATCTTGATTTAAAATAAAACAACGTAATGCTTTTTGGAAAAAATGAAGCTATTATAAGACTCAGGTCCCATCACACAATGAAACGAAGGCCGAAGGATAGAGTTTTACCTTATAATAGCCAAATATGCTTGATATGCAAAATTTCATCTTTTGTTATTATTACTATAAGTGCATAGTGTAAAAAACAACTTCAAATATAAATGTATAATCATAGACGGCATGGGTACCATATATCATGTCGCCATACTAGTTCTACAATCAAAACCACATGTTGTCGTATTGGAAGTTGGATTTCCATCTATGAACCAAGGAAAGGGATCATCCTTACCGAATTCGGGACACTCTAGCCCATGCCTCAGGACTCAGTCGCAACTGCACCTAGGAGCGCCAGGGCCGGTCCACATATATGTTAGTGTATTGGTAATGGCTGAACAATAAGATTCCCTGCCCTATGGAGCATAAAATGTGAGCCACTACGGACTCAATATCCGAGGTGCCTCGTTCCATCATCCACAAAAGTAAAATGTCAGGGCTTGCAAAACCCTGACACCACTTCTACCTACAAAGAAATGCAGGTCCTTCTTGGGGTCCTTCTCCCATTTTTGGTTCATACCGGGGTGTGAGGCTCACGAAGTAACACTATACACATAGCTATGCCTAAATAAGCTATGCTTTGATCATCAACCACAAGGCTCTGCTTTTCAACAAAAGCCTTGATCATTTGCATCTTAGCATGCCACATTGTCAATCCATACCATACCATTGATTTTTGCCAATATATAACCTCTAAGCTCGTACGTCTCAGAGAAGGGTGTTAAGCAAGAGAATAAATTCTTCACCACCAAACAGATATATATTTAGCAGAGATCAACGAATACAGCATAAAGGAGTACAATGTCAGACATACCATCCATTTACAAGTCCGTTCTGGGTCTGAACGGAACCGGAGGCACCTTATTCCTCGTCCCATATGTCCAATACAAGAGAGAGGTCCTCGCATATCCGTCGATCTCCAAGTACGTTTGAACGATCACTACTTATTACCTTGTCTTGGGTGTACGGCCCAATCAAGTTATCGGTAATCACCCAACGATGTGAAGAACTTCGGTCTTCAAACACCGTCTTCATCTGCTACTCTTGGTCGTCGTATTAATTATTCAGAATGGGTTAAACCGTTCTTTCCGAATAATTCGAGTATTTTATAATCAAGTGCTATAAAAACACATCATACGCCTCATTCCATTTCAAAATATTCTTTTAATAAAATATTCACAATTTTAATCTAATTAAAGATTCATTAAATCTCTAGTTCAGGTTTAATCTCAAAAATCATTACTCAATGATTATTCAATTTTCAGAAAATAAATCCTGTTTTTACTTGGGTTAAAGAACCAGTGTCCTTTAAAACACAGTTCACGATAAACCCAAATCATTTTCCATAAAAATGGAATCTACACGGAAAACAGATCAACATATAACCGATATAAATTTCCGTATCAGACTAATACTATAAATGGAATAGCGGCAAAGCCTTTTAAATTCCATATATAGTAACAGTCTTCTTTTACAGAAGCTCATCTCGAATATTATTAAATCGAATTCCCTTCAATTCCAATTTATTCTATTAAATTGGAAAACTTTACTTTGGAAAATTTCCATTTAATTCTTAATAAAATATTTATAAATTCCAATTTATATTTTCAATTTTAATTGGGTTAAAGAACGAATGTCGTTTAAAACACAGTTCACAATAATCCCAATTCACATTTCATTATATCCCAATTACTAAATATAATTGGAAACTCTAATAATCTTAATTAAAAGATTTATTATTTTCATATGGGGTTTAAGAACAGTGTTATTGAAGACACCATTCACGACAAACCCAAAATCCAATTTATTTTATTTATTTAAAAACACTGGATTATTATTCTAGTTAATAACTAGTTCATTTTGATAAAAATATACTTTTATCTTTAAAAAATTGGAATTTTTCATCCAAAATCTTTCCAAATCATTTATTATGATTTTACATAATTTTTTCAAATTTTTAATAATTTTATCGAGGCCCGTACAGTCGGTTTCTAGTAACGGCCAACGAACTGCATCCATAGCGACCTTTTTCAAATCTGATTTGGATATAATTCCAAATCCAACCGTTAGATTTCAAATTTCTTATATTCATTGGAAAGCCCTTTTCGATAAGAACCCAATGGTTTTGGTTTTAGGAGAATCCGACGGTCTGATCTTCCGTTACATCAATTTGAAGTTAATGGTCGAAATTCGCGAACGGTCGTTGCGCGGCGCGTTCTATTCAGGCCATTAAATATATATAATATTTTTATCATATATATTTCGTCGATTTCCGTTTAAAACGTATTTATAAAATATTTATAATTTCAGTTCAAAACGATTCCAACTTCTTTTTCAATTTTAAATAAAAATTGAATATTTTATATTTTTTATCATATTAAAATGATAATATTTTCAAAACATTAAATTTTGAAATTACTTCTTTTTTATACTCATAATTAAATAAAAATCAATCGATAAACCCGTTCGGGTTGAAAATGGTGTTGTCCACTTAACTCGGTTTCATATTTTTATATTTTTGTGTCCATCTAAAAACGGACATCGAAATCGTGATTTTATTCTTCAGTGAATATTATTTTAAAATATTCGTTATTCTAAAATATACTTTATTTTACAAGATTTTATATTTAAAAATATTCTTTACTTTTAAAATGTCCTTTTTTAATATTAAAATGTCTTTCAACATTAAAATGTCTTTTATATATTAAAATGTCTTTTATATATTAAAATGTCTTTTTCATTCTTTTACATTAAAATGTTCTTTAACATTGAAATGTTCTTTTTCATTCTTTTACATTAAAATGTTCTTTAACATTAAAATGTTTTTTTTCATTCTTTTACATTAAAATGTTCTTTTTCATTATTTACATTATAAATACTCTTTTATATAAAAATGGTTCTTTAATATAAAAATGTAATTTTTAATGTTAAAACACTTTTGTCACCATTGAATCTTTTTAATGATTCATTCTTTACATTAACAATGTAATTTTTAATGTAAACACAATTTTATCAAACTTGAATCTTTTTAATGTAAACTCAAATTTATTAAACCAGAATCTTTTTATATATATATATATACAATAAAAATGTAAACTTTTAATTGTTAAATCTTTCTATTTCAAGCCATGATCAATTTACATCATTTCTTATAAATAATAAAATGTAAATTTTTATTGTTAACTTTTAAAAAAAACAATGATCATTTTACCTATTTCTTATATACAATAAAAATGTGAATTTTTATTGTTAAACCTTTTTCTACAAACACTGAGTATTTGGTACATACAATAAAAATATAACTTTTATTGCTTCAAAACAATTTCCATTTCTTATATGAATATTTTTCATATTTTGTACATTCAACAAAAATGTAATTTTTATTGTTTCAACATTTTACTTTAAAATATTCTTTATTTTTAAAGATTCTTTATTTTAAAATATTCTTTATATTCTGAATTGGAATGTGACTCAATGAACTACCATATAATTTTCAGTTATATGGATTTCATACATCGTATGTATGCAACAATAATGATAAATAATCATCAAACGGTCCAATCACATCCAAAGTAAAATTTACAACTGTGTGAGCATTAAAATAAATAAATAACGCTCATCAAAAACTGTCAGTCCATTGATTGACATACAACTAAATATTAGTTCTAGCGTATGTCAAATATCATCCCAATACCTGTGTAGGGTTTTCAAACAATATTAGTATATTTAAATAAATCATTGGTTAATAAATTTAACCAATTTTCACTGTTCAAATTATAAATGAATATTTATAATTTAGTTTCACTATTCCATTAATATTAACATTTTTAATGTGTTAAACATTTCAACAACATAAATGACACACAATACAGTCAATTTTAAATCGTCCATGGTTTGTGGACGAGGAATGTGATCTAACATGCAACGTATACAATTTCTAATAATTAAACTGATAAAAACCTACACTGCCAATTCTATATATTTTTCAGTTATGAAAATAAATAAATAACTGTGCTGAATTTTTAGTGAGGAGTTCTCACCTTGAGTTTCCACTCCGTCAATTTTTTATGCAAAGGAATGTGACCTTTTCGGCTCCACAGTCCACTACGGCATCCAAATCACTCCAACGCATCTTGTTTTGCTAAATTCTGAGTTCATATGAAAAAGTTATGCTTTTTATAAGATTCATGCACATATATATGTCATTAAAAATTAATTAAATAGTTAATTACCCTCATTTCTTCCCTAATCACTTCTCTAATCCTTCTCACTCTCCAAAAATATGCCGTGACCTGCTCCATAATTCCTCCTAATTGCTGAAACTTCTACCTCCCCTCTCTCTTACCACACTCGATGAAATCATACACCGTAAAGTCCGTTGTTCTTCTCTTCTCCTCCTCTACAATCTCAACACCATGAATTCAACCCAAAGCTCTTCCTAAAGATCACATCCTACAGCAGCCTACGCAGGGCTATGGTTTAACCCCGACACTTTTCGTCACTGTTTCACCTCAAATTTTGCACACAAGCTTCATTTCTTGCCACGAATCCATAAACAATCGTTAAAACATGCATCGATGCTTCTATCTCTCCAAAAATTCAACCCTAGCCACAAAATTTAACGTTTTCCTCCCACTGTGGAAAAACGCAGCAACCAAAACATCTTCGAACAACCCCAAAACTCATACCAAATCGAAGAGCCACTCATGAGGATCGAATATATATTTATTTCATGATTTATAAACTTGTAATTTGATTGCTATGATTTTTTGAAAGATTGAAAAGCTCTCATTTTTAGGGTTATAAGGAGGCATTGGGGCTGTTGTGTAAACGAGGAATAGGATTAGGTTAGAATTCCGAGTTCATATACAGAAACAGCGAATTTTTAATGTTAAAATATTGTTTATTTTTTCACTTTAAAAACACGCCCAATCACATACTGATTCTAAAAATCATGAAATTTGGAATCTTATTATTATTCGACGCTACGGATTCAATAAAAAAAATTCGCCGAATTCCGAGGTCATCTCAATAATGTTTCTTTGTAAAACTACTCAAATTAGCTTTAAAATGCGATTTTAGCGTACCTTTTCTTCTTGTACGCCCAAACGCTAACTTAAAAAATTATGCCCTTTTGGATTTAACCTTTATTAGATGATACGAGTCCAGAAAAAAATGAAATCGAATTCTAAGCTTCCTAGTAAAATTTCACATTTTAAGGGCTATGTGACGATTTTAAAAATCGATTTTTTTTTTTATTTTCAAAACAAGGCTTATAAATCAATTTAATAATTTTACTAATTTTGTTTTAAGTCAAATAAAATATAAAATCTAATTTTAAAATTATTCTCAAATTTTGTTTAGCAAAAATAATCAATTTATATTCGCATATTCCTTAAAATAGCTTAAATCAAAATTCTAAATTGGTTCTGAAAATACGGGTTGTTACAGGCATCGAGCTACAATTGAAGATACGTATGGTGGACATTCTAGATACATGCATGTCAGCTCTGGGTGGTGTATCGTAGGCTTGAGGGCACTACTCCGGTATGAACTCGGATTCGAACAAAGGTGGCAGTCCGTACGTTTGCGTAGCATAGTAATGACAGATATATGTGGAATGTAATATTGTTATCCGTACGTCGCTACGGCGTAGGATAAGGGACTGCGTATATTTCGATGGTGTTACGGTGAAGACTGGGCGAGTAGGGTACCATGGGGTGTACCTCAATATTGGGGGTAGCTACATATATACTATATTAGGTTAATCCACTGGGAAGTAAATGGGCACGACGTGTATGTAAGCCTTGAGTGCTGATAACCCATGTAACCTTATAAATAAGATAATATGATTGAACGGTATATGTAGGATTATCCAAAGTGTATAGTTTAAATCTATTCACCAGAACTTGTGTTCTGACCCCTTCCTCATAACATACTCGCAGGTTAGATTTGTGGTAGAGACATGATAGCTTTGGATACTGCTTAGGCAGTATTAATAATATGGTACGGCTATGTTTTGATTATACTATATTTTATCCATTCCGCTGTGAGATATTTTTTGGGCTCTGACATATTTTATGTCTCTATCTTTTCTGCAGGATACCAGAGCACAACAACTTGAGTTTCGATGGATGGCATTTAAAAAAAAATCGGTTTGTCAAAATTCGGGTTGTCACACTGGCGAACTCGGTGGTCTGGACGGGGGGCGAAAGGCGGACTTTTGGGTGCACGAATCGAGCAAATTACTCATTGATAATTCCTCCAATTGGAATGGATTGGAAGAGGGGAGAGAGTACTCTGATTTTCCCTTCTGGAGCTAACGAATTCATATCGTGGATTGAGAGAAAAGAATGAAGAAGGAATGAGCTGTAGCCGCCGTTCGCTTTCGATTTTGGGCTGAGCGGATTTTAATAAACGAAAAAAATCTGATTGGTCCATTTTATAGAAAATATATTTTTATTTTTTTAAATTCCAAAAATAGCAGTTTATTGATACGCACTCCAAATCAAACCCAACGACTATCGCCCCAAGCTAAATATCCCCATTTGGAACACAATGGAATATGTTTCGTAAGCCAATTCGATTGTTTTGATCAGTTTTTATTTAAATTAAAATATAAATCACTATATATTGAATTTAAATGTACATTTTAATTTACCGGGGCCACATACTGACTTCAAAAATTACAGAAAAATTATATCTAGCTATGTTTTGACGATATGGTTCTAACAAAACTAATTTCGTCGAATTTGGAGACCGTTTGAAAAATGGACATTTTCTTGTCGATCCAATTCAAAATGAAAGTACCAAACGCATTTAAATTCACCATGCTCATATTTTAATTCAAAAAATTTATGAAAATTGGAATCTAGCAATAATTCGACATTTTGGATCTGACATAAGTGGTTTTGTCGAAAACAAAGGTCGTTTGCAAAATGGCTACTTTTTAGGGTTATATCTTATTTAAAATATATATAAATTCCATAGCGACTATTTTTAATTTTAAACTGGACATAACTTTCAATTCTTGTAATGAAATCTGGATTTTTAACATTCATTGGAAAGATATAATTAAATAGATCAAATGTTTCTGGTTTTACTGAAATCCGGTTTATATTGAATCCTGTACATTCATTTGAAATTTAAAATCGAATTTTCAAACTGTTGCACCATTTCTAACTCCTTTTATAATTAAAATAAATTTATTCATTATAACTTTGATTCAAGTAAATTTTTAATCGTTATTATTTGAAATAAATCATTTTAAATATTCAAAATTCATTAAAATAGCCAAAATAAAATTTTTTAATTTGTTTTGAAAATCCAGGTTGTTATAGGAAAGAGGGAAGGGAAAGGCTTAAGAAGCCATGGCAGAGAAAGTGAAGAAGAAGAAGTAGAAAAGAGAAGAATGAGTGTAGTGAAATGAAATGGAAGGGAATGCCCCTTTTATATGGAAAATTGGGTTAAGGAGAAGGTGACAACTCAAAGGATAAGTGTACTTCTCTTAACATAACCACTAGACCACCTCTTAAAACCATGGAAGCATTCACATGGTATTCTACCTACCACTTTGTGACACTTTTGTTACGCTTTTGAAGTGTTGTTGGATTCATATACTCGAATGTTACAACTTTCATTTAGGATCCAACACCAATCGACGCACGAATCAAAACCCCCCGAATTTCCTCCTTTATCTACGTTTTTCTTCCTTTTACCGCAATTTCCTATTGATTCGAGCACTGTTTTGCGAAATGAACGCTTCCCATCAGTTTGTATTGTCGAGACCTTTCCAACGATATAAAATTCGATAGGGTTTGAGACGTTTGAATTTTTGACGTTGTTTCGGATTTATAATTGCCATTAAACAAAGGTTAGAGTTGAATTTTGGGATTAGGGCTGAGAACTTTGAAATAGAGGCTGCTACTAGGGTTTTGTAATGATAATTTATAGTGTTCATCGAATGGGTTTAGATTCATATACTCAATTGGCCCAAAATAGACCGTTTATCGTTAAAACGGTCATATTTCGCGCATCCATAATTTCGATTGGAAACCCGACAATCTATATAATGAAACTAATGTTTTCAATACTTTTGAATTAATTGGAACAAGTGTCTCGAGTCCTAATTCCATCATAATCAAAAGTCAGCATTCAAAATCAGTTTAAATCGATTTCAATGCTTTAACATATTGCAGCTCGTTTTGGCGTCGTAGGACCAAACAGTAAGTCTGATCGCTACGAAATTTTGAACACTACAATAATTCACTATTATAGATCCGATGAAACTAGTTTCGTCGAATTCCAGGATAGTGGCCAAAATGGTTGTTTTCCAGGTTAGTTAATTAATAAAAATTATCAAATTTCAATTATTCACATTCAACTGAATTCAAAGTATTAATTTTATTCGAGCCAAAATAAGATTTTAAATAAATTTATAAATAAATTTTCCATCATTTTAAATTTAAATTTTGATTATTTACCAAATAAAATTTAAATTTCAATTATAAACGAATTACCTAAATTTTAATATTAAATTTCCAATTTCAACATCTATCAACACAAATAAAAATTTCATTTACAATCAATACCAGTTATTATTGTTATTATTAACTAAATTTCATTGCTTCATCAATTTAATTAAGTTCACTTATAAAATTTGCATAATTAAAGTAATTAAA
Source organism: Allium sativum (assembly GCA_030737875.1). Taxonomy (NCBI): domain Eukaryota; kingdom Viridiplantae; phylum Streptophyta; class Magnoliopsida; order Asparagales; family Amaryllidaceae; genus Allium; species Allium sativum. Next base: position 417,736,497 of record CM060910.1, on the reverse strand, counting down.
TTTTGTTTATAACCATAAAATATTAAAGATCCTACTAAATTCAATAAATTTAATAGTAGAAAAATACGGGTTGTTACATTAAGTTAAGAAAATGAATCCTTTTTAGAGTCTTATAGATGAATCAATTGAATAGTTTATGTTCTATTTTTCGAAGCTTGACTGCTAAAATTTTCTTAGATATAGCTATAATTACACAATTTCTTCAATCCTTCTTATAATTTTGCCAAACCTACCAACGCAATTGAGGATTTTTGCACATCATTGGATGTGCCCTTTTTCTAATGATAGAGGCGTGATCCTCAAAAGAGGAGTGCACTTGCATTTTATTATTAACAAAAACTTTTCAAAATGTAACTCTAGTTTAAAAAGATCATTACATAAATGACCTGTATAAAGAGCATATGATAAAGAGGTAATATATACATTAAATTATGCAAAGTAACAAATGCAGTGGAAGGTAATCTATGTAGTGCATTGGTCGGTTGTGTTATTTGGATTAAGAAAGTGTTGGGAGATGCTTTTGCACTAACAGTAGGAGATGATTGCTGAAACGGTGCATTGAGAAGGAAGGGTACTAGCTACATGGAAGTGGAGGAAATACCAAGCAAATTTTGACTTGAAGAATTATACAAAATTCAGCTACATGCAGTGAAGTACTAGGAAAGATTGTTGCAGGTGCCATGGTAGGCATGTGAAGATTTTGTGTAGTACACCTTACCATTTCACATATCATTGTTAGTGGAATCACTGGAAGTGATGCCGGGTCAGGTAAAAATTTTGTGTTCACCGTACCATTTCACGTATCATAATTGTTGATGATATATTTCTAGTTAAAAGTCTTTTATATGATTTTGTGGGGATTCTAAGTTGGTGCATCTGTTGGTATTTCATCTGGCAATGAAGTACGGGTTGAACGTTACATTCTTGGGGTATGCATGTGAATTTGTTGCTTATTGAATTTGCAGTTTTCACACACACACACACACACACACATATATATATGGAATAGAAAAAGCTTACCTTAGAATTCACAATGATTATGCAGAGCATTACCGAAATTACTGGGGTGGTCATATTACTTGACCCAAAACCTATTGATGGAGACTTGAATGGTGCAGGAGCACAAACTAACTACAGTGCATTAAGTTTATTTTTCAACTCAAATTTAAGTTGTTTGTACTATATGTGCCACAAAAATGCAAAAATTAATCGTGTAATTGCATAGAGGAGCGATTCCCGTTGGGTATTGGATGTCTTTTCTTGTCTGGAACTCCAAATTTGATATTTGAAAGATTCTGACTTTTCAACAGCTACAAAATTCAGGTTTATTTTCATTCCCCACATTCTCAATCTTGATGTACTTACTGTTATAGCTATTTAAGATGCTATATATGCAGTATAAACATAATCAATGTTCTTGAGTAATTTTGCAGAAAAAGAAAACAGTGCAGCTGTAGAATGGAGATACATAATGGAGCTGATGATGTACCTTGTGTGTGTGAATTTTCCAATAATATTTGCTTTTAGGTTAATGGGGTTTAAAAGCACTCTTCCCTTGCCACCCTAGTATGTATTTTAACCTTTGTTTGGTTTTGAAATTATTCTAGAACTCTAGATCAGAAAGTTTAATGACTTTATTCTGTGCGCTTGTCCTAGGAAAGGGAACTGCCACAAATAGCATCAATCCCGACCACTAAAACTCCTTTATAGGCCCTGCCTTTTCTTTTGCTCTTTTGAATAGGAGGCGTAATTTTTTGGGAGAAGTAGGCCGCAATCTATTTTTTTGTTTTTGCTACTCTTCTTGTAAATTTGCTTGTAAATCTTAGTATCAAGTACGCTATTTATGTTGGTTTTTCCTGTTCTTTTTGTACACTGTCATGTGAAGTGTCATGAGAAAGGTCCGGAGGAGGCTTGGCTCGAGGTAATGGTAATTTTCTACTTTTTTAACAAGCATAAGTATTAACACGCTTTAATGTTTAAATGTAGTGTGATACCTATGAGTTATGAATGAGTTGAATATGTTACCAAATTTATACACACACAAATACACACACACTCACACACACACACACACTCTTGTTTGACCCTGTCTAGAAAAATGATGAGAAACAACCCAAATAATCAAGGCAAATAAAATTTAAATCAAATTCATATTTGTGAATTAAATTGTTTCTTTCTCAGTTTACTGCGTTTTTTCATTCAAACTGTTTACGACAAACGACTAGACAAATTCTGGAATAAGAGGCCGAAAACTAAAAATAAGTGAGATTGTGAGTGTGTACATGTATATGAGTGAATGAGTGTGTAGTAAGAAGTCAATGTATATGAGTGAAATGTAGTGTGGAAGTATATGTACAAGTGAGTGTGTAATAGAGAGGAAACATTATGTACATTATTCGAAAGTGTAATGTTAGACCCAAAAGTGGTTCTAACACCCAAATTGATTAAAAGCAAATAAGATGAGATAAAAATAAAAATGAACACACAGGATTTATAGTGGTTCGGCGAAGAGATGCCTACGTCCACTTATCTTTCACTATATTCACTGATTCAGTTGTAAATACAATGTAATGGTCACTTGATTTCACTCACAACTCGCTTATATTCACTCAATAGATTAAAACAAATAATGAAAGAAGATTTGGATTCTCCGGGAGCAATGGAGTTCGGATTATGGAGGTGGTTGAATTCTTAAAGTGCTGAAAAAAGATCCTTCTCTTTGTCTCCAGACGAGGTATTTATAGGTGTGAATTTGCTTGAAACTTGATCCGGGTCGGGGCCACATGTCGTCCATCCCACTATCTTCGGGTTCGGATGAACTATTATGTTGACAACGCATCAAAGGAACGGACGTTATGGGTAGGAACTGGTCACAGCCGGTCCGGATATCCAGGCGCTTTTGCAGGAGAATAATATGGAACATGGGCTCTGGTCGGAGACGCACAGATAAGGGGTTCGGATCGGGATATCCGATCCGACCCGGATTGGCTTGGATGCAAAGCTCTTTTCTCCTCTAATCTACTCCGCTCCGATCCATTTTCGTGGCAAGCAGGTGGCTTTCCGATCCAATTGAAATCATGTTGCCCTCCGATCCGATCAGATATACCTTACCAACTTCCTCAGCAGCAGTTCACCGATCCGAACAGAAGACTCTATCCGACCCGAACAGCTGCCGCTATCCAATCCAGATTGTAGTGTCTTCTCCAATCCGAACCGAAGTCTTTTAATTAAAAATGCTCTTCAATGTCTGGTTTCTTGACTTTGTGTTGCCTAGTTCACAAAGTAGGCTAACACTTTGCCCCCTCAAAGGATGCTTCTGTGGGGAACAGAGCATGCTTTGACTGCCATGGCGCAAAAGCTTCATCTTTCCTTTCGAATTCACAAGTTAAGTTGTCGTACTTCATCCTGTTCGATTCGGATTCCGACCCGAACGGATTTCTGGCTTGGGTTCCGACCCGAACAGATTTCCTTCCTCCTGTACTCTGCGATGAACCAATGGGCCAAGCTGTGTTACTGGGCTTTTCGAGCCGGTCCGATCGGGAATACGAATAGTCAGCTTGTTGTTTATATAAATTCACCTCTTCTTTCTTCTTTTCTTTCATTTACTGTTTTCGTTTATCCGAACCGGTTCCATATCGAAGCTCCAGCCTTTCCAAGAAACTTCAAAATTTTCGCTTCCATCTTCAAATCAAACACCTAGGTAGTCTTGTAATCTTGAATCTTGCTGCCATAATCGCTTTTAATTTACATCCGTGATTTGTTTGAACGACTTTAACAAAGTAATTGAATAATTCCACCACCACGTCTTCTTCCATCCTCCGCCTTCGTCGTCAATGGTTTCGACGCCATTTCGAAGTGTTGGAGGAAAGTATTGACACCTGAGTGCTTAATCTCTCGACTTTAATTAAAGCTTGGGATTTCGAGTTGGGTTCGCTATTTAAGAGGAGGAAGAGGAAGAAAACTGAAGAAGGTTGGTTCGGGTAGGGGAACAGTAGGAGGAAAAGGAGAAGAGAGAAAGTTACAGAGCCGGATCGGGTCGGAGCAATAGGGCCAAGAAATGGGTCTTAAACTGTTTTGACCGGGTTGGGTCGGATCAACGAATACAATGAAGGTCAAGACTTATACGCTCGGATCGGACCCGGTTGAAAAACAAAAGAGAGAATAGGGGTCTGGTTATCCAGGTTAACCCGATCCGCTCCGAGTGTCAATCTCCGAACCGATCCGGATATATCTCTCTGAACATGAATCTTTGCTTATCCGATCCGAACCCGTTGTCTGCACCCGAACCGAACACCACTCAATCTAAAACACAAGCTTTCGTCCAACTATTTAAAAGATGTTACTTCCAACTTCATGAACAGTTAGGATAGTGCCTTGCGGACATAAACGAACATTAAGAACAACTCTGACTATCACTTTCTCTTCAAAGCTTCATCTTACATTGCTGTACTTTTACTTTGCATTTCTCACATTTGCTGCACACATTTTAGTTCACACACATACACAGGGGGGCACGGGATAATTTACTCTAATCCGTGCTATTGCTTCTTCAATAGTTCTATGACAATGAGGCCCAAACGCTCTTCCCGTCTAGCTGAGAGGAAAGAAGCCCCGGAAACTTCTAACAAAATCACTCTTGAGGATATATCTTCTTCGTCTGATCCAGAATGGGACAGTGAGGGTCCAGACTACGGGGTTGGAAATCGAGAAAGCAACGAGGCGTCTTCGGAGAATGAAGTTTCTCTGGGTTTTGAGGAGGAAAGAGGGATTGGTGACAATCGAGCACCCGATGAATTTGAATCAGCCATCATATTGGAATCACCCTCGGACTCCGTTGAATCAACGATTGACAACGATCGACTTGTCCGAATTTGCCTAAAATACGGGATAATGAAAAGGGACACTCTAGTGCCTTCACGCTCTGACCGCCCCCACAACCCTCCAGAAGGATATATGGCGGTTACTCGATTAATGTGCATGGTCGGCGCCATTCCTCCATTCTCTCCTTTCATCGTTGATTTCTTAAGACAAATGCGGATTGCCCCCATGCAGTTGCATCCCAATTCATATGCCTATTTGCACACCTTGTACATAGCATATCGTGAAATCCTAGGCATAGAGCTCACGTTCGATGACGTTCACTTCTTCTATAATTTCAAGCATCGGACTCGAGAGACTCCATCCTTCTGCTACTTTGAATCAGTTCCAAAGAGGAAGATAATCTCTACACCATTTAGCAGTAAAGCTGGAGATTCCAGACTAGAATGGTTCTACGTGAAGCAACAGCCTGGATGCGCCAGGAGATGGACAAAATCAAGTAAAGCGTTGATTTTCTAAATCCGGACCCTATATACTTGAATCATCACCCTGACCTGTTTTCCTTTTTGTTTGCAGTCGACAATCCCAAACAGATATCAGATCAGGTGTTCTTTGATCGGATGCACCGACTTCTTAATGGCGATCAAAAATTCTAGACTATCGACGAGGTCCTTAAAGATGAATACCTTCACTTTTATGGGCTGCTATCCGTTTTTCGTAGCATCGGTCATGGGATGGTCCCTTACGCATACATTCCTCCAGTGGAGATAGTTCCAGAGACAGGAGAAGGCTCGGGAATTCCTACAGTGCCTCTTCAAACTTCACCTTCTCCATCTTCCACACAAGATGATGAATTGGCTAATCTGGCCGAAAAGCATCGTGAAGGGTATATTGCCCCCGAGGAAACTACCTCTCTAGACAAGTCAAAATCCTCCCAAGAGTCGCCACTTCATGCTTCCGAAGGGGATATTCCTAGTACTGATGAGCACATATTTCAGGGTTTGGGGGATCTCCCCTTACCTGAGACTATATATACTTCAGAGGATTTCAGGAAGGATCCTTTAGTCTTCACCTCTTCTGAAGAGACCACTCCTGCTAAGGCCAAAGAGCCTGCCCGTACTAGTCTAGCTTCAGACTCGGGTTGGTTGGGGGGAAACACACCACTTAGGATACACTTTACATAACAGCATTAGCATTCATTGCACTTCTTTCTCCATGAATCCATTAATTCTAAACTTCGTTTATTTTATCGCGCAGGTACAATGTCTCGATCCTACTATGATATAAGAAAACTTCGTCGCAGCATGTCCAATCCTCCTCAGGATGTCGAGTATGATCGCCGGGATGATCGTGGTAGGGAGGAGAGAAGACCTTATGATCCCTATCGTTCTCGACCCTCACGTTCCCGCTCACCAGTTCGACCGGAACAAGAGAAATATAAGAGCTATCAAAGCCGCAGGGAGGAGGATAGACCACCATCTAAAGACTCCACTTCCTCCCATGAAAAGCGGAGTAGAGAGAGAACTCCTCCAAAAGAAACCGGGTCTCGAAGTAAGCAAAAGGTCCCTGCTACTAAACGACCTAGGACAGACAAAGAGACTACCGAATCCTCTTCAGGAAGGGACACCGAATTGGCAATCCTCGCTCCTCCCCCACCAGATGCGGGAACTGCAATAAAACGGGCATATTTGAAAGAGCAATTTCTCGAACACTACTTCGAAACTCTGACTTTTTTACCTGCCCTTGAACCTATTTCGTCTAATTGGGAAGATGAGGCCAAAGCAAAGATCGATGCGGTGCAAAAACAATATACTGAGATGTTCAAATATTCACGCAACCTTTCTAGAATCATCCGCACTCTAATCACAAATACTGATTCAATGCAAAAGACCGCGGAGGAGGATGCTAAGGCCTTAAAACTCTAGGAAAAGATTTGGAAGACACTCAAGCTCAGCTAGCGGTCGCTCAAAGGGACGCTTCCAATTTCAAACAACAATTCGAGGACATGCAAAAGCGCTATCACGATTTGCTTGAATCTCATACTCAGGAGCGTTCTGAATTAAAAAAGCAAGCTGACGATGCCAAGTCAGAAGCTGCTAAGACACGCCTTGCTTATGCTGAGCTTGAGCGGAAAAACGCCGAGTTAGCAAAGAGGAGTGCTGAATTAGACAAGAAGAATGCTGACTTGGCTTCAAAGTTGTTGGAGGCAGAGAACAGGACTGCTCTGGCCGAGGGCAATGTGGAGTGTGCTATTAAATTTACGGAGGAAGCCCGCAAGCAACTATCAGAGGCGGAGGCTGATATTCAGGGCTTCGGCGAGCTAATGATTGAATTCTTCGCACACATTATTCGTCGTCGAAACATTTCTTGGATCGAGGACTATCCATCCACTCTGGTTCAAGTATGGAATCAAATCGTTGAGTGGGAAAAAGAGGAACTTAAGGTCGATTCCCTCGATGAAGATAAACTGATGGTGATGAACCGGAGCGCCTAGCTGAAGGGCGCCGCCTCATTGCCGAGGCCATGGAAGAAGAGAGACGGAAGTCTAAACAAAAAACCATTCTCGAAGCTGGTTCCTCTTCTTCTGCTCCTGCAACTCCCGAAGTAGAAGGGTATGATCCCGAAAATCCGGGAATTCCCCGAACAACTCTGCTATCTCCCATTCCTGAAGCAACACCAGAGGCAGTAGCCACCCCCGCAGAAAAGCCTTCGGAATGTATCCTTACCTTTTCTCCTCAATTTGCCAAGGCTATTTCTACTTTTCGCCACGTGATCGAACAATCGATGAAAGACCCATTGTTTTCGCCTGAGTTGATAACTGTTGCTTCTCATTCTTTAGGTGTTGAATCATCCGAAAAGACAGATGTAGCTCAAGGAGCTGCCGCTGGGACAAAGCCCGCTGATAGGGCCAAAAAAGGGGAAGACAAGGCTGCTTCTATAGATTTGGGAGAAGGAAGTGAGCCCACTAAGGTCACCACTCCCCATGATGAAGAAATGATAGCAGCTTTAAAGGATGACGGAGGAGACGGGGGTCATGAAGAGGAACCAGAAGTTGCAATAACCGGGGAGTCGAAAAGCGCTGATGACGTTACCTTGGCTGCAATGAAGGCTGACCAAGACAAGCGTTTGCAATTAAAGGCCGAAGAACTAGACCCTGAGGTCCTCAAGCCCCTCGCAGTTGTGGATGCGGGATCAAGGTTAGTTGTTAAGCTCTCAACTAGATCTATTACAGAGGAACTTGCTAAAAAATCTTCTCTTGATTCCAGTGCCCCGCCCTCCGGGAAGAAGTCTACCGGCTCCAGCACCGCATCTTCAGGAAAAAAGAAGACAAAACGAATCTTGATGGAGGCTGAGAAAGAAGCAAAGGACGCGGAGAAAGCCGCCAAGAAATCCAAGGCTCATTCCAAATCTAAATAGTGGATTGCCCTGTATCTTTTTAGCATCTTTGTGAACCAATAATTGCTGCTACAAAAGTAGCTCCTGCATTTTCTTTTTCAGCTATTTTCCTGTACAAATTCATTCAGTTGTAAATAAAAATAACTCATTTTTTGCAATGTTTGTTTGTTGGTAGTTCTGCACTTATGTAAAAATGCATGTCTATAGTTATGAAACGAAGTTGTGGAGGGGGGAAATATGCGTATGCATACATGTCCCCAGTCAATTCCCACAAATTATTTAATGCTTAATCAAGCAATCTGAATGCTCCCAATTCTCTGACGGGATAGCACTTCCTGTGTCGTCAGTACCTGTCGTTTTTTCTGGCATTTCTTTTATACTCTCCCTTTTTCTCTTGAGAGTTAGAGTTCGAGCTTAGTCATCTATTCATTCCCCGGTCTTTCAACGGGGAAAGATTTCTTTTTCAGCGCTCAGTCGGAGACGCTTTTATACTCTCTCTCTCTGGAGAGTTAGAGTTACAAGAAGAATTTCTTTTTCAGCGCTCAGTCGGAGACGCTTTTATACTCTCTCTCTCTGGAGAGTTAGAGTTAAGAATGTCGTTTTCTCATTCTTTTATGTCTTATCGCACAAATAGTCGTTGTGCTTCTTTTTATGTCTAAACCGTTTTCAACCTTTTTAGGCTGTGAGTCACCCTGTACTTCATACCTGCAACAGAATAATTAACAAATGTATATACACATAGTGCATAAAGGTAAATAACACACAATATTTTTATAGTGGTTCAGCTAAGTCGTAGCCTACATCCACTTTATAGTCCTTTATTCATATCGTCAGATTTTCCCAAGGCAAGTCGTGCCTTATTACAGAGTTCACAGGAAAAATAACAAAAAGTACAGCATTTCTAATCCAAATATCGCATTAAGTGTTGGGCATTCCATGCTCGAGGGACTTCTTCGCCATCTACGGTCGTTAACTTGAAGGTTCCTTTTTCAAGTTTCCGTTGGATGACAAAGGGTCCTTCCCATTTTGGGCCGAGGTGAGGAAGGGATGGAAAAACTCTCTTTAGCACCAAATCTCCTGGTTCAAAAGTCCTGAGGCGAACTTTTTTGTCGTAATAGCGTGCCATCTGACGCCGATGTCTTGCTGCACGCAAATCTGCTTCGTCCCTTTTCTCTTCAACTTCATCAAGAGACTCAAGTAAAAGTGCCCGATTCGTCATCGGGTCATAATATGTCACCCTGTGGGAAGGAACTTCTAGTTCAACTGGAATTACAGCTTCTGAGCCAAAGGAGAGAGAGAAAGGGGTATGACCGGTGGCCGTTTTAAATGTTGTTCGATATGCCCATAAGGCTAGGGGCAATTCATCAACCCACCTTGCCTTTGCACGCTCTAATCGCTTCTTGAGGATGGATTTTATTACTTTGTTTATTGCCTCTACTTGCCCATTTGATTGTGGATAGGCAACTGCAGTATATCGCTTGTCTATCTTATACTTCTGGCAGAAATTTCTGAATTCAGTACTATCAAATTGGGTCCCGTTGTCAGTTATAATCGTCCTTGGGATCCCGAACCGGCATATAATATTTCTAACCACAAAACTTATCACCTTTCTTGTTGTGATCTTGGTCAAGGGCTCAGCTTCCACCCACTTCGTAAAATAGTCCACGGCTACTATTGCATACTTAGCTCCTCCTTTAGCAATTGGTAGGACTCCAATGATATCAATTCCCCATGTGGCAAATGGCCAAGGACTCACCATTGATTTAAGTTGAGTCGACGGTGCCCTGGGGATTTTAGCGAATCTCTGGCACTTATCGCAGCGTCGTGAATAATCAGCTGCATCTTTATTGATCGTAGGCCAGAAGTATCCGTATCGCAATATCTTCTTTGCTAAAGTTTGACCTCCTGTATGATCTCCACACTCACCTTCGTGTACTTCTCTTAGTACACGCTTGATGTCGTCGTGTGCGATACATCGTAACAGGGGCATAGAAAATCCTTGCCGATAGAGAGTATTATCTTGTATGACATATCTGGTAGCTTTGCGAACTACAGCTCTTTTCTCGCTCTTCTTTGGTGGGAGTGTCCCATTCTTAAGGAAATTCTTAATTGGAGTCATCCATGACTCCTTCTCTGGTTCTGCTTCAAAAGCGAACTCAATTTCCATTGACTCAAAGCTTGGCGACTCCAATGTTTCAATTGGAATTACTTCAGTCTCTTCTGGATTGTCGGAACTAGCCAGCTTTGCCAGTCTATCCGCTTTCTGGTTTTCAACTCTGGGAATATGTGTTATGTTGTACCGATCTAAGCTATTCAATAGCTCTTTCACTTTCTTGAGGTAGGCGATAAGTCGAGGTCCTCGAGCCACGAATTCCTCTCGCACTTGACAAACAACAATTTTAGAGTCACAAAATATGTCCATCATTTTTACTCCGAGGTCTTTAGCAAGCTTCAGCCCGGCGATCAGGGCTTCATATTCTGAGTCATTGTTAGTTGCCGAAAATTCTAATCACAGGGCGTAATATAACGACCGTCCCTCGGGAGTGACTAAGACAATTCCAGCTCCGGACCTTCGGTTATTCTTGGCTCCATCTGTATATAGTTTCCACGGATTCATCTTTAGTTCGTCCTCGGATTTAACCACTCTGTCATTGATTACTTCCTCCTCTGCTATGGTGAATTCCGCAATAAAGTCTGCTAGAGCTTGCCCCCTGATTGACTTTCGTGGTTGAAAATTCAAATCAAACTGACTTAGTTCTATGTTCCATTTGATCAACCTTCCCGATGCCTCAGGCCTCTGTAACATCTGCCTTAACGGCTGGTCGGTGTATATGGTTATTGGATGGGCTTGGAAATAGTGACGAAGTTTTCGGGATGCGATCAGGAGGCTGTAAGCAAGCTTCTCAATTTTTGGGTAGTTGCGCTCTGCCGCTGCTAATTTCTTGCTTACATAATACACCGGCCTTTGTACTTTGTTTTCTTCTCGAACCAGGGCTGTGCTGACAGCGTGAGCCGAGACTGCCAAATAAACAAATAATTCTTCGTGATCTACGGGCTTTGATAAAATCGGCGGTTTCTCTAGTAGTTCCAACAGATTTTGAAAGGCCTCAACACAATCCGGAGTCCACTGGAAGTTCTTCTTTCCCCTTTTTATCAAATCAAAAAACGGAACACATTTATCTGTGGCTTTGGAGATGAATCTACTTAGCGCCGCTACTTTCTCTGCAAGACTTTGGACGTCTTTAATTCTCCTCGGTTCTTCGATGTTTCTAATCGCTGCTATCTGGCTAGGGTTGATTTCAATTCCTTGGGAACTCACAATGAAGCCAAGGAACTTTCCCGATGCCACTCCAAATGAACATTTCAGAGGATTCAATTTCATCCGGTACTTTCGCAGGATACCAAACATTTCCGCCAAGTCTTGCGTATGGCTGGAGGAATGCTTTGATTTGACAAGCATATCATCCACATAAACTTCCATAGTTTTTCCTATTTGATCATAAAACATTCTATTTACCAAGCGCTGATAAGTAGCTCCAGCGTTTTTTAATCCGAATGGCATTACAACATAACAATATAACCCCAAATTCGTAATGAAGCTCGTATGTTCTTGGTCTGGTACGTGCATAGGAATTTGGTTGTATCCATAATATGCGTCCATGAAAGAGAGAAGTTCATGACCTGCTGTCGAGTCTACAAGCTGGTCAATCCTGGGAAGTGGGAAACTATCTTTCGGGCAAGCTTTATTTAAATCTGAAAAATCAATGCAAGTCCGCCACTTTCCGTTTGGCTTCTTTACTAAGACGGGGTTCGATATCCAGTCGGGATATGTCGAATCCCGAATAAATCCATTCTGCTTCAACTTTTCTACTTCCTCTTTGAGAGCAGCCGACCTCTCTGGGCCCAGCATGTGTCTCTTTTGCTTCACAGGCGGATGCTTCGGATTTACATTCAATTTGTGACTTATAATGGATGGCGATATCCCACACATGTCAGCATGGGTTCAGGCGAACACGTCTAAGTTTGCCTTCAAGAAGTCCGTTAGTTCTTTAGCTCGACGTGGATCCAATTGAGAACCAATCTTCAAAACTTTTGTCGGATCAGCTTTATCAATGGGAATTTCCACTGTCGCTTCGTTAGGAGTTGCATTCCTAGCCTCTGGTTCCTCGTCTTTTCTGGGATCCAGGTCTTCAGGCGTTCCTTTGGGCAACTCCCTCGGGGTCAACCTCTCTAATTGCTATGCCGAGTCACCCTTTGAGGGAGACGAGGAATCCTTACTCTCAACGTTAAGTCCTTTCATCAACATCTTTAACTCGGCCACATAGCAGGCCCGTCCGGAAACCTGATCCCCTCTCATTACTCCAATCCCGGCTTCGGTTGGGAACTTAAGTAACAGGCACCAAGGGGCGATACAAACTCTAAATTCAGCGAGGGCAGGTCTCCCCAAAAATGCGTTATAAGGCGAATCTACGTCCAATACTACGAACTGAAGCATCCGCACTCTTCTACGTTCTCCTTGCCCCAGGGTCACGGGCAACTCTATGTATCCCATGGGAGCTGTCGACGCCCCGTTGAAGCCTTTGATCCATCCTTCACAAGGCTTCAGATCTTCGGACTCAAGCTTCATCTGATCAAATGACTTTTTGAACAAAATATTAACGGAACTTCCGTTGTCTACTAATACCTTATGGACCAAGGCCGGCCCAATGGTGGTAGTAATAACCAACGGATCATTGGTGGGTGATTGTATCCCAGTATTGTCTCGGCTTCGAAATACCACGTCGTCAAACATGGTCTTCTGTTGTTTTATGGGGGTGACATCTTCCAAATCATCACCTTCATCCATTGATCTGAAACTTCGGATTGCCGGGTGAGGTCCGCCTACTATGGAGTTGATGACAATTCCTTTACCTTTCTGCTGCGCTGTAGGCTTGGGAGTAGGTAGGATCTGTTTTGGAGCCTGCTCTCCTTGCCCCCTATCCCTCGGGGCAACCTTGTACTCATCCAACTTTCCTTCACGCAACAGCTTCTCAATCACATCCCTCAAATGCCGACATTCATTGGTCGAATGCCCATGAGTTCCGTGAAACAAGCAAAATTTCCCTGTCGCCATTTCTTTCTCGGTCGAATCACGAGGTGGCGGTCTTTTGTACTGTAACACATTATACGTATCCAGGTAAATATTTTCCAGGGTGTCGTTCAATGGTGTATAATCCTCGTAGTTCTGGAATCGGGGTCTTTTGTTAGGGTCACTTCCCCTATTTCTGTTTCTTCTGTTACCGTTTGGATTACGATTATTGTTGTTGTTACCCCCGCTTCCAGCATTGCTGTTTCCACCCTTGTTCCCTACATTTACTTCAACCTTGCCAGAACTTTCTCCAGACTGCTTCATGGCGATATTACTCTGCACATTCTCCTTCGAAGCCGTCTCAGACTTTCTCTTTCGGTTTGCCCTGGCCTCCTCTCGTCTTAGATAAATATCGGCTTTTTCGTAGAATATCTCCCTTGTGGAAGGTGTTTTCCCAGAAAGGTAATCTCCAAACTCAGATTCAGGATCAACTCCTTCCTTCAATGCCATCAGGATAGTTGGCTCATGCGGGTCACTGACCTCAGTCACAACTTGATTAAAACGGTCAAGATATGCCCTTAAAGATTCTCCTGGCACTTGTTTAATTCTCGATAATTCAATAACACTTTTGGACTTTCGGGCATGGAGATGGAACTGGTTCATGAAACGCTCGCTTAGTTCCTTGTAATTTGAAATCGAACGAGGAGGAAGTCGGGTAAACCAGAACAGTGCCACATCTTCTAAGTAGATTGGGAATGCTTTGCACTTCACTTCATCAGGGGCAGCAGCAGCATTCATGAGCCACGAATACCGCATCAAATGCTGTCCCGGATCAGTCCTTCCGTTGTACTTGTCCATCTGTGGCAAGTTAAAGCGTCGGGGAAATTGGAAGTCGAGGATATCGTCGGTGAACGGAGTATGGCTTCGCTCAATGCCATAATCTTCATTTGTATAATTCCGGCTCTCGGACATGATTTGACGAACCATTGCCTGTACATCAGCATTAGTTAGGGGCCGCTCAGGTTCCCTGGCCCTAGTATCCGAATTCCTTCTGGTCTCTGGTTCAGGAGATGCCCTTCTTCTTCGAGCTGCCTCTGCTCGATTTCGTTCCCTGCGCTCCCGGTCGATCTCGGGGGGAGGGGACTGGAGTCTTTGCCCCCGAGTGGGGTCATTGTTTCCTAATGCTCGTGCAATATCCTCACGAGATCCCAAAGATCCAAATGTCAGCTGCTCCATGTTCTGAGGTCGTTCGAGTGGCCTTCGTTCACGGGGCCGCTCTTCCTCGGAAGATGAAGATTGATCCACTGGTGTGTGACGAACCGGTGATGGAGTTCTTTGTCGACGGAGTTCACTAATCTCCCGACTCATGAGCCTCATATTTTCCTGCATCATGAGATTAGTGCGCTCGTGAACTTTCATAGCTTCCCTTGTGCTCTCAAGCATGTCAAGCAAGCACGAGAAATCTCCTTGAGTGATGGGCGCAGATGGATTGACCTGATCACCAACCCTGGTGGCTGGAATTGGAGCATTCGTAGGGACTCGAGTAGAAGTTCCAGCTTCACCAAGCATCGGGTCGGGTCGGAGGTAAGAGGTCGGATCGGATCGGAGCTGGGGAGCCTGGTCGGATCGGTACGTGGCGAGCAGCTCGGGTCGGTTCAGATTGGGAGAATGCGCTGCTTCAGAATCTCCTACCCGGATCGGATCGGAGCTCTCCCCCTGCTGTCGGTTCGGATTTCCTGCATTGGCTCTTCCTGCTGCTGAACTCTGCCCCCGAGACCTTGTTACAACAGCATTTTGCTGATCTTAGCCAGCTCCATTTCCTCGAACAGACTGAACTTCCTTGCCTTTTCCTTTGGCCATGAGTCTTTGACAATCACTTCAACGAATGTAAAAAAGCGGAGAAACTTAAGGATTCACTTCTTTGAACTCAACGGTCCAAAAAGTAGAAAGAGATCCCGGAAAATAAAGAATTTAGATGAGGATTCTCAGTGAAAGCACCAAAATGTTAGACCCAAAAGTGGTTCTAACACCCAAATTGATTAAAAGCAAATAAGATGAGATAAAAATAAAAATGAACACACAGGATTTATAGTGGTTCGGCGAAGAGATGCCTACGTCCACTTATCTTTCACTATATTCACTGATTCAGTTGTAAATACAATGTAATGGTCACTTGATTTCACTCACAACTCGCTTATATTCACTCAATAGATTAAAACAAATAATGAAAGAAGATTTGGATTCTCCGGGAGCAATGGAGTTCGGATTATGGAGGTGGTTGAATTCTTAAAGTGCTGAAAAAAGATCCTTCTCTTTGTCTCCAGACGGGGTATTTATAGGTGTGAATTTGCTTGAAACTTGATCCGGGTCGGGGCCACATGTCGTCCATCCCACTATCTTCGGGTTCGGATGAACTATTATGTTGACAACGCATCAAAGGAACGGACGTTATGGGTAGGAACTGGTCACAACCGGTCCGGATATCCAGGCGCTTTTGCAGGAGAATAATATGGAACATGGGCTCTGGTCGAAGACGCACAGATAAGGGGTTCGGATCGGGATATCCGATCCGACCCGGATTGGCTTGGATGCAACGCTCTATTCTCCTCTAATCTACTCCACTCCGATCCATTTTCGTGGCAAGCAGGTGGCTTTCCGATCCAATTGAAATCATGTTGCCCTCCGATCCGATCAGATATACCTTACCAACTTCCTCAGCAGCAGTTCACCGATCCGAACAGAAGACTCTATCCGACCCGAACAACTGCCGCTATCCAATCCAGATTGTAGTGTCTTCTCCAATCCGAACCGAAGTCTTTTAATTAAAAATGCTCTTCAATGTCTGGTTTCTTGACTTTGTGTTGCCTAGTTCACAAAGTAGGCTAACATGTAATAAATACTTGTTTAAAATAAAGTTTGAATTAAATATTCAATTCTCGTAAATATTTATTTATAGTATGTTTATTATTCAGATCCATTGCAAGTTTCGACATTTTACAACAGATATTAATTGTTGTCATAGAGTCTATTGCAATGGCCAATGACCACTGTTAAAAGGTGTATTACAACGACCTATTACAACAAGGTCTATTACAACTGGCTCATGCCCTTTGCAAACTCCATATTACTACGGGCATTGCCCATTGTAAAAAGTGCTAATGATAATGTTTTCTGCCCATTGTAAAATACGGATCTATTACAACGTGGCCTATTATAGCAATGCCCGTTGCAAAAACCATATTACAACGTGCATCGCCCTTTATACAAAGGCTGCTTTGTTGTAGTGAAATTTTATAAAATTAAACAAAGCAATTAAGTTTTATAAAAATCAAATAAATCTGTATAAATTAAATGAGTTGACTAAGATTGAATATATTAAATAAATAAATTAAGTCCAAGGGAATGTTGATTAGGTTTTATAAAAATAACTAGATTCTAAATAATTAACTAAGTTAAATATGTTCTACAAAATTAACTAAGTATTAAAAAATTTAACTAAATTTTATAAATATAACAATAATAATACAAGTTTACAATAATATAATAAACTATAAAATATTAAAGAATTTTATTTTTGTCTTTCCCTTAAACATTAGTAATAAATTAAATAAGTTCATAAAATGAAGTATACTATAAAAATTCAACAAATTTATACAAATTTACTTAGCATTACAAAATATTACAACATCTTAAGTAACGACAATAAGAGTTTTAATTTAAGTAAGGTTTATAAATATTGAATAAATTAGTTTTAATTAACTAAGGCTTTTAAATATTAAACAAATTATAATAATTTAGCTACATTAGTTAAGTTTTA
This sequence comes from Allium sativum, assembly GCA_030737875.1. NCBI lineage: Eukaryota > Viridiplantae > Streptophyta > Magnoliopsida > Asparagales > Amaryllidaceae > Allium > Allium sativum. Next base: position 417,719,398 of record CM060910.1, on the reverse strand, counting down.
TAAGGCTAATAAGTACTATACAGTAAATAAATAACAAAGTTTACTATGTTTTATAAAATTTAAAGGATTCTACAACAGTAAAAACTTAACCTAGAAAATAACCATGATTGAATAATAATAAATTGCTAGTTAACTATGTTTTATAAAAATAAAATGAGTTTATAATAATTATAAATTAACAAGTTCGTAAATTAGCTAAGTTGTATAAAAGTTCAAAATGTTCATAAATATTAACTAAGTATTATAAAAATATAACTAAATCTTGTTTTGGATAATAATGATAATATAAGTATTTATAAATATTAAATGCAAGTTTATAGTATTTATAGTTGTACAAAGATTTATAAATAGTAAACAACTTTATAAAAATTAACTGAGTAATATAAAATTTTAACTAATTTTTATAATAATAATAAATTATAAAATGTTATCTAAGTTTGTTATTAGTTTTTTCCTAAACATTAATAATAAATTACTATGTTTATAAAATTAACCTAGTTTTGTACAATTTGAGTTCAAAAAAATAAACTAAATATTATATAGATATATAATATAACTAAATCTATAATAATAATAATTTCTATTGTTTATAAATACTAAATACAAGTTTAAAATAATAATAATAATTAACTAAGGTTTTAATAAAAATAATAAACTATAAAATATTAACCAAGTTAGTATGGTTTTTTGCCTAAACGTGGAATAAGAAACTTATGCATGTTTCAGGTCAAAATGCCATTGTTTTGTCTGAAGAGAAGTTTTAAAAAATTCGATTGCATGTTGGTTTACTATATATGTTTGAATCCATAGACAATTACTGTGATGTTAATTTGAATGTTTTACAACATGCTGTTATTATAGATATATTCTATTTAACTAACATCTTACTCAATCAATGTAGATAATAAAGTGGTAAGAAATCGATTCACGTCTAGTGTTACAGTTTGTGTTTGAAGTATTGCAAAAAGGCCTTACTATTGTAGTGCATATTTTACAAAGTAAAATGTAACTAGATTTTCAAATGCTTTAACTTGAATACTTTTTTCATGCGCCTGATAATTGCATGCATGCATGTTCATAAGAGTCTCTAGCTTGTAATTCTTTGAATGACAATTTTTGAAATATACAATGTGCATGGCCCCATAGAGGGATGACTAAAGGAGCATAATTTTTCATGTAAATTTTTTATTTTGAACATCAACTGTGTCAGATCATATTTATTGTCTTTTGTAATTAAAAAAAATTTTAGAATTTTTTTTTTGATTTCATTTTTTTCTTTCAGATATTTAGTTTTTTATTTTGAATATTTTTTGTAGAAATGCATGTAATATGCACATTTATATAAGAGAAAAGGTAGCATTTATAGTGTACTATAAAAAGAACAACATAAAAAATACAAGTGCCATGTATTAAACAACCTAATAATGGAAAATAAAGCTATGGAAATAGAAGAAGTACTATGAAAACTTATTTTATCAAAGAAAAAGTTATAGGAAAGAATATAATAGTTTGAAAAAAGATCTATGAAAAATATTAAAACTTTATGAAAATTTTCTTATTGCATTGAGGATATGTTGTGAAAAACTCATAAATGTTATAAATAAAAGCTGAAATTTTACCAAGTCAAATGAAATGTTATCGTCTAGACGTTGTTATAAAGAATTCATAGTTGTGATTATGTGCTATAGAATGTTTGATACAATAACATTTTGTTTAATGCTATAATCCAGGCCATTATAACATGTCATTATACAGCATCGCCACTAATGCAATGAAAAAGATATTATAGTATTTTTCACATGCTAATAAAAGAAATATCTGGTGTAGTGACAAGACCAATTGATTACTTGCAAATGGAATGTGAAAGTCTGCTTAAAATGTTGGATGTACACCCCATAAATGTAAATTTGAATACAAACTACCATGCATCTCAAAAACAACTAAAGAATACTCTACAACAATATGCAATTGAAGTTGAGAAAAAGGATAAGTGATAGCAGCTGTTGAAAAAATGATTTTGGTGTTTTGATGATAGCAACTATAAGACAATGGTACTAACATTTTTATTGAGTTATGTCAGGACAATTAGGTATTTGATGGACAACAAATAATTCAAGCTATGTCAAACAATAAAAGAAAAAAGGACGAATTCATAAAATTTGACAAAGATGGGACTTGAACTTATAACACTTGCATAGAAGGGACACGCCTCTACTAATTGGACTACACAGAATTTTGAAATACAAGTGAGACGTCCCGTAGTACTTGTCAGACGTCTAACCTGAAAAACTAGATTTTCTTAATAACCAGGTTAGAGGTCTAACCTTCATTAACATACGTCTGAAACCAGGCTCTAGAATTTTTTTAATACGTTATTACACAACAGACACCTAATTCTGGGTTCGAGATATATTCAAAAAATATGGGAAAGGCACGAATTAAGCCTGACACCTTTTGAAACAAAGTAGGATATCTTACCAATCCACCTACACAACCATTATTGTTCAAACACTAATGCCTTTTCAAGTCAACGTTCTAGAAATAATATTCAAGTTACCATACAAGCATCTATTCAACCAAATAATAACTAGCAACGGATGCATCTTCTATAGTGTAAATTTCTAAAAAGAAGCAACTATTTAATGGCAACTTATTATTTCTATATTAGCCTCACAACACTTCATACAATTATACAAACAACACTGTTTTCTAAATCATTTTAATATTGCTTTCAAACGCACCAAATTCTATATTCATTAAAAAGTAAATATAGACAGGTATTACAACTCTCTTCTCTATATCATTCTAATATTGCTTCCATATGCACCAAATTATATACTCATACAAAATGCAGATATAGACCGGTGTACTTCGCTCATAAAATTCAAGTCTGGTCTAATTTCACTTCCTAGCCTCTATGCACTCAATCTATATCAAAACTCCAAATTTCTACTATTCAAAGGAGATTATAGGAAAGATTGTAACAAGTAGACAAAATCTATGTTGTCAAGAACACACAATTGTCAGAGAAAGTTCTTTAATTGTAAGCATATTAATCCGAGCGAAGCGGGGAATGTATTATTTATTGAAAAGCCGAAGGCAGGTTTCAGACAGGATGTAGGATGGGAGGCGTGAACCAATATAAAATATTTGGTGTCATTTATATTTACTATTACTGTGATTCAATTTCTACATACATATATTGGTCGTCATCGATCCAGTGCACAACAACTATTCGTTTATTATAGCTTCAATTTAATAAATGGTATCAAGATCTGGTGTTTAATTGATCGTAACAACATCTTTGAACAATGGCCAGAAGGAGAGGATCCACTAAGAATTCAAAGATAGAGAAAGAGAAAATTATGAAAGATATAAAATCTCAGTACAAGTGCAACATGGCTATATCCATATTTGAATCGATATGCAATGATTCTATTTATAATGATCTTTTAGCATCACATGACAATTTACTTAAAGATTTCTAATTATTACAAAATATCAATTGCGTTTCTTGAAAGAAATTAAAAAATTGTGAATTAGGTAGGATGTGATAAACTAAAGGAAGAAAATGATTTTTTTAGTAAAACAAAAAAAGATTTTTGAAACTTCACTTGAAGAATTGGTTTTACAAAATAATTTCCTTATAAAGAAATTGATAAATTGATTGATAATAATAGTAACCTTTAAAAGAAATGAATTTTTGAAAAATAAAATTATATCTTTATAGAATTCTTTAAATAAGTTTAATTCTAATCTTTTGTCTCTTGAAAAGGGGAATAGTGCTTTAAATGATAGAACTTTAAATTTAATTAAAAAATGTGAGCTTTTAGAAGAAAATAATGTTGTTATGCAGAATATATTTTATAATTTGAAAGAGAATTTTTACAAATTAAATAAAAAAATTACAAAGGTCAGTAAGGAAAACAGTGACTTACGTTCCTTACAAAATGCTAAAGTTTACAGTAATAAACATGGTTTAGGTTGTAAATGCAATGGAAATAAAAATAAAAATAAATAGCATATGCAAATTTTAAAACTATTAATAAATTAGAGATAGCCCCAAAACCACTTCATTTCAATATGCTATTATACATAGAAATGTAAAACATTTCTTGAATTCTGAACCATTGGCAAGAAATATGAATTATATATAAGTATTTGGGTTCTTACCAGATGGAAAAATTGAGAAACATATATTAATGATTGTTTTGATGATGTGATTAATAATAAAAACTATATATATAAAGGTTTAACCACACCCAAATGGGTAAGGTTTTTTTAAGAAAAAAGGAAACTATAAAACCCTGGGTATAATATGCTTTATTTTATTTATTTTTTTGAGACCATAGCGTATAAGTATGTTGTTTGCTTGACCTATGTTTATGAACTTGTTATTAGTGTCGTCACTATTTATTTATGAAAACTTATATCTGACCTGATCTCCCCTCTATAATGTTTATAAGTCTAACATATATGTAACATATATGTTTGTTATGCACATGTCATTTGTAAATAAAAATATTTATCACTTTATGATAAGGATAATGGGTGCGAAAGAGGTATATAGATTCATATAGAGAGAAGGAGATCAAATACCCAAGTGAAGTAATAAAATTATATTTATTTAAAGAGTCGTGTAGTTGTCATCATCAAAAATGGGGAGATGCTGAAAATATAATTTTGGTGCTTTGATGATAACAACTATACGACAATGGTACTAATGTTTTTGTTGAGTTATTTCAGGATAGCTATTTGATGGATGACACAAATTTTTCAAGCTATGTCAAACAATCAAAGATAAAAAAGATGAATTCAAAACATACGACAAAAGTAGGATTCGAACTTGCACCCCTCATGTATAAGACACATGTCTCTACCAACTAGACCACATAGAAAATTAAAATACAAGTTGGATGTATGGTAGAAAAAGCTAGACATCTGACCTGAGAACCTGTATTTTTAATAACCAAGTCAGTGGTCTAACCTTCATTACCAGACGTCTGAACACAACCTCTGAAATTTTTTACCTTTTAAAGAAAGCGACATGTCTTACTAATCTACCTACACAGTCATTATTAATCAAATAGTAATGCCTTTTAAAGTCAACATTGTAGAAGCAATATTCAAGTGACCATACAAGCATCTATTCAACCAATTGTTAACTACCAACGGATGTATCTTCTCTAGCGGAAATTTTTGAAAGGAAACAACTATTTAATGGAAATTTATCACTTCTATGTAAGTCTCACAACTTCAAACATTATACGTCACTACAACAAACAAACCTTATTATAGGGTTTAAAAACCGCTATAATTTTTTTATAGCGGTTCTATAAACATCATAGATCAACATGTTTTGGAAAGTTTGATAGATACTATAGTGTATCATATTTGCAATGGAAAATGTAACAACCCAGAATTTCTGAACTAATTTAATTTTTTTATTTTAGCTATTTTAACGGGTTTAAATATTTAAAATGATTTATTTTATATAATAACGAATAAAAATTTATTTTAAATCGAACTTAGAACGTACAAATTTATTTTAATTATAAATAGAGTTTGAAATGGCATGGTAGTTTGAAATTTCGATTTTAAAATTTCAGTTGAATATACAGAATTAAAAATAAATCGGATTTCAGTAAAACCAAAAACATCTGAATCTGTTTAACAATATCTTTCTAACAGATGTGAAAAAAATCAGATTTCATAATATAAATTGAAAGTTATGTCCAGTTTAAAATTTAAAATAGTCGCTATGGAATTTATATACATTTTAATATAATATATAGCCATTAAAAATAGCCATTTTGCAAACGACCTCCGTTTTCGACGAAACCACTTTTGTTGGATCCGGAATGTCAAATTATAGTCAGGTTTCAAATTTCATAATTTTTGGAATTAATATGTCAGCGTGATAAATTAAACGTGTTTTGTCAATTTAGTTTAAATTTAATCGACTAGAAAAAGACCTTTTTTCAAACGGCCTCCAAATTTGACGAAACTAATTTTGTTAGAACCGTAGTGTCAAAACAAAGCTATATTTATTTTTTTGTAATTTTTGGAGTCAGTATGTGACCCCGGTAAATAAAAAGGTACGTTTAAATTCAAAATATAATGATTTTTATTTTATTTTTGTTTAAAACTGATCGAAACAATCGAAAGGGCTTACGAAACATATCCCATTGCGTCCGGAATGGGGGTATTTGGCTAGGTCGACAGTTGTTGGGTTTGATTTGGAGTTCGGATGAGAAATTCATATTTAAGGGAGAATTAAATAAATTAATATTAAATAAAAGGATTTAAACTCCCCTAATTCAAACCCTATCCTTCAGTAGCGTGTGGTCAAACACGTTCCTCCGCCTCCATTCGTTTTGATCGATCAGAATCGCTCCATCCTTTCCCCTCCCTTATCTCTCAATCCGTTCACTAATTTCAGAAGATTATAAAGGAAAAATCAAAGCTCTTACGAGCTATAGAGGATGGACGGTCATGATTTGAAATAGGTTAGCATGGTGATCGAAATCGGCCAGGGAAGTGTGGTGCATCGAACTGAAATTGGGGGTGAATGAGGGCATCGAGTTCAACGGAACTGGGGGAGGAGGAGGCGCACGGCAAGGCACATCGACTAGCGACCTTTGATCATGGGCGCGACGACCGTGGAGGTGACGGGATGAAGACCTAGGTGTCGAGCTTTTACTAGGAAAGCACGATGTAGAAGAAGGAATAGGGTAACGACAACGAATTTTAAAATCGTTATTAATTAGATTAATTAATTAATTTAATTTTAATAATGTAATTAACCTTTAAACCGTTATAACTTCTTCATACAAGGTCCAAATCTGACGATTTCACTTGCGTTGGAATCGTGTTGAAGAGCTCTACAACATGGAACTAACTAGAAGCGATTTGGAGCAAATTAGAATTTGAGACGAATTTAATTCAAAACAGTACTGAAATTTGAAACAAACCGAAATCCCCCTTACGGGAAATCCCGGATTGAGTTGAGAACGAGCCACAAAAGAACGCAGACGGAAGAACATTTCATTGTTAATTACAACAATTCCATCATATTACAAGAATATACAGAGTATGGATAAATATTACACAGAAGTGTCAGAGATTTAAATTACATTTAAATACATCGCAGCGGAAAATAATACAAAACACAACTAGAAGTAATACACGGATACAGAGTCTTCCGAGTATCGTTCCAGCTGTAAATCAGGATCCTGTGAATATAAATCTGCAAAACCAAAACTACTAGCTGCCCGTGTCGAAATAAGGGCACCCAGAGTTTAGGTTAAAACAATAAACTCCAGGTCAGTCATGTGACTGGTGTGAGAACTAAAACAGTTATTAATCTTTATTTTAAAGTTATATAAATCAAGGGACCATGCTGTATAACACGGAACGGGTTTTCTCCCAAGAATATCTGTGCATAAAACAACAGCGCAATGCTAAATAAAGAACAATGAAGCTATTATAAGACCCAGGTCCTATCACACAATGCAACGCAAGACGGGGGATAGGGTTTTCCCTTATAATAGCCAAACATGCTTTGTACGTTTAAAACAAATCATTTGATACTATTATAAGTTCATAGTGTATAAAACAACTTCAAATCATAAGTATCAATCATAGACGGCATGGGTACCATATATCATGTCGCCATACTAGTTCTACAATTAAAACCGCAAAATCACGTATTTGGAAGTTGGATTTCCATCTGTGAACCGAGGCCAGGGATCGTCCACAACCGATTCGAGATGCTCTAGCCCGTGTCTCAGGCAAGCGCGCAGGCAAGCCTTGGATCGTCAGGGCCGGTCCACCGATGTGGATTAAAATGCCTGAACACTGCGTTTCCCCACCCTATGGGGTGTCAATGAGCCAACAAATGACTCCATCGACTCCACATAGTCACTGGTATATTCGAGGCGCCTCGCAACAGCAACAACCACATAAGTCTAACTCGTCAGGGCGTTTAAAACCACTTACGCCACTTCTAGCTAGAAGGAAACGCATGCCCTCCCTGAATTCCTCTCCCGTTTCTGGTCCATTACCAGGGAGTGAGGCTCGCGAATCAACGCTACACACAGCTATGCCACACAGGCTGTGCTTTGATCATCAACCACAAGACTCTGCTTTTCAATAGAAGCCTTGATCATTTGCATCTTAGCATGCCACACAGGCAATTCACGCTATGCAACCGATATTAATCACACAGAATGAAATCCGATGTCAGATACACATCCATTTACAAGTCCGTTCTGCGTCTGAACGAAACCGGAGGAACCTTATTCCTCGCATATGCATCGATCTCCAAGTACATCCGGACGACCACTAACTGATTCCCTCCTCTTGGGTGTACGACCCAATCAAGATCATCAGTAATTATCCAAACGACGTGAAGATCTCCGGTCTTCAACCACCGTCTTCATCTTCGACTTATCATCGTATCATTTATTCAGAATGGGATAAACCCGGGCTTTCCGAATAACTCGCGTATATAATAAACAAGTGTTACACAAACACAATATACGCCTCATTCCAAATCATCAGTGGCTAACCGTAAATTAGTAAGAGAACAATTCCCCAAATATTAACCCCGAAGGCCGAAACCAACATCAGATCAATACACAGGAAACCATTCTTCTTAACTAACCTACAGTTAGTTTCTAAACTTCACATTCTTAGGGAAAGGTTCCCATTAATTTTATCAAAGATAAATTCTTTAAATTTATTCTTTAATCTTCTTTTGAATATCAATTCAATCTAGTCGGGATTAGCAAACCACACCGAAGTGATCATTTATTTTATTTCCCAATCCCAACCTATTCATCCCTTGAAGTAAAACTGGCCATACTTCATATCTAACACCACGGTGTTATCGGTAAATTCAATTACCACTTCACGTTCAAATCTAATTAATGATTTAACTATCGCCTGGAGCAAAACTGGTGATACTCCATTCTCGATCATTTCAATGTAACTAAAGATTCATTAAAACTTCACTTAGTTTTAATCTTTAACTTGGTTAAAGAATCAATGTCATTTAAAACACGGTTCACGACAAACCCCAAAATCACATCACATTTCAATCAGTCCCTAACCGTAAATTAGCAAGTGAGCAATTCCCTAAGTATTAACCCCGAAGGCCGAAACCAACATCAGATCAATACCCAAGAAACCATTCAACTTAACTAATCTCCAGTTAGTTTCTGAATTTCTTAACTCAGTTGGGTCTAAGAACAGTACTATTGAAGATACCGTTCATGACAACCCAAAGTCACATTCCATTAATTATCGGGTTAAAGAACAATTGTTATTTAAGACGCTGTTCACGATAAACCCAAAAATCAATACCAATTCAATTCCAATTAAATATTATTTAATTGGTACACTTCATTAAATCTAAACAAAAAGATTTAATCTTTTTCTCAACTGGGCTTAAGAACAGCGTTAATGAAGACACCATTCACGACAAAACCCAAATCACATTTGATATTAAATACAAGGCTCTAAATAGAAAATATATCGGCTTATATTCAATATCAAATTCTACGACCAATAAATATCGTATTGGAAATAACGATATATATATATATATATATATATATCTTTCAAATTTCCATAACAATATCTGTATAATCACGAAATCCAACTTCGAAATATTCCAAAGACAATTTCGATTCAAATCCATTCCAATTCAATTAATGGAAATTCTGGTTTCTTTTAAAACCATTTCAAATCCAATTTATTTATTTTAAAAATAAATAGAATTATAATTCTAGTTCCAAACTAGTTCATTTCGATAAAAATCTATTTTTATCTTTTCAAATATGGAGTTTTTCATCCCAATTCTTCCCAAATCATTTCTTATGATTTTACACAAATTATTACTATTTTTAATAATTTTATCAAGGCTCGTACAGTCGATTTCCATCAACGGCCATCGAACTGCACTTACAGCGACCTTTTCCAAATTTAATTTCAACATAATTCCAAATCCAACCGTTATATATCAAATCTCTAATATTAATTAGAAAGCTCTTTTCGATACGAACCCAACGGTTCCGGTTTTAGGAGAATCTGACGGTCGGATCTCCCGCAATTTCCATTCGAAGTCAATGGTCGAAATTCACGAACTGCCGCAGCGCGGCGCGTTCTATTCAGGCCATTATATATATAATATATATATATATATTATATTTCGTTGATTTCCTTTTAAAACGTATTATATAAATCGTTTTAAATTCGTTTTCAAAACGATTTCAACTTCCATCTCAAATTCAAATCAAAATTGAATTTTCCATATTAAATTCGTTTTAATTTCATTTCAAATCGATTTAATTCGAATTTCCATTCATTTCAATTTAATTCGAATTTCAATTCATTTCAATTCGAATTTTGATTCAATTCAATTTAATTCTATTCAATTTAATTCGAATTTCAAATCATTTCAATTTTCATTGAAAAAAGGAATAAAATCGATATAAATATCGTTCACGTCTAAATGGAGCAAATCTAATCAACACGTCTTCATATATTTCTACTTTCAAATATTCTATTTCAAATATTTCTTTTTCAAATATTTCTATTTCAAATATTTCTTTTTCAAATATTTCTATTCAAATATTTCTATTCCAATATTCTTATTCAGATATTTCTATTCAAATATTTTATTTCAAATATTTCTATTTCAAAACTGGAATGAGGCCCAATCAATTACCATATAATGTTAATTATATGGATTTTCTACAACACATGTATAAAATAACAACGATAAATAATCAACCATCATCCAGAGTGCACCCCACAACTGCATAAGCATTAAATATAAATAATTAGCGCTTACATAGTCTGTCAATCCATCGATTGACATACAACTAAACAATCGGGATTAGTGTACGTCAAATCTCATTGCAATACCCGTGTGGGGTTTCAAATCAACAATCACAGATTTTATTTGTGCAGTTGGGCGATGTGTAAAATCTGCCGTCCTAATAAATATCAGTCAAATGTGTGTATATAAACAAATCGTCCGATTTGTTTATATTTATTTCATTTTAAATACACGTTAAAAATTCTATTTTCAACTATAAAATATTTTTAACTATATAAATATTTTATTTCATATCACATCACACAATCAACTACACATCAAAATCAAACAAACAAGCATACAAGCCGTACATGGTCTGTGGACGACGGGTGTCGGGTGCTACTAAACACCGTCTGCTTCCTAGTATATATTTTCAACTAGAAATTTAAATTAAAGGTGAGGAGTTCTCACCCAAGCTATACCAAACTCCATGACTCTTCATATGTAGAAGTCTTCGTCGTGCTCGCCTTTTGTCAATTTCGTCGTCTGTAGCCACTACATATATAAAAATAACATTTTTATATTGTTGATATGTATATAAAAATCACATTTTTAATTCGCTCTATATGGATAAAAATCACATTTTTATACCGCTACTATATAGATAAAAAATTTATTTTTACACCACTACCATATAGATAAAAATTCTATTTTTATATCGCTACTATATAGATAAAAATTCTATTTTTACATCGCTACTATATAGATATTTTTTTTTTGCTATTTTTATAACAAAACTGAAATTTTTCCCCTAGCTTTTTATATATAAAATTAAGAAAAAGAAAACGTAATTATATAAAATAAAATAAATAAATTAAAATTTACTGTCTTCAGCGAATGGAGAGGTCCACCGTCGGTCGGGGATGGCCTGGGGGCGGCGCCGGCGTCGGACGAGGCGAGGGGGGACGGCTGAGGCGGTGGCAAGGGTGGAGCGAGCGCGCTGATCGAATCGGTAGGGGGGTCTTCGTGCGTTGGAGAAGAAGAAGGGGAGGAAGGGGGTCCGAGGGGGGGATGGCTGAGCAAGCGGACGGCGCCTCAGAGTGGGGGCGGCGCGTCGTGCGGCGGTGGTAGATGGGGCCCGCGCTGTAGTCGATTAGGGTTCTATTTTTTTTTATTTGTCGATTTGAATAATTGAAGGGGGAGGAGAGAGATAAGAGGGAGGAGTGTATATATTATAATATATATATTTCATAATTTTAATTCAAAAAGTAACTTTTAATTTCGACCTCTAAACGAGACCCACCGCATGTTGTCCCTAGCTAATTACCCCCATTCCGAACACAATGGGATATGTATCGTAGGCTGATTCGCTCATTTCGATCAGTTTTCGTCAAAATCAAAATATAACAATATATATTGAATTTGAACGCGCATTTCATTTTACTGGGGTCACATACTAACTCGAAAAATTCCAGAAAAATATTTTTTAGCTTCGTATTAACGATACGGTCCTAACAAAACTAATTTCGTCAGATTCTGAGGCCGTTTGAAAAATGGTTATTTTCCAATCGATTAAAATCAACTGAAACTAGTCAAACGCGTTTTACTTTGCCACACTCACATGTTGATTCGAAAAATTACAAAATTTGAAACCTAGCAATAACTTGACATCACGGATCCAACAAAAGTGGTTTCGTCGAAAACCGAGGTCGTTTGCAAAATGGCTATTTTTAAGGGCTAAAATTCCATAGCGACTATTCTGAATTTTCAACTGGGCATAACTTTTTATTCCCGCTATGAAATTTCAATTTTTCGGATTCGTTGGAAAGATATTCTCAAATAAATTCTAATATCTTTGGTTTCACTAAAATCCAGTTTATTTTGCACCCGGTACATTCATTTGATGTTTGAAATCGAATTTTCAAACTACTGCGCCATTTCAGGCTCGTTATATAATTAAAATAAATTTATTCGTTTTAACTTCGTCGAAAATAAATTTTTCGTCGTTATTATTTAAAATAATTCATTTTAAATAATCAAAATTCGTTAAAATAGCCAAAATAAATTTTTTAAATTGGCTCGGATTTCCGGGTTATTACAATCTCCCCCACTTAAAACTTTTCGTCCCCGAAAAGGAACAAAGCCGAAAGTTGTTTAACTAATCAACTCAACTTCCAGTATTTTCACTACGGCTTAAGTTCTTCAACTTTTCAGTTTCTAAGAAATTTTCAAATTTTTCAAAAATTTTGCTAACACCCTAATTTTTCGAAAAATTTCGCCATAACCTCCCCTGCACCGGGGACTTCGGGTTATTTCTTATAGCCTCCCATGGCCTTCTTCAATCCAAAAGAAAAGGAAAAAGCCAATCGGCTCATAAAATCATCATCACCCAAACAAAACAGTAAATTATGGTAAACATGTACCTATTTGTCGGGCAAACAATTTTATTCTTCTGCTCTAGACTCCTTGCTATGACCTGTTCAATAGATATACATTTACTATGCATGAAAATGCGACTAATTTTCAATACAATTTACTATTTGATATAATTTGGCTAAAGGTTCAACATTTAATTAATCAAACTATAATCAAACAACACAACAAGCAATCAATTAGTTGATTAGCTTTTGAAATTCATAACTTTGATATATAGTCAAAAATCACATTTTTGATGCCAAATCACAACAATAAGCCCTATCTAGTTTCGGTTCTCACACCAGTCAATTGGAAATATATAGAAATCTCACTTTCGAAACTCGAAAATAAATACTGGCGATGGTCCCCCGTCACCAGAATTATCCCCGGGCAACTAGAGTGTGATTCTATAACTATCCAGTACATTAAAACTTCGAATACACATTTGCAAGGGGTATATGCAAAATCTTTATATATTGGATTGTTCCAATTAATTTAATATAAATATTCAAATACGTATAAAACGATTTAAATTTCAAAACAAAAATTGTTTTCATTTTTATTTTAAAAAACAACACTCTTCACACCCGTTCTAGGATACTACTGATCCCATCTCTAACGAGTCATTCCCATTGGATATTACTAATCCAATTTCTGATGAATTCTTTCGTATGGTTCTAACGTGTCTTGTTCTCTGAGCTTTGTAAACCAAAGCTCTGATACCACGATGAAACGACCCGAAATCCGCCTTACGGGAAATCCCGGATTGAGTTGAGAAAGAGCCACAAAAGAACGCAGACGGAAGAACATTTCATTGTTAATTACAACAATTCCATCAAATTACAAGAATATACAGAGTATGGATAAATATTACACAGAAATATCAGAGATTTAAATTACATTTAAATACATCGCAGTGGAAAATAATACAAAACACAACTAGAAGTAATACACGGATACAGTGCTTTCCGAGTATCGTTCCAACTGTAAATCAGGATCCTGTGAATATAAATATGCAAAACCAAAACTACTAGCTGCCCGTGTCGAAATAAGGGCACCCAGAGTTTAGGTTAAAACAATAAACTCCAGGTCAGTCATGTGACTGGTGTGAGAACTAAAACAGTTATTAATCTTTATTTTAAAGTTAGATAAATCAAGGGACCACGCCGTATAACACGGAACGGGTTTTCTCCCAAGAATACCTGTGCAGAAAACAACATCGCAATGCTAAATAAAGAACAATGAAGCTATTATAAGACCTAGGTCCTATCACACAATGCAACGCAAGCCAGGGGATAGGGTTTTCCCTTATAATAGCCAAACATGCTTAGTACGTTTCAAACAAATCATTTGATACTATTATAAGTGCATAGTGTATAAAACAACTTCAAATCATAAGTATCAATCATAGACGGCATGGGTACCATATATCATGTCGCCATACTAGTTCTACAATTAAAACCGCAAAATAACGTATTTGGAAGTTGGATTTCCATCTATGAACCGAGGCCAGGGATCGTCCTCAACCGATTCGAGACGCTCTAGCCCGTGTCTCAGGCAAGCGCGCAGGCAGGCCTTGGATCGTCAGGGTCGGTCCACCGATGTGGATTAAAATGCCTGAACACTGCGTTTCCCCATCCTATGGGGTGTCAATGAGCCAACAAATGACACCATCGGCTCTACATAGTCACCGATATATCCGAGGCGCCTCGCAACAGCAACAACCACATAAGTCAAACTCGTCAGGGCGTGTAAAACCACTGACGCCACGTCTAGCTAGAAGGAAACGCATGCCCTCCCAGAATTCCTGTCCCGTTTCTGGTCCACTACCGGGGTGTGAGGCTCGCGAATCAACACTACACAAAGCTATGCCACACAGGATGTGCTTTGATCCTCAACCACAAGACTCTGCTTTTCAACAGAAGCCTTGATCATTTGCATCTTAGCATGCCACATAGGCAATTCACGCTATGCAACCGATATCAATCACACAGAATGAAATCCGATGTCAGACACACATCCATTTGAAAGTCCGTTCTAGGTCTGAACGAAACCGGAGGAACCTTATTCCTCGCATATCCATTGATCTCCAAGTACGTCTGGACGACCACTAACTTATTCCCTCCTCTTGGGTGTACGGCCCAATAAAGATCATCAGTAATTATCCAAATGACGTGAAGACCTCCGGTCTTCAACCACCGTCTTCATCTTCGACTTATCGTCGTATCAGTTATTCAGAATGGGATAAACCCAGTCTTTCCGAATAACTCGCGTATATAATAAACAAGTTTTACACAAACACAATATACGCCTCATTCCAATTCATCAGTCGCTAACCGTAAATTTGTAAGAGAACAATTCCCCAAATATTAAGCCCGAAGGCCAAAACCAACATCAGATAAATACACAGGAAACCATTCTTCTTAACTAACCTACAATTAGTTTCTAAATTTCACATTCTTAGGGAAAGGTTCCCATTAATTTTATCAAAGATAAATTCTTTAAATTTATTCTTTAATCTTCTTTTGAATATCAATTCAATCTAGTCGGGATTAGCGAACCACGTCGAAGTGATTATTTATTTTATTTCCCAATCCCAACCTATTCATCCCATGAAGTAAAACTGGCCATACTTCATATCTAACACCACGGTGTTATTGGTAAATTCAATTACCACTTCACGTTCAAATCTAATTAAAGATTTAACTATCGCCTGGAGAAAAACTGGTGATACTCCATTCTCGATCATTTCAATGTAATTAAAGATTCATTAAAACTCCACTTAGTTTTAATCTTTAACTGCGTTAAAGAATCAATGTCATTTAAAACACGGTTCACGATAAACCCCAAAATCACATCACATTTCAATCAGTCCCTAACCGTAAATTATCAAGTGAGAAATTCCCTAAGTATTAACCTCGAAGGCCGAAACCAACATCAGATCAATACCCAAGAAACCATTCAACTTAACTAATCTCCAGTTAGTTTCTGAATTTCTTAACTCAGTTGGGTCTAAGAATAGTATTATTGAAGATACCGTTCACGACAACCCAAAGTCACATTCCATTAATTATCGGGTTAAAGAACAATTGTTATTTAAGACGATGTTCACGATAAACCCAAAAATCAATACCAATTCAATACCAATTCAATTCCAATTAAATATTATTTAATTGGTACACTTCATTAAATCTAAACAAAAAGATTTAATCTTTTTCTCAACTGGGCTTAAGAACAGTGTTAATGAAGACACCATTCACGACAAAACCCAAATCACATTTGATATTAAATACAAGGCTCTGAATAGAAAATATATCGGCTTATATTCAATATCAAATTCTACGACCAAAAAATATCGTATTGGAAATAACGATATATATATATATATATATATCTTTCAAATTTCCATAACAATATCTATATAATCACGAAATCCAACATCGAAATATTCCAAAGACAATTTCGATTCAAATCCATTCCAATTCAATTATTGGAAATTCTGGTTTCTTTTAAAACAATTTCAAATCCAATTTATTTATTTTAAAAATAAATAGAATTATAATTCTAGTTCAAAACTAGTACATTTCGATAAAAATCTATTTTTATCTTTTCAAATATGGAGGTTTTCATCCTAATTCTTCCCAAATCATTTCTTATGATTTTACACAAATTATTACTATTTTTAATAATTTTATCAAGGCCCGTACAGTCGATTTCCATCAACGGCCATCGAACTGCACTTACAACGACCTTTTCCAAATTTGATTTGGACATAATTCCAAATCCAACCGTTAGATTTCAAATCTTTAATATTCATTAGAAGGCTCTTTTCTATACGAACCCAACGGTTCCGATTTTAGGAGAATCCGACGGTCGGAGCTCCCGCAATATCCATTCGAAGTCAATGGTCGAAAATCACGAACTGCCACAGCGCGGCGCGTTCTATTCAGGCCATTATATATGTATATAATATATATATATATATATTATATATATTTCGTCGATTTTCTTTTAAAACGTATTATATAAATCGTTTTAAATTCGTTTTCAAAATGATTTCAACTTCCATCTCAAATTCAAATCAAAATTGAATTTTCCAATATAAATTCGTTTTAAATTCATTTCAAATCGATTTAATTCGAATTTCCATTCGTTCCAATTTAATTCGAATTTCAATTCATTTCAATTCAATTCGAATTTCGATTCTATTCAATTTAATTCGAATTTCAAATCATTTCAATTTTCATTGTAAAAAGGAATAAAATCGATATAAATATCGTTCACATCTAAGTGGCGCAAATCTAATCAACACGGCTTCATATATTTCTATTTTCAAATATTCTATTTCAAATATTTCTTTCTCAAATATTTCTATTTCAAATATTTCTTTTTCAAATATTTCTATTCAAATATTTCTATTCCAATATTCCTATTCAGATATTTCTATTCAAATATTTTATTTCAAATATTTCTATTTCAAAACTGGAATGAGGCCCAATCAATTACCATATAATGTTAATTATATGGATTTTCTACAACACATGTATAAAATAACAATGATAAATAATCAACCATCATCCAGAGTGCACCCCACAACTGCATAAGCATTAAATATAAATAATTAGCGCTTACATAGTCTGTCAATCCATCGATTGACATACAACTAAACAATCGGGATTAGTGTACGTCAAATCTCATCGCAATACCCGTGTGGGGTTTCAAATCAACAATCACAGATTTTATTTGTGCAGTTGGGCGATGTGTAAAATTTACCATCCCAACCAATATCAGTCAAATGTGTGTATATAAACAAATCGTCCGATTTGTTTATATTTATTTCATTTTAAATACACGTTAAAAATTCTATTTTCAACTATAAAATATTTTTAACTATATAAATATTTTATTTCATTTCACATCACACAATCAACTACACATCAAAATCAAACAAACAAGCATACAAGCCGTACATGGTCTGTGGACGACGGGTGTCGGGTGCCACTAAACACCATCTGCTTCCTAGTATATATTTTCAACTAGAAATTTAAATTAAAGGTGAGGAGTTCTCACCCAAGCTATACCAAACTCCATGACTCTTCATATGTAGAAGTCTTCGTCGTGCTCGCCTTTTGTCAATTTCGTCGTCTATAGCCACTACATATATAAAAATCACATTTTTATATTGTTGATATGTATATAAAAATCACATTTTTAATTCGCTCTATATGGATAAAAATCACATTTTTGTACCGCTACTATATAGATGAAAAAATTATTTTTACATCACTACTATATAGATAAAAATTCTATTTTTACATCGCTACTATATAGATAAAAATTCTATTTTTACATCGCTACTATATAGATAATTTTTTTTTGCTATTTTTATAACAAAAATGAAAATTTTCCCCTAGCTTTTTATATATAAAATGAAGAAAAAGAAAAAGTAATTATATAAAATAAAATAAAAAAATAAAAACTTACTGTCTTCAGCGAATGGAGAGGTCCACTGTCGGTCGGGGATGGCCTGGGTGCGGCGCCGGCGGCGGACGAGGCGAGGGGGGATTGCTGAGGCGGTGGCAGGGGGGCGAGCGAGCTGATCGAATTGGTGGGGGGGGGTCCTCGTGCGTTGGAGAAGAAGAAGGGTAGGAGGGGGGTTCGAGGGGGGGATGGCTGAGCTAGCGGACAACGCCTTGGGGGGGGCGTCGTGCGGCGGTGGTAGAGGGGGCCCGCGCTGTAGTCGATTAGGGTTCTCTCTTTTTTATCTGTCGATTTGAATAACTGAAGGGGGAGGAGAGAGATAAAAGGGAGGAGTGTATATATTATAATATATATATTTAATTATTTTAATTCAAAAAAGTAACTTTTAATTTCGACCTCTAAACGAGACCCACCGCCTGTCATCCCTAGCTGATTACCCCCATTCTGAACACAATGGGATATGTATCGTAGGCTGATTCGCTCGGTTCGATCAATTTTCGTCAAAATCAAAATATAACTCTATATATTGAATTTGAACGCGCATTTCATTTTACTGGGGTCACATACTAACTCGAAAAATTCCAAAAAAAAAAAATTCTAGCTTCGTATTAACGATACGGTCCTAACAAAACTAATTTCGTCAGATTCTGAGGCCGTTTGAAAAATGGCCATTTTCCAGTCGGTTAAAATCAACTAAAACCGGTCAAACGCGTTTTACTTTGCCACCCTCACGAATTGATTCGAAAAAATACGAAATTTGAAACCTAGTAATAACTTGACATCACGGATCCAACAAAAGTGGTTTCGTCGAAAACCGGAGTTGTTTGCAAAATGGCTATTTTTAAGGGCCAAAATTCCATAGCGACTATTCTGAATTTTCAACTGGGCATAACTTTTTATTCCCGCTATGAAATTTCAATTTTTCGGATTCGTTGGAAAGATATTCTCAAATAAATTCTAATATCTTTGGTTTCACTAAAATCCGGTTTATTTTGCACCCGGTACATTCATTTGAAGTTTGAAATCAAATTTTCAAACTACCGCGCCATTTCAAGCTCGTTATATAATTAAAATAAATTTATTCGTTTTAACTTCGTCGAAAATAAATTTTTCGTCATTATTATTTAAAATAATTCACTTTAAATAATCAAAATTCGTCAAAATAGCCAAAATAAAAAATTTAAATTGGCTCGGATTTCCGGGTTATTACAAAATTCATAAATAAAGAATGGCGGAGTGGAAACCAAAGTGAGACCTCCTTCTCACTTGAAATTATTTTATCATGTTATGGTATTCATGTATAAAAATATATAGAATTGCCAGTGTAGATTTTTATCAGTTTTAAATCATTATAAATTGTATACGGTGCATGTTAGCTCACCTCCCTCGTCCACAGACCATGGATGATTTAATTGACTTTATTGTGTGTTGATGTCATGCTGAAATGTTTAAAATATTAAAAATAATTTAATATTATTTTGTGGTAGTTGAAATTAAATTATAAATATCCATTTATTATTTAAACAGTGAAAATTGGTTAATTAGAAAAATAATTCAAACCGAATTAGAATTGGTTAAATTTTTTAACCATTAATTTATTTAAACTCACTGTTGTTGTTTGAAAACCCCACATGGGTATTGGGATGATATTTGACATTCACTAATCCCAATATTTAGTTGTATGTCAATCGATGGGTTGACAGACATTGATAAGCGTTATTTAAATATTTAATGCTTATACAGTTGTAAATTGCACTATGGATGTGAATTGACTGTTTGATGATTATTTATTATTATTGTTGAATACATGTGATGTATGAAATCCATGTAACTGAAATTATGTGGTAATTGATTGAATCGTATTCCAATCTAGAAACTACGAATATTTTAAAATAACAAATATTTTAAAATAAAGAATATTTTAAAATAATATTCAAAATATGATTTTGATGTTCGATTTGGGATGGACACGAAAATTTTAAAATATGGAAGCCGTACGCCATTTTTAACCTGAACGGGTTTATCGCTCGATTTTATTCATTTTATAATAAATATCGAAATGAAATGGATTTCAAAATCTAATATTTTGAAAATATTATCATTTTTGTATTATAATGATATGGAATATTCAATTTTGATTTAAAATTGAAAATGAAGTGGAAATCATTTTAAAATGAATTTATAAATGATTTATAAAATTTGTTTTAAATGGAAATCAACAATATATATATTATATATATTTAAATGGCTTGAATAGAACGCGCCGCGCAATGACCGTTCGCGAATTTCAACCATAAACTTCAAATTGACGTAACGGGAGATCTGACCGTCGGATTCTCCTAAAACCAGAACCGTTGGCTTCATATCGAAAAGATCTTTCCTATGATTATAAGTGATTTAAATTTGAATGGTTGGATTTTAAATTATGCCCAAATCAAGTTCAGAAAAGATCGCTATGGACACAGTTCGGTGGCCGTTATTGGAAATCGACTGAAATGGCGATATTAAAATTATTAAATATATGGAAAAATTGTGTAAAATCATAATAAATCATTTGGAAAGGGTTTGGATGAAATATTCCATATTTACAAAGATAAAATAGTCTTTTATCAAAATGAACTAGTTAATAACTAGATTAGAAATCTAATGGGTTTTAAATTAATAAATTGGATTTGAAAAGGGTTTTAATATAACCAGAAATTTCCAACGAATAAATTGGAATGGATTTGAATGAAAATGAACTTCGAAATATTTCAATATTGGATTCAGTGATTATACGGATACTGTTGAGGAATTTGGAAGATACAAATATCGTTATTCCCAATACAATATCCGTTGGTTTCAGAATTTGGTATTGAATATAAGCCAATATAATTTTTATTCAGAGCCTTATATTTAATATCAAATTGGATTTTGGGTTTGTCGTGAATGGTATCTTAAATAACACTGTTCTTAAACCCATTCGAGAAGAGAATAAATCTTTTAATTAAGATTTAGAGAAGTTTTCCAATAAATTAATATTTAATTGGAATTGAATAAAAGAATTGGATTTTTGGGTTTATCGTGGAAGGTGTTTTAAATAACACTCGTTCTTTAACCCAATTAATAGAAAAGATATGATTTGAAATTTACAAATCTGTTTATTAAGATTTAAAAGGAATTTTCCAATTTAATATAAGAAATTGGTATTGAATGGAATTCGATTTGGTGATAATCGAGATGAGCCTCTGTAAAGGAAGACGGGTACTATATATGGAATTTAAAAGGCTATGTCATTATTCCATTTATATTATTAGTTTGATACGTAAATTTATATTGAATATATATATTGATCTGTTTTTCGTAAAGATTCCATAGTTAATGGAAGGTGATTTGGGTTTATCGTGAACTGTGTTTTAAATGACATTGGTTCTTTAACCGATTTAATGACAGGATTAATTTTCCTAAAGTTGAATGATCATAAAGTAATGATTTTAGAGATTAAAACCAAGATGGAGTTTTAATGAATCTTTAATTAGATTGGAAAGTGAATGGGATAATTAAATTTATCAAATAAGAGAAATGATCGAGAATGGAGTACCACCAGTTTTACTCTGGGCAATAGTTAAATATTTAATTAGATTTGGAACGTGAAATGGTAATTAAATTTACCGATAACACCATGGGTGTTAGATATGATTATTACCAGTTTTGCTCCAGGGGATGAATTGGTTAGGATTGGAAAATAAATAAATGATTACTTGGGTAAAGCTCGATAATCCTGACTAGTTAATAAACCTTGTTTTGGTTTAGATGTCGAAAGGATATAATAAAATCTTTGGAAAATGATATCCAAAGGAAGATTTAAGAATGAGTTTAAAAGAATTTATCTTTGATAAAATTAACGGGAACCTTTCCCTAAAAATGTGAATATTTTAATAAAAGGATATTCTGAATTGGAATGACGCGTGTGGTGTGTTTTTATAGCACTTTATTATTAATTGTAAAATACACGAGTTATTCGGAAAGACCGGGTTTATCCCATTCTGAATAACTGATACGACGATTAAATATCGACGATGAAGATGGTTGTTGAAGACCAGAGATCTTCACATCATATGGATGATTACTGATGTCTTGATTGGGCTGATGCCCCGAGACATGGTAATAAGTGGTGATCATCCAAACGTACTAGGAGATCGACTAGATATGCAAGGATCTCTCTCTTGTATTGGACATATGGGACTAGGAATAAGGTGCCTCCGGTTTCGTTCTGACCCAGAACGGACTTGTAAATAGATGTGTATCTGACATTGGATTTCATTCTGTGTTGATTTATTTCTATTAAATATGTATCTGTTTGGTGGCGGAGGATTTATTCTCTTGCTTAACAACCTTCTCCGAGATGTACGAGCTTAGAGGTTATATATTGATAGACATCAATTGCATGGCATGAATTGTCAGTGTGGCATGCTGAGATACAAATGATCAAGGCTTTTGTTGAAAAGCAGAGTCTTGTGGATGATGATTAAAGCACAGCTTTAATTAGCATAGCTTTGTGTATATCGTTAATTCGCGTGCTTCACACTCCGGTATGAACCAAAAATGGGAGAGGACCTCAGGAAGGACATGCGTTTCTTTCTAGTTAGGAGTTGTGTCATGGTATGGAGCCCAAACATTTTAATTATGTGGTTGTTGGAAAGCGAGGTACCTCGGATTTGAGTCCCTAGTGGCTCTTGATGGTCGACATACTGACCAGATTTTATGTCCCATAGGGAAGGGAAACGTATTGTTCAGGAATTAATAATCCACTAAAGTAAGTGTGGACTGGCCCTGTCGCATCTAGGTGTAGTTGTGGCTGAATCCTAAGGCATAGGCTAGAGTGTCTTGAATCGGAAGGAAGATCCCTTGCCTTGGTTCATGATGGAAATGCAAATTCCAATACGACATTGTGCAGTTTTGATTGTAAAACTAGTATGGCGGCATAATATATGGTACCTATGTCGTCTATGATTGATACTTTTATATTTGAAGTTGTTTTGACACTATACACTTATAATAGTATCAAATGATTTGTTTTAAATGTACCAATCATGTTTGGCTATCAAATGATTTATTTTAAACGTACCAAGCTTGTGTTGCATTGTGTGATGGGACCTGAGTCTTATAATAGCTTCATTTTTTCAAAAAGCATTGCGTTGTTTTATTTAGACTAAGAATCATGTGGAGTAAGCCCGTCCCGTGTTATACGGCGTGGTCCCATGATTTCCCAACTTTTAAAGTAAAGATTTAATAACTGTTTTAGTTCTCACACCGGTCTCATGACTGACTCGGAGTTTATTGTTTCTACCTAAACTCTGGGTGCCATATTTTCCACATGGGCAGCTTGTAGTTTCGGTTTTCGTAGAGATTTCTTTACACAGGATCCTGGATTATAGCTGGAGCTATATTCAGAAAGCTTTGTATCCGTATATCTCTTTCAGTTGTTTCAGTTGCTATTTTCCGCTACGCATTTTAGTTATGTATTATTTTCCGCTGCTATTTAAATTCTTAATCTCTGATATTGTATTTCCAATGTGTAATATTTATTTATACTCTGCAATATTCTTAAACTCTGATGTAAATTGTGGTAATAGCAATGAAATGTTCTATTGTTGTGTTCTGATGCGTCGTGTTCTCAAAGCAATCCGGGCTTCCCGTAAGGGGATGTTTTGGTCGTTATAGAAAACATACCTTTATTGCCATCTTAAACATGTTATATCGGTGCAATTGTTTTTCTACAACGTTTTGAAATGTGCTATAGAACATCTATGACATCCGTTAATTGTTATAATATGTTGACATGCCATATTATTATAGCATCCGAACTCGCTACGAAATCATCGTATCAAGCTTTTATGACACATTGAAACACTATAGAAAATTCAATACTATGTAACATAGCATGTTTTATTGTTAATTAAACTTTATACTTCTTGCACAACATTTAGTACAGCACTAGCGTAATGCTATAGTATAAAAAAGCTGTAAGAATTTTCCTTTACATTACATGGTTAAAACGCTGTAAAAAATATTCTACTGCACTTTTTTGTTGCCATAACATTTAAAGTTTAGTTGCAATTTTCAATTCCACTAATATATGGTAACAATTAAAAAACCACATTTATCACATTAATGTAAGTACAAATGGAGTCATAATCCAAATCACAAAATATATATATCCATAATATTTCAGACATGAAGAATTACCTGACAGTAACAATATCATAGATCTTGAGGATCATCCTAACAGATGGTTAAGGTGCCCAACTGCATGCTAACCTAGAACCCACAAAGGGTGTTCGGATTTTCTAACGAGAATAGAAAAGACGGTTCTTCGACAATGGCGACATCCTATCCACCTTGTTCATCTTCTCGATCAAAAATCGCCTTTAATCATGATTCTAATTTCCGATCAGCTTATCCTCTCGATCTAAGTCAGTCTCAACAACATGCAATGCAAGGGAGAGTCGTGAACCAAAATATTTCCAAATTTCCAGATCTGAACTCGAGGAACCAATTTTCAGAATAAAGATCACATATGGATTCGATACAGCTTAACTTCTAGGTGCCCATCATAGACGGTAACATCAAATTAGCCGTTCATTGAATATTTAGCTAATAGGGCTAGTGAGACGTCCCGAAACCCCCCTGTCTTCGAGGCGACGGGAAAAACCGGATTGGTTTGAAATAAAGACTCATCAGAACATAAATATTAGAACATTTCATTGCTATAACAATAATATTACATCAGAGTACAAGAATATATCAGAGTTCAAATAATATATACAGTAGAAAAATATCAGAGATTAAATACATAATAGCGAAAAATATATACATAAATATAATGTGCAGCAAAAAACGTCAACTACCACAACTGAAAGAAATACACAGATACAAAGCTTTCCGAACATTGCTCCAGCTGTAATCCATAATCCTAGAGAAGGAAATATCTGCGAAAACCAAACTACTAGCTGCCCGTATGGAAAATATGGGCACCTAGAGTTTAGGTAGAAACAATAAACTCCGAGTCAGTCATGGGACTGATGTGAGAACTAAAACAATTATTAAACTTTTACTTTAAAATAAGGTAAATCACAGGACCATGCCGCATGTCACGGAATGGGTTTACTCCACATGAATCTCAGTTTAAAATAAAATAACGGAATGCTTTTTGGAAAATGAAGCTATTATAAGACTCAGGTCCCATCACACAGTGCAACACAAGACAGAGGATAGAGTTTTCCCTTATAATAGCCAAACATGCTTAGTACGCTTTAAAACAAATCATTTTTGATACTATTATAAGTGCATAGTGTATAAAACCACTTCAAGTATAAATATATCAATCATAGACGGCTTGGGTACCATATATCATGTCGCCATATAGGTTTACAACTAAAACCGTAAAGTTTCGTATTTAAAATTGGATTTCCATCATGAGTCAAGGCAAGGGATGTCTCCTTCCGATTTGGATCACCTCTAGCAAGATGACCCACGATCCCCCGTAGTTTACCCTTGGATCTTGCAGGGTCGATCCACACTTACTTTAGTGGATTAATTATTCGAGAACAATACGTTTTCCGGTCATATCGGATCTCCAAACAGGTCAATATGTCGACCCAATGAGCATATAGCCCTATATCCGATGCGCCTCGCAATCCATCATCCACATAAGTAAAAATTTCTGGGCCCCATACAATGACACAACTTTCAGCTAGAAAGAAACACATGCACTCCCTGTTGTTCCTAATCTCGTTTCTAACTCATACCGGGGTGTGAGGAACGCGAATTAACGTTATACACAAAGCTATTCTAATTAAAGCCGTTCTTTGATCATCAACCACAAAATTATGCTTTTCAACAAAAGTCTTGTTCATTTGCATCTTATCATGCCACATTGACAATCCACGCCATATGAAAGATGTCTATCAATATATAACCTCTAAGCTCGTACGTCTCAGAGAAGGGTGTTAAGAAAGAGAATAAATTCTCTTCCACTAAACAGATATATTTAATAGAAATCAGTCAACACGAATGAAATCTAATGTCGGACACACATCCATTTACAAGTCCATTCTGGGTCTGAACGAAACTGGAGGCACCTACTTTCTCGTCCCATATGTCCAATACAGGAGAGAGGTCCTCGCATATCCGGTCGATCTCCAAGTACGTATGGACGATCACCGGTTATTAACTTGTCTTGAGTGTACAGTCCAATCAAGACATCACTAATCATCCAAACGATGTGAAGATCTCCGGTCTTCAACCACCATCTTCATCGTCGACTTTTAGTCATCGTACTAGTTATTCAGAATGGGTTAAACCCGGTCTTTCGGAATAATTCACGTATTTTATAATTGATTATCAAGTGCTATAAAAACATACCATACACCTCATTCCGATTTAGAATATTCTTTTATTCAAATATTCACATCTTTAGAGAAAGGTTCCCATTAATTTTATCAAAGATAAATTCTTTTAAATTTTCTCTTTAATCTTACTTTTGATATCATTTTCAAAAGATTTTATTTTATCCTTTAACAATTCTAAACCTAATTAAGGTTTAAAACTAGTCGGGATTATCAAGCCTTTCCAAAATAATCATTTATTTTATTATCCTAATCCCAACCTATTCACTCCGTGGAGAAAAACTGGTAGTACTCCATATCTAATACCCACGGTGCTATCGATAAATTTAATTACCAATTCACGTTCAAATCTAATTAAAGATTTGACTATCGTCTGGAGTAAAACTGGTGATACTTCATTCCCGATCATTTCGTGAATTCGATAAATTTAATTATCCCATTCTCATTCCAATTTAATTAAAGATTCATTAAAACTCCAACGTGGTTTTAATATCATAAGTCATTACTTTATGATTATTCAACTTTAAGAAATTAATCTTTTCCTAAACTGGGTTAAAGAACCAATGTTATTAAAAACACGGTTCATAATAAACCAAAATCAACTTCCATTAAATATGGAATCTTTACGGAAAACACATCAATATATAATCGATATAAATTTCCGTATCAGACTAATAATTTAAATGTGATAATGGCAAAGCCTTTTAAATTCCATATAAAGTAATAGTCTTCCTTTATAGAAGCTGATCTCGATTATTACCAAATCGAATTCCATTCCGTTCCAATTTAATGTATTAAATTGGAAAACTTTACTTTGGAAATTTTCCATTAAATCTTAGTTAAAAGATTTATAAATTCCAAATCATAACTTCACTATTAATCGGGTTAAAGAACAAATGTTATTTAAAACCCAGTTCACGATCAACCCAAAATCCAATTTGATATTAAATACAGGGCTCTGAATAGAAATTATATCGGTTTATATTCAATGTTAAATTCTGAAACCAACAAATATCGTATTGGGAATAACAATATTTATATCTTCCAAATTTCCCAATAATATCTGTATAATCACGGAATCCAATATCGAAATATTCCAAAGATTATTTCCATCCCAAATCCATTCCAATTTGTTAGTTGGGAAATTTTGGTTATTTTAAAACCAGTTACAAATCCAATTTATTATTTCTAAAAATAATTGGATTATTATTCTACGTATTAACTAGTTCGTTTTTGATAAAAATATATTTTACCTTTTCAAAATTGGAATTTTTCATCCAAATTCTTTCCAAATTATTAATTACGATTTTACATAATTTTTTCATATTTTTAATAATTTTATTAAGGCTTTTGCAGTCGGTTTCCAATATCGACCACCGAACTGCATCCATAGCGACCTTTTCTGAAGTTGATTTGGATATAATTTGAAATCCAATCGTTTAAATTTAAATCTCTTATATTCATTGGAAAGATCATTTCGATTCGATTCCAACGTCTTCAATTTTAGGAGAATCCGACGGTCGGATCTCCCGTTACGTCCATTTGAAGTTTATGGTTGAAATTTGCGAACGGTCACTGCGCGACGCGTTCTATTCAAACCATTTAAAAACGGTTTTCATTTAAAACGTATTTTATAAATCATTTACAAATTCATTTTAAAACGATTTCAACTTCATTTACAATTTTAAATCAAATTTGAATATTCTTTATCATTATAATATTAAAGTGATAATATTTTCAAAATATCAGATATTGAAATCAATTCTTTTCGATATTCCTTATAAAATAAATAAAATCGATATAGAAATCCGTTCGAGTTAAAATGGCATTCAACTACTTAACTCCGCTTCATATATTTCAATATTTTTGTGTCCATCCAAAATCGGACATCAAAATCATATTTTGGTTCTTCACTGAATATTATTTTAAAATATTCGTTATTTCTGAATTGGAATCAGACTCAATCAATTACCATATTATTTTATTTATATCGATTCGTTACATCGCATGTATTCAAAAATAGTGATAAACAACTATTACACAGTCAATTCACATCCAAAGTGCAATTTACCACTATATAAGCATTAAATTATTAAATAACGCTCACCACGGTCTATCAACCAATCGATTGACATTCAACTATACACAAGGGCGATGTGTATTAATTATCATCCCCAGACCCATGTGGGGTTTTCATACAACAACAATCAATTTGAATAAATCATTGGTTGATAAATTTAACCAATTCTAATTCGATTCGAATTAATTTTCTAATTAGCCAACTTTCACTGTTTAAATTATAAATAAATGTTTATAATTTAATTTCAACTACCACATTAATGTTAACATTATTTTTAATATGTTCATCATCACAGTCAACACACAATATAGTCAATCAAATCATCCATAGTTTTCAAACAATGGTGAATGTGAACTAACAGGCACCGTACAACAGTTTAGGATGATTAAAACAGATAAAAATCAAAACTAGAAATTACTACATTCAGTTATAAAATAAATAATTGTACAAATATTTTAGTGAGAGAATTCTCACATTCGTTTCCACTCCGTAAGTATTTATTTCTGAATTTCTGTTTTGAACTAAATTAAACGACATTCAATTTAGCTTGAAATTCAACAAGCTCTATTTCTTTTCTGGTCAGTTCCATTGCGTAGTGTTCGAAGCCTCGATTCCAACGTGACTGAAATCGTCAGATTTGGACCTCGTATGAAAAAGATATGGCATTTATTACATTGGATAATTAATTAAAATAATTAATTAAACTAATTAATCACCCTCACCCTAGTTTAAACCTTCTGAAACCCGTCGCCCCCCTTTACTCGATATGAAAACCCCATCGCCGCTGCCACCACATTCACCTTGCCTCCGGTCAGACTCCGCTACGCGAACCGCCGCACCACCCACCTATGCCCTCCTCCACCTCGAGCTCGGTGCCCCCAATCGCGCCAAATACTGCTTCGAACGACGCTGGTTGGAGCTCGAAATTCGAGTGAAATACCGAATGAAAATCGATCATCCCCATATTGATTTGAAGATCAGGAGAAGCTTTTCCATTTTCGTGTATTAAGTTTTTGAAATTATTGAATGGATTGAGTGTAACTTGGGCTCAAACATCTCACGATTTTAGCTGTTTAAAATCATTCGTGGTGGTTGGAACGATAAGGAGAAAGTGAATTTAGGGTTAGGGATTTTGTAATATATATATATATATATTAGTATTATTTTATTTCCAAAAATAGAGATTTTGCATTCGAACTCCAAATCGAACCAAACGACTGTCGTTCCTAGCTAAATACCCCCATTCCGAACACAATGGATTTACCAAACGCGTTTAAATTTACTATGCTCACATATTAATTCCAAATATTATGAAATTTGAAACCTAGTAATAATTTGATATTCCGAATCCAACAAAAGTGGTTTCGTCGAAAACGGAGGTCGCTTGTAAAATGGCTTTTTTTAAGGGCAATATATTATTTAAAATATAAACAAATTCCCTAGCGACTATTCTAAATTTTAAACTGGACATAACTTTCAATTTATAAAGTGAAATCTCAGTTTTTTATTTAGAAAATTAAAGTTCAAAATATTCCAACGTTTCTTGTTTTATCCAATTCTGATTTATATTGAATTCTGCACATTCAATTGAAATTTAAAATCGAATTTTCAAACTACTGCGCCATTTCAAGCTCGTTTTATAATTAAAATAAATTTATATGTTCTAACTTCAATTTAAATAAATTTTAAATCATTAATTCTCAAAATAAATCATTTTAAATATTCAAAGCCCATTAAAATAGCTAAAATTAAAATTTTAAATTGGTTCAGAAATTCCGGGTTGTTACAATCTCCCCCACTTAAAATCTTTTCGTCCTCGAAAAGGAACAGAGCTGAAAGTCATTTAACTAACCAACTCAACTTTTATTCTGGCTTTCATTCTTCAACTTTTCAGTTTCTAATAATTTTCTAATTTCTCAAAAATTTGGCTGACACCCTAAATTTTCGAAAAATTTCGCTATAACCTCCTTTGTATGAGGAGGGTTTGAAAATTTTATTGGACTGTATTTAGCACCCAATAAATCAAGAAAAAGCATACACATGTTTTGTGGCCTATCTATGCCCACGGGAGACATGTAAAAGATCATAATCTCATACCTTGCCCAGCGTTGGAAATAAGTAATCCATGTGCCGTATCTAAAATCAAGAGAGACATGAATTATTGTCATCTTTAGACCCATGTGGGGTTTTTATTAAATCCTGCCCCGAGCACCTTTATATGTATTTTATTAATGTCCATAATCAGTCTTTTGTTCAACTTGTAACTCAGTCATCGCCATACGAGCATCTCGCTCGTATGGTAATCCCAACCTCGTCATATAAGCACCAGGTGCTTATATGGAATATGATATGATATGTTATCTTCATGCAGCCATACGATGTAGTTAATAATTTATTTGTTGCTATCCTATGGCATATTTTTTTAACCTCACATAGAACAACCATCACAATTCATCCAATTTCAATCACAGTAGTTTATACAATAAATAAATTTGCGCAACCAACTCATTAAGGTGCACCTGTTTGTCAGGCATGCAATATATTTCTCTACTCAACGCAAAGCCATTAACCTGCTCCACACACACACACACACACACACACACACACACACATATATATATATATATATGCATGTCTTTGTATGCAATTCCAATCAATTTTCAATTTAGTTCAATATTTGGCTCGATTTGGCTTTATTTATACTTCATTCTTTGTATTGGTTTTATCATTCCAACATTTTTATTAATCAAACTAATAATCACACATCACAACCAGTAATCAATTAATTGATTAGCTTTTCAAATATATAGCTTTTATATATAGTCAAAATCATATTTTTAGTGTCAAATCACAAACAATAAACTCTAGCTAAGTTTAGTTCTCACACCAGTCAATTGGAAATATGCAGATATCTCAATTTCGAAACTCAAACGTAAATGCTGACAATACTCGAGTAATCATCAGAATCATCTCTGGGCAACAAGAGCGTGATTCTATATCTACCCCATATATTTGAGACTTTGTATACACGTTTGCGAGGCGTATATGCAAAATCTTCATATACCGGATAGACCAAAATCAATATAAAATAAAATACTCAAATACATATAATAAGGCATAATTTTCAAAATTAAATTCATTTTCAAAATAATACTCTTTAAACTCATTTTAGGACATTACCGACCATATCTCTAAGGAGTCATTCTTATAGGATATTACTAATCCTATCTCTGATGGATTCTTTTGTTCAGTTCTAATATGTCTTATTCTCTAGCTTTGTAAACCAAAGCTCTAATACCAACTGAGACGTCCCAAAATACCCCGGTCTCCGAGGAGATGGGAAACATCGGATTGTTTTGAGAACACGACTCATCAGAACACAAACATTAGACCATTTCATTGCTATTATGACAATATTACATCAGAGTACAAGAATATACCAGAGTTCAAATAATATACAGCAAAAAAAATATCAGAGATTAAATTACATAACAGCAGAAAATATATACATAAATAAAATGTGCAGCGGAAAACATCAACTACCACAACTGAAAGAAATGCATAGATACAAAGCTTTCTGAATATAGCTCCAGCTGTAATCTAGGATCCAGGGAAAAGAAATATCTACGAAAACCAAACTACAAGCTGCCTATGTGGAAAATATGGGCATCCAGAGTTTAGGTAGAAACAATAAACTCCGAGTCAGTCATGGGACTAGTTTGAGAACTAAAACAGTTATTAAACTTTTACTTTAAAATAGGGTAAATCACGAAACCACGCCATATGTTACGGAACGGGTTTACTCCATCTGAATCTCAGTTTAAAATAAAACAACACAATGCTTTTTGGAAAATGAAGCTATTATAAGACTCAGGTCCCATCACATAATGCAACGCAAGCCGGAGGATATAGTTTTCCCTTATAATAGCCAAAAATGCTTGGTACGCTTTAAAATAGATCATTTTTTATACTATTATAAGTGCATAGTGTGTAAAACCACTTCAAATACAAATGTATCAATCATAGACGGCATGGGTACCATATATCATGTCGTCATATAAGTTTCAACAAAAACAGTAAAGTTTCGTATTGGAAATTGGATTTCCATCATGAGTCAAGGCAAGGGATGGCTCCTTCCGATTTGGATCACCTCTAACAAGATGACCCAGGATCCCCCGCAGTGAACCCTTGTGTAACAATTCAGAATTCCTAAACCAATTTGGAATTTTTGTTTTAGCTATTTTGATGTGTTTTGAATATTTAAAATGATTTATTTTAAATGATAACGACTAAAAATTTATTTAAATCGAAGTTAGAACATATAAATATTTAATTTAATTAAAACGAGCTTGAAATGGTGCGGTAGTTTGAAAATTCGATTTTAAACTTTAAATGAATGTACAGAATGAAAAATAAGTCAGATTTCAATAAAACCAGAAACGTTAGAATCTGTTTAATTATATTTTTCTAATGAATGTGAAAAATTCGTATTTCGTAATATAAAGTGAAAGTTATGTCTAGTTTAAAATTCAAAATAGTCACTATGGAATTTATATATATTTAATATTATATATAGCCCTTAAAATAGCCATTTCGCAAACGACCTCCGTTTTTGACGAAACCATTTTTGTGGGATTCGGAAAGTCAAATTTTTGTTAAGTTTCAAATTTCATAATTTTTGGAATTAGTAGGTGAGCGTAGTAAATTTGAACGCGTTTGGCAAATTCAGTTTGAATTTAATCAACTAGAAAAGGCCATTTTTCAAACGGTCTCCAAATTCGACGAAATCAGTGTTAGGACTGTATTGTAAAAACATAGCTACATATAATTTTTCTATAATTTTTGGAGTTAGTATATGGCCTTGGTAAATTGAAATGTACGTTCAAATTCAATATTGACCATTATATAAATTTATATTTTAATTTTGATAAAAACTGATCGAAACAGTCGAATTGGCTCACGAAACATATCCCATTATGTCCGGAATAGGGGTATTTAGCTAGCGGTGATAGTCATTGGGTTTGATTTGGAGTTCGAATGCAAAAACATGTATTATTGGAATTAAAATAATAATAATAAATAATATATATATTAATAATTCTCCTAAACCCTAATCACTTTATAAAACCCGCCGCCAGCTACAATTTAATGGCCATGAGCTCACCGATAATCTTCCTCCTAAACTTAGAATCCACACCTCCATTCCACGAATTTTCAAAAGCCAAATTTTTCCACTCCACGAGAATGATAACTTCAATGGTCAAGATGATTTCTCATGAGGGTGTTCAATCAGATTTTGGCTTCAAAGCCACCGCTTTTGCACGAAATTTGAGAGGCCTGGGGAGCCTCGAGTGGGGCGCCGCCACTGGCGGTAGGTGAGGGACCAAGGGTGTCATCGGGGAGGTTTCCGATAAGGGACTAGTGGCCTGGAGATGAAGCGCGCATGTGGAGTTTTATGCAAGCTCGATGGGTTTTCTTCGTGTATTCCTGAAGGTGAAGAAAGATGAAATTAAGGGTAAAGTAAATCTTAGCCTAATTAATTATTAATTACTCTAAGTTAATTTAATTAATTTATTAAATGGTTAAACAATTATAACTTTTGCAAACGATTACAGAAATTGGCAAACCAAGCATTGTTGGAATCCTCTTGTCGAGCACTACACAACCGAACTGATTAGATGGAAAATGTAGCTAGCTACAACTTTTGATTAAATTAAACACGTCGTTTAATTTAATTAAAATAATCGTTATACAATGATTTCAAACCAATCGAGGTAAGGATTCTCTCACTAAAATTTCATACAGTTATTTAATTTATTTTATGACTGTAAATATATAGAAATTGCCAGTATTAATTTTTATCTGTCGTATGTTATTTATTTTTGGAGTTCAACACACGAATTCACACAAATAACATAAATTGGAAGCGATGTTTGGATATCAGCGATACTCTCATTTCATACTCCGCGAATGGCCACTTATGGCGCCGTTAGTGGCAATTGATTGTTGAGTATTTATTTTTATAGATGATTCGGTGATTTGTGTAGTGATTGTGATGATTAGCATATTAAAAATAATGTTAATATTAATGTGGTAGTGAAATTGAATTATAAATATCTATTTATAATTTAAACAGTAAAATTGGTGAATTAGAAAAATAATCCAAACCGAATTTGAATTGGTTAAATTTATTAACCAATGATTTATTTAAGTAGTTGTTGTTGTTTGAAAACCCCACATGGTTATTGAGATGATATTTGGCATACACTAATCCCGATATTTAGTCGTATGTTGATCAATTAATAGACAAACTGTGTCGAGCATTATTTATTTATTTTAATGCTTATACAGTTCTTGAATGCACTCTGGATGATGTTTGAATGTGTAATGATTATTTATCATTATTGTTGAATACATGCGATGTATGAAATCCATATAACTGAAATTATATGGTAGTTGATTGAGTCTCATTCCAATTCAGAAATAACGAATATTTTAAAATAATGAATTTTTTAAAATAATATTCAGTGAAGAATTAAAATATGATTTTGATGTTCGATTTTCGATGGACACGAAAATATTGGAATATATGAAGCCGAGTAGATAGATATCCGCCATTTTAACCCGAACGGGTTAATAGATCGATTTTATTCATTTTATAATGAATATGAAAAAGAATTGATTTCAAAAAGCTGATATTTTGAAAATTTTATCATTTTAATATTATAATGATACAGAATATTCAATTTTGATTTAAAATTGAAAAATGAAGTTGAAATCGTTTTAAAACGGATTTATAAATGATTTATAAAATACAATTTAAATAGAAATCGATGATATATATATTATATAAATTTAATGGCCTGAATAGAACGCGCCGCGCAGCGACCGTTCGCGAATTTCGACCATTAACTTCGAATTGGCATAACAGAGGATACGGCCGTCGGATTCTCCTAAAACTAAAACCGTCTGGTTTGTATCGAAAAGATCTTTCTAATGAATATAAGAAATTTAAATTTAAACGGTTGGATTTCAAATTATGTCCAAATCAATTTCAGAAAAGGTCATTATAGATGTTATTCGGTGGCCGTTATTGGAAACCGACTGTAAGGGCTTTAATAAAATTATTAAAAATATGGAAAAATTCTGGAAAATCATAATAAATGATTTGGAAGATTTTTGGATGAAAAATTCCAAGTTTGGAAAGATAAAAATATATTTTTATCGAAATGAACTAGTTATTAACTTGAATAATAATCCAATGTTTTTAAATAAATAAAATTGGATTTGCAAGTGGTTTTTGAAATGTATAGAATTTTCCAACTTATGAATTTGAAAGGATTTGAACAGGAATAGTCTTCGAAATATTTCGATATTGGATTCCATGATTATATGGATATTGTTGAGGAATTTGGAAGATATAAATATCGTTATTCCCAATACGATATTTTTTTGTTTCAGAATTGGATATTGAATATAGGTCGATAAAATTTCTATTTAGAGCCTTGTATTTAATATCGAATTAAATTTTTGGTTTGTTGTGAACTGTGTTTTAAATAACATTTGTTCTTTAACTCAATTAACAGTGAAGATATGCTTTGGAATTTATAAATCTTTCTAATAAGATTAATAAGAATTTTCCAAAGTAAAGTTTTCCAATTTAATATATTAAATTTGAATTGAATGGAATTCAATTTGGTAATAATCTAGATGAGCTTCTGTAAAGGAAGACCATTACTGTATAAGGAATTTAAAAGGCTTTACCGTTATTGCATTTATAGTATTGATTTGATACGGAAATTTATATCGAGTATATACTGTTATGATTTCCGTGAAGATTCCATTTTAATGGAAGGGGATTTGGGTTTATCATGGAATGTGTTTTTAATAACATTGGTTCTTTAACCCTGCTAAAGACGAGATTAGTTTCCTAATAAGTTGAATAATCATAAGTAATGATTTTTGGATGATTAAAACTAAATGGGGTTTTAATGAATCTTTAATTAGATTAAAAGTGAGAATGGGATAATTAAATTTATCGAATTCATGGAATGATCGAGAATGGAGTACCACCAGTTTTACTCCTGGCGACAGTTAAATCTTTAATTAGATTTGAACGTGAAATGGTAATTAATTTTATCGATAACACCGTAGCTGTTAGATATGGAGTACTACCAGTTTTGCTCCATGGGATGAATAGGTTGGGGCTGGAAAATAAAATATATGGTTACTTCGGTAAGGCTCGATAGTCCCGATTAGTTGATAAAATCTTTTGAAAATGATATCCAAAGGAAGATTAAAGAATAAATTTAAAAGAATTTATCTTTGATAAAATTAATGGAACCATTCCCTGAAGAAGTGAATATTTTAATGAAAGAGCATTCCTAATTGGAATGAGGCGTATGATGTGTTTTTATAGAACTTGATTACTGATTATTACATACATGAGTTATTTGGAAAGACCGTGTTTATCCTATTTTGAATAACTAATACGATGACTAAAAGTCGACAATGAAGACGATGGTTGAAGATCGGAGATCTTCACATCGTTTGGATGATTACTGATGTCTTGATTGGGTTGTACATCCAAGACAAGGTATTAAGTGGTGATCGTTCGGACGTACTTGGAGATCGACTGGATATGCGAGGACCTCTCTCTTATGTTGGACATATGGGACGAAGAATAAGGTGCCTCCGGTTTCGTTTAGACCCAGAACGGACTTGTAAATGGATGTGTGTCTGATATTGGATTTCATTCCATGTCGATTGATTTCTATTAAATATATATCTATTTGGTGGTGGAGAATTTATTCTCTTGCTTAACACCCTTATCTGAGACATACGAGCCTAAAGGTTATATATTGATAGACATTAGTTGCATGGCGTGGATTGTCAGTGTGGCATGCTGAGATGCAAATGATCAAGGCTTTTGCTAAAAAGAAGAGTCTTGTGGATGATGATCAACGCACGATTTTAAGTAGCAAGGCTTTGTGTATATCATTAATTCGCGAGCCTCACACTCGGTATGAGTTAAAAACGGGATAGTGACCATAGGGAGAACTTACGTTTCTTTCTATCTAGAAGTGGTGTCATGGTATGGAGTCCACACATTTTTACTTATGTCGATGATGGATTGCGACGCACCTCGGATATAGGGCTATATGCTCATAGGGTCAACGTACTGGCCTGTTTGGAGGATCGATAGGACCGGGAAACGTGTTGTTTAGGAATAACCAATCCACTAAAGTATGTGTGGACCGGCCCTACCGTTCACAGGGTTGCCCCTGGGTATGTAATCCTGAAGCATTTGCTAGAGGGTCTCGAATCGGTGAGGAGCCATCCCTTGCCTCGACTCATAGATGGAATCCAATTTCCAATACGCGATTTTTTGGTTTTAGTTGTAAACCTATATGGCGACATAGTGGGATGGGGCGCTTATGCCATCTATGATTGATACATTTATATTTGAAGTTGTTTGATACACTATGCACTTATAGTAATATCAAATTATTTATTTTAAAACGTACCAAGCATGTTTGGCTATTATAAGGTAAAACTCTATCCAACGGCTTGCATTGCATGGTGTGATGGGACCTGAGTCTTATAATAGCTTCATTTTCCGAATAGCATTGCGTTGTTTTATTTTAAACTGAGATTCATGTGGACCAAACCCGTTCTGTGTTATACAGCGTGGTCCAGTGATGTCCCAACTTTTAAAGTAAATATTTAATAACTGTTTTAGTTGTCACACCAGTCCCATGACTGACTCGGAGTTTATTGTTTGTACCTACACTCTGGGTTCCCATATTTTCACATGGGTAGCTAGTAGTTTTGGTTTTCGTAGATATTTATTTTCACAGGATCTTGGGTTACAACTGGAGCTATATTCGGAAAGATTTGTATCCGTGTATTTCATTCTGTCGTGGTAATTGATTTATTTCCGCTGTGCATTGTATTTATATATTTTTATTTCCGCTGCTATGTATTTTAATCTCTGATATTTTTCGCTGTAAATTGTTATTTTGTACTCTGGTATCTTGTACTTCGATGTAAATTGTTGTAATAGTAATGAAATGTTCTTCGGTTTGTGTTCTGATGCGTCGTGTTCTCAAAGCAATCTGTTATTTCCCATCTCTTCGAAGACCAGGGGATTTCGGCTCGTTAAAGTTGGTATCAGAGCTTTGGTTTACAAAGCTAGAGAACAAGGCACATTAGAACCAAACGAGAGAATTCATCAGATAGGATTAGTAATGTCCTATAAGGATAACTCGTTAGAGATGGGATCAGTAACATCCTAGAATGAGTGTGAAGAGTGTTATTTCTAAAATCAAATTTAATTTTAAAAATTATACCTTATTATACGTATTTGTGTATTTTATTTTATGTTGAATTTGGACTATCGAGTATAAGAAGATTTTGCATATATGCCTAGCTAGCGTATGTATGAAGTCTCAAATAACTGGATAGATATAGAATCACACTCCAGTCGCCCGGGGATGATTCTGATGATGAGGCCTCATCATCAGTGTCTATGTTCGAGTTTCGAAAGTGGGATATCTATATATTTCCAATTGACTGGTGTGAGAACCAAAAAATAGTTAGAATTTATTGTTTGTGATTTGACATTGAAAATATGATTTTTTTGATTATATATAAAGTTATATATTTGTAAAGCTAATCAATTAATTTATTGCTGGTTGTGATGTTTGATTATTTGTTTAACTAATTAAAAAATTGGAACAATAAAACCAATAAGAAAATGAAAGGTAAATTTAGCCAAATCAAATCAAATATTGAACTGAACTGAAAATTGATTGAAATTGCATATATGTACATGTAGATATATTGAACAGGTCATAGCAACGAAGCTAAGAAGAAGAATAAAATCGTATGCCCGACAAATAGGTACGTATTTACTATATTCATTGGGTTTGATGATTTTATGAGTCGATTGGCAAGCCTCTTGGGTTTTTCTTTTTCTTTCTGATTGATGAGTACCCTGTGAGGCAAGTTGCGGTTTTACCGATCAGCCCGTACAAAGGAGGTTATGGCAAAAAAATTCGAAAATTTAGGGTGTTAGCCAAATTTTTGAGAAATTAGGAAATTCATAGAAACTGAAAAGTTGAAGAATGAAAGCCAGAATGAAAGTTGAGTTGGTTAGTTAAACAACTTTCAACTTCGTTCCTTTTCGAGGACGAAAAGATTTTAAGTGGGGGAGATTGTAACAACCCGAAATTTCTGAACCAATTTGAAAATTTTATTTTAGCTATTTTAATGTGTTTTGAATATTTAAAATGACTTATTTTAAATAATAATGACTAAAAATTTATTTAAATCGAAGTTTGAACGTATAAATATTTATTTTAATTAAAACGAGCTTGAAATGGCGCAATAGTTTGAAAATTCGATTTTAAACTTTAAATGAATGTACAGA
Source organism: Allium sativum (assembly GCA_030737875.1). Lineage (NCBI taxonomy): Eukaryota > Viridiplantae > Streptophyta > Magnoliopsida > Asparagales > Amaryllidaceae > Allium > Allium sativum. The sequence goes on along the minus strand of CM060910.1, from coordinate 417,678,770 downwards.
ATGAAAAATAAATCGGATTTCAATAAAACCACAAATGTTAGAATCTGTTTAATTATACCTTTCTAACGAATGTGAAAATTTCAGATTTTATAATATAAATTGAAAGTTATGTCCAGTTTAAAATTCAGAATAGTCGCTATGGAATTTATATATATATATATATATAATATTGCATATAGCCCTTAAAAATAGCCATTTCGCAAACGACCTTCGTTTTCGATGAAACCACTTTTGTTAGACCGTAATGTCAAATTATTATTAAGTTTCAAATTTCTTAATTTTTGGAATTAATATGTGAGTGTAGTAAATTTAAACGCGTTTGGCCAATTAAGTTTGAATTTAATCAACTAGAAAAAGGTCATTTTTCAAACGTTCTTCAAATTATATGAAATTAGTTTTGTTGGGAACGTATTTTAAAACATTGTTAGATATAATTTTTTTGTGATTTTTGGAGTCAGTATGTGGCCCGATAAATTAAAATGTACGTTCAAATTCAATATTGACCATTATGTTAATTTATATTTTTATTTTGATAAAAACTGATCGAAACAGTCGAATTGGGTTACGAAACATATCCCATTGTGTCTGGAATAAGGAAATTTGGCTAGGCGCGATAGTCGTTGAGTTTGATTTGGAGTTTGAATGCAAAAACATGTATTATTGGAACTAAAATAATAATAATAATAAATATTATATATGTTAATAATTCTCCTAAACCCTAATCACTTTATAAAACCCGACGCCAGCTACAATTTAATGGCCACGAGCTCACCGATAATCTTCCTCCCAAACTCAGAATCCGCACCTCCATTCCACGAATTTTCAAAAGCCAAATTCTTCATCTCCACAAGGTTGATAACTCCAATGGTCAAGATGATTTCTCGTGAGGAGGTTCGATCAGATTTTGGCTTCAAAGCCGCCACTTTTGCACGAAATTTGAGAGGCCAGGGGAGCCTCGAGTGGGGCGCCGACACTGGTAGTGGGTAAGGGGACCAAGGGCGTCATTGGGGAGGTTTCCGATCAAGGACCGGTGGCCTCGAGATGAATCGCGCATGTGGAGTTTTGTGCGAGCTCGACGGGTTTTCTTCGTGTATTCCTGAACATGAAGAAACAATGGAATTAAGGGTTAAGTAAATCTCAGGCTAATTAATTATTAGTTACTCAAGTTAATTTAATTAAGTTATTAAATGGTTAAACAGTTATAACTTTTGCAAACGATTACAGAAATTAGCAAACCAGGCATCTTGGAATCCTCTTGTCGAGCACTACACAACATAACTGATTAGATGGAAAACGGAGCTAGCTATAACTTTTGATTAAATTAAACATGTCATTTAATTTAATTAAAATAATCATTATACAACGATTTCTATACAATCGAGGTGAGAATTCTCTCACTAAAATTTTATACAATTATTTAATTTATTTTATGACTGTAAATATATAGAAATTGCCTATATTAATTTTTATCTATCGTATGTTATTTATTTTTGGAGTTCAAGGCATGAATTCGCACAAATCACATAAATTGAAATCAATGCATAGATATTAGCGACACTCGCATTTCTTACTCCGCGAATGGCCACTTATGGCGCCGTAAATGGCAATTGGTTATTGAGTATTTATTTTTATGGATGATTTGGTGATTTGTGTGGTGATTGTGATGATTAACACATTAAAAATAATGTTAATATTAATGTGGTAGTGAAATTAAATTATAAATATCTATTTATAATTTAAACAGTAAAATTGGTTAACTAGAAAAATAATTCAAACCGAATTTGAATTGGTTAAATTTATTAACCAATGATTTATTTAAATAGACTATTGTTGTTTGAAAACTCCACATGGGTATTGGGATGATATTTAACATACACTAATCTCGATATTTAGTTGTATGTCGATCGATTGATTGACAAACTATGGTGAGCGTTATTTATTTATTTTAATGCTTATACAGTTGCAGAATGCACTCTGGATGATGTTTGAATGTGTAATGATTATTTATCATTATTTTTGAATACATGCAATGTATGAAATCCATATAACTGAAATTATATGGTAATTGATTGAGTCGCATTCCAATTCAGAAATAACGAATATTTTAAAATAACAAATATTTTAAAATAATATTCAGTGAAGAATTAAAACATGATTTTGATTCCGATTTTGGATGGACATGAAAATATTAGAATATATGAAGCCGAGTAGGTAGATATTCGCCATTTCAACACGAATGGGTTTATCGATCGATTTTATTCATTTTATAATGAATACAAAAAAGAATTGATTTCAAAATCTAATATTTTGAAAATTTTATCATTTTAATATTATAATGATACGGAATATTCAATTTTGGTTTAAAATTGAAAAATGTAGTTGAAATCGTTTTAAAATGGATTTATAAATGATTTATAAAATACGATTTAAATAGAAATCGACGATGTATATATTATATATATTTAATGGCTTGAACAGAACGCACAGAGATGGAAACAACGCTCGTAAGGAGTCCTATTGAAACCAAGAAATATAGGCATGCCTGCCATCCACACCAGAATAGATGGTGTTTTCCGAAAAACCCTGCTAGTGGAGGAAGACCCCCTAGGGATAAGAGACATAGGGCTAAAGAGAGAGCCAAAAAAGGATCTTTCGTGTATAATCCTGCACAGGAACCGTTCGCGGATTTCGACCATTAACTTCGAAATGGCATAATGGGAGATTCGACCATTGGATTCACCTACAATCAGAATCGATTGGTTCTTATCGAAAAGATCTTTCCAATGAGTCTAAGAAATTTAAATTTAAACGGTTGGATTTCAAATTATGTCCAAATCAATTTTAGAAAAGGTCGTTATGGATGTCGTTCGGTGGCTGTTATTGGAAACCGACAGTTCGATAGCCGTTATTGGAAACTGACTGTAAGAGCCTTAATAAAATTATTACTCCCTCCAGTTCATAATATAAGTCGTTTTAGAGATTTCCACGGGAATTAAGAAAAAATCCAAATGCTTCTTTTTGGTGGGTAGGTTCCTTTTTTCATGCAAAATTAAGTTACTTTCTCTATTTCCAACTACAAAAAGTGGTTGTTGGGATTTCCTAAGGAGCCTCCTACTCACATGAGCCAGTAGAATTACTTCATAGCAAATCAATAAAGTAGGTACAATTTATTATGGGTGAAAATGGCTTATATTTTGAAAAACAAAAAACTTCACAAAACGACTTATATTATGGACTGGAGGGAGTAAAAATATGGAAAAATTGTGTGAAATCGTAATAAATGATTTGAAAATTTTAAGATGAAAAATTACAAGTTTGGAATGATAAAAATATATTTTTATCGAAATGAACTAGTTATTAACTAGAATAATAATCCAATGTTTTTAAAATAAATAAAATTGGATTTGTAAATGGTTTTTGAAATAAACAGAATTTTCCAATATATGAATTGGAAAATATTTGAATAGAAATAGTCTTTGGAGTATTTTGATATTGGATTCCGTGATTATATGGATATTTTTGAGGATTTTGGAAGATATAAATATCGTTATTCCCAATACGATATTTGTTGGTTTCGGAATTTGATATTGAATATAAGCCGATATAATTTCTATTTAGAGCCTTGTATTTAATATCGAATTGGATTTTGGGTTTGTCGTGAACTGTGTTTTAAATAACATTTGTTCTTAAACCCAACTAACAGTGAAGATATGATTTGGAATTTTTAAATCATTCTAATAACATTAATGGAAATTTTCCAAAGTAAAGTTTTCTAGTTTGATATATTAAATTGGAATTGAATGGAATTCGATTTGGTAATAATCGAGATAAGCTTCTGTAAAGGAAGACTGTTACTATATATGGAATTTAATAGCCTTTGTGGTTATTCCGTTTATAGTATTGATTTGATACGGAAATTTATATCGAGGATATACTGTTATGATTTCCATGAAGATTCTGTAACACCCCATGAATTCTATAACATTAAGCTTCACAAATTAAAGTGTAAATAATTCTACATGAAAGAATTAAGGGAAACAGGTTACACCATTGCGTTCGTCTCGGAATTCTGCTTAAGATATAGTCCGAGTTTGCGTGAATCGGACACCGTATAAAGGAGTTATGACCTTCAGAAGTTTCAGAATAAAATTTAAAATTCAAACAGCTCGGTTTTAAGTTCAAAAATTCGAAAAACAGGCTCAAACTGGGTTGGGCGGGAAAATTGCCGCCCAAGGACCAGGGCGACCATAGGGTCGACCATGGTGTCGACCTGGTCACCCCAGGTGTAACAACCCGGATTTTTACAACATGCTAAGACAAGAATCAAGGCAGAATTTAATTATAACATTTGAATCAGGAGAAACGGGTTGCGCCATTGCATTCGTCTCGGAAAAATATGCGAAATAGAGTCCGAGTTTTCGAAAATCGGAGTCGGTATGACCCAGATATGGACCGTCAAAGTTTTCAGAAAAATTCAAGTTCAAAAACAGTTCGAAATTCAAATCTGGAGCCAAACGAACTGGGCGGGAAAAATTCCCGCCCAAGCCCTAGGTCGATTGGGGTGTCGACTGGGGAGTCGACACGCCCAGGGGGCAGGTCGACTGCCCAGTCGACATGGGTGTCTGGGTGGTCCGACCACTTGGGCCTGGGTGCACCTACTGCTGTCTTGGCTCGGTTTTATGGGCCTGTGACGGATTTTGAGGGCTCAGATCTATCCTAGGGTTTATCCTATGGCCTAAACTACTCCTAATCTCTATAAAAACACCCTAGAACCTAACCTAAATCATTAAAAATCATTCTAGCAACTAAGTGCTGCCAAAATCTATCTTGATCATGGCCTCCATCTCCAACTCCAAGGGCTTATGCATTCAAATCGGGTTCAAACCAAAAGGTGCAAGCTTTCTACATCAAATCGAGGGTAGATCAACGTTGCTACGCAAATTTCATGACGATTCTTCAACAAAGGAGCCACCTTTCTTCGTCAAGACGATTCATGCTCCTAGCCCTCTTGCCACGCTATGTAAGTTCTAGCTACTTGTAGATCTAAACGGTGGTTCTAATGTGACATGGAATAAAATGCGATGAACATAAGTATGCTAGCCTATGTGAACCTAGTTTAGCCCTTTTGATTGAACCTATGACTTTGGCTATTACTTAGTGACTAGATCATGCCACTCATGTTATGTTTAACTTAGTTTATCATGAAAGATTGAACCTTTACTTGTGGGATGTTGGCATGAACACTTGGAACCACTTTGACTTGTGAAATATGTGCATGAACATGACTTGGGGATTATGCATGTAAAAGGAGCCAAACCCTTTAAGATATTATGCAAGTTTGAGGCCAAACCCCTTATGATATTATGCATGTTTGTGGCCAATTCCTTTAGGACATCGTGCATGTTTTAGGCCAATGTGTTATCATAGTATTTCTACCATGTTGACTTGCTTTCACTTGCGTTTGAAAATACGTTTTGGGTGGTTTAGACAAAACGTGGATATGGCATGAAACGTGACTTGAAGTTACAGGAAACATGACATGTAAGTTAAACTAAAATGTGGACATGACACATAGGAAAACATGGGACTTGAAAACTAGACATGTATGGGTTGTAAGTGTAATATGACACTAGACTAAACATGAAAGTGACCAACTCGAGGTTGGTTTGAGTTTGCAACATAAAACTACCCAGACCCGACCGGCTTAACTAGTAGTTGCAAATAATAAGACCCAAAGTGAGAAGTTGGTCATGTCGCGCTTAAGACCCGAGGTTAGACTAGGTTGTGGTGTAAAACTACCCGGACCCGCCCGGCTTAACTAGTAACCACAACAAGGTCTAATGTGAGAGGTTGAGAGTGCATTAATCTAATTAATGCCACATGAAAAGATTAAGTAATTTTGACTAATGACACTTAACCGATATGACATGAATGGGTAGGTTAAGTGGAACCGGACATGATTTCTTAATGACACTTAACCATATAAGACAATTAGGGGATGGGGTTAAGTAATTTACACTTAACTAATCCGACTTGGTAATTAGATGGGGTTAAGTAACTTAGACTTAACTAATCTAAACATGGTAATTAGATGGGGTTAAGTAACCTACACTTAACTAATCTAAACACGGTAATTCGATGGGGTTAAGTTAAACACTTAACCAATCTAAACTTGGTAATTCAATGAGGTTAAGTAACCAATACTTAACCAACTTAACATGATAATATAATGGGGTTAAGTAACTTATACTTAACCAATTATACATGGTGATTTGATGGGGTTAAGTAACCTATACTTAACCAATCTAAAATGCGGATCTGATAGGGTTAAGTCACAAGACCTTTTAAATATACTTAACCATTGTAATACAATTTGTGGATGGGGTTAAGCTAACCCATACTTAACCAATCTGACTCGATAATCTGATGGGATTAGGATAATCTATGCTTAATCAATCTAACACGATAATCTGATAGGGTTAAGACAAACAAATACTTAACCAATTTGACTTGATAGGGTTAAGTCATGAGCTTCTCGGTATACTCAACCAACTTGTAGGGCTAAGCCTTGAACTTAAATACTTAGCCAATCTTGACATGATTCCTAGGCGGGTTAAGTCATGAACTTGAATGACAACACTTAACCCATTAGACAAAACCCTAGCTCAAGGGACTAGGTTGAAAATCGTAGTTAACAAGGGTAGCGGGAAGAGAAGCTAAGTGGTAAACCTTAGTTAAGGATAACTAAGTAATAATTCTTAGTCAAGGAAATTGGACCAGTTCACAGATAGATGAGTAACCCGATACGGTAGGTCATCGCTTGAACACACGTGGAGGAGCGAATTATCTGACTTAGATAAAGGCTCCAACGAACTGGGTGACGAAGCGGTAGATTCGGGGGACGTGAGGATACTCTTGGTATCCCTCTGTGAGGTTGCTGATGATCCGCCTGGGCTCACAAGAGGTTAAGGTCTGCGGTAGAAGAACCAAGAGTATGCCTTGGTTGCTATGCGAGCGACCTGAAGACTAGGATGGATTAGCGTGGAGTCAACGATTCTTGTTTTTTCCCTGGATAGCGCGTCGTCGATTACCTACCATCTTTAGTCAATCGTGTAAGTACGGAAAGGCAGAGAACTCCCAACAGACCATATACTTGCTATCGAGTTATGGGTGAGGTTGGCCAATAGGTAAGTGGGGCATAGTGGGGCCGGGATGTAGTTCTCATACATGATTTTTCTTGGATTGCCTTTCAGTAGTTGAGGGAGGGGTCACGTGGGACCATAGCCACGGATACAAAAACAGACCTTGATATCTGAATCAGCAGACGACTTAAAGCTTCCGACCGAGTTCCGTATTTCTCGATTTGCCCTGGCACGGAACTCGGATGGCACATTGAGATACGTGTGCGTCTAGACATGGAAAACGATTCACGATTTATACGTGGGACAAAGGGCGTGGTTGACGGGTGGCATAATCCCTAGTGGTCCTAGGTGGCTAAAACCCAAACCAAGTTACGAAAACGTTCATTAGGTAGCATAATCCCTAGCGGTCCTAGGTGGCGTAAATCCTAAGTGAACACGCGATAGTTCATGGTAAGAAAACATAACTAGATCAAGGGTAGCAGTCCAAAACAACTTCAAGGATAAAGTGGTACTACGTTGAGGTAGTATAGATTTACATGGGAAAGCCCGTACGGCCTACGGCAAAGGACTGAACTTATACATGGAAAGAAACATACGAGTTAGGAAAACCTATGTACGCGATATATTAGGTTGACATGGACCATTTCATGACTTTGGTCAAGGGACATTTTATAGTTAACTCATGACACGGGTTGGGATACTATTACGGGAGGTGCAGAACAAATATACATGATAGATACCTTGGGATATTATACTTGATAGAAACCTGATGATGTGATACTTTGATTTACCTTAACACCGTAGTTTATCATGATACCTTAGTTTATCTTGATACCGTAGTTCACCCTGTTATCTTGGTTTAGTTTATCTATCTTGTCGTCATCCTTATGTTTATTTTCAGTTTATGCATGTCATGTTACCTTTACCTGTTTTTATGCTAGAAGTAGATAGGACTTACCAGTCTTTATGACTGACCCCGTTTTCTTTCGCCTCTTTGTCTTCCGTTCCCCCCCCCCCAGGTTTTCAGGGAGGAAATGCTGTTGTTTAGTTCGGACCTCTTATGCTTGAAGGTCATCATGTATAGCTTGGTCTTCTCTTGGCTATGGCTGCTTCGCCGCTTTATTTTGGGGAATAATTTATGAAATAGTTTTATGCTTCTTTACTATTGCAAGGCAGGTTTTGATGTATTCTGATGAAAAAGGCTTTAGACCTTATTTTATAAGGTAATGAAATTTGTTTTACTTCCGCTGTTTTATATATGTTCTGTCTTGTAATATTTCTGTGCATGTTTACCTCGATAATACTTCACCAAACCTAGTGCATTCCCTTTGTGAGTGACCCTAGCGGAGGTGGGGTGTTACATTTGGTATCAGAGCAGAAGGTTACCAGACTGGGCAAAAGTTTTTAAAACCTTCTTTAAACTATTTGAAAAACCGTTTACAAAGAAGCGTTTTTCAAGAAAAGTTTTTAAAGGATATTCCCCAAAAGCCATTAGCACTATCCTTTGTTTCCTTGATCGAGTCTCTTTTCCTTTCCTTCCTCCATCCGTAGTCACAGTAGTTTTAACTGCGACTAATCCTTGTCTAGCTAAGTAAGAGTTTTCCGTATGATGGAGGGAGTCCTCGAGAGACCTGTTTCCGTGCTATAAGGAAGGATAATAAGAGCAAGGATAGAGGACACGAGCTTAAAGATAAGCAACTTGTTGATATGGCTTAATCCACAAGGGAGGGAAAAAGATGAGCAATAAAACCCATGACGAGAGAGTATCTTTGGCATGGTAAAACGGGACGCATAGTTAAGTGTTATGGGACGAGAAAAAAATCATCGAAAGGGCAATTGTATGCTCTCATTTCTAGCGTACCTAAGAGGGATGGTACCGTTTCTGTTGAAGGTTTAGCCTTTCTTTTCTATCATCCCGTCTAGACTTTGTCTTGATCATCGCATCATTTAAGTCTACTTCGATAGTTGAGTCTCTGCACCTTAGTACTAGCGTGGTAGAGGATCCCATTTTTGTCTCAAATCCTGTTGGAGGATCGGTCCATTTATTCATGACTTGTTTGGAATTGAGGGTGTAAATGCCAAGTGTTGAGATTAGAAGCAATGCTTCTATTGTTGAGCTATGGATGGATTCTAGGGATGAAGTGGTTATCCAGTAAGGGATGCCATTCACGGTTTTGAAAGGAGGGTAGTTAAACTCTTAACTTGCCTTGGTAATACCCTCGAAGTATCGTATAACCTTTTGGGTTTTGTCATGGTTAGTTACCTAGAATCTCTTGATGCATTTATCGGAAATATCTGATCCGATCGAGTAACGTTCGCCAATAAGGCGGATGGTTCATTCCGCTTAAGCATTGGTTATAGGAATCACCCTAGTAAGTGCACGTGGTAACATGGATTGACATCGGTAAACGAGATCCAGAATTCACTAGTGAATTTTGGAGAGCTTGCATGAGTACGCAGATATGTTTGAGCCGAGCATACTAGGGAAAGAATAAGTGAAAGTGAAACGAGAGGCGACAGTGAAATGAGTTCCAACTCATACCTTGGAAATAGGAATCAAGGAGCTACGAAAATCATGAAGTCAATGGTGGTCAAGGCACACTGGAATTAAGCTCAAGGAAATGCGGCTTAAACGCGCGCATCATATCCCTTTTTAAGAGTATATCGTTGATCCCTAGTTCTCCTGTAGAGCTTGCTTGCATGCTAGCGCTTGGTGGATATCCTCTCGATCCTGTTTCCGTTGCAATCCCCGTAAGGAGTTTATCTTGTTTATCTCCTCGACCCTATCTTTGGGAACCTTAGGTAGAACCCTATGGATGTAAACATGTATTTGAAACATGTTATGATTGATATGGTTGCAAATGGTTGCTCGTGGATGCGCGAATACACACTAGATACTATATCGACTCAATCACATTTCACGTTGCATATGCACGAGTATTTATACTTGTTTATGGATGAAATTGAATATGTTATCATGTGGATGTTGCATGTGGATGAATGGTTGTGCACACATATAGTGTTTATATGACTAGGACTATTTGCATACATGTTGGACTCATGGCACTAAACATATTTTGCATTAGAAAGATCATTCAGACTTGATCATTAGCATTAGCTAAGGAACATATACACACACTTTCTGCATGTGTTCATAAAGCATTAGGAGTCTTTTAAGGACCATGGTTGCCTGTGGATGATTTTTTGAGTAGATGGATGATGGATGGTAGGATACGTTCTTCCTAACTTGGAGATTTCAGGGACGAAATCCTTTAAGTTGGGGAGAATGTAACAACCCGGATTTTTACAACATGCTAAGACAATAATCAAGGCAGAATTTAATTATAACATCTGAATCAGGAGAAATGGGTTGCGCCATTGCGTTCGTCTCGGAAAAATACGCGAAATAGAGTCCGAGTTTTCGAAAATCGAAGTCCGTATGACCCAGATATGGTCCGTCAAATTTTCAGAAAAATTCAACTTCAAAAACAGTTCGAAATTCAAATCTGGAGCCAAACGAACTGGGCGGGAAAAATTCCCGCCCAAGCCCCAGGTCGACTGAGGTGTCGACTGGGGAGTCGACACGCCCAGGGGGCAGGTCGACTGCCCAGTCGACACGGGTGTCGACCTGGGTGGTCCGACCACTTGGGCCTGGGTGCACCTGCTGCTGTCTTGGCTTGGTTTTATGGGCCTGTGACGGATTTTGAGGGCTCAGATCTATCCTAGGGTTTATCCTATGGCCTAAACTACTCCTAATCTCTATAAAAACACCCTAGGACCTAACCTAAATCACTAAAAATCATTCTAGCAACTAAGTGCTGCCAAAATCTATCTTGATCATGGCCTCCATCTCCAACTCCAAGGGCTTATGCATTCAAATCGGGTTCAAACCAAAAGGTGCAAGCTTTCTACATCAAATCGAGGGTAGATCAACGTTGCTACGCAAATTTCATGACGATTCTTCAACAAAGGAGCCACCTTTCTTCGTCAAGACGATTCATGCTCCTAGCCCTCTTGCCACGCTATGTAAGTTCTAGCTACTTGTAGATCTAAACAGTGGTTCTAATGTGACATGGAATAAAATGCGATGAACATAAGTATGCTAGCCTATGTGAACCTAGTTTAGCCCTTTTGCTTGAACCTATGACTTTGGCTATTACTTAGTGACTAGATCATGCCACTCATGTTATGTTTAACTTAGTTTATCATGAAAGATTGAACCTTTACTTTTGGGATGTTGGAATGAACACTTGGAACCACTTTGACTTGTGAAATATGTGCATGAACATGACTTGGGGCTTATGCATGTAAAAGGAGCCAAACCCCTTAAGATATTATGCAAGTTTGAGGCCAAACCCCTTATGATATTATGCATGTTTGTGGCCAATTCATTTAGGACATCGTGCATGTTTTAGGCCAATGTGTTATCATAGTATTTCTACCATGTTGACTCGCTTTCACTTGCGTTTGAAAATACGTTTTGGGTGGTTTAGACAAAACGTGAATATGGCATGAAACGTGACTTGAAGTTACATGAAACATGACATGTAAGTTAAACTAAAATGTGGACATGACACGTAGGAAAACATGGGACTTGAAAACTAGACATGTATGGGTTGTAAGTGTAATATGACACTAGACTAAACATGAAAGTGACCAACTCGAGGTTGGGTTGAGTTTGCAACATAAAACTACCCGGACCCGACCGGCTTAACTAGTAGTTGCAAACAATAAGACCCAATGTGAGAAGTTGGTCATGTCGCGCTTAAGACCCGAGGTTAGACTAGGTTGTGGTGTAAAACTACCCGGACCCGCCCGGCTTAACTAGTAACCACAACAAGGTCTAATGTGAGAGGTTGAGAGTGCATTAATCTAATTAATGCCACATGAAAAGGTTAAGTAATTTTGACTAATGACACTTAACCGATATGACACGAATGGGTAGGTTAAGTGGAACCGGACTTGATTTCTTAATGACACTTAACCATATAAGACAATTAGGGGATGGGGTTAAGTAATTTACACTTAACTAATCTGACTTGGTAATTAGATGGGGTTAAGTAACTTAGACTTAACTAATCTAAACACGGTAATTAGATGGGGTTAAGTAACCTACACTTAACTAATCTAAACATGGTAATTCGATGGGGTTAAGTTAAACACTTAAACAATCTAAATTTGGTAATTCAATGAGGTTAAGTAACCAATACTTAACGAACTTAACATGATAATTTAATGGGGTTAAGTAACTTATACTTAACCAATTATACATGGTGATTTGATGGGGTTAAGTAACCTATACTTAACCAATCTAATATGCGGATCTGATAGGGTTAAGTCACAAGACCTTCTAAATATACTTAACCATTGTAATACGATTAGTGGATGGGGTTAAGCTAACCCATACTTAACCAATCCGACTCGATAATCTGATGGGATTAGGATAATCTATGCTTAATCAATATAACACGATAATCTGATAGGGTTAAGACAAACAAATAATTAACCAATTTGACTTGATAGGGTTAAGTCATGAGCTTCTTGGTATACTCAACCAACTTGTAGGGCTAAGCCTTGAACTTAAATACTTAGCCAATCTTGACATGATTCGTAGGCGGGTTAAGTCATGAACTTGAATGACAACACTTAACCCATTAGACAAAACCCTAGCTCAGGGGACTAGGTTGAAAATCGTAGTTAACAAGGGTAGTGGGAAGAGAAGCTAAGTGGTAAACCTTAGTTAAGGATAACTAAGTAATAATTCTTAGTCAAGGAAATTGGACCAGTTCACAGATAGATGAGTAACCCGATACGGTAGGTCATCGCTTGAACACACGTGGAGGAGCGAATTATCTGACTTAGATAAAGGCTCCAACGAACTGGGTGACGAAGTGGTAGCTTCGGGGGACGTGAGGATACTCTTGGTATCCCTCTGTGAGGTTGCAGATGATCCGCCTGGGCTCACAAGAGGTTAAGGTCTGTGGTAGAAGAACCAAGAGTATGCCTTGGTTGCTATGCGAGCGACCTAAAGACTGGGATGGATTAGCGTGGAGTCGACGATTCTTGTTTTTGCCCTGGATAGCGCGTCGTCGACTACCTACCATCTTTAGTCAATCGTGTACGTACGGAAAGGCAGAGAACTCCCAACAGACCATATACTTGCTATCGAGTTATGGGTGAGGTTGGCCAATAGGTAAGTGGGGCATAGTGGGGCTGGGATGTAGTTCTCATACATGATTTTTCTTGGATTGCCTTTCAGTAGTTGAGGGAGGGGTCACATGGGACCATAGCCACGGATACAAAAATAGACCTTGATATCTGCATCAGCAGACGACTTAAAGCTCCCGACCGAGTTCCGTATTTCTCGATTTGCCCTGGCACGGAACTCGGATGGCACATTAAGATACGTGTGCGGCTAGACATGGAAAACGATTCACGATTTATACGTGGGACAAAGTGCGTGGTTGACGGGTGGCATAATCCCTAGTGGTCCTAGGTGGCTAAAACCCAAACCAAGTTACGGAAACGTTCATTAGGTAGCATAATCCCTAGCGGTCCTAGGTGGCATAAATCCTAAGTGAACACGCGATAGTTCATGGTAAGAAAACATAACCAAATCAAGGGTAGCAGTCCGAAATAACTTCAAGGATAAAATGGTACTACGTTGAGGTAGTATAGATTTACATGGGAAAGCCCGCACGGCCTACGGCAAAGGACTGAACTTATACATGGAAAGAAACATACGAGTTAGGAAAACCTATGTACGCGATATATTAGGTTGACATGGACCATTTCATGACTTTGATCAAGGGACATTTTATAGTTAACTCATGACACGGGTTGGGATACTAGTACGGGAGGTGCAGAACAAATATACATGATAGATACCTTGGGATATTATACTTGATAGAAACCTGACGATGTGATACTTTGATTTACCTTGACACCGTAGTTTATCATGATACCTTAGTTTATCCTGATACCGTAGTTCACCCTGTTATCTTGGTTTAGTTTATCTATCTTGTCGTCATCCTTATGTTTATTTTCAGTTTATGCATGTCATGTTACCTTTACCTGTTTTTATGCTGGAAGTAGATAGGACTTACCAGTCTTTATGACTGACCCCGTTTTCTTTCGCCTCTTTGTCTTCCGTTCCCCCCCCCCTCCAGGTTTTCAGGGAGGAAATGATGTTGTTTAGTTCGGACCTCTTATGCTTGAAGGTCGTCATGTATAGCTTGGTCTTCTCTTGGCTATGGCTGCTTCACCGCTTTATTTTGGGGAATAATTTATGAAAAAGTTTTATGCTTCTTTACTATTGCAAGGCGGGTTTTGATGTATTCTGATGAAAAAGGCTTTAGACCTTATTTTATAAGGTAATGAAATTTGTTTTACTTCCGCTGTTTTATATATGTTCTGTCTTGTAATATTTCTGTGCATGTTTACCTCGATAATACTTCACCAAACCTAGTGCATTCCCTTTGTGAGTGACCCTAGCGGAGGTGGGGTGTTACACCAGGTCGACCATAGTGTCGACCTGGGTGTCGACCTACCTGGTATGACCATGGAGTTTCTTGCCTCGTATGACTTTGAGATTTCCTATACTCTGGGCAAGGGCAATGTAGTAACAGACGCCTTGAGCAGAAAGAAGTTGACCCTAAGCCCGCTCTTTGTAGAAAGGCAAATCTTGGAGTATATAGCCAGTTTTAACTTTAGGCCCTCCTCTGATTTTATACCGGGTTTGTTAGCATCTCTTGAAGTGCGCCCTACTCTTTTGGATACAATGGGGACTGCACAACGTGAAGACCCTCAGCTAGTAGAAGTGGTTGATAAACTAATTAGGGGTGAGACTTCTAGTCACCTCAATAGTACTCTATCGATGATAAAGGCTGGCTGAGACGCGATGGAAGACTTTGCGTCCCACAAGAAAGGGAGTTGGTAAAGAAGATTCTCGAGGAAGCACATCATTCCAAGATGACAATACACCCAGGCGGAGTCTGCAAGAAGCCGTAGGCACACAGTTATGTTTGAGCACGGCCTATCACCCCCAAACCGATGGCCACACGGAAAGGGTAAATAGAGTTTTAGAGGATCTTTTAAGACTTTGCGTTCTTGACTTTGGATGGACATGGGAGGATCACCTTCCTTTAGTGGAATTTGCCTACAACAATAGCTACCAAGCTACCATAGGCATGGCACCCTTCGAAGCCTTGTATGGAAGACCGTGCAAATCACCAACTTGTTGGTGGGAGTCTACAGATAAGCTTATACTTGGGCCAGACATGATCATAGAGACCTCAGAGAAAGTGGACTTAATACGAAGAAGGATGAAGACAGCCCAGGATAGACAAAAATCCTACGCAGACAAGAGAAGGACCGACCTTGAGTTTGAGGTTGGGGACAGGGTTTTCCTTAAGGTATCTCCTTTAAGGAACGTCGTTCGCTTTGGATCCACAGGAAAGTTAGCACCAAGATTTGTAGGGTCGTTTCCTATCATCGAGAAGGTTGGGAAGATGGCCTATAGATTAGAGCTACCCGAGAGACTGGCCGGAGTTCACAACGTCTTTCATGTTTCTCACCTCCAGAAGTGTTTGCATGAGTCTGCGGAAGTGGTGAAACCTAGCATTCTTGAAGAAGCCGAAGTGGAACGTGAAGCAACTGTGAGGAGAGTTTCAACCCGCATCTTAGGAACTGAAATGAAAAAGCTACGCAACCGCGAAGTCAAACTCGTTAAAGTTCAGTGGAGCGACGCCGAGGAAGACGCGACTTGGGAAACTGAGGATAGAATACGCGCTGCCTACCCTTTTCTTTTTTAGGGTACATCTTTGATCTCTCTTTTTCCTTAAGTTATGCTTTATCTATCTTTTTAGGTATATCTCCTCGGTCCTTTTCCTAACTCCTTAGGTAGAAAACAAATGGATGCAAACATGTATTTGAAAACATGTTATGGATGATGGCTGCAAATGGTTGCGAGTGATTGCTAGTGGTTGCTCGTGGATGCATATACACACACACCCTAAGTTTTAGATCGGCTCAGTCACTTCATATTGCATATGCATATATGTATTCTCATTTGTATATGGTTGAAACTTAATATGCTGTCATATGGTTGTCGCATTTATATGAATACTTGTGCACTCATGTAGAATTATGAGTAGGAAAAAATTTGCATACATAATGGATTCATGACACTTACATGATTCGCATTAAGACGGTCAACTGAATCAGTAGACCGCCTGATTTCTGCATTAGATAAGGACATGTACACACACTATGCATATGATCATGAAGCATTAGAAGTCTTTTAAGGACAGTGGACGCCCGTGTTTTTTGGTTGAGTAGATGGATTGTTGGATGGTAGGATATACATTCTTCCTAACTTGAAGATTTCGAGGACGAAATCCTATTAAGAGGGGGAGAATGTAACACCCCGTGAATTCTATAACATTAAGCTTCACAAATTAAAGTGTAATTAATTCTAAATGAAAGAATTAAGGGAAACGTCTTACACTATTGCGTTCGTCTCAGAATTCTGCTTGAGATAGAGTCCGAGTTTGCGTGAATCGGACTCCGTATGAAGGAGTTATGACCTTCGGAAGTTTCAAAATAAAATTTAAAATTCAAACAGCTCGGTTTCAAGTTCAAAAATTCGAAAAACAGGCTCAAACTGGGCTGGGCGGGAAAATTCCCGCCCAGGGACCAGGTCGACCATAGGGTCGACCAAGGTGACGACCTGGTCACCCCAGGTCGACCATAGTGTCGACCTGCAAGTCGACCTACTTGGTCGACCTGGCTGGCTGGGTCTGGCTTTGGCTTGAATTTCTGTGGCTTGGTGTGTCATTGGTGCTGACATGTCACGTCTTGATTGGTTCTTTGGACTTTGTATGTTCTAGATTCCTCCTGTCTTCATCTGACGGCTCAAAACAATCTAAAAATCTATATATACACCCTAAGTCTCAACTAAAATTCACACAAAAAAATAAGATTGGAGTCGTCATGTTGCCAGGAAGGAATTGAGCGTAGCCATCAAGAGAGAGGAGTTTAGAGACGAATCAAATTAAGAAGAAGACTAAAGCTTAATCAAATTATTCAACGCAACGTTAATATACCCAAAGGAACACATCTCAATTTCAGAACTCAGAATCCAGAATTCAAGATTCTGCATTCGTTGTAAGTATAGTGATCTTTCAGAATATGAATAAAACTGTGACGTGATTCGATGTAAATGAAAATAGAATTGTGTTATTGTATAATAATGATCTAAATTCTGTGTATTGTAAACATGTTCTAGATTTGAGACCTTTTATGCCTACATGACTCAAAACCTATGAACACATTCTTATGTTTATTTGCAAGTATAATTGGATCTATGTTAAGTACCGTTTGGGTTACATAAACTATGCAAGTTCATGTTGAAATAGGCTATATGATTAGATGTTAAAATTGGATATTTTGGTGAATATACAACATGTTAGTTTTGTGGTTGACATTATGCCAAGTTAAACATGTTTAAACCCAAATTTGTATAAGTCTAAATATGCCATTTTATGTGACACCTATTTAGTTATATGCCTATTTGAGTGCAAGTTCACATGACCCATTATTTATGTTAGTTGAATCGCTAAATTACAAGTTCATGCGCCACACACCTTTATGTATTGTAAATTATTACATGTTCTTGATTTCCCCTTTTCTCACGTTTATAAAGTTGGGCTGAATTGTGTCGAGCCCAACATTTGATATAATGTTGCGAACGTAAAAACGGGGGTAATAGCGTTGGGTGTAAAACATGAAAAATATATGTTTGCATGTTTGGCACATGCCAACGACAATGACATTTAAGCGGTATGAATTGTTATACCCAAGAATAAAGGACATGACATTTACATATAAAATTGAGAAGTGATAAAATATGTAAATTTAGAAAACACGATATGCTTAACCCGAGGTTGGATTGAGTTGTGACGTAAACATGCCCGGACCCGCCCGGTTGTCCAGTAGTCACAACAATACCTATCCAATGTGGGTGGTTAAGCATTGAGCCCAATAAGGACATGAGGTTAGACTGAGCTACGGTGTAAACCTGCCCGGAACCAACCGGCACATCCAGTAACCGTAGCAATATCTGTCTAATGTGAGTGGTCGGTGTTTTAAGAGGCTAAGGACAGATGGTAGGGTTAAGTCAACTAAAAACACTTAACCAAATTCAACATGTTAATAAGAATTGATGGGTGAGGTTAGGTAAATACAGACACTTAACCACTTAACATGTTTGACTAGAAAACCCTAGTAATGAGGGACCCGTTTCAGCAGTAACCCAAGTTAGGTATCATGGTACCCTGAAACTAGGCAGGGTGGGGCACGATTACTGGGCTGATTGTAAGCGGTCAAAAATGACGGCAGAGGGTGCACAGTGTAGGTTCTAACGGGGTGCGGGCGTGCACACACTCCGGAGCAGACAAACAGGGCACTGGGGCACCAGTAGTATAACCTATGTATTCTAGAATTGTGTCGGGGCCGCCACCATGGGTCTTGATACACCCCATTGTGGGACCAGCATAGGTATCTACAATTCTTGGAGGCCGTTTGACACATATGTTTATGCGAGTAGGAGCCGATCTTTAGAAAATGGGGATCACTTCACCCTCAGCATGGGGTGCCAGTTAGAATAAGCTCAAGTAGGTGTAGAGATATTGTAACACCCCACCTCCACCAGGGTGGCTCTTGCAAGCACTCTGACTTTGGAGGGGCGTTTGAATCAGGTAAACATGCATAATGATATATCAAGGCAGAACAAGAACATATGTATATATGTAAACAGAGTAAATAACATAGATAAAACAGCGGAAGATTTCAAAACATTTCAAAACAAGTCTGGTACAACATAGCTTTCCAAATAAACAAGTCTAGATAAAACAACATCAACTGAAAAACTGAAATAAATAAGTGCTATCCCCAATTAAGTGGTAACCATAGCTAGCTTCATGTCGAAACCGTACATGAGCTGAAATCCCACAAGCAAGCAATCCGAAATCCAAGCTAAGCTCCAGTATTCCCTCCCTGAGAACCTGGGGGGGTGGGGGGGAAACGGAAGAAAAGAGGCGAAAGAAAACAGGTCAGTCAAAAAGACTGAGTAAGCCCTACTACAATCAATGTAAACTGATAAAGTTAACTGGCATGAGCAGCAGGGATGAACATAAGGATAACAATATACTAGCATGATGATTAACTAACAAGGTAGATAAAGGTGTCATCGCATAATCAGGATTAAGGTTTTGCACCACAGGTGTACTAGAAAACTAACATGACTTGAATAAACAAGTATTGATCCCTTGGCCCAAGCTTTGGCCCAATAACATGAAATGACCCTAATACAAGGTCCAACCAAACGGTCTAGTCGATCGGCTCCCTAAGCCTAACTCGTCACGTGTTGGTGTCAATACGGCCCAATCATAACTGTAGTCGAACTGTGCCGGGTCCACCCTTCGGGTGTATCAAGCCCTAGGGTGTCAACCCCTGGACACCATGAACATGAGTGCACAGTCCCGATCTACTGGTACCCGTGCATGTTTTCTCCGGCTACGGACTATGTGCACGACCAGAGTCCGCCCGGAACTACACCGGCGTACCCTCTGCCGTCGCTTTTGGTCACTTACCTCCAGTCCAGTAATCGTGCCCCCACCCTAGCCTAGTCCCTAGGGTCATGATGATACTAACTTGGGATTACTGCTGGAGTGGGCCCCCATTGCTAGGATTTTTCTAGTGGGTTAAGTACGGTTTAACCCTCTTGCTAATCCTGGATTAACTTGGTTAAGTGTAACGATGAGTTCACGACTTAACCCCGATTAATCTACCAAGCCCAAATTGGTTAAGTATTAAGTGGACCATGACTTAACCCTAATCACGAGGCATTAATTAATTTAATGCGCCTTAACCTCTCACATTAGACGTTGTTGTGGTTACTAGTTAAGCCGGGCGGGTCCGGGTAGCTTTACACCACAACTTGGTCTAACCTCGGGTTCAAGGTACAACATGACCAACTTCTCACATTGGGTCCTATTGTTTGTAGCAACTAGTTAAGCCGGTCGGTTCCGGGTAGGTTTACGCTACAAACTCAACCGAACCTCGAGTTGGCCACACTTATCTTTTCTAAGTGTCATGTCCATCATGTTTCCAAAACATGTTACAAGTTTTCAAGCAATTGGGTAGACCTAACTTAATAGGTAAATTCCCAATGGGTAGACCTAACTTAATAGGTAAATTCCCAAGCTTATGTTTTATGTCTTTTAAGTTTACCCAACCCCAAACGCAATCCCATCGCTTACATATCGCAATAGCGCATAAAGGATAGAAAGAGGGAACTTGGCATAATCATGACATAAAGGTATTGAAGCCACAAGCTTAACATGGTGGCATATGAAATGTTCATATGTTCATACACTTGCATATTACATTTTTAGGCCTCAAAAGCATGCATAAAACCAAACTTAGCATATTGGTGATACATGGTGCTAAATGACATGTAGAGATGGCCATAAGTTCGCATTTAGCCTCACATGCAAGTTATCATAAGAGATATGATAACTTACATGTTGCTAAAATGCAACCTTTGGCATAAAGCTTAAAGCTTTATGTTCATAAACCCAAAATAAGCTTGCATAACATGATAGCATGAACAAAATGTTCAACCCAAACTTGCATAACATAACTTGGCGTACTTGCATATAAACTTGCATATCACAACATGATAAACTTGCATATAAACTTGCATATCACAACATGATAAACTTGCATATAAACTTGCATATCACAACATGATAAACTTGCATATCATACATTTAACTTTAGAGTTTAAGTATGAAAGTAGAATAGGGCTTACAATGCTTAAGAAGTCACAAAAATATGACAAAGCCCTTATGAAATCAATTAAACCCAAAATGCAAGCAAAACCCTTGAGCCAAAATGATCAAGACTCTTTCTTTATGATGCAAATATATAAACTTGACTTGAATGCAAGCTAATGATGCTCATACAAGTTTGAAAACACTTGTATGCATGGAAAATCACTTAGGAATTTATTTAGGAATTTTATGAAGAGAGTGGAGGCCATGAGAGGATTGATTTTGCCATAGTTTAGTTGTATGAATGAATAATGATGATTTAGGGTAGGTTAGGGTCTTATTTATAGATTAGGCAAGTGTTTTAGGCCATAGGATTAAACCTAGATTCAATCCAAGCCATCAAAACATGTCTTGGGGAAGAAGTCAAGTGTAGGAACCATCTAGGGCCTTTAGATTAAAGATGAACCATGAGAACCATTCAAATGCAAAATCTGCATTTGAGCGAATCGGCCCACGGGTTGACAGCCAAACACCCTGGATTAACCCCTAGTCGACCCAGCGGGCTTGGGTCGACCTCAAAAATCGGCCGGTTCGGTTATTCCGCTCTCCCAATTCGCTGTTTTGAACATTTTTGCATATTTATTTATTTAATTTTCAATTATATATATATATATATATATATCAATATATATATATTTCTCTGCGCAACCCATTTCACTTAATTAAGTATACTTTAATTTGGGAATTTTTCGTGAAAGTTCGCGAGGCCATATCTTGGTCATACGGACTCCGATTTTCAAAAACTCGGACTCTATTTCGCGTATTTTTCCGAGACGAACGCAATGGCATAGCCCGTTTCCCTTGATTCAGATTTTACAGTTTAATTCTGCCTCCATTTATGTTATAACATGTTATTCAAAAATACGGGTTGTTACATTCTTCCCTCCTTAAAGGATTTCGTCCCCGAAATCTCCAAGTTAGGAAGAACGTATCCTACCATCCATCATCCATCTACTCAAAACATCATCCACGAGCAATCATTGTCCTTAAAAGGTTCTAAATGCTGTATGATCATATGCAAAGGTGTGTGTATATGTACTTATCTAATGCGAAAATCAGGAGGTTACTGATTCAGTAAACCCCCTTAATGCAAAATATGTTAGTGAAATGAGTCCATATGTATGCAAATTCCTAACATAATTTATAATCTCTACATGAGTGCACCTAACATTCATCCATATGCAACATCCACGTGATAGCATAACAAGTTTTCATCCATGAATAAGCATAAACACTCATGCATATGCGGTATGAAAGTGTGTGAGCCGATCTTAGTGCCTAACGTGTATTATGCATCCACGAGTATCCACTTGCAAACACTTGCAACCACTTGCAACCATCAAGCATAACATGTTTCAAACACATGTTTCATCCAAAGGGTTTCTACCTAAGGTTCTCATGATAAGATTAACACGATAAACTAGATAAACATGGATAGCAAAGAGAAAGATATGCTAACAAAGAAAAGAGATTGAGAGTGTACCCTCAAAAAGGAATGGATAAAGCCCACGCATCTTCTCCTCGATTTCCCAAGTTGCATCTTCTTCGGCTTCACCCCATTGAACCTTCACCAATTTGACCTCTCGATTCCTTAGCTTCTTGGTCTCCGTCCCCAAGATACGAATCAGAGCTCTCCTCAAGGTAGCCTCTTTCTCCACTTCTACATCTTTTAGAACACTTGGCTCAACAACCTCTGTTGATTCATGTAAACACTTCCGGAGATGCGAGACATGAAAAACATCGTGTACTCCAGCAAGCTTCTCTGGCAACTTCACTCTATAAGCCATCTGCCTGATCCTCTCTATAATAGGGAATGGTCCAACAAACCTCGGTGCCAACTTCCCAACAGCTCCAAATCGGACCACATTCCGCAAAGGAGAAACCTTCACGAAAACCATATCCCCAACATCAAACTCCAAATCCGTTCTTCGCTTATCAGCATAGGA
This sequence comes from Allium sativum, assembly GCA_030737875.1. Classification (NCBI taxonomy): domain Eukaryota; kingdom Viridiplantae; phylum Streptophyta; class Magnoliopsida; order Asparagales; family Amaryllidaceae; genus Allium; species Allium sativum. The sequence goes on along the minus strand of CM060910.1, from coordinate 417,655,784 downwards.
TTTCTGTCGGTCTTGGGCCGCTTTCATCCGTCTCCGAATCAACTCGATCTTCTCGGATGTATCTCTGATCATATCAGGCCCAAGTATAAGCTCATCTGTTGTCTCCCACCAACATGTAGGCGACTTGCACGGCCTCCCATATAAAGCTTCAAATGGTGCCATCCCTATGCTTGCCTGATAACTGTTATTATATGCAAACTCAACAAGAGGAAGATGGTCTTCCCAAGTACCACCAAAATCCAGAATACAAAGCCTCAACAGATCCTCGAGTACCCTATTCACCCTTTCGGTTTGACCGTCCGTCTGTGGGTGATAAGCCGTACTTAGATCCAACCTTGTGCCCATAGCTTCTTGCAAGCTATTCCAGAATTGACTTGTAAAGATTGGGTCACGGTCACTGACTATACTAGAAGGGACTCCATGTAGTCTCACAATCTCACAAAGATATACAGACGCTAGCCAAGATGCGGTCCTCTTGCTCTTCACCGGAATGAAATGAGCACTCTTCGTAAGTCTATCCACAATAACCCAAATGCTCGTATTCCCTTTCCTTGACCTTGGTAGCCCATCGATAAAATCCATGGAAATACTCTCCCACTTCCATAGTGGAACGTCTAGAGGATGCAATAGCCCACCGGGCTTCTTCGACTCGACCTTAACTTGCTGGCAAATGATACATCTAGAGACAAATTCTGCCACATCCTTCTTCATCCCAGGCCAAAAGAAAATGCGCTTCATATCTTTATACATCTTATCTCCGCCCGGATGTATAGTCAACTTAGAGCGATGCGCTTCCTCCAGAACTCTTCTTACTAGCTCTTCTACCATAGGAACACATAACCTTCCGTCTCTCCTCAGCCAACCCTTGTCATCAATAGAATATCGAGCGAGATGACTAGACGTCTCTCCTCGAATCAGCTTATCCATAATCTCAACTATCTGAGGGTCTTCTCTCTGCGAAGCCCCAACTTGATCAAGAAGGGTAGGTCTGAGTTCCAGAGATGCTAAAGAACCGGTCATCGACTCAATCGCCAAAGAGAAATCAAAGGTTGCCACATACTCTAAATTCTTCATCTCAACGAATAGAGGACTTAGGGTCAACCTTCTTCTACTCAATGCATCAGCTACCACATTCCCCTTGCCAGGGGTATAAGCTATCTCAAAATCATAGGATGCCAAGAATTCCATCCATCTTTGCTGCCTCAGATTCAGATCCTTCTGAGAAAAGAGATACTTCAATGACTTGTGATCGGTATAAAGCTCAAATCTTTCTCCTAGAAGATAATGGCGCCAAGCCTTGAGTGCATATACTATTGCTGCCAACTCTAAGTCATGAGTGGGATAATTCTTCTCATGCACTTTGAGTTGTCTACCGCCAAAGCATATCACCCTTCCTTCTTGCATAAGAACAGCTCCTAACCCCGTGCCACATGAATCGGTGTATACTGTAAATAACTTCCCTCCCTCGGTCAAAGCTAGAACAGGTGCTGATGTAAGGGCTCTCTTGAGCTTCTGAAAAGCAAGCTCGCATTCTATGATCCAAGCAAAAACTAAATTCTTTTTCGTCAATTTAGTGAGAGGAGCGGATATCTTCGCGAAGTCCTTGATGAACTTCCGGTAAAAACCTGCAAGACCTAGAAAACTTCTCACTTCGGTTGCATTCCTTGGAGTCTTCCAATCCTGAACTGCCACTACCTTAGCGGGATCCACCGCTAAGCCTTGCTTAGATACTATATGCCCAAGGAATCTAACTTCCCTTCTCCAAAAGTGACACTTGGAGAACTTGGCCTTCAACTGATGCGCTCTAAGCGTATCCATCACCTCCATGAGATGCCTTGCGTGCTCTTCCTCATCCTTAGAGAAGATCAGAATATCATCTACGAAGACCACGACAAACTTGTTCAAGAACTCCCTGAACACCCTACTCATCAAGTCCATGAAATATGCGGGTGCATTAGTCAAGCCGAACGGCATGATAAGCCATTCGAAGAATCCATCTGGAGTTCTGAACGCAGTCTTGTCTATACTATCTTCAGCTACCCTGAGCTGATGGAACCCCGTAGCAAGATCAAGCTAAGAGAAAATAGAAGCACCGACAAGCTGGTCAAAGAGACCATCAATCCTCGGTAACGGGTGTCTGTTCTTCTTAGTCAGCTTATTCAACTCTCGATAGTCAACGCAAAGTCGGAGAGAACCATCCGCCTTGGTAGCAAATACCACAGGCGCTCCCCATTCAGATATACTTCGTCTAATGAAGTTCTTCTCAAGCAACTCTTTCACTTGCTTACTTAGCTCCCGCCTTTCACGCGGAGCCATGTGCCGAACGGGCAAAGAAACAGGCTTTGCATTATCCACCAGATAAATGCGGAAATCAATCTCTCGCTTAGGGGGCAACCCCCTAACTTCATCGAAAATATCCGGATACTCTCGAACCACTCTCACAGACTGAAGAGTTTCCATTGACGAGTCGAGTGATTCCAGATAGCACAACATGACGGGACCTCTCGGATCACAAGAAATCTCTAGGGTGTTTCCGAGGCGAGTCACGAGCCTCACAACCCTATGCTCACAATCAAGAATGGCTCCATATCTGGACAACCAATCCATGCCCAATATCAATCTGTATCCCCTAAAACCAAGAACATAAGCACTGCACAAGAACTCTACACTCAGTATAGAGATCCTCAAATCCCCACATATCATAGACAAATGGGCGGAACCCCCAATAGGATTTGAGACACAGACGGGATCATCTACCAAGCTAGTACTGAGGTGCAAACTATCAACAAGATCAGATGAGATAAAGCTATGCGATGCACCAGAATCAAACAAAGTACGAACTGGAAAATCAGAAATATATACAAGGCTCTCAACAGAAATACTACCTCGATCGGGAACTGGAGCGACATTGAGAGCATGAACTTGCCCTCCTGAAGGTCCAGCACGCTGAGTCTGACCCTGGCCTTGCCCTTGCTTCCTCGGGCAATCCTTACTGAAATGTCCAGTCTCACCGCAGAAAAAGCATTCACCATTCTTCCTTTTCCTCTTCTTACAATCCTTAATAAGATGCCCAGCTGAACCGCAATAATGGCACTTCCCCTTGTTGTTCTTACCCTTGTTGTTATTGCCCTTGTTGTTGTTCCCCTTGTTGCCTTGACTCTTGTTCTTGTTCTGATTGCCTTGACTGCTCTGACCACTTGGATTACCCTGATTTCCTTTTCCCTGGGAATCAGTCTTCTTGGCTTGAGTATCTTTCATCTTGGTTTCTTTCTTGACATCTCCCTGAAGTAACGCCATATCAACCAAACTCTCAAATATGGCCCCATGGGGAATATGTGACATAGCTAATCCCTGCAACGGCTCATTCAATCCTCTAGCAAAACGAAGAGCCTTCTTCTGAGGAGTATTCACCATATCCAAGCCAAAACGAGCTAACTGATTGAACTTGTTCACATATTCTTTGACAGACATATCTCCTTGTTTCAAAGTTATGAACCTCTCCATTTGCAGATTCTCCTCAGCAGAAGATAGAAACTTAAGCATGAACCTTGCCCTGAAATCGGCCCAAGTCTCAATAGGCCTAGTACCATTGGTGACTTCCCACCAATAAGCGGCTTCATCCTTCATAAGCCAAACCGCCAACAAGAGCTTCCTCTGATCGTCTAACCCAAAGATAGCAAACAAATCCTCGGTCTCTTTCAACCAATTTCTGGCCTCTACAAAAGTCTCAGTGCCTTGAAAGTTCTTGCCACCCATTGCTTTGAAATCTTTGCAAGTCTTTGCGAAGTCCACTTGAGGATGCTGAGGGGGAGGAGGAAGAGGAACCTCAGCGACAGGAGGAGGAGGAACATTAACCACCGGAGGAGGAGGAGGAGGAACATTAACTACCGGAGGAGGAGGAGGAGGAACATCTGCGGGGCCGGCTTCGGTTGCCCTAGCCTCCAAAAGTCTCCTATACCAAACAGGTACATGTACTCCCTCCGGAATAGCAAAGTTATCGGTCATACTGAAAACAAAGAAAAAGACAGATTCAGAATGGAGAAAACCGAAGGAATTTTGCTAATGGCTTTTTGGGGAATAGCCTTTAAAATAAACTAGACTTTTCTTTGGAAAATACTTTATACTTGGTTTTGAAAATAGTTTTCCAAAAGTTTTCTAAAAGCCTTTTTGTTCCTTCTCGTACCATATGCTCTGATAACAAATGTAACACCCCACCTCCACCAGGGTGGCTCTTGCAAGCACTCTGACTTTGGAGGGGCGTTTGAATCAGGTAAACATGCATAATGATATATCAAGGCAGAACAAGAACATATGTATATATGTAAACAGAGTAAATAACATAGATAAAACAGCGGAAGATTTCAAAACATTTCAAAACAAGTCTGGTACAACATAGCTTTCCAAATAAACAAGTCTAGATAAAACAACATCAACTGAAAAACTGAAATAAATAAGTGCTATCCCCAATTAAGTGGTAACCATAGCTAGCTTCATGTCGAAACCGTACATGAGCTGAAATCCCACAAGCAAGCAATCCGAAATCCAAGCTAAGCTCCAGTATTCCCTCCCTGAGAACCTGGGGGGGGGGGGAACGGAAGAAAAGAGGCGAAAGAAAACAGGTCAGTCAAAAAGACTGAGTAAGCCCTACTACAATCAATGTAAACTGATAAAGTTAACTGGCATGAGCAGCAGGGATGAACATAAGGATAACAATATACTAGCATGATGATTAACTAACAAGGTAGATAAAGGTGTCATCGCATAATCAGGATTAAGGTTTTGCACCACAGGTGTACTAGCAAACTAACATGACTTGAATAAACAAGTATTGATCCCTTGGCCCAAGCTTTGGCCCAATAACATGAAATGACCCTAATACAAGGTCCAACCAAACGGTCTAGTCGATCGGCTCCCTAAGCCTAACTCGTCACGTGTTGGTGTCAATACGGCCCAATCATAACTGTAGTCGAACTGTGCCGGGTCCACCCTTCGGGTGTATCAAGCCCTAGGGTGTCAACCCCTGGACACCATGAACATGAGTGCACAGTCCCGATCTACTGGTACTCGTGCATGTTTTCTCCGGCTACGGACTATGTGCACGACCAAAGTCCGCCCGGAACTACACCGGCGTACCCTCTGCCGTCGCTTTTGGTCACTTACCTCCAGTCCAGTAATCGTGCCCCCACACTAGCCTAGTCCCTAGGGTCATGATGATACTAACTTGGGATTACTGATGGAGTGGGCCCCCATTGCTAGGATTTTTCTAGTGGGTTAAGTACGGTTTAACCCTCTTGCTAATCCTGGATTAACTTGGTTAAGTGTAACGATGAGTTCACGACTTAACCCCGATTAATCTACCAAGCCCAAATTGGTTATGTATTAAGTGGACCATGACTTAACCCTAATCACGAGGCATTAATTAATTTAATGCGCCTTAACCTCTCATATTAGACCTTGTTGTGGTTACTAGTTAAGCCGGGCGGGTCCGGGTAGCTTTACACCACAACTTGGTCTAACCTCGGGTTCAAGGTACAAAATGACCAACTTCTCACATTGGGTCCTATTGTTTGTAGCAACTAGTTAAGCCGGTCGGTTCCGGGTAGGTTTACGCTACAAACTCAACCCAACCTCGAGTTGGCCACACTTATCTTTTCTAAGTGTCATGTCCATCATGTTTCCAAAACATGTTACAAGTTTTCAAGCAATTGGGTAGACCTAACTTAATAGGTAAATTCCCAATGGGTAGACCTAACTTAATAGGTAAATTCCCAAGCTTATGTTTTATGTCTTTTAAGTTTACCCAACCCCAAACGCAATCCCATCGCTTACATATCGCAATAGCGCATAAAGGATAGAAAGAGGGAACTTGGCATAATCATGACATAAAGGTATTGAAGCCACAAGCTTAACATGGTGGCATATGAAATGTTCATATGTTCATACACTTGCATATTACATTTTTAGGCCTCAAAAGCATGCATAAAACCAAACTTAGCATATTGGTGATACATGGTGCTAAATGACATGTAGAGATGGCCATAAGTTCGCATTTAGCCTCACATGCAAGTTATCATAAGAGATATGATAACTTACATGTTGCTAAAATGCAACCTTTGGCATAAAGCTTAAAGCTTTATGTTCATAAACCCAAAATAAGCTTGCATAACATGATAGCATGAACAAAATGTTCAACCCAAACTTGCATAACATAACTTGGCATACTTGCATATAAACTTGCATATCACAACATGATAAACTTGCATATAAACTTGCATATCACAACATGATAAACTTGCATATAAACTTGCATATCACAACATGATAAACTTGCATATCATACATTTAACTTTAGAGTTTAAGTATGAAAGTAGAATAGGGCTTACAATGCTTAAGAAGTCACAAAAATATGACAAAGCCCTTATGAAATCAATTAAACCCAAAATGCAAGCAAAACCCTTGAGCCAAAATAATCAAGACTCTTTCTTTATGATGCAAATATATAAACTTGACTTGAATGCAAGCTAATGATGCTCATACAAGTTTGAAAACACTTGTATGCATGGAAAATCACTTAGGAATTTATTTAGGAATTTTATGAAGAGAGTGGAGGCCTTGAGAGGATTGATTTTGCCATAGTTTAGTTGTATGAATGAATAATGATGATTTAGGGTAGGTTAGGGTCTTATTTATAGATTAGGCAAGTGTTTTAGGCCATAGGATTAAACCTAGATTCAATCCAAGCCATCAAAGCATGTCTTGGGGAAGAAGTCAAGTATAGGAACCATCTAGGGCCTTTAGATTAAAGATGAACCATGAGAACCATTCAAATGCAAAATCTGCATTTGAGCGAATCGGCCCACGGGTTGACAGCCAAACACCCTGGATTAACCCCTAGTCGACCCAGCGGGCTTGGGTCGACCTCAAAAATCGGCCGGTTCGGTTATTCCCCTCTCCCAATTAGCTGTTTTGAACATTTTTGCATATTTATTTATTTATTTAATTTTCAATTATATATATATATATATATCAATATATATATATTTCTCTGCGCAACCCATTTCACTTAATTAAGTATACTTTAATTTGGGAATTTTTCGTGAAAGTTCGCGAGGCCATATCTTGGTCATACGGACTCCGATTTTCGAAAACTCGGACTCTATTTCGCGTATTTTTCCGAGACGAACGCAATGGCATAGACCGTTTCCCTTGATTCAGATTTTACAGTTTAATTCTGCCTCCATTTATGTTATAACATGTTATTAAAAAATACGGGTTGTTACAGATATAGTGTGGGTGCGATAGTACATTCGATTCTAAACTACACTTCCTTAGCTTGCGATACTTTCCTGTTTTCAGTTTATATCTATCATGCCCTTTTTCTTATTCACATACTGAAGAGTCACTAGATTTACTCAGGTTTTATGTCTGACTCTATTTTCTTTTCGTCTTCTTTTCTTTCGTCCCCCCCCCCCCCCACCTAGGTCCACAGGGAGGAAACAACCCAGCTTAGTCAGACTCTTTGCAAGCTTCAATACCGTAGATGTATGGTTTGGATCTCTTTTGCTCGGATTATGGATTTGGATATCACTTTGGGGGATTTTGTTACTTTATTTATGTTTTATGCTTCTTTAATAATCAAGACAGTAATGAGGTTGTAATGTTGGAAGTATTTTGAGACAATTATGGAAAAGTTTTGTATGAATACGTATTGATGAAATAAAAGCCTGTTTGTTTTCCGCTGTTTAAAATATGTGTATTTATATCTGTCTTGTGTTTATCTGTGACTTTTACTTATAAACCTCCACCAAAGTTAAGGCATTCCCTTTGTAAGTGACCTTAACGGAGGTGGGGTGTTTCAGATTCCATTTTAATGGAAGGGAATTTGGGTTTATCGTGAACTATGTTTTTAATAACATTGGTTCATTAACTCTGTTAAAGATGGGATTAATTTCCTAAAAGTTGAATAACCATAAGTAATGATTTTTGGATGATTAAAACTAAATGGAATTTTAATGAATCTTTAATTTGATTAAAAATGAGAATAGGATGATTAATTTTATCGAATTCATGAAATGGTGGAGAATGTAGTACCACCAGTTTTACTCCAGGAGATAGTTTAATCTTTAATTAGATTTGAACGTGAAATGGTAATTAATTTTATCGATAACACCGTGGGTGTTAGATAAGGATTACTACCAGTTTTGATCAATGGGATGAATAGGTTGAGATTGGAAAGTAAAATAAATGGTTACTTCGGTAAGGCTCGATAATCTCGACAAGTTGATAAAATCTTATGAAAATGATATCAAAAGGAAGATTAAAGAATAAATTTAAAAGAAATTTTCTTTGATAAAATTAATGGGAACCTTTCCATGAAGAAGTGAATATTTGAATAAAAGAATATTCTGAGTTGGAATGAGGCGTATGATGTGTTTTTATAGCACTTGATTATTGATTAATAAATACGCAAGTTATTTGGAAAGAAATGAGACGACCCCAAACCACGTACTGACGGTGGCAAGGGTAATCTTTGGAATATAACACATAAACAGATAATAGCAGGAACAGAAATAAATAAATACACCAGATAATGAAGAAATAATCACTGGATGAACAATAATCATCAGAGTTACACAGTATACAGGATCATACTTAGTACAAGTAAAGTTCAGCTATACATAAATGTCTATAGCGGAAAACAAACATAATATGTACAATAGGAGATGAACAACATAAAAAGAGATAAATGATAGAATCCATCTCCAGCTCCAGCTATCCAGAAAGAGCCTGCTAAAACCTGAATACAAGGCTGCCCGTGTAGAAAAAGGGGCAACCGAGTTTGCAAGTGAAACAAACTACGAGTCAGTCATGGGACTGGTATGAGAAATCTACTTAACACATTTTATAATATGGCTAATCACAGGACCACGCCACTTTCGCGGAACGGGTTTACTCCATTGGATTGCCAGTGCTTTAAAACAATTAAATATTTTAAACATCGCAATGCTTTTTATAAAATGAAGCCGATATATGACTCAAGTCCCATCACACAATGCAACGCAAACCGGAGGATAGAGTTTTACCTTATATCGACCAAAATATGCTTGATACGAGCAAAACAAATCATTTGATAATCAGACTCCAACTGTAAAATAGTAAGAGAACGATTCCATAGGTATTAACCCCGAAGGCTGAAACCAACATCAGACCAATACCAAGGAAACCATCCATCTTATCTCGTTTACCGTTAGTTTCTAATTTCATACACAATCATAAATACCAATCATAGACGGCATGGGTACCATATATCATGTCGCCATATATATATATACAATCAAAACCGCACTGTCACGTATTTGGAAATTGGATTTCCGTCATGAACCATGGCAAAAGATAGTCCTTACCGACTTCGAGACAATCTAGCCCATGTCTCAGGCAAGTACTCAGTCAAGCCTTTGGATCGTCAGGGCCGGTCCACCGATGTGGATTAAAATTCCTGAACACTGCGTTTCCCCTCCCTTTGGGGCGTAAATGAGCCAACGAATGACTCCATCGGTCCCGGATCGACCGATATAACCGAGGCGCCTCGCAACAGCAACAACCACATAGGTGAAAATAATATAATGTCGGTCAGTTTAAGCACCGACACCACCTCTAACTAGAAGGAAACGCATGCCCTCCCTGAGGGCCTTCTCCCGTTTCTGGTTCATACCGGGGTGTGCGGCTCGCGAATTCACGTTATACACAAAGCTACGCCACACAGGTGGTGCTTTGATCATCAACCACAAGACTTTGCTTTTCAACAGAAGCCCTGATCACTGCATCTTAGCATGCCACACAGGCAATTCACACCGTGCAACTGGTGGCTATCAATTACACAGAATGAATTCCAATGTCAGACACACAATCCATTTACAAGTCCGTTTTGGGTCGGAACGAAACCGGAGGCACTATATTACCTCGCAAACCCATCGATCTCCACGTACGTCTGGACGATCACCACTCATTATCCATATTTTGGGATGCCTCCCAATCAGGACATCAGTTACCATCCAAACGAGGTGAAGATTTCCGGTCTTCAACCACCGTCTTCATCTTCGATTTCTTATCGCCGGTTCAGTTATTCAGAATGGGATAAACCCGGTCTTTCTGAGCAACTCGAGTATATAATAAACAAGTGCAACACAAACACACATACGCATCATTTCAATTCATTAGTCGCTAACCGTAAATCAGTAAGAGAACAATTTCCCAAATATTAACCCCGAAGGCCGAAACCAACATCAGATCAAAATCCAGGAAACCATTCGACTTAGTTAACCTTCAGTTAATTTCTAAATTTCACATCCATATCGTTTATAATATTTTATAATGATTTATCGCTATTTTTATTTATTTTAAAATAGCCAATTTATTCAACCGACGCTTCGGGCCATAACGCGACCGTGGCGCTGTTTTTTTCTTCAGATTTGATTTACACATATTTGAAAATCTAACCGTTGGATCTTCACAAAATTTACATCATTAGAAAGATCTTTTCAAAACGAATCCAACGGTTCCAGTTTCGGGAAAATCCGACGGTCGGATCTCCCGGTATAATCGTTTGAAGTTTCGATTTCAAAATACGAACTACAGCGCCGTTATTCGATTTAATTTAATTATATTTATATATACATATATATATATAATCGATTCTGGCGTTGTTTTTCTTCAAATTTGAATTAAACATTCCAGACAATCCAACCGTTGGATTTTTACAAAGTTGGTGCCGTTGGAAAGATATTTCCAAAGCGAACCCAACGGTTGCAATTTCGGGAAAATCCGATGGTCAGATCTCCCGCACTAATCGTTTGAAATCACGGTTTCAAAATACGAACTGCAGCTTCGTTATTCGATATATTTCAGTTCTATATATATATATATATATATCGATTCTTCGATTTCAAAACTATATGAATTTCATACATTTGATAAAAATGATATTTTTATCCAACTGTTTACTATTTCAACACTTCACTATTTTTAACAATTCATGTACATTATAAAAATGTTATTTTCAATGTAAAACAATTTATTTCAAAAATCGACTATTTTATATAGTTAATATAGGTGATAAAAATAGGATTTTTATTATAAAACAATTTATTACAAAACAAGATTATTTTATATAATTCATATCGATGATAAAAATTGGATTTTTATTATAAAACAATTTCTTTCAAAATATGATTAACGTTCAACACATGAATTTCAATTCAACGAATGAATTTCGATTCAACACATGAAGGTTTTCTATAGTTTATATATATAGACAAAAAGGTGATTTTTATATTTAAAACACGAATACCATTCGACACATGAATTTCTATCCAACGAATGAATATCGATTCAACACATGAAGGTTTTCTATAGTTTATATATATAGAGTAAAAATGTGATTTTTATATTTAAAACACGAATACCATTCAACACATGAATTTCTATCCAACGAATGAATATCGATTCAACACATGAAGGTTTTCTATAGTTTGTATGTATAGATAAAAAGGTGATTTTTATTGCAAAACAATTTATTTAAAACACTAATACCTTTCAACACATGAATTCTATTCAACGAATGAATTTCAATTCAACACATGAAGGTTTTCTATACAACACACGAATATAGTTTCAACACAGGAAAATAATTCTAACACATGAATATTATTCAAAATTTCGGCAGCATAACGGCAGGGTAGTTAAAACCGGGGCCGTCCCTAGTACGGCTCCTCGCTCTACCTTAAAGCCTCGCAGCTTTTGACAATGGGGAATCATGCATCTAGTTCGCACACAGGCGGCATGTATATATTTTTCATTTCCACAAACTAATCCTATGTGGTTTCAACTAAATAATTTTCAACCACAAACGGGTATTTTTCAAACACAATCAATCAATTTCAACCACAAACAATTATAATCAACTATTCGCTATCAACCAATTTTCACACCAATCACAATCAATAAATATCGTCCATGGTTTGTGGACGAAGGGCGTATATATATATATATATATATATATATACACACACACACATATTTATAGCAATTCATTTCTATTTCAACATATATATAATTTTTACAATGCATATATAACTTACACATCGAACGTACAACTTATAGAACGCTTATACAAGAGGTGTACAACGCTTATATAACTCATACATCGATTATATAATTTATACATCGTCGTTTTCCATATCGTTTATAAATTAGAAATCTCACATTGGGTTCCACTCCACCAAAAATAGCAGGAGGCTCAGAAAAATATGCGGTCTCTTCTAAAATGTAGAAGATGTCCACACGAGTCCACTCTCTCTTGTTTCACTGAATTTCGACAAGGAACGAAAAAGTTATGATTTTTAGAAGTTTGCTACGCTTTTAAATGTTAAAATCAGTTTAAAGAAACCAAAGCCGTATGTTTCCATACCTGTTCAAAACTAGGTTTAGATTTCTATGCAAATCCGTTGTACTTCGTCTAGATCAGGTGATACGGTGTCGAAGAGCTTGGAGAGGCGCTCCTTTCCACGGTGGTGCGATGGCGTTCGGTGGCGAGATCAGGGCGAGGCGGCGGTTTGAAGACGTCGACTTCTCGGCGTCGATATGAACAATCCACTCAATGAAAAATTCAGCAATTGGTATGGATTTGGAGATCTCGAAGAGTGCTACAAAATCCTCAACAGGAGGAAGGTGAAATTTCGCTTGTAGGAGGCGGAATCGGGGAGGAAAGGATTGAAGAGGTTTCCTCCTTTAGATCTGCTCGCGTCGGGGAGAGAGAAAATCGTATGAGCCAATGAGATTTTTCCATTTATTTATATATTTTTAAATTTCGAAAATACCCCCTTTCACACATGAACCCCAATCCAAACCCAACGACTGTTGTCCCTAGCGTTTTACCCCCATTCCAAACACAATGGGATATGTTTCGAAGGCCCATTCGACTGTTTCAGTCAGTTTTCCTTTAATTTAAAATATATAACATTTAATATTCGATTTGAACGTACATTTCAATTTGCCAGGGCCACAAACTGATTCGAAAAATTCCAGAAAAATAAATCTAGCGATGATTTGACGATACGGTCCCAACAAAACTAGTTTCGTCGAATTATGAGACCGTTTGCAAAATGGCCCATTTCTGGTTGATCCAATTTAACTATAATTGACCAAAACACGTTTTCCTTTGCCACGCTCATTTACTAGCTTCAAAAATTATGAAATTTGAAACCTAGCAATGACTTCACATCCCGGATCCAACAAAAGTGGTTTCGTCGAATTCCGAGGTCGTTTGCAAAACGGCCATTTTCACCGGCTATAAAATTTCCATAGCGACCTTTCAGAAAATTCATTTGGCCATAACTTTTGCTCCCTACTATGAAACTTCGATTTTTCAGATTCGTTAGAAAGATATTCACTAACAGATTTAAATATTTTTGGTTTCACTCAAATCCGTTTTGTTTTGCACCCGGTACAGTCAGTCAAAGTTTGAATTCAAATTTTGAAACTACCGCGCCTTTTCAGGCCTTGTTTATAATTAGAAATAATTATTTTCATTTTCAACATCGATTCAACTTACTTTTCATCATTGTTATTTAAAATATTTATTTTAAATATTTAAAATCCAATATTTTAGCCAATTAAAATTTTTTAAATTGGTTCAGATTTTCCGGGTCGTTACAATCTCCCCCACTTAAAACTTTTCGTCCCCGAAAAGGAACAAAGTTGAAAGTGGTTTGATTAATCAACTCTACGTTCAATCTGGCTTCCATTCTCCAACTTTTTAGTTTCTGAGAAATTTCAAATTCTTCAAATATTTGGCTAACACCCGGAATTTTCAAAAAATTTCGCCATAACCTCCTTTGTACGGGGAGGGGTTTGGAAATTTATTGGGTCGTATTAGGTACCCTATAAATCCTATAAAGCATACACATATTTATAGTGATATATTCTAGTGTTTACAGGGGAGCGTGTATAGATAATAACTCCAGAGAATAAATTATCGTCACCCTGTCAAAGCCTGAGGGAGTGTGTATTTTAATGCTCCAGAGGATAAATCCTCGTCACCTCGTCCCGTGTGGGAAATAAATAATCCATGTGCCGTATCTAATGACTAGAGAGACGTGATTATTGTCAACTCCAGACCCGTGTGGGGTTTTTATTAATCTGGCAATTTTATCGTTACAATTTATATGTCCATATCAGTCATCAGTTCAACCTGTAAAATATAGTCATCGCCGTACAAGCCTCTCGCTCGTATAGTAAATCTTCCACCTCGTCACACAAGCTCCAAATGCTTATGTGGTATATGATGAAGTATGCCTATCTTCAAGAAGTATGCCATCTTCAAGAAGTATGCCATGTAGTGTAGTTCAAAATTAATTGTTACTATCTTATGGCGACGTATATTAATTACACATAGAATAACCAGCACTCCGCATCCAATGGCATTCACAGGAGTTGATATAATAATAAAATTGCGCATCCAACTCATTAAGGTTTACCTGTCGGGCACGCAAATAAAATCTTTACTCAACAGCTAATCCAATTGCATGTTCAAACATATATAATGCACAAGTATATATTTCTATCTACTTTTATATCAGTTCAATGTGAGATTTAATCGAATAAATTCTACCAATATTCTCTTATTGATTAAATTAACTACCATTCTAATAATTTAATTAATCAAATCTACTATCACACAACACCAACAACAATCAAATTGTTTTTAACTTTTCAAATATATATCTTTTATATATGTTCAAAAATCATATTTCTAAAATCAGAATATAATCACAAATACATTATTTATAAACATATAACTCTCGACTCGTTCTGGGGCACTTCTGACCCCATCTCTAACGAGTTATTCTGATTCTGCTACACCCATACTAGGATATTGCTGATCCTATCTGTAATGAGTTATTCGTCCTAGAACACTACTGGTTCTATCTCTGAGGAATTCATTCGTATGTTATATTCCAGAACTAAGCTTAACCAAAGCTCTGATACCAAAATGAGACGACCCCAAACCCCGTACTGATGGTGGCAAGGGTAATCTTTGGAATATAACACATAAACAGATAATAGCAGGAACAGAAATAAATAAATATACCAGATAATGATCAAATAATCACTGGATAAACAATAATCATCAGAGTTACACAGTATACAGGATCATACTTAGTACAAATACAGTTCAGCTATACATAAATGTCTACAGCGGAAAACAAACATAATATGTACAATAGGAGCTGAACAGCATAAAAAGAGATAAATGATAGAATCCATCTTCAGCTCCTGCTATCCAGAAAGAGCCTGCTAAAACCTGACTACAAGGCTGCCCGTGTAGAAAAAGGGGCACCCGAGTTTGCAAGTGAAACAAACTACGAGTCAGTCATGGGACTGGTATGAGAAATCTACTTAGCACATTTTTTATATGGCTAATCACAGGACCACGCCACTTTCGCGGAATGGGTTTACTCCATTGGATTGCCAGTGCTTTAAAACAATTAAATCTTTTAGACATCGCAATGCTTTTTATAAAACGAAGCCGATATAAGACTCAAGTCCCATCACACAATGCAACGCAAACCGGAGGATAGAGTTTTACATTATATCGACCAAAATATGCTTGATACGAGCAAAACAAATCATTTGATAATCAGACTCCAACTGTAAAATAGTAAGAGAATGATTCCATAGGTATTAACCCCCAAGGCCGAAACCAACATCAGACCAATACCCAAGAAACCATCCATCTTATCTCGTTTACCGTTAGTTTCTAATTTCATACACAATTATAAATATCAATCATAGACGGCATGGGTACCATATATCATGTCGCCATATATATATATATATATATATATATATATATATATATATATATATAAATCAAAACCGCACAGTCACATATTTGGAAATTGGATTTCCGTCATGAACCAAGGCAAAAGATAGTCCTTACCGACTTAGAGACAATCTAGCCCATGTCTCAGGCAAGTACTCAGTCAAGCCTTTGGATCGTTAGGGCCGGTCCAATGATGTGGATTAAAATTCCTGAACACTGTGTTTCCCCGCCCGTTTGGGGCGTAAATGAGCCAACGAATGACTCCATCGGTCCTGGATTGACCGATATAACCGAGGCGCCTCGCAACAGCAACAACCACATAGGTGAAAATAATATAATGTCGGCCAGTTTAAGCACCGACACCACCTCTAACTAGAAGGAAACGCATGCCCTCCCTGAGGTCCTTCTCCCGTTTCTGGTTCATACTGGGGTGTGAGGCTCGCGAATTCACGTTATACACAAAGCTACGCCACACAGCTGGTGCTTTGATCATCAACCACAAGACTTTGCTTTTCAACAGAAGCCCTGATCACTTCATCTTAGCTTGCCACATAGGCAATTCACACCGTGCAACTGGTGGCTATCAATTACACAGAATGAATTCCAATGTCAGGCACACAATCCATTTACAAGTCCGTTCTGGGTCGGAACGAAACCGGAGGCACTAGATTACCTCGCAAACCCATCGATCTCCACGTACGTCTGGACGATCACCACTCATTATCCATATTTCGGGATGCCTCCCAATCAGGCATCGGTTACCATCCAAACGAGGTGACGATTTCCGGTCTTCAACCACCGTCTTCATCTTCGATTTCTTATCGTCGGTTCAGTTATTCAGAATGGGATAAAGCCGGTCTTTCTGAGCAACTCGCGTATATAATAAACAAGTGCAACACAAACACACATACGCATCATTTCAATTCATTAGTCGCTAACCGTAAATCAGTAAGAGAACGATTTCCCAAATATTAACCCCGAAGGCCGAAAACAACATCAGATCAAAATCCAGGAAACCATTCGACTTAGCTAACCTTCAGTTAATTCTATTCAACAAATGAATTTCAATTCAACACATGAAGGTTTTCTATACAACACACGTATATAGTTTCAACACAGGAAACTAATTCTAACACATGAATATTATTCAAAATTTCGGCAGCATAATGGCATGGTAGTTAAAACCGGGGCCGTCCCTAGTACGGCTCCTCGCTCTACCTTAAAGCCTCGCAGCTTTTGACAATGGGGAATCATGCATCTAGTTCGCACGCAGGCGGCATGTATATATTTTTCATTTCCACAAACTAATCCTATGTGGTTTCAACCAAATTATTTTCAACCACAAGCGTTTATTTTTCAACCACAATCAATCAATTTCAACCACAAACAATTATAATCAACTATTCGCTATCAACCAATTTTCGCACCAATCAATAAATATCGTCCATGGTTTGTGGACGAGGGGCGTATATATATATATATAGCAATTCACTTCTATTTCAACACATATATAATTTTTACAACGCATATATAACTTACACATCGAACGTACAACTTATACAACGCTTATACAAGAGGTGTACAACGCTTATATAACTCATAAATCGATTATATAATTTATACATCGTCGTTTTCCATATCGTTTATAAATTAGAAATCTCACATTGGGTTCCACTCCACCAAAAATAGCAGGAGGATCAGAAAAATATGCGGTCTCTTCTAAAATGTAGAAGACGTCCACACGAGTCCACTGTCTCTTGTTTCACTGAATTTTGACAAGCAACGAAAAAGATATGATTTTTAGGAGTTCGCTACGCTTTTAAATGTTAAAATCAGTTTAAAGAAACCAAAGCCGTATGTTTCCATACCTGTTCAAAACTAGGTTTAGATTTCTATGAAAATCCGTTGTACTTCGTCTAGATCAGGTGGTACGGTGTCGAAGAGCTTGGAGAGGCGCTCCTTTCCACGGTGGTGCGATGGCGTTCGGTGGCGAGATCAGGGCGAGGCGGCGGTTTGAATACGTCGACTTCTCGGCGTCGATTTGAACAATCCACTCAATGAAAAATTCAGCAATTGGTATGGATTTGGAGATCTCGGAGAGTGCTACAAAATCCTCAACAAGAGGAAGGTGTAATTTCGCTTGTAGGAGGAGGAATCTTGGAGGAAAGGATTGAAGGGGTTTCCGCCTTCAGATCTGCTCGCGTCGGGGAGAGAGAAAATCGTACGGGCCAATGAGATTTTTCCATTTATTTATATATATTTTTAAATTTCGAAAATACCTCATTTCACACATGAACCCCTATCCAAACCCAACGACTGTCGTCCCTAGAGTTTTGCCCCCATTCCGAACACAATGGGATATGTTTCGAAGGCCCAATCGACTGCTTCAGTCAGTTTTCCTTCAATTTAAAATATATAACATTTAATATTCGATTTGAACGTACATTTCAATTTGCCCGGGCCACAAACTAATTCGAAAAATTCTAGAAAAATAAATCTAGCTATGTTTTGACGATATGGTCCCAAAAAAACTAGTTTTGTCGAATTCTGAGACCGTTTGCAAAATGGCCCATTTCTGGTCGATCCAATTTAACTATAATTGACCAAAACACATTTTCCTTTGCCACGCTCACATACTAGCTTCAAAAATTATGAAATTTGAAACCTAGCAATGACTTCACATCCCGGATCCAACAAAAGTGGTTTCGTCGAATTCCGAGGTCGTTTGCAAAATGGCCATTTTCACAGGCTATAAAATTTCCGTAGCGACCTTTCAGAAAATTCATTTGGCCATAACTTTTGCTCCCTACTATGAAACTTGGATTTTTCAAATTCGTTAGAAAGATATTCACTAACAGATTTAAATATTTTTGGTTTCACTCAAATCCGTTTAGCTTAGCACCCGGGACAGTCAGTCAAAGTTTGAATTCAAATTTTCAAACTACTACGCCTTTTCAGGCCTTGTTTATAATTAGAAATAATTATTTTCATTTTCAACATCGATTCAACTTAATTTTCATCATTATTATTTAAAATATTTATTTTAAATATTTAAAATTCACTATTTTAGCCAATTTAAAAAATTTAAATTGGTTCAGATTTTCCGGGTCGTTACAACCGGGTTTATCCCATTCTGAATAACTGATACGACGACTAAAAGTCGATGATGAAGACAGCGGTTGAAGATCGGAGATCTTCACCACGTTTGGATGATTACTAATTTCTTGATTGGGTTGTACAACCAAGACAAGGTAATAAGTGGTGATCGTCCAGACGCACTTGGAGATTGACCAGATATGCGGGGACCTCTCTCCTATATTGGACATATGGGACGTGGAATAAGTTGCCTTCGGTTTCGTTCTGACCCAGAATGGATGTGAATGGTAGGGTCGGTCCACACTTACTTTAGTCGATTGGTTATTCCTGAACAATACGTTTCGCGGTCCTATCAGACCTCCAAATAGGTCAGTACGTCGACCCTATAAGCATATAGCCCTATATCCGAGGTGCCTCGCAATCCATCATCCACATAAGTAAAAATGTCTGGGCTCCATACCATGACACCACTTCTAGCTAGAAAGAAACGCAAGTTCTCCCTAAGGTCACTATCCTGTATTTGACTCAGACCGGGTGTGAGGCTCGTGAATTAACGTTATACATAAAGTTGTGCTACTTAAAGCTGTGCTTTGATCATCATCCACAAGACTCTTCTTTTCAACAAAAGCCTTGATGATTTGCATCTCAGAATGCCACACTGACAATCCACGCCATGCAACTGATGTCTATCAATATATAATCTCTAACCTCGTATGTCTCAGAGAAGGGCGTTAAGCAAGAGAATAAATTCTCCACCACCAACCAGATATATATTTAATAGAAATCAATCGACATAGAATGAACTCCAATGTTAGACACACATCTGTTCTGGGTCTGAACGAAACCGGAGGCACCTTATTCCTCGTTCCATATGTCCAATACAAGAGAGAGGTCCTCGCATATCCGGTCGATCTCCAAGTACGTCTGGACAATCACCACTTATTACCTTGTCTTGGGTGTACAACCCAATCAACACACCAGTAATACACTAAACGTTGTGAAGATCTTCGGTCTTCAGCCACCGCCTTCATCGTCGAATTTTTGTCGTCGTATCAGTTATTCAGAATGGGTTAAACCCGATCTTTCCGAATAATTCACGTATTTTATAATCAATAATCAAGTGCTATAAAAACACATCATACGCCTCATTCCAATTCAGAATATTCTTTTATTCAAATATTCACATCTTTAGGGAAATGTTCCCATTAATTTTATCAAAGATAAATTATTTTAAATTTTCTCTTAAATCTTCCTTTCGATATCGTTTTCAAAAGATTTTATTTTATCCTTTAACAATTTTAAACCAAATTAAGGTCTATAAAACTAGTCGGGATTATCGAGCCTTTCTAAAATAATCATTTATTTTATTATCCCAACCTATTCATGCCATGGAGCAAAACTGGTAGTACTCCATATCTAACACCCACGGTGCTATCGGTAAATTTAATTACCATTTCACGTTCAAATCTAATTAAAGATTTGACTATCGCTTGAAGTAAAACTGGTGATACTCCATTCCCGATCATTTCGTGAATTCGATAAATTTAATCATCCCATTCTCATTCCAATTTAATTAAAGATTCATTAAAACTCCAGCCTGGTTTTAATATCATAAATCATTACTTTATGATTGTTCAACTTTAAGAAATTAATCTTTTCCTTAACTGGGTTAAAGAACTAATGTTATTAAAAATACGGTTCACAATAAACCCAAATCAACTTCCGTTAAATATGGAATCTTCACGGAAAACACGTCAA
Source organism: Allium sativum (assembly GCA_030737875.1). Lineage (NCBI taxonomy): Eukaryota > Viridiplantae > Streptophyta > Magnoliopsida > Asparagales > Amaryllidaceae > Allium > Allium sativum. The sequence continues at coordinate 417,635,047 of CM060910.1, read as the reverse complement.
CATAAAATTGATATAAATTTCAGTATCAGACTAATAATAGAAATGGAATAACGGCAAAGCCTCTTAAATTCTATATATAGTAGTGGTCTTCCTTTACAGAAGCTCATATCGATTATTACCAAATCGAATTCTATTCCATTCCAATTTAATGTATAAATTGGAAAATTTTATTTTGGAACATTTCCATTAACTCTTAGTTAAAAGATTTATAAATTCCAAATCATAACTTCGCTGTTAATTGGGTTAAAGAACAAGTGTTATTTAAAACCCAGTTCACGATCAACCCAAAATCCAATTTGATATTAAATACAAGGCTCTAAATAGAAATTATATTGGCTTATATTCAATATCCAATTCAGAAACCAACAAATATCGTATTGGTAATAACGATATTGATGTCTTCCAAATTCCCCAATAATATCTGTATAATCACGGAATCTAATATCAAAATATTCCGAATATTATTTCCATCCCAAAACCATTTCAATTTATATGTTGGAAAGTTCTGGTTATTTTAAAACCATTTAAAATCCAATTTATTATTTCTAAAAATAATTGGATTATTATTCTAGTTATTAACTAGTTTGTTATTTATAAAAATATATTTTTATCTTTTAAAAACTGCAATTTTTCATCCAAATTCTTTCCAAATCATTAATTACGATTTTACATAATTTTTCCATATTTTTAATAATTTAATTAAGACCCTTACAGTCGGTTTCCAATATCGACCACCGAACTGCATCCATAGTGACCTTTTCTCAAGTTGATTTAGATATAATTTGAAATCCAATCATTTAAATTTAAATCACTTATATTCATTGGAAAGATCTTTTCAATACGAACCCAACGGTTCCGGTTTTAGGAGAATCCGACGGTCGGATCTCCCATTATGTCCATTTGAAGTTAATGGTTGAAATTCGTGAATGGTCACTGAGTGACGCGTTCTATTCGAACCATTACATATATAACATATATATCGTCTATTTCCATTTAAAATGTATTTTATAAATCATTTATAAATTCATTTTAAAACGATTTCAACTTCATTTTCAATTTAAATCAAAATTGAATATTCTATATCATTATAATATTAAAGTGATAATATTTTCAAAATATCAGATTTTGAAATCAATTCTTTTCGATATTCATTATAAAATGAATAAATTGATATAGAAATCCATTCAAGTTAAAATGGCATTCAACTACTTAACTCGGCTTCATATATTTTAATATTTTCGTGTCCATCCAAAATCGGACATCAAAATCGTATTTTGATCATCACTGAGTTTTGTTTTAAAATATTCATTATTTCTGAATTGGAATTAGACTTAATCAATTACCATATAATTTATTTATATGGATTCCATACATCGCATGTATTCAAAAATAGCGATAAACAACTATTAAACAGTCAATTCACATCCAGAGTGCAATTTACTACTGTGTAAGCATTAAATAATTAAATAATGCTCACCACAGTCTGTCAACCAACCAATTGACATTCGACTATACACAAGGGCGATGTGTATTAATTATCATCCCTAGACCTGTGTGGGGTTTCCAAACAATAGCAATCAATTTGAGTAAATCATTGGTTAATAAATTTAACCAATTCTAATTCGATGCGAATTATTTTTCTAAGTAGCCAATTTTCACTGTTTAAATTATAAATAAATGTTTATAATTTAATTTCAACTACCACAATAATGTTAACATTTATTTTAATATGTTCATCATCTCAGTCAATACACAATACAGTCAATCAAATCATCTATGGTTTTCAAACAACAGTGAATGTGAACTAACAGGCACCGTACAAGAGTTTAAGATGATTAAAACAGATAAAAATCAACACTGTCAATTACTACATTCAGTTATAAAGTAAATAACTATACAAATATTTTAGTGAGAGAATTCTCACATTCGTTTCCACTATGTCAGTCTTTATTTATGAATTTCTATTTTGAACTAAATTAAACGACATTCAATTTAGCTCAAAATTCAAGTAGCTCAATTTATGTTCTAGTCAGTTCCATTGCGTAGTGTTTGAAGCCTCTATTCCAACGTGGCTGAAATCATCGGATTCGGACCTCGTATGAAAAAGATATGGAATTTATTACATTGGATAATTAATTAAAATAATTAATTAAATAATTAAACTAATTAATCACCCTCACCCTCGTTTAAACCTTCTAAAACCCGTCGCCCCCTTTACTCGATATGAAAACCTCATCGCCGCCGCCACCACATCCACCATCCCTCCGATCAGACTCCGCCACGTGAACCGCCGCACCTCCCACCTACGCCCTCCTCGACCACGAGCTCGGTGCCCCCAGTCCCGCCAAAAACTACTTTGAACGACGCTGGTTGGAGCTCGAAATTCGAGCAAAATACCGAACGAAAATTGATCACCCCCATATTGATTTGAAGATCAGGAGAAGCTTTTCCATTTCGTATATTAAGTTTTTGAAATTATTGAATGGATTGAGTGTAACTTGGTCTAAAAAATCTGACGATTTCGGCCGTTTAAAATCATTCGTGGCGGTTGGAACGATAAGGAGAAAGCAAATTTAAGGTTAGGGATTTTTTAATATATATATTAATATTATTTTATTTCCAAAAATATAGATTTTGCACTCGAACTCCAAATCGAACCCAACGACTGTCGTTCCTAGCTAAATACCCCCATTCCGTACACAATGGAATATGTTTCATAAGCCAATTCGATTGTTTCTGTGACACCCCACGTCCGTTAATGTCACTCGCTAAGGGAGTGCATTAAGTTCTATGAAGCGTTATAGGTAATCAGACAGAGAATAATTACAAGACAGATATAAATAAGATAGCAGCGGAAATTTAAATTTTTATTTCAACATAAATTAAAATACCGTGGTCCACAATACCATAAGTCACAAAAACCATTACAATAAAATAAATTATGTCTTGCATCATCAGAGTACATAATATAAAAACATAATTCCCCAATTGAAAGAGTTAAGCCATAGTAGAGACAAGAACTTGAGTCATACTTCAGAAGTAGCTCCTAGTAAGGTGATATCTAAATCCTGACTAAGCCTGGGTGTTTCCTCCCTGAGAACCTGTGGGTGGGGGAAGGGGAACAGAAGAAAGAAGGAGAAACAAAAGGGTCAGACATAAAGTCTGGCGAGTCTAGTAACTTTTAGCCAGTGGATAAATAAAAGTAACATGACAGGCATATAAAGTGGATAAGAGAGAGATCACTACGTAAATGGTAGGTGTGACAAGGTAAGCAAGATAAGGTGTACATGCCTCACTAGTGATTACTCTGCATTATTACTAGTATATGCAGAAAGAGATGATCCCATAAATTATAAGGTAGTAGACTTAGGTATACGTCCAAATGTATCCTAACTACTACCCCGATCGATCGGCTCCCCAACCCTCGTAGATACCTTGTGCTAGCCCACAGTAGGAGGTATCACTTCCTAAAGTGGCAACCCCTTGTCGTAACAATGTGCACAACCATATCTACAGGTGTCACGGTCGTCTTATCCCCTTCTTCCCGGCTCATGCACTCACATGGCCCGGTCGGTTTGCACCGCCCATACCGTCCTCCACGTTTGGATCTCTTACAATCAGTCAGTAAGCATGCCCCTTCTCCGCCTAGTACGGAGTACTTTATTTGATACCTACTCCGGGTTACTGGCTGAAATGGGTCCCGCACAATATGATACAAGCCCTCCCCTTTGTCTTGTGTCTCCCACTAGGTTTTCACTGACTATGTATACCACTAGGTGTCTTTAATTACATAGCCTTGTTTATGTTTACTGGTTATGCTTACCTATAGGTGTCTTTAATACATAACCCCTAATCTTCCAACCGGTTATGCTTACCTGTAGGTGTCGTTAATTACATAACCCTATCACTTCTACAAGTTATGTTTACCCTAATAGGTGTCTTTAATTACATAACTTTATTATTTCCACCAATTATGTACACCACTAGGTGTCTTTAATTACATAACCTTATTATTTCCAGCGATTATGTGTACCACAAGGTGTCTTTAATTACATAACCTTAACTGGTTAAGTTCATGGGCCTATATGTTAATACTACCCATCCCCTCTTCAGATTTACTTAACCCGCCCGTCAACCATGTTTACTTAACCCCCAACTTAAATTTAAGTTCATACCATCCATATGGATTAACTTAGGTTAAGTAATCCAATTCTTTACCATGTCCATTTATGGTTTCATAATGGGCCAGACCTCCCACATTAGGCCTACAACATGTGGATGTTGGATATGTCGGTCGGGTCCGGGCAGACTTATTCCACAGTTGGGCCTAACCTCGTGTCATAGCCCGATTCATATTTACATACTTATACCTCCCAAATTAGGTTTACCATTAGTGGCTGTTGGATATGCCGGTCGGGTTCGGGCAGACTTCCACCACTAATGCAACCTAACCTCGTGTCATAAGTACAATTACAATTTCTAATCGTAATTACTAGACATTCCATTTTTAATTTATTAATCAATTAATTAATCCTTTTCTTTTATAGGTGGCAGTACCTATTTTACCCTATAATTTGAATAAAATGTCCGTAAATGTTCATATTCAAATTATGCCATTTTTAACCCTTTTTCCCTCGTTCCCTCACTAGCGCCCTCACAAAATTTGCAACATGCCTAGGCTAGACAGTAGCCTAGTCATAAACGATAACAAGGAAAATAATGGGGATACAACTAAAATGATCATCTTGGCATAAACATAAATTTATATGACAATAAGGTGAACATACATACTAGTATGGACATGAAGTTGTCATCATAACAAGGTGGACATAAAACTGATGAACTATGATGTCACAATATCTAAATTAGAAATTTAGATGTCCAATCGGCTTAGATCTAACATGATAACATAAGGTGATAATTTAGATCACTTAAAATACATCTAACATGTTAACATAAGGTGACAATTTAGATTACATGAAATAGATCTAACATGTTAACATAAGCTGACACTACGCCATAGATGGCCTACCACAACGTAAATCGATGGTGTTGCTAGCTACAATGTTTCCATAGATATACTGTTTTTTGTCTATTGCAACGCACACTTCAATGTTTTGGCATATATATCAACATGTGTTGCAGCAGCCGTGTGAATAAAATTATCAATCCACGTCAACACGATCCAGCGGTCCAGATTAGCGATCCAGGACAATTTGATTTTCCTTCACGTCCCAGCTTCTATGGCTCAAATTTTCATTTTCCCACTAAAACATAAGTTTGCTATTTTCATTTGACATCAAAATACTGATCGATCAAAAACTCGGGTTTTGCCCACTTCAACACTTAAAAAAATCAAAGAAATTGTCCAAAATTTTGGTTTAAGTACTTTTGAGTCGATAATGGCGACTTTGTCTCCTTTTAAGTCAAAATCACAGACAAAGGCAGATCTAAATCTCGATTTAGATTTTCATTCGATCTATCCACCAGATTCAAAGAGTTCTTCGCTACATGCAAAGCAGAAGGGGTTTCCGATTCAAGGTATTTCTCGCTCCCCTAATTTGGATTCTAGTTCTGAATTTCCAGATCTGATCTCTAAAGATCTGGATGAGCTAAATAAATTTAGTCCTCTAAAAAAAAGCATGGATAGATGTTGTATCAGAAAATAAATATCATCAATCTTCTATCCTCCTCAAATATTATGAGCCTTCGGTTAAAGAGAACCTTAAAGTTGCGGTTATTGATGAAAGTTTGGTTAATAAGGCAAGGCAGAGATGGACTTATTCAATGAACAAATCCAACGAACACACTGCCATTTACGCAAATCTTTAGCACTTACCTACAACATGCAAAGCTTTAGCATTTACGCAAATTCGATGAACAAATTGCCATTTACGCAACATGCAAAACTTTAGCATTTACGCAAATCCGATGAACAAATTGCCATTTTATCATACATAAATATTTCAGCTCTAGTTATAGTCATTGTAAGATTGCATAAACTTGTGATTAATGTTGCTGTTATATTTGTCTCAGGTAATCAACTGGGAGTATATTGGGGAAATATGGACTAGAAAAATGGAGTAATAATGATGGTCTGTCATTTTTTTTTTGAAATTTCACAAAATATCTTTGCTTTAAATGGTCTGTCGAACTGTGTATTCACAAGAGGCAAAACTATCATTAATGATGAATACATTCCTTATGACGTACATAACATAGTTTCTTCATTTTTTGCACAGGAGCTACAATGTTTACAATTTTTTACTGGATATTTAGCCCTTAGTTTATGCTGAATTCATTCTTATCCAATGCATGTGGACGCATTATTTGTGAACATCAGTATTACCCACCTGTGCAACAAGCGATCATGCTTTAAAACAACAATTCATTTTGTATTCAAACATTTCATGTAATTGCTAATTTATTCCTTTGTTATGAAGTAGAGGTCTAGATTGTCATGATCATGAGAAAGGAACATGGTTTGAGTAAACAGAAACTGATAGGTAAGCGTGATTCTATTATCGGTCTTTGTATATTTTTTCCTCCATTTTATTTTGACAACTTATGATTTATGCTACAGATATCCCATTGCACATGTTAATCTTTTCATATAACTTGTATTTTTTTTCTTCTGTTTCATGAAAAGAGTCATAGCCTTTTTAGACATATCTTGTGTTGATAATGGAAGGAGGAATGACAAGTAAGTAATATTTGCACATTATTTCTTCCCTATACAGTAAGATATTACATGATCAGAACTTACATGAGGTAAAATTGATTCTTAAGAGCAGAATTACCTATATATAAATAATTAGGTCCATATATGATAAAGTAATCTAAGTGATAATGGTAGAAAACTTTTGAGTTGATAAAAATGGATCTGACAGAGTTATTCAGAGATAAAGAAGTAACATGAAATTTTGTATGGCCAAAACTATATATATAAACGTACCATTATATACATAAATGTGAATAAGCTGTTTCGGTCATGCGATTGTTTTGCGAGGGACTGGTTTTGGCAATTTCAGAAGTGTACAGAGGCTTTGTTTTGGAAATCCATTTAAAGGCAGATACAGTTGTTTTAGTGCAACTAGGAATGGTTAGAAGTATTGAGTTTTTTCTCGGTTTCACTTATATACAATCATTGTTTTTTTCTCAGTACTATTTTGTTTGTGTTATTAGAGTGGGTTTTGTTATTGTTTGTACAGTAAGTGTTGATTTCTTGAAATTCATTTAATTTTTGCAGGTTTCCTTCGGTGGTTGGAAGGTCGCTACTTCGTTATATAGAATCAATCCACGAGCAAGAAATCAAGGTTTGATCTATGCTCAGTAGCTCGGTTTCAGTTCCAAGGAACAGAGTATCGTTTAGTTTCCAAAACTAAAACTGAGCCTTAGTTTCAATTCCAAGAAACTGAGCTATCAGTTTTAGTAACTGTAACACCCCATATTTTCTATAAATATTAAAGTAACGAATTAAAGAATAATTAATTACAAATGTGAGAATTAAGGGAAACGGGTTACACCATTGCGTTCGTCTCAGAATTCTGCTTGGGATAGAGCCCGAGTTTGCATAAATCGAACTTCGTATGAAGGAGTTATGACTTTCAGAAGATTCAAGAATTTAAATAAACAGCTCAAATTAATGTTCAGAAAATTCAAATTTCGAAATCAGAAGCAGAAGCGGGCTAGGCGGGAATTATCCAGCCCAAGTCCAGGTCGACCAGGAGGTTAACCAGGGGGTCGACCTCCCCCCATACAGGTCAACCAGGGGGTCGACCTTGGGGTCGACCTCCCCATCGGGCCAGATCTTAAAACTGATGTGTTTCTCTGTGTGACGATTTGCTGTGTCATTAGGGCTTGTGTGGCAGGTTCTGGTTGGTTCTCTTAGGTTTGAATGGCTTTGATTTGCCCTAGGTTGATCTGAAGGCTCCTATTAAATCAAACTTCTATATAAGTAGCCTAAATCTAAACCCTAAGCCACACAAAAATATTCCTAAGACCGTCATGCTGTCAGTATTCAACCTAGAGTAGTCGCCGTTCTCTTTCAACTAGGAAGCAAGTTAGGAATTACAAATCAAATCTAATTCAACTAAGAGAATTCGACGTCTACAACAAAGGAGAGCTATTCAATTTCAGAATACAGATCCCAGAACACAAGACTAGTCTCCTTTTTGTAAGTCCAGTTATCATTTAGACCTAAAGGATATTAGAATTGTGACTAAATAACTGGATGTAGTACAACGCCCTATGTAAATTTATGCTTATCCTTTTTGTTAAATTGAATTGATTAAGACTATGACTCTTATCATGATTAAGTTTGTGATCATGTTGTATGTGATTTGATGATAAATGTTAAATGCTTGGCAATGAATCCTTATGTTGTATAATTTGGCAAAGACATATATGTTGTGTAATTTAGCGATGACATATTATGTTGTATACTTTGGCGATGACATATCATGTTGAATAAATTGGCGATGACATATTATGATTGTATAATTTGGCAATGGCATATCATGTTGTGTAATTTGGCGATGACATACCATGTTGTATAATTTTGGCGATGACATATCAGGATTACACCTATATGTTGTATGTCAATTTGGAAATTTTGCTATGTTTATGCAAGTTCAACCATGATCACATATATGACCAAAACTACATGCTAATATGATTAGGTTCATCGTAAATTTGATCCAACTAAATTAGCAAATTCACAACTACATGCCAAATTTTAAGTTTATGTAGTTCTATGCAAAACCCCTATTTCACGATTCATGTTAAGTAGATCTAAATTTGTAATTTCATAATTACATCTATATTGTACTATGACGAATTCATATGACACATGTGTAGTTGATCCATATTTTTATGATGCTGGAATTATTACATGTTCCTCTTTTTCCTCTTTTGTGTATAAGTTAGGCTATGTATCGAGCCTAACATTTTATGTGATTTGTGCGAACGTTTGACGGGGGTAACGTTGGGGAGAAACATGAAATTACATATAATTGGCATATTTGGTTCATGAACATGTAAATGTTTTACGACATAAAGTGGTATAAATTTTTATACCTAAAATTATGAACTTGATTTAAGGGGAAAGTGGGGCTTGACTTGAATGAAAATAATTTACATATAAATATAAAGAGTTAAATATGTAAATTTAGAAAAGACGAATATGCCTAACCCGAGGTTAGATTGAGTTATGGTGTAAGACTGCCCGGAACCGCCCGGCACATCCAGCAACCATAATAATATATATCTAATATGGGAGGTTAGTGCATCGAGCCCAAAAGAACCCGAGGTTAGACTGAGTTGCAGTGTAAAACTGGCCGGACCCGACCGGCACATCCAGTAACTGCAACAATACCTGCCTAATGTGAGTGGTTAGTGCTTTAATGAATGAATTAAAGGTAAGTCAGGAATGGTAGGGTTAAGTTAAATAAGGCAACACTTAACCAATACAACATGTTAACTAAACTGATGGGTGGGGGTTAGATTAACTTGGACACTTAACAAATTTAACATGTTGACTAGAAAACCCTAGTAACGGGGACCCATTTCAGCAGTAACCCACATAGATGTATCATGGTACCCTGGACTAGGCAGGGTGGGGCATGATTACTGGGCTGATTATAAGCGGTCAAAACAACGGCAGTTGGTGCGTCAGTGTAGGTTCCGACGGAGTATGGGCGTGCACGTACTCCAGAGTGGAAAAAGCAGGCATTGGGCATCAATAGTTATACACTGTGCATCTTGAATCGTGTCGGGTTGCCCCTATAGGATTTGATACACCCCATGGTGGGACCAGCACAGGTATCTACAATCGGGCGGGGTCGTATGACACAAGTTGTAAATGCGTGCGAGTAGGAGCCGATCAATGAAAAAGGATCACTGGGTTTGAACTCAAGATAATGGTTGAAATATCTAGTAGGTGCAGAGAATATGGATATGAGTGCGATAGTATGATTAGTTTACCTTGCCTTGTTTATCTTGCCTTATCCTATGTTACCTTATTTCCTTGTTATTGTCCTACGTCCAGCTTATTCATATCATGGTTCTCTTACCAGTTTACATGCTGAATAATCACTGGACTTACCAGACTTATGTCTGATCCATTTTTCTTTCACTCTCTTTTCTTCCGTTTCTCCCCCCTCCCCCTCAGGTAGCCAGGGAGGGAATAGTTCAGCTTAATTTGGATCATTTATCTTTCCAAACTTGAAGACTCTGTGATGTATGGCTTGAAACCTCTTATCTTTGGCTATGGCTTTGGACACACTACCAATTGGGGATTTATGCAGTTTTAATTATGTTTTATGCTTCTTTATGTAATAATCAAGACATAGATTTTGATGTAATGTTTTGGAGGTTGTTTTAAGACAGTTTGCTGTAATGTTTCCTGTTATGAACCACGTATGAAATAAATTTGGTTTTTCCGCTACTTATATATATCTGTCTTGTAAATTATCTGTGTCTTTTACCTATAATGCTCCACCAAAATTAAGGCATTCCCTTTGTGAGTGACCTTAACGGAGCTGGGGTGTCTCACTTGGTATCAAAGCAAAGGTTTACCAGATCAGATGAAATTTTTGAAAACTGTTTTCAAAAAGAAGTTTAAAGAATCGATTTTGAAGAAAAGGTGTTTTAGTTTAAAAAGGCATAATCCCTCAAAGCCATATGCACTATCTTTCTATCCTTTGTTTTGAATCTTTCCTTTTTCATTTCAGCATGTCTGGGGATTTTAACCTTCCAGATGGTGTGCCGGTACCTGGCTGGTTTAGAAGGTACCTAGAGGCTAGGGCTAATGTCGCTGGCCCAGCGGACATTCCTCCTCCCCCAGCTGCAGCGGTTCCTCCACCTCCTCCGCATGCAAATGCTTACTTAAAAATATGTAGGGACTTTCGAGCCATGGGTGGAAAGAACTTCAATGGAAATGAATCCTTCGTGGAAGCACGGAACTAGCTCAAAGAAACTGAGGATTTGTTTGATATCTTCGAAGTGGACGATAGGCAGAAGATACAGTTGTCCGTATGGTTGCTTAAAGACGAAGCCTCCTATTGGTGGGAAGTTATTAACGCTGAAAAGACCAGTTGAAACTTGGACAGATTTTAGAATGAGGTTTGAAATGAAATTCCTCTCACAAGCTGAACGAAGCCTACAGATGGAGAAGTTCTTAGCTCTCAAACAGGGAAGTATGTCGGTCAAGGAATACATTAACCAATTCAACCAGCTGGCTAGGTTTGGATTGGAGTTAATGAACACTCCACATAAGAAGGCTCTCCGTTTTGTTAAAGGATTGAATGAGCCACTGCACAGCGTAGCTATGTCCCATATACCTATGGGTGAGACTTACGAGAGGCTGGTGGACGTGGCACTGTTACAAGAAGAAGATAAGGCTGGCAAGAAAGATACAAAGGTGGAAGTACCTCAAGATAAGAAAGGGGAAGGATCACAGAGCAAGAAGACAGATTCCAAGAAGGGCGGGAAGAACAACAAACCCCGTGACAAGAGGAAGTGTAATTTTTGTGGCATTCCTGGACATCTGGTTAAGGACTGCAGAAAGAAGAAGAGGAAGATGGGTGGTTGTTTCCATTGCGGCGAGACAGGACACATGGCTAGGGACTACCCAAGAAAGCAAGGGCAAGGGCAGAGAGCTGGATCTACTTCTGGAGGGCAGGTTCACGCTCTCATGGCACCTTCGCAAGAACGAGGTAGAAATGTTTTTGTTGAGAGTTTAGTTTATCTTTTTGATCATCATGTTCGTACACTCTTTGATTCTGGAGCATCGCACTCTTTTATATCTACTGCTTTAGTTAAATCTCTGCACCTAGACACCAGTTTAGTAGAGGATCCCTTGGTTGTTTCAAATCCAATTGGGGGCTAAACTTATTTGTTAATGATTTGTCTGGATTTGGAAATTTCTATACTAAGCATTGGGTTTAGATGTAATGCCTATGTTTTGGGCTTCACGGGCTATAGGTTGATTCTAAGCATGGATTGGTTATCCAGTAATGGTGCCATCCTCGATTGTGATAAGAGAGTGGTTAGACTCATGCCTCGCCTCAGTAACACTCTCGAATTTTCTTGTAATCCTATGAACTCTATTATGCTTAGCTATCTAGAATCTCTTGATGCGTCTGTTGAGAATTTGCAGTCTGTTAGAGTAGTCTGTGAATACTCGGATGTCTTTAAAGAGGTGAAGGGGTTACCTCCGAAGCGGGAGATAGACTTCCGCATATACCTCGTTGATAATGCAAAACCCGTTGCTTTACCCGCTAGACACATGGCTCCAAGGGAGAGGAAAGAACTCAGCAAGCAAGTTAAAGAGTTGCTTCATAAGGGGTTTATAAGGCGGAGTGCTCCAGTAGTATTCGCAACCAAAGTAGATGGTTCGCTTCGCCTATGCGTTGATTATAGGTAGGTAAACAAGCAGACCAAGAAGATTAGGCACCCACTTCCAAGAATAGATGACTTGTTTGATCAGCTTGTAGGTGCATCGGTTTTCTCCCAACTAGATCTAGCTACCGGGTTTCATCAGCTAAGAGTGGCTGAAGACAGTATTGATAAGACCGCGTTCAGAACTCCGGATGGTTTCTTCGAGAGGCTTGTCAGTCCTTTCGGCCTGACAAACGCACTCACTTACTTCATCGACTTGATGAGCAGGGTGTTCAGGGAGTTCCTTAATATGTTTGCGGTGGTCTTCGTAGATGACATTTTGATTTTCTCAAAGAGTGAGAAAGAGAATGCTCAACATTTAAAAGAAGTTATGGATACTCTTCGAGCACATCAATTGAAAGCCTAATTCTCCAAATGCCACTTTTGGAGAGAGGAAGTAAGGTTTCTCGGACATGTGGCGTCTAAGGAAGGGTTAGCTGTGGACCCTGCAAAAGTAGTTGCGGTGCAAGATTGGAAGGTTCCACGGGATGCGACCGAAGTCCGAAGCTTCCTCGGCCTAGCGGGCTTTTACCGAAAGTTCATTAAAACTTTGCGAAAATTTCAGCTCCACTTACAAGGTTGACGAAGAAGAACCTAACTTTTAATTGGGATTTGGATTGCGATGTTGCTTTCCAACGATTGAAGAGGGCTCTAACAACAACGCCAGTTCTAATATTGCCGGATGAGAGCAAGATGTTTACCGTATACGCGGATGCATGTGGTACGGGACTAGGTGCTCTCTTGATGCAAGAAGGGAAGGTAGTAGCTTATGGAGGCAGACAGTTGAAAGTACATGAGAAAAACTACCCAACCCACGATCTAGAGTTGGCTGCCATCGTCTTTGCGCTTAAGTCTTAGCGCCATTATCTCCTAGGTGAGAAGTTTGAATTGTATACTGACCATAAATCGTTGAAGTACCTTTTCTCGCAGAAAGATCTTAACTGGAGGCAACAAAGGTGGATGGAGTTTTGGCATCCTACGATTTCGATATTTCCTATACCCCTGGCAAGGGAAATGTAGTAGCAGACGCCTTTAGTTGAAAGAAGCTGACCTTAAGCCCTCTCTTCGTAGAAAGGCAGAGCTTGGAATACATAGCCAACTTTGACTTTAGACCCTGTATCGATCATGTGACCGTTTGTTAGCATCGCTAGAGGTGAGGCCTACTCTTTTAGACTCGATAGGAGCCGCGCAACGTAAAGACCCTCAGCTAGTTGATGTGATGGATAAGCTAATTAGGGGTGAGACTTTTAGTCGCCTCTATCGATACTCCATCGATGATAAAGGTTGGTTGAGGCGGGAAGGAAGGTTATGCATCCCACAAGCAAGGGATTTGGTGAAGAAGGTTCTCGAAGAGGCACACCATTCCAAGTTGACCATACACCCAGGTGGAGACAAGATGTATAAAGACATAAAAAGGGTTTTCTTTTGGAATGACATGAAGAGGGATGTAGCTGAATTCGTCTTTAAGTGCTTAATATGCCAGCAAGTCAAGGTGGAGTAAAAGAAGCCTGGTGGTTTGCTTCATCCTCTAGAGGTCCCACAGTTCAAATGGTATAACATTTAAATGGACTTTATTGATGGGCTACCTAGGTCAAGAAGGGGCAATACCAGTATTTGGGTAATAGTGGATAGGCTCACAAAAAGCGCTCACTTTATACCCGTTAAAAGTAGAAGGACTGCCTCATCTTTAGCATCCATTTATCTTAAAGAGATAGTTCGACTTCGTGGGATACCCTCCAGCATTTTGAGTGACCGAGATCCTATCTTTACGAGCGAGTTTTGGAAGAGCTTGCAAGAGGCTGTAGGCACACAGCTATGCTTAAGCACGGCCTACCACCCTCAAACCGATGGTTAAACGGAAAGGGTGACAGAGTATTAGAAGACCTCTTGAGATTACGCATTCTTGACTTTGGAGGAACATGGGAGGATCATCTTCCTTTGATAGAGTTTGCCTACAACAATAGCTACCAAGCCACCATACGCATGGCACCCTTCGAAGCTTTATATGGAAGACCATGCCGATCACCAACTTGTTGGTGGGAGTCTAGAAACAAGCTCATACTTGGACCAGATATGATTAGAGAAACTTCAGAGAAATTGGACTTGATACGAAGAAGAATGAAGACTGCCCAAGATAGACAGAAGTCCTATGCAGATAAAAGAAGGACCGACCTTGAGTTTGAGGTTGGAGACAGGGTTTTCCTTAAAGTATCTCCTTTGAGGAACGTCGTTCGCTTTGGATTCGCAGGAAAGTTAGCACCAAGATTTGTAGGGTCGTTCCCTATCATTGAAAGGATTGGAAAGATGGGTTACATAGTAGAGCTGCCTAAAAGATTGGCTGGAGTTCGTAATGTCTTCCATGTTTCTCCCCTATGAAAGTGCTTACATGAGTCTGCGGAAGTGGTGGAACCAAGCATATTAGAGGAAGTAGAAATAGAACGAGAGGCGACTGTGAGAAGAGTCCCAACTCGTATCTTGGGTACAGAAGTCAAAAAGCTACGCAACTGCGAAGTCAAACTTGTTAAAGTTCAATGGAGTGACGCTGAGAAAGACGCGACTTTTGATACTGAGGCCAAGATACGTGCGGCCTACCCTTTTCTTTTTTAGGGTACATCTTTGATCTCTTTTTCCTTAAGTTTATTCATGCTCATATCTACCTTTTTTTAAGTATTTCCTCAGTGCTATTCTTGCTCCTTAGGTAGAAACCAATGGATGTAAACATGTATTTGAAACATGTTAAGATTGATGGTTGTAAGTGATTGCTAGTGGTTGCTCGTGGATGCATATACACACACATTAGGTGTAGATCGGCTCAGCCACTTTCATATTGCATATGCATATATATATTTGTATATGGATTGAAAACTTGATGTGTTATCATATGGATGTCGCATTTGTATGAATGATTGTGCACTCATGTAGAATTATGATTATGAAAAATTGCATACATAATAGACTCAAGGCACTGACATAAATTGCATTAAGGAGGTCAAATGAATCAGTAGACCGCCTGATTTTGCATTAGGTAAGGACATGTACACACACTATGCATACAGTCATGGAAGAATTAGAAGTCTTTTTAAGGACAATGGATGCCTGTGTTTGATGGATGAGTAGATGGACGATTGGATGGTAGGATATACGTTCTTCTCGACTCGAAGATTTCGGGAACGAAATCCTATAAGGAGGGGAGAATATAATACCCCATATTTTCTGTAAACATTAAAGTAACGAATTAAAGAATAATTGATTACAAATGTGAGAATTAAAGGAAACGGGTTACGCAATTGCGTTCGTCTCGGAATTCTGCTTGAGATAGAGTCCGAGTTTGCGTAAATTAGTCTCCGTATGAAGGAGTTATGACTTTTAGAAGATTCAAGAATTTAAATAAACAGCTCACATTAAAGTTCAGAAAGTTCAAATTTCGAAATCAGAAGCAGAAGCGGGTTGGGCGGGAATTTTCCCTCCCAAGCCCAGGTCGACCAGGAGGTCGACCAGGGGGTCGACCTCCCCCCATACAGGTGACCATGGGGTCGACATGGGGGTCGACCTCCCCCTCGGGCCTGATCTGAAAACTGACGCGTTTCTCTGTGTGACGATTTGCTGTGTCATTAGGGCTTGTGTGGCAGGTTATGGTTAGTTCTCTTAGGTTTGAATGGCTTTGATTTGCCCTAGGTTGATGTGACGGCTCCTATTAAATCTAACTTCTATATAAGCAGCCTAAATCTAAACCCTAAGCCACACAAAAATATTCCTAAGACCGTCATGCTGTCAGTATTCAACCTAGAGTAGCCGTCTTTCAACTAGGAAGCAAGTTAGGAATTACAAATCAAATATAATTCAACTAAGAGAATTCAATGTCTACAACAAAGGAGAGCAATTCAATTTCAGAATACAGATCCCAGAACACAAGACTAGTTTCCTTTTTGTAAGTCCAGTTATCATTTAGACCTAAACGATATTAGAATTGTGACTAAATAACTGGATGTAGTACAACGCCCTATGTAAATTTATGCCTATCCTTTTTGTTAAACTGAATTGATTAAGACTATGACTCTTATCATGATTAAGTTTGTGATCATGTTGTATGTGATTAGATGATAAATGTTAAATGCTTGGTAATGAATCCATATGTTGTATAATTTGGCAAAGACATATATGTTGTGTAATTTAGCGATGACATATTATGTTGTATACTTTGGCGATGACATATCATATTCAATAAATTGGCGATGACATATTATGATTGTATACGTTGTTAATGGCATATCATGTTGTATAATTTGGCGTTGACATACCATATTGTATAATTTTGGCGATGACATATCATGATGACAACTATATGTTGTATGTCAATTTGGGAATTTTGCTATGTTTATGCCAGATCAACCATGATCACATATATGACCAAAACTACATGCTAATATGATTAGGTTCATCTTAAATTTGATCCAACTAAATTAGCAAATTCGCAGCTACATGCCTAATTTTAAGTTTATGTAGTTCTATGCAAAACCCCTATTTCACGATTCATGTTGAGTAGATCTAAATTTGCATGTTCATAATTACATCTAAATTGTACTATGACGAATTCATATGACACATGTGTAGTTAGATCCATATTTTTATAATGTTGGAATTATTACATATTCCTCTTTTTCCCCTTTTGTATATAAGTTAGGATATGTATCGAGCCTAACATTTTATGTGATTTGTGCGAACATTTGACGGGCGTAACGTTAGGGAAAAACATGAAATTACATATAATTGGCATAATTGGTCCATGAACATGTAAATGTTTTACGACATAAAGTGGTATAAATTTTTATACCTAAAATTATGAACTTGATTTAAGGGGAAAGTGGGGTCTGACTTGAATAAAAATAATTTACATATAAATATAAAGAGGTAAATATGTAAATTTAGAAAAGACGAATATGCCTAACCCGAGGTTAGATTGAGTTACGGTGTAAGACTGCCCGGAACCGCCCGGCACATCCAGCAATCGTAACAATATATATCTAATGTGGGAGGTTAGTGCATCAAGCCCAAAAGAACCCGAGGTTAGACTGAGTTGCGGTGTAAAACTGCCCAGACCCGACCGGCACATCCATTAACCGCAACAATACCTATCTAATGTGAGTGGTTGTTGCTTTAATGAATGAATTAAAGCTAAGTCAGGAATGGTAGGATTAAGTTAATTAAGGCAACACTTAACCAATACAACATGTTAACTAAACTGACGGGTGGCGGTTAGGTTAACTTGGGCACTTAACCAATTTAACATGTCGACTAGAAAACCCTAGTAACGGGAACCCATTTCAGCAGTAACCCACATAGATGTATCACGGTACCCTAAACTAGGCAGGGTAGGGCATGATTACTGGGCTGATTATAAGCGGTCAAAACAACGACGGTTGGTGCATCAGTGTAGGTTCCGACGGAGTACGGGCGTGCACGTGCTCCGGAGTGGAAAAAGCAGGCACTGGGCATCAATAGTTATACACTGTGCATCTTGAATCGTGTCGGGTTGCCACTAAAGGATTTGATATACCCCATGGTGGGACCAGCACAGGTATCTACAATCGGGCGTGGCTGTATGACACAAGTAGTAAATGCGTGCGAGTAGGAGCCGATCAATGAAAAAGGATTACTGGGTTTGAACTCATGATAGTGGTTGAAATATCTTGTGGGTGCAGAGATTATGGATATGAGTGCGAAAGTAAGATTAGTTTACCTTGCCTTGTTTATCTTGCCTTATCCTATGTTACCTTATTTCCTTGTTATTGTCCTGCGTCCATCTTATTCATGTCATGGTTCTCTTACCAGTTTACATGCTGAATAATCACTGGACTTACCATACTTTTGTCTGGCCCATTTTTCTTTCGCTCTCTTTTCTTCCATTCCCCCCACTCCCCCCTCTTCAGGTAGCCAGGAAGGGAATAGCTCAGCTTAATTTGGATCATTTATCTTTCCAAGCTTGAAGACTCTGTGATGTATGGCTTGGAACCTCTTATCTTTGGCTATGGCTTTGGACACACTACCACTTGGGGATTTATGCAGTTTTATTTATGTTTTATGCTTCTTTATGTAATAATCAAGACATAGATTTTGATGTAATGATTTGGAGGTTGTTTTGAGACAGTTTGTTGTAATGTTTCCTGTTATGAACCACGTCTGAAATAAATTCGGTTTTTCCGCTGCTTATATATGTCTGTCTGGTAAATTATCTGTGTCTTTTACCTATAATGCTCCACAAAGTTAAGGCATTCCCTTTGTGAGTGACCTTAACGGAGGTGGGGTGTCTCAGTAACCAAGCATCATGCAGTTTCTAAACTAATCAATGGCTCAGTTTCAAAAGTTGAGAATTGCTTAAGTAAGTTTCAAAAGCTGAGCGGTGCACAATTCCTAAAATTTAACGATGACTCGGTTAATAAACTAGGCATTGCTCAGTTAATAAACTAAGCAATTTGTTTATGTTAGTAGGGGTAATATGTATCATTTTCACGTCTTGATTCATATTGTTGTATTTGTTAAACAATATAGGCTTCAACTAAAGCAGCAGAAGCAAGACAAAATTCAAAAGCTTTCCTTACTGATGAGGATGGAACATAAAATCTAAAGAGAAAATCGTCTAGATAGAGGGGTTTTGGATCCTGGAGCATCAACTTTTAATGGACTGCAATAGTATATGCATAAGCCATCCGACTTCGTCAATGGTGGGCTTGTAATTTGACTCATTTATTATTTGATTTTTGTGTAAGCTTCTTAATTTGGCTCATATAAATAAATTTTGTTACAGTGATGAACAAAAAAAACATCATTAGTGGATTGGTCCTCTCACTGATCAAACAATGATGTAAATAGGAAAATAACAGTTGGTAGTTAGCTTTATTAGATTTGTTCTAACAACACTTTTATGCTTATGTGGATAATGAATTGGCAAGAAGCCATGAATTGCTTCTAGCATTACCTTTTATGTTTGGAATTATCATTCACTAGTGTTAATTGTAACAGGGGAGGTCGCCAAGTGGTACTTGTGAGATCCATTCGGTTACGATTGGTGTTGCAGGCCAGCATATTGGAGCAGTAGTTGGTCGATCACGGAGAAACATAATGGAAATTACTCAGGTTTTATTTTCGAAATGTTTCTTTAGTTTTGTGTCTTATGATTCTTGTAGAACGGCAATGACTCGTATTCGTATTTTATGCAGGCTAGCGGAACTAGAATCAAGATATCTGATAGAGTGAGTCTGCATATGAGTGAATCGAGTGACCATGTAGTGAGGAATGTATGTAAATATAAATAATCGTATAATATACGAGTGAATGTCCAATGGTGGAGTCAAAATATTTGTACCATTTGAAATGTTGAAATAAAATATTTATTTCAATAAAATATTGTTTTATAATAATATTTATTATAATATTATGAAATCTTTGATTAATAGCAGTTGAGGTGTAATTACTTTTAGCAATTGTAAAACAAATTTTAACAACTGCTAGAAATAGTTGTAAAAATGGTTGACTTTGTTATGATTGCCAGTTGTACTAGACATATTACAACTATTTTTGGCAGTTGTGAAAGGGTATTTTTTTGTTCTAGCAGTACCTGTGGCAACACCTGTACTGATGTTACCATAGGGTCACAAAGGTGTTGCCTTTGACTCTAAGGCAACGCGGCAAAAGGCCACCCCAAAAAAGTGTTGCCACGGATCATTTTTTGCCAATAGCAACACTTTTTGGCACCTACTGTGTCACTTCTCTGGGGTTTCCGTAGACCATCTATGGCGTAGTGTGATAATTTAGATCACATAAAATAGATCTAACATGAATCATAAGGTGACAATTTAGACCACATATAATAGATCTAACATGAATCATAAGGTGATAAATTTTGATCACATAGAATAGATCTAACATGAATCATAAGGTGACAATTTTGCATCTCTTACAATAAGTCAGTAAGCGTGCCCCTTCTCTGCCTAGTATGGAGTACTTTATTTGATACCTACTCTGGGTTACTGACTGAAATGGGTCCCATACAATAGGATACAAGCTCTTCCCTTTGTCTTGTATCCCCCACTAGGTTTTCACTGACTACGTATACCACTCGGTGTCTTTAATTACATAGCCTTGTTTATGTCTACCGGTTATGCTTACCTACATTTGTCTTTAATACATAACCCTTAATCTTCCAACCGGTTATGCTTACCTATAGGTGTCTTTAATTACATAACCCTATCACTTCTACAATTTATGTTTACCCTAAAAGGTGTCATTAATTACATAACTTTATTATTTCCACCGATTATGTATACCACTAGGTGTCTTTAATTACATAACCTTATTATTTCCAGCGATTATGTATACCACTAGGTGTCTTTAATTACATAACCTTAACGAGTTATGTTTGTGGGCCTATATGTGAATATTACCCATCCCCTCTTCAGATTTACTAACCCAATCCTCAACCATGTTTACTTAACCCCCAACTTAAATTTAAGTTCATACAATCCCTATGGATTAACTTAGGTTAAGTAGTCCAATTCTTTACCATGTCCATTTATGGTTTCATAATGGGCCAGACCTCCCACATTAGGCCTACAACATGTGGATGTTGGATATGCCGGTCGGGTCTGGGCTAACTTATTCCACGGTTGGGCCTAACCTCGCATCATAGCCCGATTCGTATTTACATACTTAGACCTCCCACATTAGGTTTACCATTAGTGGCTGCTGGATATGCCAGTCAGGTCCGGGCAGACTTCCACCACTAATGCAACCTAATCTCGTGTCATAAGTACAATTACAGTTCCTAATTGTAATTACTAGACATTCCATTTTTAATTAATTAATCAATTAATCAATCCTTTCCTTTTATAGGTGTCAGTACCTATTTTATCCAATAATTTGAATTACATGTCCATAAATGTTCATATTCAAATTATGCCATTTTTAACCCTTTTTCCCCCGTTCCTCAACTGGCGCCCTCACAAAATTGGCAACATGCCTAGGCTAGACAATAGCCTAGTCACAAACGATAATAGGGAAAATAATGGGGAAAAAACTAAAATGATCATCTTGGCATAAACATAAACTTATATGATAATAAGGTGAACATACATACTAGCATGGACATGAAATTGTCATCATAACAAGGTGGACATAAAACTGACGAACTATGATGTCACAATATCAAAATTAGCAATTTAGATGTCCAATCGGTTTAGATCTAACATGATAACATAAGGTGATAATTTAGATCACATAAAATAGATTTAACATGTTAACATAAGGTCACAATTTCGATCACATAAAATAGATCTAACATGTTAACATAAGGTGATAATTTAGATCACATAAAATAGATCTAACATGGATCATAAGGTGACAATTTAGATCACATAAAATAGATATAACATGAATCATAAGGTGACAATTTTAGATCACATAGAATAGATCTAACATGGATCATAAGGTGACAATTTTAGATCACATAGAATAGATCTATCATGAATCATAAGGCGACAATTTTAGATCACATAGAATAGATCTAACATGAATCATAAGGTGACAATTTTAGATCACATAGAATAGATCTATATACATCTGCATTATAACATATCATAAAAGTTACAAACCAAGATCCATAATAATAACATATTAGAACAATTGAATTTGATCCAAAGAAATAGATCTATCATGACATAACATAAGATCTAACAATAACATAGATTCAAGGTTTGCAACGTATCCAAATCATAGTCTTTCATAATTCACTATTATTTATCTAAACCTAAAAGCCACTAGAACTCACTGTGATTGGATTGCTAAGATGATAGAAAAGGTGCTGAGTCTATGCTTGGATCTCAGAATTTGATATGCTTTAGAAGAAGATGAGAGACCCTAGTTTAGTTCAGAATCCAGCAGAGTCCGGCCACTGTTGTTTCTTTGTGAAGAAAACAAAGGATATGAGATACATTTATAGCTGCTGGGTTATAGAATTCGAATGCCACCTCAGCCCTAATGGAATTGGGTCAGGTCACGGGTCGTCACTCACTCGAAAAAGACCCGAATACCCAGAAACTGTTCTGGGCGCACTTTACAGGTGCGCCAGTCCAAAATCACCTTGGCGCACTTGGCAAGTGCGCCAGTTATATCTAGTTCTGATTTTCAACTTTCTATCGTCTGTAACTTCTTTATATGTTATCCGTTTTACGCAAACTAGCGTTTATCCTAACCAAAATTTCGAGATAGACGTAATGATGTAATTAGTTTCCCTTAATTCTTAATATTAAATTATTTATTCTTTAATTTATCTTCTTTAATGTTAACATAATTTCAGGATGTTATAGTTTCGATCAGTTTTCATCAAAATTAAAATATAAATTAATATATCGTTCAATATTGAATTCCAACAAACATTTTAATTTACCGGGGCCACATACTGACTCCAAAAACAGAATTTTCTTAACTATCTATGTTTTAATGATACGGTCCTAACAAAATTAGTTTCGTTGAATTTGGAGAGCGTTTGAAAAATGGCCTTTTTCTAGTCGGTTAAATTCAAACTAAATTTGCCAAACGCGTTTAAATTTACTACGCACACATATTAATTTCAAAAATTATGAAATTTGAAACCTAACAATAATTTGATATTCTGGATCCATCAAAAGTGGTTTCATCGAAAACGGATGTCGTTTGCAAAATGGCTATTTTTAAGGGCTATATATAATTTAAAGGGTGTGTTTTTTAGGTCCCTATTAAGTTTCAAAATTAGGCTCACATCTGATCTTATACTTATTGTAAATTTAGACCCTATTTTTCGAAGATTCAGTAAAAATAATTATGAAAAAATCACATAAATTCGTACTTAAATAAAACATGTAAACTCAAAAAAAAACAGATCGAAAAAACAATAAAAAATGCATAAAAAACAAAATAAGTAACACAAATCAGCGAAAATGCAGTTGAATGCATATATCTGTGCAAGCATTGCATATTTTTTCGTACAAATGTGCAAAAAATCACTCACATGCAAATCAGTTACTATTTGCATTCACGCATGCAGTAAAACAGAATAGATGCACACATGTGTGCAGCAATTTGCAAGCAAAATACTAGTTAAGTTTTCTTCATGTAATACTTGCATACATGTATGTAATTATGTAAAGATAGTTGCACACATGTATGCAAGTTTCTGTCCAGATTTTCAACAGAAAACAACATATGCACTAGTTGCATACATATGTGCAACTATTATTAAAAGTTCCATACATATATGCAACTTATTTTTATGTGAACATCCGAGAATATTTCCAGAATTTAGAAGAAAAAAAAATATCTTACAGCGCAATTTTTTTTTTTTGCAAAATAACATAAAAGGCAAGAAAAAAATAGGGGGCGGATCCTAATGTAAACTATGACTGGATATGATCTTAATTAAGTTTTCTTTTAGGGATGTATCCCTAATTTTCTCTTATTCAAAATATAAATAAATTCCATAGAGACTATTCTAAATTTTAAATTGGACATAACTTTCAATTTATAAAATGAAATCTCAGTTTCTTACATTCGTTAGAAAATTACAGTTCAAAATATTCCAACGTTCTTGTTTTATCCAATTCTGATTTATATTGAAATCTATACATTCAGTTGAAATTTAAAATTGAATTTTCAAACTACCATCCCATTTCAAGTTTAGAAATTCCGGGTTGTTACAACTAGGGAAAATTGGGTTAATTCCATAGTGTTTTAAGTTTTCGGAAGCCGTCCCTACTATAAATTCCTGTTAAATTACATCAATAGAAACT
Source organism: Allium sativum (assembly GCA_030737875.1). NCBI lineage: Eukaryota > Viridiplantae > Streptophyta > Magnoliopsida > Asparagales > Amaryllidaceae > Allium > Allium sativum. The sequence continues at coordinate 417,610,790 of CM060910.1, read as the reverse complement.
GGAATATAAAAGGAAACTATCAGCTGTATACACAGGAAAATGGCTTCTTCATAATTAAATGAGAAAATATTGAGGATTGTGAAAGGATACTTGCTTCGCGTCCTTAATATTATAATAAACGTCTTATGTTCATGAAAAAATGGAAACCAGGTATGAAGTTAACCCGCTAATTTCTGCATTCGATTCCTATATGGAATAAACTTCCAAATCATGACCGAGATTTTTTGGTCAGTAAAGGCATTAAGTAGGATTGCATTTGTATTAGGACATCCCCTTAAATTGGATAATGTTACCGAGGAGTTAATAAGAATTTCATGTGCTCGAATCCTGATAGAAGTAAATTATAATTTTACATTTCCTGAGCTGATTCCTATCGAATGTTATAATGGAGATATAGTGTGGAAAAAGGTGGAATATGAATGGAAACCAAATGCATATTCCTTTTGTAAGATTTTTGGGCAATCTGCTAAGATTTGCAAATCTATTTAAATATGGTCACCTGAAGAGAATATAGAAACAACCAATAATATGGACATAGAGGTTAACTTGAACAATCAGGGAGTTATGAGTGAAGAAGTGGTTGTTAGAAGGGAGCCTGGCAATGTTAGTTTGGTTCTAGAAAAGTTTCCATTGTGAAATAGTGAAGATATTGATTAGGATAAAAATACAAAGGAAAATATGAATATGAGTCAAAACAGTCGACAGGGAACCTCTAATCCAGTTAAAATGCCACATATTACTATCTTTCAACCTCAGGAATGTAGTATAAAGGATAATGAACATGCCAAAGAGCCTGGTTCGTATACAGATAAAAACATGTTGGGTAAAATATTTGATAGTGAATTATCATATGTTTCTACTCCTTCGTACTACAATTTTTGTAATTCTTCAATCAATAAGCATCGATTCCTTGTGTTGGATCGTCAAGATGAGGGACGACAACTGTGAGAAACATATAAGGAGTTTTTTACACATCCACAGAGGTAAACTATAAGGTGTGACAATTATAGGCCAGGACGAATATTTAGCATACAATTGAGAAAGTGGTGAAAATTCATCGGTATATAAATCAAGTCTAACATTACGACTCTCGGGTGCAAAATCAGGATACTTCTGGTCAAAATGTTTCCATGCTTCCCCATCAGCTGGGTGTGTTAACGTATATTCTTCCTATGTTTTCACACTGTGTCATATCATATGTTGCGTGGTTACAGAAGATGCATATAACCTTTGAAGTCTAGGTGTAATAGCTAAACAACGCATACGTTTATATGGTACTTCTTTTTTCTTTTTCTTTTTTCATTTGTATCTTTCCTAATTACATATTTTACAATTCTTAAGGTTGATATCTTCTTCCCAATATACCATGCAACCCTTTAGACATGTATTTATTTTTTTTCTTACGGTAAACCAAAAACAACACCATTTTTTTACTTTATAATGATTTTCGCACATTAAATTATTGGAAGGCATATGTTGTTTCGCAGCTTGTACAACAGCTGTAAATGCAGCTTCTGTGAGATTGTATTTAGATTTCATCGTGGTGTATTCAGCAGTTACTGATAATTGGGTTCCGCTTTTACAGCCTTCCCAAAGGGGTTTCTTCACGGCATCTAATAAATCATATATTTTTTTGGCTTTAGTATTTGGTTCTTCTTCAGCATTACCATCATCATCATAATCTGTGAAACATGGAATATTGAACATGCAGCACCTTCAACCATATGTCCTGTGAGATTCATTGTAGCAATTTCATTATTCACTACCTCCTCAACTTGTGCAGAAGTAGATGCTAAATGTTCTCCATGACGATCCCAACCCAAATAGTTTGACACAAAATCGTATTGATGCAAATGAACTCTAACCATTTGCGATATCAAATGAATTAATAATTAGCATCTATTACATGGACAATGGATTTGGTCGTCGTTTTCGTTGTTACTTAAACGAAATCAATAAACACTCCAACACCATTAATAAATTGTTCACTTATCGTGCAGTCATCTTCTTTTCGTTTGTACATCTAGCTTCAGTCCGTAAAATAATTTCCCATTTATCCTAAGTAGATAATTAAAAATTATGATAAAATTTGCATTGACATTTTATTAATGCAATTTTATTATTGAATGTTATTTTAATTGATCATTTACATTTTGTTGGTGGGTCATCCTACCTCCCATTACAAATACAATAATGTAATTAAATCACGTAAATCTTTTCGATTTAAATGATTCTACAAAATTTCAGCAGCACTTCGCTTTAGTTTCTTGAACAATACACAATCGTGTGTACATAGGGAACATAAAGGAAGCACTTTCGATGTTATGAGAACCATTTAAAATGAAATGATTTACGAGATTTAATTTCGTTATTTTGTCTGTAACTTGTCCAATACAAGGATAAATCCAACAAATATCGTATATGATGAATACAAATGTTTGTTCTATTAACTAAATGAAATTAACATGACTCTCATATACAGTACTTATCAAACGGGACCAAAAAACACTCTATGGATTTATGAATATAATATATTACAATTGGTCAATTTTTGCTCGACCAACCAATGGCTAGCAATGGCCACCAACGGCTTTAAAGTCAACGGTTTCCAATGGGTTCCAACGTTTTTTATAACATAAAGAAAATTCCAGAAATAAGCTTCCATTGGCGGTCGTTGCCAGGTTCCATTGCTATATACTGTGTGTCTTGTAGTGAATTCATCTTGATTAGAGTTCACATATTCATTTTTAAATTATTTTTAACTTCAATCTTAACTATACAGCAAGTGTTTATGTATTGTCATGTGTGTGTATTTGTGAAGTTTCTGTGAACATTGGTGTAAATTAATGTCAATACATGTTCCTAAATTCGTATCGAAATTCATTTTGAATCTTTTGATCAATACACATTTTATTGACACTACGTTTTTCTAGAAAGATTTTATGTTCATTCGAAATTTCATGTTCTTGATTCCTATTTTCAACAAAGACCATGTATGTATTTCTAATCAGTGTTTTAAAGGTTCATTAGTATAACCAGCTACCAAACATCAAAACTTACAATTGGAATTTGTAAGTGCATTTTTAGCATCCATGCAAAAAAAAAATCATATCCAGATATAAAAACTTAAATACATCGAGGTTGATGGGTTTACATTGAATGTTATAAAAGCTTACGTACTCATGTACATGGAATTCAATGTTTCATATACTTGAAATCTGAGCTTATGTATTCATCTAATGTCTCATGTCAAATAATCTGAGCACGTGTATTCATTCAAAATCCCATGTCATATATAAAAATTTATTTATGAATCCCTAAATTTTATTGTGTACTGTGGACTGTCAAGTTTGTAAAAGTTAATGCATGTAGTCATACACCCATATATTCAAATTGATGTCTATTCAAAAGTTCTAAAACTTGATAGAAACTTCTTTTATTTTAAAATTGTACATGTTAAGATTTGTGCAAGCATAGCATTGTATTCATAAAGTGGTTCCTAAAGCTGTTATTTTAGCACTCGAAACTATGCTTTACATTTAGAATGCATTTTAAAGATGTGATAATATGAACACTTGCTATATGTGAACAATGGTGTGCGTGTATGTGTTAGTATAGCAAGTGTTTGTGCATTGTGTTTTGAATTTTCTTATTACTAGGCCCTTGATGCTTTAGTTGTTTGTGTTCAAATGATTTTTATTTGCTCTAATTGCTTGTTCAAATGCTATAATTGCTCACATTGTTTTTAAATTTTCCACGGCGAAAATGGAAAATAAAAACAATCTACAAAGATGAAAAAACTACTGGCAAAACAAGCATTAAAAATTAAAATTGAAAAATAATTGCTAACAAAAAAATCTGCAATATCAATATGCATATTAAGTTGGCAAAATAGACAGTCTAATCGTTTCAAACAAGGTTGGCAAATGCGGTGGTTCCAAAACAACGAAAGAAGAGATCACTGTAAATGGTTGTCATTAGGTATGTAGATCCATTCTTGTCATTAGACACATTTACAAAAAAAACTATTGGGATTTGTGACATAAAATCACATCTAGGTCGAAGGCGACGATTTGTGCTTTGTAGTGGAGAAGATATATGTTAATTGGAATTCAGAAGAGGATTGTGTAGCAGCTCAAAGAGGGGTAGATTTTTTTTGAGCTTCAGCTCAGACGTCTAAGCCATTTATGTTAGATGTATGACTTGTCAGGGTTTTCTAACCAGAGAGCTTGGACAGACATCTGGTCATCCCTGTCAGATGTCTTAGGCGTGTTACATGTTTTTGACCAGTTATTTGCTGAATATATTTGTGATATATTCTGAGAGGCAAGTTGGATATTCTGCCCAGGCCTTATATTCTCCTATAAAAGCAACATCTAGGTTTGGATTATGAGTATGGGATTGAGATCGAAATAGTTGATCCAATGGTTTGTTGTCATTCTTCATTGTTCACCTTCTCCAGCAAAAGTTGTAGTCATCTAGATATTCTTTCCCTTTCTCAATAAGGTTATTAATCCAGTTGTAGTTTGTCTACTTTTGGTTTTTGATCCACTAAGCGTAAGAAAAATTTGTCTTTTATAGAGGGCGATTGAGTGGAATATCTTGTCTTTGTGCATGTAGTATCATATCTGTGTTGTTTTTCCATTGAATCATCTTTAAGTAATTAGGTGAATAAGATCCTGGTGGCTTCCGCAAAGGAGCAGTTTCCTAACAGTTGGTATCAGAGCTAGATCATCACAAAGCTTAGAGTGAGTTTGGATTGGAAAATTTGACTTTTGTTATGTCAGATATGGTGGCGTTTCCGAAGATGACTATTTTTGATGGAAGACATTGGGGAATTTGAAAGCCTAAGAGAGAGGATGTCCATTACCTCAATAATCTTCATTATCCGATTGATGGAGCTGGGAAAAATCCCTCGGATATGGATGAGGAAAGTGGAAGAAGATGAATAAGAAGGCGATTGCCTTGATTCAGCGGTACCTTGATATTGGTATTCCATCATGTGGCCAGTTGTGAATCCACAAAGGATTATTGTAAAAGTTGGTATCTTTGTATGAGTCGAGGAGTGCTACGAGTAAGGCTTTTCTGTGTGCAGCTGAGGTTGGATGAAGAAAAGTCTATTGTAGAGCACTTGAATGAATTTCAAGATATGATCAATCAATTAGCAAATTTGAAGGTCAATTTGATGATGAGTTGCTGGCTCTTTTGTTGATTGTAACATCCCGATATTTTGCGACAATTTAAAATATTAAATTTAATGTGTTTTTGAACAAAATTTGTTTTACATATTAAATTTTATGATTTATGTTTGATAGATTACTTATGTTGAAATTAAAGATTTATATTGATTAGCAATATAAAATAAATTAACTAATTTTGAGAATTGTTTTATGTTGATAATTTAATATATTGGATACAGTTGTATATATATCCATTTGATCGTGTACTGAATTTCAAATCAATTATAACAGTAATAGCCTGCATTGATTGAAAATGTAACTATGATTGGTTTGTGCTGTTAAATATTGAGAGTTGAGATTTAATATTAAATTATTTATATTAAATTGGGTTAATAAGTTTATAGTTTAATTTTTATGATTTGATTGTGAGATTGTATAGTGGAAACTTAAGTAAATTGTTTAAGCAACTAAGCTTAATTTATTTTGATAATTTTAACTTGTATTAGTTACAGTTAAATTAGTGATTTTGTTTATATTGGTTAACATTGAAAGTTGGAATTTATTATTAATATATTTAACAAATTTGATTGGTGTAATTAATAAATTGGAATAAAACTTGAATTGTAAATAATGAAAATTGAATTAACAATAAACAATAGTTGATTTATAAGTTATACTAATTTTACTTAGATTTTAAATAGAATTATAAACCATGGAATTTAATTTAAAGGTGAATAAAAGAAGAATGAATATTTGATTATATTAATGAACTGGTTAAAATTGTCATTTGGAAAATAATCTCGAAATTCGATGAAATTAATTTTATTGGATCCGGAATTGTAAATTATTACATGATCTAAAATTTCGTAGCCATTGGAATTATAGTTTGATCATTAGAAATTAAAATGCATATAAATTTTTATGTACAATTTAATTAAATAATCGAGTTTTAGAAGAAACTGCTAGAGACTTTGCAATTTGGCTTTGAAACCTATTCCATTGCGTTCAGAAGGCGTCAAAACCTATTGTTAGGCTGTAAGCAAGCCTATTTGGAAACAGGTCCGTTTTTGGCTTTAAATACACGTAAATCAATAAATATTATTATTTTATTTCTAAACCCTATTTTAATTTCTGGCCGCCGCCGTTTTAAATTTTCAATGGCCATCATTGATTTGTTTTCTCCCTCGATCCATTCACAGATTGCAAAACCTTTCAACAACAAAATTATAGAGCTCAATGACCTCTTCACATCCAACGTTGATGATCAAGAATGGAGCAATGGTGATGGATATTTTGGTCCGCATTTAGGGGCTGTTTGGGTTCAGATATTGGCTTCGAACTCAGCGACATTGTGGTTATTGGCAGCGGAGATGGTGCCTGGCGGTTGGCCGAGGGGAGTTGCTCACGTGGAGGCAGTTTGCGTGGGTCCCGACGTTGATTTGGTGTTGCGCAATTTAGGGTATTCGGTGGACTTGGGTTTATGGTTTATCTCTGGGGCAGGCGCGATGTAGAAGAAGAGGGAAAACGCAGCTGCTAACGTGGCTTAGTATGATAGGGTGAGGTAGTTTATTTAATTATTCATTATACTTTGAATTTCAAATGATAAAACCTGTATAACTTTAACATACGACTTTAGTTTGACGCGTGGTTGGATCCGTTGGGATCATATCGAAATTCCGGACAACATGGAGTTGTTCTGGACTTACTCCGAGGCTGTTGATTTTTGGGCTAAAATTTGGATTTCAATTTCATTTGAAACCAAGGTGAGTTATTAAACCCACTAACACCTAACTAAAATATGGAGCTGTTATGATATGATTGTATTTTTTGCTATTTGATTGTTTAAACTGCTTATTTGTGTTAATTGGCATAGATAGTGTAATTTAACTTAATTGTTGTTATAAATTGTACAATTATAATTTAATTTCTAGTTTAAAACATCATATTGATGACTAGTTACTGATATTATGTTGGACTATTTAGATGTGTTGATTTTTATGGATGCGTTGAATTTATATATTTAGTGTATTGATATGTAATTCATCTTGTTATCGACATTGTTTATATATGTTATTGATTTTTGTTGATTAATCAGAACCATTACCCTAGATGTTGCGGGCATCAAATAAACACAAGATTAATCATTGAAATGAATTAAGAACATAGGTTGAAATGTTAAATACCTATGACCCTGATTTGGATAGAAATGATATATATCCTTTCCCAAAATACTAAAATTAAATTTTACGTATTACTTGGCCATAGGATAGGGAAATTATATACGGACACCGGTTGGTAAAATGAAATTTATTTTTAACCATGACTCTTGAAATATTCTTTAATGAGATTATAGACGTTGTTTTATAAATCGAATTCTCTTGAACTTGAAGGTTGGATTTTGAAATATAAAAGCTAAAAAAAGTTGATGTTGTAAATTGAAGTTAAAATGAATTGAATATAAATCGAATTTATCGAAATTGAATTCATTATCCAACTTAGAAATTTGTTTTAAATTAAATTGATTTAAAGTTTATTTAAATTGTGAACTTGAGATTTTGTAAGTTGAAATAATTCAAAGTGAGAATTATAATTGAAATTTCAAATACTTTAATTGAATTGTTTGAATCGAACTGGAATAAAATTTGGATGTTGAGCCCTTTTGAATCGAGATATTAAAATTTAGTTGAATTGATCTGAAACTAGAATATTATTTCCAGTTTGTTAATTTTTTTAAATGTAACTAATTCCAACTATAGTATTTAAACAATTTTAATAATTATTATTTTTCTTTACAAATTATTTACCTTATAACTATTTTATTTATTATTTTAAATAAACCATTTTAATAATTAACTGTTTATTTTATAAACTATTTTATATTTTAATTATAAATTTTACTAAATCTGAAAATTCTATTTTAAATACAAATTATTTATTTTCAAACCATTTTAATTATATATCTAAACTATTTTAAATATATTTTAACTATTTTTATATTCAAATTATTTTAAAGTTGGAACTGTTTCAAGAATTTAAGTTGGTTTAAATCGAGATTTTAATATGAAATACTCTATCTCGACTGTTGAAACGAGTTTAAAGCAAAATATGATATTTTGATATAAAATATGAACCTCTTTGAAATGTAAAAGAACTGACCGGTGTGAAAAATGTAAATGTTTGGTTGTTAAAGAGACCGGGATCGGATATTGTCATACTCTCTGCCAATACCGAAAACTACTTTAACAACTGTGTACGCGGTAGAGTTCCAGAATGAAGTAGGATGATTTGGAGGCAATTAATGTATTTAAAGAAAGAGAATGATGATGGATGTCCTTGACCTTCGGGGCATAATTAAAATGACTAAAAAGGGCTATACCGACCAAGTGGGGTTAGCTACCTCCATCGGCAACATTTCTTCCTTTACTACTATAGTCCCTCGGTTTGATTGATTTGATGTGCATCCGTGATTTTGGAGTGTTGTTCGAGGTGGGCGGTAGTTGCGGCTATGCGTTGCTGATTAACGTAGAAATGTGTTTATTTTATACTCATATATCTTATCTTTTGTATATAAATAAGTATTACTTGGGTATTAGTCTATCACTTTTATAGATATGCCAACTAAGTCACATGTAGTCAGAAAAACAGAAAAATAAAGATCAAATTGTTGAAGACTTGCTGATGAAGACCTCAGATCCAATTACTTTTTGGACAAGAAAGTAATTAGAAGAAGGGCTACGCATATAACAAATTAATGAAGAATTACCACGAAAGCAAGAGGAAAGGAGAAAAGCCTAAATTTACTAGAATTAACTAAGGCCCAATTGTGATTATATTAGGGTTTAGGTTGGCTATCTATCCTATAAATACCCTTGTGATCTCATTGTAAACATCATTAACATCATCCTGGAATCAATAAAGTTTTCTTATTTTTCTATTTTTTGCATTCTTATTTTTGTTACCAATTAGTGTTGTCTACACAATTAGATTTGGTAGAGCGCTATTTGTATTTTGCATTTATTTCATTAGTGATTGACCGTCTGATTAGATTCAGCGGTAATCTAATTTTATTTTCGGTTTGTTATTTAATTTCTGCAATTTTAATTTCTGCTTTTTAATTGTTTCCTAGGTTAAATTGGATTTAATTAGATTCAGATCTGATTCATAGTTTTATTTGCTTTTCAATTGAAAATTGTGATTTGATCATCCTTTCAAATAGATTTGTTCTGAATCAAATTACAATTACAATTTTTATTGTTCTTTAATCCAACCACACAGTTTTGTCCAACTCGCCTAAGAAATATATAAATAATAAAATTTAAAATTCCTCCCTGTGTTCGACCTGCATATTACACGATCTGTGCGCTTGCAGTTATTAATACAAAATCTGCGTTTTTCTAGTTCTTAGAAAGCGTCGATCAAGTTTTTGGCGCTGCTGCCGGGGAGGTAAACGCTGAATTTTATTATTTATTTAATTTCTGATTCGTGTTAGTTTTTTTTTTGTTTCTTGTATATATGAGAGAAAACTCTTGTTTAGTTGATACTGTAATCATCTAAACAAAAGGAAAAAAAACTTGCCAAATCTCTTTTTTTTTCTTTTGTTTTCTTTATTTATTTCCTTCCCTTTTTACAATTTTCTTTTGTTTTCCAATCTCATATCTTCCTTGATTTCTCCCTAAAAAAATACAAAAATTACAAAAGAAGAAAAAACATACATTTCCTTTTTTTTCCTATATTCTTTCATCTTCTGGACCGTACACTGTAAACCATCAGCCATAAAACCTCACACCACAAATTCATCCTACCCAATCATCCACCATCCCCCCTCCAACATCATCACACATTCCTCAAACTGAATCCCAAACCATCTCACAACCATAGCACTTCCGATCAACCACACGGTTAGCAGTTCAATACATGAACATCATATCTCCATCAGACCTACCTTCACGCACAACCACGATAATCTACAACCCAAATTTTGATCCATCTCAAACGAAAATGTCACCAGCATCTTCTGTTGGCATCATGGCATCACCCCTCCACTTCCAATTACCAAACCTCACTATTCAATCAACTCTAGAAAACTGTTAGGTCCTCCACAATCCAAACCACTTTCTTGTGGAAAACAATCACCTTCTCCCTGGATCAATAACCAATAGTAGGTTCGATCAGCAACCGTTAAAAACCCATCAAAATTACTGAACCTCGTCCATCATCCCACTAGGATCTCACGGTTCTACTAACTCGACCATCAACCTCACCTTCTCTACATACATCACCATCAGTGCGCACCAAGTCAAACAACACTAAGACCCATCATGCATTCATCCTATCCATACCCGAGACCACAAACACTTCGTCAACGCAATCACAAGACCCAAATATTCAACCCCAAACCAGAAATCCGATTCACAGATTCGAAAATCACCAACTTCAAAACCCCCACAACGAACCTCGATTCGAACAAACCCTTATTTTCATATAATCCGAATTATCTCAACCATACCCAATTTGAACTCAAAGACAAAATTCTCGAACCCAAATCTCATACCCCAATTCGAAGAACCACTAAACCAGATCGAAAACAAAATTCGAAACGCTTTCATTGTCCACACCCGAAGCCCATAACCGAGATCCATCAAATCCCAATCGATTCGCCTACAACCGAAACCCAATTCAAAAAAAAAGGGAGGCATTTTGTTTTGAAGATTTTTAGAAGTGTTTGAGAAACTGAGTGGGGGCGTGAGTAGTTTGCATCATCGTGATTTTAATTCGGGCATAAATAGTTTTTTTTCCTTGGTTTCTGAATTATCTGGATTACATGAAAGAAGAAACCTGACTTGGTGTTTAAAGTAGGGTGGGTTATTTACTTCCCTGTTTAAAGTAGGATGAGTTTATTTGTTTATGGTTGAGTCTTTTGTATTGCGTATAGACTATCTGGCTTCCTTTTTAGTGTGTAAGTTCTATTTTTTATTTTTATTTTTTTATTTTCTGTTTTTAGTTAGTTTCTTTGTGTTGTGTTTAGTTTGCCTTCGTTAAGTCTAGTGTTATTTTTTTTCATTTGTCTAGTATTTTTCCTTCCTTTTTTCACTCCAATTTTTTTATTTTTCTTTTCATTTCTAATAAAAAAAGAATAAAAAAAAGAGGATCAAAGTGAACAAGAGTTCAAGCAAGGTGAACAAGGAATACAGAAGTCAATCGATTTGCAAACAAAAGTGTAACACCCCACGTCCGTTAATGTCACTCACAAATGGAACGCATTAAGTTTCGTGGAGCGTTATAAGTAACCAGAATAGAATATTACAAGATAGATAAAGTAGTACTTGAAAAACTTATAACTTTATTGCAATGGTAATAGAAATAAGTTTGGTTACATCTTCAAAACAACAAAACCAAGTACATAATATCAGTCTTGTACAAAAGCCTTCAGAGTACATAATTTTAAAGCCATAATCCCCAACAGAAAATGCCATAAATAAGCAGAATCAAAGCCAAGCAATTCATCTTTCAAGTTCAAGATGGAAGAAAGAGATATCTGAACTAAGCTTGAGTATTTCCTCCTTGAGAACCTGGGGGGACGGAAGAAAAGAGACGAAACAAACTAACTCAGACATACGTCTGGTGAGTTCAGTGACTTTCAGCATATAAACAGATAATAGTATCATGAAAGGAAAATAAAACTTGATGAGTGATAATAGGAACAAGAATAACAGATATAAATAGGGTAAACGGAACAGAAAAGAATAATCCAGACCAAGCTATGCTTCTTACTTACTTTTCACTTCTCTACACTAATACTATTATAACAGAATTAGGTGTTTTCCTAATGTCTAAACAGAAATAGAAACAGAACGATCTCTTCAGAAATAGGATGCTAGTAATGGGCCTTTACCACCCTAACAGAGACAGACGGTACAGAAATAGAATGCTATTGATGGGCCTTTACCACCTTAACAGAGATTGACGGTACAGAAACAGAACGCTAATAATGGGCCTTTACCACCCAAACAGAGACAGACGGTATAGAAACAGAATGCTAGTATTAGGTGTACACTAGTGACGGCCTTTACCACCCCCAACAGACTATACCACACAGAAACAGATAGGTGTTACCACCCAACAGGAACAGACGGTACCCCATAGAGATAGATAGAACTAGTTGTACCCTAAATTCTACCCTAAGAGATCGGCTCCATAATACATAAATACCCTGTGTCGGCCCCACAGAAGGATGTATCACTCCCTAAAGTGGCAAACTATAGAAAGACACAGATCTATTTACAGATGTCACGACGTCTTAACTTCCCCGGAGCAGACCAGATCCATGCACGCACATGACCCGGTTGGAACGCGCCATCAACATCCCTCGCCATTATCAGAATGAACCTCTTATAATTAGTTCAGTAAGTGTGCCCTGACCCCTACCTAGTGTTGGGTCACCCTTTTGATACTAGAAAGGGTTACTGACGAATATGGGTTCTACACATCGGATGACACAAGTAAATACCCCTCCTAACCTTGTGTCCCCAGGCTAACAGATTTCAAATGTACAAATTTCAGATTAACTAGTATAAAAATCCGACATACAGATTAATAGGTTTATAGATTAATAGATCAGATCTACGGATTAACGGACTTTCAGATTAACAGATCAGATGTACGGATTAACAGACTTACAGATTAACATGTTTCACTTAATCTTGCATTAAGCCTACAGATTTACGAAATGGGTTTATCGGATTCATCCGCCTAGTTGATTTAACCCTATCCACTTATCAAATCAATATGTATTATTGGTTAAGCTTGCCTTAGCCATATCCACTTATTCATGTAATATTGGTTAAGTTGTCATCTTACTTAGGTTAACTTAACCCCACCCACCTAACATATTTTAGGTATCATATTCATCTTTGATCAGCATTAATTAGTTAATAATGCACAGACCTCTCACATTAAGTCGATAGCTTGTGGCCGTTGGATGTGTCGGGCGGTTCCGGGAAGACTTCTGCCACAAGCCAGACTTAACCTCATGTCTAAGCATCTTTTAGTTATGCCTATGACCTCTCACATTAGTCTGACCATTTACAGTTGGTGGTTAGGCTGGTTGGTTCCGGGCAGGCTGCTACCGCAAATGGAGTCTAACCTCGTGTCTCAGCATGCTTATCTTAGCCAATTTTATTCATTTACATCGTAGGATTTCCAATTACAGTATTAAGTTTCAGCAGATTAAACAGGTTTCACAGACTCTTTACCGTTCCATTAACATATTTCGCTTAATCCTAAATTAAGCCTACAAATTTATATACCCCAAATTATGGTCATAATTCTCAATATAACTTTGCCCTAAGTTTTAGTCAAATTACATAGTACGGCTATGCTTCAAAAACCCTAGTCATAATTCATATTACAAGTTATGCCAAATTATCGGCATTGATTACAGTGTATACCAATTACCCAAAATCACAATTTAGGCGTGTTCATATTTAACAGTTATCCCTATTTCAATATAGGTTTTCATGCCTAAGTCATATATCACTATACACAATAATCCCCTGCATCCAAGTCATAAACTGTCATATATAGTATGCCCCAAATTTAGGTCTTAAATTACAACATGTTTTATTTCCCCCGAGCCAATTACATGTTTACAATTCAATTTATGCCTCATTTGCATATCATTCAATATTTTCCAAAACTTTTCCCGCATCATTCGTACGTATAATTCAACGTAAAATATAATTAGGCTCGAAGTTAGCCTAATCTCAAAAAAAAAAGGAAAAGAAGAGAAGGGAAGAGAGTCATCAAAACTAGCATAAAATAGATGTATGAAGTATGAGCGGGCATAGAAAAATAAACTAGATCCAATGGGTATAGAAGGACAGATCTAAACAGAAATAAGCATAATGTCAGATTCAGATTTATTAACAATGTCAGGATCACAATTAAATTTCATATCTGAAAGTAACATGAACTGACCTCGGTTGGATCTAAATAGGTGTTGCAGTTGCAGATCTGTTCTCTTTTAATTCTAAGCTGACTTGAAGAAGAAGAAGAAGAAGGACTTATTTTTAATTTAGATATGAACAGCATGAGGATGCCATGGATTTGTGTAATGAGATTAAGGTTTAGGTCTAGGTATGATTATATAGGGGTATTAGATGAATAAAGGCCTTTAGATCTGACTAGGATTCATCTAAACCATTCAGATTAAAAAGACACATCACTCAGCCAACTAGAAGAGGCCACGTCAGCCCTAAAACTCAAAAATCATCGTTAACCAATATAAATGCGCCATGTGTGCAACATGATGCGCAGCAGCAGGGATGTTGACACCCACACGTCATATATATATATATATATATATATATATATATATATATATATATCATTATATATATATATATATATTCTTTTTAACCATCTTTTCAATTAATCCTCCAATTGGCCCATTTCACACTAAACCGTTTTTTAATTGAACCGCGTTCACACTAGTCTAGCCATTCCCAAAAAAAAATACGGCACTAGCGGGAATTGAACTCAGAACCTCTTGCGTACAAGTCACATGTACTAACCAAATGAGCTACTAAGTCTTTTGCTAACAAGACTTAGGACAATGCTACACATTATTCTCTCATTTCTCTTTTTTCATGTTTTGCTGCAATATTTAATTTAAAGATATCTTCTTTATTTTAAATCAGCTTTCTACAAACTATAGGTCTGAATTGACTAGAAAACCGCCACGAACGCAATGATGCTAATTTCACGACCAAATTCTGGAGGCTCTTCAAATTCTCCTTTTTATTTCTTTTTTAAATGTTGGCATGCATTTCTTCGCATTTCATCTATTGCATGTAATTTCTTTTATTTATCTTTTTCTTCATTTCACTACATTAACTTATTACATGCAATTTTATTGTCATTATTTAATTTCCCTCTCAGATATATCTATGCATACAATATATATACATATTTCCACATTTTTAATTTCATTAAAAATGCGAGGTGTTACAAAAAGCTAAATCACAAGCGCTACCCAAATATATATAGAAATTGCTTGTAAAAATCTTCTGTATGGACACCGGTTTGCTTGTACAATATTTTAAATTTCTGCAGCTATTATTATCTGATTTTTGTGGTTGACTGATATTTCCATAACTGAAATCTTCATTCTCATTGTTTTCAACAATAAAAATAGATGTTGTAGAATAATATAATTGAAAAGTGGTGCTTTGTGAAGTTGATTGTCTCGTATAATTGGATCGCGGATACATAGTAGTACAATTTATTGAACTATTAGCGAATGAGGTTGCATGCTACCCGTAAAACATTGGTCGTACCCCTTAGCATTTATACTATACGTGAACGACCATAAGACCCTCTTCCCCCTTCTAATTGAGTCAGTTAATTAATAGAGCACAACATAGTATTTTTTACTATTTTGAATTGAGAATAATTTTTGTCTTGCCTTGATTCCATTCAAATGTCTGATTCAAAAAAATCTTTGAGAGAATTATGGGATAATAACCTGAGAAGGCATTCCCTTAAAGAGTATGAGTATGAATTACAACTCATGAGGCAAGATTTCCCAAAATTTTGTGGGCCCAATATCAATAATTTCCAAAATTTTCCAAATCACCAACATTCTCGAAATCATGGATATGATCGAAATTGTGATTTCAACTCAAATTTCAATAATTTCGATTATGTGCCACATCCACATAAAAATAGCTTTGAATCCCAATATAGCTCCGATCCACATCAACATGGGGTTGTAAACTAAATTTTCAAAATTATAACCCATATCAACATCTTGAAAATAACCAAAATTGCAAATCTCTCTCGAACTTTAACAGTTTTGGTTACGAACCTAATTTTCAAAATCAAAATGATTTCCAATTTCATTGTCATTTTTCTAAAGATTCAAACAACCACCACATTGGAAATGATATTGATCATGAAATTAATGTGTACTGTAACACCCCGTAATTTTGAAACATGACATAAGAGATAATTAAAGAACAATTTAAATTTTAAATGAAGAATTAGGAGAAATGGGTTACGCCATTGTATTCATCTCGGAATTCTGTTTGAAATAGATTCCGAGTTTGCGTAAAACGGATACCTTATGAGGAAGTTATGGATGATAGAAGTTGGGCAGAAAAAACAGAAAACAGGCTGGGATAACTGGCGCACTTGGGAAGTGCGCCAGAACAAAAATGCACTGGCATGCTTGGGAAGTGCGCCCATGCCGAGGCAAAATCTACACAGAATTCTGGAGAGTTCTCTGATGACATGTCCTTCAGGGATTGGCTGGATGACATGTCTTTTGTGCTGTGTGGTTCTGATGATCTCTAATCTAATCTAAAGGCCCTAATTCACCTAATACATCTATAAAAACACACCTAGACCTATCCCTAATTTCATTACACTAATCCATGGCGCCTCCATGCTTCCCTAATCTAAATAAAAACTAGCCTCTCTTCTCCAAAGCAAATCAGAACAGGAGTATACAAATTAGAAGATTATTTAAGATCAGAATTGCTACAACAACGCCTAATTCTCTTCCTAAATCCAATCTCAATGACTCCATTGATTATTTTTAGATTTAAATAATACTAAAGCAATTCTGACATGTTGTAAATTGGAGTTGGAAATTAAACATAATAATAAGATCTAATCTCATCAATTCTATCTTAACCTATATATCAGATTCATGATTCTTATATGCCCATGTTGATATTATCATTAGTTGTATAATATCTTTATGATCAGTTCATCCTTATGCCTATTTTGTTGTTATTATTATGCCTGCTCTGTATCTCTTCCCTTCCTCCTTCCCTTTTTATTTTTATAGCCAGGCTACTTTCGAGCCTCGACCAAATCTCGTAGAGATGAACGTATGAATGTTAATCTACGGAACGTTGGGAAATATGGCATAATATATGTTGGGTTGGTTTGGGCATGATTAATTTTAAATTTTGGGCATGATATGAAATTGGGGATTTGGGGTAATTGGCATAATTAACCTAAAATTTGCATAAACTGCAAATAAATAAATTGGCTAAGATAAGAATGCCGAGACACGAGGTTAGACTCCGTTTGCGGTAAAAGCCTGCCAAGAACCAACTGGCCTAACAAGCAACCGCAAATGGCCAGTCTAATGTGAGAGATCGTAGGCAAAATTAAAAGATGCCTAGATGCGAGGTTAAGTCTGGCTTGTGGTAGAAGTCTGCCCGGAACCGCCCGGCACATCCAGCTGCCACAAGCCATCAACATAATGTGAGAGGTCTGTGCATTAATAACTAGTTAATTATTATCAAAGATGAATATGATACATAAAACATGTTAGGTGGGTGGGGTTAAGTTAACCTGTGCGAGATGAAAATTTAACCAATATTACATGAACAACGTGGATAGGGTTAAGGCAAGCTTAACCAATAATACATATTGATTTGATAAGTGGATGGGGTTAAGTCAACTGGGCGGATAGACAACACTTAACCAATATAGGTTAGGTTAAGATAAACCCTGGGGAAAAAACCCAGTAGCGTTAGGGACCCTTTTCAGACAGTAACCCACTTAGAGGTATCGGGAACCCTGAGCTAGGCAGGGTTGGGGCATGATTACTGGGCTGATTATAAGCGGTCAAATAAGAGCGAGGGTGTAGCAGTGCCGGATCCGACGGGTTCGTTAAGCGTGCACAAGTTATTCCCGGCATTGGAAGATTTAGCCATTGTACATCAGTGTTGGCTCGCTTTTTGACCAAGCCACCCCGGATCATTCATAAGAAGAAAGCATGAAACCACATTTTCTAAGAATATGAAGGAATGGATCGCATCATCGACTCGCCCGATGACGGATCGCACGCTATCGACTCGCCCACCATCGGATCGCGTCTCGACGGATCGCCCCTATTTCATCAGCGAAACGACATCTCTATGCGATCCGATCCATGCATATGTTGTTGCCCAGTATTGAACGATCCGATCCCCTGATGCGTGGCGAACCCTCTGACCCGTTCAAGCGTGAGCTGGTCTTGAGCGATCCGAGACGCACGGATCTGGCGACACGTGTCCCTAACCGTCATTTGGACCAATTCTCCCCATATGCACGATCCGATTTTCAAGCAGATCGCGACACCTGTCCACAACGGCTAATTTGACTATTTCCTCAACGGTGGCGATGCGATCCGATGTTCTCGGGATTCGTGCCACGTGTAACCACGACCCACCTGACAAAATCAGCTATAAATAGCCCGGAGCTTGGCATTTTTTGGGATCTTTTTGGCAATATTGAGTACTGAATCCGCCATTGTTGTCAAAATACTAAAATATTGAGAGAAATCCTTGATTGTATTAGCGTTCAAAGTATAATCAATAATATATAAAGTGGACGTAGGCTCGTTAACGCCGAACCACTATAAATTCTGTGTGTTATTTCCTTTTTTCTCATTCTTCAGTTGAAACTCTATAAGCTTCAGAACAATTTGGGTGTTAGGTCCAAATTTTGATCTAACATTTTGGTGCTTTCACTGAGAAGACAATCCTAAAGTTTCACTATTCGGTTCCTTGAAGATTCCAGCGATTCGGATCGCATGGCTGGAAAAAGATCTAAGGAAGCACGAGCTTCACCGACCAACGAAACAATTGAAGAAAGTGTGCACGAGCTGGGCAATGAAGAAACTCTGGATCGCAGGGCGCAGGGGGCGAACCGATCCGACGAAGGCACCACGCTCCGAGTCGACGAAAACGAAACGATCCGAACTGCTGAAGGGGTTGTTACTTGATCCCGAGGGAACGCCTCGCACCCTCCGCACACTGCGACCGCGAATCGACCTCAAGGGGGCACTGCGAGCCGCCACCCACGAACCGCAGCGACCCGAATTGATGATCAGACTACAACTCGACCTGGAAAGGAGCCTATGGCTCGCTCCTACCGTCCTGGACCCTCTGCTCGACCCGGCTCAAGCTCTTTGTGCATAAGAGAAGGTGATGACGATCAATATGATCCTGCTGCTCCCGTTACTGAGGGGGATCTCTCTCGCTTTTCTGAAATGTGGGAGAGGTTGTTTGATGAATTGGCTGCCCAAAGGCAGGAAAGTTCCGTCCTGCGACAAAATTTGACTGCTATGGATAGAAGACTTGATGAGCTTGAAAGGCAAAGAACATCGCCGGTTCGTCCACTCACTCCAGGATATTTTTCTTCGTCTGAGGAATCGCCGAGACCTCCGCGACGACCGTATGAGAGAGCCGAAAACATAGAGCAGCTTCGGTTCGGAACCCTGCCATCACAGGAAGAAGAAGCGCTGGGGGCGGGGCCCTCAAACCGTAACATGAACGATCAAGCCGTAGCTCCCAGGGCTCGAGATGTAGGCAGTCCCGTACGTAACAGACTACCTCGGCCCCGTCGTCGCACACATACTCATGATAACAGGGGGCAACGAAGCCCTATCCGAGCCCCGGATTTCGTGACTGCTCCCGGAAGAGAGATTAGAGAACCCCGCCGAGCCAGAGGCACTGACCCTGAACCTCCTTTGACCAACGCAAATGTTGCAGCCACGATCCACCAGATCCTGGCAGATAGCCGTGGTCAACGGAATGAAGATTAGGGGATCGACCGCAGTCACACCCCTTTCACTGATGATATTTTGGATGCGACTTTTCCAAGGCATTTCAACATGCCATAAATGAACCGATATGCGGGTAGGTCTGATCCTGTCCAGCATCTGATGAGATACTCTTGGTCAATGACCGCTGCCGCAGCCTCTGACGCTGTTAAGTGCAAAGCGTTTCCAATATTCCTGGAGGATGTGGCTTTGTTATAGTTTACTCGTTTGCCGGCGAGATCGATTTCTAGCTTCAGGTAGTTGAGTGAGAAGTTTGTAGAACAATTCCGTATCTACACACAGAAGACAAAAAGTGTGATCGATTTGTTCCTTGTCAAGCAGCGACCAGGCGAGAGTTTAAGGGTGTACCTGGATCGTTTCAATTTGGCCGCTACTGAGGTTAAAGTTCCCCATGAACCGACCATTGTCGCAGCACTGATTGACGGAGTAGATAAGAACACTGAATTTGGGAGGTAGCTGGCAGGCAAACCGCCCCACACTAGAGAGTTATTCTACGAGAAAGCCAACGTACATTTACGCCGGGAAGAGTTATATGCTAACCGAAAGGCTAAAACAACTGATAAGGAGGAAATCCAGAGCAATGTCGCCATCAAACAGACGGGAGACAGCTCGGGGAAATTTGAAGTTAATGTTGGGAATCAGAATCAGGGTGGTCGTCAGCCAGGTAACAACAATAATAATGGTAACGGCAACAACCGGAAGAGGAACCGAGGGAACGACTCCCAGAGTAGGACTCGTCCCAGGGCCTTTGAAAGTTATACACCAATAAATGATACTCTGGAAAATATCTTCATGGATGCGTATGAAGTCCTCCAAAATAAGAGGCCACCTCCCAGAGAGTCGACAGAGAAAGAGCGTGAAACAGGGAAGTTTTGTCTCTTTCATCAGATTCACGGCCATTCGACAAATGAATGCCGTCACCTAAGAGATGAGGTCGAAAGGCTGCTTCGAGAAGGAAAGTTAGATGAATACAGAGTGACGCCCAGAGACAGAGGGCAAGCAATACAGGCCCCAAATCAGAACCAGAATCAACTTGCTGCTAGGCCGACTGCCCAGCAAAAGAGAAAGAACATTGTTATCAATACCGTAATCGGAGGACTTTATCTCGCCGGGCATAGTTCCAAGGCATTGGATCAATACGTCAATGCAGCCAAACAACACCTCGAAGTAGGGGAGTGTAGCAACCCCGAGGACAGTATCCCGGTGAAGCAACAAAAGATGATGATCGACGATGTCGTCTTCCGAGAACGAGAAAGCATCGGAGTTCATGCTCCGACTGAAGATCCGTTTGTAATTACAGTACCTATTGGACCAGCCACTGTTCATAAGGTTTTAGTGGACAACAGGAGTTCTGTCAGCATTCTTTTCAAAAGGACATTTGATCAGATGAATCTCAAAATAAAAGACTTGAAGCCCTGCCAAGGATGGATCCGTGGATTCAACGGAGCATCCACCGCTCCAATGGGTTATGTAGAGTTACCAGTTACACTTGTGGAAGGAGAACGCCAGAGAGTGAGAATCCTTCCCTTCGTGGTTTTGGATGTTGAATCGCCCTACAATGCCTTCTTGGGCCGACCGGCCCTCGCAAAGTTTAGAGAATGTATAGCCCCCTGGTGCTTGTTATTGAAATTCCCCACCGAAGCTGGCATTGGTATCGTCAGAGGGGATCAAGTTGCTGCGCGAGCATGTTATGTTGCCGAACTAAAGTTACTTCGCAATGGAGGGGATATTGAAACTAAAGGCACTTCTCCCCCTTGGGGGGCGGAGACCTTATAGCAACCAAAGAGGATAGTCGTTGGAGAGTCGCCCAGAGAGATGCCCGAGGATATAGATCCCAGAGAGGATCAATAACCCGGGGGCAGAATGGCGACTCCCAACGAGACAACTGTGGATGTTCCGATCGATGACAGTGACCCGGAGAAGGTCCTTAAGGTTGGATCCCAGTTAAATCCGAATCTCGCTAAAGAATTGACGAATTTCTTAAAAAACAACTTGGATGTATTTGCTCGGACCCACGCGGACATGTGTGGGATATCCCCATCAATCATGAGCCATTCCTTAAGCATTGACCCTAAACATCCTCCAGTAAAGCAAAAAAGGCGAATGTTGGGCCCAGAGAGGTCCGCTGCCTTGAAAGAAGAAGTTGGAAAGCTAAAGAGTAATGGATTTATCAGAGACTCGACCTACCCAGACTGGATTTCGAATCCAGTCCTGGTAAAGAAGGCCAACGGGAAGTGGCGAAAGTGTATCGACTTCTCGGATTTGAACAAAGCTTGTCCAAAAGATAGTTTCCCGTTGCCCCGGATTGACCAGTTGGTAGACTCGACGGCAGGTCATGAGCTTCTCTCATTTATGGATGCTTACTTAGGATACAACCAGATTCCGATGCATGTTCCAGATCAAGAGCACACTAGTTTTATCACGGATCTGGGATTATATTGTTATGTGGTGATGCCCTTTGGCTTGAAGAATGCGGGCGCTACATATCAACGTTTAGTCAACAGAATGTTTTATAACCAGATCGGGAAAACAATGGAAGTATACGTCGACGATATGTTAGTTAAGTCCAAGCAATCTTCTCAACACACTACTGACTTGGCAGAGATGTTCGGCATTCTTCGAAAGTACAGAATGAAACTCAACCCAACCAAATGTTCGTTCGGTGTTGCTTCTGGAAAATTCTTGGGATTCATCGTCAGTTCCCGTGGTATTGAGATTAATCCAGACCAGATCGCGGCAATCAGAGACATTCAGGAACCTAGGCAATTTAGGGATGTGCAAAGCCTTGCCGCAAAAGTGGCTGCATTAAGCAGATTTATCTCCAGGGCTACGGATAAGTGTATCCCATTCTTCGAATTAATAAAGCGAGGAAAACGCCACTTCAAATGGACACCCGACTGCGTAGAAGCGTTTCAGAATTTACTCAGGCACCTGGAGGAACCTCCGATATTATCTAAGCCAATAGATCACGAGGACTTATTCGTGTATTTGGCAGTGTCCTCCCATGTGATCAACTCAGCGTTGGTAAGGGAAGAGGATAAGGTCCAAAGACCTATGTATTACTTGAGCAAAAAATTAACAGCGGCAGAGCGTAATTATCCAAGGATAGAAAAGTTGGCGTATAGTTTATTGATCGCCTCTAGAAAGCTTCGACATTATTTTCAGGCACATCCCATTACCGTATACACCGATCACCCGCTCAAGCAAGTCCTACAGAGACCAGAGGCATCTGGAAGGTTACTCAAATGGAATATTGAGCTAAGTCAATTTGATTTGAACTTTCAGCCCAGACGGTCAATTCGGGGGCAAGTGTTAGCCGACTTCATAGCAGAGTTCACTGTCCCTGAGGAAGATATAGCAAACGAAGAAGTTGATCCTTCAAAATTACTTTTCGATCCCAATGCCTGGAGATTGTATACTGATGGCGCTAGGAATGACGAAAGATCCAGCGCTGGAATAGTGCTTGAAACCCCCGAGAAACGATTGATAACCTATGCAATCCGAATAGAGTTTCATGCCACTAACAACGATTCCGAATATGAAGCTCTGATAGCCGGATTAAAGATTGCAAAGGAACTAGAAGTCACAAAGCTGAACATCTTCTGCGACTCCAAGTTAGTTGTGAACCAAGTTACTGGAAAATTCCAAGCTAAAAGTGCAAGATTGATTTTATACTTAAAGAAAGTGAAAGAATTGCTGAACGATTTTGATCACTACAGCATATCTCATATTCCGCGGTCAGAGAATCAGCAGACAGACAAGTTGGCAAAGATGGCTAGTTCCGACGATCCTGAAGTGACTGGGCTAGCCCCCGTTGAAGTACTTCGGTCCCCTAGCATAGATCAAATGGAAATCGACCTAGTACTTGAGACGGAACCAGAAAGGGAGTCCTGGATGACCCCTCTAAAGAATTTCCTGATGAATGGAACACTTCCGACCAAGAAAAGCGAGAGGCGTAAAGTAATTCGTAAAGCCGCCCAATACGTTCTGCAAGGCGGAGTTCTTTACAGACAAGGGTTTTCAATGCCCCTCCTTCGGTGTGTAGCCCACGATGACATCAAACGTGTGCTGCAAGAAGTCCATGAAGGCGAATGTGGCGACCACACTGGAGGGCAAACTTTGGCAAAAAAGGTGTTGCGGCATGGTTATTTCTGGCCTACCATAAACAAGAATGCAGCAAGATACGCACGACGGTGTGATGCGTGCCAGAGATTTTCAAAGATACCTAGAGCACCTCCTAATCAGTTAAAAACGATGATGAGTCCATGGCCTTTCGCTATGTGGGGAATTGATATCATTGGAAGTCTCCCCATAGCAAGGGGCGGAGCAAAGTTCGCTATTGTGGCCGTAGATTATTTCACTAAGTGGGTCGAGGCTGAACCACTAACTACAATCACAACCAAACGAGTAATCAACTTTATCATGAGAAACATCATCTGTCGATTTGGGATTCCAAAGATTGTAATAACAGATAACGGAACTCAGTTCGATAGCGCTGAATTAAGAAACTTCTGCCAAAAATACCACATCGAGAATCGATACACCTCTGTGGCGCACCCGCAATCGAACGGACAAGTCGAAGCGGCAAATAAAGTAATTAAGTCCATTATGAAAAGAAGAATGAAGCGGGCTAGAGCCATGTGGGCTGATGAATTGCCCTTGGCACTATGGGCCTACATGACGACATATAAATCGGCAACAGGACATACCCCGTTCTCCCTTGCTTTTGGAACGGAAGCAGTCATCCCGGTTGAGATAAAGGTACCTTCTCACCGGGTGACTTATTATGATCCAATGATCAATAATGAAATGCTCCTTGAGACCCTGGATATGATCGAAGAAAAGAGGGATGAGGCAGACCTACGTGCCTTGAGATGCAAACAACAGGTCGCCCGATATTACAACAAAAAGGTTCGAGCCCGAACCTGGGAACCCGGAGACTTGGTTCTGAAACGTGTCTTCCCACCCCCAACTCATATGGGAGCGAAGTGGGAAGGACCGTACTCCATTCTGAGCAAGCTTGATAATGGAACCTTCAAGCTGGCAACCGTAGATGGAAAGGAAATCCCCAGAGTGTGGAATGCCCAACATTTACGACCATATTTAACATGAAAGTTTCAAATTTATTCTTTTGCTTTGTTAAAAAAAACCATGTACAAGGCATGAATTGCCTAGAATAGTCTGATTCCTTAAAGCAAAAGATTATAAAGTGGACGTAGGTCATGATTCGACCGAACCACTATAAAATATTGTGGTCATTTACCTTTATTGCATCTTTATTTATCTGCCTATTTATTTTTATGGAAATCAAAAGAATAATGCAGGTACCCGAAGTCTGTTGCCAACCGTTCCTCCCGTAGACTGTTTGGGGGAACTCAAAGCCTTGGCAAGAGCTCCAACTGCTTGTCCAACTGGTTTCAATCCTCGGAGCTTGGGTTAAAATATACACCTAGGACGAGTTTGATGAACGTACATGATTGCAGACTGCTTGATCCGTGACTCTAACTCTCCAGAATAGAGAGAGAGTATAAAGGACGCGAAGATGACGTCCACGAAACATGGCAGTGTACCATGATCGGAGCCGCCTGAGCAAAAGTTTAACCTCGGCAACCGCCAGGAGAATATAAAAGCGTCTCTGATTGAGCGCTGAGGAAGAGCTCCTTCCCCGCTGAAGGATCGGGAAGCGAATGGATCGCTGAGCTCGAACTCTAACTCACCAGAGAGAGAGAGAGTATAAAAGCGTCTCCGATTGAGCGCTGAGGAAGAGCTCCTTCCCCGCTGAAGGATCGGGGAGCGAATGGATCGCTGAGCTCGAACTCTAACTCACCAGAGAGAGAGAGAGAGAGTATAAAAGCATCTCCGATTGAGCGCTGAGAAAGAGCTCCTTCCCCGCTGAAGGATCGGGGAGCGAATGGATCGCTGAGCTCGAACTCTAACTCACCAGAGAGAGAGAGAGTATAAAAGCGTCTCCGATTGAGCGCTGAGAAAGAGCTCCTTCCCCGCTGAAGGATCGGGGAGCGAATGGATCGCTGAGCTCGAACTCTAACTCTCCAGAGAGAGAGAGAGTATAAAAGCGTCTCCGATTGAGCGCTGAGAAAGAACTTCTTCCCTGCTAAAGGATCGGGGACCGACTGAACTACTGAATTCAAACTCTAACCTTGGCAACTGTCAAGAGAGTACAAAGAAGTCTATGATTAAGCACTGCGAAAGGTGCCAAAAATTCGGTACCATTCGAACAGTCATCCAATGAAATCTTCTAAGTCCCCCATATTCAGAAATAGGGGGCAACCTGCCGACAAAACTAACCAATCCTTAGTAAACCCTAGTCAGGTGCCATGATAACAACTGACTGGGGGCACATATACTCATACACATATACTGAACTTTAATACAGCAACGCAGCACGAATATTTTTCTTTCTGTTGCTCGACTGATTTGTAATTAGATGGCCTATGACTAAACATGAAAAACTTATTTGAATACAGGTACATAAGGATGCAAAAAGAGATAAACTTTCATTTATATACTGTGAACCAACAAAGTGAAAAACAGCCTAGAAAAGAAAGTGAGGGCCAGTCTCACAATTACACTTCCTGGCCAGTGGAAAACCTAAAGACAAAATATCAACAAACATCCTATTTACGCTTTGGCCTCTTCTCTTGCTTCTGCTTCTCCAGCCTCGCCTTGTCGGCATCAGATGAATCCTCTTTCTTCTTCTTCCTTTTGTCTATGAGGGGAACATCTGATTCCTCTGAAGATTCCTCTTCCACCTCTTTTCTCTTACTTCTACCAGAGAGGGAAGCCGGGAAGTCATCGGGGTTTGCAAAGTGAAGTTGTCGGCTGATGGATTTGGGCTGGATCTTCACAATCATCCCAGTTTTGGGATCGAATTCTGCAAGAGGGACTACGTCCAAAGCCTCATCTCCCACCTTCTTCGAAGCCAACTCTTTCTCCTGTCTGGCTTTTCGGCTGGCCAAGGTTTCCTCGTCATCATCATCGGCCTTTTTGGCACCGATAATGTCTTCTTCATCATCTACATGGCATCCATCCATGTCTTTCAGGGCTTCGATGGTCTCAGCATCTTTGGGTACATCAGTGCTAGGTGCCGGGATGCTTCTTTCTGCCGTTGTGACCTCGGCCTGCTTTGATACATCAATACCAGCACCTGGCAAGACAGCCTCCTTCTCCACTTCCTTTTCTTTTTCAGTGCCCTTGTCGACGGGCTCGCCACCTGTATCAGGAGGAACACACATTACTAATTCAATTGGTTGTTCTACCAGACGACGATAATTCACAATTGCTTTGACAAATTGTGGGGAAGAGAGAGAAATACCTTCAGCAGATGCTCCTTCTTGAGTAGTTGCAGAGGCTCCAATGACCATGGGAGTTCGATCCAAAGGGATTAATGGATCATCGGGATGGTATTCGTCAACCCCGGAGGTCTTGGGTTCCACAGCCGAACTCGAGCCCTCATCAGCTTTGCCTTTACCCTTAGCCAGGGCCCTCTCCTTTTCCATCTCCGCCAGAATCAGGCAACGACCCTCTGCCAGGTCCTCAAGCTCATTGTCTCTTAAGATGCTCTTCATCAATTCATCCTCATCGATTTCTTCGACCCCAAATCTATGTTTTTCACCCTCCACAATGGCATCCCACAAATTGGCCAAAGTAACATGGTAATCCGGGATCCACGAGATGTTGCGAGTTTTGAGAACCTGGCCAAGGAAATCGAAAATCATCTCTTCAAACCCCTCGATCTCCTTCTCTCTTGCGAGGAGCTTGTTGTTAGAAGCAGTGGCCAATTCGATGGCACTTTCAATATTCTTTTCAGCAAGGGCTGCCCGTCTCTCCGCGTCCGCGACCTGGTCATTCAAAATCACCTTTTCTGCTTTAGCCAAAGCCAAACTTTCTTTTAAACTCGCTTTTTCTGCCTCCCAAGCAGCCCTCTCAGCTTCAAAACGGCCTTGTGCTGTTTTCAACTCGATGTTGGCCATTTTGAGATCTTCAACCTCCTTCTTTAAGGCCATTTTCTCTTGGCTATTGGAGTCCAGTTCTGAATAGAAGCGCTGCTTGGCATTCTCTAATTCAATCTTATAATTTTCAACGTCCCTCCGTGCTAAAGCAAGCTGGGATTGAGCATCTTCCAGGTCCTTCTCCATCTTGGTCCTGGCCCTTTCGTTGTTCTCAAGTTTTGCCTTGGATCTGTGTGCTTCTATTTCAAGCGATCGGATGACTTCAGAAAGGTTAACGGCATGTTTTTTCATCATCTCATATTGCCTGGCAACATGGCGGATATGCCCGACAACTTCGCTATCCCATTTCTTGGGGACCGGTTCCAAGGCTGGAACAAATGTCATCCGGTCAAAGAATATGTCTGGGAATTGTTCCCGCAGCTTTTCCAGCCTGCCTTGAATCTCGGGACCGTGCATATAATCCCGTGACCCTGGAGCAGCCAACTCTGGCTGGCTGGAGGGGACGATGTCACTCCTCTCCTTTTCAGATTCTTTGGATGCATCCTTGCCCTTATCTTTAGATTCGTAATGCCTTTTTGACGACCGGCTGTGGGAAGGTGCACTCTTTGGAGGAGTTAACTCTTTAGGAAGTTTCTTTCCCCCTGTAGGAACTGCCGGAAAGCTGGAAGGCTTGGTAGAAGTCGATTTAGGTGGAGACCGAGGTTGCGAGGAAGTCGGCTTGTGAGAAGGACCACGAGAGCGCTCAGTATCCGGACGAAGGCTGGGTGTGCCCTCACGAAGAGAACGATACGAGTAAGATTTCCTGCGAGACATCGTTCCTGCAAAAAAGAAAAGAGCATATTAAAACTTTGAATACCCACGACATAAGAGTGCAGGGTCAGATAGTGTGTGTGATGTGTGCATCCCATATAATTCCCCCTAACAGACCCGGGCCTGAAGACAGGCTCATCTGACCAGTTTCTCGTCCTCTAGTTGGAGCGATGGTCTCTTCAGAAGCAGGGAAGAAAGGCCCCTCTCCAAAGTCCTTCTCCGTATATACATCATCGGGTAGAGGGATTTTATTCAGCTCGTCAAATAATTGCTCTTCTGTCAAATCACCGGGAGCAACGGTTTCAATTGGAGCAGAAATAGGAATTTCCTTGAACACGTCACCGCGGACCTCATCTCCTCTGTATATGTACAGGTCTTCATCGTCTTGGATGACTATCGGAGAAGGACTCTTGCGAAATTTAGTTGTTTCTATCGCTTGTGAAGTTCCCTCTCCCTCTGTTGGGGGCACGTACTTATAAGGTTTGCCGCCAGTGCCAAGTCCAAATCTTCTATCCAGAAGACGATGCTTATGAAGATTGTCATCAGTAATGCATTTTTTGATCCTTAGAAAGTCGGATCTGCTTTGTAAAAGAATGGATAATCGATTGTTGTATAGTGGACCCTCCGTTTTCGGGAAGACATGATCTGTTTGAAACAAAGAAAAAGGGGGGAGAATGTTAACGCCTAAACTTCTTGAACAAGATATTCGATTAGAAGCTTAGAAGTTTACTTGATTTGAGCCATCTTCGTGAGCATCCGGCCTGTTTCCTTATATAAAACCAATCAGACTTAGGATCCCCTATATTTCTATATCCATCGTACAGAACCTTCCTATTCGCCACCGATTCAAAGAAAGAGAAATTTGGAGTTGCCGAAGAACGGTGCTTGAAAAGAAAGAAGAATGTCATATCTTAGAATTCAAGTTCGGCATGTAAGATCTCCGCGTATGCAATGTATAGGGTATATAGTGATGCATAGGCGTTCGGATGGAGTTGCATCAGAGCAATTCCCAGTCGTCTTAAAGTTTCGATGGCAATCGGAGGAAACGGAGGGATAGCTCCTACCAAGCACATGGTTCGGCTAATCGCCATATATCCTTCCGGAGCTAGGAAGGGTCTATCTTCGCTTCCGGGTGTCAAGACATCATCCCAAGGAATCCCGTGCCTTAAGCAGATTCTTTTAAGCTTTATATCATCGAGCTTAGATGCTAAAGAATCGGAAAATTTATCTATCCCGAGCGCCCCAGGAATCTCGTCGGGGGCTCGCCCATCTATCTCAGAATCGTCGCTAAACGAAGTACTTTCGGACGGATCTGATTCCGTGGCCTCGTACTCAGATCCAGAATCTTCACCTCCTGGATTAGTGGGAGGAATTTCAGGGTTGTATTGCTCAGGAACCTCGGATTCCGCTTCTGTTGCGGATCTTGAAGATGAGTGATCGTTCGACATTACTGCTAGGACGAGAAAACATGAACAATGAGATTAATACTACCCGATCCCCGTGTGTGCAAGTGTCGGTGTGTGTACTTGTGTGTGCATTGAAAATAAAGCATGAAAACAATCGAGATCATCAAAATATTAGTCGTCATATGCAGCTGAATTATGTAGTCATTTAGTCGAGAAAGTTCAACATCAGGGCCCTAGCCTAACTGTTCAGAATTTTATGGTGACAAGGCGTCGATTAAAGTTTGAAATTTCTTCGCATCGTCAACTATGAGTCGGATCACAAGGCAGGGGAATCGCCCCCTTTCGGATCGCAAGGCAGACGGGTCACCCCCCATCGAATCGCAGGGCAAAGGGATCGCTCCTTCACCAATCGATGCAACCCCTACGATAGGCGCCTTTGCTGCCACCACGATCTTCCGTCTCGCCACTCGCCTTCATCTTCTCCTCTCCTTGCCCACGATCCGAACCGGCCTCCCCTCTTCTTCTTCCTCCTTCGTTTTCCACCTCTCCTTCCCATCCTCGAACTCCGAGCTCTACGCCCGTCAGCCATGACAACTTGATGATTCATTCAGAAAATGGCAAATTTCCATCGTTTCTCCCTCAAATTAGTCGAAAAAGTTCACGAAAGAGCAGCGTTCACGAATAAGAATGCTTTTTGTGGAGTTACCTTTCTAAAAATTGAGGGAATGCTCGGATTTTCGAAGGTTTGAAAAACTTGGGTTCGTTTTTCGACAGTGCAGGCGAAACGATACGGCAGAAAGAAAGAAGAAGGAAAGTGAAGAGGGGAGGGTCGGCTTATATAGAAAAAGAGGGCGACCATTTGTCTCCCCTTCTTTGTCCTATTCGATCCACGAAAGACCGGCGTGCCGCGAACCAAAAGCCCACCACGACTCGAGGAGGAGCCCGTTTCGTTCCGAGGCCCAAGTGCACACCCAAGAACGGAACGAATGTCTCGCTAACGGACCGCGACTCGAGCCCGCGATACGAATCGATAAATTCAGGAATGAGGATTCTGAAAAATCCCAGAAAGAGAATCGATCTCTGATCCGCGACTCATTGAGAAAAGACGATTCTATAGCTTCGAAGCTTGTTCCATCATCGATAAAACATACTTCGAGGGGGCAAAATGTTGGCTCGCTTTTTGACCAAGCCACCCAGGATCATTCATAAGAAGAAAGCATGAAACCACATTTTCTAAGAATATGAAGGAATGGATCGCATCATCGACTCGCCCGATGACAGATCGCACGCTATCGACTCGCCCACCATCGGATCGCGTCTCGACGGGTCGCCCCTATTTCATCAGCGAAACGACATCTCTATGCGATCCGATCCATGCATATGTTGTTGCCCAGTATTGATCGATCTGATCCCCTGATGCGTGGCGAACCCTCTGACCCGTTCAAGCGTGAGCTGGTCTTCAGCGATCCGAGACGCACGGATCTGGTGACACGTGTCCCTAACCGTCATTTGGACCAATTCTCCCCATCTGCACGATCCGATTTTCAAGCAGATCACGACACCTGTCCACAACGGCTAATTTGACTATTTCCTCAACGGTGGCGATGCGATCCGATGTTCTCGGGATTCGTGCCACGTGTAACCACGACCCGCCTGACAAAATCAGCTATAAATAGCCCGGAGCTTGGCATTTTTTGGGATCTTTTTGGCAATATTGAGTACTGAATCCGCCATTGTTGTCAAAATACTAAAATATTGAGAGAAATCCTTGATTGTATTAGCGTTCAAAGTATAATCAATAATGTATAAAGTGGACGTAGGCTCGTTAACGCCGAACCACTATAAATTCTGTGTGTTATTTCCTTTTTTCTCATTCTTCAGTTGAAACTCTATAAGCTTCAGAACAATTTTGGTGTTAGGTCCAAATTTTGATCTAACAATCAGTAGGTATAAAGCTGTGCAACCACGGGTTGCCGCTTAGGGAGTGATACACCCTAAGCTGGGACCCAATCAGGTATCTACAGGTTAGGGAGCCGATCGATTAGGGATAGTGTGGGGACATCTAGTATCTATTATGGGCAAGTAGGCTTTCACGGATTGTATGGGGCGGATACCTCTTACTAGATGTTACACCTAAGGGCTACCAATTGCGGGGTTGGGATCATTTCGTTAAGAATTACTAGTAGGTGGTGCAGATAATTAAATTTAGTAAGAAATCTGGGAAGCGCACTAGACATTCCTTTATATTCATCCTGTTATCCATCTTTACCTTATGTCATGGTTATACTTTCCATCCTATTTATTCCTGATATATTTCTTTACTTATTTTCATACTAAAAGTAACTGGACTCGCCAGGCTTTATGTCTGACCTTTTTGTTTTCGCCTCTTTTTCTTCCGTTCCCCCCCCCCTCCCCCGGGTTCTCAGGAAGGAAACACTAAAACTTGACTCGGATTTCTTTCTTCTGGAAGCACTTGGAAGTTTTGAAAGTAATGCTTAGCTTTATCTCTTTTTCATTATGGTTATTTGGAGTGGGATTATGGTTTTACTTTTATGTACTTTGATAATAATTTTGTACAAGATGGGTATTTGTGTACTTGACTCTAGTATGTGGTCATGATGTTGTAACCAAACATGTTTTGCTTTTCCGCTGCAATGAATAAATTTTGAATTTTCTTAAGTACCATTTTAAATATCTATCTTGTGATATTCTGTTCTATACTCTTATAATACTCCATGAAAGTTAATGCGTTCCCTTAGTGAGTGACATTAATGGACGTGGGGGTGTTACATGGACTATAATTTTGAGAATCAAAGAATCCAAAAAGAGATTCTCAAATCAACGATTTTGAAGAATATCATCTTAACATTCTTAGAGAGAGGGAAGAAAGGGTAGATAAAAAGATGGATGAACTTCTTTGTTTAATGACATCTTTTGCAGAACAACTTGTTCAACCAAATCAAATGGGCATTGAATCAGAAAATAATCCAATTTTTACTAATAGTGAAAATTTTCAAATAACAACTTTGGAAATTGAGAATAACGATCTAAATGAAGCTGTTCAAAATTCAACAAATGATTTGAACTTCGATTCTTTTTTAGGAAAACGATTTAAGCACAGATTTTGATCTCTCTCTTTCAGGCTGCGAGAAACGTGAAATTTTTGAAATTGAACAAAATGAAAATGTTGATATTTTCGAAAACTCAAAATTGGAAAAGGATTTTAACAAACATGAATTTTTTGGATTGTATGAGGATGAGTTGCCAAATAAGGATGAAATAGTATCAAGCCGCCAATCCAAGTTCGAAAATTTCGATTCTGAGGTTTCAAACGAACTTGAAATTGTAAATGTTGAAAATACGTTGTCAATTAACAAAATTGAGAAATGTGATCACATAATCTTGAACAACACTTAGAATTTAGATTTCACGATTGTACCTAAGTTTATATACGATCACAAATTTTTGGACAATTACATTGATAAATTTATGGAACACATGAATCATCTTGGAAGCATTATTTCTGTTGTAAAACTTCGGGTTTGGATGACACTGGATATTTATCTATCGGACTATAAATCTAGGTTTAAAGATGAGATGGTTTTCAAACATCTTTGCTTATTAGAAAACATGCCTAGAGATTGTGGGAATCTGATTCATCGGGCTAGAACCAAGTGTGGGGGGAAAATTGGTGGCATCATCGCAAACACATATATCATTGTACATATGATCCATTTTTACATGTAGTTAGACTGAATTTCATTCTACAAATAATTTTGCATCATATTCACCTTTGGGTACGATCTTTCAAATTTAGGAAACGTGTTTACAGTGTGGACATTGTTTAGTTTTAGTATGGGGGAGTCTGCATTACATTCTTTTATTTTTCTTTATTTTTTTTCTTTTCATATAGGACCGTCATGCATTTTAGATCGTAGTAACATGCCATTTTTTTGAAACATAACTCATTTTAGATTGATACAATAAAATAAGTTAACAATTAATAGTCTGTTGATGGTATTTTCTTTCTCTTGACTAAGATCGAATAAGAAATATAATGAAAAGTTGAATTTTGAGAGATATTAGTGTAACTGGTACATAGGGAGATTCTTAGGTGATGACCATGAAGTTTATTCTAAATTGTTGTTTTTCTCTAATGAGTGGAGGACTTAAAAATACTTATATTGGCTTTTCGAATCTTTAAAAATAAGTTGTGTTAAGCTGAATTCGCGTAACTTTCTCTTATTCTTATATTTTCAATAATAATAAAAGTAATCCAAGTGTATCCAACATTGCTTGTAAATCTAGCATTGGTGTGCAAACCCGCCAAGGTCTATCCGACATGTTGTTGACAAAGTCAGCATCGGTATATCTTGATCTCATTTTATGAGTTGGATACCTAAGGATTACCGACATGTTGTTAACAAAGTCAGCGTCGATCTACTAAATCCGCCAAGCTCTTTCCGAAATCTCCGTCAGTCCGCGAGGCAATGCATGGGTGGTATACCGTTTTCTTCAAGTTAGGTGTATGTAATTAATTATAAAGCTTCATTTTTATAGTGATTGAGAATGAGCGATGATGCCCAAGCGCTTCTTGACCTTATTGATTTGACTAGCTATATACAAAGAATTTAGAATACCACTTTACAAACTGTGGCAAGCAAACTAAGAATTTATTTCAATGCTGCACTATGTTATCGACCGAACAAACTGGCCAAACTAGAGTTTAACATTGAAAACTTGAATTATGTTGAAAATTTGTGATTAGTTGAGGTATCTAAAATAAAATCAACCAATTAGGAGTTTTTAACTTAGTTTGTTGTACCGCTTTCCTAAAACAAGTCCTGTAATGATCGGCGGGAATTCGAACCCGAATTCCGACAATAATACCAATCCTGTATCACTTGTCAGAACTCAAGTATCGAAAACACAAATAGTTATTAGAAAAAGTATTAGAGGGTGAGATAAGAAAGAGAGATATATTAGAATAGAAGAATAAGAAGAAGAAACAACACAGAATCAGAATCTCACATCGCAGCGGAACAAAATATAATATAGAAATAAAAAATTTATTGGGAGCTTGAAATAAAACTTACAATCATCAGAGTACATCAAAACATCCGGATAGTTATAAATATCTGTCCCTATATACAACACAGCGGAATAATACTATATATCATACGTCTGTACTTCTTTAGCTCCTCTCTGGACTTCACAGCATCCAATAACCTGAACCTGTACAACCCGGTCTAACCCGAGTATTACAAATACACGAATCAGTCTGATGAACCAGAGTGAGAAAAACTCTCTAAGTTTATGGGTAGCATCCAACTTTATTTTAAAGTTAAAATCTTTTCGAAAGTAAAGATAATCATAAGACCAAATCCACACATAAATACGGACGGTTTTTACCTTACGATAACCCAAATCGTTTTTGAAATCATATATTTCTTCTGATATTATAATAATGTCTAAATACAAATAAATATCAATCTAGCAGAACGCTTGCATCTCACGCTCTACATATATAGTATATAATCAAAAACGCGGGCGCATATTGGAGAATGGATTTCCATGGCAAGGTATGGGCAACCACCTTTCCGACAGTGTATCTGTAGAGAGGAATACACCGAGTTCAACAAGAACATCTTGCAACTCAGGCTAAACATGATCGGCCATTCACTTAACTTTGAATGTTCCGAATATATTATCACCTACGGCTTTTTGTCGCGACCACCGTAATTCCCGGGAGATACAGAAGAGAAAAGAAGACAAATATGAATATTCTCTAGATGGTGACAATACACCCTAATGGGGGTGACCCACATAGCCATGCGACCTACCCAATTTTTACCATTCCCGGTTGATGAGGCTAGAAGTTAAGCGTATTCTTCGGCATAGCATGTCTCCATCCACTTTGAATGCCACATTGTCAGATCCATCAAAATCACTAATTGACATCCACAACAATACATTACGTGTTAGCTAAAAGAAGTTTCCTTCTCCACCTCCACTCTTAGTATGGTTAAAGAAATCAATGTACGTGACCTTTCTGGAAATACTCTGTCATACATCCATCCCTACACGTCATCCAGGAACAGGATGAACCAAAGGCACCGTCCTACCACATCCTATATAGTTATCACCCCAAGGATCAGTAGCGAGTAGTCCTTGCAATCCGTAAATTTCAACCTCGACAGAATCACAGTATATCTTTAGGGATCAGCCAGAGATCATAAGTAATTCTACCGTTTTATGAAGATCCACAGTCTTCAATTGCTCCATTTTGAATATCATCTTCCAAGTATTCGTATTTATTGGTCGGAATGGTTTTCGAATATAAATTGATCCTTGTAACACCCTGTATTTTCTATGAATTTATTAGTAACAAATTAAAATATACTTAATTTTTAGGAGAAGAATTAAGGGAAACGGGTTGCGCCATTGCGTTCGTCTCGAAATTATGCTTGAGATAGAGTCCGAGTTTGCGTAAAACGGATACCGTATGAAGAAGATATGGACGAACGAAGTTAGGCAGGAAAACCGGAAACAGGCCAGAATACACTGGCGCACTTGTGAAGTGCGCCAGTACAAAAATACACTGGCGCACCTGCCAAGTGCGCCCATACCGATCCAGCATAGAATTCTGGAGTGTTATGTGATGATATGTCTTCTTTTGAGTGGCTGGATGACCTGTCTTCGAGCTGGGTGGTTCTGATGACTTCTGGACTGATCTGAAGGCTCTAAATCACCCTATTCTCCTATAGAAACACCCCCCAAACCTCACTTTCTCTCCACACAATTTCATTCTGCCTATACTCTGCCTCTATAATAAATAAATAAAATAATGGCGTCACTACTCTGTTGGGATCAAAATTAGAACTAGTGCATCTTCTTCCAAATCTGAATAAGATTAAAAGAGAACTACTGCAACCCTTCTTCTATAATCCAATCAAGGCAAGTGCAGTTATTTTCCGATATGAATTTTAATCATGATCTTGACATAATTATAAAACTGAATATGAGATTATGCCCTTTTTCTATTTATCGGATCTGTTCCTCTGTTTTATTATTATGTTTGTTCTGTATTTCTTCCTCCTTTCTTTCTTTTTGTTTGATAGCCAGGCTACCACGAGCCTGAGCCAGATCTCATAAGAGATGAACGCATAAACGCTAAATTTGGGAAGAATATTGAATGAGGCATATTTGGGCAAAATTGATTTGTAACTAATTTGAGGATACAACGCATGTTGTAATTCTGGACATGATTTTGAGGCATATTGTATAAGACGATCTATGACTTGGAAGGAGAGGATTATTGTGACTTAGAACATAAAGAACATAGGTTGAACTTAGAACATAAATCTGAGACATATAATTGGGCATGTTGTATTTAAAACATAAGGTGTATTTAACATATGTCTTAAGTTTTGAGGCATAAAGAATATTGGACATATGACTTGGGATTTGTGGCGTAAAGTTTTACTGTGAACATGTAACTGAATTGGATGCATAGTACAAGTTGTAATTCAAGATCTAGATCTGGACATACTATATATATTATAGTCTGAAATTTGGAAAAAAGAGAATTAATTTGCATTTAACTTAGGTGTAAAGATCCATATTAAGATTGGATAATTATTAAGTGTGAATACACCTAAGTAAGGGGGGTTTTCGGATATTTGACATGCATTGTAATCAATTGCTATATTTGGCACAATTTATATGTAAGGTTTTTGGAGAGTATTCTGAACTATGCAAGTTTAACTAAAAATTGGGACATATGTTATATGGTGGATTATGACCATAATTTGGGCATATAAGTTTAGGCTTACCTTATGAATTAGGCAAGATATGTGAATAGGACTTTAAGGAATGTTTAAATCGGCTAAAACTGTTATCTGCTTATTATGTTAAATTTGCCTAATCTGCTAAACCTGTTACCTATCTAATGTGTTGAATTGCCTAAACTGTTACACATGTTGAATCGCTTAATCTGCTAATTTTGCCTAATCTGCTAAATCTGTTGAGTTGCCTAATCTGCTAAATCTGTTGAACCGCCTGAGCTGCTAAATCTGTTAAATCTGTTGAAAAGCTGAATGATTGTAATTTGTGTAAAACATGTTAATTTGTTTAATCTACTGCGACTTGAAAAGAAGTCAAATCTGTTAAATTGACATAATTAGTCTGATATTTGTATAATTTGTAATGGAATAAAATGGTTAAAATAAAAATGCTGAGACACGAGGTTAGACTCATGTTTGCAGTAGAAGCCTGCCCGGACCCAACCGGCTTAACCAGCAACCGCAAACTGCTAGTCTAATGTGAGAGGTCGTAGGCATAACTAAAATATGCTTAGACACGAGGTTAGGTCTGGCTTGTGGCAGAAGTCTGCCCGGAACCGCCCGGCTTATCCAGCGGCCACAAGCTACCGACCTAATGTGAGAGGTCTGCGCATTAATATTTAATTAATGCAAATCTGAGATAAATATGATGTCTAAAATGTGTTGGGTAGATAAGGCTAAACCAACTGGACTAATGAATTAATAAACCTGTTTCGTGAATCTGTAGGCCCAATACAAAGTTAGACAATCTGTAAGTTTGTAAAAACTATACATCTGATTCGTTAGTCTGAAAACCTGTTGACTTGATTTTCTGGTCTGTGAACTAGTTGATTCTGAACTCTTTAGGCCTAAAACTTGTAAACAAGTTAATCTGAAATCTGTTAGTCTGGGGACACAAGGTTAGGAGGGAAAATACTTGTGTCATCTGTTGTTTGGGACCCATGTTAGTCAGTAACCCTTTCTGGTATCAAAATTATGACCCAACAGTAGGTATGGTCCAGGCACGCTTACTGAACTAATTATAAGTGGTTCACTCTGATAATGGCGAGGGGTGTTGATGGTGCGTTCCAACCGGGTCATGTGCGTGCATGGATCCCGGTCTGCCTCTGAGGACGTAAGACGCCGTGACATCTGTAAATAGGTCAATGTCATTTAAAGGTTGCTACTTTGGGGAGTGATACACCCTTCTGTGGGGCTGGCACAGGGTATTTATGTATTAGGGAGCCGATCGCTTGCGGTAGATTTAGGATACACGTAGTTCTGTCTGTTTCCATTGGGGTACCGTCTGTTTCTGTTGGGTGGTAACACCTGTCTGTTTTTGCGTGGTACCGTATGTTGGGGTGGTAAAGGCCCATTTAATAGTGTACACCTAATTCTAACATTCTGTTTCTGCAGGGATTATTCTGTTTCCGTCTCTGATTCCGTTTATGTACCTTCTGTCTGTTGGGGTGGTAAAGGCCCATTACTGGCATTCTGTTCCTGTATAGATTATTCTGTTCCGTTTCTATTTCAGTTTGTACATTAGGGTAACGCCTAATCCTGTTATACTAGTATTAGTGCAGAGAAGTAAAATATAAGTAAGAAGCATAACTTGGGGTATATCATTCTGTTTCTTCTGTTTAGCTTAATTATACCAGTTACTCCTGTTGCTGTTGTTTCTTATCCAGCTTTATTTTCATGTCATGATATTATTATCTGTTCATATGCTGAAAGTCACTGGACTTGCCAGACTTTATTTCTGACCTTGCTTGTTTTCGCCCCTTTTCTTTCGTCCCCCCCCCCCCCCCCCCCCGGTTTTTTTTAGGGTGGAAGTATAGGAGCTTGATTCGGATTTTCTCTGCTTGAAGTACCGCTTGGCCTTGGCTCTATCTTTCCATGGCAGTTTATGTTGGGGATTATGATTTTAAAAACTATGCATTATGAAGGCTTTTGTACAAGGCTGATATTTTGTACTTGAATTCTGATATTGTGATTTGAAAAGATGTAACCAAACGTACTTCGGTTTCTTTTGTAATAAAGTTATTAATTTTCCAAGTACTGTTTTATCTGTCTTGTAGATTTCTATTCTGTCTACTAAAACGCTCCATCAAAATTAAGGCATTCCCTTTGTGAGTGACCTTAACGGAGGTGGGGTGTTACAGTTGGTATCAAAGCTGAAGGTTACCAGATTTGATAAAAAGATTTTGAAAACTATTTTCAAAAAGGTTTTAAAAAGGAAGTATTTTCAAAATGAAAGTTAATTTTGAAAAACATAGTCCCCAAAGCCATATATCTATCTTTTGATTTTCTGTTTAATCCTTGTTTCTTTCTTTTCCGAGTCTCCGGGCTCCTGTCTTTCTGGGAGGTAACCTCATCGCGACATGGTTCCGTAGGCATGATGTGACTACGGCGCCTGTCGAAGGGCAAAGAAGTGCCTAACTTCCATCTGTAGCCGCAGTAATTTCACCTACGGCTAATCCTCTTTCGAGCTTTGTAGGGTTTTCCGCGTGATGGGGGCAACTTTAGAGAAAGACTTGTTAACATGTAAGAAGACTGGTTGTTTTCAGTGCGGTGAGACAGGACATTTGATCAAGGATTGCCCCAGAAGGCAAGGGAAAAGGGTAGAATCTTCTGGAAGGTAGGTGAATGTTCTCGTAGTTGGTGGACAGGATAGAGGGGGAAAATTTTCCGTAGAAAGTTTAATTTCCTTATCTGATCATTCTGGCATTTTAATTCTATAGTTGAGTATCTGCACTTTAATACTAGTCTTGTTTCTGATCCCGCTATAGTCTCAAACCCCATAAGGGTTACGACTCATCTGTTTGTAATAAGTTGGGGTTTGAGGGCATCTGTTGGGCGTGACGCATACATTCTGAGTTTTTATCATGCTTAGTTTCCTAAGAATCATTTGGTAATCTGATCTATATCAGTGGTCTGTTGGTTTCTGAAAAGGATAGGAGTTTTTACTCAAAATGTGAAATAGGTTTCCAGTTGGGCATTTGTTTAATGGGAGTGATTCTCTGAATATTAATTTGATGTTGATTTCGGTCTTCGGGGTTGATACTTAGAAGTTATTCTCTTAAACCGATGTCTAATGGGAACCTAGCTTTAGTTTTATACTTGCTTCAATCACTCGACTTTATCGTACGACCTTTAGGTAGAAACTAATGGGTGTAAACATGTGTTTGAGACGTTGTGTTTGATGGTTGCAAGTGGTTGCTAGTGATTGCTCGTGGATGCATATACACACACTAGGCACTAGGTCGGCTCAAAAACACTCTCATACTGCATATGGATGTGTGTGCATTTTTTTTATGGATGCAAAATGGGTGACTCAGCACATGGATGTTGCATATGAATGAGAGGTTGTGCACTCATATATAAATGAAGCGTATCAAATAGGATTTCTTGCATACATAATTGGACCCATGGTACCAACATGGTTCGCATTGAGGAGGTGAACTGAGTCAGTAGACCGCCTGATCTTTGCATTAGATAAGAGACATATACACACACTTTTGCATATGTTCATACAACATTAGAAGTTTTCTAAGGAAATGGATGCTTGTGGATGATGGTTGAGTAGATGGATGATTGGATGGTAGGACACATTCTTCTTAACTTGAAGATTTCGGGGACGAAATCCTTTAAGGAGGGGAGAATGTAACACCCCGTATTTTCTATGAACGTATAAGTAACAAATTAAAATATACTTAATTTTTAGGAGAAGAATTAAGGGAAACGGGTTGCGCCATTGCGTTCGTCTTTAAATTCTGCTAGAGATAGAGTCCGAGTTTGCGTAAAACGGATACCGTATGAAGAAGATATGGACGAACGAAGTTAGGCAGGAAAACCGGAAACAGGCCAGAATACACTGGCGCACTTGTGAAGTGCGCCAGTACAAAAATACACTGGCGCACCTGCCAAGTGCGCCCATACCGATCCAGCATAGAATTCTGGAGTGTTATGTGATGACGTGTCTTCTTTTGAGTGGCTGGATGACCTATCTTCGAGCTGGGTGGTTCTGATGACTTCTGGACTGATCTGAAGGCTCTAAATCACCCTATTCTCCTATAGAAACACCCCCCCAAACCTCACTTTCTCTCCACACAATTTCATTCTACCTATACTCTGCCTCTATAATAAATAAATAAAATAATGGCGTCACTACTCTGCTGGGATCAAAACTAGAACTAGTGCATCTTCTTCCAAATCTGAATAAGATTAAAAGAGAACTACTGCAACTCTTCTTCTATAATCCAATCAAGGCAAGTGCAGTTATTTTCCGATATGAATTTTAATCATGATCTTGACATAATTATAAAATTGAATCTGAGATTATGCCCTTTTTCTATTTATCAGATCTGTTCCTCTGTTTTATTATTCTGCTTGTTCTGTATTTCTTCCTACTTTCTTTCTTTTTGTTTGATAGCTAGGCTACCACGAGCCTGAGCCAGATCTCATAAGAAATGAACGCATTAACACTAAATTTGGGAAGAATACTGAATGAGGCATATTTGGGCATAATTGATTTGTAACTAATTTGAGGATACAACGCATGTTGTAATTCTGGACATAAATTTGAGGCATATTGTACAAGACGATCTATGACTTGGAAGGAGAGGATTGTGACTTAGAACATAAAGAACATAGGTTGAACTTAGAACATAAATCTGAGACATATAATTGGGCATGTTGTATTTAAAACATAAGGTGTATTTAACATATGTCTTGAGTTTTGAGGCATAAAGAATATTGGACATATGACTTGGGATTTGTGGCGTAAAGTTTAACTGTGAACATATAACTGATTTAGATGCATAGTACAAGTTGTAATTCAAGATCTGGACATACTATATATATTATAGTCTGAAATTTGAAAAAAAAAGAGAATTAATTTGCATTTAACTTAGGTGTAAAGATCCATATTAAGATTGGATAATTATTTAAGTGTGAATACACCTAAGTAAGGGGGGTTTTCGGATATGTGACATGCATTGTAATCAATGGCTATATTTGGCATAATTTATATGTAAGGTTTTTG
The DNA here is from genome assembly GCA_030737875.1 of Allium sativum. Classification (NCBI taxonomy): domain Eukaryota; kingdom Viridiplantae; phylum Streptophyta; class Magnoliopsida; order Asparagales; family Amaryllidaceae; genus Allium; species Allium sativum. Next base: position 417,567,931 of record CM060910.1, on the reverse strand, counting down.
GAGAGTATTCTGAACTATGCAAGTTTAACTAAAAATTGGGACATATGTTATATGGTGGATTATGACCATAATTTGGGCATATAAGTTTAGGCTTACCTTATGAATTAGGCAAGATATGTGAATAGGACTTTAAGGAATGTTTAAATCGGCTAAAACTGTTATCTGCTTATTATGTTAAATTTGCCTAATCTGCTAAACCTGTTACCTATTTAATGTGTTGAATTGCCTAAACTGTTACATATATTGAATCGCCTAATATGCTAAATCTGTTGAGTTGCCTAATCTGCTAAATCTGTTGAACCGCCTGAGTTGCTAAATCTGTTAAATCTGTTGAAAAGCTGAATGATTGTAATTTGTGTAAAACATGTTAATTTGTTTAATCTGCTGCGACTTGAAAAGAAGTCAAATCTGTTAAATTGACATAATTAGTCTGATATTTGTATAATTTGTAATGGAATAAACTGGTTAAAATAAAAATGCTGAGACACGAGGTTAGACTCATGTTTGTGGTAGAAGCCTGCCCGGACCCAACCGGCTTAACCAGCAACCGCATACTGCTAGTCTAATGTGAGAGGGCGTAGGCATAACTAAAATATGCTTAGACGTGAGGTTAGGTCTGGCTTGTGGCAGAAGTCTGCCCGGAACCGCCCGGCTTATCCAGCGGCCACAAGCTACCGACCTAATGTGAGAGGTCTGCGCATTAATATTTAATTAATGCAAATCTGAGATAAATAAGATGTCTAAAACGTGTTGGGTAGATAAGGCTAAACCAACTGAACTGATGAATTAATAAACCTGTTTCGTGAATCTGTAGGCCCAATACAAAGTTAGACAATCTGTAAGTTTGTTAAAACTATACATCTGATTCGTTAGTCTGAAAACCTGTTGACTTGATTTTCTGGTCTGTTAACTAGTTGATTCTGAACTCTGTAGGCATAAAACTTGTAAACAAGTTAATCTGAAATCTGTTAGTCTGGGGACACAAGGTTAGGAGGGAAAATACTTGTGTCATCTGTTGTTTGGGACCCATGTTAGTCAGTAACCCTTTCTGGTATCAAAATTATGACCCAACATTAGGTAGGGTCCAGGCACGCTTACTGAACTAATTATAAGTGGCTCATTCTGATAATGGCGAGGGGTGTTGATGGTGCGTTCCAACCGGGTCATGTGCGTGCATGGATCCCGGTCTGCCTCTGAGGACGTAAGACGCCGTGACATCTGTAAATAGGTCTGTGTCATTTAAAGGTTGCCACTTTGGGGAGTGATACACCCTTCTGTGGGGCTGGCACAAGGTATTTGTGTAATAGGGAGCCGATCGCATGGGGTAGATTTAGGATACACTTAGTTCTGTCTATTTCCATTGGGGTACTGTCTGTTTCTGTTGGGTGGTAACACCTGTCTGTTTCTGCGTGGTACCGTCTGTTGGGGTGGTAAAGGCTCATTTACTAGTGTACACCTAATTCTAACATTCTGTTTCTGTAGGGATTATTCTGTTTCCGTCTCTGATTCCGTTTATGTACCTTCTGTCTGTTGGGGTGGTAAAGGCCCATTACTGGCATTCTGTTCCTGTATAGATCATTCTGTTCCGTTTCTGTTTCAGTTTGGACATTAGGGTAATGCCTAATCCTGTTATACTAGTATTAGTGCAGAGAAGTAAAATATAAGTAAGAAGCATAACTTGGGCTATATCATTCTGTTTCTTCTGTTTAGCTTAAGTATACCAGTTACTCCTGTTGTTGTTGTCTCTTATCCAGCTTTATTTTCATGTCATGATATTATTATCTGTTCATATGCTGAAAGTCACTGGACTTGCCAGACTTTATTTCTGACCTTGCTTGTTTTCGCCCCTTTTCTTTCCTTCCACCCCCCTCCCCAGGTTTTTTTAGGGTGGAAGTATAGGAGCTTGATTCGGATTTTCTCTGCTTGAAGTACCGCTTGGCCTTGGCTCTATCTTTCCATGGCAGTTTATGTTGGAGATTATGATTTTAAAAACTATGCATTATGAATGCTTTTGTACAAGGATGATATTTTGTACTTGAATTCTGATATTGTGATTTGAAAAGATGTAACCAAACGTACTTCGGTTTCTTTTGTAATAAAGTTATTAATTTTCCAAGTACTGTTTTATCTGTCTTGTAGATTTCTATTCTGTCTACTAAAACGCTCCATCAAAATTAAGGCATTCCCTTGGTGAGTGACCTTAACGGAGGTGGGGTGTTACAATCCCGGTCTTTCCGTACCAATAATCGTATGGGCAAGGTTTGATAGTTGGTTATTTAACTATCAAATAAACAAAAATAAAATGCATCTACTAGTAGAGTACACAGCTTCACTTGTCCTTTTTAATTAAAAATAAATAAATAAATGGTTAAAAAAATTTTTAAAACATTTAACACAGTATTCAAATCTTGTTTTAATATACTAATATTCTCAAACCATTTCTATTTAATACTTCGAAAAATATCTTATAATTATATACAATTATCATTCAAATCATTTGTTATGAAATTACATATTATCTATAATCGGGAAATCGATTTAACACTTATTAGTTGTAAAACAATCGTTACGAAATCTCTTTTCGTTTCTTTGTTTGAAAACAATAATCGTCACTTATCACTTTGGAATATGTAACACCCTGTAATTTTAAATATTAAAATTAACTAATTTAAGAAAACTTAATTTTTAGGAGAAGAATTAAGGGAAATGGGTTACATCATTACGTTTGTCTCAGAATTCTGCTTGGAATAGAGTCCAAGTTTTCGTAAATCGGACTTCGTATGAGGAAGTTATGGCCTTCAGAAGTTTCAGGGATTTAAATAAATTAAACAGCTCGAATTCAAATTCAAAATTCAAATGAAAACACAAAAGCGGGTTGTGCGGGATTTTTCCCGCCCCAGCCAGGTCGACCAGGGGTTCGACCGGGGGGCCGACCTCCCCTATACAGGTCGACCTGTGGGTCGACCTCCCTTGATTTGGTCAGATCCGAGGCAGATTCAGGATTTTGCACCTGGACTTGTTTTCTGGACAGATTCTTTGGCTCCTAACCTATTTAAACAACCCCAAACCTCACTTTCTCTCCACACTATACCATGTCAATGCTATGCTCCCTCAATCCTAATTAAAATAAGTGAAAGACGTCCTTATGCTGCTAGAATAGTTCATCTTCTTCTTAAAGCTAAGGAATTGTGAGGCAAGATTGTAGAACAAACGACGAACGAATTATTCTCTTCTCTAATCTGTTCTTTGTGAGCACAATTTCTTTCACAAAATAATTAATAAATTAATTATGATGAGTTATAATTTGGGTTATAAGACTACGCCTGTTGAATCATTGACCGATATGATATTGTCTATTTTGTGAATATACGCCAGTTGTTGTCTTATGTACATAGATTCATGATGTTGGTACGTATGTCTAAACACATATGCTAGATTTGATTCATTTTGTGACATTAATTTACATGTCTAAATCATATGCAAGTGTATATGTAAATCTTAGTTTACATGTCTAAATTATATATGTAAGTTTATATATAAGTTTGGATGTGAATCATATGCTAGTTTATATGTAAGTTTGTATGTGAATCATATGTAAGTCTTAGTTTACATGTCTAAATTGCATATGCAAGTTTAATACAAGTTTGTATGTAGATCATATGCAAGTTTATGCGAAAACCATGTTCATATATGCAAGTTCACCTTTATGTGTATAGATCTATGCAAATCATATCTTATATAATTTGATCCATGCCAGTTTGTAGTTTATGCAAATTATGATTATTGCCTATGCAAGTTATTGATTATGCAAATTTATGATTATATAAATTATAATCATGCAAGTTTTGATCCATGCTAGCCTATTCTTGTTTGCATGTTAGATCTACTTTACGTGTTATGCAAGTTATGATGTTTCTTTTCTTTTTATGAGTTAGACCATTTTCGGGTCTAACATATTTCATATTAAACGTACGAACGACATGGGGCCAATGGGAAAATATTAAATATTAATATTGTGAATTGGCATATAATGGCTTTAAAAGCATACAATTAATTTGGGACATTAATTGGTATAATTTATATACCTGAAAATTATGGACATAATCTAAGTGATAATTATAGACATGGATTAAAATTGGAAGTTATTGACAATCTGAAATAAGGATATTAATTCAAATTGGGGTTGAATAATAATGTGTAATAATAATTGCCTAAGACACGAGGTTAGACTCGTTTGTGGTATAAGACTGCCCGGACCCGCACGGCAAATCCAGCAACCACAAACGGTAGTCTAATGTGAGAGGTCAAAGGCATAAATTAAATGCGTAATAAACGCCTAAGACACGAGGTTAGGCTCGTTTGTGGTATAACACTTCCCGGACCTGCCCGGCACATCCAGCAACCGCAAATGGCAGTCTAATGTGAGAGGTCGTAGGCATAATTAAAAGATGCTTAGACACGAGGTTAAGTCTGGCTTGTGGTGGAAGTCTGCCCGGAACCGCCCGACATATCCAGCGGCCACAAGCAATCGACTTAATGTAAGAGGTCTGTGCATTAATAATTAATTAATGCTGATCAAAGACGAATATGAATGACAAACAGAAGTTTGGTTGAGTTGAGTAATTCTCTGAGTACCAATCTGATGTTGATTTCGGTCTTCGGGGTTGATACTTAGGGAGTTATTCTCTTAACCAATGTATCGATGAACTAAGATGTACTTAATCATAAATTAAGTAAAACATGTTATATGATATATATATATATATGATGCATAATCTGATAAGTAGGTAAGGTTAATACCAGCTTAACCAATAATATATAAGTGGACAGCGTTAAGACAAGCTTAACCAATAATCTGATAAGTAGGTAGGGTTAAAACCAGCTTAACCAATAATATATATTAATTTGATAAGTAGGTAGGGTTAAGACCAACTTAACCAATAATATATATATTAATCTGAAAAGTGGATAGGGTTAAGACAAACTTAACCAATATTACATATTGATCGGATAAGTGGATAGGGTTAAGACCAACTTAGCCAATAATATATAAGTAGATAGGGTTAAGACCAACTTAACCAATAATATATAAGTGGGTAGGATTAAGACCAGCTGAACCAATAAAATATAAATTGATCTGATAAGCGGATAGGGTTGAGTCAAGCTTAACCAATAACACATGTTGATTTGATAAGTGGGTAACATGGGTGACATGTGGGGTATAATTATAAATACTTAACCAAGTTGAAACATGTAAGAAGACATGAATAAGAGGGGGTTAAGTGGGAAATCCTAGTGGGGACCAAGCATAGGTGGAAAGCATGTGTCAAGTGTGGGGACCCTTTTCAACCAGTAACCCATTTAGTATCTAAGTGAGCACGATCTAGATCGAGGACGGGACACGCTTACTAGGTTTGATTGTAAGAGGTCAAAACGGGTTAGTGGTGGCAACGCAAGTCCAACGGGGTCATGTGCGTGCGTGGGCCCAGGCCGGTAGGTAAGACGTTGTTGCGTCGTGTAGGTATAAGCCGTGCATCTTTGGTGGTATCGGGTTGCCACTTTGGGGAGTGATACACCCCACTGTGGGACCAGCACAGGTATCTATGAGTTAGGGAGCCGATCGAATGGGGAAGATAGTAGGTACGACTAGCGGAGATAGGAGCAGGCAGCACCTATGAAGACAGCTAGGAGTACAACTACCATATTATGAATAAATGTTGTAATTAGAATGGGGAGGGTAGTGGGTACAACTAGTGGAGATAAAAGCAGGCGGCACCTATGAAGACAGCTAGGGGTACACGAAACTTCCATTATTTTTATTTTTATCAGTAGGCGGGATCAACTTTTAGGGTAACTAGTATTGGTGCAGTATAGTAATTACCCTATAGTCTTGGAGGCACAATTTACGTTATCTTATTCCTCTGGTTTGCTTTGTCATGCCCATTTGTTTCACAGTCATTCCTTGTTTTACCAGTTTATGCCTTATCCTAATTACTTTAATAATTATATTGTTAAAGTTATTGGACTCGCCAGACTTTATGTCTGACCCCCTTTGTTTTTGCCTCTTTTCTTCCTTTTTCCCCCCAGGTTCTCAAGGTGGGACTAGTGTTATTGGAGCCTGATTTGGATCTCTTTCTCTCTCTTTTGGAAGTGCTTGGATCGCTGAAAGTAAAGTTCATCTTATCTCTTTTATGGCTACTTATGTTGGGGTTATGCTTTTTACTTTATGTACTCAGAAAACAATTTGTCAAGATGGATATTAAGTCTACTTGGTTTTATTGTTGGTTTTTGATATTGTTGTAACCAAACTATTTCATCGCTGCAATAAAAGTTGTTTTAAAATTTTCAAGTACCAATATATGTATCTGTCTTGTTATATTTTGTTCTATATACCAATAATACCCCATGAAAGTTAATGCATTCCCTTTGTGAGTGACATTAATGGACGTGGGGTGTTACACGTGGTATCAGAGCTGAAGGTTACCAGAACAGATAAGAGATTTTGAAAAGAAAAAAAACGCTTTTAAAAGCATTTTTATAAAGAAATACTTTCAAAAATATGTTTTAAGGAGAGTATTTTTAAGAGAAAAGTTTATTTTGAAAAACATAACCCCCAAGAGCCATATATCTTTCCGTCGATTCTCCATTTTAAATCTCTTCCTCTTTCCTTTTTGAATTTCTTCCTCTATGTATAGACGTTTTTTCTAAGATATGTAAGAACTTCCTTACGATGGGCGGAAAACCGCTTCATAGGACTGGGACGTTTGTCAAAGCTAGAAGGAAGTGGAGGACTTGTTGGTACCTTTAAGATAGACGATGGAAGGAAGGTTCAATTAGCTTCTTGGTTAATGAAGGACGAAGCCTCATTTTGGTAGGAGGTCACGAATGGAGAATATGCAGGAGAGACATGGATAGGACACACGATAAGAAAGTAGATCCAAAGAAAGGCGGTAAGGATAACAAGGGTCCAAGAGAAAAGGAAGGGCCACACTTGTGAAATACCTGACTACTTAAATAAAGACGTTAGAAAGAAGAAGAAGACTAGTTGTTTTCATTACGGAGAAACAGGACATCTTATTAGGATCGTCCAAAGAAGCAAAAGGCAAAGGTAAGGACAAAGTATAGGATCTTCTGGAGGGCAGACACGTTCCATCACGGCTGGCATACCTGAAAGAGGTAGAGATATCTTGGTAGGAAGTTTGGTTTTTCTTTTTGATCATCCTGTTCGAACCTTGTTTGAATTTTGGTGCTTCACACTCGTTTGTATCTGCTTCGTTAGTTAAAACACTGCAACTAAATACTAGTCTAGTTATGAATCCCATAGTAGTCTCAAATCCTATTGGTGGTTCGGCTCATTTTTCGATGATTTGTCGGTATTTGAGAATGTCTATCTTGGGCGTTGGGTTTGAATGCAACGCCTTCGTTCTTGGATTCATGGGTTACAGCTTGATTCTAGGCACGGATTGGCTAGCCAGATGCGGTGCCATCCTAGACTGTGAAAGAAGGGTAGTTAGATTGTTGACTCGTTGTGGAAAGACCCTTGATATTTCTTGTGACCCTAGAGGTCCGGTGATGCTTAGCTACCTAGAATCTCTTGACGCGTCCAACGATGATTTGGAATTTGTTCGTGTGGTCCGTGAAGATGGTGATGTCTTCGATGAAGTTCGGGGTTTATCCCCGAGGCGCGAGATAGACTTTCGTATATACCTAGTAGATAATGCAAAGCCAGTTGCATTACCAGTGCGCTACATGGCTCCGAGAGAGAGAAGGGAACTCAGTAAGCAAGTGAAAGTGTTGCTTGAGAAGGGGTTCATAAGAAGAAGCATTTCGGAATAAGGTGCTCTAGTTGTTTTTGCTACAAAGGCTGATGGTTCACTTAGACTGTGCGTGGACTATAGAGAGCCGAATAAGCTCACCAAGAAGAAAAGACACCCATTGCCGAGGATAGACGATTTATTCGATCAGTTGGTTGGCTCTTCGGTTTTCTCGCAGTTGGATTTGGCTACAGGATTTCATTAGCTAAGGGTGGCTGAAGACAACATAGATAAGACTGCATTTAGAACTCATGACGGTTTCTTCGAGTGGCTTGTCATGCCTTTTGGTTTGACGAATGCACCCGCATATTTCGTTGACTTAATGAGTAGGATGTTTAGGGAGTTTCTAAACAAGTTTTTGATAGCCTTTGTGGGCGATATCTTGATTTTTTTTAGAAGCGAGGAAGAGCATGCCCTACATCTTAGGGAAGTCTTAGAGACCCTACGAGCGCATCAACTCAAAGCTAAGTTCTCCAAATGCCATTTTTGGAGAAAAGAAGTGAGGTTCTTAGGACACGTGGTCTCTAAGGAGGGGATAGCTGTGGATCCCGCAAAGGTGGTGGCAATCCTAGATTGGAAGATTCCTAAGAACACAACAGAAGTAAGAAGATTTTTAGGGCTGGCGGGCTATTATAGGAAGTTCATTAAGGACTTCGCGAAGATATCAGCCCCACTTACTCGGTTAACGAAGAACTTGACTTTTGCTTGGTATATTGACCGTGACGATGCTTTCCAGCATTTGAAGAGGGCTTTGACGACAGCTCCGGTTTTACTTTTGCCAGATGGAAGTAAGCCATTCACAGTGTATACCGGTGCTTGCGGGACAGGGCTTGGAGCAGTTTTCGATGCAGGAGGAAAAGGTGATATGCAAAAGGCGGCAAGTACGAGCATCGCTTATCATCCACAGACGGATGGACGGACAGAAAGGGGTGAATAGAATATTTGAAGATCTTTTGAGGTTATGTATCCTAGATTTTGGAGGGACATGAGAAGAGGCAACGAGCTTAGTGGTGTTCATGACGTGTTTCACGTGTCACATTTTTCCGAAGTGTTTACAAGATATCGCGGAAGTAGTAGAGCCGAGCAGGCTTAGAGAAGTGAAAGTGGAGTGAGATGCCCTGATTAGACGATCCCCTACATGCATCCTTGGATCGGAGGTCATAAAGCTACGCAACAGAGAGGTCAAGTTAGTCAAGGTGCAATGGGTAAATGATCAAGGAGACGCAACTTGAGAAATGGAAGACAAGATGCGTACGATGTACCCTTTCCTTTTTAAGGGTATGTTTTTAACTTCTCCTTTTTCTACCGCTTTGTTTATGCTTGTCCTATCGTTTAGTATGTCTTCGTGATTATATCTTCGATCTTTAGTTAGGACAAACCCTATGATTGTAAACATGTGTTTGAGACATGTTATGTTTGGTGGATGCAAGTGGTTGCTAGTGGTTGCTCGTGGATGCATGTACACACACATTAGGCACTAGATCGGCTCAATCACTTTCATATTGCATATAAATATGTGTGCATATTTAAATTAATGAATGTATAATGGTTGTGTTATCATATGGATGCTGCATTTTGATGAATGGGTGTGCACACATGTAGAAATAATATGTATCATTAGGATTCTTTTGCATACATAATGGACGCATGGCACTGTCATGATTTGCATTAAGGAGGTCAACTAAATCAGTAGACCGCCTGATTTTGCATTAGATAAGGAACATATACACACACTTTTTGCATATGTTCATACGGCATTAGAAATCTTTTAAGGACAATGGATGCATGTGCTTGATGATTGAGTAGATGGATGATTGGATGGTAGGATATACATTCTCCTTAACTTGGAGATTTCGGGGGCGAAATCCTTTAAGGATGGGAGAATGTAACACCCCGTAATTTTAAATATTAAAATTAACAAATTTAAGAACACTTAATTTTTAGGAGAAGAATTAAGGGAAATGGGTTATGCCATTGCGTTCGTCTCGGAATTCTGCTTGGAATAGAGTCCAAGTTTTCATAAATCGGACTTCATATGAGGAAGTTATGGCCTTCATAGGGATTTAAATAAATTAAAATAGCTCAAATTCAAATGAAAACACAGAAGCAGGATGGGCGGAATTTTTCCCGCCCCAGGCCAGGTCGATCATGGGGTCAACCACCCCTATACAGGTCGACCTGGGGGTCGACCTCCCCTGATTTGGTCAGATCCGAGGCAAATTCAGGATTTTGCACCTGGACTTATTTTCTGGACAGGTTCTTTGGCTACTAACCCATTTAAACAACCGCAAACCTCACTTTCTCTCCACACCAAACCATTGCAACGCTATGCTGCCTCAATCCTAATTAAAATAAGTGAAAGACGTCCTTATGCTGTTGGAATAGTTCATCTTCTTCTTAAAGCTAAGGAATTGTGAGACAAGATTGTAGAACAAACGACGAACGAATTATTCTCTTCTCTAATCTGTTCTTTGTGAGTACAATTTCTTTCACAAAATATTTAATAAATTAATTATGATGAGTTATAATTTGGGTTATAAGATTATGCATGTTGAATCATTGACCGATACGATATTGTCTATTTTGTGAATATACGCCAGTGATTGTCTTATGTACATAGATTCATGATGTTGGTTCCTATGTCTAAACACATATGCTAGATTTGATTCATTTTGTGATATTAATTTACATGTCTAAATCGTATGCAAGTGTATATGTAAATCTTAGTTTACATGTCTAAATTATATATGCAAGTTTATATATAAGTTTGGATGTGAATCATATGCTAGTTTATATGTAAGTTTGTATGTGAATCATATGTAAGACTTAGTTTACATGTCTAAATTGCATATGCAAGTTTAATACAAGTTTGTATGAAGATCATATGCAAGTTTATGCGAAAACCATGTTCATATATGCAAGTTCACCTTTATGTGTATAGATCTATGCAAATCATATCTTATATAATTTGATCCATGCCAGTTTGTAGTTTATGCAAATTATGCTTATTGCCTATGCAAGTTATTGATTATGCAAATTTATGATTATATAAATTATAATCATGCAAATTTTGATCCATGCTAGCCTATTCTTGTTTACAAGTTAGATCTACTTTACGTGTTATGCAAGTTATGATGTTTCTTTTCTTTTTATGAGTTAGACTATTTGCGGGTTTAGCATATTTCATATTAAACGTACGAACGACGTGGGGGCAATGGGAAAATATTAAATATTAAATATTAATATTGTGAATTGGAATATAATGGATTTAAAAGCATATAATTAATTTGAGACATTAATTGGTATAATTTATATACTTGTAAATTATGGACATAATTTAAGTGACAATTATGGACATGGATTAAAATTGGAAGTTATTGACAATCTGAAATAGGGATATTAACTCAAATTGGGGTTGAATAATAATGTGTAATAATAAATGCCTAAGACACGAAGTTAGACTCTTTTGTGGTATAAGACTGCTCGGACCCGCCTGGCACATCCAGCAACCACGAACGGTAGTCTAATGTGAGAGGTCAAAGGCATAAATTAAATGCGTAATAAATGCCTAAGACACGAGGTTAGACTCGTTTGTGGTATAAGAGTGCCCGGACCCGCCCGGCACATCCAGCAACCGCAAACAGCAATCTAATGTGAGATGTTGTAGGCATAATTAAAAGATGCTTAAACATGAGGTTAAGTTTGGCTTGTGGTGGAAGTCTGCCCGGAACCGCCCGGCATATCCACCGGCCACAAGCAATCGACTTAATGTGAGAGGTCTGTGCATTAATAATTAATTAATTTTGATCAAAGACGAATATGAATGATAAACAGAAGTTTGGTTGAGTTGAGTAATTCCTTGAGTACCAATCTGATGTTGATTTCGGTCTTCGGGGTTGATACTTAGGGAGTTATTCTGTGAACTAAGATGTACTTAATCATAAATTAAGTAAAATATGTTGTACGATATATATATATATATATATATATATATATATGATGCATAATCAGATAAGTAGGTAGGGCTAAGACCAGCTTAACCAATAACATATAAGTGGATAGGGTTAAGACCAGCTTAACCAATAATCTGATAAGTAGGTAGGGTTAAGACCAGCTTAACCAATAATATATATCAATTTGATAAGAAGGTAGGGTTAAGACCAGCTTAACCAATAATATATATATTATTTTGATAAGTGGATAGGGTTAAGACAAACTTAACCAATAATAGATATTGATCTGATAAGTGGATAGGGTTAAGATCAACTTAGCCAATAATATATAAGTGGATAGGGTTAAGACCAACTTAACCAATAATATATAAGTGGATAGGGTTAAGACCAGCTTAACCAATAAAATATATATTGATCTGATAAGGTTAAGACAAGCTTAACAAATAACACATGTTGATTTGATAAGTGGGTAACATGGGTGACATGTGGGGTATAATTATAAACACTTAAGCAAGTTGAAACATGTAAGAAGACATGAATAATAGAGAGTTAAGTGGGAAATCCTAGTGGGGTCCAAGCATAAGTGGAAAGCTTGTGTCAAGTGTGGGGACCCTTTTCAACCAGTAACCCATTTAGTATCTAAGTGAGCTCGATCTAAATCGAGGATGGGACACGCTTACTGTGTTTGATTGTAAGAGGTCAAAACGGGTTAGCGGTGGCAACGCAAGTCCAACGGGGTCATGTGCGTACATGGGCCCGGGCTGGTAGGTAAGACGTGGTTGCATCGTGTAGGTATAAGCCATGCATCTTTAGTGGTATCGGGTTGCCACTTTGGGGAGTGATACACCCCACTGTGGGACCAGCACGGGTATCTACGGGTTAGGGAGCCGATCGAATGGGGAAGGTAGTAGGTACGACTAGCGGAGATAGGAGCAGGCGGCACCTATGAAGACAGCTAGGAGTACAACTGCCATATTATGAATAAATGTTGTAATTAGAATGGGGAGGGTAGTGGGTACAACTATTGGAGATAGGAGCAGGCGGCACCTATGAAGACAGCTAGGGGTACACGAAACTACCATTATTATTATTTTGTTCAGTAGGCGAGATCAACTTTTAGGGTGACTAGTATTGGTGCAGTATAGTAATTATCCTATAGTCTTGGAGGCACAATTAACGTTTTCTTATTCCTCTGGTTTTCTTTGTCATGCCCATTTGTTTCACAGTCATTCCTTGTTTTACCAGTTTATGCCTTATTCTAATTACTTTAATAATTTTATTGTTAAAGTTATTGGACTCGCCAGACTTTATGTCTGACCCCTTTTGTTTTCACCTCTTTTCTTCCTTTTTCCCCCCAGGTTCTCAGGGTGGGACTAGTGCTAGTGGAGCTTGATTTGGATCTCTTTCTCTCTCTTTTGCAAGTGCTTGGATTGCTGAAAGTAAAGTTCAGCTTATCTCTTTTATGGCTACTTATGTTGGGGTTATGCTTTTTTACTTTATTTACTCAGAAAACAATTTTTCAAGATGGATATTAAGTGTACTTGGTTTTATTGTTGGTTTTTGATGTTGTTGTAACCAAACTATTTCTCCGTGGCAATAAAAGTTGTTTTAAAATTTTCAAGTACCAATATATGTATCTGTCTTGTTATATTCCGTTCTATACACCAATTTTACTCCATGAAAGTTAATGCATTCCCTTTGTTAGTGACATTAGTGGTCGTGGGGTGTTACAGAATACACATTCTAATTCTCGTCTCTTTACTTCGAAATTATCCTTATAATTTCGCAAAATCTCCTTTTATTTCTTTTATTCTGGAAGTACCAATTCATATTCTCAAACCCGTTCATTTCCGTTTGGAAATACCAATATATATTTCCTTAAATTCATTTATCTCCTTTATTTTGAAATCTCATTATATCTTCGTCAAATACTTCAAGTAAAGTCGCATTGTTATTTCTCATAATAAATCGCTCCTAATATCTTTATCGTTTAAATATTTTATTTACAATACGGTTTTATAAAACCTTTTTACTTTTTAAAATCTCCCCTTTTAAAAGTGTTATTTATTTCTAAATCATTGATCAAGTAAATGATAACAAAAAATCAACTTTTAAATGTTAACTCGTTTAAACTATTTGTTTTTATTATCTAGATTTTATTTACAAATCTTATTACTCGATTCTTTACCCAATTCAATTACAGTAATCCTTTTTCTAACCCTTTCCATCATTCATTCTGGGAAATCATATTTTAAATCTTATCAATTTCACTTAATACCATTATTAAGTAACGTTAATTTAAAATTAACGCTTTAAATTCCCATCTCTTTTTATAACCACGTTCATACAATGCTGGTTTAATATAAAACCTTTTTCATCCTGATTTCCTTTACTTAATTCGATATTAAGTAATCCTTGTTTTAAGCTTATCTCATTCGCTTAAAATTCGCTTATAACTTAATTTACCACACTCGGTTTAAAGGTAAACTCTTTGATAAACTCACTTTAAAATTCAGTTATATTCATTACTGCTTCGATTACTTAAATGAACTTCATTTCATAAATAATTCTTAAATTATTATAATTTAAGTTTTATAATTTAATTCACCACTAAATGGAAATAATATTAAAATTCCTTTTCAAAAATATCATTAAGTTAAACAACTACTCGTTAAATCATTGTAGATTAATCGACTCAAACTAATTTAAATTAGCAATCAACTTCTGTTAAAACAGTTGACTTGGTCAACTCTAAAACACGATTCACTCGTTGATCAACTCTAACTTGTATTTTCATTTAAATTAATTAATAATATAATTAATTTAAATTATCCCATTTACTTCGATTATTATTAAATAAATAATAATCAATTTAATATAAACCAATTTAATTGTTACTAAAAATAATAATTAATCTCAGTTATTAATTGTGACATTAATCCTTACCCACTTGCTTAACAATTCTAGTAATATAAGGATTCGCTTTATCAATCAGTTAATAGTTAAGATGAGGCACGTGTGTCGCACATGGCAGATTTTAGTAATTCATTTAACAATTAAGATGAGGCGTGTGCGTCGCACACGGTCAGATTTTCAGTTATAAAATAAATTTCATAATTTCATTTCTATCGATTCACCTTACCGTAAACCATTCTTTATAAAAATGATGTATAATTAAGGCCATCTACTTCCCAATCCTCAACCTATAGTTCACATTGGTTAATATCAAGGGTTCAACAATCAATAATCAATCCATCATCCAATCAGGTTGGTTAAATAGTACATGTGATATAACTTGAAAATAAATAATAAATTTGAGGAATCTGGTTTGATTCCTCCAACCTGTTCTTCCCTGTATTCAATTGGTTAATTCAATACGACCATTTACAATCAATATGAATAATTAATTCAACTAGTAATGGTCAACGAAAAATAATTCAAGCATCCAATTCAATTTTAAACGTTTATATTATTATAAACGTAACCAACAAGGTAAGTTACCTTCATTGGAATTAATCGTTAGAATAACGATTTTTATTTTATTTAGATTAAACTACCGTTTAATTTAAACAAAATAAATATTCAACAATCAACCAAACAACCATCAATCAGTCAATAAATAGCAAATATAACACACAAACAATAAAACCCGACTTATAATAATTATAAGTGGGATAACTGAGTGAGTTAACTCACCTTGATTCCCGTTCATTGTCAAAACGATCTGATTTAATTAAATTAAACATGTGTTTAATTTAATTAAAACCTCCAGTTGTTTTCAATTCCGTCAGTTCCAGCACCAAAATGTTACGCTTGTCGATATGGTTCTGGCGCACCTTGATATTGCTCCGTCCTGTTTACGTATCCATAGGTTATATGAATTATATGGTTTATATTTTAAATAATTAACCTGTAATTATAAAATCCTATCCTAAGTAATAAAATAAAAATTCTAATTACTTTGTTTTTAATGGTTAAGCAATCCTAACTTAAATCATATTTTAATAAATTTGACCATGTTAACATCTATATGGTTAGGCATTTCAAATTTGTCACTTGCTGTAATTACCTTCCTCGAACATAGTAGCCTCCCCATGTGTTTTCTTGTTCATATCTTGACCCGCCCATGTCCTTTAGTATCCCTCCTCCTCAACTTCTTATGAATGCAGCATTTGTTTCTGTGTTTAGTCTCCACGTTCTCTCCCCTTTCACTATTCTTTCACATACGGTTTTTGTTTTGTTTGGTTTTTTTTCTTTTTTTTTTAATATAAATGGGCTTAACCCAGGCTAAGGTCAGCCCACGTCAATAAGCAGACCCGCAACCACATGTTGCTACAGTTGTTTACCTTCTTTCCCAGATGTATGTCACTCCTTAGTCCTCCCCATTCTCTTCTTCTCAGGTATAAACTCCTTCTTCCCACCGTTCTTTATACTCTGCCTACCCTATTTCTTCTATTTCGTTTTGTTTTTCACACACGGTTTCTCCTTCCCAACAGCCACCTCTGCTCGTCGATGCCCCACCCACTAGAGCTCCGGTCTGCTACTGATCCGCTGTCTCATCAGAAAACCGCCACCCTAGCTCCAACTCCATGGCGTAAACTACATTCCAAAGTCGTCACCTTGCTGCTCCTCCCAACTTCACCTTGCCCGCTTCCCTTGTGTACGCAAACACCCCTGCTGCCGAACCCGACCGCACTCCACTTTAGTCTCCACTAAATCCGCCTCCACACATGATACCACACGTAACTACACTGTCCTTCAAATGTCTCGCCACCCTACTACCCACCAATAGCTCCTCCAGCTCTTGCGCTCAACTCGACCTCTATGGCAACTGCCGAGCCACCGCACCCCACTATCATCTGATCAGGCGTCGCCGCTTCGCGCACCTCCACTCGTTGAGATGACCCACACCGAACTCTGCACCATCCCCTCGTCTGTGCCTCACAGACTGCAATCACCGTTCGCTTGGAGTAACGCCACCATGTTGAAGAAATGAATGCATATATATGCTCCGTGTATATATATATATATATATATATATATTTGTAAATATCTGAATCGTTATTCTCTGGTTTGAGAGGACAAAAGAACACGGCAGTTTTTAAGGAGAGGAACGAAGAAGCTTCAGTAATTACTTTGTTACTGTTCGCGTTCTCCATTTGGTTAGTGAAAAGAAATTTATATTTTGTTTATGACGGAAGGATTCGGTTTTACCGTGCTCAAACGAAAAGAATGAGGCAGCACCAGGGTGTAAATATATAGGTGGGCAGTGGTTTGGGCACCATGTTTTAGAGCACAACCAACAATGGCTTGTTCAGTTACTAAACAAGCCACAGAGCAATCAGGTGTGGCTTGTTCACTCACCCGTGGCTGGTCTGTGGCTAGTTTTGAGCTCCTCCGTGGCTGGTTCACCCAACAGAGACTGGTTCTTATAACGGCAAACACTTTGCCATTATAAGATTATAACGGCAAAGTGTTTGCCGTTATAATCTTATAACGGCAAACAGTTTGCCGTTGTAATCACTAGCCGTTGCAACACCAACGGCTAGTTCACTTCCTCCCTATAAACCACCCTACCTCCTTCTTCTTCCTCCTCCACACAACCACTCCACCTTCCCAAATTCTTCATCAACAAAATGTCTTCGTCTGCACCCAAGCGAAGCGGGAAAAAAACCATAAACAAGAAACTCATGTCCCAACCGCACTCGTCATCGTATGCCATGCAACGGTCAATCCAACAACAGCAACCGTTGCAGCCATCTCACGAATATGGCTACTCGCCGTATTCAAATTATCCATACCGTCCACCGTACCAAACGCTCGGTCCTCCTAATTTTCCTCCCATCCAATCGTCCGTCCCGCCACAGTTTTACCAACGACCGCCCGGGGTAGGCGTGTATGACGATCATTCGTCGTATATGTCAATGATGATGCAGACCGAGCAAAGTCAACAACCTCACCTAACTCCGCAACAGACCGAGGTTCGTGACTGCGAAGCGATGCAAAATCTGCAAAGACAGTTTTCGTATGGGTATGTCTCTCCTACTACCGAAGAAAATGCTGGGACTTCTACGGAGGAGGAGGAGGAAGATGCAAATGAGGAAGTAAATGTTACAAATTCTGAAGAATTGAATGTAGAATACGTTGCACCTATCAGTCCCGAATATAACCAAAAGAAGAAGAAGGTGAAGTCTTTAAGGAGCATTTTCAGTAAACGACACCAAACCGAAGTTGAATCGGAGCCGAATCACGGAATAGAAGATATTGAGGATGATAATGCTGAAGGGGAAGATATACCAGCGGATGGAAGAAGAAAACAATGTAAGTTTACTTCCGAGTAGTAAGTTTCACTTGCTAAATCGTGGATACGCATTTCACAAGACACCATTGTTGGAAATAATATGAAAGGTGAGAAATTTTGGGAAAGAGCAGCAGAGTTTTACAATTCGTTGGAAGCGAGGAATAGAACATGGGCATCACTTAGAGGCGGTTATAGAGTTATGAATGCCGCATGTCAGAACTATCTTGCAATACTGACAGCCTTGGAGAACAGACAGCAAAGCGGTGCTGCACCTTATGACGTTGTAAGTACCGTAGATTACTTTGAAAAATAACTTACTATACTATGATCGATTAGTTAGAAATGACATACGCTCATACAATATCCACTTTGTGTTACAGATTGAAGAATCACGAAAGGCCTACCAGCAAAAGTATGGTCATCCATTTAAATTTCAAGAATGTTATGAGCTTCTATCTAGGTTGCCGAAGTGGAAGAACCCCAGCAACTTCATGTTTGAGCAGCAGAACAAAGCTAGAAGGATGAACTACTCTGATTCTAGTCCAGGAAGTGGCCCGAGTTCGCAAGAAAGAAACCCTTTATTTGGAAGTAGTGATGGACGACCTGTCGGCAGATCCAAGGCAATTCAGCTGGAGCAACGAGGTGCAGAGTTTGCTAGATTTCTGGAAACAATGGAGAGTTCATCTAAGGCAACAAAAGAGCATAGAGCTCGATTTTCGGTGGAAAGAAACCGTAGCGACGAAGATTTCCAAAAGGCAGTTAGGGATGATCGAGAGCTCCGCAGACAAGAACATGTGGAGAAACAAGCCATGGAAGAAAAGAAGCTGGAGGATCAGAAAGCTTTGGCGCGAGAGAATAATTATGTTAAAATGATTACATGTGATTTTAGTAAGCTTACCCCTCTACAGAAAGAACTAGTAGCCGAGCAGATTGGAGAGTACAGAAAAAACAAAGGAAGCAGAAGCGGAAGCGTTAGTGGCTCGTATATGGACTAGCTATGTATGTTGGGTTAAGTTGTAATATGATTGTGAACTGTTTGTAGTATTTATGTACTGGTGGGTGTTTATGTACTGGATCCAACCCTGTTTGCTATTGTGGACAAGTGTCGGTCATTGTTGTTGACGAGACCGAAACAAATGCCGGTCCTCGATTTTTCGGTTGTGAAGCCTTCAACGACCACATGAATTATCCTGATGCCATTGATTGTTGTTGCTTTAAGGAGTGGATTGACCCTCCCATTTGCGAACGTGGACGTCAGTATGCACTCGAAGCACAAGCAGAAATAAGATGCTTGGGCAAGATTAATGCCGGTAAGACAAGAGATGGTCCTTTCCCTAAACCATGGTAGGTGTACGTGTTTGAATTTGATGCTGGTGTGCTCAGTTGTTGTAGTTTGTATGATTATGGTTTGGCATTTCCTTCTGTTCTACTAGTTGTCGTTGTTCCAGTTGTTTTAATTGCTCAATAGTTGTACTAGTTGTTGAAGTTTGTATGATTATGGTTTGTCAATAGTTCTACTAGTTGTCGTGATATTATAGTTGTTTTCATTATGTCGCAAGCAGAAATAAGGCACCTGGGAACGGCCCATTTTTCGTAACCATTTCGTGAATTGAAATGGTTAAAGCACTGGTGGACGACCCTTTTTTCGTGCTGGTAGTCTCTTCCGAATTAAATGACAACAGTATACGAAATTAATAGTAATTGCCCACATTTGTTGTGATGTGACCAGACACTGTTGGGAATCTAACGTAATATCACGAGGTTAATAGTACATGCCAACATTTCATGTGATGGCACCATTTTTCCTTCTGCAATGATGTGACTGGACAATGTAGAGAATCTAACATAATATCACGAGGTTAATAGTACATGCCAACATTTCATGTGATGGCACCATTTTTCGTGCTGCAATGATGTGACCGGACACTGTAGGGAATCTAACGTAATATCATGAGATTAATAGTAAATGCCAACATTTCATGTGATGGCACCATTTTTCGTGTTGCAATGATGTGACCGGACATTGTACAGAATCAACCATAATAACACGAGAACCCTGTAAACCGTATTCAAGTATGTTGAATTGTAACTGTTGGTCGTACATTGCCCTTATAAGTACTCCGTATCTGATAATCCATCTCATACCGTTTACAGCTTCAAGCAGCACCGTTGTAGAGTAAAGGGAGAAAATTTATTTTCTTGTTTTCTTAAAGGTAACGTTTATTATCAACAAAATTCGTACTTCTAGTTACTCTACTAATTCTACTGATGCACAGGTTACATGGACAATTCAAAAATAAGTGATGAAGAAATGGGAAGGATTTTTGATGAGTACAAACGAAACTTAGTGAACGATAACGAAAAGGGTTTAGTTCATGATACACAAGTTGAAGAGGTGCCCGTCGCGATTCAGCATCGAGCGGTTACAGCTCCGCATCCTTCTCCAGTAAATCAACGACCTAGTAATAGTGCTTGTAATAATTCTCCTACTCTAGATTTTTCGTCTAAGGATTTGCTGGCCCTCGTAAAATCCTATATTGAGGTTGAAAAGAGAGATGAGTTGCTAATGCAAAGTGGAGGGGGTTTAACATATGAAGAAAGATGGGCAATGATCACGAGGCTATACAACAACCATCGTTCCCGGCCCACTACACGAACATCGGTTGAAATCCAAATGGCTAATCGTCATTTTGCAGACGCTTGTGATCGGTACACAAAGATTATCGAAACTGTTGAAGACGAGAACATATTTAAAACAAATCAAGCAACATATGATTCTTGTTACCTTTTCGAGTATGGTGAGGAGTTCATTGGTTACGAAGCATATAAACTACGCTACAGTTGGTTGACCCGCTATGGAACTGAGTAGGCTTATGGTATTGTGATTTTATTGTTGTTTTACTGTCTATTTACTTTGCTGTTTGTGCGTAGAATATGGAGTTATCTGTAAACCTTGTTATGTTGGCGTGCTATTTAAGAATTTTGCATTTCTACACGAGAAGAGGGAAACCTTGTTCAACATCAAATTCAAACGTTATTACATTCCAAACAACACTTACAGGAACTAGAACAACAGAAGATACCGGCTCTACACAAAAACATTCTCTACACATAACCAAATGTAGTCTCTACACAGAAATATAATCAAAACGTACACAAAATACATCGAAAGCACATAATAGCGGTAGTCAACAAATACAAAACGCATACTCAAACAATAGGAACATACAACTGACAACTGCGAAAACGTAAAACATCGAAAGTACATAATCATGGTAGTGAACAAATATAGAACGTCTACTCAAACAACAAGAACAGACAACTATCAACTAGGAATATGTAGAACAACAAAAGTACATAACAGTGGTAATACAACAAAAGTACATAACACTGGTACTCAAAAAATGCAGAACGTCTACTCCAACAGTAGGACCATACACCTAACAACTGCGAAAGTACATAAAAGTGATAGTAACTCGGTCGTCCGAGTCATCTGAATGTGTACGTGGACGTGTGCGGCGCCGATGACGTCTCTCATCATCACCAACATCTAGAGGCTGACTGGACCCAGCACTAGACCTATGGTGGTAATACATCTGCAAGTCCTGAAGTCTCTTGCGCTCTGCCTCAAGCTGGGCCTCTAAATGCGCCTGCTGCTGTCGTGCCTCCTCTGCAACACGACGTAGCTCACCATCATAGTAATCTAGGCTACGCCTATGCTCTATATAGCCCGTATGCCTAATCCCCATCTGCATATCATACAGATCATGATATGATATCTGTGTAGGATCCGGGTAATCGTGATGGGCCGGAGGATGAAACACGTCAACGTAACGATCCGGTCCAATGGTGGGCACTGCCATGGTCCATCCAAAATGACTGGCGGCCGCCACATGATCAGCTGCACGAAAACTCTGACTGGGCTGGGTAACATCCTCGACAACAGGTGGACGTATGCCGTGTCGTATAGCAGATGGCTCTACTAAATCAATCAATGCTGCATGCGTAATCGTATCTGAGGACCCGGTGAAAAATCTACGCCAGAAGGTAAGGTAACACTCCCCGATAATAACAAAGCTCTCAGCCGTCCACCAGCCTGCTGTCCTGGCTATATCTAGCTGCTCCGTCGGGTAAATCATACACCGATAAGTATGTGGGTGTGGATCATCCGGAATAGCATCGAAGTCATACAACTGTCTCCAGCACCTCTCACCAAGATACCAATAAGCACCTAGCACCACGGGAGAAGATATAAGTGGAAATCTCCGTCCGGCAAACATCCTAGCAATCTGTATGATCTCAAGATCGATGGATGTACTCTGCTCAAATGGATGCCATAGAATCTGATCCCTATACATCCTCAGCTCGATCTGGTTATGGGCAACGGGAAACACATGGCGTGACTCATTATCTCTGGGCCCCCGGTTGTCCGCAATCCAAAAGCATATACGGGGGAAAAAGGTCGATGGGTCTGCAATACGGGTGATAAAATGAAAGTTCCTAGAGTACTCAAAGTACCAATACTGTAACAACTCCCAGAATCCAAATAAAGAAACCTGAGAATCAGTGATGGTGCACTGCATGTCGAGACATCTGTATAGGTATGCAAGGATAGGTGTGCCCCAATCATATAAAATCGCCCCATCGGCATTTATCTCAGCCGCGACCACAAAAACCCCCACAGGAACGCTACTGCTCGAAGAACTAAAGAAAAGGTTACCCATAAGGTATAACACAAATAATCGAGCAAGCTCCAAGTCATCATCAACAGAGTAGTGCTCGAGTATCCTGTCCATAGCTGCACGGATCGCGCTCACTCTAATAGCGCCTTCTGCCTGATACGACGTAGCAGAAACATCCAAATGAGGCAGTAGATCATGAACAAGTGCACGATCACACCATCGACCATTGTCATAAGGCAGTTGGGGATAAGCACTTACTCCAATGCTAATACCAGTAAGCATGGAGAAATCAAGCGGTGTAAGTCCTAACTCACCACAAGGAAAGTGAAATGTGTGGGTGGTTTTGTACCACCGTAGAGCAATAGCCGCACACAATTGGACATCGGCATTTATAACATGGTTTATTCCTAAAATAGCAAATCGCACAATAAGATAAAATATGACTACTAAATTATCCACTTATTTCATTAAAAGGTCTATAATATTACCTAGAAAAAATTGAAATCCAAGAGCATGTAACAGTCCTGCGACCCCCTCCTTACCCGCCAAGTGTGCATGATAATATCTAAGTGTGGTCGCTAACGAACCACGTGGACGTATATTCTGCGACTGTTAACGGTTCAACAAAATGTTATACCATCTACCCAATATCTAACACTCAAAGAATACTATGTAAATAATACTAAAAATACTTACAGCCAAACTCGACTGCGTGCTAACGTGTACTTCGTCATCTGGAAGAATGCGAAAGTTGGATAGCGCAGGAAGCTTCGCGGCGCTGAGGTTCATATCCACATAGCCATCGAGTTGGCCCTCTCTAGCGGCAACTGATCCAACACCCCTACGTGCCCTGCCTGCTCGTCCGCCTCTACGCCCTCCACGTCCACGATGGCCGCCTCCCTGTTGCACCTCTGCTTCTTCGTTCTCCATGTTTTCGGCAGCTACAAGTAAGTCTTCTATTCCGAGCACTGGCTGTTGGCCACTACCACCTTCACCACTCCCGCCGGCGCCACGATCGTCGCCGTGCATGAATTTTTTGGCGAATTTTTTAGTAATCTAGCCATATTTTCGAACTAATATCTCACATAAGCTAGTTAATTTGGTTAAAAACTGACGGATTGGTGAATTGGTGGAGAAAATTGGGTGAAAAATGGGGGAGGAATATGGGTTTCCGGGTTTGAAGAAGGAGGAAAGGGAAATGGAGCAGAGGAGGGGAGGCGGCGAGGGTTTTGGGGGGGTAACATTATAACGGCAAACACTTTGCCGTTATAATGTTATAACGGCAAAGTGTTTGCCGTTATAATATTACAACGGCAAAGACTTTGCCGTTGTAATATTATAATGGCAATATCTTTGCCGTTGTATCCCCACTCCTCAACCAACCTGTGGCTGGTTCTCCCCTTCTGGGTGCTCGGCTCGTTGGACCAGTTTCAGAACATGAGAGAGAATAACTGAACAGAACGGATGGTTGGTTATGGTCTTAGAGTGGATAGGTTTGGAGAATAGGGTAGATTTGTGAAGTGTGCCTTTGCTTAAGCTGAAAGTATGCGAGAAAGAATAGGGAACAGAATAGGGTAGTCTGCAATTGATGTATTATCATTTCGTATATGGCAACTGGCTTGCACTGTGTTGCTGCATTTGAAAAAGAAAGAAAGCAATGCTATTGTACGGTTGTACCAATCCTTGGCATCCAAGGAATTGAGGAAATGAATTAATATAATGTACACGCTAAGAGTAAAGGGGTAGGCTTGCATGGTTATAGGATAGGCTGCGCATGCATTAAACTGATTACCATTTTCAAGTGTGTTGTCAAAAAGGATGTGTACCACTAAAAGGAATGGAGCAGCTTTTCCCAGTTTTAGCATTTTCAAACTAATTTTGGCTCTTTAACTCTTAGTTGTACACGTGTAGTGTTAGATAAAGTAAATTGTACTTAAGGAGAAAGCGAAGTTTAATTATATCTTTAAAATTTCATTTAATTTAATACGTATATTTTTATATGTTTTGATTTAATCTACTTCTTACGTTGTACGTTATTAATTCGTACCATTACCAATGGTATCAAATTGTCATGAAAATAGACGCAGCTCTATGTCTTGTCGTTCCGGTCTCAAAGAAATTTGTTTAGTTGAAAACCGGCTCTGTTTGCACAACATCGTTATTTTAATTTATCGGTTCACGCTTAAATTTCGCCTACCAACAAAATAACTCTGACTGACTCCAAACTAGAACTATAGCAATAATTAGCGATACGTATTCCAGAAAAATTCGTTTCGTTGAAAACGAAGGTTGTTTGAAAATTAATTATCTTTACGGCTTTTATAATATCGATATATTATAAATTAAATCCAAAACAATTAAATTAAATAATAATAATAAATTATTATTATTGAAAATATCTAAAAAAAATATCACTTCACACTCAACCAATATGAATTTACAACTCATCATTAATATTTTCTAGCAAAACGATGCCCAAATATATATAAATAAATTAAATAAATGTTAAAATTTATAATCGAATTCCATAGCGACTATTTCAAATTTTGATTTGGACATAACTTACAATATATACAGTGAAATTCCGATTTTTCTCTCCCCTTAGAAATTTATAAACAATTTGATTCCAACGTTTCTTGTTTCACAGTATTCCGGCTTAAAACAAATCTTGTTTAATCAATTGAAGTTCAAAACTCAATTTTACAAACTACCGCGCCTTTACGAGCTCGTTTTAATATAATTATAAATATAAATGTTAACTCGTTGTTTAATTAACGAATCCGATATTAAAAATCTGTAAATATTCCAAATATATTATTTAAAACAAATTTAAATATTCGATTTCAGATAGTCGAAAAATCCGGGTCGTTACAAGTCGTGTTTTTATTTTTTATTTTTATTTGCATATGTCCATTGCATTCATGTAGTTGCATTAGAACCATAACACACTTCATTTCGATTTTGTGGGTAGTATCCGCTGAAAACCCTCACGAGACACCACTCGTCCTACTAGGGACACCTAGAGGTTTAACGGCTTGTTGCGTACGCTCAAAGCAATCGTGTTTCCTACGACGGTAAGACTTATCTAGTTTAGTT
This sequence comes from Allium sativum, assembly GCA_030737875.1. Lineage (NCBI taxonomy): Eukaryota > Viridiplantae > Streptophyta > Magnoliopsida > Asparagales > Amaryllidaceae > Allium > Allium sativum. The sequence continues at coordinate 417,542,085 of CM060910.1, read as the reverse complement.
ATTCATTTTTTACTCGAGGACGAGTAAAAGATAAGTGTTGGGGTATTTGATTAACATAGAAATGTGTTTATTTTATACTCTTGTATCTTATCTTTTGTATATAAATAAATATTACTTGGGTACTAATCTGTCACTTTTACAGATATGCCAACTAAGCCACATGTAGTTAGAAAAACAGAAAAATAAAGATCAAATTGCTGTATATTTTCATATGAAGACTTGCTGATGAAAACCTCACATCCAGTTGCTTTTTGGGTAGGAAAGTAATTAGTAGAAAGGTTATGCATATCACAAATCAATGAAGAATTACCAAGAAAGCAAGAGGAAAGAAGGAAAAGCCCAAATTTACTAGAATTAACTAAGCCCCATTCGTGATTGTATTAGGGTTTAGGTTGGCTATCTATCCTATAAATACCCCTGTGATCTCATTGTAAACATCGTCCTGGAATCAATAAAGTTTTCTTCTTTTTCTCTTTTCTGCATTTTTATTTTTCTTAGCAATTAGTGTTGTCTACAAAATTAGATTTGGTAGAGCGCTATTTGTATTTTGCACTTATTTCATTAGTGATTGACCGTCTGATTAGATTCAGCGGTAATCCTAATTTTATTTTCTGTTGATTATTTAATTTCTGCAATTTTAATTTTGGCTTTTTAATTGCTTTCCTAGGTTAAACTGGATTTGATTAGATTCAGATCTTATTCATAGTTTTATTTGCTTTACAATTGGAAATTGTGATTTGATCGTTGGTTCAAATAGATTTGTTCTGAATCAAATAACAGTTTCAATTTTTATTGTTTTTCAATCCAACCTCAAAGTTTTGTCCAACTCGCCCAAGAAATATATAAATAATAAAATTTAAAATTCTTCCCTGTGTTCGACCAGCATATTACATGATCTGTGCGCTTGCAGTTATTATTACAAAATTCGCGTTTTTCTAGATCTTAGAAAGCATCGATCAGTTACCACTGGTCCGGGCGTGCAACTAGTATATTCCTACTCTTGGCATTCCTCGTGTACCTTGTCATATTATTCTAATCGAGCCCCCCACGACTTTGATTTGTATCGTACCTATGGAGTGCCCTCTGATAGCCACTGGATTATGGTTGACTTTACGGTATCTATATAGACTACGGTATTATAAACGGTGTAAGGGTAAAAATGTAATCTCGCTTACGCTATTTTAATATGTTATATTTAATCATATACACTATTATAATAGCGTACTGTATTATATAGTATTTAGTTTAACAGATCCTTAGGAGATGAAAATACCCGTAACATCTCTTAAGTTATTGCTCTCATATTTTCACATGAATTTGATTTAACTAATATGAGAATATTTTAGTTCTAATCTGAGTGTTTTTGTCTTTTCATTTGTGCTCGGATCAGCCTGAGTTTCTAGTTATTGAAGATGACGTTATGAAGATGAAGATGGAGCTTGATAGACATATTATTATATTATTTCGCTGCAAATATTGGTATGTTGTATAACAGTTAACACTGATAATCGTTGTAAATGTATAATCAAATATATGTTTCATAAACTGTTATTTATTTATTATATTTTGTCCTTCCGCTATGAGATTCTGTATATGTTTTCTTCTTTCTTCTTTTTCCTATATTAATCCCAATAACTATCTGTATTTTTGATTTGTTTATGTTGACATTGAGGATCATTGTCGATTTGAACGGTCAAAAATTCAGGTTGTTACTTTGGTATCAGAGCTTTGATTTAGCGAAAACCTTGGCTCTATTTGGGATTAACTCATTAGAGATAGGGTAGTAATACCCTAGAATGAGTTTGAGTGTATGTGAGAGAGCGTACTTGTTGTTTTGATATAAAATGATTTCGTATTGTGTTGATTCAATTTGTTGAGTTTTATGAATTCTGGTCGGTACTTGGGACGTCAAAGCATCGATAGGGATTTCTAGACACTCGAATATGGCTTATTGACATAATATTTTGAATTATATTTTTCTATATATAAAGAATTATTTGAAAATATTTGAATTTTGATTTTGTTGATGATAATATTATATTTTTATCATTTGTTACTCGATTAATCAATAATTAAAACTATTGGTTATTGAGTGGTAAAAAAAAGAAATATTGAAAATTAATTAAGTAATGAAATAAGAAGTTAAATATGAATTTGAGAATCTAATTTCCGGTGGTTTGCAATATTGATTTAAAATTGGTTTTGAAATAAAGTCATTATATGTTAAATTTTGTTTTATATAGAAATTGTTTCAAATGAATTTTAGAACTAAGTGTATACTCCCTTCTTGTCTTCGGGAAATGACTTCGGTGACGAGTGCACGCATCATCGACGTTTATTTTCGAGAGTTTGAGTGCGGGAGACCACTTAAATTTTTTTACCTTGATTTGAGAAAACTGAATTTATTTGGATCTTCTGAAGTATGGTTGAAAAAAAAGGTATTATATATAATATTTCAAAATTTGATTTGAAAATGAACCCAAAATTTAATTCTTTAAATCTTGAGTAATGAAGTAAACTTAAATTTTAGAAACTTCTGAATATTATGAATCTAAGTGAGTTATAATAAAAATAAAACTCTTAAGAATTTGAGAGGACCCCAAAAATCCAACAAACTTTTTTTCATTTTCAAATTATAAGTTACAATTATCCTGGGTCCCCTTCTCAAGGGTTATTCTCTTCCAACCATTCAATACTAGGATCACACATCACCAATATAGATATATCAATATAGTTCAAACTTTAACTTTTATATATGAAGATATACAAGTTTCATTTTGCTTACATCAAAGTATAATTGAATAGCAAAAGACTATTAAATTAATCTATGATAGATTAATCTCCACACAGCATAAGAAGATTGAATTAACTTATTTTATTCGTTTAAGTCAATTCTCTTAAATCAAGTACTTCATTAATGTTAATTTGCTTATATCATTAATAAATACTGTTATTTAATATTTCTGCTCTACTTGAAATTACCTCATAAATCATCCATTCATGTACATAAATATATACAGAGTTATAGGATATGTATTACTCACGATTGGCATGTCAACCTTTTATATTACTACTAGGGGTTCATAGTAAAGTTTGCTTTTCGGTATATGTCGGTTCTCATACATAAATGTTCACAAGCTTCGTAGAGATATAAAATAACATTTGCTAGCAATAAATCTGTACCAGCGTGCTTTACTTTTCTTTTTCTCAGCTTATATCCTAGCATAGTACTCTAAGTCTCTAACAATAGGTAAACAGCTTGCATATAGTACACAGTCTAATAATAATAAAAGCCTTCATTTCTTCACTGCAGAGTCCGAACAGGCATCTCATTTAGCTTGCTATATTTTATCAGATACCAAACATAATGTGATTTTCACAAGGGTGTTATTCTGATATAAGGAGCAGGAGCTCCATTTACAAAGTTTTGACTTACATTATTTCTTCTTACTCAGATACTTATTTATGTTCATTATAGCATGCTTAAATTAGTATCTCTATGTTCATATTTAAATTATCGAAACATCACTCATAAAGAAGTAACGTGGGTTATTTATCATGATTCTCCAATCCTTTTAGTTCCAGTTTTTAATGGGAATCAGAGGATTTAAGTCTCAACGTTTTATTTACTTTTCTTCTGCATTAATCAACAACTGATTTACCCCTTTTTAAGTACATCATCTGCTCTTGATATATTCGCCTGATTTTTATACAAAAATTAAGGTAAAGAAAGGTCACAAGTTTACTCTATTATCCATAATAAAATGTTGAACTCCTGGTTTGATTCATATTACTTAGAAAACAGGTTAAAGACGCATTAATTATCTAGAATTGTAGGACATGTTTTGTTTTGTACTACAATAACAGCTAAGGCTTTGTATATGCAAGTATGAATATATAAAATGATTGCACATAGAACATGGAATCATGCAAATACCAAACAGACAAATGTATTCTATTTTTTGGAAACACCCCATTTTGGGTATCAAATGTGTTGACTTATAGCAGTTTGTACAGGCTTAAGAGCATTAATCTATATTCGAACCATCATATTAACTTTACTAAGCATTAATAAGCAGACTTGTATTGGTCACGAATATGCATTACTCTACGACAGTTTGCAATCTGAGTTGTCATGTCAATCAACATGTATTCCTAGTAATATCTCTTATACATACATATACATACATACATACATACACATATATATATATATATATATATATATATATATATATATATATATATATATATATATATATATATATATATACACACACACACACGTATCCTTCTACCATACTGACAATATTGACCCTTACCCAAATATATAAATACCAGATTCATTTTCAAACCAAATCCGCTGTACCCAAATCTCCTGTCCTCCTGTATCCAACCAATGAGAACCGCCATATTTCCACCTTTTTGCAATTAAACCCGATGATTTAATTGCAAAAATGTAAAAATCAAATGTTCTGATTGGCTGGGTAAAAAGAAGATAGAGGATTTGGGTACAGAATATTTGATCTCATTCATTTTACCACACTTCAGTTTTTCTTGCATAAACTTGGGTATTTACACAACCAAACAGATCTTAAAGTTTACCTATTTACACTACCAAATTAAAGGTTTTTGGGGGCACTCAAATAGGGGCTAAAAAAATGTAGGGCCCCTAATAACAATGAATCAAGGGATAGTAAATGTCTCTACTAATTCCCAATCAAGGCACTCTAAAACGCCCCTAACGCATACCCAATTTTTACACATGATAGTGCTAAAAGTAAGGGCGAATATAGACTTTTCAGCACTCTCTTTTTCCTTTTTCATTATATTCATCGTTCCCTCATCAAACCCTAAAACTTGTTTTGTTTAATAGCCGCCGCCGTCACCTCCACAAAAATTATAGCGGCAATGGCATATATCGCAGAGTATGGATAGAAATCGTTGATTAAGGTTCGATGTTGCCGATTTAGGGTATATCTATCCTTGATTAGGGGTCGCAATAATTAAATTGACTCCATCTATTAAAGTCGTAGAGCGAAGAGTACAAGACTTTAAAGGCAAGGTTTGTGACATTATTCTGAACTGACTCTTCCATATCAATTTTATTTTATACTAGTTATTCATTTGCAATGTGTTCCTTTTTAAAATTTAGTCGGGTGATTTAGTGTTGAAATTGATAATTTCACATTCTGCTATTATCATGTGCAAAGTTATGATGTTTTAGCAGAAAAAGTTGTTAGCTCGTAAATTAGAATAATTCAGAGATATTCAGATATCAAAATATTTGACGATGCTTTCAAGACGATTGCTTTTTCATTGGCATCCAGCTCCATTGATAAATCACAACCAAGAAACCAAGTAAAAGAAATTAGGCACACAATAGTTTAAAAAAATGTCATGTTTCAAAATGAAACTGAAAACCAAACAAAAGAGATGACATGTTATCAAATGGATAGGTTGACTGATTGTTTTCTACGTAAATGTCAGGAATTTTTTTTTATAGGATTAGCTGACGGTTTTGCAATACAGTGATTTTCTAACAAGTTATATTGCTCTTAGTGGTTTAATCATAACATTTATATTTTGATGGTAGATGATAGAGTTATAGATGTAAAACTTCTTATTTGCTAGCTGAATACGGTTACTGTAAAAAAATGATTTTCTTTACTGGTATTGTATTTGTGTTGAGTAGTAAGGAGGATGCAGTTCATTGGACAAGGAGCCTGTAAATACGCAAAGTGCAATTCTATGTTCTTTTTTTTCCACTTATACACAAAAGCGTAAACATAATTGTATGTTATCTAAGTTATGCATGTAGTTAAAACTAATTTACATGCATATGCCTGATTCTGTTCCAAGCCGCCGCTATAAGCAATGTTGCTTGGCATCTGTTCGTCTTTGGCATTATTTTAGTTGAACAACAACATTGAAAAATTGTATTTCTAAATGAAAAAATACATAATATTTATAATAAAAAATGAACCATAAGCATAGGCATGATTGCAACTAATTCAGAAGATCTCCATTCTTTTACGCTCATAGTTGTGAAAGGCGCGTCTAGGCGCGCACCATGGCGCATGGCGCGGCGTTTGCGCCACTTTTGCTTGCGCCGCGATGCATATGAAAAGGCGCATCAAATGACGGAAATGGCGTGCGGCGCATGAACGGTGCAAGGCGCGCCTTTGCTTTATTTTCTGGTTTTTTTTGTTGCGTTTTAAACTGCAATAAGGACTACCACAAATACTCTTACCGTCACGACAATCACCAGCACTACTACTACTACTACTACAATACAGACATTGATTTGGAGAACATAATTGCTAGATCAAATTCAGATTTATAGTTTATCAGTGATGTGAATTATTATTTTGGATTTAAAAGTTATTGTGTTTGAAATTTTATGTTTTATGTTATTTTTTGTAAAATGCATAAAGAAATTTATTACATATGTTTTAGCAAAAAATATTGATGTTTTTTTAGTTTTTTGTTCAAATATAAATTTTATTTAAAAAATTACACGTGCAGTAAATTAAAAAGGCGCGCGCTTTTTTGCGTCGTGCGCCATTTATAACACTGTTTACCCTACAATGCAACTGTATATACATATCCAATTTATGTGGTTCTTCATTCTTTTACCTATGTGTTAATTGCACATTATTGTTTTGTTTAAATCGATTAGCATCTGTAGTGGGAATACTGTGTTGCAACAAAATATTCGGAGAGTTAAAAAAAGCATAGGAATGATTTTAATGACATTGTAAAGGAGTATGTCTATAGATAACTTGAAGATATTGCTCCTTATAAAATATATCAATGATAATATAAGCCAAGCCAGCTTGACCTGATTTCCTTCACAACAAATTTTTTGCATGGTTAATTGAAAAATAAGATATGCCTTTACAAATCTTGTCTAATGTTATTCTCAAAAATAATAACTTAAGCAATATTTTTAGGGAAGGATTAATCTAGCGTCATTCCCTAAAATATTGGGTCTTTTGTTCTACTGCTTAAAACATGAAATATGTGGAAACTGAAATTGAAACTAACATATCAAAATTGAACTCGACATTAGAAAACATAAAAGTATGGTGAAAACAAATAGCAACTAGTTTTGATTAATTTATGTGTTCTAATATTAAAGCTGAGGCAAGTGCTATAACTCAAGCATGAGCATTAAGAAAAATATTTGTACATACGATCAGGTTTCCTAAATATATGATGGAACAGTTATATGATGTTTGTAACTCAATCAATTTGGTTATAATTTTCTTGTGATTGATATATTTTTCATTCATATTTGTGATGTGTATTTTTTTAAAGATCTAGACTGCTAGATACTAAAATGACTAGATGCAATGAAACAAATAGTATTATTAGGTTCTCAAGTTGCCTTCCGATTTGATATTTTCAATATGACCGCAATATTAATTATTTATCTGCAAACAGCTCATTTTGTTTTAAAATCACTTAATGATTGGTATTGCAATTAATAATTTCACTTTTGCATGCATGCATGCTTGACAGTATATGAAAATATAGTAATTATCTCATAATTCAGTTAACTTGTATTTTTTTCCTAGTGTAAATGAAATACGATACATGTTAAATTTTTCACTATTAGTACTGTTTGGTAAAAGCAAACTTAATATAACTTCTCTTTATATGGATTTTCAATAAAAGAATCCTACATATAAGGATTTTGGCTTTACCCTAGTAAACTTGGCACGTGACAAGTTTCATAATTGCTATTCAGGTGCACAGTTTTGAAAAACTTTGCATTGTTCTATTTTCTACACTTGTTTTGGTAACTTTTATTACAATTAAGATGCAGAGTGATAAAATGGAAAAAATAAATAATATGTAAGATTTTAGTGTGCAGTACTTCTGAATAGTATATAATTGAAATATAGCTTATAAATATCAACACTCCATGAAATTAATTCATGTTTGCTATTGTGAATATACAATGACTATGTGTGAAATTTTATTGGATTCAATAGTTTTCATGGATTTTTGTTGTAGAATAATGTGGAGATTGTCACCGTGCTTTCTTAACATTTTGAGAGGTTTGTAATTCTCACATTACCTATCCCAGATACATTTGCAATACATCCGCCGAAAGCTCTTTTTCACTGTTAATGGCGACTCGCATTTCTTTCCATGTTTCTTCGATACTTCCTCTCTCCTTTTAAAGCTCCAACTTATCCCTGAGAATGATGGCTGCAAGCTCTCGAGTAATGGCGCTATTGCTCAATTCATGTGGTATGTACCCAACATTGTCAAGCTGTTGTGTTTTTCATGGCATGCTAAGGTGATTCTATTGCTTAAGGTTTCTAACTAGTCATGTTTCCTACTGTGGTTTGATTATGCTACAGTTCGAGTGCAGTTTCGGTTTACTGTTAAAAAAAATACATTTGCAATACATCATTGTTGTATTGTATAGAGTGTGGCGGTAGAGTAATCATATATAAAACATAAGTGAACTAAAATTAAATTAAAACATGGAATTGACCAAATCATACAAAATTACAATGAATTAAAGTGTATACCTGTTTACATCCTGTTGATGATTTCAGTCTAATGACACACATCAGATTATCTTGAATTTTGATGCATGTACTAATTAATGTTGTAGACTTTAAGGAATCAACTACTTATTTCGTACCCTCCTTTTTAGAAAAAGAAAAATTATGCATTTTATTAATGAACAATGATCATCATGCGAACCATAAGGCAACTAATGGTCAATAACTGCTAAATATGCGCATTTGAAAAAAAAAAACATTTAACATTATTCATTATTGTTCCATAAGATTTTACAGTCAAATCGAGTAATTCACTTCAAAAAATAGAATTGTTTCTCATGTAGTTTTGCAATTCCCCCCCTCCCCCCCCCCCCCCCCAAAAAAAAGTCTTGATCGAATTACCTAAAATATTTGAAGTACAGGTTTTTTTTTTAATAGGCGAGTGATATAAGGTTGTACTTATTATAACCTTATAATGGGTGACATTATAAAAAGATAAGTCCACTGCCTACCATATCTACGATGTCGATTCGATACTAACAAGTATTAAGATAGGTAATTTTTATGCATCGTCCTGTGTGTGTTTGTTTTCACTCATGCTTACTTGTATGTATACTCTTTTAGATTATTTAGCCAATAGTATGTTGATTCTACCATGCCTTGCTACCAAAAACATGTGCATGTAATGCTGGACCATTGAGCTATATGAATTTCATTTCTAGTGACAAACTGGATGTGACTTATATTTCCGCGTCTACTTTTATTGACATTCATTGAACTTTGGGGAAATTTTAAGAAACATACCTCTTTATAGCCGGAACATTAAGTCTACTGAGATAATTTCCCAAATTAACCATATATCATTTATGGTGGAATATATATGCAATATCATTGAGTCCAATGGTGGTTCCAGTTATGGTCAGCATGCACGTTTTCATGTAAAGTGCAACCTATCTTTGTATGCTTAACTATAAAAAGGTGACGAGCAAAACAAGCGACTTAACGCGGTTGGCCGTGCCGAATAGCCAACCCACTAGACTGGGACAATTATTGAGTGCATGTTTATGTGTGTGTTTGTGTGTGTACATACACACATCCCAAATGGTCTTCTACTTTTATTTTCATCCTTACCAAAACAAAGTTATAACCTTAGCATACATTTACAGTGAATGAAATGGTTGTGATATCTAAGGGGTTGCGGTAATGTGAACGGACAAACTTCTACCGCTTAAAGAACCACAGAGATGGCTACTCCTTAATGGCAAATGCGGCCATCAAATTACATTCATACGCACTCTACTCCTTGGCTTTAATAAAATTCAACAGTAGTGGCAGCAAGAGAAATGACAAAGACGTGGTCTGTCATCGCCCTACTGGCCCAGTCTACCTAACTGAACCACACAGACGATGTACGGGAGCTGGCGCACTGCCTGCAGAATGGGTAGGTTGTCTGGAAAAAAGTGCTTAAAGGCTGTCGCTTCCTTGTGCAAGCTAACACACATGAGCGTGCGCAAATGGATTTCAAGTCGGATGTGGATCCAGGTAAAATACACAATGAGTAATTTATAGCTACTGATCACTGATAGATCATGGATTCCTGTTATCTCTATTAGTAGTTGGGAATAAGTTTACAAAATTGGATTCATGGTTGATAATATGTTGCATTATTATCAGTTTAAGAACCACTATGCTTCTTTTCAGCAAATAACTATATTTCAGTGCTCTTCTTGCATATTGCGTTGATAAGCGTTTTTTTGTTCTAGTTTTAGTTTTCGTTTCTTCAACTTGTCGTCAATTCATGAGGCTCGGTGGTCTTTCTAAGGAAATCGCATCGTAACCGCTAGGTGAAACTTTAATCTCAGAGTCAAGTTTCTCAAAGCTCAAGGACTTCAGCGTGATTCTTACATCTTTTTCAGTGAAGCTGAATGATTTTGCTAGAACTGCTCCAACAACTTTTGCATTCAGAATTGAGTTTCTCATGACTTTTCCTGACCAAGAAAGCAAGGAGAGGACATGCCCATGTACCTCAAATGCTGCTCTGTTCAGATTGATAAAATGTAAGATCAAAGAAGGTATGTGCTTCTTTATAAAATTCTAAGCTATTTTTGTGCCAACAAGCTAAAATACTTTACAGATGACTACAATGAGGAAAATATGCGTCTACAATTGAAGTATCTTGTGAATTCAGTTCAAGGGAATTGTTTGGTTAGTAAATGATACATGCCTCAATTATTAGAAAATTTATGCTAGTTGATAGTTTCTCATGTTCTATTTTCTTTGATATTTGCAGTTAAAGCAACTAATTGAGGGGCTGTAGTGGCGAAAAATGCACCCCATGAAGCTAACAAAGCTCCCAAAGAGATACCTTGGATTGCCGCAATGAGTATGACTTTATAGTAGTATGTATAGATAAATACATTGTGTTTTGTGTTCATATGCATCTACATAGCATAAATGGTAGATAAATATATTGTATTTTGTGTTTATATGTGTCAAGATAGCATAATCTGTGGATAAATACGTTGTATTTTGTGTTTATATGTATCTAGATATCATAATATGTTAATGTACCTTTATACAACGTTATGTGTAACACCCCGAATTTTAGTTAATACTAAAATTCATTAATTACAGGATAAATAATCTCAGACGGGGGAATTGGGGGTAACGGGCTGCGTTATTGCGTTCGTCTCGGAAAAATACGCGAAATAGAGTCCGAGTTTTCGAAAATCGGAGTCCGTATGGCCCAGTTATGGCCCGATGAAGGTTGCGGAAAATTCAAAACGAAAAACAGATTTAAAAATTTTAAATTCAGATTTTAAAATAAAACAGGCGGGGTCAGGCGGGGAAATTCCCGCCTACCCATGTCGACAGGGCTGTCGACAGGCCTGTCGACAGGGGTGTCGACTTGCCTGTCGACTGGCCTGTCGACAGGGTCGAGCCGTCCAGTGAGCCTGGGTGCACCATGTTGGGTTCTAGGCTGGCTAGGAGGGCTGGTTCTAGAGATTTCCTAAATCTAAGGGTCCTAATCTAATCTAGGGTTAATCTAAGGGCCTAAAACACTCACCTAATCCTATAAATAAGACCCCAACCCTACCCTAATTCATTCATAATTAAGTCTTGTAACTAAACTATGGCAAAATGAAATTTGAGCATGGCCTCCACTAGTTCATAAAGAAAGTTGCAAGCTAATCCCTCTCTAATCAATCTCTAATCATCATTATCTTCATAGTTTGCAACTAATTCTACTTCATAAGGTTGCTAATCTTAAGTTTGGTGAGTTTCTATCACTTTAACATCAATTGTTAAAGTAAGTAGATTAGGTGTAATGAGACTTATGGTCTTAAATGCGGATTAGTGAGTTTGAATCATGTATAATGATATGTTACTCTATGTTGTTCTATGTTTATGCATATTTGATAAGATGGTTTATGCATGCTTAATAAGTTGATTTATTCATGTTTAACAAGTTGATTTATGCATGTTTAACAAGTTGGGTTATGCATGTTTAACAAGTGGGTTTATGCATGTTGAGTATGTACGTTTATGCAAGTTTGGTATGATATATGTTATGTTTACATGATGCTAAATATGCTAGTTGTGGACTATGTGATCATATACATGTTATGCAAGTTCATGAAGATATGCTATGCAAGTTACATGTATGTTAATATGCAAGATATGCTATGCAAGTTACATGTATGTTAATATGCAAGATATGCTATGCAAGTTACATGTTTGTTAATATGCAAGTTCATGATGACACATTATGCAGTTTAAGAGTTAATGTGCAAGTATATGGATGCTTATGCAAGTCATGTATAGGTTTAAATGCAAGATCTATGTGATATGCAAGTTATGCATACTTATGCGAGTATATGAATGCTTATGCAAGATATGTATATGCTTAAAAGACATGATATGCAAGTTATGCATGTTTATGCAAGTGTGTGAATGCTTATGCAAGTATGAGGATGTTTATGCAAGTATGTGAATGCTTATGCAAGTATGTGGATGCTTATGCAAGTATGTGAATACTTATGCAAGTTATGTGTATGCTTAAATGCATGATTAACATGATATGCAAGTTGTGAGAATGCCTATATGCAAGTTCAACATGCTATGCAAGATATGTGTATGATAATATGCAAGCTCATATGCAACATGTTATGCAAATCATGTGTATGATAATATGCAAGTTTGGGGTTAAATGTAGTTGAGTTAATATATGCTCATATATGCAAGTTGACATCCTCTTAACCCATGACAAAGTTGTATGCTAAACCCATGATATTTGTGATGATCTTCCCCTTATTTATGTCATGAAATGAGAACGATTTACGTGGGGAACGATGGGGTTGGTAAATATGTTAATAAAAATATGATTGGGTATGATTAAGCATACAATAAAAATAAATTACCATAAGTGGGAATTTACCTATTGAGTTAGGTCTACCCCATGGGAATTTACCTATTGAGTTAGGTCTACCCATGTTATGGAAAATTTGATATTAATTAGGGATAATTAATATGGGGGTGATTAATTAGGTTTAATTAATCAACTAAGACACGAGGTTGGACCCTTTTGTAGCGGAAGTCTGCCCGGAACCGACCGGCCATCCAGCGGCTACAAATGATTGGCCCAATGTGAGAGGTCTTAGTCATAAATTAAATACATGATTAAAGTAAAGACACGAGGTTAGGCCCTTTTGATGACAGAAGTCTGCCCGGAACCAACCGGCATATCCAGCAGTCATAAAAGACGGTCTAATGTGGGAGGTCTTTATGAGGTCATGATCTTAATTAATGAATTAAGAAACACTTAACCATATTAGCATGTAGTGGGACATGAGGGGTTAAGTGGGTGCCTTGGGGTGGCATGATGAGACTAGTGGGTTGCCTTGGGTGGCAATAGAAAAATACGATTAGAATACTTAACCAAGGTGGAACATGTAATTAAACATGATAAAAGGGTTAAGTAAGTGCCATGGGTGGCATGTGAGAATACGATTAGAATACTTAACCAAGGTGGAACATGTAATTAAACATGATTAAGGGGTTAAGTAAGTGCCATGGGTGGCATGTGGGAATCTAGTGGGTGCCCTAAGTGGCAATTGAAATATGATTAAAGGACTTAACCAAGATTTATAACATGTAAGGGGACATGGTTAAAGGGTTAAGTGGGATGCACTAGATTAAACGACAAGCTTAAGTAGTAGCTTGTGGGGGGCCCATTTCAACCAATATCCCAAACGTATCTTTGTAGGCTCGACTCTAGTCGGGTGACGGGACACGCATATTGGGCTTGACTGTAAGAGGCCAAAACGGGTTAGCGGTGGCAACGCGGGATCAACGGGTTTCATATGCGTGTGTGGACCCGGGCTGGTTGGTAAGTCGTTGTTGCATCGTGTAGATATAAAGCCGTGCACAGTGATATTATATGGTAGCCACTTTGGGGAATGATACACCCCCTTTTGTGGGACTAGCACGGGTATCTACGGTAGGGAGCCGATCGCTTGGGGGTAGTGGGTACACCTAGTAAAAATAGGGGCAGACGGCACCTGTGTAGGGGTACAAGAAACTACCGGGTAAAAATTACTAAGTACACTTAGTGGGATCAACCTTTAAGTAGGAATTACTCTTGGTGGGTAGAACTGGTGTGGTGCAGTGTCGGAATTACCCTTGGGTGAATAAGTCTGGGGTGGTGCAGTTAGTAATTATCCTTGGGTGGGTAGATGCGTCCTTACGGTTATCTTAGTTTATCCTAAGTCTACCAAGCTGCTTAGTGTTGCCATTCATCCCCAGATATTACCGTAGGTCAAGTTTATGTCTTCTCTGGTTACTTTAATGATTGTATTGTTAAAGTTATAGGGCTCACTCAGACTTATGTCTGACCCCGTTGTTTTTATCTTTTTCCCAACCCTCAGGTCCTACGGTGGATCCTAGCAGTAGTAGAGCTTGATCGGATTGCTGTTCCAGTCTTTAGGAGCTTGGGTAGATGTAAAGCTCCAGTTATCCAATTATCTTTTCTGGCTATTGTATGAGAGAGTGGGATTATGTACTTCTTTATTTTGATGGATATTGTACTTGACTTTTATCGTGGTTTTATGATGTAACCAGACATGTTTATTTCCGCTGTTATGAGATGATGTTTTAAAATTTCAAGTACTATTTATATCTGTCTTGTTGTAATTTTTCTGTTCTATATTCACTAAAATACTCCACCGATGCTATGGCATTCCCTTAGTGAGTGACCATAGCGGGCGTGGGGTGTTACACGTGGTATCAGAGCAAAGGTTACCGGAACAGATAAATTTTTTAGAAAACTATCTTTCTAAAACATTTTTGGAAAAGATATTTTCAAAAACATGTCTTTTAAGAGAAAAGTTTTTGAAAGAAAAGCATAATCCCCGATAGCAGTATCTTTATCTCTCGAATTCTCCGTTTTGAATCTTTCCCTTTTTCGTCTCAGCATGGCTGAAGATCTTTTTCTTCCGGATAGTGTAGCGGTACCAGTATGGTATAGGAGGTTGTTAGAGGCTAGGGCCGCCGCTGCAGGTCCAGCAAATGTTCCTCCTCCACCCGTTGCACTCGTCTCTCCTCGCGCGGATACTTTTGCTATGACTTGTAGGAAGTTTAGGGCTATGGGAGGAAAACCTTTTGTGGGAGCTAGGGATTGGCTTAATGAGACGGAAGAATTGATGGAAATCTTGGAAGTAGAAGAGGGAAAGAAAGTCAGGTTGGCCGCTTGGTTAATGGAAGGAGAGGCCTCGTTCTGGTGGGAGGTCACTAATGGAGAACGCCCGATTGACTCTTGGGTGGATTTCAGGCATAGGTTTGAGGCAAAGTTTCTCTCAAAAGCAGAAGAAAATATGCATAAGGAAGAGAAGGGTCCCAATGCTAGTAAAGCACCTGAGAAGAAAGAAGATCAGAAGAGACCTCAACAGCAACAGCAAAACAAAGGTGGGAAAGGAAACGGTGGCAAGGGAAAGAAGAGGTGCTTCAATTGTGGGACACTAGGCCACCTAAACAAAGATTGTCGCAAGAAGACTAAGACTGGCTGCTTCCACTATGGCGAAGCAGGGCATCTGATGAAAGACTGTCCAAGGAAGGAGCAAAGGACGGGAACTACCTCAGGAGGACAGGTGCAAGCTCTTATGGCACCGAGTCAGGCTAGGGGGCAAGTACAGGCTCTCGCGATTCGGAAAAGAGGTAGAACTACTTCTATTGAAAGTCTAGTTTTTCTGATCGATCATCCTGTCCGTACTTTATTTGATTTTGACACATTGAGTTCGTTTATCTCATCATTACTAGTAGAGTCACTGCACCGAGACACCAGTTGGTAGATGATCCCTTGGTTGTTTCAAACCCAATTGGGCTCCATGATGTGTTTGGGTTTGAAAGTTTCTATACTTAGCGTTGAGTTTAGATGTGATGCTTGTTGGGCTTCACGGGCTATGGGTTAGTTTTGGGCATGAACTGGTTATCCAGTAGGGGTGCCGTTCTTCTTTTTGAAGGGAGAGTTGTTAGGCTTATGGGCCGCCTGGGTAACACTCTCGAGATCTCTTGTAATCCCATAGAATCTGTTATGCTAAGGTATCTAGAATCGCTTGACACAGTCTGCGATCTGTTAGAGCGGTCCGGGAATACCCGGATGTGTTTGAGGAGGTGAAGGGCTTACCTCCGAAGCGGGAGATTGACTTCCGAATATATCTGGTGGATAAAGCCAAACCAGTGCTTTGGCCAGTGTGCCATGTGGCTCCTCTTGAGAGGAGGGAACTCCACAAGTAAGTAGGCGATTTGCTTAAGAAGGGGTTCATAAGACGAAGTATATCGGAGTGGGGCGCTCCAGTAGTTTTTGGTTACGAAGGCGGATGGGTCCCTCAGACTTTGTGTAGGCTAAAGAGAACTAAAGAAACTCACAAAGAAGAATAGACACCCATTGCCAAGGATTGATGATCTCTTTGATCAGTTGGTTGGCACCTCAGTGTTTTAGTAGTGGACTCAGCCACGGAAGTTCATCAGTTGAGAGTGGCTGAGGATAGCATAGAAAAGACTACCTTTAGGACTCCGGATGTTTTTTTTATGAGTGGCTGGTGATGCCATTTGGTTTGACATACGCCCCGCATATTTTGTAAATTTGATGAGAAGGGTGTTCAAGGAGTACCTAAATAAGTTGTGATGGCCTTTATGGATGACATTTTGGTCTTTTCTAGGAACGAAATAAGTTTTCGTATGTGCTCAATAGGCTGAGCAGAGCCAGTATAGGATAAACGACGGTTTTGGAGCGAGACTGGCGAGAACATCCAGAATTGGTCAAGGGCTTAATTATTTAGCCATTTTTATTAGTATCATCTCACGTAGGTCGTCTGAATTCGAAGGAGGTATCCCTTGGGTGTTTGTCTGATATTGGTTTAGGCCTTTGGGGCTTGCATTTGGGGGATGCCGAATTCGACTAGGGTGGTCTGCGTGGGAGACGGTTGTGATGATTTTGAATGATATCCTGGTAGAGAAGAGCATGCCCTACATCTTAGGGAAGTGTTGGAGACTCTTCGAGCGCATAGTCTTAGGACAGCAAAAGTGGATGGGATCCTTAGCATCCTATGAGTAAGGGTAACATGGTAGCAGACGCCTTAAGTAGAAAAAGGTTGTCCTTGAGTTCATTGTTTGATGAACGACGGAGCTTAGAGTTTATTTCTAAGTTTGACTTTAGACCCTCCGTTGACTTTGTACCCGGTTTGCTAGCCTCCTTGGAGGTTGGACCTACTCTTTTGGGGCGGATTGGAAGAGCACAGAGGGACGATCCACAGTTGGTTGAGTTGATAGAGAAGCTCATAAGGGGGAAAGTCGTCCAGCCATTTGAGTAGGAACACCCTAGACGATAGGGGTGTTTGCGTAGAGACGGTAGACTTTGTGTACCGCAAGACGAGGGTTTGAGGAAAGCTATTCTTGATGACGCACACCGTTCTAGGATGACCATTCATCCCGGTGGGGATAAGATGTACCAAGACATGAAGAGGGTTTTCTTCTGGGCCGGTATGAAGAAAGATGTGGCCGAGTATGTCGATCGATGTTTGGTGTGCCAGCAAGTGAAGGCGGAGCAACGGAAACCAGGTGGGTTGCTTCACCCATTGGAGGTTCCGCAATGGAAGTGGGATAGCGTCTCGATGGATTTTATTGATGGGTTACCCAGGTCGAGGAAGGGTAATACAGGAATTTGGGTGGGGGTAGATAGACTTACTGAGAGCACCCATTTCATACCTATGAAGAGCAAGAGGACTGCTCCATGGCTAGCTTCAGTATATCTTCTAGAGATAGTTCGATTACATGGGGTACCCTCTAGCATAGTGAGTGATCGAGATCCTATCTTCACTAGAGAGTTTTTGAAGAATTTGCAAGAGGCGGTAGGGACTCAGTTGTGTATGAGTACCGCATATCATCCTCAGACGGACAGCCAGACTGAGAAGGTGAATCATGTTTTAGAAGACCTTTTGAGGCTATGTATCTTGGATTTTGGAGGTACATGGGAGGAGCATCTTCCATTGGCAGAGTTGCCCGACAGACTTAGTGATGTATTCTATGGGAGGAAGTGCCTACATGAGACCGCAGAGGTGGTAGAGCCGAGTTTGCTTAGAGAAGTGGAAGCAGAGCGTGATGCGACGATTCGACGAGCTCCTACTTGCATCCTTGGGTCAGAGATTTGGAAGTTGAGAAACAGAGAGGTTCAACTAGTCAAAGTACAAAGGGGAGATGAAGAGAGTGACGCTACCTGGGAGACGGAAGCGAAGATGCGTTCTAGGTACCCTTTTTTCGGAGGGTATATCCTTTTGCTTCTCCTTCATCACATATCTTGTGCTTATCTTATCCTTAGTATGTCCTCTCGTTAGTACTTTTGACCTTTAGATAGGGTAAACCTATGGTTGAAACATGTGTTTGAGACATGTTATGGTTGATGGATGCGAGTGGATGCAAGTGTTTGCTAGTGGTTGCTCGTGGATGCATATACACACACTCTAGGCACTAGATCGGCTCAATCACTTCATATTGCATATTGCATAAAATGGTGTGTAGGAAACTGTATTTATGGATGTTTAATGATTGTGTTATCATATGGATGATGCATTTTGGTGAATGATTGTGCACTCATATAGATATTGTATGGGTCGATAGGGTTCTCTCGCATACATAATGGATACATGGCACTATCATGGTTTGCATATGTTCATACCTTAGATAGGGAACACATACACACACTTTTTGCATATGCTCATACATCATTAGAAATTGTTTTAAGGACAAGGGATGCCTGTGGTTGATGATTTGAGTAGATGGTTGTTTGGATGGTAGGATATGCATTCTCCTTGGCTTAAGAGATTTCGGGGACGAAATCCTTTAAGGAGGGGAGAATGTAACACCCCGAATTTTAGTTAATACTAAAATTCATTAATTACAGGATAAATAATCTCAGACGGGGGAATTGGGGGTAACGGGCTGCGTTATTGCGTTCGTCTCGGAAAAATACGCGAAATAGAGTCCGAGTTTTCGAAAATCGGAGTCCGCATGGCCCAGTTATGGCCCGATGAAGGTTGCGGAAAATTCAAAACGAAAAACAGATTTAAAAATTTTAAATTCAGATTTTAAAATAAAACAGGCGGGGTCAGGCGGGGAAATTCCCGCCTACCCATGTCGACAGGGCTGTCGACAGGCCTGTCGACAGGGGTGTCGACTTGCCTGTCGACTGGCCTGTCGACAGGGTCGAGCCGTCCAGTGAGCCTGGGTGCACCATGTTGGGTTCTAAGCTGGCTAGGAGGGCTGGTTCTAGAGATTTCCTAAATCTAAGGGTCCTAATCTAATCTAGGGTTAATCTAAGGGCCTAAAACACTCACCTAATCCTATAAACAAGACCCCAACCCTACCCTAATTCATTCATAATTAAGTCTTGTAACTAAACTATGGCAAAATGAAATTTGAGCATGGCCTCCACTAGATCATAAAGAAAGTTGCAAGCTAATCCCTCTCTAATCAATCTCTAATCATCATTATCTTCATAGTTTGCAACTAATTCTACTTCATAAGGTTGCTAATCTTAAGTTTGGTGAGTTTCTATCACTTTAACATCAATTGTTAAAGTAAGTAGATTAGGTGTAATGAGACTTATGGTCTTAAATGCGGATTAGTGAGTTTGAATCATGTATAATGATATGTTACTCTATGTTGTTCTATGTTTATGCATATTTGATAAGATGGTTTATGCATGCTTAATAAGTTGATTTATGCATGTTTAACAAGTTGATTTATGCATGTTTAACAAGTTGGGTTATGCATGTTTAACAAGTGGGTTTATGCATGTTGAGTATGTACGTTTATGCAAGTTTGGTATGATATATGTTATGTTTACATGATGCTAAATATGCTAGTTGTGGACTATGTGATCATATACATGTTATGCAAGTTCATGAAGATATGCTATGCAAGTTACATGTATGTTAATATGCAAGATATGCTATGCAAGTTACATGTATGTTAATATGCAAGATATGCTATGCAAGTTACATGTTTGTTAATATGCAAGTTCATGATGACACATTATGCAGTTTAAGAGTTAATGTGCAAGTATATGGATGCTTATGCAAGTCATGTATAGGTTTAAATGCAAGATCTATGTGATATGCAAGTTATGCATACTTATGCGAGTATATGAATGCTTATGCAAGATATGTATATGCTTAAAAGACATGATATGCAAGTTATGCATGTTTATGCAAGTGTGTGAATGCTTATGCAAGTATGAGGATGTTTATGCAAGTATGTGAATGCTTATGCAAGTATGTGGATGCTTATGCAAGTATGTGAATACTTATGCAAGTTATGTGTATGCTTAAATGCATGATTAACATGATATGCAAGTTGTGAGAATGCCTATATACAAGTTCAACATGCTATGCAAGATATGTGTATGATAATATGCAAGCTCATATGCAACATGTTATGCAAATCATGTGTATGATAATATGCAAGTTTGGGGTTAAATGTAGTTGAGTTAATATATGCTCATATATGCAAGTTGACATCCTCTTAACCCATGACAAAGTTGTATGCTAAACCCATGATATTTGTGATGATCTTCCCCTTATTTATGTCATGAAATGAGAACGATTTACGTGGGGAACGATGGGGTTGGTAAATATGTTAATAAAAATATGATTGGGTATGATTAAGCATACAATAAAAATAAATTACCATAAGTGGGAATTTACCTATTGAGTTAGGTCTACCCCATGGGAATTTACCTATTGAGTTAGGTCTACCCATGTTATGGAAAATTTGATATTAATTAGGGATAATTAATATGGGGGTGATTAATTAGGTTTAATTAATCAACTAAGACACGAGGTTGGACCCTTTTGTAGCGGAAGTCTGCCCGGAACCGACCGGCCATCCAGCGGCTACAAATGATTGGCCCAATGTGAGAGGTCTTAGTCATAAATTAAATACATGATTAAAGTAAAGACACGAGGTTAGGCCCTTTTGATGACAGAAGTCTGCCCGGAACCAACCGGCATATCCAGCAGTCATAAAAGACGGTCTAATGTGGGAGGTCTTTATGAGGTCATGATCTTAATTAATGAATTAAGAAACACTTAACCATATTAGCATGTAGTGGGACATGAGGGGTTAAGTGGGTGCCTTGGGGTGGCATGATGAGACTAGTGGGTTGCCTTGGGTGGCAATAGAAAAATACGATTAGAATACTTAACCAAGGTGGAACATGTAATTAAACATGATAAAAGGGTTAAGTAAGTGCCATGGGTGGCATGTGAGAATACGATTAGAATACTTAACCAAGGTGGAACATGTAATTAAACATGATTAAGGGGTTAAGTAAGTGCCATGGGTGGCATGTGGGAATCTAGTGGGTGCCCTAAGTGGAAATTGAAATATGATTAAAGGACTTAACCAAGATTTATAACATGTAAGGGGACATGGTTAAAGGGTTAAGTGGGATGCACTAGATTAAACGACAAGCTTAAGTAGTAGCTTGTGGGGGGCCCATTTCAACCAATATCCCAAACGTATCTTTGTAGGCTCGACTCTAGTCGGGTGACGGGACACGCATATTGGGCTTGACTGTAAGAGGCCAAAACGGGTTAGCGGTGGCAACGCGGGATCAACGGGTTTCATATGCGTGTGTGGACCCGGGCTGGTTGGTAAGTCGTTGTTGCATCGTGTAGATATAAAGCCGTGCACAGTGATATTATATGGTAGCCACTTTGGGGAATGATACACCCCCTTTTGTGGGACCAGCACGGGTATCTACGGTAGGGAGCCGATCGCTTGGGGGTAGTGGGTACACCTAGTAAAAATAGGGGCAGACGACACCTGTGTAGGGGTACAAGAAACTACCGGGTAAAAATTACTAAGTACACTTAGTGGGATCAACCTTTAAGTAGGAATTACTCTTGGTGGGTAGAACTGGTGTGGTGCAGTGTCGGAATTACCCTTGGGTGAATAAGTCTGGGGTGGTGCAGTTAGTAATTATCCTTGGGTGGGTAGATGCGTCCTTACGGTTATCTTAGTTTATCCTAAGTCTACCAAGCTTCTTAGTGTAGCCATTCATCCCCAGATATTACCGTAGGTCAAGTTTATGTCTTCTCTGGTTACTTTAATGATTGTATTGTTAAAGTTATAGGGCTCACTCAGACTTATGTCTGACCCCGTTGTTTTTATCTTTTTCCCAACCCTCAGGTCCTACGGTGGATCCTAGCAGTAGTAGAGCTTGATCGGATTGCTGTTCCAGTCTTTAGGAGCTTGGGTAGATGTAAAGCTCCAGTTATCCAATTATCTTTTCTGGCTATTGTATGAGAGAGTGGGATTATGTACTTCTTTATTTTGATGGATATTGTACTTGACTTTTATCGTGGTTTTATGATGTAACCAGACATGTTTATTTCCGCTGTTATGAGATGATGTTTTAAAATTTCAAGTACTATTTATATTTGTCTTGTTGTAATTTTTCTGTTCTATATTCACTAAAATACTCCACCGATGCTATGGCATTCCCTTAGTGAGTGACCATAGCGGGCGTGGGGTGTTACATTATGTATTTAAATGATTTGATTTTTGGTTGGATGTATCATTTGGTGTCAATTTATACCTGGAGTATGAGTAAATGTTTATGCGTCTGTTACATGACATCTGGTAATTTCAGCATCATTTTTTTAAAATATTATGTTTAATATTAAGGGCGGTTGTTGCTGCCTTAATTACTTTTGTACCTGCTCATCTTACGTGGCAGCAAGGAATAGTAGAGGCAAAATTGTGGTTGAATTTGCCTCTGATTATCATTAAGGATGCCACTTTAAGAGGCACATGCTTAACTGCCTCTCATTGTTTTGGAGGCAAAATAACCTTTTCTTTTGCCTT
Source organism: Allium sativum (assembly GCA_030737875.1). Lineage (NCBI taxonomy): Eukaryota > Viridiplantae > Streptophyta > Magnoliopsida > Asparagales > Amaryllidaceae > Allium > Allium sativum. The sequence goes on along the minus strand of CM060910.1, from coordinate 417,519,133 downwards.
TAATTCAACAAGCATGGGCAGATTTATTTGCTGTTGATATTAAATATTTCAGTAGTTCTCACTTACATTTTTAAACCAAAAGCACTATAAAAACTTTACTTAATAAGGTTATCCTAACTGGGATGAATATAACACTTAAGAGAAGATCTTATATTTAAACATACTTGTTAACATTGAAATAACTTACTGTCTTTACTAAACTTTGTTGTATCATTCCGAAAGAATTTTCCCATGCTGATCTAAATATATTCATTTCAGTTCATATATGGCTGATTAAATCTTCTTACCTTCTGAATAACTTATAAGCTTTGTTAACACCAAAAACTCAAAGTAAATTCCTTATATTATACATAAACCATCTCTCAATGTTCAGCCGTCTATGAACAGGGATCATATAATTTTAAAACATTTATATATATATATATATATATATATATATCTTGTCTTGAAAGCATATTCTAACTTGTCAGTTTACTTCAGGTCACCAATTAAACACTTCAATTTTACATTCATATAACAAATACAGGCAAACATCTCCTCTCATAATCAATCGGTTCATTCAATACATAAATCTTGTACACATTATGATATAAAACTATTAATCTGCTGCATTATCATGTTTTTACATCATATACTTTTAATTCAGCAAATCCTTTAGCCCAGCCTTTTGCTAACTCACTATCCTTCCTATAAGCAACTATGGACTGCCTCACCAAAGATGAGACACCCTGAATAGACGCAAAGCAAGTAAGAGGGTTCAAACTTAAGTCTGGTATGAGCAATAATGTAATAACCCGGAAATCTGAGCGAATTTAAATTTTTTGATTTTGGCTATTTTAATGAATTTTGGATATTTAAAATGATTTATTTTAAATAATAGCGATGAGAAATTTATTTTGAATAGAATTAGAACGTATATATTTATTTGAATCGTCGTTAGAATATAAATATTTTATTTCAATTATAAAAGGAATTGAAACAGGCGCGGTAGTTTGAAAATTCGATTTCAAAGTTCAAATGAATGTATAGGATTCAAAATAAACCGGATTTTAGCTAAACCAAAAATATTGGGATCTATTTGAAAATATCTTTCCAACGAATCCGAAAAACTGAAATTTCATAGCGGGAATAAAAAGTTATGTCCAGTTGAAAATTCAGAATAGTCGTTATAGAATTCTGGCCCATAAAAATGGAAATTTTGCAAACGACCTCGGTTTTTGACGAAACCACTTTTGTTGGATCCGGGATGTCAAGTTATTGCTAGGTTTCAAAATTCGTAATTTTCTGAATCAATATGTGAGCGTGGCAAAGGAAAACGCGTTTGACCAGTTTCAATTGATTTTAATCGACTGGAAAATGACCATTTTTCAAATGGTCTCAGAATTCGATGAAATTAGTTTTGTTAGGACCGTATCGTCAATACGAAGCTAGAAATATTTTCGGGAATTTTTAGAGTCTGTATGTGTCCCCAGTAAATTGAAATGTACGTTTAAAATTCAATATAATGATCGATTTAAGTGTTGATTTAAACGAAAACTGATCGTAACAGCCGAATTGGGTTACGAAACATATCCCATTGTGTTCGGAGTGGGGGTAATTAGCTGGGGGTGACAGTCGTTGGGTCTCGTTTGGAGATCGAAATTTAAGGTTACTTTTTGAAAATTTAAAATAATTAAATAATTAAATTTTATATATAGCACCCCCTCTATTCTCCTTCTCTCTCCTACTCAGAAAAGAAATAAATAGAAAAAAAAATGGCAGAGGACGGGCGCTCCCTCCTCCCACTGGCGATCGATCGCCCCCCTCTTCCTAGGGAAGCCGGCGCCGACGCGGAAACCACCCCCTCCTCCAGGTTGACGCCGGCCCTCTCAAGCCCTAATCCATCGCTGCAAACCCGTCATCACCACCATTCCGCTGCTCCGGCCACCCCCTGTCCCACTACACCTACTGCGACGCCTCAGCATCCCACCTCCAACGGAGCCGCCATCTCTACCCCCTCTCTGTAAAAAACAACAGTAAGTTCTTTTTTTTTAAAATTTATTTATGTATTTCCTATGTAATTAGTTTTTAAATTCAATTGTGTGTATAATTAGCGATTAAAAAGATTACCTTTTTTATTATAAAAGGATTTGATTTTCCTTTATGAAAATATTTGATTTCCGAAATTGAAAAGTATGATTTTTAATGAACAAGAAAGTTAGATTTTTAATAAAGAAAAAGATTAGATTTTTAGTTAAGAAAAGATAAGATTTTTATAGTAGAAAAGATAGGATTTTTATCTATATAATAGCAGTATAAAAATGTGATTTTTATAATACAAACGAAGTGATAAAAATTCGATTTTTATATATATGAAGTAGCGATAAAAATTCGATTTTTATATATATGAAGTAACGTTAAAAATTTGATTTTTATATATGAAGTAACAATAAAAATATAATTTTTATTATGAAAAGAGCGATATAAAAATATAGTTTTTTTGCATGAAGTGATAATATAAAAATGCGATTTTTATATATGTAGTGGCTACGGGCAACGAAAGTGACAAAAGGCGAGAACGACGAAGATTTCCTACATTAGAAGAGTCGTGGCGTTTCGTTTAGCTAGTCGGTGAGAACTCCTCACGTTTATTTTGATTTCTAGTTGAAATATATACTAGGATGCAGACGGTGCTTAGTAGCACCCGACACCCGTCGTCCACAGACAATGGACGACTTGTATACTTGTGTGATTGTTTGTGTTGTGAAGTAAAATAAATATTCATGTGATGAAGTAAAATATAAATTCATGTGTTGAAGTAAAATATATATACATGTGTTGAAATAAAATATATATTCATGTGTTGAAGTAAAATATATATTCATGTGTTGAAATAAAATATATATTCATGTGTTGAAGTAAAATAAATATTCATTTACAAATCGAATGATTTGTTTATGTACACCGATTTGACTGATATTAATTGGGACGATAAATTTTACACATCGCCCAACTGCACAAATAAAAATCTGTGTTTGTTGATGTGAAACCCCACACGGGTATTGGGATGATATTTGACGTACACTTATCCCGATTGTTTAGTTGTATGTCAATCGATGGGTTGACAGACTGTGTAAGCGATAATTATTTAAATTAAATGCTTATGAAGTTGTGTGGTGCACTCTGGATGATGGTTGATGATTTATCGTTGCTATTATATACATGTGTTGTAGAAAATCCATATAATTAACCTTATATGGTAATTGATTGGGCCTCATTCCGATTTGGAAAATAAGGAATATTATAAAAATAAATTCATGTGTTGAATAGAAAATAAATTCATGTGTTGAATATAAATTCATGTGTTGAATAGAAAATATATTCATGTGTTGAATAGAATAAATATTCATGTGTTGAATAGAATAAACATTCATGTGTTGAATAAAAGCCATGTTGATTAGATTGACGCCATTTTGACGTGAACGATATTTATATCGATTTTATTCATTTTTATAATGAATATAACAAAGAAAGTGATTTCAAAATATAACGTTTAGAAAATATTATCATTTGTATATCGATGATGTCGAATATTCAGTTTTGATTCGAAATTGAATGTGAAGTTGAAATCGTTTCGAAAACGGATTTAAAATGATTTATAAAATAAGTTTTGAAAGGAAATCGACGAAAAATATATATTTTATATATATAATGGCCTGAATAGAACGCGCCGCGGCAGTTCGCGAATTTCGACCATTGACTTCGAATGGATATTACGGGAGATCCGACCGTCGGATTCTCCTAAAACCGGAACCATTGGGTTCGTGTCGAAAAGAGATTTCTAACGAATGTTAGTGATGTGAAATCTAACGGTTGGATTTGGAATTATGTCCAAATCAAATTTGGAAAAGGTCGCTGTAAGTGCAGTTCGATGGCCGTTGATGGAAATCGACTGTACGGGCATTGATAAAATTATTAAAAATAGTAATAATTTGTGTAAAATCATAAGAAATGATATGTGAAGAATTGGGATGAAGAATTCCATATTTGAAAAGATAAAAATAGATTTTTATCGAAATGAAATAGTTTTGAACTAGAATAATAATTTATTTATTTTTAAATAAATAAATTGGATTTGAAAGGGTTTTAAAAGTAACCAGAAGTTTCAATAATTGAATTGGAATGTGATTTTGGGTTTATAGTGAACCGTGTTTTAAATGACATTGGTTCTTTAACCCAGTTAAAGACAGGATGTGATTTCCCAAGTTAAATAATCATTGATAGTGATTATTGGGAAGATTAAAACCAAGTGGAGTTTTAATGAATCTTTAATTAGATTGAAATGATCGAGAATGGAGTATCATCAGTTTTGCTCCAGGTGATAGTTAAATCTTTAATTAGATTTGAACGTGAAATGGTAATTGAATTTACCGATAACACCGTGGTGTTAGATATGAAGTATGACCAGTTTTACTTCATGGGATGAATAGGTTGGGATTGGAAAATAAAATAAATGATTACTTCGGTGTGTTTCGCTAATCCCGACTAGTTTGAATTGATATTCAAAAGGAAGATTAAAGAATAAATTCAAAGAATTTATCTTTGATAAAATTAATGGGAACATTTCCCAAAGTGTAAGAATATTTGAATAAAAGAATATTCTGAATTGGAATGAGGCGTATATTGTGTTTGTGTAACACTTATTTATTATATACGCGAGTTATTCAGAAAGACCGGGTTTATCCCATTCTGAATAATTGATTCGACGTGGTGTCGAGGATGAAGACGATGGTTGAAGACCGGAGGTCTTCACATCGTTTGGGTGATTACTGATGATCTTGATTGGGCTGTACACCCAAGAGGAGGGAATCAGTTGGTGATCGTCCAGACGTGCTTGGAGATCGATGGATATGCGAGGTACAAGGTGCCTCCGGTTTCGTTCAGACCCAGAACGAACTTGTAAATGGACTGTGTGTCTGACATTGGATTTTATTCTGTGTGATTGATTTCTATTAAATATATATCTGTTTGGCGGTGGAGAATTTATTCTCTTGCTTAACGCCCTTCTCTAAGACGTACGAGCTCAGGGGTTATATATTGATGGATATCAATCGCATGGAGTGAATTGCCTGTGTGGCATGCCTAAGTGGCAAATGATCAAGGCTTCTGTTGAAAAGCAAAGTCTTGTGGTTGATGATCAAAGCACAGCCTGTGTGTCACAGCTTTGTGTAGCGTTGATTCGCGAGCCGCACACCCCGGTTGTGAACCAGAAACGGGAGAAGGACCTCAGGGAGGACATGCGTTTCTTTCTAGCTAGAAGTGGCGTCAGTGGTTTTACACGCCCTGACGAGTTTGACTTATGTGGTTGTTGCTGTTGCGAGGCGCCTCGGATATATCGGTGACTGTGTGGAGCCGATGGAGTCATTTGGCTCATTTACGCCCCAAAGGGTGGGGAAACGCAGTGTCCAGGGTTTAAGTTTAATCCACATCGGTGGACTGGCCCTGACGATCCAAGGGACGATGCGTTATGTTCCTAAGGGGCGGGATAGAGGCTCTCGAATCGGTAAGGACTATCTTTTGCCTTGGTTCACAGATGGAAATCCAACTTCTAATACGTGATATTTGCGGTTTTGATTGTAGAGCCTAGTATTGGCGACATGATATATGGTACCCATGCCGTCTATGATTAATACTTATGATTGAAATTGTTTTAACACTATACACTTATAGTGATAAAAGATGAAATTTAGCGTATCAAGCATGCTTTGGCTATTATAAGGTAAAACCCTATCCTCCGGCTTGTGTTGCATTGTGTGATGGGACCTGGGTCTTATAATAGCTTCATTGTTCTTTATTTAGCATTGCGCTGTTGTTTTATGCACTGGTGTTCTTGGGAGGAAACCCGTTCCATGTTATACGGCATGGTCCCTTGATTTACTTAACTTTAAAATAAAGATTAATAACTATTTTAGTTCTCACACCAGTCACATGACTGACCTGGAGTTTATTGTTTTAACCTAAACTCTGGGTGCCCTTATTTTGACACGGGCAGCTAGTAGTTTTGGTTTTGCAGATTTATATTCACAGGATCCTGATTTACCGTTGGGACGATACTCGGAAAGCTCTGTATCCGTGTATTACTTCTAGTTGTGTATTGTATTATTTTCCGCTGCTATGTAATGTATTGTAATCTCTGATATTTTCTGTATAATATTTATTTATACTCTGTATATTCTTGTATTCTGATGGAATTGTTGTAATTAACAATGAAATATTCTTCTGTTTGCGTTCCGATGTGGCTTGTCCTCAAAGTATCCTCTCTTTCCTTCACGGGGAAGTTACGGGTCCTTACAAATAACACCTAACACAAATATGAAGTTTAACAGGTTTAAGTGCATTTTATATAATTCCGTAATCAAATATGCTAGCAAAAAATCCATATATATTCAACATTAATCAGGATATAAGTAATAGATACCTATCAAAATCCTCTTTAGGTTTTACTGACTTATTCAAATCAGGCATTTGTAGTTGATCTAACTCAATATTCAATGTATGTTAAATCATACCTTTACATATATATTTCAGCTTAATATTACCAGCATAGATATTCACCCATTCAACCAGTCACAATCATGAACATCCATATATATGAATAATTGCTAGCATTCATACATAGCAAGTAACCATCACCATAATTTATTTGGTAAATTTATTTCCACATATCCCATTTTATTCAATAACATCACTTGCATTTTCCCATGGGCCTATGTCTAATTTTCATTTATTAATGAGTTATCAAGTTTGTTCCTGGTCTCACCTGCACATAAGAATCACTGGAGCACACTGTAATGATTTAATTCACACCATTACACAAAGATCTCAGGACTTAAACAAGCCATGTACCAAACTTGTAACTCAAGTACAAGCCATTCAGCAACCTTCTTGACCAATATTCCTTAGTTTAGTTACTAAGTATTTTTCCTTGCATATTTCCCTTTATTTAATTCATTCTGTACCCTGAGATTCTACAGCCCTCAGTAATGAGTCAAATATCTTAAGCAAGCTCATTCGTTCACATTTTCATCAAGGAAACCATCTTACAATAGCATAGCAAGCTACATCAAACATAAGCAGCCAAGTGTACACATAGGGGTTGACAATCATTCAATAATCAATAAAACAAACAGGCTTTATCACTTGTATATGCATGAGTCTATGGTAACTAACTGTAATACCCCGTATTTTCTGTAACATTAAAGTTACGAATTAAAGAATAATTAATTACAAATGTGAAAATTAAGGGAAACAGTAACGCCATTGCGTTCGTCTCGGAATTCTGCTTGAGATAGAATCCGAGTTTGCATAAATTGGACTCCGTATGAAGGAGCTAAGACCTTCAGAAGATTCAAGAATTTAAATAAACAACTCAGATTAAAGTTCAGAAAATTCAAAATTCAAAATCAGAAGCAGAAGCGGGATGGGCGGGAATATTCCCGCCCAAGGCCAGGTCGACCAGGAGGTCGACCAAGGGGTCGACTCCCCCCATATAGGTCGACCAGGGGGTCGACCTCCCCCTCGGGTCAGATCTGAAATCTAACGTTTTTCTTTATGTGACGATCTGCTGTGTCATTAGGGCTTAGGTGATAAGTTCTGGTTGGTTCTCTTAGGTTTGAATGGCTTTGATTTGCTCTAGGTTAATATGACGGCTCCTGTTAAATCAAACTTGTATATAAGCAACCTAAATCTAAACCCTAAAGCCACACAAAAATATTCCTAAGACAGTCATGCTGTTAGAACTCAACCTAGATTAGCCGCTGTTCTCTTTCAACTAGGAAGCAAGTTAGGAATTACAAATCAAATCTAATTCAATTAAGAGAATTCAACGTCTACAACAAAGGAGAGCTATTCAGTTTCAGAATACAGATCCCAGAACTCAAGAATAGCCTCCTTTTTGTAAGTCCAGTTATCATTTAGACCTAAGCGATATTAGAATTGTGACTAAATAACTGGATGTAGAACATCGCCTAATGTAAATCTATTCCTATCCTTTTTGTTAAAACTGAATTGATTGAGTGATTCTTATCATGGTAAGTTGTGATCATGTTGTATGTAATTTGATGATAAAAGTTAAATGCTTTGGATCCATACGTTGTATAATTTGCCAATGACATATATGTTGTGTAATTTAGCGATGACATATTATACTTTGGCAATGACATATCATGTTGAATAAATTGGAGATGACATATTATGTTGTATAATTTGGCGATGACATAAATTGGCGATGACATATTATAATTTGGCGATGGCATATCATATTGTGTAATCTGGCGATGACATAACATATCGTATAATTTGGCGATGACATTTTAAGTTGTATGATTTGGTAATAACACCTATATGTTGTATGACAATTTGGGAATTTTGCTATGTTTATGCAAGTTCAACCATGATCACATATATGATCCAAAACTACATGCTAATATGATTAAGTTCATGTTAAATTTGATCCACCTAATTTGCAAGTTCGCAACTACATGCCTAATTTTAAGTTTATGTAGTTCTATGTAAAACCCCTATTTCATGATTCATGTTGAGTAGATCTAAATTTGCAAGTTCATAATTGAATGTATATTTTTATGCCAAGTTCATATGATACATGTGTAGTTAGGTCCATATTTTTATTATGTTGGAATTATTACATGTTCCTCTTTTTCCCCTTTTGTGTATATGTTAGGCTATGTATCGAGCCTAATATTTTATGTGATTCATGCGAACGTTTAACGGGGGTAACGTTGGGGGAAAAACATGAAATTACATATAATTGGCATATTTGGCTCATAAACATGTAAATGTTTTATGGCATAAAGTGGTATAAATTTTCATACCTAAAATTATGAACTTGATTTAAAAGAGAAAGTGTGGCTTGACTTGAATGAAAATAATTTACATATAAATATAAAGAGGTAAATATGTAAATTTAGAAAAGACAAATATGCCTAACCCGAGGTTAATTGAGTTATGATGTAAGACTGCCCGGAACCGTCCGACACATCCAACAACCGTAACAATATATATCTAATGTGGGAGGTAAGTGCATCGAGCCCAAAAGAACCCGAGGTTAGACTAAGTTGTGGTGTAAAACTGCCCGGACCCGACCGACACATCCAGTAACCGCAACAATACCTGTCTAATGTGAGTGGTTGGTGCTTTAATGAATGAATTAAAGCTAAGTCAGGAATGTTAGGGTTAAGTTAATTAAGGCAACACTTAACCAATACAACATGTTAACTAAACAGATGGGTGGGGTTAGGTTAACTTGGACACTTAACCAATTTAACATGTTGACTAGGAAACCCTAGTAATGGGGACCCATTTCAGCAGTAACCCACATAGATGTATCATGGTGCCCTGAACTAGGCAGGGTGGGGCACGATTACTGGGCTGATTATAAGCGGTCAAAACAACAGCGGTTGGTGCACCAGTGTAGGTTCCGACGAAGTACGGGCGTGCACGTACTCCGGAGTGGAAAAAGTAGGCACTGGGCATGAGTAGTTATACACTGTGCATCTTGAATCGTGCCGGGGTTCCACTATAGGATTTGATACACCCCATGGTGGGACCAGCACATGTATCTACAATCGAGCGGGGCCGTAGGACCCAAGTGGTAAATGCGTGCGAGTAGGTGCCGATCAATGAAAAGGGATCACTGGGTTTGAACTCATGATGATGGTTGAAATATCTAGTAGGTGTAGAGAATATGGACATGAGTGCGATAGTATGATTAGTTTATCTTGCCTTGTTTATCTTACCTTATCCTATGTTACCTTATTTCCTTGTTATTGTCTTGTGTATAGCTTATTCAAGTCATGGTTCTCTTATCAGTTTACATGCTGAATAATCACTATACTTACCAGACTTATGTCTTACCCATTTTCTTTCGCTCTCCCCCTCCCCTTAGGTACCTAGGGAGGGAATAGCTCAACTTAATTTGGACCGTTCATCTTTCCAAGCTTGAAGACTCTGTGATGTATAGCTTGGAACCTCTTACCTTTGGCTATGGCTTTGGACACACTACTACTTGGGGATTTATGCAGTTTTATTTTGTTTTATGCTTCTTTATGTAATAATCAAGACAGACATTTTGATGTAATGATTTGGAAGTTAGTTTAAAACAGTTTGGTGTAATGTTTAGTTATGAACAACGTTTGAAATAAAGTTAGTTTTTCCGCTGCTTATATATCTGTCCTGTAAATTATCTGTGTCTTTTACCTATAACGCTCCACCAAAGTTAAGGCATTCTCTTTGTGAGTGACCTTAACGGAAGTGGGGTGTTTCACTTGGTATCAGAGCAAAGGTTTACTAGATCAGATAAAAATTTTGAAAATTGTTTTTCAAAAAGGAAGTTTAAAGAAGTAATTTTCAAGAAAAAGTGTTTTATTTTAAAAAGGCATAATCCCCCAAAGCCATATGCACTATCTTTCTATCCTTTGTTTTGAATCTTTCCTTTTTCGTTTCAGCATGTCTGGTGATCTTAACCTTCCAGAGGGCATGCCGGTACCTGGCTGGTTCAAAAGGTACCTAGAGGTTAGGGCTAATGCCGCAGGCCCAGCAGACGTTCCTCCTCCCCAGCTGCTGCGGTTCCTCCTCTTCCTCCGCGTGCAAATACTTTCTCAAAAATATGTAGGGACTTTCGAGCCATAGGTGGAAAGAACTTCAATGGAAATGAATCCTTCGTGGAAGCAAGAAACTGGCTCAAAGAAACTGAGTATTTGTTTGATATCTTCGAAGTGGATGATAAATTGAAGATACAGTTGGTCGTATGGTTGCTCAAAGACGAAGCTTCCTATTGGTGGGAAGTTACTAACGCTGAAAGACCAATTGAAACTTGGATGGATTTTAGAATGAGGATTGAAATGAAATTCCTCTCACAAGCTGAACGAAGCCTACGGATGGAGAAGTTCTTAGCTCTCAAATAGGGGAGTATGTCGGTCAAGGAATATGTTAATCAATTCAATCAGCTGGCTAGGTTCGGATTGGAATTAGTGAACACTCCACAAAAGAAGGCTCTCCGTTTTGTTAAAGGATTGAATGAGCCACTGCACAGCGTAGCTATGTCCAATATACCTAGGGGTGCGACTTACGAGAGGCTGGTGGACATGGCACTGTTACAAGAAGAAGATAAGACTGGCAAGAAGGAGACAAAGGTGGAAGTACCTCAAGTTAAGAAAGGGGAAGGATCACAGAGTAAGAAGACAAATTCCAAGAAGGGCGGGAAGAGCAACAAACCCCGTGACAAGAGGAAGTGTAATTTTTGTGGAATTCCTGGACATCTGGTTAAGGACTGCAAAAAGAAGAAGAGGAAGATGGGTGGTTGTTTCCATTGCGGCGAGACTGGAAACATGGCTAGGGACTGCCCAAGAAAGCAAGGGAAATGGTAAAGAGCTGGATCTACTTTTGGAGGGCAGGTTCACGCTCTCATGGCATCTCCGCAAGAACGAGGTAGAAATGTTTCTGTTGAGAGTTTAGTTTTTCTTTTTGATCATCCTGTTCGTACACTCTTTGATTCTGGCGCATCGCACTCTTTTATATCCGCTGCTTTAATTGAATCTCTGTACCTAGACACCAGTTTAGTAGAGGATCCCTTGGTTGTTTCAAATCCAATTGGGGGCTCAACTTATTTGTCCATGATTTGTCTGGATTTGGAAATTTCTATACTAAGTGTTGGGTTTAGATGTAATGCCCATGTTTTGGGCTTCATGGGCTATGGGTTGATTGTAGGCATGGATTGGCTATCCAGTAATGGTGCCATCCTCGATTGTGAAAAGAGAGTGGTTAGACTCATGACTCGCCTCGGTAACACTCTCGAAATTTCTTGTGATCCCATGAACTCTGTTATGCTTAGCTATCTAGAATCTCTTGATGCATTTATTGAGAATTTGCAGTCTGTTAGAGCAGTCCGTGAAAACTCGGATGTCTTTGAAGAGGTGAAGGGGTTACCTTCGAAGCGGGAGATAGACTTCCACATATACCTCGTTGATAATGCCAAACCCGTTGCTTTACCCGTTAGACACATGGCTCCAAGGGAGAGGAAAGAACTCAGCAAGCAAGTTAAAGAGTTGCTTGAGAAAGGGTTTATAAGGCAGAGTATTTCTGAATGGGGTGCTCCAGTAGAATTCGCAACCAAAGGAGATGGTTCGCTTCGCATATGCGTTGATTATAGGTAGCTAAACAAGATGACCAAGAAGAATAGGCACCCACTTCCAAGAATAGATGACTTGTTCGATCAGCTTGTAGGTGCATCGGTTATCTCCCAACTAGATCTGGCTACCGGGTTTCATCAGCTAAGAGTGGCTGAAGACAGTATTGATAAGACCACGTTCAGAACTCCAGACGGTTTCTTTGAGTGATTTGTCATGCCTTTCGGCTTGACGAACGCACCTGCTTATTTCGTTGACTTGATGAGCAGGGTGTTCAGGGAGTTCCTCAATAAGTTTGTGGTGGTCTTCGTAGATGACATTTTGATTTTCTTAAAGAGTGAGGAAGAGCATGCTCAGCATTTGAAAGAAGTAATGGACACTCTTCGAGCACATCACTTGAAAGCCAAATTCTCCAAATGCCATTTTTGGAGAGAAGAAGTGAGATTTCTTGGACATGTGGTATCCAAGGAAGGGTTAGCTGTGGACCCCGTGAAAGTTGTTGCGGTGCAAGATTGGAAGGTTCCACGGAATGCAACCGAAGTCCGAAGCTTCCTCGGGCTAGCAGGCTTTTACCGAAAGTTCATCAAAGACTTTATGAAAATCTCTGCTCCGCTTACGAAGTTGACGAAGAAGAACCTAACTTTCAATTGGGATTTGGATTGCAATATTGCTTTCCAACGATCAAAGAGGGCTCTAACAACAGTCCCAGTTCTGACATTGCCGGATGGGAACAAGATGTTTACCGTATACACAGAGGCCTGTGGTACAGGACTAGGTGCTGTCTTGATGCAAGAGGGGAAGGTAGTAGCTTATGGAGGCAGACAGTTGAAATTACATGAGAAAAACTACCCAACCCACGATCTAAAGTTGGCTGCCATCATCTTTGCGCTTAAGTCTTGGCGCCATTTTCTCGTAGCTGAGAAGTTTGAATTGTATACTAACCGTAAATCGTTAAAGTATCTTTTCTCGCAGAAAGATCTTAACTTGAGGCAACAAAGGTGGATGGAATTCTTGGCATCCCACGATTTCGAGATTTCCTATACCCCTAGCAAGGGCAATGTAGTAGCAGACGCCTTGAGTAGAAAGAAGCTGACCTTAAGCCCTCTCTTTGTAGAAAGGCAGAGCTTGGAGTACATAGCCAATTTTGACTTTAGACCCTTTGTCGATCATGTGACTGGTTTGTTAGCATCACTAGAAGTGCGGCCTACTCGTTTGGACTCAATAGGAACCACACAACGTGAAGACCCTCAGCTAGTTGATGTGATGGACAAGATAATTAGGGGTGAGACTTCTAGTCACCTCAATAGATACTCCATCGATGATAAGGGTTGGTTAAGGCAGGATGGAAGGCCATGCATCCCACAAGCAAGGGATTTGGTGAAGAAGGTTCTCGAAGAGGCACACCATTCCAAGTTGACCATACACCCAGGTGGAGACAAAATGTATAAAGACGTAAAAAAAAATTCTTTTGGAAAGGCATGAAGAGGGATGTAGCTGAATTCGTCTCCAAGTGCTTAATATGCCAGCAAGTCAAGGCAGAGCAAAAGAAGCATAGTGGTTTACTTCATCCTCTAGAGGCCCCACAGTGGAAATGGGATAGCATTTCAATGGACTTTATTGATGGGTTGCCTAGGTCAAGAAGGGGCAATACCATTATTTGGGTAATAGTGGACAGGCTCACAAAAAGCGCTCACTTTATACCCATTAAAAGTAGAAGGACTGCCTCATCTTTAGCATCCATTTATCTTAAAGAGATAGTTCAAATCCATGGGATATCCTCCAGCATTGTAAGTGACCGAGATCCTATTTTTACGAGCGAGTTTTGGAAGAGCTTGTAAGAGGTTGTAGGGACACAGCTATGCTTAAGCACGGCCTATCACCCACAAACCGATTGTCAGACGGAAAGGGTGAACAAAGTATTAGAAGACCTCTTGATATTATGCATTCTTGACTTTGGAGGAACATGGGAGGATCATCTTCCTTTGGTGGAGTTTGCCTACAACAATAACTACCAAGCCACCATAGGCATGGCACCCTTCGAAGCTTTATAAGGAAGACCGTGCTGGTCACCAACTTGTTGGTCGGAGTCTACAGACAAGCTCATACTTGGACCAGATATGAGTAGAGAAACTTCAGAGAAAGTGGACTTGATACAAAGAAGAATGAAGACTACCCAAGATAGACAGAAGTCCTACGCAGATAAAAGAAGGACCGACCTTGAATTTGAGGTTGGGGACAGGGTTTTCCTTAAAGTATCTCCTTTGAGGAATGTCGTTCGCTTCGGATCCGCAGGAAAGTTGGCACCAAGATTTGAGGGGTCTTTTCCTATCATTGAGAAGATTAGGAAGATGTCTTATAGAGTAGAGCTGCCAGAAAGATTGGTTGGAGTTCATAATGTCTTTAACGTTTCTCACCTATGAAAGTGCTTACATGAGTCTGCGGAAGTGGTGGAACCAAGCATATTAGAGGAAGTAGAAGTAGAACGAGAGGCGACTGTGAGAAGAGTTCCAACTCGTATCTTGGGTACAGAAGTCAAAAATCTACGCAACCACGAAGTCAAACTTGTTATAGTTCAATGGAGTGACGCTGAGGAAGACGCGACTTGGAAGACTGAGGCCAAGATACGCGCAGTCTACCCTTTTCTTTTTGAGGGTACATCTTTGATCTCTTTTTCCTTATGTTTGTTCATGCTCGTATCTATCTTTTTAGTATTTTTCCTTAGTGCTGTTCTCGATCCTTAGGTAGAAACCAATGGATGTAAACATATATTTGAAAAATGTTATGAATGATGGTTGCAAGTGATTGCTAGTGGTTTCTCGTGGATGCATATACACACACATTAGGTGTTAGATCGGCTCGATTACTTTCATATTGCATGTGCGTATATGTACTTGTATATGATTGAAACTTGATGTGTTATCATGTGGATGTTGCATTTGTATGAATGATTGTGCACTCATGTAGAAAGTATGATTAGGGATGATTGCATACATAATGGACTCATGGCACCAACATGAATTCCATTAAGGAGGTCAACTAAATCAGTAGACCGCCTGATATTGCATTAGATAAGGACATGTACACACACTATGCATATGATCATGAAGCATTAGAAGTCTTTTAAGGACAATGGACGCCTGTGTTTGATGGTTGAGTAGATGGACGATTGGATGGCAGGATATACGTTCTTCTTGACTTGAAGATTTCGGGGACGAAATCCTTTAAGGAGGGGAGAATGTAACACCCCGTATTTTTTGTAAACATTAAAGTTACGAATTAAAGAATAATTAATTACAAATATGAAAATTAAGGGAAACAGGTTATGCCATTGTGTTTGTCTTGGAATTCTGCTTGAGATAGAGTCCGAGTTTGCGTAAATCGGACTCCGTATAAAGGAGTTATGACCTTCAGAAGATTCAAGAATTTAAATAAACAACTCAGGTTAAAGTTCGGAAAATTTAAAATTCGAAATCAGAAGAAGAAGCAGGCTAGGCGGGAATTTTCCCGCTCAAGGCCAGGTCTTCCAGGAGGTCGACCAGGGGGTCGACCTCCCCCCATACAGGTCGACCTGGGGGCCGACTTCCCCCTCGGGTCAGATATGAAATCTGACGTTTTTCTTTGTGTGATGATCTGCTGTGTCATTAGGGCTTGGGTGGCAAGTTCTGATTGGTTCTCTTAGGTTTGAATGGATTTGATTTGCTCTAAGTTAATCTAACGGCTCCTATTAAATCAAACTCCTATATAAGCAACCAAAATCTAAACCCTAAAGCCACACAAAAATTTTCCTAAGACCGTCATGCTGTCAGAACTCAACCTAGAGTAGCCGCCGTTCTCTTTCAACTAGGAAGCAAGTTAGGAATTACAAATTAAATCTAATTCAACTAAGAGAATTCAACGTCTACAACAAAGGAGAGCTATTCAATTTCAGAATACAGCTCCTAGAACTCAAGACTAGCCTCCTTTTTGTAAGTTCAGTTATCATTTAGACCTAAGCGATATTAGAATTGTGACTAAATAACTGGATGTAGAATATCGCCTAATGTAAATCTATTCCTATCCTTTTTGTTAAAACTGAATTGATTGAGACTATGATTCTTATCATGATAAGTTGTGATCATGTTGTATGTAATTTGATGATAAAAGTTAAATGCTTTGGATCCATATGTTGTATAATTTGCCAATGACATATATGTTGTGTAATTTAGCAATGACATATTATACTTTGGTAATGACATATCATGTTGAATAAATTGGAGATGACACATTATGTTGTATACTTTGGCGATGACATAAATTGGCGATGACATATTATAATTTGGCGATGGCATATCATATTGTGTAATTTGGCGATGACATACCATATTGTATAATTTGGCGATGACATTTCAAGTTGTATGATTTGGTAATAACACCTATATGTTGTATGACAATTTGGTAATTTTGATATGTTTATGCAAGTTCAACCATGATCACATATATGATCCAAAACTACATGCTAATATGATTAAGGCAACACTTAACCAATACAACATGTTAACTAAACTGATGGGTGGGGTAAGGTTAACTTGGACACTTAACCAATTTAACATGTTGACTAGGAAACCCTAGTAACGGGCGGTTGGTGTGCCAGTATAGGTTCCGACGGAGTACGGGCGTGCACGTACTCCGGAGTGGAAAAAGCAGGCAGTGGGTATCTGTAGTTATACACTATGCATCTTGAATCGTGTCGGGTTGCCACTATAGGATTTGATAAACCCCACGGTGGGACCAGCACATGTATCTACAATCGAGCGGGGCCGTAGGACACAAGTCGTAAATGCGAGCGATTAGGAGCCAATCAATGAAAAAGGATCACTGGTTTTGAAATCATGATGATGGTTGAAATATCTAGTAGGTGCAGAGAATATGGACATCAGTGCGATAGTATGATTAGTTTATCTTGCCTTGTTTATCTTACCTTATCCTATGTTACATTATTTCCTTGTTATTGTCCTGTGTCCAGCTTATTCAAGTCATGGTTGTCTTATCAGTTTACATGCTGAATAATCACTGGACTTACTAGACTTATGTCTGACCCATTTTCTTTCGCTCTCTCTTCTTCCGTCCGCCCCCCCTTAGGTACCTAGGGAGGGAATAGCTCAGCTTAATTTGGACCGTCCATCTTTCCAAACTTGAAGACTCTATGATGTATAGCTTGGAACCTCTTACCTTTGGCTATGGCTTTGGACACACTACTACTTGGGGATTTATGCAGTTTTATTTTGTTTTATGCTTCTTTATGTTATAATCAAGACAGAGATTTTGATGTAATGATTTGCAAGTTGGTTTGAAATAGTTTGCTATAATGTTTTGTTATGAACCATGTTTGAAATAAAGTTAGTTTTTCCACTGTTTATATATATATATGTCTTGTAAATTATCTGTGTCTTTTACCTATAACGCACCACCAAAGTTGCATTCTCTTTGTGAGTGACCTTAACGGAAGTGGGGTGTTTCACTAACATTGGTACATGGCTTTATAGAGTATTTTATTTGGAAAGCCGCTATGATTAAACTGTTTTTGGAGAAGTTAAATTCAGCTGAAGCATAGTTTCTAATATTGACAAAAAGGCTCAGCACATAGAAATCCTATTGCACCCTTCATACTTCTAAACTTAAGCCCTCAGCACCTATACATATGTATATTGCAACCCATTCTTATTTTTCCATAGATTTTGTCATGTATTATTATTATTTACAGCAGCCCATAAACTACAGTTTGTGGTTTCTTAAACACTTGCATATAGAATAATAGCATGGTCTGGGTTTATGTGAAAGAAAAGAAATAGGACTCATGTACTGAGATCAAACAACATGTATAAATCCATAAGAAAATTAGATGGAGAACATACTCCAGCATTGTATATTGAAAACATGTTCAATATAAAAAGTTTGGCTGCTTTTATTATATTTAGGACTTAATGCCATAGATTTTTGAGTGAGATTGCTCACCTAGATATCTTTCATCTATATTTAATCCTCTTTTCTCCGATTTAATTTCTTTTAGCTCAGCTTCCTTCTTGCTTGCATATTGTTGTCATTTTACCTTGTCTCTTGTTATTATTTATGTTGAGAAGAATGCCAACCCCTTCCTATTGTAGCATAGTTTATTTATAACTAAATTTCTAGGGTTTTAGCTGGTCGGTATTACCCATTTTACCCTAGTAGATTGCATTCCTGTCCACCAGAAATTACTATTTTCATCTTTTAAAATTTTGAAATGCATGAGTAGGCCGGGGCATTGTCTCTTACAGGAAAATGATTCCTTTTCTATTCCATTTCTAGGAATTTATATAAAGTAGACAGTGACATGGCGCAAAGGAAATAAAATACAAGTAAACTAGCTAAACCTGTGAATAGGAGTTGCATATCCATTAAAACATATATTGGTATGAATATTCCTATATAAACCATTTTATTAAGTTCTATTACAACTAACCTCATACACAAACATGTCTTACAGATTTGAATATGCATATATATAATTATCTCTTATATTTTAGCATATGTACCTCATTCATACTTTGAACACATTAACATTATCGTGAGATATGCCTAATTCATATGTTGATTTTTATATACTTTTACTCTCACTCTTGCATCACTTGGTTTCACACATATGTACATAGATTTTATATTCAAAAGCTACTATACTTTTGGATACACTTTATACCTTTATATCATGCACATTTATTCACTCATACATATATTTTAGTGTGGTTATTCTTTTAATTTATAAAATTAGATTTTATGAAAATCTTTAGTCCTTACAGAATTAGATATAATAAATTGAAACGAATGGTAACCATTGAACTTGTGTTATAATCAATTCTTTTCTATAGCATGAATAATTTACCAATTAATTAAGAAGTTAAATGTTATTAGAATAAGCAATTAAATAATACACAGGTATTAGAATGGATAATGAAAGTGAAAAAAAATGACTGTGTATAAATATAAATAAAATTTAAGTTATGTAATAAATGATATATATTTAGTTATGTTATGAAATTGAATTTAAATAAGTAACATGATTAAACTAAATCAATGAAAAATTAATTAAGCGAATTGTTCGGTAATGAAACACCCCACCTCCGTTAAGGTCACTCACAAAGGGAATGCCTTAACTTCGATGGAGCGCTTTAGGTAAAAATGCAGATAAATTACAAGACAGACAAATAAAGCAGCGGAAAATAAAGTCATTTTATAAACAACTTAAATCAGTCAAGCTTTTACAACAATTACCTCAATCATACATAAAAAGTATTACATAAAACTTCTGTCTTGATTCAAAAACTTCCAGGTATATAAGAAGCACAAAATGAAAATGATATTCCCCAATATAGCATGAGCCAGCCATAGCAGTGGAACAAGCGAGAAGTACATCGACTATCATCGAGCTTTGAAAGAAAACTGAGCTAAGTGGTAACATTTCCTCCCTGTGAATCTGGAGGGGGAAATGGAAGAAAAGAGGCGAAACAAAATTAGGTCAGACATAAGTCTGGTAAGTCCAGCGACTTTCAGCATATAAACAGGCAAAAGCATCATGACATGAATAAACTGAATATAAGACAATACCGTGATAACAGGCATAACATGATAACATAAGATAAGCATAAGGTATGATAAGGCAAGATAACTGAATGCGCTTCTACTCTTTCTCTGCTTCGCTACTACCTTTTTATTATGATTTTTATATATATCTCTGCACCTCATAACTAGTGTCCCAACTAGTAATCTGTATAAAATGATAATATGATCACGTGATCCCAATCCCTGAAATTTTGGTAGCCTTCAGGTGCACATCTATTATGAGGATTCCACCTCAATCTGCCTAATTGCCATGAATGTGTTAGATGTACCCTTACTACCCTATCGATCGGCTCCCTACTGTATTAACTTTTCTTGTGTCTGTGTCAATTGGCCCTCTCTTGCGTGTAGATACCCTATGCTGGCCCCACCATAAGGTGTATCAGTCCTTATGATAGCGACCCGACACGATTCAAGATGCACAGTGTATTACTACTGGTACCCAGTGCTTGCTTTTTCCCACTCCGGAGTACATGCACGTCCGTAAACCGTCGAAACCTACACTGATGTACCCCCTGCCGTTGTTTTGACCGCTTATAATAAACCCAGTAATCGTGCCCCACCCTGCCTAGTTTCAGCGTACTTTGATACATCTATGTGGGTTACTGCTGAAATGGATCCCCGTTACTAGGATTTCTTATTGGTTAAGTTTGTGGGCTTATATAAACAAATATTACCCACCTACATGAGATGTACTTAACCCTCCCACCGATTCTAGCATGTTTACTTAACGGTTAAGTTTGTGGGCCTATATGTACTAATATTACCCACCTACACGAGATGTACTTAACTCTCCCATCGATTCAAGCATGTTTATTTAATGGTTAAGTTTGTAGGCCTATATATACAAATATTACCCACCAACCCGATATGTACTTAACCCTCCCGCACATTATGTCGTATTGGTTAAGTGTTGTCCATTCATGTTAACTTAACCCACTCATTCATCATGTCATGTTGGTTAAGTGTTTCCTATTAACTTAACCCTCCTCACTTATCATGTTGGATGGGTTAAGTGTTTACTATTAACTTAACCCTAGTCATTTATCTTGTTCATTAGCATTAATCGATTTATTAATGCACCAACCTCTCACATTAGATATGTGTTGTGGCGGTTACTGGATGGGCCGGGCGGTTCCAGGCTGTTTTACACCACAACTCAATCTAACCTCGGGTTTTTCTTAGGCATGATGCACTAACCTCTCACATTAGATAGGTGTTGTTGTGGTTACTGGATGTGCTGGGCGGTTCCGGGCAGTTTTACACCACAACTCAATCTAACCTCGGGTTAGGCACATTCGTCTTTTCACTAATTTACATATTTATAGTTTATGTGTAAATTATTCACAATTTTCAGATTATGATACATTTTCCATAAATGTCCAAGTCTAGATTTATATGCTAATTATCCCTACCAGTCATATTCCAATTCTCAAGTTATGCCCAACAAAGCTAATTGCAAGTTATGGCACCCAAATTCAATTTCCAGTTATTACCCAAAATAGGCTATACCTAATCTTCCCAAGTTTGTAATAATAGACATGCGCTAAAATTACAATATTCATTATACTTAGCGTCCCAAATCAATAGTTAGGACAAATCTAGATTTAATGTTCCAATTAACATTTTACGCCCAAAACTTGATTTATATGCCAATTTCATACTTTCTCGTTCATGCCAATTCTAGGTTCAATATGTCAAATTACATATTCGTGTCAAATTACCCCAAATTGCATCTTAATAGTCATGCCATACTACATGTTCCAAATTATGCCAAATAATGTCAATTTCATGTTATACCCAATTACCCCTGCATTCATAACGTACGTATTTCGAGTTTCAGTCTAGATTCGAGGTTAATCTAGATTCATAAAATAAAAGGGGAAGAAAGAGGGACATAAACGAGAGTAGGCATAAAACAGGCAACAAAAATGGTAGATCTGTCAACTATAATATTATGGACCTAAGAGGATTACATATCTGTTAGAGTTGAGGTGTAACAAAGATAGATCTGAAACAAACTGACAGAAATAACCTCATAGACATATAGATTTGATATAAATAATATCATGAACCTAAAAGGATTATATATCAGATGTCCAACAAAGATAGGCATTATTGAATAATAACTTCCTAGGCAAGTAAATCATTGACTTAATACAAAGATAAGAATTAATCTGAAAGATTTGTCTTATCATCAAGCATGGACTTAGATCCATTTCATTACATGCCAAAATCACTATTAGGTGTTTAAATCTGAAAATAACTTGAACCTACATGTTTACAGTTTGATTTTCGCTCCAAGCCCCAAGTCATATGTCCAATATACTTTATGCCTCAAATCTCAAGTCATATGTTCGATACACTTTATGTTTCGAATACAACATGGGTTATGTCCTCAAATCAGTTACAACTCAATTATGCCCAATTATACACAATTTAATACTTCTCCCAATTTTTAGCGCTGGTCATGTCCAAATCATATATTATGCCCAATTTTATTTCCAACGAATGTTCATCTCTTATGAGATCTGGCTCAGGCTCGCAGTAGCCTAGCTATAAAAACAAAAAGGGAAGAAGGAAAGAAGAGACAAAGATTGTACATAATATTATCAATGAGATAGATCCAATGGATATAGAAAGACAGATAGAAATAGGCATAATCTCAGATTCAGATTTATTACAATGTCAGAATCACAATTAATTTTTGTTTCTGAAAGTAACATGAACTTACAAACAAAAGAACGGTCTTGTTTTCTGGGATCTGTTTTCTGAAACTGTAAAGCTATCCCTTGACATAGATTATCGATTCTCTAATTTAGATTTGATTCTTAGAAAATAGTTGTTGAAGTCGTTGAATTAGCCTTTGAATCTCTACTTGAATTCTAAACTTGATTTCTTGAAGAACTTGAGCATCATAACCCCGTCTTTGATTTATTTTGATATGAATTAGGGTAGAGTATAAGCGTAATGAAGTTGTGTAGAGGAAACTGTAGCCTTATGGGTGTTTATATAGCACAGGGATCAACGAATCTGGTCAAAACGGGCGTCCAAATGCAGAAAAACGAATCTGTCCTCAGATCTGGAAATAGGGGGGAGGTCGACCCCATGGTCGACCTATGTGACCAGGTCAACCCCCTGGTCAACCTGGGTCCTGGGCTGGAAATTTCCCGCCCAGCCCGGGTGTGTGATTTGAATTTCGAATTTGAACTATTTTAATTTACTTTAAATTCCTGAAACTTCTAAGTGCCATAACTTCTTCATACAGAGTCCTATATACGCAAACTCGGACTCTATCTCAAGCAGAATTCCGAGACGAACGCAATGGAGTAACCCGTTTCCCTTAATTCTTCTTCTAAAAATTAAGTATACTTTAATTTGTTAGTTTGACGTTCACAGAAAATACGGGGTGTTACATTCTCCCCTCCTTAAAGGATTTCGTCCCCGAAATCTCTAAGTCAAGAAGAATGCATATCCTAACATCCAACATCCGTCTACTCAACCATTCAATCATGGGTGCCCATTGTCCTTAAAAATATTTCTAATGCCATATGAACATATGCAGTGTGTGTGTATATGTCCTTATCTAATGCAAAATCAGGCGGTCTACTGATTCAGTTGACCTCCTTAATGCGAATTATGTCAGTGCCATGAGTCCATCATATATGCAATTATTCCTAACCGTACTTTATAATTTCTACATGAGTGCTTGATCATTCATACAAATGCAACATCCATATGATAACACAGCAAGTTTCAATCCATATATATAAAAGTTCACTCATGCATATGCAATATGAAAGTGACTGAGCCGATCTAGTGCCTAATGTGTGTATATGCATCCACGAGCAATCACTAGCAAACACTTGCAACCACTTGCATCCACCAAACATAAAATGTCTCAAACACATGTTTACATCCATTGGCTTCTACCTAAGGATTGAGGACATGACCGAGAGGATATACTTAAAAAATAAAGACTAACATGCAAATAAACTTTACAGAAAAAGAGGAATCAAGGATGTACCCTTAAAAAGGGTATGATGCGTGTATCTAGTCTTCAGTCTTCCAAGTCGCGTCTTCTTGAGCTTCACTCCACTGTACCTTAACTAATTTAACTTCGCGATTGCAAAGCTTCTTGATCTCCATTTCCAAAACTCACTAGTATAGATAGGACCTCGATCACTTACTATGCTAGAGGGTATCCAATGTAGTCGAACTATCTTCCCAAGATAAACAGGTGTTAACCATGATACCAAGTGTATATACTAAGATGATTAGAGGTCTCTCCTCTATTTACCTTATCCATCATGTCACAAATCTGAGGGTCTAAAGCTAAAGGTTTCTATGTACTTTTCACCTCTCTTAAGGTCAGTCTTACTTAGGGCGCCTGCCACAACCAATTATTTCTCACACATACCATCCTAGTCGAACTAGACATCCCTCAAGTACATGCCCCAAAGGCCTGAACCAATATCAGACAAGCACCCAAGGAATACCTCCTCCGAATTTGGATGATTTATGTGAGATGATACTAGCAAAACAACCAAACAATTGAGCACTTAACCGACTCTGGCTACCATCGCCAATCTTGCTCCAAAACTATCGTTGATTGCATAACTGGCTTTTTATTGTCAACTAGATATATGCGGAAGTCTATCTCCAGTTTTAGGGGGAAATCTTCTAACCTAATCAAAACATCCGTGTACTCATGGACTATTCTAATGGATCACAAATCGTCGATAGATGCATCAAGTGATTCTAGGTAGCTAAGCCTAACTGATCTCCTTGGGATCGCATGAAATCTCGAGGGTATTCCCGAGGCAAGTAAAAAGTCTAACTACCCTCCTTTCACAATTACTAGCTAACCAACCTATGCCTAGAATCAACTCATAGCCCATGGAACCAAAAAAAACATAAGCATTACACTTAGACTCAATACTTAATATAGTTGTTCTCAAATCCTTACAAACCAAAGATAAATGAGCCGAACCACCAATTGGGTTTGAGACAATAATGGGATCCTCTACTATACAAGTACTAAGTTGCAGAGACTAAACTATGGAAGCAGATATAAATGAATGTGAAGCGCTAAAATCAAAAAAGTACTAATAGGATGATCAAAAAGGAAAAACTAAACTCTTTCAACAGAAACCTTACTACCTTTCTCTCAGGTACGCTGGCGGTGAGGGCATGCATTTGCCCTCTTGAAAATCCTGTCATTTGTTCTTTCCCTTATCCTTAATTATACGACCTGTTATACCATAATAAAGATACTTCCTCTTGTCTTAGGTTTTACTATTCTTTCCTCCCCTCTTGTCATGTGATTCTTCCACTTACACCTCTTTCTTTTTACCTCCCTTGTGAACCAAGTCTATATCCATGAGTTCCTTATCCTTGGGTTGTGCTACTTAGCAAAACCCCCTCATTCTCATCTTGTCCATCCTTTTGTAACTTGTTGACAAGTCTCTTGAAAGCAGCCTCCACCGCATGGAAAATCCTACAAAGCTCGAAAGAAAATTAGCCGTAGGTGAAACTACTACGGTTATAGATGGAAGTTGGGCGCGTGCTTTCCCTTTGACAAGTGTCGTAGTCTCATCAAGCCTACGGAACCATGATGCGATAAGGTTACCTCCTAGAAAGCTAGGAGCCCCGGAGACTCAGAAAGAAGGAAACAAGGATTCAAAAAGAGGATCAAAATATATTGCATATGGCTTTGGGGAATATGCCTTTAAAACATAACTTTTCTATTGAAAATGCTTCTTTTAAAACTGTTTTGAAAATAAATTTTCAAATCTTTTATCTGATCCAATAACCTTCAGCTTTGATACCAAGTGAAACTCCCCACCTCCGTTAAGGTCACTCACAAAGGGAATGCCTTAACTTCGGTGGAGCGCTTTACGTAAAAGATGCAGATAAATTACAAGACAGACAAATAAAGCAGTGGAAAATAAAGTCATTTTATAAACAACTTAATTCAGTAAAGCTTTTACAACAATTTCCTCAATCATACTTAAAAAGTATTACATAAAACTTCTGTTTTGATTCAAAAACTTCCAAGTATATAAGAAGCACAAAATGATAATGATATTCCCCAATAAAGCATGAGCCAGCCATAGCAGTGGAAAAAGAGAGAAGTATATCGACTATCTTCGAGCTTTGGAAGAAAACTGAGCTAAGTGGTAACATTTCCTACCTATGAACCTGGGGGGAGGGGGAACGGAAGAAAAGAGGCGAAACCAAACTAGGTCAGACATATGTCTGGTAAGTCCAGTGACTTTCAGCATAGAAACAGGAAAAAGCATCATGAAATGAATAAACTGAATATAAGACAATACCGTGATAACAGGGATAACATAATAACATAAGATAAGCATAAGGTATGATAATGCAAGATAACTGAATGCGCTTCTACTCTTTCTCTGCTTCGCTACTACCTTGTTATTATGATTTTTATATATTCTCTACACCTCCTAACTAGTGTCCCAACTAGTAATCTTTATAAAATGATAATATGATCACGTGATCCCAATCCCCGAAATTTTGGTAGCCTTCAGGTGTACATCTATTATGAGGATTCCACCTCAATCAACCTAATTGCCATGAATGTGTTAGATGTACCCTTACTACCCTATCGATCGGCTCCCTACTGTATTAACTTTTCTTGTGTCTGTGTCAATCGACCCTCTCTTGCGTGTAGATACCCTATGCTGGCCCCACCATAAGGTGTATCAGTCCTTATGATAGCGACTCGACACGATTCAAGATGCACAGTGTATAACTACTGGTACCCAGTGCCTGCTTTTTCCCACTTCGGAGTACGAGCACGCCCGTAAACTGTCGGAACCTACACTGACGTACCCCCTGCCGCTGTTTTGACCGCTTATAATCAGCCCATTAATCGTGCCCCACCCTGCCTAGTTTCAGGGTACCATGATACATCTATGTGGGTTACTGCTGAAATGGGTCCCCCATTACTAGGGTTTCTTATTGGTTAAGTTTGTGGGCTTATATAAACAAATATTACCCACCTACATGAGATGTACTTAACCCTCCCACCGATTCTAGCATGTTTACTTAACGGTTAAGTTTGTGGGCCTATATGTACTAATATTACCCACCTACACGAGATATACTTAACCCTCCCATCGATTCAAGCATGTTTATTTAACGGTTAAGTTTGTGGGCCTATATATACAAATATTACCAACCAACCCGATATGTACTTAACCCTCCCGCACATTATGTCGTATTGGTTAAGTGTTGTCCATTCATGTTAACTTAACCCACTCATTCATCATGTCATGTTGGTTAAGTGTTTCCTATTAACTTAACCCTCCTCACTTATCATGTTGGATGGGTTAAGTGTCTCCTATTAACTTAACCCTACTCATTTATCTTGTTCATTAGTATTAATCGATTTATTAATGTATCAACCTCTCACATTAGATATGTATTGTTGTGGTTACTGGATGTGCCGGGCGGTTCCAGGCAATTTTACACCACAACTCAATCTAACCTCGGGTTTTTCCTGGGCATGATGCACTAACCTCTCACATTAGATAGGTGTTGTTGTGGTTACTGGATGTGCCGGGCGGTTCCGGGAAGTTTTACACCACAACTCAATCTAACCTTGGGTTATGCACATTCGTCTTTTCACTAATTTACATATTTACAGTTTATATGTAAATTATTCACAATTATTGTCAATTTCAGATTATGACACATTTTCCATAAATGTCCAAGTCTAGATTTATATGCTAATTATCACAACCAGTCATATTTCAATTCTCAAGTTTTGCCCAACAAAGCTAATTGCAAGTTATGTCCCTCAAATTCAATTTTCAGTTATTACACAAAGTAGGCTACACCTAATCTTCCCAAGTTTGTAATAATAAACATGCCCCAAAATTACAATATTCATTATGCTTGGCATCCCAAATCAATAGTTGGGCCAAATCTAGATTTAATGTTCCAATTTACATTTTACGCCCAAAACTTGATTTATATGCCAATTTCATACTTTGTCGTTCATGCCAATTCTAGGTTCAATATGTCAAATTACATATTCGTGTCAAATTACCCAAAATTGCATCTTAACAGCCATGCCATACTACATGTTCCAAATTATGCCAAATAATGTCAATTTCATGTTATACCCAATTACCCCCGCATTCGTAACGTACGTATTACGAGTTACAGTCTAGATTCGAGTTTAATCTAGATTCATAAAATAAAAGGGGAAGAAAGAGGAACATAAACGAGAGTAGGCATAAAATAGGCATTAAAAATGGTAGATCTGTCAACTATAATATTATGGACCTAAGAGGATTACAGATCTGTTAGAGTTGAGGTGTAACAAAGATAGATCTGAAACAAACTGACAGAAATAACCTCATAGACATATAGATTTGATATAAATAATATCATGAACCTAAAAGGATTATATATCAGATGTCCAACAAAGGTAGGCATGATTGAATAATAACTTCCTAGGCATGTAAATCATTGACTCAATAGAAAGATAGGAATTAATCTGAAAGATTTGTCTTATAATCAAGCATGGACTTAGATCCATTTCATTACATGCCAAAATCACTATTAGGTGTTTAAATCTGAAAATAACTTGAACCTACATGTTTACAGTTCGATTTACGCTCCAAGCCCCAAGTCATATGTCCAATATACTTTATGCCCCAAATCTCAAGTCAAATGTTTGATACACTTTATGTTTTTAATACAACATGTTTTATGTCCTCAAATTAGTTACAACTCAATTATGCCCAATTATACACAATTTAATACTTTTCCCAACTTTTAGCGTTGGTCATGTCCATATCATATATTATGCCCAATTTTATTTCCAACGAACGTTCATCTCTTATGAGATCTGGCTCAGGCTCGCAGTAGCCTGGCTATAAAAACAAAAAGGGAAGAAGGAAAGAAGAGACAAAGAATGGACATAATATTATCAATGAGATAGATCCAATGGATATAGAAAGACAGATAGAAATAGGCATAATCTCAGATTCAGATTTATTACAATGTCAGAATCACAATTAACTTTTATTTCTGAAAGTAACATGAACATACAAACAAAAGAAAGGTCTTGTTTTCTAGGATCTATTTTCTGAAACTGAAAAGCTATCCCTTGACGTAGATTATCGATTCTCTAATTTAGATTTGATTTTTAGAAAATAGTTGTTGAAGTCGTTGAATTAGCCTTTGAATCTCTACTTGAATTCTAAACTTGATTTCTTGAAGAACTTGAGTAGCACAACCCCGTCTTTGATTTATTTTGATATGAATTAGGGTAGAGTATAAGCGTAATGAAGTTGTGTAGAGAAAAATGTAGCCTTAGGGGTGTTTATATGGCATAGGGATCAACGAATCTGGTCAGAACGGGCGTCCAAATGCAGAAAAACGAATATGTCCTCGGGTCTGGAAATAGGGGGAGGTCGACCCCATGGTCGACCCATGTGACCAGGTCGACCCCTAGGTCGACCCCCTGGTCGAACTGGGTCCTGGGCGGGAAATTTCCCGCCCAGCCCAGGTGTGTGGTTTGAATTTCGAATTTGAAATGTTTTAATTTATTTTAAATTCCTGAAACTTCTGAGTGCCATAACTTCTTCATACGGAGTCCGATTTATGCAAACTCAGACTCTATCTCAAGCAGAATTCCGAGACGAACGTAATGGCATAACTCATTTCCCTTAGTTCTTCTTCTAAAAGTTAAGTATACTTTAATTTCTTAGTTTGACGTTCACAGAAAATTTGGGGTGTTATAGGTAATAAATTAAATTGTCGGCTTATGAAAATGAACAAAACATAAATCACGACTATGAACAATGTATACTTAATTTGTTATGAAATTGATTTCGACTTAGTAAGGCAGATAAACTGAATCAATGAAATAAGTTAATAAAGTAAATTGTGTGGTTATGAGTTAAATGTATTAATATTAATGTCTGGTTTTGTGAAAGCATAAGAGAATAGGTTTATAATTTATAAACTTAACGAATGCTAAACGAATTAAAGTTTAAATAAATGTATAAGATCCAAAATAAGTCAGAATTATTGGAAATAAGAATCTTTTGGATATATTGGAATATATTTTTCTAATGAAAGAGAAAATTTTAAATTTCGACTTGTAGATTTTAAGATATGTGTAATTCAAACTTTTAGAAAAATCGCGGTTCAGTAATTCACGATTCAAAACTAAAGTATTAATGAAATTAGTTATGTAAACTAATGAACGAATCAAGTTGAATAATAAATTATATGGCTAAACATATATAAATTAACAGCTTTCTTACTGTGCCTTTTCGAGGATGAAAAGTTTTAAGTGGGGGAGAATGTAACATCCCAAGATTTTGCGATAATTTAAAATATTATATTTAATGTGTTTTTGAACAAAATTTGTTTCAAATATTAAAATTTACCATTTATGTTTGATAGATTACTTATGTTGAAATTAAAGATTTATATTGAATTAACAATATAAAATAAATTAACCAATTTTGAGATTTGTTTTATATTGATAATTCTAATTTATTGGATAGAGTAATATGTAGATCCATTTGATCGTGTAATGAATTTCAAATCAGTTATAACAGTAATAGCCTGCATTGATTGAAAATGTAACTATGATTGGTTTATGTTGTTAAGTATTGAGAGTTGAGATTTAATATTAAATTATTTATATTAAATTGGGTTAATAAGTTTATAATTTAATTTTTACGATTTGATTGCGAGATTATATAGTGGAAATTTAAGTAAATTGTTTAAGTAATTAAGCTTAATTTATTTTGATAATTTTAACTTCTATTAGTTATAGTTAAATTAGTGATTTTGTTTATATTGGTTAACATTAAAAGTTAGAATTTATAATTAATATATTTAGTGAAATTGATTAGTGTAATTAATAAATTGAAATAAAAGTTGAATTATTGTAAATAATGAAAATTGAGTTAACAATAAATGATAGTTGATTTATAAGTTATAGTAATTTTATTTTGATTTGAATAGAATTATAAACCGTGGAATTTAATTTAAAGGTGAATAAACAAAGAATAAATATTTGATTATATTAATGAACTGGTTAAAATTATCATTTTGCAAATAATCTCAGAATTCGATGAAATTAATTTTATGCGATCCAGGATTGTAAATTATTATATGATATAAAATTTCATAGCCATCGAAATTATAGTTTGATCGTAAGGAATTAAAACGTGTATAAATTTGTATGTACAATTTAATTAAATAATCGAGTTTTAGAAGAAACCACTAGAGACTTTGCAATTGAGCTTTGAAACCTATTTTATTGCGTTCAGAAGGCGTCAAAACCTATTGTTAGGCTGTAAGCAGGCCTAATTTGGACACAGGTCCGTTTTGGACTTTAAATACATGCAAACCAATAAATATTATTATTTTATTTCTAAACCCTTTTTAGTTCATTTTAAATTTTCAATGGCCATCATCAATTTGTTTTCTCCCCTCGATCCCTCTCGGTCGTTCACCGATTGCAAAATTTTCAGTGGCTTTGTATGATAGGGTGAGGTAGTTTATTTAATCATTTATTATAATTTGAATTTCAAATGATAAAACTTGTATAACTTTCACATACGACTTCAGTTTGATGTGGGGTCGGATCCGGTTGGATCGTATCGAAATTCTAGACAACTTGGTGCTGTTGTGGACTTATTCCGAGACTATTGATTTTTGGGCTAAAATTTGGATTTCAATTTCATTTGAAACCATGGTGAGTGATTAAAACCACTCACACCTAACTGAAATATTTGAATGTTAGTTAAATTAAATTTATGTTATGTTTTGATTGTATTGTTTGTTGTTTTATTGTTTAAACTGCTTATTTGTGTTAATCGGCATAGACAGTATAATTTAATTTAATTGTTGTTATAAATTGTACAGTTAGAATTTAATTTGTAGTTTAAAACCTTATACCTGATGACTAGTAACTGATTTATATTGGATTATTTTGATGTGTTGATTTTGATGGACGCCTTGAATTTATATATTTAATGTATTGATATGTAATTCATCTTGTTATCGACATTGTTTATATATGTTTTTGATTTTTGTTGATTAATCCCAACATTACCCTAGATGTTGCGAGCATCAAATAAACCCGGGATTAATCATTGAAATGAATTAAGAACATAGGTTGAAATGATAAATACCCATGATCCTGATTTGGATAGAAATGATATATATCCTTTCCCAAAATACTAAAATTAAATTTTAAGTATTACTTGGCCATAGGATAGAAAAATTATATACGGACACTGGTTGGTTAAATAAAATTTCTTTTTAACCATGACTCTTGAAATATTGTTTAATGACATTATAGAAATTGTTTTATAATTCGATTTCTTTTGAACTTGAAGGTTAGATTTTGAAATATAAAAGCTAAAGAAAATTTTTGATGTTGTAAATTGAAGTTAAAATGAATTGAATATAAATCGAATTTATCATAATTGAATTCATTATCCAACTTTGAAATTTTCTTTAAATTTACTTGATTTAAAGTTTTATTTAAATTGTGAACTTGAGATTTTGTAAGTTAAAATAATTCAAAGTGAGAATTATAATTGAAATTTCAAATATTTGATTTGAATTGTTAAATTGAATTGTTTGAATCGAACTATTGAATCAAATTGGAATAAAATTGGGAAGTTGAGCCCTTTTGAATGGAGATATCGAAATTTAGTCGAATTGATTTGAAACTAGAATATGATTTCTAGTTTGTTAATTTTTTTTAAAATGATTCTAATTCCAACTATAGTATTTAAACCATTTTAATAATAATTATTTTTCTTTATAAATTATTTACCTTATAACTATTTTATTTATATTTATTATTTTAAATAAACCGTTTTAATAATTAACTGTTTATTTTATGAACTATTTTAATATTTTAACTATAGATTTTACTAAATCTGAAAATTTTATTTTAAATACAAATTATTAATTTTCAAACCTTTTTAATTATATTTTAAACTATTTTAAATATATTTTAACTATTTTTATATTCAAATTATTTTAAAGTTGGAATTATTTCAAGATTTTAAGTTGGTTTTAAATGGATATTTTAATATGAAATACTCTATCTCGACTATTGAAACAAGTTTAAAGCAAAATATTATATTTTGATGTTAAATATGAACTTCTTTGAAATGTAAAAGAACTGACCAATGTGAAAAATGTAACCGTTTGGATGTTAAAGAGACCGGGATTGGATATTGTCATACTCTCTACCAATACCAAAAACCATTTTAATAACTGTGTATGCGGTGGAGTTCCAGAATGAAGTAGGATGATTTGGAAGCGATTACTGAATTTAAAGAAGGAAAATGATGATGGATGTCCTTGACCTTCGGGTCATAATTAAAATAACTAAAACAGGGCTATACCACCAAGTGGGGTTAGCTACCTCCATCGACAACACTTCTTCCTTTATTACTGTAGTCCCTCGGTTTGATTGATTTGATGCGCATCCGTGATTTGGGAGTGTTGTTCGAGGTGGGCTGTAGTCGCGGCTATGCATTATCTCCCGTACGGGCGTGCAACTAGCATATTCCTACTCTGGGCATTTGTAACACCCCGTAATTTTCAATATTAATATTCACAAATTAAAGAATAACTCATCTCAGATGTGAGAATTAAGGGAAACGGGTTGCGCCATTGTGTTCGTCTCGGAATTCTAGTTGAGATAGAGTCCGAGTTTGCGTGAATTGGACTTCGTATGAAGAAGTTATGGCCATCGGAAGTTTCAGAAAAATTTAAACAGATTTTAAAAATTCAAATTTCAGAGTCAGAATGGGTCAGGAGGGAAATTTCCCGCCAGGGCCAGGTCGACCATAGGTTCGACCTACCCTCACCAGGTCGACCATAGGGTCGACCTGGGGGTCGTCCTGCCCCCCCCCCCCCCCGGCAGAATTGATTGATGACCTGTTTATGACTGTATGCTGAGTAATTAGGGTTTCTGATCTGCTCTGATTGGCTGAGATTAATTCTGGGTTGATCGGATGGCCTAAATTAATTCTAAACTCTATAAAAACACATGTAGACTCAAACCCTAAAATCAAATAAAAATTAGATTCATGGCCTCCATGCCGTCGCCTTGCAACCTAGAATAGCCGCCACCAATTAGAGAGGAAGAAAGCTAATCAAATTCAATTCTAATCTAAACCGCAACAACGAATCTACTTCAAAGGAAAACTAATTCAACTTCATAAATCAGATTTCAGAACTCAAGACCTTCTTTGAGTTATGAGTTCGATTTCTTTAATAAAATAATTAACAATTTATTTGGATTAAGATATGATGTGGATTATATGGCTATGTTGTGAATTATTGACCGCATGTTATTATTTATGTTGTAAATTCTATGATGCTATCATGTATGTTGTAAAGTTACGATGTTATCATCTATGTTGTAATTTTATGATTGGCTTATGTATAATAAATTCATAATGATGTTTCATATGCTAGTTTGGTTATGTTGTTGGAACTAATTCATATGTTAAATCATATGTATGTATTTATGCAAGTCTAGATGTTAATTTAGATCTGGATCATATGCAAGTTAATGAAATTATGAACAACTTTACATGTTTCATGACCCCTATTTTATGTGTGTAAATTGGATCTAAAGTTAGGCTATGACATGTGTGAGTTATGTGCTAGTATACAAAATTATACCTGCTAGTTTACATGTTTAGATGCAAGTTTACACCATCGTTTATGTTGCATAAATCACATATGCAAGTATATATACATGTTTGGAGTATGAATCCTGCCTATGCAAGTTTACACCTTAAGATTAGATCTATGACATACATGGTTTATGCAAGTTCGTGACTATTACCTAAACAAGTTTACACCTTTAGATTTAGATCTATGACATATGTAGTTTTATGCAAGTTGTAACTTTGGCCTATGCAAGTTTTAGATGTAGAACCTCATTCACACATGCAAGTTCACCCCTTATGTTTAGATCTAGTTTTATCTATATGTATGTTGTGATGTTTTCTCTTTATTCCATAAGTTAGACTATTCGAGTCTAACGTATATTTTACGTTAAACGAACGAACGTACAACGTGGGGGCAATGGGATAATATTAAAAGATTTAATATTGAGAATTGGCATAAATGCCTTAAATGGCATAAAATAAATTTGTGATGAAATTGGTATGATTTTGCATACCATAAATAGATGGACATAATTGAGTAAATTATGGCCATAGTTAAATTTGGAATTGATTGATAATTTGAATAGGGAAATTAATTCAAATTGGGGAATAATTAATTTTTTATAATTAATCGTCTAAGACACGAGGTTAGGCTATTTTGTGGTGTAAGACTACCCGGACCCGCCCGGCAAATCCAGCTGCCACAAATGCCAGTCTAATGTGGGAGGTCTTAGGCATAAATTAAATGCGTAACAGTTGTAAAGACACGAGGTTAGGCTCGTTTGTGGTGTAAGACTGCCCGGACCCGCCCGGCAAATCCAGCTGCCACAAATGGCAGTCTAATATGGGAGGTCTTTACAAGGTTACGGTGTTAATGAATTAAGAAACACTTAACCAGATAAACATGTAGTGGGACATGAGGGGGTTAAGTGGGTGCCTTGGGTGGCATGTGGAATTTAGTGGGTGCCTTTGGTAGCATTTGAAATACGATTAGAAACACTTAACCAAAATTGAAACATGTAAGTGAACATGGATAAGAAGAGGGTTAAGTGGGATGTACTAGAGGGGACCAAGCTTAGGTGGATAGCTTGTGTCAAGTAATGGGGGCCCGTTTCAACCAGTAACCCATAAGTATCTTTGTGGGCTCGACCCAAGTCGAGGACGGGACACACGTGCTGGGCTTGACTATAAGAGGCCAAAACAGGTTAGCGGTGGCAACGCAAGTCCAACGGGTTCATGTGCGTGTGTGGGCCCGGGCTGGTAGGTAAGGCGTTGTTGCATCGTGTAGGTATATGCCGTGCATCATTGGTGGTATCGGGTTGCCACTTTGGGGAGTGATACACCCCATTGTGGGGCCAGCACGGGTATCTACGAGTTAGGGAGCCGATCGCATGGGGGTAATGGGTATACCTAGTGGAGATAGGGGCAGGCGGCACCTATGAAGGCAACTAGGGGTACACGAAACTACCGTTATCATTATTAAAGTCTTGTAGGAGGGATCAACTTTTAGGTTCTTTGGTGTGGTGAAGTGTAGTAATTATCTTATAGTGGTTTAGGTGCGCCTTTAACGTTATCTTTGTTCATCTTATTTCCTTGTTTACTCTATTATACCCAACTGTTCACAGTCATTTCCTTATTTTCCAACTTATTCCTTATCCTAGTTATTTTGGTAATTATATTGTTAAAGTTATCGCACTCGCCAGACTTTATGTCTGACCCCCTTTATTTCCACCTCTTTTCTTCCTTCCCCCCCCCAAGGTGCTCAGGGTGGAACTAGCACCAGTGGAGTTTGATTTTGGACAGCTGTATCTCTGCTTTTAGAAGTTGCTTGGATCGCTGAAGTAAAAGTTCAGGCTATCTTATTTATGGCTATTTTGTGTTGGGGTTATGTCTTTCAATTTATGTACTCAATTTAGTCAAGATGGATATTATGTACTTTGACTCTGGTTTTGATGATGTAATCAAACTTATGTTTTTACCGCTGCAATGAATAAAATTTTGAAGTTTTAAGTACTGTTTATATCTGTCTTGTTGTTAAGTTTCTGTTCTATGCACACTTAAAACGCTCCATAGAAGTTAATGCATTCCCTTTGTGAGTGACATTAATGGACGTGGGGTGTTACAGCATTCCTCGTGTGCCTTGTCATATTATCCTGATCGAGCCCCTTACGACTTTGATTTGTACCGTACCTATTGAGCGCCCTCTGATAGCTACTGGATTATGGTGGGCTTTACGGTATATATATAGACTACGGTATTATAAACGGTGTAAGGGTGATTAACATAGAAATGTGTTTATTTTATCTCTTATGTTTTATCTTTTGTAAATAAATAAATGATACTTTGGGTACTTTTGTGTGTTTTTACAGGATGTCAAGAAATGCCTCCTTCATTTCAAATTAAATGCCAACTACAGATAAAAAGCTACTTCCCCGTATTAAAGCCATCTCAATTACATAAGACGTTGTAGCTCACTGGTAAGTGCATGGAAATTTGTACTGGGAGACCTGAGTTCGATCCCCGTCGATCTCACTTTTTGCCAAAGAACAGAACGCGTTCACACTGCCCCTTTTGCTATGATGAATATATTAATTAGTTTTATATTATATATATACATATTCATGTGTATGTATGATATTCTCTAATAGACATTTCAGGAGTAGTCATGGAAATCAATTCAGAACATTCATTTTTCAATTTCCAATTAGAAGAATTTCTGATTGATTTATTGCCAAGAAAAGATCAATTTTGAAGATTTCATCCTTTGTTGCCTTTGGAGTTTGATGAGCATCCTTGTTTGGAATAATTAATCGCATGCAATCTAATTACCAATCAACTAGCCATACAGAGGATTTGGAAGATATTCACCAAGATATTCATCAGATATTCTTAAAAGAATTATTTCCAAACAAGCCTAGTCAAGGAAGGCAAGAGATATGATATTACTTCTTGTGAAAAGAGACCCATTTATTCATAGACTTAATTAGGATTTTTCCTATCTCCTCTATAAATATATGTTGTAACCATTGTAAGACATTAATTCTTCTGTACTCTCTTTTAATTTTAATAAAGCTCTTCTTCGTTTAGTTTATTTGCTTTACTGTCATAACAATTTGTGTTCTACTCAATTAGTTTTGGTAGACAGAAATTGTTATTGTTATTTCTATTGCTTATTAGTGATTAGTCGTTTGATTAGTCAACGACAATCCTAATTTACTTTTTGTTGTCCTTCTTTTCCTGCAATTTTAATTTCTGTATTTTATTTCTGTTTTGCATTTTAGTTTCCAATTGATAATTGTGATTTGATCGTCGGTTCAATTAGATTTGTTCTGAATCGGATCGCAGTTTTAATTTTTATTGCTTTCAAAAACCAACCTTGAAAATCGTCTAACTCGCCCAAGAGATTAAATAAATAATTTGATTTTAATTTACCTCCCTGTGTTCGACCTGTATGCTACACACTTGTACGCTTGTAGTATTTAATTTAAAATTCGCGCTTTTCTGATTCATAGGGAAGCGACGATCAAGTTTTTGGCGCCGTTGCCGGGGAGGTAACAGTTAAATTTTATTACTTATTTAATTTCTGATTCGTGTTATTTTTTTATGTTTTTTATTTTTTCCTTTTGTGTTCTTGTATATATGGAAAAATAAAGAAAATCTTGATTGGTTAGATTTGACATTGTTCAATAATGTCGTAATCTACCTAATAAGAAAAAAATACTGCGATTTTCCTAGATTATATTTCCCCTTTCTTCCATTTATTTCTTCTCTTTCTACATATTTCTTTCTTTTTTTACAATTTTTCAAAAAAAAACCTGCCAACTTTTCCTTATTTCTGTCCATTTCTTTCCAATCTTCAAAAAAAAAATCAATTTTTTTCTTTAATTTCTTTCCATCTGTTCCTTCCTTCCTTGTACTTCTTTCCAATAGTTAATACATTAGTCCTCTTTCCTTTACACAAATTTCTTTTTATAAGAAAAAAAATCCTTTCCTAATTTTCTTCTTTCTTTATATTTCTCTGACATCCTATCTTGCCATACACCATCTTCATACCCCTATCATACCCGCAACACATACAGCCGAATTCAAATCCCTTCCCCACCTTATTACATACACAGCCTCTCCTCTTTTGATCATCACGCCCCAGTATACACAACCAAAATCACAAAAACTCACAACCCCTGTTCTTTCATCACAAGGCCGCACCAAAACCCCCACCTGATTCAAAAAACCTGACATCTTCACATAGTCCAAAGCATCATCACCATATCACTCAAACACCACACCTCAACCCTTTCGCAAACAGCCGATACCCAGATCCAAGTCCACTTCTACATCTCCTTGCTGTTAATCCCTATCTGAACGCTTTGTAATAGCCTACACAGATCCACCCAGGCACCTCAAAACTGTCACAACACTCCACCACGTCACGATCAACAAAGGCACTTCAGCCAACATAACTCTCCTACCTTACCCACGTTCAAGCTTTCAACAACCGTTCACCCACACCCATACCATACATCACCTTCATCTATAGACCTCCATACTCCCAACATCAGTCCCACCCTCAAAAACCCTCACGAGACACCACTCGTCCTACTAGGGACACCTAGAGGTTTAACGGCTAGTTGCATACACTCAATGCAATCGTGTTTCCTACGAAAGTGCGACCTATCTAGCTAGTTTTTCATTTTCTTTTTACTTGAGGACGAGTAAAAGATAAGTGTGGGGGTATTTGATTAACATAGAAATGTGTTTATTTTATGCTCTTATATTTTATCTTTTGTAAATAAATAAATGATACTTTGGGTACTTTTGTGTGTTTTTACAGGATGTCAAGAAATGCCCCCGTCGTTTCAAATTAAAGGCCAACTACAGATTAAAAGCTACTTCCCCGTATTAAAGCCATCTCAATTACAAAAGACGTTGTAGCTCACTGGTAAGTGCATGGAAATTTGTACTGGGAGACCTGAGTTCGATCCCCGTCGAGCTCACTTTTTGCCAAAGAACAGAACGCGTTCACACTGCCCCTTTGCTATGAAGAATATATTAATTAGTGTTATATTATATATATACATATTCATGTGTATGTATGATATTCACTAATAGACATTTCAGGAGTAGTCATGGAAATCAATTCAGAACATTCATTTTTCAATTTCCAATTAGAAGAATTTCTGATTGATTTATTGCCAAGAAAAGATCAATTTTGAAGATTTCATCCTTTGTTGCCTTTGGAGTTTGATGAGCATCCTTGTTTGGAATAATTAATCGCATGCAATCTAATTACCAATCAACTAGCTATACGAAGGATTTGGAAGATATTCACCAAGATATGCATCAGATATTCTTAAAAGAATTATTTCCAAACAAGCCTAGTCAAGGAAGGCAAGAGATATGATATTACTTCTTGGGAAAAGAGATCCATTTATTCATAGACTTAATTAGGATTTTTCCTATCTCCTCTATAAATATACGTTGTAACCATTGTAAGACATTAATTCTTCTGTACTCTCTTTTAGTTTTAATAAAGCTCTTCTTCGTTTAGTTTATTTGCTTTACTGTCATAACAATTTGTGTTCTACTCAATTAGTTTTGGTAGACAGAAATTGTTATTGTTATTTCTATTGCTTATTAGTGATTAGTCATTTGATTAGTTTCAACGACAATCCTAATTTACTTTTTGTTGTCCTTCTTTTCCTGCAATTTTAATTTCTGTATTTTATTTCTGTTTTACATTTTAGTTTCCAATTGATAATTGTGATTTGATCGTCGGTTCAATTATATTTGTTCTGAATCGGATCGCAGTTTCAATTTTTATTGCTTTCAAAAACCAACCTTGAAAATCGTCTAACTCGCCCAAGAGATTAAATAAATAATTTGATTTTAATTTACCTCCCTGTGTTCGACATGTATGCTACACACATGTACGCTTGCAGTATTTAATTTAAAATTCGCGCTTTTCTGATTCATAGGAAAGCGTCGATCAAAGGGTAAAAATGTAATCCCGCTTACATTATTTTAATATGTTATATTTAACCATAGACACTATTATAATAGCATATTGTATTATATAGTATTTAGTTTAACGGGTCCTTAGGAGATGGAAATACCCGTAACATCTCTTAAGTTATTGCTCTCATATTGTCACATGAATTTTATTTAACTGATATGAGAATATTTTAGTTCTGATCCAAGTGTTTTTTCTTTTCATTTGTGCTCGGGTCAGCCTGAGTTTTCCGTTATTGAAGACAACGTTATGAAGATGAAGATGGAGCTTGACAGGCGTATTATTATTATTATTCCGCTGCAAATATTGGTATGTTGTATAACAGTTAAGTCTGATAGTCGTTGTAAATGTATAATCAAATATATGTTTTTAATAGCTTCATAAACTGTTATTTATTTATTTACTATATTTTGTCCTTCCACTGTGAGATTCTGTATTTTTTTTCTTCTATCTTATTTTTCTTATATTAATCCCACTAACTATCTATATTTTTTATTTTTTTAAGTTGACATTGAGGAACATTGTCTACTTGAACAGTCAAAAATTTAGGTTGTTACATTGATGAGTTCACTTTCAGAAAGTTGAGATACTTTGATTGTTTCATTGAGTAATTCCAATGCTAATGGAGTTATCTCTTTGGTAACGGTATGAAGTAGCCTTTTGAATGAGGAACGAAGGAGAAAAGGGTCAGAATTGAAATCAGTTCAAGGTGAGACTATGGTAGCAAGAGACTCAAGGAAAGATACAAGTTGGAAGAATAATAGGACTAATGGTATAGGTGCTATCACTTGTCATTATTGTGGTAAGGAAGGCCACATACGCAAAAAATATTATGCCTATAAGAAGGATCGGAAGAAGGCTATGGATGGTTATAGTAGTAATGATGCACAAGTAGTTTTTGCTGAAGGTTCCATTAGTGATGCTTCTTGTGATGTCTTGTTTAGTGAAGTTACTCCTTAGAAGATGGATTCAGGAGCCAGTTTTCACATTTTTAAGGATGTGAGTTTTTCTTCTTATAAGAAGAATGTTGACATAATTAGAACTACCAATGGACTAGAGTTGTCGGTTTGTGGTATTGGATCTATCCGTCTT
The DNA here is from genome assembly GCA_030737875.1 of Allium sativum. Lineage (NCBI taxonomy): Eukaryota > Viridiplantae > Streptophyta > Magnoliopsida > Asparagales > Amaryllidaceae > Allium > Allium sativum. The sequence continues at coordinate 417,477,503 of CM060910.1, read as the reverse complement.
CGTATGCATGATGATGTGGTAAGGGAAGTCTCTGGATTTAGGCATGTATGCGTTAGTTCGCATAATCTTATTTCTATCGGTCCGCTGGATCGCCATGGTTGCACTTATGATACTCAATGTGGATTTTTGAGAGTGAAGAAGGGTGATCGTATTATGATGAGATGAATTTTGCAGGAAGGAAACCTTTGTAGATTGGTTGATTCTGTGGTTGACTATGGAAGGCGAATGACAGTTGAAGAACCTAGTATACAGCAAGGTAGAGAGATTAATTTGGTCATTGCTGATGTTTTAGACAAGGGCTTCATGTTGATGATGCTCGAGGGATCCAGGATGGTCAAGATAAGAGCTCAGGTCAAATGAGATACGGGTGTCGAGTTGGAAAATCCACAAAGACATAGCGGAAATCTTTGTGGTATTACAAGGATTTTTAAGACTGTTGGTTTCTGTGTGGTGCAGATCATGGTGGAAGATGCATCCCTTATAGGTAGTGAGTTGTGATTATAATGGTTTTAATTGAGAGTAGGTGGTTGTTGAAAGAGCTAGGTGACTTGTTTGTTGATTGTTGGAAGTTTGCTTGATGATGTGATTTCATATTAGGGTGTAGTGTTGTGATTTATGACATAAAATCACATGTATATTGAAGGTGATGATTCGTACTTTGTAGTTGAGAGGATAGTATGTGAACTGAAGTTCGGAGGAAGACTGTGCATCTGCTCAAAGAGTGATAGTTTTATGCTGAACTTCAGCTCAGACTCTGAGTTATTTATGTCAGAGGTCTGAGTTGTTAGGGTTTTGTAACCTAAGAGCTTAGAAAGATGTCTGACCATCCCGGTCAAACGTCTGAGGTGGGTTTCATGTTTTTGACTGGTTATTTGCTGAATATATTTGTGATATATTCTAGGGGGAAATTGGTCATTTTTTGTAGACCGTATATTCTCCTTTAAAAGAAGCATATATGTTTGGATTATGAGCTTGGGATTGGGATCGAAATAGTTGATTCAAGGGTTTGTCGCCGTTCTTCATTATTCTTCTTCTCCAAAAAAAGTTGCAGTCATCTAGATATTCTTTCCCTTTCCCAATAAGGTTATTGATTCAATTGTAGTTTGTTTACTTTTAGTTTTTGATCCAGTAAATTAAAAAAAAAAATTGTTTTATTTTGTAAATCAATAAAATGGTGGTTAGGTGGAATATCTTGTGTAAGTGCATGTAATTTCATATCTGTGTTGTTTTTCCATTGAATCATCTTTAAGTAATTGATCCTTTGTCACTTCCGCAAAGATGTAGTTTTCCTAACAAAAACAACAATCGAAAAACATTTGACTGCCTTAGTTCTCAATGGATACTTGATCAAAAATTAACTGATTCACTAGTAGCCGATTCTTAACATCATATGGGACTACTTCGCTTGTTAATATTATTTCAAGAAAATCTACTGCAAATAATGAGGCCTTTACTCTTTTAGTAAAATCCAACAGACAGAAGAAAAAAATCAATTTACTCAACCTTTTTTATCAAAAGCACAAAAACTTGAACTTCATAGTCAACATAAAGGCCAAGATAACCGCTAGGAAATAAAATTATTTATACATGCATAACTTGCAATATAAATATTGTTGCCACATTCGAGAACAGAGGGAATAAAATTCCTACAAAATAAATTTAACTAAGGGAATGTTCTGAAATGAAGTTAACATACCTGCAAGTTATGCCAATCCGGAGCAGTAGAATGGGCGGACTTATATTAACGTGTCCAATATTTCATCAGTTTGTTAAGCTTGTTGCTTAAACCAAGCTTTTTTTGAGTTTTTATAAATCCATGTTCGAGTCCCGAACGATCCGGTGATGGGAACTGACATTGAGAACATACCTAATGACAACCAGAGCAACATAATGGTTTGCATTCGCCAACCTTGTTTGAGGCAATTAGTCTGTCAATGACAGACATATTCCTTAGCATTTTGATCAATATTTGTTATCATTATTTAATCTTCGTGGTAAGGCTTATATAAGTTTGAATATAAATCCTACTCAATGTTGAATGTTATTATTCGTTTGCACAGTAGGTTGGTAAAACAAATTTTGCAAAGGTGCAACTAAAGCAGAGCCGGCCCTTGCTCCACTGCTGCCTTAGGAAAACTTTTAAGGAAAATAGGAACAACAAAAAAATAAGAAGAAATAGCAGTTAGTTGGAATCAAACCCTAGCCTCAATAATGACAAGTAGAAGACTTACCAACTACACCAGCACTCACTTTGCAATTTTGTTGCCCTCTTAGTTTACTAATTCAATTATTTATCAAAGCAGTTAGATGATCATGCTTCTTCCTTTGCTGCCACCAGTGGCACTGTCCTAGGTGAAGGTCTTGCTTGCTTTGCTTCTGGTCAGGCCTGAACTGAATTTTAGTGGGTTTATGTGGTATTAGAATATGGACATGCACAATGCTATGGAAAACCGGCATAAAACAATATAATATGTGAAAAAACAAATTTAGATGAATAATGTAGGAAGTGTCTTAGACAAAAATAAACAGTATAGTTCAAGATACAAGCCAACGTTAAAATTGTTGTAAATTTTTAAAACACATTTTGGGGCTTGGGCTTGTTTTTGAAGAGGGAAGGAAGAAAGAAAGGAAGAAGAGGGATGGGGATTAGTCCCACATTGTGAAAGGGCAAAGAGTTTGCCCCTACTTAAGCAGTTTTCTCATTAAGGTGTTGGGGCCTTGGGGAACCCAAATGTTTACTTTGTTGTGAGGAAGGAGGCCATGAATCACTATAACACACATGCATGCGCCGTAGCCGCCGTCCGTATGACCGTCCAAACCGAACCGGGTCGGGCTGGGTGCCGGTTGCGGGTCTCGGGTCCGATAACTATATTATTAGATAGATTTTATACATTGTAATTGTGATGCCTCGAAAAATAGTCTCTATGGAATATAAAATCGAATCTGAAAAATAGAAATTTCATAGTGGGAATAAAAAGTTATGGGCAGTTGAATATTCAGAATAGTCGCTATGGAATATAGTATAATTTATAGCCCGTATAAATGGCCATTATACAAACGACCTCCGTTTTCGACGAAACCATTTTTTTCGGATCCGAAATGTCAAATTATTGCTAAGTTTAATTTTCCATAACTTTTGGAATTAATTTGTAAGCATGGTAAATTAAACTACGTTCGATAATTTCTATTGAATTTAATCGACCGTTAAAAAGACTATTATTCAAACGGTCTCCAAATTCATCGAAATTAATTTTGTTAGGACCGTATCGTCAAAACATAGCTATATTTATTTTTCGTCAATTTTCGGAGTCCGTATGTGGCCCCGGTGAATTTAAATGTACTATCAAATGATTCAAATTTTAAAATAAAGAAAACAGGTTGAAAACGATCGTTTGGGATGACAGGACCTAACCCATTGTGTCCGGAACGGGGGCAATTGGGTAGGAACAACTTCTATTGGGCTGGAATTGGAGCTACTGAAATATAACGGGTTTGTTTGTAAAAATTAGTGATTAAATAATATAAATATACACTAAGACTTAACCAAAACCCTAATACCCTACTATTGTAGTCGCCGCCACCATATGAATTCCATGGCCAAAAATGTTGTTCACTTCCTCCATTAATTCCCTTCAATCCTTACAATAAAACTTCCTGCTCCTTCAGAGTTTATTGAAGAGATTTCCATAAGCTTCAAATCCATACGGTGTTTGAATTTTTTAGTGGAGTATTCGCGGAGAACCACGCACCCGAACCCTCGCCGCACCGCCCTCACATGGCCACCGAGTTCGCTGCCATCATCCCCTAGGCGTGCCTCCTCCTCCTCTCCGGCGTGCCACCAACTGATCGCCTCGAAGCCCCACGGTTTGGGTGAAAATCCCTAACCTATAATTGAACAGAACTGGAAAAAACCATGGCCTTGTGTCTGTTTTGGGGAAGAAGGATAAATCCTTCATTATTTAATTAATTTAATTTATTTAAATTATTATCGATCTAAAATAAATCATATCTTATTCATATGAACTCGGAATTGAACGATTTCATATCCGTTACGATCGTAAGCCCTAGATTTGCATTTATAAGCCGATTAGAACAGATTCAGAGCAGATAAGATTTCAAAAAAAATCAGATCTAAATTATTCAGAAGTAAACCGACTATTAGAATTCTATATTATTTCTTCTTCTTAAATAAGTAGAAATAATCCTAATTATATTATCACCAATCCATAGTTAATTTCTATTTGTTATATTCATGATTTGATCTATGATGGATGTGGTATGTAGATCTGTTAATTTGGTGATATTGTGTTATTATAAAATTGTCACAAACATGTCGATCATTATTGTTTAAATAAAATTGTCACAAACATGTAGATCATTATTGTTAAATAAAATTGTCACAAACATATAGATCATTATTGTTTAAATAAAATTGTCACAAACATGTAGATCACTATTGTTTAAATAAAATTATTAAAATAAAAATTTTATTTCAAATGAAATAAACATTTTTATCATTTTGTTGAAATAGTGTTTTCAACAAAAAGGGAAATATCAAATTTTGTCTTTTTGTTGAACTAGAGTTTTCAACAAAAATGAAATACCAATTTTTGTCATGTTGTTGAACAAGAATTATCACAAAAAATTGAAATATCAACTTTTATACACTTTGTTGAATTAAAATAGAAATTAAGAACATGTTCATGTTTTAAATAAAAACATGATTACATTAAAAATTCAAATTATTAATGTCAAGAATAAAATATAGAAAAATATTCACGTTTTAAAATAAAAACATGTTTACATTAAAAATTAAGTTTTTAATGTAATGTTAGAAATTAGATAAATATTCATGTTTTAAAATAAAAACATGTTTACATTAAAAATTCAATTTTTAATGTAATGATAGAAATTAGACAAATATTCATGTTTTAAAATAAAAACATGTTTACATTAAAAATTCACTTTTTAATGTAATGTTAGAAATTAGACAAATATTCATATTTTAAAATAAAAACATGTTTACATTAAATATTCACTTTTTAATGTAATGTTAGAAATTAGACAAATATTCATATTTTACAATAAAAACAAATTTACATTTAAAATTCACTTTTTAATGTAATGTTAGAAATTAGACAAATATTCAAGTTTTAAAATAAAAACATGTTTACATTGAAAAATCATTTTTAATGTAAGATTAGAAATTAGAAAAATTAACATGTTTTAAAATAAAAACTTGTTAACATTAAAATTTCACATTTTGATGCAATGTAAGCAACTAGAAAAAATGTTCATGTTAAATATAGGAACATGATAACAGTAAAACCCTTATTTTTAATGAAATGAATGAATCACTAGAAAATGTTCATTTCTAACATAAACATCAAAATTCTCATTTTTATAAAAAGAATGATTCATAGGAAAATTGTTCATATTTGAATAAAAATGGAAACATTAAAAACCATATTTCTAATGTAAAGTTTGATTCATTAGAAATATTGACTGTTTGAATAAAAATGTTGCAACATTAAAAATTCCATTTTTAATGTAAAAGTAATTCATTAGAAAACATATGTTATAAGATATAAAAATGTTAAAAACCATATTTTTAACATGTTAGAAAACGTACGTTAGAAAATATTCGTATGTTAAAAACATTATTTTTTACATGCTAGAAAGGAGGAAAATGATAACATCGCTTACATATATTTTGTTTAAAATAGAATTGTTAACAAAATGAAACTTAAAAATGTACATTAGAATTTGTGTATAAATCTAGGTGACATTTTTATTTACAATGCATATATTAGAATTTATATGCATAATTAAATTAACATTTTATTTACAATGCATATACTAGAATTTATATGCATAGTAAAAATTACATTTTATTTACAATGCATATATTAAAATTTATATGCATAGTTAAAATTACATTTTATTTACAGTGCATATATTAGAATTTATATGCATAATTAAATTAACATTTTATTTACAATGCATAAATTAGAATTTATATGCATAATTAAATTAACATTTTATTTACAAAGCATATATTAGAATTTATATGCATAGTTAAAATTACATTTTATTTACAATGCACATATTTGAATTTATGTGCATAGTCAAAATTACATTTTATTTACAATGCATATATTAGAATTTATATGCATAGTTAAAGTAACATTTTCATTTACAATGCATATATTCGAATTTATATGCGTAGTTAAAATGACATTTTATTTAAAATGCATATATTAGAATTTATATGCAAAGTTAAAATATCATTTTATTGACAATACGTACATTAGAATCTGTATGAATTATTTTTATTGTAAAAACATTCACTGAAAAATTTATACAAATAAAATATTCCCTTTTTATTTGATAAAGTTAAAAATATATATACAAATAAAAATTAGCTATTTATTAGTCATTGGCCCAGTCGTCATGTAAATGAAATATATTTTGTTTGACATTATGAATATGTAGATATGATATGCCAATAAAAACGTTCTTTTATTTGGCATGTTAAACACGTTAGTGGAATCATCGAATGGTTTATATTTATATCTAACTATATATATAAATATAAATTAAAATTAAACGAATCACGCGCGGTAGTTCGCGTTTCGGAATCGCAACTTTAAACGATTATACCGAAAGATCTGACCGTCGGATTTTCCCAAAACAGGAATCGTTAGGACCGCTTTGGGAAGATCTTTCCAATGATATAAATTTTGTTAAAATCCAATGGTTAGATTTCGAGATATGCGTGAATCAACTTTTGATAAAAACTGCGCCAGGGCCGCCTATTGACCCGAAGCGCCGTTAAATTAATTTAGCTATATTTATATAAATAAAAATAGCGATAAATCGTTATTAAATACTATTAACGATATGAAATGGTATTAAATTATATATATGCGAGAATCATTTGAAAAGACCGAGTTCAATCTCATTTCAAATGATTATACGATGATTTAAATCGAAGATATTGAAGACGGCGATTGAAGACCAGCGATCTTCACATCGAATGGATAACTACTGATGCACGGCATTGGTTAGCTCCCGGTAAAGGGTTAAAGTGGTAGTTGTCCGGACGTACTTGTTGTTTATCCGGATAAGCAAGCACCTCTCTTCCGTATTGGACATACGGGACGAGGAATAAGGTGACTCCGGTTTCGTTCAGACCGAGAACGGACTTGTAAATGGATGTGTGTCTGACATTGGATTTCATTCCATGTAAATTGATTTCTATTTAATATATATCCGATTGGTGGCGGAGAATTTATTTTCTTGCTTAACACCCTTCTCTGAGACGCACGAGCTCAGAGGTTATATATTAGTAGTTATCTATTGCATGGCGTGAATTTGTCATTGTGGCATGCCAAGATGCAATTGATCGAGGCTTTTGTTGAAAAGAATAGTCTTGTGGTTGATGATCAAAGCATAGCTTATTTCAGCATAGCTTTGTGTATAGCGTTACCTAGCGAGCCTTACACTCCGGTAAGAGTCAGAAATGGGACAAGGGAACGCAGGGAGTGCACACGTTTCTTTCTAGCTAGAAGTGGTATCAGGGTTTTGCAAGCCATGGCATTTTACTTATGTGGTTGATGCATTATGAGGCGCCTCAGATTTATTGGTCGATAGTGACCAAATTATAGGTTCAATACGACCGGGAAGCGTGTGTTCAGGAATTGCCAATCCACTAAAGTATTTGTGGACCAGCCCTGTAGGATCCAAGGGCTCGCCGGCGTCCGAATCCTGAGACATTGCTAGAGTGTCTCGAATCGGTAAGGAGATCGTCCCTACCCTTGACTCATGATGGAAACACAATTTCCAATACGGCATTACGGTTTTAATTGTAAACTTATGTATGGCGGCATAGTATATGGTAGCTATGCCGTCTAGGATTGATACATTTACTTTGAAGTATTTTTAAACTGATTAGACACTAATAATAATATTAAAATATTATTTTTCCACGTATCAAGCATGTTTGACCATTATAAGGTAAAACTCTATCCTTCGAATTGCGTTGCATTTTGTGATGGAACTTGAGTCTTATATTGATTTCATTTTTCTAAAAAGCATTGCGTTGTTTTGAATAAAAATTTATTTAACTTATGCACTAGCAATCCAATGGAGTAAACCCGTTCCGCGTTAGCGGTGTGGTCCTATGATTAGCCATATTAGGAAAGATTTCTCATAATAGTCCCATGACTGACTCGTAGTTTGTTTCACTTTGCAAACTCGGTTGCCCACTTTTCACACGGGCATCCTAGTGACAGGTTTAGGTATTTATGCAATATGCTGGACTGGAGCATGCTTGTGGGCTGAAGATGAAGATCATTTTATCTTTTATTTATGCTTTGAGACATTTAGACATCTTTTGATTATGATGTACTTGATGGAGATTGAGACTTATTTCTTTTTGTTGAGACTTCTATTTGCTAAGTGTATCATATAACTACTCACTCTGATGTCTTTGATGTGTGATGTTGATGACATTCCTATTTCCGCTGTAATGATTTATGTGTTATGATGTTATCTAAGATCTATTATTGTTGTAACTATATTATATTCCTATGATTATCCTTGTTTCATAATACCGAAGTTTGGGTTCATCACAGTTGGTATCAGAGTTAAAGGTTAACCTTAGCTTTGGAGTATAACATTTTTAAAACAATTCGTCTACACAAAAACAACAGTATTCTAAGGCGAGTAGCATACTAGGGATAGGATTAGTAATTTCCTAGAATGAGCATAGCAGAATAGCACATATTAATCAGCCATTACATCATTATCATCTTTCCATATGTCTCTACTTTTAATCTTTCCTCTAAAATTGTCATTTCTGTTAGTCTGACTCTTTCCTTGATGGTACAGAACTAACTAGAAAATGAGCACTAGAGCGAGATCTAGAGCCCGAGGCAGAGGTGGGGCCGGACTCACCGGAGGACCAGCAAGATATGTGACTCCCACTGCTCAGAGGCAGCCCAATCCCGAGGCTGTAACATCACCACCTCCACCCCCATAGCCTTTTGACTTGGACAAGGTGGCCAAGAAGTTTAGAAATTTAGGGGGCGTGTCATTCACCGGGAGGAAGATAGTGATTGAGGTGTAAGCATGGCTAAAGAATTGCGAGGAAATATTCGGAGTCCTAGAATAAGAAGAACACCGCAAGCGCTTTTTGGCATCGTGGCTATTAAAGGATAAAGCTGAAAATTGGTAGGATACAGTCATAATTGGCAATAATGAGGCCGACATGTCTTGGGCCAGATTCAAGGAACTCTTCAATGAGAAGTTTATTCCTCCGCAGGAAGTAGAGCGTCTCCACAATCAATTTGCCAACTTGCAGCAAGGAGATATGACTATTTCAGAATATGTGCGGAAGTTCGAAGAACTCTCATGCTATGCTCCAGAATTAGTTCGGGACCCAGTCCAGAAGAACAAAAGATTCATTAATGGCCTCTCCAAGAAATATCTGAATAGAGTTACAGCACACATTAAGCTCCCCTATAATGAGGTGATCGAGATGGCTTGCCGCTATGAGGACAATGACAAAAATTCACAGCAGGAGCGTGAGAAGAATCAGAATAATAACAAAAGGAAGCAAACTGACAAGAAACCAGAGGCGAACAATTCTTCTACAAGAAACCAAGGTGAGATGCTTCAATTGTCAGAAGATGGGGCACTTTGACTACGAATGTCGGGCTCCAAAGAAACAAAGGAGAAATGAGTTAGGATCCAGCCAGAATTCTGTGGCACCAGGGACTGCTTTAATTTCCACAAGCCAGGACATCTTATCAAGAATTGTCCACTGCTAAAGAAAACTGAGGTGGCTTATGTCTACGACAGAGCGGATGCACCAGCTTCTTCCGAGGGAGTAGAGAAACCCGGTGTTTTAGGAGGTACTCTTAATATTAAGAACATACCTATTACAGTATTGTTTGACACTCGTGCATCGCGAAGTTTTATATCTAGTGACACAATAAAAAAGTTAAAACTAAAACCAAGAAAACTTAAAGAATCGATTAGAGCCCATAGTCTGATAAGAGGTTCACTAATTCTCGATCAGTATTGTAGAGTGCCTGTTTCTTATTCTTACTTCCAGTTCTCTTTTGACTTGATCGTTATGAGTTTTTCTGGATATGATATCATACTTGGACTAGATTAGCTAACAAAGTATTAGGCTGAGTTACTATGCGCTGAAAGAATAGTCAAAATTAAAACCAAATTCGGAGATTATTTCTATACCATGCCACGGCTCAGCCACAGATAGGAAAGAATTCTGGTCTTCCCTAGAAGTCACTCCTACTTCTATTGAGGATATTCCTGATTTCAGAGATTATGCGGATGAGTTTGAAGAAGTTAATAGCTTACCTCCGCTCAGAGAAATCGACTTCAGGATTGACTTAGTTCCGAATGCAAGGCCCGTTGTGCATCATATTCGGAGAATGACACTGAAAGAAAAAGAGGAGCTGAGCAATCAAACTAAACAACTTTTGTGGAAGGGTATGATCGGGCCTAACTTCTCAAATTGGGGTGCAGCAGTGGTGTTTGTCCCAAAGTCATACGATACCATCAGACTATGTGTGGACTATCGTGACCTCAATAAGAAAACGCTGAAAAATAAATATCCACTGCCACGTATTGATGATCTATTGGACCGCTCGAATGGAGCGCAAGTATTCTCTAGGATGGACCTAGCTACAGGTTTCCATCAATTACGCATTGCCTAAGAATGTGTGTTCCCTTGACAGCTTTTAGAGGGCCAGAGTTATTCTATGAATGGCTAGTAATGCCCTTCGGCTTATGTAACGCTCCAGCCTACTTTGTCGACCTGATGAACAAAGTATTCCGGGATGTCTTGAATAAATTCATGCTGGTTTTCATTGATGATATCTTAATCTTTTCTAAATCCACTGCTGAGCATGAAAAACATCTGAAAGAAGTTCTGGAAATCTTGAGAAAGAAAGCGTTGAAAGCCAAATTCTCTAAATGTATATTTTGGCAAGAAGTGGTGAAATTCCTTGGATACGTTGCATCAAAGAAAGGCATTTCAGTAGATCCAGGAAAGATCTCAGCCATCCAAGATTGGAAGCAGCCTAGCACCCCTACAAAAGTCAGAAGTTTCCTAGGATTGGCTGGCTATTATCGGAAATTCGTTAAAGATTTTTCGAAATTATGTTATCCATTGATGAAACTGACTAAGAAGCACACCAAGTTCATTTGGACACCCGAATGTGAGGCAGCTTTCCAATAGCTAAAATTGAGGTTGACCACTGCTCCCGTGTTGACCATTATTGATGGCAACCAAGATTTGATAGTCTATATTGATGCTTCTATTGAAGGTTATTCTTTTTATCTAAACAAATATGTCAGAGATGACATTTTTAATGACAAATCTTATTTTAACATGTTATCCTTTTTATCTATTTAAGGTATTGGTGCGGTGTTAATGCAAAGGGGAAAAGTAATTGCTTATGCTAGTCGTCAGTTGAAACCGCATGAGAAGAAATACCCCACTCATAATGTAACACCCCATGTCCGTTAATGTCACTCACAAAGGAATGCATTAACTTCCATGAAGCATTATAAGTAAACAGAAAAGAATATTACAAGACAGATACATAAAGTAGTACTTGAACAATTTATAACTTTATTACAACAGAAACAGAAGTAAGTTTGGTTACATCTTTCAAAACCACAATATTGGAATTCAAGTACATAAATATCAGTCTTGTACAAAAGCCTTCAGAGTACGTAATTTTAAAGCCATAATCCCCAATAGAAAATGCCATAAATAGGTAGAATCAAAGCCAAGCAATACATCAAGCACTCTAGCACTTCAAGCGGAGAGAAATCTAGGTCAAGCTCTTACGTTCCCAACCTGAGTACCTTGGGGGGAACGAAAGAAAAGAAGCGAAACAAACTAGGTCGGACATACGTCTGGTGAGTCCAGTGACTTTCAGCATATAAACAGATAACAGTATCATGACATGTAAATGAAACTGGATGAGAGATAGTCGCAACAGGAGTAGCAGGTTAACAGAAGAAACAGAATGATATAGGCTAAGCTAAGCTCCTTACTTAGTTTTCACTTCTCTGCACTAATACTAGTATAACAGAATTAGGTGTTTTCCTATTGTATAAACAGAAAACAGAATGATCTCTTCAGAAACACGATGCTAGAAATTGGCCTTTACCACCTGAACAGACAGACGGTACAGAAACAGAATCAGGAACGAAATCAGAGACAGAAACAGAATAATCCCTACGGAAACAGAATATTAGAGTTAGGTGTACACAAGTAGTAGGACTTTACCACTCCAACAGACGGTACCACACAGAAACAGACAGGTGTTACCACCCCAACAGAAACAGATGGTACCCCAATAGAAACAGACAGAACTAAGTGTACCCTAAATTCTACCCCAAGCGATCGGCTCCCTAATACATAAATACCCTGTGCCGGCCCCACATAAGGGTGTATCACTCCCTAAAGTGGAAACCTATAAACACAGACATATTTACAGATGTCACGGTGTCTTACATCCTCAGAGCAGACCGGATCCATGCACGCACATGACCCGGTTGAAATGCGCCATCAACACCCCTCGCCATTATCAGAGTGAACCTCTTACAATTAGTTCAGTAAGCGTGCCCGGACCCCTCTTAGTGTTGGGTCATAGTTTTGATACCAGAAAGGGTTACTGACTAATATGGGTCCCAAACAACAGATGACACAAGTAATTATCCCTCCTAACCTTGTGTCCCCAGACTAACAGATTTCAGATTAATTTGTTTACAAATTTCAGATGTACAAAGTTCAGATTAACTAGTTTTCAGATCAGACATACAAGTTAACAGGTTTTTAGACTAATGGATCAGATGTACAGATTAACAAGTTCTCAGACTAATGGATCAGATATACAGATCAACAGACTTACAGATTGTTTTACCTAACTTTGTATTGGGCCTACAGATTCACGAAACAGGTTTATTAGATTCATCAGTCCAGTTGTTTTAACCCTATCCACCCAACACGTTTTAGGCATCATATTTATCTTAGATTTGCATTAATTAAATATTAATGCACTGACCTCTCACATTAGGTCGGTAGCTTATGGCCGTTGGTTGTGCCGGGCGGTTCCGCACAGACTTCTACCACAAGCCAAACCTAACCTCGTGTCTAAGCATCCTTATGCCTACGACCTCTCACATTAGACTGATAGTTTGTGGTTGTTGGTTAAGCCAGTTGGGTCCGGGAAGGCTTCCACCGCAAACCGAGTCTAACCTCGTGTCTCAGCATTCTTATTTGTAGCTAAAGTTTTCATTCATGGATTATGCCAATATCAGATTAATTATGCCAATCAAACAAATTAACTTCTTTACAAGTTACAGCAGATTATTCAAAGTTCCATTAACATGTTTTGCTCAATTTTAGATCAAGCCTACAGATTACATACCCAAATCACAGTATTCAATTCCAACAAATCTAGCGAATTGGGCAATTTAATAGATTTAAACATATCCTAAAGTTCTATTAACATATCTTGCCTAATCATAAATTAAGCCTCATTTTACATGCCCAAATTATGGTCATAATTCTCAACATAACATATGCCCAAATTTAGTTAGATTTTCCACAGTACATAATATTTTCTAAAAGCCCCAAATCATGATATACAATATGAATTATGCCAATTTATAGCCGTTGATTACAGCGTATGTCAAATATCCAAATATCCGAATTAGGCGTATTCACATTAATAGTTATCCCTATTTTAATATAGGTTTTTCAGGCCTAAGTCACATATCCTTTTTCTTCCAAGTCATAGATCGTCATATAAAATTTGCCCCGAATCTAGCTCTTAAATTACAACATGTATTATGTCCTCAAAATCAGATCTTGAATTATAACATGCATTATGTCCCCAAATTACAAGTCATATGTTGTCATACATTAATTCTCCTTCTTCCAAATCATAAACCGTCATATATAGTTTTCCTAGATCTAGATCTTAAATTACAACTTATGTTGTGTTCTCGATTTAGTCATAAATCAGTTATGTCCAATTATGCATCATTCAATATTTTCTCCAAATTTAGCGTTCGCGTGTCAATCTCTTATGAGATTTGGCTCAGGCTCGTAGTAGCCTGGCTATTGAACAGAAGGAAGGAAGAGATATAGAATAGTTACAATAAGATAGATCTACACAGAAAAACAGATTTGATAAACAAGAATAAGATGGATCTACACAGAAAAACAGATCTGATAAACAAGAATAAGATAGATCTCCAATTCAAATTTATACCCATGTCAAGATCATAATTAAATTTCATATCTGAAAATAATTGTACTCACAAATCGTGGTTTAAGAAAGAGAAGAACGATTCTGGGATCTGATTTTATGGATTTGATTTAGCTTTCCATTGATGTAGGCATTGATTTGTTATCTTTATCTTCTCTTTTGAATTGATTGATTAGGGTGGAGGCTAGGTCACTTTAGGTTTTAGGAGCATGGAGGCACCATTCCTCTTTGTTATTGAATTAGGGTTTAGGTTTAGCTATGTATATATATATGTCTAGGATCGATTAGAGTTCTTAGATTAACCCAGAAACCATCAGGACCACCCATATGCCACATCAGCCCTTAGGGCGAATCGGGCCACGGGTTGACAGTCAAACACCCTGGATCGACCCCCAGTCGACCCAGCGAGGCTCGGTTTGACTCCAAAAATGGTGCGGTTCGGCTATTCCCCCTCCCGATTCGCTGTTTTGAACTTTTTTAAATATTTATTTATTTAATTATATATATATATATATATCTATATATATATATCTCTCATATGCATACAAACTTCAAGGCTTAATAACATCTTCATAAGGTATCCGTTTTGTGCAAACCAAATGCCTATCTTGACCCAAAATTTTGAAACGAACATAATAGCGCAACCCATTTCACTTAATTCTTCTTCTAAAAATTAAGTATACTTTAATTTGTGAATTTTAATGTCATAAAATTACGGGGTGTTACACATGATCATGAATTGATTGTCATCGTGTTTGCTCTAAAGATATGGAGATACTATCTTTTGGGGGAGAAGTTCGAACTATATACAGATCATAAATCCTTGAAGTATCTGTTCACCCAAAGAGACTTAAATTTGAGGTAGCAATGGTGGTTAGAATTTCTTACGGCCTATGATCTGGACATCCTATATACTCCAGGGAAAGCCAATGTTGTAGCCGATGCGCTCAGCAGGAAGAATATGGTTAGCACCAATCTTATCACCGCCAATCTCATTATTACACCTTCCTTGATTGATAAGATTTTCTGCTCTTCAGAAGAATGATGAATTTATTCAGAGAATTAGCAAAAGAGTTAGGGAAGGCGGACCCATGAGTTTCCGGATTGACGACAAAGGGGTTCAGAAGCTGTTAGGCCGAATTTGTGTTCCGAACCTTCCTGAGCTCAGAAAGGAAGTAATGGATGAATGTCACAAATCTAAGCTCAGTATTCATCCAGGGGTGAGAAAGATGTATCATGATCTCAAGAGCACATTTTGGTGGAGATCTATGAAGAGAGACATTTCTGTATATGTTGCTAGATGTCCCACCTGCCAGTAAGTCAAAAGCGATCAGCAGAAGCTTGTAGGATTGTTGCCACCACTAGATGTTCCAGGTTGGAAATGGGACTAAATTTCTATGGACTTTATTGATGGTTTGCCGCGAACTAGAAAAGGAAATGACAGTATATGGGTGATTGTAGATCGTTTCACGAAGACTGCCCATTTTATCCCTGTTAGATCTAAAAGAATAGCTCGAAGTCTGGCGCAACTTTATTTCAAAGAGATTGTCAGACTACATGGAGTTCCCAGTAGCATCGTTAGTGATCGCGATCTGATATTTGCTAGCAAATTATGGGAAGCATTCCAAGAAGAGTTTGGGACTAGGTGGAATATGAGCACCTGTAACACCCCGCCTCCGCTAGGGTCACTCGCAAAGGAATGCACTAGCTTTAGAGGGGCATTATTGGTAAACATGCACAGAAATATCACAAGACAGAACATATATAAATAGCGGAAGTAAAATCAAACTTTCATAACATGAATAAATAAGGTCCAAAGCCTTTTACATCAGAGTACACCAAAACCTGTCTTGCAATAGTAAAGAAGCATAAAGACTTTTTAATAAATTATTCCCCAAGTAAAACAGTAAAGTAGCCATAGCCAAGAGAATGTCCAAGCCATCCCTGATGACCTTCAAGCAGAAGAAGTCCGAACTAAACAGCATTGTTTCCTCCCTGAAACCTGGGGGGGGGGGGGAAACGGAAGAAAAGAGGCGAAACAAAACGGGTCAGTCAAAAAGACTGAGTAAGTCCTATCTACTTCCAGTATAAAAACAGGTAAAGGTAACATGACATGCATAAACTGAAAGTAAACATAAAGATGACTACAAGATAGATAAACTAAATCGGGGTAACGGGCTGAACTACTGTAGCAAGCTAAACTAAGGTATCGTGATAAACCACGGTGTCATGATAAATCAAGGTATCACATCGTCAGATCTCTATCGGGTACATTATCCCAAGGTATCTACCCCGTCTAACATCCCACGGTATCTATTATGTATATTCTTCCTAGTTCTAACATGTATATTTGCTCTGCACCTCTCGTACTAGTATCCCTACCCGCGTCACGTGTTAACCATGAATGTCCCGTGCTCAAAGTCGTGTTATGGTCCATGTCAACCTAATATCGCATATATAGGTTACTCAAATCATATGTTTCTTTCCATGTATATAAGTTCAGTCCTTTGCCGTAACTCGTACGGGCTTCCTCATGTCGTATTATCCTTGAATTCGTTTGGACTGTCACCCTTGTTCTAGCTAGGCTCTTCCATATGAATCATCGTTTGAACTACTAGGACTTACGCCACCTAGAACCCCTAGGGATTACGCTTACCTATTGCACGCTTTCGTATTTCGGTTTGGGTTAAACCACCTAGGCCACTAGGGATTACGCTAACCCTCAACCGCGCCCTTTTCCCCACGCATTCATCGTGAATCGTTTTTCTATAACTGTATGCACATGTATCACATCGTGCCATCCGAGTCCTGTCACAGGGCAAAACAAGAAATACAGGACTCGGTCGGGAGCTTTAGATTTATCTGCCGATGCAGATACTAAGGTCTGCTTTTCTACACGTGGCTATGGTCCCACGAGACCCCTCCCTCAACTAGTGAAAGGCAACACAAGAGAAAATCTTGCATGAGAACTACACTCCGGCCAGCCCACATCCTACGGCCTACCTCACCCATAATTAGATAGCAAATTATGGTCTGTTGGGTGTCCCCTGCCTTTCCGTACGTACACGCTTGACTCAAGATGGTAGATGATCGGCGAACTTGCTATCTCGGGCACCTTATGTATCCGTCGACTCACTGCTATCCACCCCAGTCTTTAGGTCGCTCGCATAGCAACCAAGGCATATTCTTGGTTCTTCTACCGCAGACCTCAACCTCTTGTGAGCCCAGGATGATCATCCGCGACCTCACAGAGGGATACCAAGAATATCCTCACGTTCCCCGAAGCCGCTGCTTCGTTACCCAGTCCGCTGGAGCCTTTATCTAAATCAGATAGCCTGCTCCTACGCGTATACTTAAACGATGACCTACCGTATCGGGTTACTCATCTATCTAAGAAGTGGTCCAGATTTCCTTGACTAAGAATTATTACTTAGTTTCCCTTAACTAAGGTTTACCACTTAGCCTTATTTCCATTACCCTTGTTAACTATGGTTATTTACCTAATCCTCCGAATTAGGGTTTATCTAATGGGTTAAGTGTCACTTAAGTTCATAACTTAGCCCGTCTACAAACCATGTCAAAATTGGCTAAGTATCCAAGTCCAAGACTTAACCCGACAAACCATGTGTCAAGTTGGCTAAGTATATCAAGCGATCCATAACTTAACCTCGTCTAATTATCATTTTAGATTGGTTAATTAACTTGATCTTGTCAAATTACCGCGTCAAATCGGTCAAGCGTATTCAAGTGATTCGTGACTTAGCCTTATCATGTTTTCACGTTAGATTGGTTAAGTATAGATTAACTTAACCTCATCAAATTAACGAGTTAGATTGGTTAAGTATAGGTCACTTAACCTCATCAAATTAACGAGTTAGATTGGTTAAGTATAGGTCACTTAACCTCATCAAATCATTGTGTTAAATTAGTTAAGTGTTTTACTTAACTCCATTAAATTACCGGGTGGGATTAATTAAGTCTAGGCTAACTTAACCCCATCCGATTACCATGTTTAGATTAGTTAAGCCTAATCTTAACCCCATCCATTAACTGTATTATACGGTTAAGTGTCATTAAGAAAATTTACTTAACCTTATCACGTTATCGTGTTGGATTGATTAAGTGTTGGTTACCTTAATCCCGTCCACTAGTCGTATAAAAATGGTCAAGTGTCATTAGGCAAATCAAGTTACTTAACCTACCCAAGCTTATCATGTTTTGTTAAGTATCATTAGCCTAATCAAATTACTTAACCCATTTGTCCATATCATATTTGGTTAAGCCTCATTAATCAAATTAACTTAACCCTATTATGTGGCATTAATTTAATTAATGCACCCTCAACCTCTCACATTAGACCTTGTTGTGGTTACTAGTTAAGCCGGGCGGGTCCGGGTAGATTTACACCACAACCTAGTCTAACCTCGGGTCTTAAGCGCGACATGACCAACTTCTCACATTGGGTCCTATTGTTTGCAACTACTAGTTAGGCCGGTCGGTTCCGGGTAGTTTTACGTTGCAAACTCAACCCAACCTCGAGTTGGCCATACTCATATTATCTAAGTTCATCATGTTTCCAAAACATGTTACAAGTTTTCGAGCATTTGGGTAGACCTAACTTAATAGGTAAATTCCCAAAGGGTTGACCTAACTTAATAGGTAAATTCCCAAGCTCATGTTTTTTATGCATACTTACATGTCATTTTCCATGTTATCTTTCAAGTCATATTTTCAAGTATAAACACATGTCATATTCAAGTTAAGATTTTGCGACATGTTCATGTTTATCTAACTACCCAAAATCGTGTTTTTCCCAACGCAAGCAAAGCGAGTCAACATAGTAAGGATACTATGTCACATATTGGTCTCAAAACATGCATGATGCCAAAAAGGGCTTGGCTTCCACATGCATAACATCATAAAGGGATTGGCCATAAACATGCATAGTGTCATAAGGTATTTTGGCCACAAACATGCACATTATCAAAAAGGGTTTGGCCACGAGCATGCATAATCTCATAAAGGATTTGGCCACAAACTTGCATGTTAGCATAAGGGGTTTGGGTTCATAAACATGCATAAGCCCCAAAATCTTGTCTTAGCCAATGTTTCACAAGTAAAGTGGTTCCTAAAAGGTTCATGCTAGCATTTCATGCATAAAGATCCCAACTTGCAAGGTAAACTAGGCTAAACATAACATGAGTGACATGATTAAGTTGCTACATCTTAGTCTAAGGTCATAGATCATAGAAAAGGGACAAAGTTAGGTTCACATACATGCATACTTATGTTTTATCTCATTTTATCCCATGTCAACATTAAAAATACCGTTTTGATCCAAAAGTAGCTAGAACTTACATAGGCAAGGTTTAGGAAAGGGGATCATGCATCATTTTGACGAAGAAAGGTGGCTCCTTTGAAGAAGAACCATCGTGAAACTCGCATAACAATGTTGATTTGGCCTCCATTTGGTGTAGCAAGCTTGCATATCTTGATTTGAACCCGATTTGAATGCATAGGCTCTAGGGATTGGAGATGGAGGCCATGATCAAGATTGATTTTGGCAGCACTTAGTTGCTAGGTTTGATTTTTAGGGATTTAGGTTAGGTTTAGGGTCTTTTTATAGAGATTAGGATAGTTTTAGGCCCTTAGATTAACCCTAGGATAGATTAGGACCATC
Organism: Allium sativum; assembly: GCA_030737875.1. NCBI lineage: Eukaryota > Viridiplantae > Streptophyta > Magnoliopsida > Asparagales > Amaryllidaceae > Allium > Allium sativum. Next base: position 417,457,496 of record CM060910.1, on the reverse strand, counting down.
AGATCTCGGAAGCTTCCAGACCCAGCCCAAGAACAAGACCAGGTGAGACAAGCAGGTGCGCCAGGCTATTTGCCCCGGCCACCCCCTGTCGACAGGCAAGTCGACAGGGCTGTCGACTTGGTCTGGGCCCAAGTCGACAGGCCTGTCGACAGCCCTGTCGACATGGCCTAGGCGGGGAAACTTCCCGCCTAGCCCCAGATCTGATTTCCAAAACTGTTTTCCGAAATTCAAATTCCCAGCAATCTTCTTTGGGCCTTTAACGGGTCATACGGACTCCGATTTTCGAAAACTCGGACTCTATTTCGCGTATTTTTCCGAGACGAACGCAATGGCATAGCCCGTTTTACTTGATTCAGAATTTAAAATTAAATTCTTCCTTGATTCTCGTTTTAACATGTTATTGAAATATGGGTTGTTACATTCTCCCCACCTTTTAGGATTTCGTCCCCGAAATCTCTAAGTTAGGAAGAACATATCCTACCATCCATCATCCATCTACTCAAAACTTCATCCACACGCAACCATTGTCCTTTGATGATTTCTAATGCTGTATGAATATATGCAAAACGTGTGTGTATGTGTTCCTTAGCTAATGCTAATGATCATGCCTGAATAATCTTTCTAATGCAAAATATGTATAGTGCCATGAATCCAACATGTATGCAAATAGTCCTAGTCATATAGATACTATATGCGTGCACAAACATTCATCCATATGCAACGTCCACATGGTAACACATTCAATTTCATCCATAAACAAGTATAAATACTCGTGCATATGCAATATGAAATGTGACCGAGTCGAGCTAATATCTAATGTAAATTCGCGCATCCACGAGCAACCACTTGCAACCATTTGCAACCATATCAACCATAACATGTTTCAAATACATGTTTACATCCATAGGGTTCTACCTAAGATTCCCTGAAACAGGGTCGAGAAGATAAACAGGACAAACTCCTTACGGGGTTTGTAATAGAAAATAGGACCGAGAGGATGCCCACAAAAGATAGCCTACAAGTAAGCTCTACAGAAAACAGGGATCAAGGATATACTCCCAAAAAGAGATATCATGCGCGTATCTAGTCTTTGACCATCAAAGTCGTCTTTTAACTTCGCGATTTTGTAGCTTCTTATTCCTGTTTCCATAACATGAGCTGGAACTCATTTCTTCGTCGCCTCTCGTTCCACTTGCACTTATCCTTTTCCTAGAATACTTGACGCAAATATGACTGCGTACTCATGATCTCATGCAAGCTTTCCAAAATTCACTAGTGAATCTCGGACTTCGTACCACAGGGTATTTCTCGTAGAAGAACTTCCTCTTGGAAGTAAACAGATGCCAACCAGGTTATCAAGCGCACTTACTTGGGTGATCTCTATAACCCATGCATAAATGAAGTAAACCATCCGTCTTATCGGCGAATTCTATTCAAACGGATTACCAACAACTGCATCCTGGGATTCTAGGTAACTAGCCATGATAGGACCCAAAAGGTTACACGAGACCAAGATGAGTCGAGAATCTAACTACCCTCTTTCCAAAACCGAGAATGGCACCCCTTGCTGGATAACCACTTCATCCCTAGAATCCATCCATAGCTTATAAACATAAGCATTATTTCCAAGCTCAACACTTAATATAGACATTCTCAAATCCAAACAAGCCATGAGTAAATGGACCGATCTTCCAATAGGACTTGAGACAAAAAAGGGATCCTCTATTATACTAGTACTAAGGTGCAGAGACTCAACTATCGAAGTGGACTTAAAAAGATGCGGTGATCAAAACAAAGTCCCGACGGGATGATAGAGAAGAAAAACTAAACCTTTAACAAGATCGTTACCCTCCTTCTGAGGTACCCTAGAAATGAGAGCATACTATTGCCCTCCGAATGATCTTGTCCCTGTTCCGTGATACTTAACTATCCGTCCCGTTTCACCATGCCAAAGGTACTCTCTCGCCATGGGTTTCATTGTTCATCTTTCTCCCTCCTTTTAGGACTCAGCCATACCAACATGTTGCTTATCTCTGAGCTCGTATCCTTTATCCTTGTTCTTACTATCCTTTCACGCATAACTCTGCAACGGTCTCTCGAGAACCACCTCCATCGTACGGGAAACACTTACGCAGCTAGAAAGACTAGTCGCAGTCAAAAACCACTGTGACTACAGATGGAGGAAAGAAAGAGATTCAATCAAGGAAACAAGGATAATGCTAATGGCCTTTGGGGAATAGCCTTTTTCTTTTTAAAAGAAATTTTTCTTGAAAAATGCTTCTTTGTAAACGGTTTTTCAAATAATTTTCAGAAGGTCTGTAAAAACTTTTGCCCAGTCTGGTAACTTTCTGCTCTGATACCAAATGTAACACCCCGCCTCCGCTAGGGTCACTCGCAAAGGAATGCACTAGCTTTAGAGGGGCATTTTTGGTAAACATGCACAGAAATATCACAAGACAGAACATATATAAATAGCGGAAGTAAAATCAAACTTTCATAACATGAATAAATAAGGTCCAAAGCCTTTTACATCAGAGTACACCAAAACCTGTCTTGCAATAGTAAAGAAGCATAAAGACTTTTTAATAAATTATTCCCCAAGTAAAACAGTAAAGTAGCCATAGCCAAGAGAATGTCCAAGCCATCCCTGATGACCTTCAAGCAGAAGAAGTCCGAACTAAACAGCATTGTTTCCTCCCTGAAACCTGGGGGGGGGGGGAAACGGAAGAAAAGAGGCGAAACAAAACGGGTCAGTCAAAAAGACTGAGTAAGTCCTATCTACTTCCAGTATAAAAACAGGTAAAGGTAACATGACATGCATAAACTGAAAGTAAACATAAAGATGACTACAAGATAGATAAACTAAATCGGGGTAACGGGCTGAACTACTGTAGCAAGCTAAACTAAGGTATCGTGATAAACCACGGTGTCATGATAAATCAAGGTATCACATCGTCAGATCTCTATCGGGTACATTATCCCAAGGTATCTACCCCGTCTAACATCCCACGGTATCTATTATGTATATTCTTCCTAGTTCTAACATGTATATTTGCTCTGCACCTCTCGTACTAGTATCCCTACCCGCGTCACGTGTTAACCATGAATGTCCCGTGCTCAAAGTCGTGTTATGGTCCATGTCAACCTAATATCGCATATATAGGTTACTCAAATCATATGTTTCTTTCCATGTATATAAGTTCAGTCCTTTGATGTACCTCGTACGGGCTTCCTCATGTCGTATTATCCTTGAATTCGTTTGGACTGTCACCCTTGTTCTAGCTAGGCTCTTCCATATGAATCATCGTTTGAACTACTAGGACTTACGCCACCTAGAACCACTAGGGATTACGCTTACCTATTGCACGCTTTCGTATTTCGGTTTGGGTTAAACCACCTAGGCCACTAGGGATTACGCTAACCCTCAACCGCGCCCTTTTCCCCACGCATTCATCGTGAATCGTTTTTCTATAACTGTATGCACATGTATCACATCGTGCCATCCGAGTCCTGTCACAGGGCAAAACAAGAAATACAGGACTCGGTCGGGAGCTTTAGATTTATCTGCCGATGCAGATACTAAGGTCTGCTTTTCTACACGTGGCTATGGTCCCACGAGACCCCTCCCTCAACTAGTGAAAGGCAACACAAGAGAAAATCTTGCATGAGAACTACACTCCGGCCAGCCCACATCCTACGGCCTACCTCACCCATAATTAGATAGCAAATTATGGTCTGTTGGGTGTCCCCTGCCTTTCCGTACGTACAAGCTTGACTCAAGATGGTAGATGATCGGCGAACTTGCTATCTCGGGCACCTTATGTATCCGTCGACTCACTGCTATCCACCCCAGTCTTTAGGTCGCTCGCATAGCAACCAAGGCATATTCTTGGTTCTTCTACCGCAGACCTCAACCTCTTGTGAGCCCAGGATGATCATCCGCGACCTCACAGAGGGATACCAAGAATATCCTCACGTTCCCCGAAGCCGCTGCTTCGTTACCCAGTCCGCTGGAGCCTTTATCTAAATCAGATAGCCTGCTCCTACGCGTATACTTAAACGATGACCTACCGTATCGGGTTACTCATCTATCTAAGAAGTGGTCCAGATTTCCTTGACTAAGAATTATTACTTAGTTTCCCTTAACTAAGGTTTACCACTTAGCCTTATTTCCATTACCCTTGTTAACTATGGTTATTTACCTAATCCTCCGAATTAGGGTTTATCTAATGGGTTAAGTGTCACTTAAGTTCATAACTTAGCCCGTCTACAAACCATGTCAAAATTGGCTAAGTATCCAAGTCCAAGACTTAACCCTACAAACCATGTGTCAAGTTGGCTAAGTGTATCAAGCGATCCATAACTTAACCTCGTCTAATTATCATTTTAGATTGGTTAATTAACTTGATCTTGTCAAATTACCGCGTCAAATCGGTCAAGCGTATTCAAGTGATTCGTGACTTAGCCTTATCATGTTTTCACGTTAGATTGGTTAAGTATAGATTAACTTAACCTCATCAAATTAACGAGTTAGATTGGTTAAGTATAGGTCACTTAACCTCATCAAATTAACGAGTTAGATTGGTTAAGTATAGGTCACTTAACCTCATCAAATCATCGTGTTAAATTAGTTAAGTGTTTAACTTAACTCCATTAAATTACCGGGTGGGATTAATTAAGTCTAGGCTAACTTAACCCCATCCGATTACCATGTTTAGATTAGTTAAGCCTAATCTTAACCCCATCCATTAACTGTATTATACGGTTAAGTGTCATTAAGAAAATTTACTTAACCTTATCACGTTATCGTGTTGGATTGATTAAGTGTTGGTTACCTTAATCCCGTCCACTAGTCGTATAAAAATGGTCAAGTGTCATTAGGCAAATCAAGTTACTTAACCTACCCAAGCTTATCATGTTTTGTTAAGTATCATTAGCCTAATCAAATTACTTAACCCATTTGTCCATATCATATTTGGTTAAGCCTCATTAATCAAATTAACTTAACCCTATTATGTGGCATTAATTTAATTAATGCACCCTCAACCTCTCACATTAGACCTTGTTGTGGTTACTAGTTAAGCCGGGCGGGTCCGGGTAGATTTACACCACAACCTAGTCTAACCTCGGGTCTTAAGCGCGACATGACCAACTTCTCACATTGGGTCCTATTGTTTGCAACTACTAGTTAGGCCGGTCGGTTCCGGGTAGTTTTACGTTGCAAACTCAACCCAACCTCGAGTTGGCCATACTCATATTATCTAAGTTCATCATGTTTCCAAAACATGTTACAAGTTTTCGAGCATTTGGGTAGACCTAACTTAATAGGTAAATTCCCAAAGGGTTGACCTAACTTAATAGGTAAATTCCCAAGCTCATGTTTTTTATGCATACTTACATGTCATTTTCCATGTTATCTTTCAAGTCATATTTTCAAGTATAAACACATGCCATATTCAAGTTAAGATTTTGCGACATGTTCATGTTTATCTAACTACCCAAAATCGTGTTTTTCCCAACGCAAGCAAAGCGAGTCAACATAGTAAGGATACTATGTCACATATTGGTCTCAAAACATGCATGATGCCAAAAAGGGCTTGGCTTCCACATGCATAACATCATAAAGGGATTGGCCATAAACATGCATAGTGTCATAAGGTATTTTGGCCACAAACATGCACATTATCAAAAAGGGTTTGGCCACGAGCATGCATAATCTCATAAAGGATTTGGCCACAAACTTGCATGTTAGCATAAGGGGTTTGGGTTCATAAACATGCATAAGCCCCAAAATCTTGTCTTAGCCAATGTTTCACAAGTAAAGTGGTTCCTAAAAGGTTCATGCTAGCATTTCATGCATAAAGATCCCAACTTGCAAGGTAAACTAGGCTAAACATAACATGAGTGACATGATTAAGTTGCTACATCTTAGTCTAAGGTCATAGATCATAGAAAAGGGACAAAGTTAGGTTCACATACATGCATACTTATGTTTTATCTCATTTTATCCCATGTCAACATTAAAAATACCATTTTGATCCAAAAGTAGCTAGAACTTACATAGGCAAGGTTTAGGAAAGGGGATCATGCATCATTTTGACGAAGAAAGGTGGCTCCTTTGAAGAAGAACCATCGTGAAACTCGCATAACAATGTTGATTTGGCCTCCATTTGGTGTAGCAAGCTTGCATATCTTGATTTGAACCCGATTTGAATGCATAGGCTCTAGGGATTGGAGATGGAGGCCATGATCAAGATTGATTTTGGCAGCACTTAGTTGCTAGGTTTGATTTTTAGGGATTTAGGTTAGGTTTAGGGTCTTTTTATAGAGATTAGGATAGTTTTAGGCCCTTAGATTAACCCTAGGATAGATTAGGACCATCAGATCTCGGAAGCTTCCAGACCCAGCCCAAGAACAAGACCAGGTGAGACAAGCAGGTGCGCCAGGCTATTTGCCCCGGCCACCCCCTGTCGACAGGCAAGTCGACAGGGCTGTCGACTTGGTCTGGGCCCAAGTCGACAGGCCTGTCGACAGCCCTGTCGACATGGCCTAGGCGGGGAAACTTCCCGCCTAGCCCCAGATCTGATTTCCAAAACTGTTTTCCGAAATTCAAATTCCCAGCAATCTTCTTTGGGCCTTTAACGGGTCATACGGACTCCGATTTTCGAAAACTCGGACTCTATTTCGCGTATTTTTCCGAGACGAACGCAATGGCATAGCCCGTTTTACTTGATTCAGAATTTAAAATTAAATTCTGCCTTGATTCTCGTTTTAACATGTTATTGAAATACGGGTTGTTACAGCACCGCTTTTCATCCTCAAACAGATGGCCAGACTGAGAGGGTGAACCGCATATTAGAAGACTTGTTGCGAGCATGCATTCCGGATTTTGGCGGGTCATGGGAAGATCATTTGCACTTGGTTGAGTTCTCTTATAATAATAGTTACCAAGCAAGCTTGTAGATGTCACCATTTGAAGTACTATATGGAAGGCCATCCAGATCTCCTGCATGTTGGGTGGAATCAGACAGTCGGTTAGTATTGGGTCCCGACATGATTCGTGAAGCATCAGATAAAGTTGATTTTATTAAAAAGCGACTACTGGTTGCTCAGAGCCGACAGAAGAGCTATGCAGACTCACAAAGAAGGGATTTCTCTGTTGGCGATTATGTATACTTAAGGGTTTCCCCACTGAGAGGTGTAATTTGATTTGGGAAGACTGGGAAGTTGGCACCGAGATTCATTAGTCCATTTCCTATTCTCGAAAGGATTGGGACTCTCGCTTATAGGGTGCAATTGCATGACATGTTGCTAGGGATTCATGATGTATTCCATGTGCCTCAACTTCGGAAGCATGTACATGATCCAGACTTGGTTGTGAAGGAAGAAGCATAGCAAGATTTGGAGATTACCCCGAGCTTAGCAGTAAGAAGGGAGCCAGTGAAAATTGTTGGTAAAGAAACCCGAGTTCTGAGGAACAAGAGGATCCACTTAGTCAAAGTGCAGTGGAGCGGGGATCCTAAAGACTGTACATGGGAGACCGAGGATAACATCAAACAGGCTTATCCCAAGTGCAGAGTGGACAACTCCAAGTAACTCTTGTGTTGAGGTACATTTACAATATGTTACATTTTCCATTTTGTTTCCTACTTTACTATTGTTTCCTTTTCGGGGACGAAAAGCTTTTAAGTGGGGGAGATTGTAACAACCCGGAAATTCAGAACCAATTTAAAATTTTTATTTTGGCTATTTCAATAAATTTTGAATAGTTAAAATAAATTATTTTAAATAATAATGATTTAAAATTTAAAATGAAGTTAGAATGAATATATTTATTTTAATTTTAAAAGTTGGAAATACCTCGGTAGTTTGAAAATTTGAATCTGAACTTTGACTGAACGTACAGGATTCAAAATAAAACAGATTTTAGTGAAACCAAAAATATTTAAATCTGTATAAAAATATCTTTCCAACGAATCCGAAAAATTAAAATTTCATAGTGGCAATAAAAATTATGGCCAGTTGAATATTCAGAATAGTCGCTATGGAATATAGTATAATTTATAGCTCGTATAAATGGCCATTATACAAATGACCTCCGTTTTCGACGAAACCATTTTTGTCGGATCCGGAATGTCAAATTATTGCTAAGTTTAATTTTCCATAATTTTTGGAATTAATTTGTAAGCGTGGTAAATTAAACTGCGTTTGATATTTTTTGTTGAATTTAATCAACCGTTAAAATGGCTATTTTTCAAACGGTCTCCAAATTCGAAGAAATTAATTTTGTTAGGATTGTATCATCAAAACATAGCTATAATTTTTTTTGGAAATTTTCGGAGTCCGTATGTGGCCCCGGTGAATTTAAATGCACGATCGAATTAATTAAATAAATGATTTAAATTTTAAAATAAAGAAAACAGGTTGAAAACTTCTATTGCGCTGGAATTGGAGCTACTGAGATATAACGGGTTTATTTGTAAAAATTAGTGATTAAATAATATAAATATACACTAATCCTAAACTAAAACCCTAATACTACCACTGTAGCCGCCGCCTCCATATGAATTCCATGGCCAAAAATGTTCTTCACTTCCTCTACTAATTCCCTTCAATCCTTACAATAAAACTTTCAACTCCTTCAGAATTTGTTGTAGAGATTTCCATAAGCTTCGAATCCATACGGAGTTTGGATTTTTTAGTGGAGTATTCATGGATGACCACGCACCCGAACCCTCGCCGCCCTCCCATGGCCACCGAGTTCGCCGCCGATCATCCCCCAGGCGCGCCTCCTCCTCTCTGGCGTGACATGATCTGATCGCCTCGAAGCCCCACGGTTTGGGTGAAAATCACTGGGATTGAATTGAACAGAACTGGAAAAACCACGGCCTTGTGTCAGTTTTGGGGAAGAAGGGTAAATCCTTCATTATTTAATTAATTTAATTTATTTAAATTATTATTGATCTAAAATAAATCATATCTTATTCATATGAACTCAGAATTGAACGATTTCAGATCCGTTGCGATCGTAAGCCCGAGATCTGCATTTCTAGACTGATTAGAATGGATTCAGAGCAGATAAGATTTTGGACAAATTTCAGATCTGAATTATTCAGAATTAAACCGACTGTGAGAATTCTATTTTATTTCTTGTTTTTAAATAAGTAGAAATTATCCTGATTGTATTATCACCAATCCGTAGTTAACTTCTATTTGTTATATTCATGATTTGATCTGTGATGGATGTGGTATGTAGATTTGTTAATTTGGTGATACTGTGTTATTATAAAATTGTCACAAAAATGTAGATCATTATTGTCTAAATAAAATTGTCAAAATAAAAATGAATATTTTATTTGAAATGAAATAAACATTTTTATCATTTTGTTGAACTTGAGTTTTCAACAAAAAGGAAAATATCAAATTTTGTCATTTTGTTGAAATAGAGTTTTCAACAAAAATGAAATACCAATTTTTGTCATGTTGTTGAACAAGAATTGTCACAAAAAATGAAATATCAACTTTTATACACTTTGTTGAATTAAAATAGAAATTAAGAACATGTTCATGTTTTAAATAAAAACATGATTACGTTAAAAATTCACATTTTTAATGTCTAGAATAAAATATAGAAAAATATTCATGTTTTAAAATAAAAACATGTTTACATTAAAAATTCACTTTTTATTGTAATGTTAGAAATTAGACAAATATTCATGTTTCAAAATAAAAACATGTTTACATTAAATATTCACTTTTTAATGTAATGTTAGAAATTAGACAAATATTCATGTTTTAAAATAAAAACATGTTTACTTTAAAAATTCACTTTTTAATGTAAAGTTAGAAATTAGACAAATATTCATGTTTTAAAATAAAAACATGTTTACATTAAAAATTTACTTTTTAATGTAATGTTAGAAATTAGACAAATATTCATGTTTTAAAATAAAAACATGTTTACATTAAAAATTCAATTTTCAATGTATGTTAGAAATTAGACAAATATTCATGTTTTAAAATAAAAACATGTTTACATTAAAAATTCACTTTTTAATGTAATGTTAATATTCATGTTTTAAAATAAAAAAATGTTTACATTAAAAATTACTTTTTAATGTATTGTTAGAAATTAGACAAATATTCATGTTTTAAAATAAAAACATGTTTACGTTAAAAATTCACATTTTAATGTAATGTTAGAAATTAGACAAATATTCATGTTTTAAAATAAAAACATGTTTACATTGAAAATTCATTTTTGATGTAAGATTAGAAATTAGAAAAATGTACATGTTTTAAAATAAAAACTTGTTAACATTGAAATTTCACATTATGATGCAATGTAAGCAACTAGGAAAAATGTTCATGTTAAATATAGGAACATGACAACATTAAAACCCTTATTTTTAATGAAATGAATGAATCACTAGAAAATGTTCATTTCTAACATAAACATCAAAATTCTCATTTTTATAAAAAGAATGATTCATAGGAAAATTGTTCATATTTGAATAAAAGTGTTGAAACATTAAAAATCATATTTTTAATGTAAAGTTTGATTCATTAGAAATATTGACTGTTTAAATAAAAATGTTGCAACATTAAAAATTCCATTTTTAATGTAAAAGTAATTCATTAGAAAACATATGTTAGAAGATATCAAAATGTTAAAAACCATATTTTTAACATGTTAGAAAATATTTGTATGTTAAAAACATTATTTTTAACATGCTAGAAAGGAGGAAAAATGAAAACATTGCTTACATACATTTTGTTTAAAATAGAATTGTTAACAAAATGAAACTTAAAAATATACATTATAATTTTTGTATAAATCTAGGTGACATTTTTATTTACAATACATATATTAGAATTTATATGCATAATTAAATTAACATTTTATTTACAATGCATATATTAGAATTTATATGCATAGTTAAAATTACATTTTATTTACAATGCATATATTAGAATTTATATGCATAGTTAAAATTACATTTTATTTACAATGCATATATTAGAATTTTTATGCATAGTTAAAGTAACATTTTTCATTTACAATGCATATATTAGAATTTATATGCATAGTTAAAATGACATTTTATTTAAAATGCATATATTAGAATTTATATGCAAAGTTAAAACATCATTTTATTGACAATACCTACATTAGAACCTGTATGAATTATTTTTATTGTAAAAACATTCACTGAAAACTTTATACAAATAAAATATTCACTTTTTATTTGTTAAAGTTAAAAATATAAATACAAATAAAAATTAGCTTTTTATTTGTCATTGGCCCATTTGTCATGTAAATGAAATATATTTTGTTTGACATGATGAATATGTAGATATGATATGCCAATAAAAACATTCTTTTATTTGGCATGTTAAACACGTTAGTGGAATCATCGAATGGTTTATATTTATATATAATTATATATATAAATATAAATTAAACGAATCGCACACGGTAGTTCGTGTTTCGAAATCGTAAATTTAAACGATTATACCAAAAGATCTGACCGTCGGATTTTCCCAAAACTGGAACCGTTAGGACCGCTTTGGGAAGATCTTTCCAACGATATAAATTTTGTTAAAATCCAACGGTTACATTCCGAGAAATGTGTAAATAAAATTTTGATAAAAATTGCGCCAGGGCTGCCTATTGACCCGAAGCGCCGTTAAATTAATTTAGCTATTTTTATATAAATAAAAATAGCGATAAATCTTTATTAAATACTATTAACGATATGAAATGGTTTTAAATTATATATATGCAAGAATCATTTTAAAAGACCGAGTTCAAACTCATTTCAAATGATTATACGACGATTTAAATCGAAGATATTGAAGACGGCGATTGAGGGCCAACGATTTTCACATCGAATGGATAACTACTGATGCCCGGTATTGGTTAGCTCCCGGTAAATGGTTAAAGTGGTAGTTGTCCGGACAAACTTGTTGATTGTATGGATAAGCGAGCACCTCTCTTCTGTATTGGACATACGGGACGAGGAATAAGGTGACTCCGGTTTCGTTTAGAGCCAGAACGGACTTGTAAATAGATGTGTGTCTGACAATTGATTTCATTCCATGTAAATTGATTTCTATTTAATATATATCCGCTTGGTGGCGGAGAATTTATTCTCTTACTTAACACCCTTCTCTGAGACGCACGAGCTCAAAGGTTATATATTATTAGTTATCGATTGCATGGCGTGAATTTGTCAATATGGCATGCCAAGATGCAATTGATCGAGGCTTTTGTTGAAAACTAGAGCCTTGTGGTTGATGATCAAAGCATAGCCTATTTTGGCATAGCTTTGTGTATCGCGTTACCTCGCGAGCCTCACACTTCGGTAAGAGTCAGAAACAGGTCTAGAAGTGGTATCAGGGTTTTGCAAGCCCTGGCATTTTACTTATGTGGTTGATGGATTATGAGGCGCCTCGGATTTATTGGTCGATAGTGACCAAATTATAGGTTCAATATGGCCGGGAAGCGTGTGTTTAGGAATTGCCAATCCACTAAATTATTTGTGGACCGGCCCTGCAGGATCCAAGTGTTCGCCAGCGTCCGAATCCTGAGATATTGCTATAGTGTCTCGAATCGATAAGGAGATCGTCCCTAGCCTTGACTGCTGACGGAAACCCAATTTCCAATACGACATTACGGTTTTGACTGTAAACCTATGTTTGGCGACATAGTATATGGTAGCTATGCCGTTTAGGATTGATACATTTACTTTGAATTGTTTTAAAACTTATTAGACACTAATAATAATATTTAAATATTATTTTTCCACGTATCATGCATGTTTGATCATTATAAGGTAAAACTCAATCCTCCGGTTTGCGTTACATTGTGTGATGGGACTTGAGTCTTTTAATGATTTCATTTTTCTAAAAAACGTTGCGTTGTTTTGAATAAAAATTTATATAACTTATGCACTAGCAATCCAATGGAGTAAACCCATTCCGCGTTAGCGGCGTGGTCCTATGATTAGCCATATTATTAGTTAAGTTAGGAAAGATTTCTCATACTAGTCACATGACTTACTCGTAGTTGTTTCACTTTGCAAACTCGGTGCCCTCTTTTCACACGGGCAGCCAACTGACAGGTTTAGGTACTTATGCAATATGCTGGACTGGAGCATGCTTGTTGGCTGAAGATGAAGATCATTTTATCTTTTATTTATGCTTTGAGACAATTATACGTCTTTTGATTATGATGTACTTAATGGAGATTGAGACTTATTTCTTTTTGTTGAGACTTCTATTTTCTATGATTATCCTGTAACTGTGCGCTCTGATGTCTTTGACGTGTGATGTTGATGACATTCCTATTTCCGCTACAATGATTTGTGTGTTATGATGTTTTCTGAGATCTTCTATTGTTGTAATTATGTTATATTCCTATGATTATCCTTGCTTTCATAATACGGAAGTTTGCGGTCGTCACAACATCGATATTCATTCCTGCACAATTGATAACTACGTCAGTATGGCATAATTGATATCACATGAAAGATGCACAAGATGTAATCATATAAAAAATTACTTATAAAGTAGCTGCATCACTACCCCCATGTGACTGCCAACGTACCTTTATTTAATTAGTTAAACAATTAGATATAGGATCAAGCCAACATAGTTCTTCTTTACAAAACATTTAAAATCAATATTTACTTCCAAAATACACTTTATATCATTTGGGGGTAAAATACCTTTTGTAAGTACTCATTTTGAAAGACATCTATATATATCTCTTGTAGAACTTTCTTTTAAAAGACAACACTATTTATTATAAGTACTAATCATCTTCTTTATGCAAAAACTTCTTCATAAAAAAATCTCAAACCACCTTGATATTTCTCTAATATATGTTTGGAAAGATCTTCAAAGATTGAACTGAAATAGTTAAGTTTAATACCATTCATTATCTTATTAAAACACACCCAACTCATACCTCATTTAAAACAATAATCATACCTCGTTTAAACACTAATCATACCTTGGTTAAACATTAATCATTCCTTGTTTAAACACTAATCATACCTCGGTTAACCACACACTATGCATACCTCATTTAAACACTAATTATAAATGTCCTCAATCATCAGTCGTATATGTTGATTGCCTGTCAAAGCAAATATCGCAACCAATATAGTATGTTAAAGTTATAGGCATCTTTAAATTAAAACACACAAGCTTATGAAATAAAAATAAATCAGATGATAAGTATACTTACAGTATTCCTTGCTATCTTCATGCAAAAGTCTCATAGAACATCACATAGTACTTATCATCACTCCCAATTGATCAATTATTTTTCTCGAATCATCGAAATTTGTCAACCTACCCTATTCCCAATTTTGACACGTTTTGAATCAATTTTACTTTGATTTAACATGCTCGATTTGCGTCAGTTTGTTTATGATACCACAAGGAAGTTCGAGTCCAAATTTGAGACGATTTGGAATAGTTTACCATGGTTTTATACTCAAATCATCTATAATAGTGTTTCTTTCATGAAGTTCTGCTCATTTTAAAATACTTCATAGTCACTTCAGAGAAAAGACAGCACTTCCAGAAATTCTACGGCAAGTTCTGGGTGGTTTATGATGATTTTAGACTAAAAACAGCTTACTACAGCGTTTCTGGGATGGTATGAAAAGTTCTGGGCGATTTTTAAGCTTAAATAGCTATTACAGCGTTTCAGGCATGCTATGAAAAGGTCTGGGTTGTTCATAATGTTTTGACTCAAATCAGCTACTACAGCGCTTCTGGGCGCTATAAAAAGATTCTGCTTGGTTCTGTGCTTCATAAATAAAAAAGATAGCGTTTCGGAGTTCTATAAAAAGTTCCCGAAATCAGATTTTAGCCTGTTTTTGGGCAAAATGTTTGACGATGTTTCTCTATGATAAAAATATATTTTGACACCAAATTTTTTTACGGTAAGAAGCTCTCTTTATCTACTTAATTATCATCAAAAGAAAACCTCAAAATAACTTACCAATTTAATATATAAAATCAAACATCATGATTTTTAACATGTCCATTTC
The DNA here is from genome assembly GCA_030737875.1 of Allium sativum. Classification (NCBI taxonomy): domain Eukaryota; kingdom Viridiplantae; phylum Streptophyta; class Magnoliopsida; order Asparagales; family Amaryllidaceae; genus Allium; species Allium sativum. The sequence goes on along the minus strand of CM060910.1, from coordinate 417,442,425 downwards.
CGGCTGATTTTTACCTTGCCTTGCATTCAGTTTTTGGGAATGCAAACGGCTGAATTAGAAAAAAATGCATTGGGTGAAAGTTGTAGCCTTTTGAATTACCTTTCCAGATTGATAGAGAAGTCGAAATTTCAATAAGAATTGCAAAAGTTATGCCCAAAATACCAAACGTCATTTTTAGGGGTTCCAGTCCTATTGTTCATTCATAAGTTTCGTCTTTAAAATATGGAATACATGAACGTAAATAATTTTTCTCATCTTAGACTTGAAAATTGAACTTTTATTCCTTCTCTTGTCTTCTCCTAAACCTACCTTATTTTTCTTATTTTAATTTTCGTTTGTGAATGCATGAAAAAGAATGAAACTTTCCACCCTTTATATAGTAGTTTTCAAGGCTAGTTTGGTAATTTGGTTTTGGGACACTTGTCCTCCTTATCTTCATGCATGCTTTAGGATGAAGACACTTGCCTACTTAGGTGTCTTTACATGTTTCTACATATGGACACCCAATGTGTGTATGTGTCTTAACCTTATTTACTTACAAGACGTGTTCCTTTCATTTGATAACACATGTCCCTATCATTTTAAGCCGTTTATCATATTCTAGAACATGTACACATATACCATTTGTATGTTACTTCTATGATATGTACATACAAATATATGTGTTCTTATAATGTTACTACGTGCACATGATATTCCAACAACTTTTAATAAGCAAAACCTGATTTATCGATAAAACTGTTTTCGGTCACATTATCGATTTTTCTTCGAACTACTTATCTTTGTAAACAAAAAATCAACATGTTTTCTTCTCTTTAATTATTATTTATAAAGGGATTTAATCAAGGTTATAAAACCATTTTTATAATATTATATCCAACATTTAAATATTTAAATAACCTCAGTAATTAAATATTTACTGCCCGAAATTTCAGGTTGTTACATTCTACCCCCTTAAATGGAATTTCGTCTCCGAAATTATATGCAATACTTAATCAATATAAAACCAAACATTTCATGAAGGAAACTCTATGTATCCAGGGAATTTTTTTAATTTATGCTTTCAAAATAATTTCATAAATTGAAATCATACCTGGACATTATATGATTCGAAGCCTTTTGACATTCTGTCACTCCTGCTAGCTGTTACTAGATCATGCACACCATGGCCTCTTTTTATGCCCAAATTCAGGATCATGTTCTTTGCAATCCACATCGATACCCAGTCTCCTTCTTTTTTTGTGTGGTACCCATCGAAATGTACCAAAGATTCATCGTAGTTTGACTCATCCGGCTCATCATCATCAAATTAGGATGTGTTCTTCATGTTGTGATACTTATCGAAATGTACCAGAGAGTAATCATGACTTTCTTAGTTTAATAATTTTAAAGTAGACTTTCAGATAATATGTTCAAATAACTCAAACAAGTTTTATAAGAAATTCTTTTGTCAAAACTGTGATCATATCCATCAAAGATAACTCATCAAATATATTGTACTCTCCTTGTTGCAATACCCATCAAAATGTACCAGAGAGTAACAAACATCTCTAAAATTATCTTAATTTTTGATAATATGATTATATTCATCAAAGTGGATCCAATCTACATACTCAATTTAGGATATTTTATCCTATTGCGGTCGGCATCCCATCATCAAATAGGATGTACTCTACTCGGATCGATACCAACATAAAGCAATAGTTGCACTATCCAAGATCTATTGTCTTATGTCGGCATCCCATCATCAAATAGGATGTGCTCTACTCGGCTCGATACCAACATAGAGTAATAGTGCACTACCCAAGATCTATTTTCTTATACCGCACATCATCATTGTCATCCGAGAGTATCCATCATTGATGAAATAATCTATAAAAATCTTTAATAAGTTTAAACAAAGTATTCTCTCAAAGTACTTTTATACTTTGTAATCATTACTTCCATATGGATAACCATTTCTTTTTGGAAATTCATTGTCTTAACTTTGAAAATCATCTTGAGTATAAACCCCCCCCCCCCATTTTTTTTTTCAAACACATAGCCAGTTTGCAAGAATGTTTTGAAATAGCAGACTGTCAAAATTTAAAACGTGTACAATGTAAGTATTCTAGATAGTTAATCTAGCTTCCCAATAAGATTAACTTCGACCAAACCCAATCAAGTAATCAAAAGTTATGACTAAATTGCTGAGAGATGTTTTAGCAGCTTTAAGTTAATATCATCAATGTTAAACAACTCTAATATCATATTACGTAATGATATAATTAATTAAATAGATTTTCTAACCTCGGTTTTGCATGAATGTAGTGTTTAATTTACTCCTCTTGGTCTTGCTCGACTTTATTTACCAAGCCCCTTTAATTTCTTCCTCGACAAGTTGTTATTCCATATTCCTTTTACTTTATTGCATCCATTTCATACTACTACATCCCTCCTTTTATAAGCGAGTTCATTCCTTCGCTACTTTATAACTAATCTTATGCACTTACAAATTCGTTATACCTCTTTATGTGGTGCTTGAAAATAAATCAACACATTATTCTATAAACAAAATTTAAACAAATAAATAGTACTCATATACCTGGTCAGAGGAATAGTGCCTTACCTTATCCAGTTTTATTCATCAAATTAAGGTGACTTCATTTTAAAATTTCTAAAAATGATTTTCTAATCTTATATGAAATTTTATTTAGGCACCTAACCTTAGCTCTAATACCAGTTGTAACACCCCGGAATTTCCGACCAGTCAAAATTGTCGAAAAATCCATCCATTTCAAAACAAACAATGAAAGCTACCATTTTATTTGCCAAATATGCAACATCACTAAATGTATTGGAGAGAATCTTTAATGAATATCCATTTAACACACAACTTGTGCAAATTAAACACAAACCTACTTTTATGCGACTCTGGTGAGGTGGACATCGATATTCATTCCTGCACACTCGATAACTACGTTAATATAGCATAATTAATATCACATGAAAGATACACAAGATGTAATCATATAATTTTTTTTTACTTATAATGTAGCTGCATCGCTACCCCCATGTGACTTCCTCCGTACCTTTATCTAATTGGGTAAACAATTAGATATAGGATCAAGCCAACGTAGTTCTTCTTTACAAAACATTTAAAATCAATATTTAATTCCAAAATACTCTTTATATCATGTGGGGGTAAAGTACCTTTTGTAAGTACTCATTTTGAAAGACATCTATACATACCTCTCGTCGAACTTTCTTTTAAAAGAAAACACCTTTTATTATTAGTACTAATCTTCTTCTTTATGCAAAAACTTCTTCATAAAAAAATCTCAAACCACCTTGATATTTCTCTAACATATGCTTGGAAAGATCTTCAAAGATTGAACTGAAGTAGTTAAGTTCAACACCATTCATTATCTTGTTAAAACACACCCAATTCATACCACGTTTAAAACAACAATCATATCTCGTTTAAACACTAATCCTACCTTGGTTAAACACTAATCGTTCCTTGTTTGCACACTAATTATGCCTCGGTTAACCATGCACTATTCATACCTCATTTAAACATTAATTATAAATGTCCTCAATCATCAGTAGTATATGTTGATTGCTTGTCAAAGAAAAGATCACAACCAATATAGTATGTTAAAGTTATAGGCATCTTTAAAGTAAAACACAAGCCTATGAAATAATAATAGATCAGATGATAAGTATACTTACAATATTCCTTGCTACCTTCATGCAAAAGTCTCGTGGAACATCACATAGTACTTATCATCACGCCCAATTGATCAATTATTTTCTTCAAATCATCCAAATTTGTCAACCTGCCTTGTGCTCAATTTTGACACGTTTTGACTCACTTTTACTTGATTTAACATGCTCGATTTGCGTCAGTTTGTTTATGATACTACAAGGAAGCTTGAGTCCAAATTTGAGAGTATTTGGAATAGTTTACCATGGTTTTGTACTCAAAACATCTATAACAGCGTTTCTGTCATGCTATGAAAAATTCTGCTCATTTTAAGTTACTTCATAGTCACTTCGAAGAAAAGACAACACTTCTAGAAATTCTATGGAAAGTTCTGGGTGGTTTATGATGATTTTAGACTAAAAACAGCTTACTACAACGTTTCTAGGATGCTATGAAAAGTTCTATGAAACGACCCAAACTCCTCCTTACAGGAAAGCCCGGATTGAATTGAGATCACGGCAAATCAGAACACAAACGACAGAACATTTTATTGCTTATTACAACAATTACATCAGAGTACAAGAATATATCATAGTACGAATAAATATTACACGTTGGAAATACAATATCAGAGTTTTAAATTACAAAGCAGCGGAAAAATAATACATAACACAACTGAAAGAAATATACGGATACAGAGCTTTCCAAATATAGCTTCAGCTGTAAATACAGGATCCTGGAAAAGAAATATCTCCAAAACCAAAACTACTAGCTGCTCGTGTGGAAAATGAGGTCACCTAAAGTTTAGTTTGAAACAATAAACTCCAAGTCAGTCATTGGACTGATGTGAGAACTAAAATATTTATTAGCTTGATATTAAAGTTGGGTAAATCAGGGGACCACGCCATATAACACGGAACGGGTTTACTCCACATGAATTTTAGTTTAAAATAAAACAACGCAATACTTTTTCGAAAAATGAAGCTATTATAAGACTCTGGTCCCATCACACAATGAACGCAGTTGAGGATAGAGTTTTCCCTTACAATAGCCAAATATGCTTGATACATGAAATTTCATCTTTTATTATTACTATAAGTAAAGAAATCAACTTCAAATATAAATGTATCAATCATAGGCGGCGTAGGTACCATTATATTATGTCGCCATATATATATATATTTACAACTAAAACTGAATATTGCGTATTGAAAATTGGGTTTCCATCTATGAACCAAGGCAAGCGATCGTCCTTACCGATTCGAGACTCTCTAGCCTGAGCCTCAGGATATAGCCGCAACTGTACCTGCAGTTAGTGACAGGGCCGGTCGTCAGTCGATGATTGGCAATACCGTAAACTATATGTTAGCCTGCCCTATGGGGCATAAAATAATCTGGTCAATATATCGACTAGAACATCCATCGATCCCGTAGTGACCGATATGTCCGAGACGCCTCTCTATTCATCAAGTAATAAGCAACATCCACATGAGTAAACGGTCTGGGCTCCATACCATGACGTTACTCCTATCTAGAAACCAACATATGTCCATTTCTCTGAGGTAATTATCCCGTTTCTGGTTCATACCGGGGTGTGAAGCTCGCGAAGTAATGTTATACACAAAGTTATGCCTAAATAAGTTGTGCTTTGATCATCAACCACAAGGCTCTGCATTTCAATAAAAGCCTCGATCATTTGCATCTTAGCATGCCACATTATCAATCCATACCATACCATTGATTTCTGGCAATATATAACCTCTAAGATCATACATCTTAGAGAAGGGTGTTAAGCAAGAGAATAAATTCTCCGCCACCAAACATATATACCATCCATTTACAAGTCCGTTCTGGGTTGAACGAAACCGGAGGCACCTTATTCCTCGTCCCATATATCCGATACAGGAGAGAGGTCCTCGCATATCCGTCGATCTCGAAGTACGTTTGGACGATCACAACTTATTACCTTGTCTTCGGTGTACGACCCAATCAAGACATCAATAATCATCCAAACGATGCGAAGACTCTGTCTTCAACCACCGTCTTCATTGTCGACTTTTAATCGTCATAGTAATTATACAGAATGGGTTAAACCGGGTCTTTCCGAATAATTCGTGCATTTTATAATCAAGTGCTATAAAAACACATCATACACCTCATTCCAATTCAGAATATTCTTTTAATAAAATATTCACATTATTAGGGAAAGGTTCCCATTAATTTTATCAAAGATAAATTCTTTTAAATTTATTCTTTAATCTTCTTTTGAATATCATTTCAAAAGATTTTATTAACTAATCGGGATTATCGAACCTTATCGAAGTAATTATTTATTTATATTTATTGTCCCAATCGCAGCTTATTCATCCCATGGAACAAAACTAGTAGCACTCCATATCTAACACCCACAGTGTTATCGGTAAATATAATTACCATTTCGCGTTAAAATCTAATTAAAAAATTTAACTATCGCTTGGAGTAAAACTGGTGGCACTCCATTCTCGATCATTTCAAGAATTCGATAAATTAAATTATCTCATTCCCGTTTCAATCTAATTAGATATTTATTAAAACTCCAATTTGATTTTAATATCAAAAATCATTACTTTATGATTATTCAAATTTAGGAAATTAATCTTTATCTTTAACTGGGTTAAATAACTAATGTAATTTAAAAACACAGTTCACGATAAACCCAAATCATCTTCCATTAACTATGGAATCTTCATGGAAAACGGATCAATATATAATCGATATAAATTTTCGTATCAAATTAATAATATAAATGGAATAATGGCAAGGCCTTTTAAATTCCATATATAGTAACGGTTTTCATTCATAGAAGCTTATCTTGATTATTATTAAATCGAATTTCCTTCAATTCCAATTTTTTCTACTTTAAAACATAGTTCACGATAAACCCATAATCAACTTTCATTTCAATTCTAATTAAACATTAATCAACTAGTAAACTTCTCTAAATCTTTATTAAAAGATTTATTCTTTTCACATGGGGTTTAAGAACGGTGTTATTTAAGACACCATTCACGACAGACCTAAAATCCAATTCTTTTATTCAATTCCAATTAAATATTAATAAATTGGAAAACTTCACGAAATATTAATAAAAAGATTTGTTATTTTCTCAACTGGGTTTAAGAACAGTGTTATCATCTTCCAGTTAATTTTATTTAGTTCCAATTAAATATTAATTAACTGGAAAACTTCATTCAATCTTAGTTAAAGATTTATTTTAGTTAATAACTAGTTCATTTTGATAAAAAATATATTTTTATCTTTTCAAATATGGAATTTTTCATCCAAAATCTTTCCAGATTATTAATTATGGTTTAACATAATTTTTCCATATTTTTAATAATTTTATTAAGGCCCGTACAGTCGGTTTCCAATAACGGCCACCGAACCGCATCCATAGCGACCTTTTTCAAATTTGATTTGGACATAATTCCAAATCCAAACGTTAGATTTCAAACTTCTTATATTAATTGGAAAGATCTTTTCGATACGAACCCAATGGTTCCGGTTTTAGGAGAATCCGACGGTCGGATCTCTCGTTACATCAATTTGAAGTTAATGGTCGAAATTCACGAACGGTCGCTGCGCGGTGCGTTTTATTCAGGCCATTAAATATATATTATATATATTTCATCAATTCCCATTTAAAATGTATTTTATAAATCATTTTTATATTTGTTTTAAAATGATTCCAACTTTATTTTCAATTTTAAATCAAACTTGAATATTCTATATCTTTATCATATTAAAATGTTAATATTTTTTAAAATATTAAATTTTGAAATTAATTTTTTTGATATTCATTATAAAACAAATAACTCGATCGATAGAAAGGGCATTTAACCACATAACTATTTTTACTGTTCCAAAAAATTTATTCAACACATGAATTTCTTATATGGTTTATACATTCAATAAAAATGATATTTTATTGTTCAAACATTTCATTCAATACATAAATATTTTATATGGTTTATATATTCAATAAAAATGATATTTTTATTGTTCAAACATTTCATTCAATACATAAATATTTTATATGGTTTATACATTTAATAAAAATGATATTTTTATTGTTCAAATATTTTATTCAATACATAAATATTTTATATGGTTTATACATTCAATAAAAATGAATTTTTTTTGTTTAAACATTTTATTCAATAAATAAATATTTTATATGGTTTATACATTCAGTAAAAATGAGATTTTTATTGTTCAAACATTTTATTCAATACATAAATATTTTATTCACTTCATTAACATTTTAAAAATAATATTTTTAATGTACAAAAATATAATTCAACAAATGGTTATTCTCATTTTCATTAACATGTTAAAGATGACATTTTTTATCTAACAAAAATGTATTTTAACATATGCTTCTTTTATTCTTTATATATACAATAAAAATGTGATTTTTATTGTTAAAACATTTTATTTTAAAATATTCTTTATTTTAAGAGATTCTTTATACTAAAATGTCCTTTATTTTAAAACATTCTTTTATACTAAAATGTACTTTATTTTAAAATGTTCTCTTTATTTAAAAATGTTCTTAAAAATGTTCTTTTATTTCTAAATCGGAATGTGACTCAATCAATTACCATATAATTTCAGTTATATGGATTTCATACATAGCATGTATGCAACAATAATGATAAATAATCATCCAATAGTCCAATCATATCGAGAGTGAAATTTACAAATGTGTGAGCATTAAAATAAATAAATAAATAACGCTCATTATAGATGATCAATCCATCGATTGACATACAATTAAATATTGGGACTAGTGTATGCCAAATATCATTCCAATACCCGTATAGGCTTTTCAAACAACAGTTTATTTAAATAAATTATTGGTTAACAAATTTAACCAATAATAATTTAGGTTGAATTATTTTTAAACTTAACCAATGTAATAACCCGGAAATCTGAGCCAATTTAAAAATTTTATTTTGGCAATTTTAATGAATTTTGGATATTTAAAATGAATTATTTTAAATAATAACAATGATAAATTTATTTTCGACGAAGTTAGAATGTATATATTTATATAATTCGACGTTAGAATATAAAATATTTTGTTTTAATTATAAATGGAATTGAAAATGGCGCGGTAGTTTGAAAATTCGATTTCAAATTTCAAATGAATGTGCAGGATTCAAAATAAACCGGATTTTGGCGAAACCAAAAATATTAGAATCTATTTGAAAATATCTTTCCAACGAATCCGAAAAATTGAAATTTCATAGTAGGAATAAAAAGTTATGCCCAGTTGAAAATTCAGAATAGTCGCTATGGAAAATATAGCCCTTAAAAATGGAAATTTTGCAAATGACTTCCGTTTTCGACGAAACCACTTTTGTTGGATCCGGGATGTCAAGTTATTGCTAGATTCCAAAATTCGTAATTTTTGAAATCAATATGTGAGCGTGGCGAAGTAAAACGTGTTTTGACAGTTTAAGTCAATTTCGATCGACCAGAAAATGGCCATTTTTCAAATGGTCTCCAAATTTGACGAAATTAGTTTTGTTAAAACCATATCGTCAATACGAAGCTAGAAAATATTTTTCGGGAATTTTTAGAGTCTGTATGTGGCCCCGGTAAATTGAAATGTGCGTTCAAATTCAGTATATAGATTTATATTTTGATAGAAACTGATCGAAACAATCGAATCAGCTTTCGATACAAATCCCATTGTGTTCGGAATATGCGTAATTAGCTAGGGACAATAGTTGGTGGGTTGATTTCGAGTTCAAAATAAAAAGGTACTTTTGAAATTAAATAATAATATATACATATATATATATATATCTCTATACTATCTCAGCCACCCCCCATTTACTTTTTCAAATCAAAAATAAATATAAAAAAACGCGACCAGGGGAATCATTGTCGCCTCCGCCGAAGTTGCCTGGGCCACCGCGCCACCTCCCCCGCCCCCTCCAGTCCCCCCTCCTCTTTCGCGACGTCCTCCTCCCCCCTCGATAGACGCAGACCCCAAAACACCCAATCAGCGAACCCCGACCACCTGATGAGACCGCAACCCCTCTGGCCCCCTCCGACGACCACCAGCGCCCTTCCCCCGTCACCTTCAGCCTCCGGCGCTGCCAATTCCACCGGTGAGCCATTTTATTTATTTATTTAATTGTTTTTATTTATTTAGGTGAATAAAAATATGATTTTTAAATAATTTCATTGTATAAAAGTATATATGACATTGTTTTAAATTTATATAATGGCATAGTAAGAAAAAGAAGTGATTTTTAATTATGAAAGATAGAATTTTTCATGGTAAAAGTTTAGATTTTTATACATGAAGAGTTAGGATTTTTGTACATATAAAGTGAGGATTTTTATAACATAAAAATTCGATTTTTACATATAGGAATGAAGCGATAAAAAATGTGATTTTTATAGCGTCGAAATAAAAATTCGATCTTTATATAAGAAGTAGAAATACAAAGATATAATTTTTATATAGAAAGAAGCGTCGTAAAAATATATTATAGAGATAATAAAAATATGATTTCTATGTTATAGAGATAATAAAAATATGATTTTTATATTATAGAGATTATAAAAATATGATTTTTATAAGATAGAGAATATAAAAATATGATTTTTATATAGTAGCGAAATAAAATCTGATTTTTATTATATATATAGTGAGATAAAAATGTGATTTTTAATGTGAACAGCGTGAAAAGGATGGCGTAGGAAATTTGGGCAAATCCAATCGATCAGGAATTCTGAAATAAAATGGCGGAGTGGAACCCAAAGGTGAGAACTTCTCACTTATACTTTATTCTCTAGTTAAAATATATACTAGGATGCAGACGGTGCTTAGTAGCACCCGACACCAGTCGTCCACAGACCATGGACGACTTGTTTGTTTGATTGATTGATTTTATTGTGAAATTGATTGTGTGAAGTGGAATGAAATAAAATATTTATATAGTTAAAAATATTTTGTAGTTAAAAATATAATTTTTAACGTGTATATGAATAAAATAAATATTTATAAACAAATCGAATGATTTGTTTATATACACACATTTGACTGATACTGATTGGGACGATAAATTTTACACATTGCCCAACTACACAAATAAAACCTGTGTTTGATTGTTTGAAACCCCACACGGGTATTGGGATGATATATGACATACACTAGTCCCAATAATTAGTTGTATGTCGATCAATCGATTGACAGACTGTTGTAAGCGTTAAATATTTATATTTGATGCTTATGCAGTGGAGAATGCACTTTGGATGATGTTTCACTGTGTTTGATTGCTGTAGTGTACGTGTGGATGATATTTGGAATATTTCGATATTGGATTTCGTGATTGTACGAATATTGTGGAGGAATTTGGAAGATATGTATATATCGTTATTCCAATACGATATTTGTTGATTTCAGAATTTGATATTGAATATAAGCCGATATATTTTCTATTCAGAGCTTTGTATTTAATATCAAATGGTAATTGGGTTTGTCGTGAACGGTGTCTTCATTAACACTGTTCTTAAACCTAGTTGAGGAAAAGATTAAATCTTTTTATTTAGATTTAATGAAGTATACCAATTAATTAATATATTTAATAGGAATTGAATTAAATATTGTTTTTGGGTTTATTGTGAACGGTGTTTTAAATAACACTCGTTCTTTAACCCGATTATGAATAGAATGTGAATTGGGTTTATTGTGAACTGTGTTTTAATGACATTCGTTCTTTAACCCGATTTACAGTGAAATATAATTTGGAATTTATAAATCTTTTTATAAAGATTTAAAGGAATTTTCCAAAGTAACATTTTCCAGTTTAATATATTGAATTGGAATTGAATGGAATTCGATTTGATAATAATCGAAATGAAATTCTGTGGAGGAAGACTATTAATACATGTGGAATTTAAAAGGCTTTGTCGTTATTCCATTTATATTATTAGTCGGATACGGAAATTGATATCGATTATATATTGATTTTCTTTTATGTGAAGATTCCATAATTAATGGAATGTGATTTGGGTTTATCGTGAACTGTGTTTTAAAAGACATTAGTTCTTTAACCCAGTAAAAGACAGGATTACATGTCTGTCGTTGTATTTCGAACTGTATGTTTGATCTCTACGTAATATATATCTGTTTGGCGGCGGAGAATTTATTCTCTTGCTTAACGCCCTTCTCTGAGACGAACGAGCTTAGAGGTTATATATCGGCAGAAATCAATAGTATGGTGTAGATTGTCGATGCGACATGTTTGTGTTTCCAAAGTTAAATAATCATTAATATTGATTTTTGGGAAGATTAAAACTACGTGGAGTTTTATTGAATCTTTAATTAGATTGAAAGGTGGATTGATAATTTAAATTATCAAATTTTGAAAATGATCGAGAGTGGAGTATCGCCAGTTTTGCTCCTAGCGATAGTTAAATCTTTAATTAGATTTGATCGTAAAATGGTAATTAAATTTACCGATAACACTGTGGTGTTAGTTATGGGGTAATAACAGTTCTGCTCCATAGGTTGGGATTGGGAAATAAAATAAATAATTACTTCGGTGTTGTTCGCTAATCCCGACAAGTTTGGAAAACCATAATATGGTTTGAAATGTTATCCAAAGGAAGATTAAAGAATAAATTTTAAAGAATTTATCTTTGATAAAGTTAATGGGAACAAATCCCTAAAGATGTGAATATTTAGATAAAAGAATATTCAGAATTGGAATGAGATGTATGTTGTGTTTTTATAACACTTGTTTATTATATACGCTAGTTATTCGGAAAGGCCGGGTTTATACCCATTCTGGATAATTGATTCGACGATATGTCGACGATGAAGACGGTGGTTGAAGACAGGAGGTCTTCACATTGTTTGGATAATTACTGATGATCTTGATTGGGCTGTACACCCAAGAGGAGAGAATCAGTTGATGATCGTCCAGACGTACTTGGAGATCGATGGATATTCGAGGAATAAGGTTCCTCCGGTTTCGTTCAGACCCAGAACGGAATTGTAAATGGATTGTGTGTCTGACATTGGATTTTATTCTGTGTTGATTGATTTCTATTAAATATATATCTGTTTGGCGGCGGGGAATTTATTCTCTTGCTTAACGCCCTTTTTTGAGACGTACGAGCTCAGAGGTTATATATCGATAGATATCAGTCGCATGGCATGAATTGCCTATGTGGCATGCTGAGATGCAAATGATCAAAGTTTTTGTTGAAAAGCAGAGTCTTGTGGTTGATGATCAAAGCACGTCTTTAATACAGCGTAGCTTTGTGTATAGCGTTGATTCGCGAGCCTCACACCTCGATATGAGTTAAAAATGGGATAAGGACTGCAGGGAGTGCACGACGTTTCTTTCTAGTTATGGCTGGTGTCAGCATTTTACTAGCCCTGACATTGTTGATTATTATACCTTTGTGGATGTTTGAATGCAAGGCGTCTCGGATATATCGGTCTCTACGGAGCCCATAGATAGGCCCGATAGGACTGGGAAACGTGTGTTCAGGAATTGCCAATCCACTATCGTTAGTGTGGACCGGCCCTGAAGATCCAAGGGCTAGACAGAGTGTGCAGTCCTGAGGCATTTGCTAGAGCGTCTAGAAGCGGTGAGGAGCTTGCCCCTGGCCTCGACTCATGACGGAAATCCAATTTCCAATACGTGACATTTTGGTTTTGATTGTAGAGCCTAATATGGCGACATAGTGGGATGGGGCAGTTATGCCGTCTATGATTGATACTTATGATTGAAATGGTTTTGACACTATACACTTATAGTTATATAAAAGATGAAATTTCACGTACCAATCATTTTTGGTTATTATAAGGTAAGACCCTATCCTCCGGCTTGTGTGGTGGGACCTGGGTCTTATAATAGCTTCATTGTTCTATATTTAGCATTGCGCTGTTTGTTTTATGCACTGGTATTCTTGGGAGGAAACCCGTTCCGTGTTATACGGCGTGGTCCCTTGATTTACCGAACTTTAAAAATAAATTAATAACTGTTTTAGTTCTCACACCAGTCACATGACTGACCTGGAGTTTATTGTTTTAACCTAAACTCTGGGTGCCCCTATTTTCCACACAGGCAGCTAGTAGTTTTGGTTTTGCAGCTTTATATTCACACGATCCTGGTTTATAGCTGGAACGATATTCGTAAAGCTCTGTATCCGTTTATCTCTTTCAGTTGTGTATTGTATTATTTTTCCGCTACTATGTAATGTATTGTAATCTCTGATATTTTTCTATTCTATAGTATTTATTCATACTCTGTATATTCTTGTATTCTGATGGAATTGGTGTAATAAGCAATTAAATGTTCTTTTGCTTGTGTTCTGATTTGTCGTGTTCTCAACTCAATCCGTGCTTTCCTTCATGGGGAAGTTCGGGTCGTTTCAGGTGGTATCAGAGCTCTGGTTTACAGAGCTCGAGAACAAGACACATTAAAACCAAACGAAAGAATTCATCAGAGATTGGTGTCGACCCGCTTTTTAGTCAAAGCAGTCACACATGGAATCTCTTCTCAACAATACGCTCAAGTGTTGGGAATATCGTCAGAAGACATGAAGTGATTTGGTTGAAATCGCATCACAGACAAAGAATGGCCCGAAACTCCTACAAGATGACCTTTTCTGGGCCCGAAAACAGCGATTACAAAGCTAAGCTCTATAACTCTTGTAGCTCTCTGAATTAGCTTCAGTTTGAGCTTTGGTTCAGCTCAATCGGACTTACGGTTTGAAAGTTATGCCCGTTTCCGTGAACGCATACAGAACCGGAAACTTGGAATTTGGAAATTGGCTTGACCTCCCGGATCGGATCGGACCCGCTCCGACTCCACACTTCGAAGATGCTCAGACTTGGATTCCAGCTCACCTCGGTTCGGATCGGATCATCCGAACCCGACCCGCCTTACACACTGCACTGAAGTGCTTCCACTCTTCGGATCGAAGACACCAACTCGGTTCGGATCGAAAGTCCGAACCGACCCGCCTTGCACTAGATGTATAGCAACACGTCTCGCCTTCAGTTGGAATGCTCCGGATCGGTTCGGAAGGAAGAGGACCCGAACCGAACCGCTTCGACCTGCTGCTACACCTCAACTTTGACCTGTTCTCAAGGAGTAACTACTTCCTATTAATCTGGATCGGCTTACACCTGTCCTAGCACGATCTGAAGACCACGTTCTACACTATCTCCGAGATGGCCTCTCCACATGCCACGTGCCCCTCCGATCCGATCCGATTCAGGACTCCCAGCAGCTTCTCTACGCCTATAAATACACCATCATATGGTCATTTCAGGGGGGCTTTTCGGCTCTCACTCACATTGGCTTCCACAATTGCTTCGCAACAGCAAGGAGGCCGACTCTAATCACTTTAACACGAGGTTATCGTGTATAATTCAACCTCTAATCTCCTCTTTCATATTGTAAACACGAGGATTTCGTGTATAAACCGCAATCCAACAGCATTGTAATAGTTTTCTTAGGATTTAAGAAACTATAAGGTGGACGTAGGCTTGGATTGAGCCGAACCACTATAAAAATCTCGTGTGTTTCCTATTATTTTACTGATTTTTCTGCATTTATTCTCTGTGATTTGCGACTGTAAGGATTTCACATAGCATTTGGGTGTTAGTGCCAATTTTTGGTTAAACATTTTGGCGCGCCAGGAAGGGGGGCACACGACAACTTCAACGTCTGCTTGGAATATTTGGCTATTGGATCGATGGCTAAGCGAAAGATTTCCCGTGTTGAAGGCGAAAGCACGAGAAACGAAGCAAGCCATGAAGCTTCCTCACATGAAAACCCGTCAGCATATTTGATGCGAGAAGAGATGGATGACGTTCTTGCTGAATTGAGAACTCAAATGGCAAGGCAAGATGGTCTCCTCCGCAAACAACAGGAGATTATCGACCAATTCTTCGCTCGGATGGAAGGCAGGCCGAGTGGCAATGTACAAATCGCAGGAATTGGCATGGAATCGGCTCCAGCAGGAACATCGAACAGGATCGGTTCGGATCCGATCCGAACCGAGGGCCAAAACTTGAATCAAGAGCAGATGGAAATGGGGGGGAATCCTCACCAGATCGGTTCGGATCCGATCCGAACCGCCACCTTACATGAGCTTGGGGGCAGCAGCCTCCCTTCTGGAAATCAAGACTTCGTTCCAGCACGACCTACCTCCGCACCGGTTCGGATCGGTAATTCCACACAGCCTGAGCATCAAGCTCCCCGGTTCGGAACTGGAGAACCTGATCGGATCAGCACATCCGATCCGAACCGTGCACCTCTCCATAACCTCCCTCGTTCCTCCGAGCCGCAGCAAGGGGGCACCTCCGAACCGAACCGGATGACCTGCCAAGCTCCTTATACTCTTCCACACACTTCTGAACTTAACGCTGGGGGCACCAGCTCTGGACTTGTCAACTTGCAACAACTCTTTGAAGGCGATCGGCTCGCCAGCCTTATTGAACGCCTTTCGAGAGGCCGCATTTATCAGAATGACATGGATGATGTCAATCACAATCCATTCACATAGGAAATCAGGAATTCCCGCAATCCTCCAGATTTCAAACTTCCACAACTGGAACCCTACAACGGCAGGGCAGATCCTACCGTGCACCTAATGCGCTATAAACGGCATATGGAAGTTCAATCGGCATCGGAAAACGTCATGGCTAAATGCTTTCCTCTCTTTTTGACTGATATTGCTGCTTTGTGGTTTCGGCAGCTGGAATCTAAATCGATCAACAGTTGGAACATGTTGGTCGCTCGCTTTATTGAACAATTTCGGGTCCACATCGCTCGACCCAAGAATGTAATGTCGCTCACTACAATCAAGCAGAGGCCTAAAGAAACTCTACGATCATTTCTGGAAAGGTTCAACGTTGCAGCAGCATCAGTTGATCGACCTGAGCCATCTATGGTATTGATGGCGGCAGTATCTGGTGTTCTAGACAACTCGGAGTTCAAAAAATCCTTGTACCGAGACCCACCAAGGAATCTCAGTGAATTCTATCTTTAATCGGATATGTTTTTGTGTGAAGAAGACGCAACGTCCGAAAAGAAAATTCTCGATGTTAACATGCTCAAAGACGGAGAACCGTCTGATTCTGGTAAAGGCAAAGGGAAAGCTGCTGTCAAGAATGACCGCAACGCTCAGCCCCGGAGAGAGCCCAGATATGAAAAATACACTGAGCTCAACTCGTCGCTGACCGACATCTACATGAACACAAACAGTGACGTCTCCTATCCAAAGCCTCGCAGGCGGGAGCCATCCCAGAGAGAACGTGACTCTGGAAGACATTGCATATTTCATGACATGGACGGTCATGACACAAATGACTGTAGGCACTTGCGAGACTTAATTGAGGAACGGGTTAGACGTGGAGATCTACCCGAGTATGTGAAACAACCTACAGCGCCTGCACCCGCGCTGCCATCACCTGCTCCCCAGAGAGGGAATGACCCTGGAATGAGCTCCCATCGGCTCATCATCAACTGATCTGGATTGGATCACTCTGCGTTTTCAGCATTTCTTAGGATTTAAGATATGTCTCTTTGCTTTCTTTAGGTTTTCCGATTGGCTAAATCGGAGTACACACGTTCGGGGTTAGGATTTAGCTCCAAATCGTGCTCTGCACTCGATGACAAACCAATCAGGATTTGCTTTGGTTTTGTACTTTGAATTGAATAAGGAAGGACTTTCCGAGCATGGATTATGTTTGGCAATTTAAGTATCTTGTCAGGTTGTGGCAGGATTCTCAATCTCAACTAAAGTATGGCTTATACTTATCTCGGACCCCTAGGCATGGATTATGCCTAGGGACAGACTGTCTTGTCAGGTTTTGGCAAGCATAGCTCTATCCCGACGTGAGTATGGATTGTCCTCACTAGGATTCTTAAGTATGGACTATAATTTGGGACGGCTTATTGTTTTGTCAGGATTTGGCAAATGAACTCAATAAAACTCGAGTATGGCTTATGCTCAGTTTGAACTTACTCGTATGGCTTATACCCGGAAGGTTAGGTCCCTTGCCAGGTTTTGGCAGGACGATTCGAACATCCCTCGAGTATGGTTTATGCTCAAACAAACGCCCAAGCATGGCTTATGCTCGAAAGTGTAATTAGTTTTGTCAGGATTTTACACACCTTTCTGCTCTCTTTTCTTCGCAGGTATGGATTATACTTGCAGCTGGCAGGCCCGGCGTGGCCTTGGATTATCCAGAACACATCTTCCTTCAACCAGCAAGATATGTTCTGGAGGGCAAAATGTTGACCCGCTTTTTAGTCAAAGCAGTCACACATGGAATCTCTTCTCAACAATACGCTCAAGTGTTGGGAATATCGTCATAAGACATGAAGTGATTTGGTTGAAATCGCATCACAGACAAAGAATGGCCCGAAACTCCTACAAGATGACCTTTTCTGGGCCCGAAAACAGCGATTACGGAGCTAAGCTTTGTAACTCTTGTAGCTCTCTGAATTAGCTTCAGTTTGAGCTTTGGTTCAGCTCAATCGGACTTACGGTTTGAAAGTTATGTCCGTTTCCGTGAACGCATACAGAACCGGAAACTTGGAATTTGGAAATTGGCTTGACCTCCCGTATCGGATCAGACCCGCTCCGACTCCACACTTCGAAGATGCTCAAACTTGGATTCCAGCTCACCTTGGTTCGGATCGGATCATCCGAACCCGACCCGTCTTACACACTACACTGAAGTGCTTCCACTCTTCGGATCAAAGACACCAACTCGGTTCGGATCGGAAGTCCGAACCGACCCGCCTTGCACTAGATGTATAGCAACACGTCTCGCCTTCGGTTGTAATGCTCCGGATCGGTTCGGAAGGAAGAGGACCCGACCCGAACCGCTTCGACCTGCTGCTACACCTCAACTTTGACCTGTTCTCAAGGAGTAACTACTTCCTATTAATCTGGATCGGCTTACACCTGTCCTAGCACGATCTGAAGACCACGTTCTCCACTATCTCCGAGATGGCCTCTCCACATGCCACGTGCCCCTCCGATCCGATCCGATTCAGGACTCCCAGCAGCTTCTCTACGCCTATAAATACACCATCATATGGTCATTTCAGGGGGGCTTTTCGGCTCTCACTCACATTGGCTTCCACAATTGCTTCGCAACAGCAAGGAGGCCGACTCTAATCACTTTAACAAGAGGTTATCGTGTATAATTCAACCTCTAATCTCCTCTTTCATATTGTAAACACGAGGATTTCGTGTATAAACCGCAATCAAACAACATTGTAATAGTTTTCTTAGGATTTAAGAAACTATAAGGTGGACGTAGGCTTGGATTGAGCCGAACCACTATAAAAATCTCGTGTGTCTCCTATTATTTTACTGCTTTTTCTGCATTTATTCTCTGTGATTTGCGACTGTAAGGATTTCACATAGCATTTGGGTGTTAGTGCCAATTTTTGGTCAAACATTTTGGCGTGCCAGGAAGGGGGGCACACGACAACTTCAACGTCTGCTTGGAATATTTGGCTATTGGATCGATGGCTAAGCGAAAGATTTCCCGTGTTGAAGGCGAAAGCACGAGAAACGAAGCAAGCCATGAAGCTTCCTCACATGAAAACCCGTCAGCATATTTGACGCGAGAAGAGATGGATGGCGTTCTTGCTTAATTGAGAACTCAAATGGCAAGGCAAGATGATCTCCTCCGCAAACAACAGGAGATGATCGACCAATTCTTCGCTCGGATGGAAGGCAGGCCGAGTGGCAATGTACAAATCGCAGGAATTGGCATGGAATCGGCTCCAACAGGAACATCGAACATGATCGGTTCGGATCCGATCCGAACCTAGGGCCAAAACATGAATCAAGCGCAGATGGAAATGGGGGGGAATCCTCACCAGATCGGTTCGGATCCGATCCGAACCGCCACCTTACATGAGCTTGGGGGCAGCAGCCTCCCTTCTGGAAATCAAGACTTCGTTCCAGCACGACCTACCTCCGCACCGGTTCGGATCGGTAATTCCACACAGCCTGAGCATCAAGCTCCCCGGTTCGGAACAGGAGAACCTGATCGGATCGGCACATCCGATCCGAACCGTGCACCTCTCCATAACCTCCCTCGTTCCTCCGAGCCGCAGCAAGGGGGCACCTCCGAACCGATCCGAATGACCTGCCAAGCTCCTTATACTCTTCCACACACTTCTGAACTTAACGCTGGGGGCACCAGCTCTGGACTTGTCAACTTGCAACAGCTCTTTGAAGGCGATCGGCTCGCCAGCCTTATTGAACGCCTTTCGAGAGGCCGCATTTATCAGAATGACATGGATGATGTCAATCACAATCCATTCACACAGGAAATCAGGAATTCCCGCAATCCTCCAGATTTCAAACTTCCACAACTGGAACCCTACAACGGCAGGGCAGATCCTACCGTGCACCTAATGCGCTATAAACGGCATATAGAAGTTCAATCGGCATCGGAAAACATGATGGCTAAATGCTTTCCTCTCTTTTTGACTGATATTGCTGCTTTGTGGTTTCGGCAGCTGGAATCTGAATCGATCAACAGCTGGAACATGTTGGTCGCTCACTTTATTGAACAATTTCGGGTCCACATCGCTCGACCCAAGAATGTAATGTCGCTCACTACAATCAAGCAGAGGCCTAAAGAAACTCTGCGATCATTTCTGGAAAGGTTCAACGTTGCAGCAGCATCAGTTGATCGACCTGAGCCATCTATGGTATTGATGGCGGCAGTATCAGGTGTTCTAGACAACTCGGAGTTCAAAAAATCCTTGTACCGAGACCCACCAAGGAATCTCAGCGAATTCTATCTTGAATCAGATAGGTTTTTGCGTGAAGAAGACGCAACGTCCGAAAAGAAAATTCTCGATGTTAACTTGCTCAAAGACGGAGAACCGTCTGATTCTGGTAAAGGCAAAGGGAAAGCTGCTGTCAAGAATGACCGCAACGCTCAGCCCCGGAGAGGGCCCAGATATGAAAAATACACTGAGCTCAACTCATCGCTGACCGACATCTACATGAACACAAACGGTGACGTCTCCTATACAAAGCCTCCCAAGCGGGAGCCATCCCAGAGAGAACGTGACTCTGGAAGACATTGCATATTTCATGATATGGACGGTCATGACACAAATGACTGTAGGCACTTGCGAGATTTAATTGAGGAACGGGTTAGACGTGGAGAGCTACCCGAGTATGTGAAACAACCTACAGCGCCTGCACCCGCGCTACCATCACCTGCTCCCCGGAGAGGGAATGACCCTGGAACGAGCTCCCATCGGCTCATCATCAACTGATCTGGATTGGATCACTCTGCGTTTTCAGCATTTCTTAGGATTTAAGATATGTCTCTTTGCTTTCTTTAGGTTTTCCGATTGGCTAAATCGGAGTACACACGTTCGGGGTTAGGATTTAGCTCCAAATCGTGCTCTCCACTCGATGACAAACCAATCAGGATTTGCTTTGATTTTGTACTTTGAATTGAATAAGGAAGGACTTTCCGAGCATGGTTTATGTTTGGCAATTTAAGTATCTTGTCAGGTTGTGGAAGGATTCTCAATCTCAACTAAAGTATGGCTTATACTTATCTCGGACACCTAGGCATGGATTATGCCTAGGGACAGACTGTCTTGTCAGGTTTTGGCAAGCATAGCTCTATCCCGACGTGAGTATGGATTGTACTCACTAGGATTCTTAAGTATGGACTATACTTTGGGACGGCTTATTGTTTTGTCAGGATTTGGCAAAGGAACTCAATAAAACTCGAGTATGGCTTATGCTCAGTTTGAACTTCCTGGTATGGCTTATACCCGGAAGGTTAGGTCCCTTGCCAGGTTTTGGCAGGATGATTCGAACATCCCTCGAGTATGGTTTATGCTCAAACAAACGCCCAAGCATGGTTTATGCTCGAAAGTGTAATTAGTTTTGTCAGGATTTTACACACCTTTCTGCTCTCTTTTCTTCGCAGGTATGGATTATACTTGCAGCTGGCAGGCCCGGCGTGGCCTTGGATTATCCAGAACACATCTTCCTTCAACCAACAAGATATGTTCTGGAGGGCAAAATGTTGACCCGCTTTTTAGTCAAACAGTCACACATGGAATCTCTTCTCAACAATACGCTCAAGTGTTGGGAATATCGTCAGAAGACATGAAGTGATTTGGTTGAAATCGCATCACAGACAAAGAATGGCCCGAAACTCCTACAAGATGACCTTTTCTGGGCCCGAAAACAACGATTACGGAGCTAAGCTTTGTAACTCTTGTAGCTCTCTGAATTAGCTTGAGTTTGAGCTTTGGTTCAGCTCAATCGGACTTACGGTTTGAAAGTTATGCCCGTTTCCGTGAATGCATACAAAACCGGAAACTTGGAATTTGGAAATTGGCTTGACTTCCTGGATCGGATCGGACCCGCTCCGACTCCACACTTCGAAGATGCTCAGACTTGGATTCCAGCTCACCTCGGTTCAGATCGGATCATCCGAACCCGACCCGCCTTACACACTGCACTGAAGTGCTTCCACTCTTCGGATCGAAGACACCAACTCGGTTCGGATCGGAAGTCCAAACCGACCCACCTTGCACCAGATGTATATCAACACGTCTCGCCTTCGGTTGGAATGCTCCGGATCGGTTATGAAGGAAGAGGACCTGAACCGAACCGCTTCGACCTGCTGCTACACCTCAACTTTGACCTGTTCTCAAGGAGTAACTACTTCCTATTAATCTGGATCGGCTTACACCTGTCCTAGCACGATCTGAAGACCACGCTCTCCACTATCTCCGAGATGGCCTCTCCACATGCCACGTGACCCTCCGATCCGATCTGATTCAGGACTCCCAGCAGCTTCTCTACGCCTATAAATACACCATCATATGGTCATTTCAGGGGGGCTTTTCGGCTCTCACTCACATTGGCTTCCACAATTGCTTCGCAACAGCAAGGAGGCCGACTCTAATCACTTTAACACGAGGTTATCGTGTATAATTCAACCTCTAATCTCCTCTTTCATATTGTAAACACGAGGATTTCGTGTATAAACCGCAATCAAACAACATTGTAATAGTTTTCTTAGGATTTAAGAAACTATAAGGTGGACGTAGGCTTGGATTGAGCCGAACCACTATAAAAATCTCGTGTGTCTCCTATTATTTTACTGCTTTTTCTGCATTTATTCTCTGTGATTTGCGACTGTAAGGATTTCACATAGCATTTGGGTGTTAGTGCCAATTTTTGGTCAAACATTTTGGCGCTCCAGGAAGGGGGGCACACGACAACTTCAACGTCTGCTTGGAATATTTGGCTATTGGATCGATGGCTAAGCGAAAGATTTCCCGTGTTGAAGGCGAAAGCACGAGAAACGAAGCAAGCCATGAAGCTTCCTCACATGAAAACCCGTCAGCATATTTGACGCGAGAAGAGATGGATGGCGTTCTTGCTGAATTGAGAACTCAAATGGCAAGGCAAGATGATCTCCTCCGCAAACAACAGGAGATGATCGACCAATTCTTCGCTCGGATGGAAGGCAGGCCGAGTGGCAATGTACAAATCGCAGGAATTGTCATGGAATCGGCTCCAGCAGGAACATCGAACAGGATCGGTTCGGATCCGATCCGAACCGAGGGCCAAAACTTGAATCAAGCGCAGATGGAAATGGGGGGGAATCCTCACCAGATCGGTTCGGATCCGATCCGAACCGCCACCTTACATGAGCTTGGGGGCAGCAACCTCCCTTTTGGAAATCAAGACTTCGTTCCAGCACGACCTACCTCCGCACCGGTTCGGATCGGTAATTCCACACTGCCTGAGCATCAAGCTCCCCGGTTCGGAACAGGAGAACCTAATTGGATCGGCACATCCGATCCGAACCGTGCACCTCTCCATAACCTCCCTCGTTCCTCCGAGCCGCAGCAAGGGGGCACCTCCGAACCGAAACGGATGACCTACCAAGCTCCTTATACTCTTCCACACACTTCTGAACTTTACGCTGGGGGCACCAGCTCTGGACTTGTCAACTTGCAACAGCTCTTTGAAGGCGATCGGCTCGCCAGCCTTATTGAACGCCTTTCGAGAGGCCGCATTTATCAGAATGACATGGATGATGTCAATCACAATCCATTCACACAGGAAATCAGGAATTCCCGCAATCCTCCAGATTTCAAACTTCCACAACTGGAACCCTACAACGGCAGGGCAGATCCTACCGTGCACCTAATGCGCTATAAACGGCATATGGAAGTTCAATCGGCATCGGAAAACGTCATGGCTAAATGCTTTCCTCTCTTTTTGACTGATATTGCTGCTTTGTGGTTTCGGCAGCTGGAATCTGAATCGATCAACAGGTGGAACATGTTGGTCGCTCGCTTTATTGAACAATTTCGGGTCCACATCGCTCGACCCAAGAATGTAATGTCGCTCACTACAATCAAGCAGAGGCCTAAAGAAACTCTAAGATCATTTCTGGAAAGGTTCAACGTTGCAGCAGCATCAGTTGATCGACCTGAGCCATCTATGGTATTGATGGCGGCAGTATCAGGTGTCCTATACAACTCGGAGTTCAAAAAATCCTTGTACCGAGACCCACCAAGGAATCTCAGCGAATCTATCTTGAATCGATTAGGTTTTTGCGTGAAGAAGACGCAACGTCCGAAAAGAAAATTCTCGATGTTAACTTGCTCAAAGACGGAGAACCGTCTGATTCTAGTAAAGGCAAAGGGAAAGCTGCTATCAAGAATGACCGCAACGCTCAGCCCCGGAGAGGGCCCAGATATGAAAAATACACTGAGCTCAACTCGTCGGTGACCGACATCTACATGAACACAAACGGTGACGTCTCCTATCCAAAGCCTCCCAGGCGGGAGCCATCCCAGAGAGAACGTGACTCTGGAAGACATTGCATATTTCATGATATGGACGGTCTTGACACTAATGACTGTAGGCACTTGTGAGACTTAATTGTGGAACGGGTTAGACGTGGAGAGCTACCCGAGTATGTTAAACAACCTACAGCGCCTGCACCCGCCCTGCCATCACCTGCTCCCCGGAGAGGGAATGAATCTGGAACGAGCTCCCATCGGCTCATCATCAACTGATCTGGATTGGATCACTCTGCGTTTTCAGCATTTATTAGGATTTAAGATATGTCTCTTTGCTTTCTTTAGGTTTTCCGATTGGCTAAATCGGAGTACACACGTTCGGGGTTAGGATTTAGCTCCAAATCGTGCTCTGCACTCGATGACAAACCAATCAGGATTTGCTTTGGTTTTGTACTTTGAATTGAATAAGGAAGGACTTTCCGAGCATGGATTATGTTTGGCAATTTAAGTATCTTGTCAGGTTGTGGCAGGATTCTCAATCTCAACTAAAGTATGGCTTATACTTATCTCGGACACCTAGGCATGGATTATGCCTAGGGACAGACTGTCTTGTCAGGTTTTGGCAAGCATAGCTCTATCCCGACGTGAGTATGGATTGTACTCACTAGGATTCTTAAGTATGGACTATAATTTGGGACGGCTTATTGTTTTGTCAGGATTTGGCAAAGGAACTCAATAAAACTCGAGTATGGCTTATGCTCAGTTTGAACTTCCTGGTATGGCTTATACCCGGAAGGTTAGGTCCCTTGCCAGGTTTTGGCAGGATGATTCGAACATCCCTCGAGTATGGTTTATGCTCAAACAAACGCCCAAGCATGGTTTATGCTCGAAAGTAATTAGTTTTGTCAGGATTTTACACACCTTTCTGCTCTCTTTTCTTCGCAGGTATGGATTATACTTGCAGCTGGCAGGCCCGGCGTGGCCTTGGATTATCCAGAACACATCTTCCTTCAACCAACAAGATATGTTCTGGAGCGCAAAATGTTGACCCGCTTTTTAGTCAAAGCAGTCACACATGGAATCTCTTCTCAACAATACGCTCAAGTGTTGGGAATATCGTCAGAAGACATGAAGTGATTTGGTTGAAATCGCATCACAGACAAAGAATGGCCCGAAACTCCTACAAGATGACCTTTTCTGGGCCCGAAAACAGTGATTACAGAGCTAAGCTTTATAACTCTTGTAGCTCTCTGAATTAGCTTCAGTTTGAGCTTTGGTTCAGCTCAATCGGACCAACGGTTTGAAAGATATGTCCGTTTCCGTGAACGCATACAGAACCGGAAACTTGGAATTTGGAAATTGGCATGACCTCCCGGATCGGATCGGACCCGCTCCGACTCCACACTTCGAAGATGCTCAGACTTGGATTCCAGCTCACCTCGGTTCGGATCGGATCGTCGGAACCCGACCCGCCTTACACACTGCCCTGAAGTGCTTCCACTCTTCGGATCGAAGACACCAACTCGGTTCGGATCGGAAGTCCGAACCGACCCGCCTGGCACCAGATGTATAGCAACACGTCTCGCCTTCGGTTGGAATGCTCCGGATCGGTTCGGAAGGAAGACGACCCGAACTGAACCGCTTCGACCTGCTGCTACACCTCAACTTTGACCTGTTCTCAAGGAGTAACTACTTCCTATTAATCTGGATCGGCTTACACCTGTCCTAGCACGATCTGAAGACCACGTTCTCCACTATCTCCGAGATGGCCTCTCCACTTGCTACGTGCCCCTCCGATCCGATCCGATTCAGGACTCCCAGCAGCTTCTCTACGCCTATAAATACACCATCATATGGTCATTTCAGGGGGGTTTTCGGCTCTCACTCACATTGGCTTCCACAATTGCTTCGCAACAGCAAGGAGGCCGACTCTAATCACTTTAACACGAGGTTATCGTGTATAATTCAACCTCTAATCTCCTCTTTCATATTGTAAACACGAGGATTTCGTGTATAAACCGCAATCAAACAGCATTGTAATAGTTTTCTTAGGATTTAAGAAACTATAAGGTGGACGTAAGCTTGGATTGAGCCGAACCACTATAAAAATCTCGTCTGTCTCCTATTATTTTACTGCTTTTTCTGCATTTATTCTCTGTGATTTGCGACTGTAAGGATTTCACATAGCATTTGGGTGTTAGTGCCAATTTTTGGTCAAACATTTTGGCACGCCAGGAAGGGGGGCACACGATAACTTCAACGTCTGCTTGGAATATTTGGCTATTCGATCAATGGCTAAGCGAAAGATTTCCCGTGTTGAAGGCGAAAGCACGAGAAATGAAGCAAGCCATGAAGCTTCCTCACATGAAAACCCGTCAGCATATTTGACGCGAGAAGAGATGGATGGCGTTCTTGCTGAATTGAGAACTCAAATGGCAAGGCAAGATGATCGCCTCCGCAAACAACAGGAGATGATCGACCAATTCTTCGCTCGGATGGAAGGCAGGCCGAGTGGCAATGTACAAATCGCAGGAATTGGCATGGAATCGGCTCCAGCAGGAACATCGAACAGGATCGGTTCGGATCGGATCCGAACCGAGGGCCAAAACTTGAATCAAGCGCAGATGGAAATAGGGGGGAATCCTCACCAGAACGGTTCGGATCCGATCCGAACCGCCACCTTACATGAGCTTGGGGACAGCAGCCTCCCTTCTGGAAATCAAGACTTCGTTCCAGCACGACCTACCTCCGCACCGGTTCGGATCGGTAATTCCACACAGCCTCAGCATCAAGCTCCCCGGTTCGGAACAGGAGAACCTGATCGGATCGGCACATCCGATCCGAACCGTGCAGCTCTCCATAACCTCCCTCGTTCCTCCGAGCCGCAGCAAGGGGGCACCTCCGAACCGAAACGGATGACCTGCCAAGCTCCTTATACTCTTCCACACACTTCTGAACTTAACGCTGGGGGCACCAGCTCTGGACTTGTCAACTTGCAACAGCTCTTTGAAGGCGATCGGCTCGCCAGCCTTATTGAACGCCTTTCGAGAGGCCTCATTTATCAGAATGACATGGATGATGTCAATCACAATCCATTCACACAGGAAATCAGGAATTCCCGCAATCCTCCAGATTTCAAACTTCCACAACTGGAACCCTACAACGGCAGGGCAGATCCTACCGTGCACCTAATGTGCTATAAACGGCATATGGAAGTTCAATCGGCATCGGCAAACGTCATGGCTAAATGCTTTCCTCTCTTTTTGACTGATATTGCTGCTTTGTGGTTTCGGCAGCTGGAATCTGAATCGATCAACAGCTGGAACATGTTGGTCGCTCGCTTTATTGAACAATTTCGGGTCCACATCGCTCGACCCAATAATGTAATGTCGCTCACTACAATCAAGCAGAGGCCTAAAGAAACTCTGCGATCATTTCTGGAAAGGTTCAACGTTGCAGCAGCATCAGTTGATCGACCTGAGCCATCTATGGTATTGATGGCGACAGTATCAGGTGTTCTAGACAACTCGGAGTTCAAAAAATCCTTGTACCGAGACCCACCAAGGAATCTCAGCGAATTCTATCTTGAATCGGATAGGTTTTTGCGTGAAGAAGACGCAACGTCCGAAAAGAAAATTCTCGATGTTAACTTGCTCAAAGACGGAGAACCGTCTGATTCTGGTAAAGGCAAAGGGAAAGCTGCTGTCAAGAATGACCGCAACGCTCAGCCCCGGAGAGGGCCCAGATATGAAAAATACACTGAGCTCAACTCGTCGCTGACCGACATCTACATGAACACAAACGGTGACGTCTCCTATCCAAAGCCTCGCAGGCGGGAGCCATCCCAGAGAGAACGTGACTCTGGAAGACATTGCATATTTCATGATATGGACGGTCATGACACAAATGACTGTAGGCACTTGTGAGACGTAATTGAGGAACGGGTTAGACGTGGAGAGCTACCCGAGTATGTGAAACAACCTACAGCGCCTGCACCCGCGCTGCCATCACCTGCTCCCCGGAGAGGGAATGACCCTGGAACGAGCTCCCATCGGCTCATCATCAACTGATCTGGATTGGATCACTCTGCGTTTTCAGCATTTATTAGGATTTAAGATATGTCTCTTTGCTTTCTTTAGGTTTTCCGATTGGCTAAATCGGAGTACACACGTTCGGGGTTAGGATTTAGCTCCAAATCGTTCTCTGCACTCAATGACAAACCAATCAGGATTTGCTTTGGTTTTGTACTTTGAATTGAATAAGGAAGGACTTTCCGAGCATGGATTATGTTTGGCAATTTAAGTATCTTGTCAGGTTGTGGCAGGATTCTCAATCTCAACTAAAGTAT
Organism: Allium sativum; assembly: GCA_030737875.1. Lineage (NCBI taxonomy): Eukaryota > Viridiplantae > Streptophyta > Magnoliopsida > Asparagales > Amaryllidaceae > Allium > Allium sativum. The sequence continues at coordinate 417,413,510 of CM060910.1, read as the reverse complement.
GGCTTATACTTATCTCGGACACCTAGGCATGGATTATGCCTAGGGACAGACTATCTTGTCAGGTTTTGGCAAGCATAGCACTATCCCGACGTGAGTATGGATTGTACTCACTAGGATTCTTAAGTATGGACTATACTTTGGGACGGCTTATTGTTTTGTCAGGATTTGGCAAAGGAACTCAATAAAACTCGAGTATGGCTTATGCTCAGTTTGAACTTCCTGGTATGGCTTATACCCGGAAGGTTAGGTCCCTGGCCAGGTTTTGGCAGGATGATTCGAACATCCCTCGAGTATGGTTTATGCTCAAACAAAAGCGCAAGCATGGTTTATGCTCGAAAGTGTAATTAGTTTTGTCAGGATTTTACACACCTTTCAGCTCTCTTTTCTTCGCAGGTATGGATTATACTTGCAGCTGGCAGGCCCGGCGTGGCCTTTGATTAACCAGAACACATCTTCCTTCAACCATCAAGATATGTTCTGGAGGGCAAAATGTTGACCCGCTTTTTATTCAAAGCAGTCACACATGGAATCTATTCTCAACAATACGCTCAAGTGTTGGGAATATCGTCAGAAGACATGAAGTGATTTGGTTGAAATCGCATCACAGACAAAGAATGGCCCAAAACTCCTACAAAATGACCTTTTTTGGGCCCGAAAACAGCGATTACAGAGCTAAGCTTTGTAACTCTTGTAGCTCTCTGAATTAGCTTCAGTTTGAGCTTTGGTTCAGCTCAATCGGACCTATGGTTTGAAAGTTATGCCCGTTTCCGTGAACGCATACAGAACCGGAAACTTGGAATTTGGAAATTGGCTTGACCTCCCGGATCGGATCGGACCCGCTCCGACTCCACACTTCGAAGATGCTAAGACTTGGATTCCAGCTCACCTCGGTTCGGATCGGATCATCGGAACCCGACCCGCCTTACACACTGCACTGAAGTGCTTCCACTCTTCGGATCGAAGGCACCAACTCGGTTCGGATCGGAAGTCCGAACCGACCCGCCTTGCACCAGATGTATAGTAACACGTCTCGCCTTCGGTTGGAATGCTCCGGATCGGTTCGGAAGGAAGACGACCCGAATCGAACCGCTTCGACCTGCTGCTACTCCTCAACTTTGACCTGTTCTCAAGGAGTAACTACTTCCTATTAATCTGGATCGGCTTACACCTGTCCTAGCACGATCTGAAGACCACGTTCTCCACTATCTCCGAGATGGCCTCTCCACGTGCCACGTGCCCCTCCGATCCGATCCGATTCAGGACTCCTAGCAGTTTCTCTACGCCTATAAATACACCATCATATGGTCATTTCAGGGGGGCTTTTCGGCTCTCACTCACATTGGCTTCCACAATTGCTTCGCAACAGCAAGGAGGCCGACTCTAATCACTTTAACACGAGGTTATCGTGTATAATTCAACCTCTAATCTCCTCTTTCATATTGTAAACACGAGGATTTCGTGTATAAACCGCAATCAAACAGCATTGTAATAGTTTTCTTAGGATTTAAGAAACTATAAGGTGGACGTAAGCTTGGATTGAGCCGAACCACTATAAAAATCTCGTGGGTCTCCTATTATTTTACTGCTTTTTCTGCATTTATTCTCTGTGATTTGCGACTGTAAGGATTTCACATAGTATTTGGGTGTTAGTGCCAATTTTTGGTCTAACATTTTGGCGCGCCAGGAAGGGGGGCACACGACAACTTCAACGTCTGCTTGGAATATTTGGCTATTGGATCGATGGCTAAGCGAAAGATTTCCCGTGTTGAAGGCGAAAGCACGAGAAACGAAGCAAGCCATGAAGCTTCCTCACATGAAAACCCATCAGCAAATTTGACGCGAGAAGAGATGGATGGCGTTCTTGCTGAATTGAGAACTCAAATGGCAAGGCAAGATGATCTCCTCCGCAAACAACAGGAGATGATCGACCAATTCTTCGCTCGGATAAAAGGCAGGCCGAGTGGCAATGTACAAATCGCAGGAATTGGCATGGAATCGGCTCCAGCAGGAACATCGAACAGGATCGGTTCGGATCCGATCAGAACCGAGGGCCAAAACTTGAATCAAGCGCAGATGGAAATGGGGGGGGGGGGGGGGAATCCTCACCAGATCGGTTCGGATCCGATCCGAACCGCCACCTTACATGAGCTTGGGGGCAGCAGCCTCCCTTCTGGAAATCAAGACTTCGTTCCAGCACGACCTACCTCCGCACCGGTTCGGATCGGTAATTCCACACAGCCTGAGCATCAAGCTCCCCGGTTCGGAACAGGAGAACCTGATCGGATCGGCACATCCGATCCGAACCGTGCACCTCTCCATAACCTCCCTCGTTCCTCCGAGCCGCAGCAAGGGGGCACCTCCGAACCGAACCGGATGACCTGCCAAGCTCCTTATACTATTCCACACACTTCTGAACTTAACGCTGGGGGCACCAGCTCTGGACTTGTCAACTTGCAACAGCTCTTTGAAGGCGATCGGCTCGCCAGCCTTATTGAACCCCTTTCGAGAGGCCGCATTTATCAGAATGACATGGATGATGTCAGTCACAATCCATTCACACAGGAAATCAGGAATTCCCGCAATCCTCCAGATTTCAAACTTCCACAACTGGAACCCTACAACGGCAGGGCAGATCCTACCGTGCACCTAATGTGCTATAAACGGCATATGGAAGTTCAATCGGCGTCGGAAAACGTCATGGCTAAATGCTTTCCTCTCTTTTTGACTGATATTGCTGCTATGTGGTTTCGGCAGCTGGAATCTGAATCGATCAACAGCTGGAACATGTTGGTCGCTCGCTTTATTGAACAATTTCGGGTCCACATCGCTCGACCCAAGAATGTAATGTCGCTCACTACAATCAAGCAGAGGCCTAAAGAAACTCTGCGATCATTTCTGGAAAGGTTCAACGTTGCAGCAGCAACATCAGTTGATCGACCTGAGCCATCTATGTTATTGATGGCGGTAGTATCAGGTGTTCTAGACAACTCGGAGTTCAAAAAATCCTTGTACCGAGACCAACCAAGGAATCTCAGCGAATTCTATCTTGAATCGGATAGGTTTTTGTGTGAAGAAGACGCAACGTCCGAAAAGAAAATTCTCGATGTTAACTTGCTCAAAGACGGAGAACCGTCTGATTCTGGTAATGGCAAAGGGAAAGCTGCTGTCAAGAATGACCGCAACGCTCAGCCCCGGAGAGGGCCCAGATATGAAAAATACACTGAGCTCAACTCGTCGCTGACCGACATCTACATGAACACAAACGGTGACGTCTCCTATCCCAAGCCTCCCAGGCGGGAGCCATCCCAGAGAGAACGTGACTCTGGAAGACAATGCATATTTCATGATATGGACGGTCATGACACAAATGACTGTAGGCACTTGCGAGACTTAATTGAGGAACGGGTTAGACGTGGAGAGCTACCCGAGTATGTGAAACAACCTACAGCGCCTGCACCCGCGCTGCCATCACCTGCTCCCCGGAGAGGGAATGACCCTGGAACGAGCTCCCATCGGCTCATCATCAACTGATCTGGATTGGATCACTCTGCGTTTTCAGCATTTCTTAGGATTTAAGATATGTCTCTTTGCTTTCTTTAGGTTTTCCGATTGGCTAAATCGGAGTACACACGTTCGGGGTTAGAATTTAGCTCCAAATCGTGCTCTGCACTCGATGACAAACCAATCAGGATTTGCTTGGGTTTTTTACTTTGAATTGAATAAGGAAGGACTTTCCGAGCATGGATTATGTTTGGCAATTTAAGTATCTTGTCAAGTTGTGGCAGGATTCTAAATCTCAACTAAAGTATGGCTTATACTTATCTCGGACCCCTAGGAATGGATTATGCCTAGGGACAGACTTTCTTGTCAGGTTTTGGCAAGCATAGCTCTATCCCGATGTGAGTATGGATTGTACTCACTAGGATTCTTAAGTATGGACTATACTTTGGGACGGCTTATTGTTTTTTCAGGATTTGGCAAAGGAACTCAATAAAACTCGAGTATGGCTTATGCTCAGTTTGAACTTCCTGGTATGGCTTATACCCGGAAGGTTAGGTCCCTTGCCAGGTTTTGGCAGGATGATTCGAACATCCCTCGAGTATGGTTTATGCTCAAACAAACGCACAAGCATGGTTTATGCTCGAAAGTGTAATTAGTTTTGTCAGGATTTTACACACCTTTCTGCTCTCTTTTCTTCGCAGGTATGGATTATACTTGCAACTGGCAGGCCCGGCGTGGCCTTGGATTATCCAGAACACATCTTCCTTCAACCAGCAAGATATGTTCTAGAGGGCAAAATGTTGACCCGCTTTTTAGTCAAAGCAGTCACACATCGAATCTCTTCTCAACAATACGCTCAAGTGTTGGGAAAATCGTCAGAAGGCATGAAGTGATTTGGTTGAAATGGCATCACAGACAAAGAATGGCCCGTAACTCCTACAAGATGACCTTTTCTGGGCCCGAAAACAGCGATTACAGAGCAAAGCTCTGTAATTCTTATAGCTCTCTGAATTAGCTTCAGTTTGAGCTTTGGTTTAGCTCAATCGGACTTACGGTTTGAAAGCTATGCCCGTTTCCGTGAACGCATACAGAACCGGAAACTTGGAATTTGGAAATTGGCTTGACCTCCCGGATCGGATCGGACCCGCTCCGACTCCACACTTCGAAGATGCTCAGACTTGGATTCCAGCTCACCTCGGTTCGAATCGGATCATCCGAACCCGACCCGCCTTACACACTGCACTGAAGTGCTTCCACTCTTCGGATCGAAGACACCAACTCGGTTCGGATCGGAAGTCCGAACCGACCCGCCTTGCACCAGATGTATAGCAACACGTCTCGCCTTCGGTTGGAATGCTCCGGATCGGTTCGGAAGGAAGACGACCCGAACCGAACCGCTTCGACCTGCTGCTACACCTCAATTTTGACCTGTTCTCAAGGAGTAACTACTTCCTATTAATCTGGATCGGCTTACACCTGTCCTAGCACGATCTGAAGACCACGTTCAACACTATCTCCGAGATGGTCTCTCCACGTGCCACGTGCCCCTCCGATCTGATCCGATTCAGGACCCCCAGCAGCTCCTCTACGCCTATAAATACACCATCATATGGTCATTTCAGGGGGGCTTTTCGGCTCTCACTCACATTGGTTTCCACAATTGCTTCGCAACAGCAAGGAGGCCGACTCTAATCACTTTAACACGAGGTTATCGTGTATAATTCAACCCCTAATCTCCTCTTTCATATTGTAAACACGAGGATTTCGTGTATAAACCGCAATCAAACAACATTGTAATAGTTTTCTTAGGATATAAGAAACTATAAGGTGGACGTAGGCTTGGATTGAGCCGAACCACTATAAAAATCTCGTGTGTCTCCTATTATTTTACTGCTTTTTCTGCATTTATTCTCTGTGATTTGCGACTGTAAGGATTTCACATAGCATTTGGGTGTTAGTGCCAATTTTTGGTCTAACATTTTGGCGCGCCAGGAAGGGGGGCACACGGCAACTTCAACGTCTACTTGGAATATTTGGCTATTGGATCGATGGCTAAGCGAAAGATTTCCCGTGTTGAAGGCGAAAGCACGAGAAACAAAGCAAGCCATAAAGCTTCCTCACATGAAAACCCGTCAGCATATTTGACGCGAGAAGAGATGGATGGCATTATTGCTGAATTGAGAACTCAAATGGCAAGGCAAGATGATCTCCTCCGCAAACAACTGGAGATGATCGACCAATTCTTCGCTCGGATGGAAGGCAGGCCAAGTGGCAATGTACAAATCGCAGGAATTGGCATGGAATCGGCTCCAGCTGGAACATCGAACAGGATCGGTTCGGATCCGATCAGAACCGAGGGCCAAAACTTGAATCAAGCGCAGATGGAAATGGGGGGGGGGGGGAATCCTCACCAGATCGGTTCGGATCCGATCCGAACCGCCACCTTACATGAGCTTGGGGGCAGCAGCCTCCCTTCTGGAAATCAAGACTTCGTTCCAGCACGACCTACCTCCGCACTGGTTCGGATCGGTAATTCCACACAGCCTCAGCATCAAGCTCCCCGGTTCGGAACAGAAGAACCTGATCGGATCGGCACATCCAATCCGAACCGTGCAACTCTCCACAACCTCCCTCGTTCCTCCGAGCCGCAGCAAGGGGGCACCTCCGAACCGAACCGGATGACCTGCCAAGCTCCTTATACTCTTCCACACACTTCTGAACTTAACGCTGGGGGCACCAGCTCTGGACTTGTCAACTTGCAACAGCGCTTTGAAGGTGATCGGCTCGCCAGCCTTATTGAACGCCTTTCGAGAGGCCGCATTTATCAGAATGACATGGATGATGTCAATCACAATCCATTCACACAGGAAATCACGAATTCCCGCAATCCTCCAGATTTCAAACTTCCACAACTGGAACCCTACAACGGCAGGGCAGATCCTACCGTGCACCTAATGCGCTATAAACGGCATATGGAAGTTCAATCGGCGTCGGAAAACGTCATGGCTAAATGCTTTCCTCTCTTTTTGACTGATATTGCTGCTATGTGGTTTCGGCAGCTGGAATCTGAATCGATAAACAGCTGGAACATGTTGGTCGCTCGCTTTATTGAACAATTTCGGGTCCACATCGCTCGACCCAAGAATGTAATGTCGCTCACTACAATCAAGCAGAGGCCTAAAGAAACTCTGCGATCATTTCTGGAAAGGTTCAACGTTGCAGCAGCATCAGTTGATCGACCTGAGCCATCTATGGTATTGATGGCGGCAGTATCAGGTGTTCTAGACAACTCAAAGTTCAAAAAATCCTTGTACCGAGACCAACCAAGGAATCACAGCGAATTCTATCTTGAATCGGATAGGTTTTTCCGTGAAGAAGACGCAACGTCCGAAAAGAAAATTCTCGATGTTAACATGCTCAAAGACGGAGAACCGTCTGATTCTGGTAAAGGCAAAGGGAAAGCTGCTGTCAAGAATGACCGCAACGCTAAGCCCCGGAGAGGGCCCAGATATGAAAAATACACTGATCTCAACTCGTCGCTGACCGACATCTACATGAACACAAACGGTGACGTCTCCTATCCAAAGCCTCCCAGGCGGGAGCCATCCCAGAGAGAACGTGACTCTGGAAGACATTGCATATTTCAAGATATGGACGGTCATGACACAAATGACTGTAGGCACTTGCGAGACTTAATTGAGGAACGGGTTAGACGTGGAGAGCTACCCGAGTATGTGAAACAACCTACAGCGCCTGCACCCGCGCTGCCATCACCTGCTCCCCGGAGATGGAATGACCCTGGAACGAGCTCCCATCGGCTCATCATCAACTGATCTGGATTGGATCACTCTGCGTTTTCAGCATTTCTTAGGATTTAAGATATGTCTCTTTGCTTTCTTTAGGTTTTCCGATTGGCTAAATCGGAGTACACACGTTCGGGGTTAGGATTTAGCTCCAAATCGTGCTCTGCACTCGATGACAAACCAATCAGGATTTGCTTTGGTTTTGTACTTTGAATTGAATAAGGAAGGACTTTCCGAGCGTGGATTATGTTTGGCAATTTAAGTATCTTGTCAGGTTGTGGCAGGATTCTCAATCTCAACTAAAGTATGGCTTATACTTATCTCGGACCCCTAGGCATGGATTATGCCTAGGGAAAGACTGTCTTGTCAGGTTTTGGCAAGCATAGCTCTATCCCGACGTGAGTATGGATTGTACTCACTAGGATTCTTAAGTATGGACTATACTTTGGGAAGGCTTATTGTTTTGTCAGGATTTGGCAAAGGAACTCAATAAAACTCGAGTATGGCTTATGCTCAGTTTGAACTTCCTGGTATGGCTTATACCCGGAAGGTTAGGTCCCTTGCCAGGTTTTGGCAGGATGATTCGAACATCCCTCGAGTATGGTTTATGCTCAAACAAACGCCCAAGCATGGTTTATACTCGAAAGTGTAATTAGTTTTGTCAAGATTTTACACACCTTTCTGCTCTCTTTTCTTCGCAGGTATGGATTATACTTGCAGCTGGCAGGCCCGACGTGGCCTTGGATTATACATAACACATCTTCCTTCAACCAGCAAGATATGTTCTGGAGGGCAAAATGTTGACCCGCTTTTTAGTCAAAGCAGTTACACATCGAATCTCTTCTCAACAATACGCTCAAGTGTTGGGAATATCGTCAGAAGAAATGAAGTGATTTGGTTGAAATGGCATCACAGACAAAGAATGGCCCGAAACTCCTACAAGATGACCTTTTCTGGGCTCGAAAACAGCGATTACGAAGCTAGGCTGTGTAAGTCTTGTAGCTCTCTGAATTAGCTTCAGTTTGAGCTTCGGTTCAGCTCAATCGGACCTACGGTTTGAAAGTTATGCCCGTTTCCGTGAACGCATACAGAACCGGAAACTTGGAATTTGGAAATTGGCTTGACCTCCCGGATCAGATCGGACCCGCTCCGACTCCACACTTCGAAGATGCTCAGACTTGGATTCCAGATCACCTCGGTTCGGATCGGATCATCCGAACCCGACCCGCCTTACACACTGCACTGAAGTGCTTCCACTCTTCGGATCGAAGACACCAACTCAGTTCGGATCGGAAGTCCGAACCGACCCGCCTTGCACCAGATGTATAACAACACGTCTCGCCTTCGGTTGGAATGCTCCGGATCGGTTCGGAAGGAAGACGACCCAAACCGAACCGCTTCGACCTGCTGCTACACCTCAATTTTGACCTGTTCTCAAGGAGTAACTACTTCCTATTAATCTAGATCGGCTTACACCTGTCCTAGCACGATCTGAAGACCACGTTCTCCACTATCTCCGAGATGGTCTCTCCACGTGCCACGTGCCCCTCCGATCCGATCCGATTTAGGACTCCCAGCAGCTTCTCTACGCCTATAAATACACCATCATATGGTCATTTCAAGGGGGCTTTTCGGCTCTCACTCACATTGGCTTCCACAATTGCTTCGCAACAGCAAGGAGGCCGACTCTAATCACTTTAACACGAGGTTATCGTGTATAATTCAACCCCTAATCTCCTCTTTCATATTGTAAACACGAGGATTTCGTGTATAAACCGCAATCAAACAACATTGTAATAGTTTTCTTAGGATTTAAGAAACTATAAGGTGGACGTAGGCTTGGATTGAGCCGAACCACTATAAAAATCTCGTGTGTCTCCTATTATTTTACTGTTTTTCTGCATTTATTCTCTGTGATTTGCGACTGTAAGGATTTCACATAGCATTTGGGTGTTAGTGCCAATTTTTGGTCTAACATTTTGGCACGCCAGGAAGGGGGGCACACGACAACTTCAACGTCTGCTTGGAATATTTGGCTATTGGATCGATGGCTAAGCGAAAGATTTCCCGTGTTGAAGGCGAAAGCACGAGAAACGAAGCAAGCCATGAAGCTTCCTCACATGAAAACCCGTCAGCATATTTGATGCGAGAAGAGATGGATGGCGTTATTGCTGAATTGAGAACTCAAATGGGAAGGCAAGATGATCTCCTCCGCAAACAATAGGAGATGATCGACCAATTCTTCGCTCGGATGGAAGGCAGGCCGAGTGGCAATGTACAAATCGCAGGAATTGGCATGGAATCGGCTCCAGCAGGAACATCGAACAGGATCGGTTCGGATCTGATCCGAACCGAGGGCCAAAACTTGAATCAAGCGCAGATGGAAATGGGGGGGAATCCTCACCAGATCGGTTCGGATTCGATCTGAACCGCCACCTTACATGAGCTTGGGGGCAGCAGCCTCCCTTCTGGAAATCAAGACTTCGTTCGAGCACGACCTACCTCTGCACCGGTTCGGATCGGTAATTCCACACAGCCTGAGCATCAAGCTCCCCGGTTCGGAATAGGAGAACCTGATCGGATCGGCACATCCGATCCGAACCGTGCACCTCTCCATAACCTCCCTCGTTCCTCCGAGCCGCAGCAAGGGGGCACCTCCGAACCGAACCGGATGACCTGCCAAGCTCCTTATACTCTTCCACACACTTCTGAACTTAACGCTGGGGGCACCAGCTCTGGACTTGTCAACTTGCAACAGCTCTTTGAAGGCGATCGGCTCGCCAGCCTTATTGAACGCCTTTCGAGAGGCCGCATTTATCAGAATGACATGGATGATGTCAATCACAATCCATTCACACAGGAAATCAGGAATTCCCGCAATCCTCCAGATTTCAAACTTCCACAACTGGAACCCTACAACGGCAGGGCAGATCCTACCGTGCACCTAATGCGCTATAAACGGCATATGGAAGTTCATTCGGTGTCGGAAAACGTCATGGCTAAATGCTTTCCTCTCTTTTTGACTGATATTCCTGCTATGTGGTTTCGGCAGCTGGAATCTGAATCGATCAACAGCTGGAACATGTTGGTCGCTCGCTTTATTGAACAATTTCGGGTCCACATCGCTCGACCCAAGAATGTAATGTCGCTCACTACAATCAAGCAGAGGCCTAAAGAAACTCTGCGATCATTTCTGGAAAGGTTCAACGTTGCAGCAACATCAGTTGATCTAACTGAGCCATCTATGGTATTGATGGCGGCAGTATCAGGTGTTCTAGACAACTCGGAGTTCAAAAAATCCTTGTACCGAGACCCACCAAGGAATCTCAGCGAATTCTATCTTGAATCGGATAGGTTTTTGCGTGAAGAAGACGCAACGTCCGAAAAGAAAATTCTCAATGTTAACATGCTCAAAGACGGAGAACCGTCTGATTCTGGTAAAGGCAAAGGGAAAGCTGCTGTCAAGAATGACCGCAACGCTCAGCCCCGGAGAGGACCCAGATATGAAAAATACACTGAGCTCAACTCGTCGCTGACCGACATCTACATGAACACAAACGGTGACGTCTCCTATCCAAAGCCTCCCAGGCGGGAGCCATCCCAGAGAGAACGTGACTCTGGAAGACATTGCATATTTCATGATATGGACGGTCATGACACAAATGACTGTAGGCACTTGCGAGACTTAATTGAGGAACGGGTTAGACGTGGAGAGCTACCCGAGTATGTGAAACAACCTACAACGCCAGCTCCCGCACTGCCATCACCTGCTCCCCGGAGAGGGAATGACCCTGGAACGAGCTCCCATCGGCTCAACATCAACTGATCTGGATTGGATCACTCTGCGTTTTCAGCATTTCTTAGGATTTAAGATATGTCGCTTTGCTTTCTTTAGGTTTTCCGATTGGCTAAATTGGAGTACACACGTTCGGGGTTAGGATTTAGCTCCAAATCGTGCTCTGCACTCGATGAAAAACCAATCAGGATTTGCTTTGGTTTTGTACTTTGAACTGAATAAGGAAGGACTTTCCGAGCATGGATTATGTTTGGCAATTTAAGTATCTTGTCAGGTTGTGGCAGGATTCTCAATCTCAACTAATGTATGGCTTATACTTATCTCGGACCCCTAGGCATGGATTATGCCTAGGGACAGACTGTCTTGTCAGGTTTTGGCAAGCATATCTCTATCCCGACGTGAGTATGGATTGTACTCACTAGGATTCTTAAGTATGGACTATACTTTGGGACGGCTTATTGTTTTGTCAGGATTTGGCAAAGGAACTCAATAAAACTCGAGTATGGCTTATGCTCAGTTTGAACTTCCTGGTATGGCTTATACCCGGAAGGTTAGGTCCGTTGCCAGGTTTTGGCAGGATGATTCGAACATCCCTCGAGTATGGTTTATGCTCAAATAAACGCCCAAGCATGGTTTATGCTCGAAAGTGTAATTAGTTTTGTCAGGATTTTACACACCTTTCTGCTCTCTTTTCTTCGCAGGTATGGATTATACTTGCAGCTGGCAGGCCCGGCGTGGCCTTGGATTATACAGAACACATCTTCCTTCAACCAGCAAGATATGTTCTGGAGGGCAAAATGTTGACCCGCTTTTTAGTCAAAGCAGTCACACATAGAATCTCTTCTCAACAATACGCTCAAGTGTTGGGAATATCGTTAGAAGAAATGAAGTGATTTGGTTGAAATGGCATCACAGACAAAGAATGGCCCGAAACTCCTACAAGATGACCTTTTCTGGGCCCGAAAACAGCGATTACAGAGTTAAGCTTTGTAACTCTTGTAGCTCTCTGAATTAGCTTCAGTTTGAGCTTTGGTTCAGCTCAATCGGACCTACGGTTTGAAAGTTATGCCCGTTTCCGTGAACGCATACAGAACCGGAAACTTGGAATTTGGAAATTGGCTTGACCTCCCGGATCAGATCGGACCCGCTCCGACTCCACACTTCGAAGATGCTCAGACTTGGATTCCAGATCACCTCGGTTCGGATCGGATCATCCGAACCCGACCCGCCTTACACACTGCACTGAAGTGCTTCCACTCTTCGGATCGAAGACACCAACTCAGTTCGGATCGGAAGTCCGAACCGACCCGCCTGGCACCAGATGTATAGCAACACGTCTCGCCTTCGGTTGGAAGGCTCCGGATCGGTTCGGAAGGAAGACGACCCAAACCGAACCGCTTCGACCTGCTGCTACACCTCAATTTTGACATGTTCTCAAGGAGTATCTACTTCCTATTAATCTAGATCGGCTTACACCTGTCCTAGCATGATCTGAAGACCACGTTCTCCACTATCTCCGAGATGGTCTCTCCACGTGCCACGTGCCCCTCCGATCCGATCCGATTCAGGACTCCCAGCAGCTTCTCTACGCCTATAAATACACCATCATATGGTCATTTCAAGGGGGCTTTTCGGCTCTCACTCACATTGGCTTCCACAATTGCTTCGCAACAGCAAGGAGGCCGACTCTAATCACTTTAACACGAGGTTATCGTGTATAATTCAACCCCTAATCTCCTCTTTCATATTGTAAACACGAGGATTTCGTGTATAAACCGCAATCAAACAACATTGTAATAGTTTTCTTAGGATTTAAGAAACTATAAGGTGGACGTAGGCTTGGATTGAGCCGAACCACTATAAAAATCTCGTGTGTCTCCTATTATTTTACTGTTTTTCTGCATTTATTCTCTGTGATTTGCGACTGTAAGGATTTCACATAGCATTTGGGTGTTAGTGCCAATTTTTGGTCTAACATTTTGGCACGCCAGGAAGGGGGGCACACGACAACTTCAACGTCTGCTTGGAATATTTGGCTATTGGATCGATGGCTAAGCGAAAGATTTCCCGTGTTGAAGGCGAAAGCACGAGAAACGAAGCAAGCCATAAAGCTTCCTCACATGAAAACCCGTCAGCATATTTGATGCGAGAAGAGATGGATGGCGTTATTGCTGAATTGAGAACTCAAATGGCAAGGCAAGATGATCTCCTCCGCCAACAACAGGAGATGATCGACCAATTCTTCGCTCGGATGGAAGGCAGGCCGAGTGGCAATGTACAAATCGCAGGAATTGGCATGGAATCGGCTCCAGCAGGAACATCGAACAGGATCAGTTCGGATCCGATCCAAACCGAGGGCCAAAACTTGAATCAAGCGCAGATGGAAATGGGGGGGAATCCTCACCAGATCGGTTCGGATTCGATCTGAACCGCCACCTTACATGAGCTTGGGGGCAGCAGCCTCCCTTCTGGAAATCAAGACTTCGTTCCAGCACGACCTACCTCTGCACCGGTTCGGATCGGTAATTCCACACAGCCTGAGCATCAAGCTCCCCGGTTCGGAACAGGAGAACCTGATCGGATCGGCACATCCGATCCGAACCGTGCACCTCTCCATAACCTCCCTCGTTCCTCCGAGCCGCAGCAAGGGGCACCTCCGAACCGAACCGGATGACCTGCCAAGCTCCTTATACTCTTCCACACACTTCTGAACTTAACGCTGGGGGCACCAGCTCTGGACTTGTCAACTTGCAACAGCTCTTTGAAGGCGATCGGCTCGCCAGCCTTATTGAACGCCTTTCGAGAGGCCGCATTTATCAGAATAACATGGATGATGTCAATCACAATCCATTCACACAGGAAATCAGGAATTCCCGCAATCCTCCAGATTTCAAACTTCCACAACTTGAACCCTACAACGGCAGGGCAGATCCTACCGTGCACCTAATGCGCTATAAACGGCATATGGAAATTCAATCGGCGTCGGAAAACGTCATGGCTAAATGCTTTCCTCTCTTTTAGACTGATATTGCTGCTATGTGGTTTCGGCAGCTGGAATCTGAATCGATCAACAACTGGAACATGTTGGTCGCTCGCTTTATTGAACAATTTGGGGTCCACATCGCTCGACCCAAGAATGTAATGTCGCTCACTACAATCAAGCAGAGGCCTAAAGAAACTCTGCGATCATTTCTGGAAAGGTTCAACGTTGCAGCAGCATCAGTTGATCGACCTGAGCCATCTATGGTATTGATGGCGGCAGTATCAGGTGTTCTAGACAACTCGGAGTTCAAAAAATCCTTGTACCGAGACCCACCAAGGAATCTCAGCGAATTCTATCTTGAATCGGATAGGTTTTTGCGTGAAGAAGACGCAACGTCCGAAAATAAAATTCTCGATGTTAAAATGCTCAAAGACGGAGAACCGTCTGATTCTGGTAAAGGCAAAGGGAAAGCTGCTGTCAAGAATGACCGCAACGCTCAGCCCCGGAGAGGGCCCAGATATGAAAAATACACTGAGCTCAACTCGTCGCTGACCGACATCTACATGAACACAAACGGTGACGTCTCCTATCCAAAGCCTCCCAGGCGGGAGCCATCCCAGAGAGAACGTGACTCTGGAAGACATTGCATATTTCATGATATGGACGGTCATGACACAAATGACTGTAGGCACTTGCGAGACTTAATTGAGGAACGGGTTAGACGTGGAGAGCTACCCGAGTATGTGAAACCACCTACAACGCCTGCACCCGCGCTGCCATCATCTGCTCCCCGGTGAGGGAATGACCCTGGAACGAGCTCCCATCGGCTCATCATCAACTGATCTGGATTGGATCACTCTGCGTTTTCAGCATTTCTTAGGATTTAAGATATGTCGCTTTGCTTTCTTTAGGTTTTCCGATTGGCTAAATCGGAGTACACACGTTCGGGGTTAGGATTTAGCTCCAATTCGTGCTCTGCACTCGATGACAAACCAATCAGGATTTGCTTTGGTTTTGTACTTTGAATTGAATAAGGAAGGACATTCCGAGCATGGATTATGTTTGGCAATTTAAGTATCTTGTCAGGTTGTGGCAGGATTCTCAATCTCAACTAATGTATGGCTTATACTTATCTCGGACCCCTAGGCATGGATTATGCCTAGGGACAGACTGTCTTGTCAGGTTTTGGCAAGCATAGCTCTATCCCGACGTGAGTATGGATTGTACTCACTAGGATTCTTAAGTATGGACTATACTTTGGGATGGCTTATTGTTTTGTCAGGATTTGGCAAAGGAACTCAATAAAACTCGAGTATGGCTTATGCTCAGTTTGAACTTCCTGGTATGGCTTATACCCGGAAGGTTAGGTCCCTTGCCAGGTTTTGGCAGGATGATTCGAACATCCCTCGAGTATGGTTTATGCTCAAACAAACGCCCAAGCATGGTTTATGCTCGAAAGTGTAATTAGTTTTGTCAGGATTTTACACACCTTTCTGCTCTCTTTTCTTCGCAGGTATGGATTATACTTGCAACTGGCAGGCCCGGCGTGGCCTTGGATTATCCAGAACACATCTTCCTTCAACCAGCAAGATATGTTCTAGAGGGCAAAATGTTGACCCGCTTTTTAGTCAAAGCAGTCACACATGGAATCTCTTCTCAACAATACGCTCAAGTGTTGGGAATATCGTCAGAAGGCATGAAGTGATTTGGTTGAAATGGCATCACAGACAAAGAACGGCCCGAAACTCCTACAAGATGACCTTTTCTGGGCCCGAAAACAGCGATTACAAGTCTAAGCTCTGTTACTCTTGTAGCTCTCTGAATTAGCTTCAGTTTGAGCTTTGGTTCAGCTCAATCGGACTTACGGTTTGAAAGTTATGCCCGTTTCCGTGAACGCATACAGAACCGGAAACTTGGAATTTGGAAATTGGCTTGACCTCCCGGATCGGATCGGACCCGCTCCGACTCCACACTTCGAAGATGCTCAGACTTGGATTGCAGCTCACCTCGGTTCGGATCGGATCATCCGAACCCGACCCGCCTTACACACTGCACTGAAGTTCTTCCACTCTTCGGATCGAAGACACCAACTCGGTTCGGATCGGAAGTCCGAACTGACCCGCCTGGCACCAGATGTATTGCAACACGTCTCGCCTTCGGTTGGAATGCTCCGGATCGGTTCGGAAGGAAGACGACCCGAACCAAACCGCTTCGACCTGCTGCTACACCTCAATTTTGACCTGTTCTCAAGGAGTAACTACTTCCTATTAATCTGGATCGGCTTACACCTGTCCTAGCACGATCTGAAGACCACGTTCTCCACTATCTCCGAGATGGTCTCTCCACGTGCCACGTGCCCCTCCGATCCGATCCGATTCAGGACTCCCAGCAGCTTCTCTACGCCTATAAATACACCATCATATGGTCATTTCAGGGGGGCTTTTCGGCTCTCACTCACATTGGCTTCCACAATTGCTTCGCAACAGCAAGGAGGCCGACTCTAATCACTTTAACACGAGGTTATCGTGTATAATTCAACCCCTAATCTCCTCTTTCATATTGTAAACACGAGGATTTCGTGTATAAACCGCAATCAAACAACATTGTAATAGTTTTCTTAGGATTTAAGAAACTATAAGGTGGACGTAGGCTTGGATTGAGCCGAACCACCATAAAAATCTCGTGTGTCTCCTATTATTATACTGCTATTTCTGCATTTATTCTCTGTGATTTGCGACTGTAAGGATTTCACATAGCATTTGGGTGTTAGTGCCAATTTTTGGTCTAACATTTTGGCGCGCCAGGAAGGGGGGCACACGACAACTTCAACGTCTGCTTGGAATATTTGGCTATTGGATCGATGGCTAAGCGAAAGATTTCCCGTGTTGAAGGCGAAACCACGAGAAACGAAGCAAGCCATGAAGCTTCCTCACATGAAAACCCGTCAGCATATTTGACGTGAGAAGAGATGGATGGCGTTCTTGCTGAATCGAGAACTCAAATGGCAAGGCAAGATGATCTCCTCCACAAACAACAGGAGATGATCGACCAATTCTTCGCTCGGATGGAAGGCAGGCCGAGTGGCAATGTACAAATCGCAGGAATTGGCATGGAATCGGCTCCAGCAAGAACATCGAACAGGATCGGTTCGGATCCGATCCGAACCGAGGGCCAAAACTTGAATCAAGCGCAGATGGAAATGAGGGGGAATCCTCACCAGATCGGTCCGGATCCGATCCGAACCGCCACCTTACATGAGCTTAGGGGCAGCAGCCTCCCTTCTGGAAATCAAGACTTCGTTCCAGCACGACCTACCTCCGCACCGGTTCGGATCGGTAATTCCACACAGCCTCAGCATCAAGCTCCCCGGTTCGGAACAGGAGAACCTGATCGGATCGGCACATCCGATCCGAACCCTGCACCTCTCCATAACCTCCCTCGTTCCTCCGAGCCGCAGCAAGGGTTCACCTCCGAACCGAACCGGATGACCTGCCAAGCTCCTTATACTCTTCCACACACTTCTGAACTTAACGCTGGGGGCACCAGCTCTGGACTTGTCAACTTGCAACAGCTCTTTGAAGGCGATCTGCTCGCCAGCCTTATTGAACGCCTTTCGAGAGGCCGCATTTATCAGAATGACATGGATGATGTCAATCACAATCCATTCACACAGGAAATCAGGAATTCCCGCAATCCTCCAGATTTCAAACTTCCACAACTGGAACCCTACAACGGCAGGGCAGATCCTACCGTGCACCTAATGCGCTATAAACGGCATATGGAAGTTCAATCGGCGTCGGAAAACGTCATGGCTAAATGCTTTCCTCTCATTTTGACTGATATTGCTGCTATGTGGTTTCGGCAGCTGGAATCTGAATCGATCAACAGCTGGAACATGTTGGTCGCTCGCTTTATTGAACGATTTCGGGTCCACATCGCTCGACCCAAGAATGTAATGTCGCTCACTACAATCAAGCAGAGGTCTAAAGAAACTCTGCGATCATTTCTGGAAAGGTTCAACGTTGCAGCAGCATCAGTTGATCGACCTGAGCCATCTATGGTATTGATGGCGACTGTATCAGGTATTCTAGACAACTCGGAGTTCAAAAAATCCTTGTACCGAGACCCACCAAGGAATCTCAGCGAATTCTATCTTGAATCGGATAGGTTTTTGCGTGAAGAAGACGCAACGTCCGAAAAGAAAATTCTCGATGTTAACATGCTCAAAGACGGAGAACCGTCTGATTCTGGTAAAGGCTAAGGGAAAGCTGCTGTCAAGAATGACCGCAACGCTCAGCCCCGGAGAGGGCCCAGATATGAAAAATACACTGAGCTCAACTCGTCGCTGACCGACATCTACATGAACACAAACGGTGACGTCTCCTATCCAAAGCCTCCCAGGCGGGAGCCATCCCAGAGAGAACGTGACTCTGGAAGACATTGCATATTTCATGATATGGACGGTCATGACACAAATGACTATAGGCTCTTGCGAGACTTAATTGAGGAACGGGTTAGACGTGGAGAGCTACCCGAGTATGTGAAACAACCTACAGCGCCTGCACCCGCGCTGCCATCAACTGCTCCCCGGAGAGGGAATGACCCTGGAACGAGCTCCCATCGGCTCATCATCAACTGATCTGGATTGGATCACTCTGCGTTTTCAGCATTTCTTAGGATTTAAGATATGTCGCTTTGCTTTCTTTAGGTTTTCCGATTGGCTAAATCGGAGTACACACGTTCGGGGTTAGGATTTAGCTCCAATTCGTGCTCTGCACTCGATGACAAACCAATCAGGATTTGCTTTGGTTTTGTACTTTGAATTGAATAAGGAAGGACATTCCGAGCATGGATTATGTTTGGCAATTTAAGTATCTTGTCAGGTTGTGGCAGGATTCTCAATCTCAACTAATGTATGGCTTATACTTATCTCGGACCCCTAGGCATGGATTATGCCTAGGGACAGACTGTCTTGTCAGGTTTTGGCAAGCATAGCTCTATCCCGACGTGAGTATGGATTGTACTCACTAGGATTCTTAAGTATGGACTATACTATGGGACGGCTTATTGTTTTGTCAGGATTTGGCAAAGGAACTCAATAAAACTCGAGTATGGCTTATGCTCAGTTTGAACTTCCTGGTATGGCTTATACCCGGAAGGTTAGGTCCCTTGCCAGGTTTTGGCAGGATGATTCGAACATCCCTCGAGTATGGTTTATGCTCAAACAAACGCCCAAGCATGGTTTATGCTCGAAAGTGTAATTAGTTTTGTCAGGATTTTACACACCTTTCTGCTCTCTTTTCTTCGCAGGTATGGATTATACTTGCAACTGGCAGGCCCGGCGTGGCCTTGGATTATCCAGAACACATCTTCCTTCAACCAGCAAGATATGTTCTAGAGGGCAAAATGTTGACCCGCTTTTTAGTCAAAGCAGTCACACATGGAATCTCTTCTCAACAATACGCTCAAGTGTTGGGAATATCGTCAGAAGGCATGAAGTGATTTGGTTGAAATGGCATCACAGACAAAGAACGGCCCGAAACTCCTACAAGATGACCTTTTCTGGGCCCGAAAACAGCGATTACGAGTCTAAGCTTTGTTACTCTTGTAGCTCTCTGAATTAGCTTCAGTTTGAGCTTTGGTTCAGCTCAATCGGACTTACGGTTTGAAAGTTATGCCCGTTTCCGTGAACGCATACAGAACCGGAAACTTGGAATTTGGAAATTGGCTTGACCTCCCGGATCGGATCGGACCCGCTCCGACTCCACACTTCGAAGATGCTCAGACTTGGATTGCAGCTCACCTCGGTTCGGATCGGATCATCCAAACCCGACCCGCCTTACACACTGCACTGAAGTTCTTCCACTCTTCGGATCGAAGACACCAACTCGGTTCGGATCGGAAGTCCGAACTGACCCGCCTGGCACCAGATGTATAGCAACACGTCTCGCCTTCGGTTGGAATGCTCCGGATCGGTTCGGAAGGAAGACGACCCGAACCAAACCGCTTCGACCTGCTGCTACACCTCAATTTTGACCTGTTCTCAAGGAGTAACTACTTCCTATTAATCTGGATCGGCTTACACCTGTCCTAGCACGATCTGAAGACCACGTTCTCCACTATCTCCGAGATGGTCTCTCCACGTGCCACGTGCCCCTCCGATCCGATCCGATTCAGGACTCCCAGCAGCTTCTCTACGCCTATAAATACACCATCATATGGTCATTTCAGGGGGGCTTTTCGGCTCTCACTCACATTGGCTTCCACAATTGCTTCGCAACAGCAAGGAGGCCGACTCTAATCACTTTAACACGAGGTTATCGTGTATAATTCAACCCCTAATCTCCTCTTTCATATTGTAAACACGAGGATTTCGTGTATAAACCGCAATCAAACAACATTGTAATAGTTTTCTTAGGATTTAAGAAACTATAAGGTGGACGTAGGCTTGGATTGAGCCGAACCACCATAAAAATCTCGTGTGTCTCCTATTATTTTACTGCTATTTCTGCATTTATTCTCTGTGATTTGCGACTGTAAGGATTTCACATAGCATTTGGGTGTTAGTGCCAATTTTTGGTCTAACATTTTGGCGCGCCAGGAAGGGGGGCACACGACAACTTCAACGTCTGCTTGGAATATTTGGCTATTGGATCGATGGCTAAGCGAAAGATTTCCCGTGTTGAAGGCGAAACCACGAGAAACGAAGCAAGCCATGAAGCTTCCTCACATGAAAACCCGTCAGCATATTTGACGCGAGAAGAGATGGATGGCGTTCTTGCTGAATTGAGAACTCAAATGGCAAGGCAAGATGATCTCCTCCGCAAACAACAGGAGATGATCGACCAATTCTTCGCTCGGATGGAAGGCAGGCCGAGTGGCAATGTACAAATCGCAGGAATTGGCATGGAATCGGCTCCAGCAGGAACATCGAACAGGATCGGTTCGGATCCGATCCGAACCGAGGGCCAAAACTTGAATCAAGCGCAGATGGAAATGAGGGGGAATCCTCACCAGATCGGTCCGGATCTGATCCGAACCGCCACCTTACATGAGCTTAGGGGCAGCAGCCTCCCTTCTGGAAATCAAGACTTCGTTCCAGCACGACCTACCTCCGCACCGGTTCGGATCGGTAATTCCACACAGCCTCAGCATCAAGCTCCCCGGTTCGGAACAGGAGAACCTGATCGGATCGGCACATCCGATCCGAACCCTGCACCTCTCCATAACCTCCCTCGTTCCTCCGAGCCGCAGCAAGGGTTCACCTCCGAACCGAACCGGATGACCTGCCAAGCTCCTTATACTCTTCCACACACTTCTGAACTTAACGCTGGGGGCACCAGCTCTGGACTTGTCAACTTGCAACAGCTCTTTGAAGGCGATCTGCTCGCCAGCCTTATTGAACGCCTTTCGAGAGGCCGCATTTATCAGAATGACATGGATGATGTCAATCACAATCCATTCACACAGGAAATCAGGAATTCCCGCAATCCTCCAGATTTCAAACTTCCACAACTGGAACCCTACAACGGCAGGGCAGATCCTACCGTGCACCTAATGCGCTATAAACGGCATATGGAAGTTCAATCGGCGTCGGAAAACGTCATGGCTAAATGCTTTCCTCTCATTTTGACTGATATTGCTGCTATGTGGTTTCGGTAGCTGGAATCTGAATCGATCAACAGCTGGAACATGTTGGTCGCTCGCTTTATTGAACGATTTCGGGTCCACATCGCTCGACCCAAGAATGTAATGTCGCTCACTACAATCAAGCAGAGGCCTAAAGAAACTCTGCGATCATTTCTGGAAAGGTTCAACGTTGCAGCAGCATCAGTTGATCGACCTGAGCCATCTATGGTATTGATGGCGACTGTATCGGTATTCTAGACAACTCGGAGTTCAAAAAATCCTTGTACCGAGACCCACCAAGGAATCTCAGCGAATTCTATCTTGAATCGGATAGGTTTTTGCGTGAAGAAGACGCAACGTCCGAAAAGAAAATTCTCGATGTTAACATGCTCAAAGACGGAGAACCGTCTGATTCTGGTAAAGGCTAAGGGAAAGCTGCTGTCAAGAATGACCGCAACGCTCAGCCCCGGAGAGGGCCCAGATATGAAAAATACACTGAGCTCAACTCGTCGCTGACCGACATCTACATGAACACAAACGGTGACGTCTCCTATCCAAAGCCTCCCAGGCGGGAGCCATCCCAGAGAGAACGTGACTCTGGAAGACATTGCATATTTCATGATATGGACGGTCATGACACAAATGACTGTAGGCTCTTGCGAGACTTAATTGAGGAACGGGTTAGACGTGGAGAGCTACCCGAGTATGTGAAACAACCTACAGCGCCTGCACCCGCGCTGCCATCAACTGCTCCCCGGAGAGGGAATGACCCTGGAACGAGCTCCCATCGGCTCATCATCAACTGATCTGGATTGGATCACTCTGCATTTTCAGCATTTCTTAGGATTTAAGATATGTCTCTTTGCTTTCTTTAGGTTTTCCGATTGGCTAAATCGGAGTACACATGTTCGGGGTTAGGATTTAGCTCCAAATCATGCTCTGCACTCGATGACAAACCAATCAGGATTTGGTTTGGTTTTGTACTTTGAATTGAATAAGGAAGGACTTTCCGAGCATGGATTATGTTTGGCAATTTAAGTATCTTATCAGGTTGTGGCAGGATTCTCAATCTCAACTAAAGTATGGCTTATACTTATCTCGGACCCCTAGGCATGGATTATGCCTAGGGACAGACTGTCTTGTCAGGTTTTGGCAAGCATAGCTCTATCCTGACGTGAGTATGGATTGTACTCACTAGGATTCTTAAGTATGGACTATACTTTGGGACGGCTTATTGTTTTGTCAGGATTTGGCAAAGGAACTCAATAAAACTCGAGTATGGCTTATGCTCAGTTTGAACTTCCTGGTATGGCTTATACCGGGAAGGTTAGGTCCCTTGCCAGGTTTTGGCAGGATGATTCGAACATCCCTCGAGTATGGTTTATGCTCAAACAAACGCCCAAGCATGGTTTATGCTCGAAAGTGTAATTAGTTTTGTTAGGATTTTACACACCTTTCTGCTCTCTTTTCTTCGCAGGTATGGATTATACTTGCAGCTGGCAGGCCCGGCGTGGCCTTGGATTATCCAGAACACATCTTCCTTCAACCAGCAAGATATGTTCTGGAGGGCAAAATGTTGACCCGCTTTTTAGTCAAAGCAGCCACACATGGAATCTCTTCTCGACAATACGCTCAAGTGTTGGGAATATCGTCAGAAGACATGAAGTGATTTGGTTGAAATCGCATCACAGACAAAGAATGGCCCGAAACTCCTACAAGATGACCTTTTCTGGGCCCGAAAACAGCGATTACGGAGCTAAGCTTTGTAACTCTTGTAGCTCTTTGAATTAGCTTCAGTTTGAGCTTTGGTTCAGCTCAATCGGACTTACGGTTTGAAAGTTATGCCCGTTTCCGTGAACGCATACAGAACCGGAAACTTGGAATTTGGAAATGGGCTTGACCTCCTGGATCGGATCGGACCCGCTCCGAATCCACACTTCGAAGATGCTCAGACTTAGATTCCAGCTCACCTCGGTTCAGATCGGATCATCCGAACCCGACCCGCCTTACACACTGCACTAAAGTTCTTCCACTCTTCGGATCGAAGACACCAACTCGGTTCGGATCGGAAGTCCGAACCGACCCGCCTTGCACCAGATGTATAGCAACACGTCTCGCCTTCGGTTGGAATGCTCCGGATCGGTTCGGAAGGAAGAGGACCCGAACCGAACCGCTTCGACCTGCTGCTACACCTCAACTTTGACCTGTTCTCAAGGAGTAACTACTTCCTATTAATCTGGATCGGCTTACACCTGTCCTAGCACGATCTGAAGACCACATTTTCCACTATCTCCGAGATGGCCTCTCCACATGCCACGTGCCCCTCCGATCCGATCCGATTCAGGACTCCCAGCAGCTTCTCTACGCCTATAAATACACCATCATATGGTCATTTCAGGGGGGCTTTTCGGCTCTCACTCACATTGGCTTCCACAATTGCTTCGCAACAGCAAGGAGGCTGACTCTAATCACTTTAACACGAGGTTATCGTGTATAATTCAACCTCTAATCTCCTCTTTCATATTGTAAACACGAGGATTTCGTGTATAAACCGCAATCAAACAACATTGTAATAGTTTTCTTAGGATTTAAGAAACTATAAGGTGGACGTAGGATTGGATTGAGCCGAACCACAATAAAAATCTCGTGTGTCTCCTATTATTTTACTGCTTTTTCTGCATTTATTCTCTGTGATTTGCGATTGTAAGGATTTTACATACCATTTAGGTGTTAGTGCCAATTTTTGGTCTAACATTTTGGCGCGCCAGGAAGGGGGGCACACGACAACTTCAACGTCTGCTTGGAATATTTGGCTATTGGATCGATGGCTAAGCGAAAGATTTCCCGTGTTGAAGGCGAAAGCATGAGAAACGAAGCAAGCCATGAAGCTTCCTCACATGAAAACCCGTCAGCACATTTGACGCGAGAAGAGATGGATGGCGTTCTTGCTGAATTGAGAACTCAAATGGCAAGGCAAGATGATCTCCTCCGCAAACAACAGGAGATGATCGACCAATTCTTCGCTCGGATGGAAGGCAGGCGAGTGGCAATGTACAAATCGCAGGAATTGGCATGGAATCGGCTCCAGCAGGAACATCGAACAGGATCGGTTCGGATCCGATCCGAACCAAGGGCCAAAACTTGAATCAAGCGCAGATGGAAATGGGGGGGAATCCTCACCAGATCGGTTCGGATCCGATCTGAACCGCCACCTTACATGAGCTTGGGGGTAGCAGCCTCCCTTCTGGAAATCAAGACTTCGTTCCTGCACGACCTACCTCCGCACCGGTTCGAATCGGTAATTCCACACAGCCTCAGCATCAAGCTCCCCGGTTCGGAACAGGAGAACCTGATCGGATCGGCACATCCGATCCGAACCGTGCACCTCTCCATAACCTCCCTCGTTCCTCCGAGCCGCAGCAAGGGTTCACCTCCGAATCGAACCGGATGACCTGCCAAGCTCCTTATACTCTTCCACACACTTCTGAACTTAACGCTGGGGGCACCAGCTCTGGACTTGTCAACTTGCAACAGCTCTTTGAAGGCGATCGGCTCGCCAGCCTTGTTGAACGCCTTTCGAGAGGCCGCATTTATCAGAATGACATGGATGATGTCAATCACAATCCATTCACACAGGAAATCAGGAATTCCCGCAATCCTCCAGATTTCAAACTTCCACAACTGGAACCCTACAACGGCAGGGCAGATCCTACCGTGCACCTAATGCGCTATAAACGGCATATGGAAGTTCAATCGGCGTCGGAAAACGTCATGGCTAAATGCTTTCCTCTCTTTTTGACTGATATTGCTGCTATGTGGTTTCGGCAGCTAGAATCTGAATAGATCAACAGCTGGAACATGTTGGTCGCTCGCTTTATTGAACAATTTCGGGTCCACATCGCTCGACCCAAGAATGTAATGTCGCTCACTACAATCAAGCAGAGGCCTAAAGAAACTCTGCGATCATTTCTAGAAAGGTTCAACGTTGCAGCAGCATCAGTTGATCGACCTGAGCCATCTATGGTATTGATGGCGACAGTATCAGGTGTTCTAGACAACTCGGAGTTCAAAAAATCCTTGTACCGAGACCCACCAAGGAATCTCAGCGAATTCTATCTTGAATCGGATAGGTTTTTGCGTGCAGAAGACGCAACGTCCGAAAAGAAAATTCTCGATGTTAACATGCTCAAAGACGGAAAACCGTCTGATTCTGGTAAAGGCAAAGGGAAAGCTGCTGTCAAGAATGACCGCAACGCTCAGCACCGGAGAGGGCCCAGATATGAAAAATACACTGAGCTCAACTCGTCGCTGACCGACATCTACATGAACACAAACGGTGACGTCTCCTATCCAAAGCCTCCCAGGCGGGAGCCATCCCAGAGAGAACGTGACTCTGGGAGACATTGCATATTTCATGATATGGACGGTCATGACACAAATGACTGTAGGCACTTGCGAGACTTAATTGAGGAACGGGTTAGACGTGGAGAGCTACCCGAGTATGTGAAACAACCTACAGCGCCTGCACCCGCGCTGCCATCAACTGCTCCTCGGAGAGGGAATGACCCTGGAACGAGCTCCCATCGGCTCATCATCAACTGATCTGGATTGGATCACTCTGCGTTTTCAGCATTTCTTAGGATTTAAGATATGTCTCTTTGCTTTCTTTAGGGTTTCCGATTGGCTAAATCGGAGTACACACGTTCGGGGTTAGGATTTAGCTCCAAATCGTGCTCTGCACTTGATGACAAACAAATCAGGATTTGGTTTGGTTTTGTACTTTGAATTGAATAAGGAAGGACTTTCCGAGCATGGATTATGTTTGGCAATTTAAGTATCTTGTCAGGTTGTGGCAGGATTCTCAATCTCAACTAAAGTATGGCTTATACTTATCTCGGACCCCTAGGCATGGATTATGCCTAGGGACAGACTGTCTTGTCAGGTTTTGGCAAGCATAGCTCTATCTCGACGTGAGTATGGATTGTACTCACTAGGATTCTTAAGTATGGACTATACTTTGGGACGGCTTATTGTTTTGTCAGGATTTGGCAAAGGAACTCAATAAAACTCGAGTATGGCTTATGCTCAGTTTGAACTTCCTGGTATGGCTTATACGCGGAAGGTTAGGTCCCTTGCCAGGTTTTGGCAGGATGATTCGAACATCCCTCGAGTATGGTTTATGCTCAAACAAACGCCCAAGCATGGTTTATGCTCGAAAGTGTAATTAGTTTTGTTAGGATTTTACACACCTTTCTGCTCTCTTTTCTTCGCTGGTATGGATTATACTTGCAGCTGGCAGGCCCGGCGTGGCCTTGGATTATCCAGAACACATCTTCCTTCAACCAGCAAGATATGTTCTGGAGGGCAAAATGTTGACCCGCTTTTTAGTCAAAGCAATCACACATGGAATCTCTTCTCAACAATACGCTCAAGTGTTGGGAATATCGTCAGAAGACATGAAGTGATTTGGTTGAAATCGCATCACAAACAAAGAATGGCCCGAAACTCCTACAAGATGACCTTTTCTGGGCCCGAAAACAGCGATTACGGAGCTAAGCTTTGTAACTCTTGTAGCTCTCTGAATTAGCTTCAGTTTGAGCTTTGGTTCAGCTCAATCGGACTTACGGTTTGAAAGTTATGCCCGTTTCCGTGAACGCATACAGAACCGGAAACTTGGAATTTGGAAATTGGCTTGACCTCCCGGATCGGATCGGACCCGCTCCAACTCCACACTTCGAAGATGCTCAGACTTGGATTCCAGCTTACCTCGGTTCGGATCGGATCATCCGAACCCGACCCGCCTTACACACTGCACTGAAGTGCTTCCACTCTTCGGATCGAAGACACCAACTCGGTTCGGATCGGAAGTCCGAACCGACCCGCCTTGCACCAGCTGTATAGCAACACGTCTCGCCT
Organism: Allium sativum; assembly: GCA_030737875.1. NCBI lineage: Eukaryota > Viridiplantae > Streptophyta > Magnoliopsida > Asparagales > Amaryllidaceae > Allium > Allium sativum. Next base: position 417,385,882 of record CM060910.1, on the reverse strand, counting down.
TCGGTTGGAATGCTCCGGATCGGTTCGGAAGGAAGAGGACCCGAACCGAACCGCTTCGACCTGCTGCTACACCTCAACTTTGACCTGTTCTCAAGGAGTAACTACTTCCTATTAATCTAGATCGGCTTACACCTGTCCTAGCACGATCTGAAGACCACATTCTCCACTATCTCCGAGATGGCCTCTCCACATGCCACGTGCCCCACCGATCCGATCCGATTCAGGACTCCCAGCAGCTTCTCTACGCCTATAAATACACCATCATATGGTCATTTCAGGGGGGCTTTTCGGCTCTCACTCACATTGGCTTCCACAATTGCTTCGCAACAGCAAGGAGGCCGACTCTAATCACTTTAACACGAGGTTATTGTGTATAATTCAACCTCTAATCTCCTCTTTCATATTGTAAACACGAGGATTTCGTGTATAAACCGCAATCAAACAACATTGTAATAGTTTTCTTAGGATTTAAGAAACTATAAGGTGGACGTAGGCTTGGATTGAGCCGAACCACTATAAAAATCTCGTGTGTCTCCTATTATTTTACTGCTTTTTTTGCATTTATTCTCTGTGATTTGCGATTGTAAGGATTTCACATAGCATTTGGGTGTTAGTGCCAATTTTTGGTCTAACATTTTGGCGCGCCAGGAAGGGGGGCACACGACAACTTCAACGTCTGCTTGGAATATTTGGCTATTGGATCGATGGCTAAGCGAAAGATTTCCCGTGTTGAAGGCGAAAGCACGAGAAACGAAGCAAGCCATGAAGCTTCCTCACATGAAAACCCATCAGCATATTTGACGCGAGAAGAGATGGATGGCGTTCTTGCTGAATTGTGAACTCAAATGTCAAGGCAAGATGATCTCCTCCGCAAACAACAGGAGATGATCGACCAATTCTTCGCTCGGATGGAAGGCAGGCCGAGTGGCAATGTACAAATTGCAGGAATTGGCATGGAATCGGCTCCAGCAGGAACATCGAACAGGATCGGTTCGGATCCGATCCGAACCGAGGGCCAAAACTTGAATCAAGCGCAGATGGAAATGGGGGGGAATTCTCACCAGATCGGTTCGGATCCGATCCGAACCGCCACCTTACATGAGCTTGGGGGCAGCAGCCTCCCTTCTGGAAATCAAGACTTCGTTCCAGCACGACCTACCTCCGCACCGGTTCGGATCGGTAATTCCACACAGCCTCAGCATCAAGCTCCCCGGTTCGGAACAGGAGAACCTGATCGGATAGGCACATCCGATCCGAACCGTGCACCTCTCCATAACCTCCCTCGTTCCTCCGAGCCGCAGCAAGGGTTCACCTCCGAACCGAACCGGATGACCTACCAAGCTCCTTATACTCTTCCACACACTTCTGAACTTAACGCTGGGGGCACCAGCTCTGGACTTGTCAACTTGCAACAGCTCTTTGAAGGCGATCGGCTCGCCAGCCTTATTGAACGCCTTTCGAGAGGCCGCATTTATCAGAATGACATGGATGATGTCAATCACAATCCATTCACAAAGGAAATCAGGAATTCCCGCAATCCTCCAGATTTCAAACTTCCACAACTGGAACCCTACGACGGAAGGGCAGATCCTACCGTGCACCTAATGCGCTATAAACGGCATATGGAAGTTCAATCGGCGTCGGAAAACGTCATGGCTAAATGCTTTCCTCTCTTTTTGACTGATATTGCTGCTATGTGGTTTCGGCAGCTGGAATCTGAATCGATCAACAGTTGGAACATGTTGGTCGCTCGCTTTATTGAACAATTTCGGGTCCACATCGCTCGACCCAAGAATGTAATGTCGCTCACTACAATCAAGCAGAGGCCTAAAGAAACTCTGCGATCATTTCTGGAAAGGTTCAACGTTGCAGCAGCATCAGTTGATCGACCTGAGCCATCTATGGTATTGATGGCGACAGTATCAGGTGTTCTAGACAACTCGGAGTTCAAAAAATCCTTGTACCGAGACCCACCAAGGAATCTCAGCGAATTCTATCTTGAATCGGATAGGTTTTTGCGTGAAGAAGACGCAACGTCCGAAAAGAAAATTCTCGATGTTAACATGCTCAAAGACGGAGAACCGTCTGATTCTGGTAAAGGCAAAGGGAAAGCTGCTGTCAAGAATGACCGCAACGCTCAGCACCGGAGAGGGCCCAGATATGAAAAATACACTGAGCTCAACTCGTCGCTGACCGACATCTACATGAACACAAACGGTGACGTCTCCTATCCAAAGCCTCCCAGGCAGGAGCCATCCCAGAGAGAACGTGACTCTGGGAGATATTGCATATTTCATGATATGGACGGTCATGACACAAATGACTGTAGGCACTTGCGAGACTTAATTGGGGAACGGGTTAGACGTGGAGAGCTACCCGAGTATGTGAAACAACCTACAGCGCCTGCACCCGCGCTGCCATCAACTGCTCCCCGGAGAGGGAATGACCCTGGAACGAGCTCCCATCGGCTCATCATCAACTGATCTGGATTGGATCACTCTGCATTTTCAGCATTTCTTAGGATTTAAGATATGTCTCTTTGCTTTCTTTAGGTTTTCCGATTGGCTAAATCGGAGTACACACGTTCGGGGTTAGGATTTAGCTCCAAATCGTGCTCTGCACTCGATGACAAACAAATCAAGATTTGGTTTGGTTTTGTACTTTGAATTGAATAAGGAAGTACTTTCCAAGCATGGATTATGTTTGGCAATTTAAGTATCTTGTCAGGTTGTGGCAGGATTCTCAATCTCAACTAAAGTATGGCTTATACTTATCTCGGACCCCTAGGCATGGATTATGCCTAGGGACAGACTGTCTTGTCAGGTTTTGGCAAGCATAGCTCTATCTCGACGTGAGTATGGATTGTACTCACTAGGATTCTTAAGTATGGACTAGACTTTGGGACGGCTTATTGTTTTGTCAGGATTTGGCAAAGGAACTCAATAAAACTCGAGTATGGCTTATGCTCAGTTTGAACTTCCTGGTATGGCTTATACCCGGAAGGTTAGGTCCCTTGCCAGGTTTTGGCAGGATGATTCGAACATCCCTCGAGTATGGTTTATGCTCAAACAAACGCCCAAGCATGGTTTATGCTCGAAAGTGTAATTAGTTTTGTTAGGATTTTACACACCTTTCTGCTCTCTTTTCTTCGCAGGTGTGGATTATACTTGCAGCTGGCAGGCCCGGCGTGGCCTTGGATTATCCAGAACACATCTTCCTTCAACCAGCAAGATATGTTCTGGAGGGCAAAATGTTGACCCGCTTTTTAGTCAAAGCAGTCACACATGGAATCTCTTCTCAACAATACGCTCAAGTGTTGGGAATATCGTTAGAAGACATGAAGTGATTTGGTTGAAATCGCATCACAGACAAAGAATGGCCCGAAACTCCTACAAGATGACCTTTTCTGGGCCCGAAAACAGCGATTACGGAGCTAAGCTTTGTTACTCTTGTAGCTCTCTGAATTAGCTTCAGTTTGAGCTTTGGTTCAGCTCAATCGGACTTACGGTTTGAAAGTTATGCCCGTTTCCGTGAACGCATACAGAATCGGAAACTTGGAATTTGGAAATTGGCTTGACCTCCCGGATCGGATCGGACCCGCTCCGACTCCACACTTCGAAGATGCTCAGACTTGGATTCCAGCTTACCTCGGTTCGGATCGGATCATCCGAACCCGACCCGCCTTACACACTACACTGAAGTGCTTCCACTCTTCGGATCGAAGACACCAACTCGGTTCGGATCGGAAGTCCGAACCGACCCGCCTTGCACCAGATGTATAGCAACACGTCTCGCCTTCGGTTGGAATGCTCCGGATCGGTTCGGAAGTAAGAGGACCCGAACCGAACCGCTTCGACCTGCTGCTACACCTCAACTTTGACCTGTTCTCAAGGAGTAACTACTTCCTATTAATCTAGATCGGCTTACACCTGTCCTAGCACGATCTGAAGACCACGTTCTCCACTATCTCCGAGATGGCATCTCCACATGCCACGTGCCCCTCCGATCCGATCCGATTCAGGACTCCCAGCAGCTTCTCTACGGCTATAAATACACCATCATATGGTCATTTCAGGGGGCTTTTCGGCTCTCACTCACATTGGCTTCCACAATTGCTTCGCAACAGCAAGGAGGCCGACTCTAATCACTTTAACACGAGGTTATCATGTATAATTCAACCTCTAATCTCCTCTTTCATATTGTAAACACGAGGATTTCGTGTATAAACCGCAATCAAACAACATTGTAATAGTTTTCTTAGGATTTAAGAAACTATAAGGTGGACGTAGGCTTGGATTGAGCCGAACCACTATAAAAATCTCGTGTGTCTCCTATTATTTTACTGCTTTTTCTGCATTTATTCTCCGTGATTTGCGATTGTAAGGATTTCACATAGCATTTGGGTGTTAGTGCCAATTTTTGGTCTAACATTTTGGCGCGCCAGGAAGGGGGGCACACGACAACTTCAACCTCTGCTTGGAATATTTGGCTATTGGATCGATGGCTAAGCGAAAGATTTCCCGTGTTGAAGGCGAAAGCACGAGAAACGAAGCAAGCCATGAAGCTTCCTCACATGAAAACCCGTCAGCATATTTGAAGCGAGAAGAGATGGATGGCGTTCTTGCTGAATTGAGAACTCAAATGGCAAGGCAAGATGATCTCCTCCGCAAACAACAGGAGATGATCGACCAATTCTTCGCTTGGATGGAAGGCAGGCCGAGTGGCAATGTACAAATTGCAGGAATTGGCATGGAATCGGCTCCAGTAGGAACATCGAACAGGATCGGTTCGGATCCGATCCGAACCGAGGGCCAAAACTTGAATCAAGCGCAGATGGAAATGGGGGGGGGGGGGAATTCTCACCAGATCGGTTCGGATCCGATCCGAAACGCCACCTTACATGAGCTTGGGGGCAGCAGCCTCCCTTCTGGAAATCAAGACTTCGTTCCAGCACGACCTACCTCCGCACCGGTTCGGATCGGTAATTCCACACAGCCTCAGCATCAAGCTCCCCGGTTCGGAACAGGAGAACCTGATCGGATCGGCACATCCGATCCGAACCGTGCACCTCTCCATAACCTCCCTCGTTCCTCCGAGCCGCAGCAAGGGTTCACCTCCGAACCGAACCGGATGACCTGCCAAGCTCCTTATACTCTTCCACACACTTCTGAACTTAACGCTGGGGGCACCAGCTCTGGACTTGTCAACTTGCAACAGCTCTTTGAAGGCGATCGGCTCGCCAGCCTTATTGAACGCCTTTCGAGAGGCCGCATTTATCAGAATGACATGGATGATGTCAATCACAATCCATTAACACAAGAAATCAGGAATTCCCGCAATCCTCCAGATTTCAAACTTCCACAACTGGAACCCTACAACGGCAGGGCAGATCCTACCGTGCACCTAATGCGCTATAAACGGCATATGGAAGTTCAATCGGCGTCGGAAAACGTCATGGCTAAATGCTTTCCTCTCTTTTTGACTGATATTGCTGCTATGTGGTTTCGGCACCTGGAATCTGAATCGATCAACAGTTGGAACATGTTGGTCGCTCGCTTTATTGAACAATTTCGTGTCCACATCGCTCGACCAAAGAATGTAATGTCGCTCACTACAATCAAGCAGAGGCCTAAAGAAACTCTGCGATCATTTCTGGAAAGGTTCAACGTTGCAGCAGCATCAGTTGATCGACCTGAGCCATCTATGGTATTGATGGTGACAATATCAGGTGTTCTAGACAACTCGGAGTTCAAAAAATCCTTGTATCGAGACCCACCAAGGAATCTCAGCGAATTCTATCTTGAATCGGATAGGTTTTTGCGTGAAGAAGACGCAACGTCCGAAAAGAAAATTCTCGATGTTAACATGCTCAAAGACGGAGAACCGTCTGATTCTGGTAAAGGCAATGGGAAAGCTGCTGTCAAGAATGACCGCAACGCTCAGCCCCGGAGAGGGCCCAGATATGAAAAATACACTGAGCTCAACTCGTCGTTGACCGACATCTGCATGAACACAAACGGTGACGTCTCCTATCCAAAGCCTCCCAGGCGGGAGCCATCCCAGAGAGAACGTGACTCTGGAAGACATTGCATATTTCATGATATGGACGATCATGACACAAATGACTGTAGGCACTTGCGAGACTTAATTGAGGAACGGGTTAGACGTGGAGAGCTACCCGAATATGTGAAACAACCTACAGCGCCTGCACCCGCGCTGCCATCACCTGCTCCCCGGAGAGGGAATGACCCTGGAACGAGCTCCCATCGGCTCATCATCAACTGATCTGGATTGGATCACTCTGCGTTTTCAGCATTTCTTAGGATTTAAGATATGTCTCTTTGCTTTCTTTAGGTTTTCCGATTGCCTAAATCGGAGTACACACGTTCGGGGTTAGGATTTAGCTCCAAATCGTGCTCTGCACTCGATGACAAACAAATCAGGATTTGCTTTGGTTTTGTACTTTGAATTGAATAAGGAAGGACTTTCCGAGCATGGATTATGTTTGGCAATTTAAGTATCTTGTCAGGTTGTGGCAGGATTCTCAATCTCAACTAAAGTATAGCTTATACTTATCTCGGACCCCTAGGCATGGATTATGCTTAGGGACAGACTGTCTTGTCAGGTTTTGGCAAGCATAGCTCTATCCCGACGTGAGTATGGATTGTACTCACTAGGATTCTTAAGTATGGACTATACTTTGGGACGGCTTATTGTTTTGTCAGGATTTGGCAAAGGAACTCAATAAAACTCGAGTATGGCTTTTGCTCAGTTTGAACTTCCTGGTATGGCTTATACCCGGAAGGTTAGGTCCCTTGCCAGGTTTTGTCAGGATGATTCGAACATCCATTGAGTATGGTTTATGCTCAAATAAACGCCCAAGCATGGTTTATGCTCGAAAGTGTAATTAGTTTTGTTAGGATTTTACACACCTTTCTGCTCTCTTTTCTTCGTAGGTATGGATTATACTTGCAGCTGGCAGGCCCGTCGTATCCTTGGATTATCCAGAACACATCTTCCTTCAACCAGAAGATATGTTCTGGAGGGCAAAATGTTGACCTGCTTTTTAGTCAAAGCAGTCACACATGGAATCTCTTCTCAACAATACGCTCAAGTGTTGGGAATATCGTCAGAAGACATGAAGTGATTTGATTGAAATCGCATCACAGACAAAGAATGGCCCGAAATTCCTACAAGATGCCCTTTTCTGGGCGAGAAAATAGCGATTACGGAGCTAAGCTTTGTAACTCTTGTATCTCTCTGAATTAGCTTCAGTTTGAGCTTTGGTTCAGCTCAATCGGACTTTCGGTTTGAAAGTTATGCCCGTTTCCGTGAACGCATACAGAACCGGAAACTTGGAATTTGGAAATTGGCTTGACCTCCCGGATCGGATCGGACCCGCTCCGACTCCACACTTCGAAGATGCTCAGACTTGGCTTCCAGCTCACCTCGGTTCGGATCGGATCATCCGAACCCGACCCGCCTTACACACTGCACTGAAGTGCTTCCACTCTTCGGATCGAAGACACCAACTCGGTTCGGATCGGAAGTCCGAACCGACCCACCTTGCACCAGATGTATAGCAACACGTCTCGCCTTCGGTTGGAATGCTCCGGATCGGTTCGGAAGGAAGAGGACCCGAACCGAACCGCTTCGACCTGCTGCTACACCTCAACTTTGACCTGTTCTCAAGGAGTAACTACTTCCTATTAATATGGATCGGCTTACACCTGTCCTAGCACGATCTGAAGACCACGTTCTCCACTATCTCCGAGATGGCCTCTCCACATACCACATGCCCCTCCGATCCGATCCGATTCAGGACTCCCAGCAGCTTCTCCATGCCTATAAATACACCATCATATGGTCATTTCAGGGGGGCTTTTCGGCTCTCACTCACATTGGCTTCCACAATTGCTTCGCAACAGCAAGGAGGCCGACTCTAATCACTTTAACACGAGGTTATCGTGTATAATTCATCCTCTAATCTCCTCTTTCATATTGTAAACACGAGGATTTCGTGTATAAACTGCAATCAAACAACATTGTAATAGTTTTCTTAGGATTTAAGAAACTATAAGGTGGACGTAGGCTTGGATTGAGCCGAACCACTATAAAAATCTCGTGTGTCTCCTATTATTTTACTGCTTTTTCTGCATTTATTCTCTGTGATTTGCGATTGTAAGGATTTCACATAGCATTTGGGTGTTAGTGCCAATTTTTGGTCTAACATTTTGGCGCGCCAGGAAGGGGGGCACACGACAACTTCAACCTCTGCTTGGAATATTTGGCTATTGGATCGATGGCTAAGCGAAAGATTTCCCGTGTTGAAGGCGAAAGCACGAGAAACGAAGCAAGCCATGAAGCTTCCTCACATGAAAACCCGTCAGCATATTTGACGCGAGAAGAGATGGATGGCGTTCTTGCTGAATTGAGAACTCAAATGGCAAGGCAAGATGATCTCCTCCGCAAACAACAGGAGATGATCGAACCACTATAAAAATCTCGTGTGTCTCCTATTATTTTAATGCTTTTTCTGCATTTATTCTCTGTGATTTGCGATTGTAAGCATTTCACATAGCATTTGGGTGTTAGTGCCAATTTTTGGTCTAACATTTTGGCGCGCCAGGAAGGGGGGCACACGACAACTTCAACGTCTGCTTGGAATATTTGTCTATTGGATCGATGGCTAAGCGAAAGATTTCCCGTGTTGAAGGCGAAAGCACGAGAAACGAAGCAAGCCATGAAGCTTCCTCACATGAAAACCCGTCAGCATATTTGACGCGCGAAGAGAGGGATGGCCTTCTTGCTGAATTGAGAACTCAAATGGCAAGGCAAGATGATCTCCTCCCCAAACAACAGGAGATGATCGACCAATTCTTCGCTCGGATGGAAAGCAGGTCGAGTGGCAATGTACAAATCGCAGGAATTGGCATGGAATCGGCTCCAGCAGGAACATCGAACAGGATCGGTTCGGATCCGATCCGAACCGAGGGCCAAAACTTGAATCAAGCGCAGATGGAAATGGGGGGGGGGAATCCTCACCAGATCGGTTCGGATCCGATCCGAACCGCCACCTTACATGAGCTTGGGGGCAGCAGCCTCCCTTCTGGAAATCAAGACTTCGTTCCAGCACGACCTACCTCCGCACCGGTTCGGATCGGTAATTCCACATAGCCTCAGCATCAAGCTCCCCGGTTCGGAACAGGAGAACCTGATCGGATCGGCACATCCGATCCGAACCGTGCACCTCTCCATAACCTCCCTCGTTCCTTCGAGCCGCAGCAAGGGTTCACCTCCGAACCGAACCGGATGACCTGCCAAGCTCCTTATACTCTTCCACACACTTCTGAACTTAACGCTGGGGGCACCAGCTCTGGACTTGTCAACTTGCAACAGCTCTTTGAAGGCGATCGGCTCGCCAGCCTTATTGAACGCCTTTGGAGAGGCCGCATTTATCAGAATGACATGGATGATGTCAATCACAATCCATTCACACAGGAATTCCCGCAATCCTCCAGATTTCAAACTTACACAACTGGAACCCTACAACGGCAGGGCAGATCCTACCGTGCACCTAATGCGCTATAAACGGCATATGGAAGTTCAATCGGCGTCGGAAAACGTCATGGCTAAATGCTTTCCTCTCTTTTTGACTGATATTGCTGCTATGTGTTTTTGGCAGCTGGAATCTGAATCGATCAACAGCTGGAACATGTTGGTCGCTCGCTTTATTGAACAATTTCGGGTCCACATCGCTCGACCCAAGAATGTAATGTCGCTCACTACAATCAAGCAGAGGCCTAAAGAAACTCTGCGATCATTTCTGGAAAGGTTCAACGTTGCAGCAGCATCAGTTGATCGACCTGAGCCATCTATGGTATTGATGGCGACAGTATCAGGTGTTCTAGACAACTCGGAGTTCAAAAAATCCTTGTATCGAGACCCACCAAGGAATCTCAGCGAATTCTATCTTGAATCGGATAGGTTTTTGCGTGAAGAAAACGCAACGTCCGAAAAGAAAATTCTCGATGTTAACATGCTCAAAGACGGAGAACCGTCTGATTCTGGTAAAGGCAAAGGGAAAGCTGCTGTCAAGAATGACCGCAACGCTCAGCCCCGGAGAGGGCCCAGATATGAAAAATACACTGAGCTCAACTCGTCGCTGACCGACATCTACATGAACACAAATGGTGACGTCTCCTATCCAAAGCCTCCCAGGCGGGAGCCATCCCAGAGAGAACGTGACTCTGGAAGACATTGCATATTTCATGATATGGACGGTCATGACACAAATGACTGTAGGCACTTGCGAGACTTAATTGAGGAACGGGTTAGACGTGGAGAGCTACCCGAGTATGTGAAACAACCTACAGCGCCTGCACCCGCGCTGCCATCACCTGCTCCCCGGAGAGGGAATGACCCTGGAACGAGCTCCCATCAGCTCATCATCAACTGATCTGGATTGGATCACTCTGCGTTTTCAGCATTTCTTAGGATTTAAGATATGTCTCTTTGCTTTCTTTAGGTTTTCCGATTGGCTAAATCGGAGTACACACGTTCGGGGTTAGGATTTAGCTCCAAATCGTGCTCTGCACTCGATGACCAACAAATCAGGATTTGCTTTGGTTTTGTACTTTGAATTGAATAAGGAAGGACTTTCAGAGCATGGATTATGTTTGGCAATTTAAGTATCCTGTCAGTTTGTGGCAGGATTCTCAATCTCAACTAAAGTATGGCTTATACTTATCTCGGACCCCTAGGCATGGATTATGCCTAGGGAAAGACTGTCTTGTCAGGTTTTGGCAAGCATAGCTCTATCCCGACGTGAGTATGGATTGTACTCACTTGGATTCTTAAGTATGGACTATACTTTGGGACGGCTTATTGTTTTGTCAGGATTTGGCAAAGGAACTCAATAAAACTCGAGTATGGCTTATGCTCAGTTTGAACTTCCTGGTATGGCTTATACCCGGAAGGTTAGGTCCCTTGCCAGGTTTTGGCAGGATGATTCGAACATCCCTCGAGTATGGTTTATGCTCAAACAAAGGCCCAAGCATGGTTTATGCTCGAAAGTGTAATTAGTTTTGTTAGGATTTTACACACCTTTCTGCTCTCTTTTCTTCGCAGGTATGGATTATACTTGCAGCTGGCAGGCCCGGCGTGTCCTTGGATTATCCAGAACACATCTTCCTTCAACCAGCAAGATATGTTCTGGAAGGCAAAATGTTGACCCGCTTTTTAGTCAAAGCAGTCACACATGGAATCTCTTCTCAACAATACGCTCAAGTGTTGGGAATATCGTCAGAAGACAAGACGTGATTTGGTTGAAATCGCATCACAAACAAATAATGGCCCGAAACTCCTACATGATGCCCTTTTCTGGGCCCGAAAATAGCGATTACAGAGTTAAGCTCTGTAACTCCTGTAGCTCTCTGAATTAGCTTCAGTTTGAGCTTTGGTTCAGCTCAATCGGACTTACGGTTTGAAAGTTATGCCCGTTTCCGCGAACGCATACAGAATAGGAAACTTGGAATTTGGAAATTGGCTTGACCTCCCGGATCGGATCGGACCCGCTCCGACTCCACACTTCGAAGATGCTCAGACTTGGATTCCAGCTCCCCTCGGTTCGGATCGGATCATCCGAACCCGACCCGCCTTACACACTGCACTGAAGTGCTTCCACTCTTCGGATCGAAGACACCAACTCGGTTCGGATCGGAAGTCCGAACCGACCCGCCTTGCACCAGATGTATAGCAACACGTCTCGCCTTCGGTTGGAATGCTCTGGATCAGTTCGGATGGAAGAGGACCTGAACCGAACCGCTTCGACCTGCTGCTACACCTCAACTTTGACCTGTTCTCAAGGAGTAACTACTTCCTATTAATCTGGATCGGCTTACACATGACCTAGCATGATCTGAAGACCACGTTCTCCACTATCTCCGAGATGGCCTCTCCACATGCCACGTGCCCCTCCGATCCGATCCGATTCAGGACTCCCAGCAGCTTCTCTACGCCTATAAATACACCATCATATGGTCATTCCAGGGGGGCTTTTCGACTCTCACTCACATTGGCTTCCACAATTGCTTCGCAACAGCAAGGAGGCCGACTCTAATCACTTTAACACGAGGTTATCGTGTATAATTCAACCTCTAATCTCCTCTTTCATATTGTAAACACGAGGATTTCGTGTATAAACCGCAATCAAACAGCATTGTAATAGTTTTCTTAGGATTTAAGAAACTATAAGGTGGACGTAAGCTTGGATTGAGCCGAACCACTATAAAAATCTCGTGTGTCTCCTATTATTTTACTGCTTTTTCTGCATTTATTCTCTGTGATTTGCGACTGTAAGGATTTCACATAGCATTTGGGTGTTAGTGCCAATTTTTGGTCTAACACTTTGGCGCGCCAGGAAGGGGGGCACACGACAACTTCAACGTCTGCTTGGAATATTTGGCTATTGGATCGATGGCTAAGCGAAAGATTTCCCGTGTTGAAGGCGAAAGCACGAGAAACAAAGCAAGCCATGAAGCTTCCTCACATGAAAACCCGTCAGCATATTTGACGCGAGAAGAGATGGATAGCGTTCTTGCTGAATTGAGAACTCAAATGGCAAGGCAAGATGAACTCCTCCGCAAACAACAGGAGATGATCGACCAATTCTTCGCTTGGATGGAAGGCAGGCCGAGTGGCAATGTACAAATCGCAGGAATTGGCATGGAATCGGCTCCAGCAGGAACATCGAACAGGATCGGTTCGGATCTGATCCGAACCGAGGGCCAAAACTTGAATCAAGCGCAGATGGAAATGGGGGGGGGGGAATCCTCACCAGATCGGTTCGGATCCGATCCGAACCGCCACCTTACATGAGCTTGGGGGCAGCAGCCTCCCTTCTGGAAATCAAGACTTCGTTCCAGCACGACCTACCTCCGCACCGGTTCGGATCGGTAATTCCACACAACCTCAGCATCAAGCTCCCCGGTTCGGAACAGGAGAACCTGATAGGATCGGCACATCCAATCCGAACCGTGCACCTCTCCATAACCTCCCTCGTTCCTCCGAGCCGCAGCAAGGGGGCACCTCCGAACCGAACCGGATGACCTGCCAAGCTCCTTATACTCTTCCACACTTCTGAACTTAACGCTGGGGGCACCAGCTCTGGACTTGTCAACTTGCAACAGCTCTTTGAAGGCGATCGGCTCGCCAGCCTTATTGAACGCCTTTCGAGAGGCCGCATTTATCAGAATGACATGGATGATGTCAATCACAATCCATTCACACAGAAAATCAGGAGTTCCCGCAATCCTCCAGATTTCAAACTTCCACAACTGGAACCCTACAACGGCAGGGCAGATCCTACCGTGCACCTAATGCGCTATAAACAGCATATGGAAGTTCAATCGGCGTCGGAAAACGTCTTGGCTAAATGCTTTCCTCTCTTTTTGACTGATATTGCTGCTATGTGGTTTCGGCAGCTGGAATCTGAATCGATCAACAGCTGGAACATGTTGGTCGCTCGCTTTATTGAACAATTTCGGGTCCACATCGCTCGACCCAAGAATGTAATGTCGCTCACTACAATCAAGCAGAGGCCTAAAGAAACTCTGCGATCATTTCTGAAAAGGTTCAACGTTGCAGCGGCATCAGTTGATCGACCTGAGCCATCTATGGTATTGATGGCGGCAGTATCAGGTGTTCTAGACAACTCGGAGTTCAAAAATTCCTTGTACCGAGACCCACCAAGGAATCTCAGCGAATTCTATCTTGAATCGGATAGGTTTTTGCGTGAAGAAGAAGCAACGTCCGAAAAGAAAATTCTCGATGTTAACATGCTCAAAGACGGAGAACCGTCTGATTCTGGTAAAGGCAAAGGGAAAGCTGCTGTCAAGAATGACCGCAACGCTCAGCCACGGAGAGAGCCCAGATATGAAAAATACACTGAGCTCAACTCGTCGCTGACCGACATCTACATGAACACAAACGGTGACGTCTCCTATCCAAAGCCTCCCAGGCGGGAGCCATCCCAGAGAACGTGACTCTAGAAGACATTGCATATTTCATGATATGGACGGTCATGACACAAATGACTGTAGGCACTTGCGAGACTTAATTAAGGAACAGGTTAGACGTGGAGAGCTACCCGAGAATGTGAAACAACCTACAGCGCCTGCACCCGCGCTGCCATCACCTGCTCCCCGGAGAGGGAATGACCTTGGAACGAGCTCCCATCGGCTCATCATCAACTGATCTGGATTGGATCACTCTGCGTTTTCAGCATTTCTTAGGATTTAAGATATGTCTCTTTGCTTTCTTTAGGTTTTCCGATTGGCTAAATCGGAGTACACACGTTCGGGGTTAGGATTTAGCTCCAAATCGTGCTCTGCACTCGATGACAAACCAATCAGGATTTGCTTTGGTTTTGTACTTTGAATTGAATAAGGAAGGACTTTCCGAGCATGGATTATGTTTGGCAATTTAAGTATCTTGTCAGGTTGTGGCAGGATTCTCAATCTCAACTAAAGTATGGCTTATACTTATCTCGGACCCCTAGGCATGGATTATGCCTAGGGACCGACTGTCTTGTCAGGTTTTGGCAAGCATAGCTCTATCCCGACGTGAGTATGGATTGTACTCACTAGGATTCTTAAGTATGGACTATACTTTGGGACGGCTTATTGTTTTGTCAGGATTTGGCAAAGGAACTCAATAAAACTCGAGTATGGCTTATGCTCAGTTTGAACTTCCTTGTATGGCTTATACCCGGAAGGTTAGGTCCCTTGCCAGGTTTTGGCAGGATGATTCGAACATCCCTCGAGTATGGTTTATGCTCAAACAAACGCCCAAGCATGGTTTATGCTCGAAAGTGTAATTAGTTTTGTCAAGATTTTACACACCTTTCTGCTCTCTTTTCTTCGTAGGTATGGATTATACTTGCAGCTGGCAGGCCCGGCGTGGCCTTGGATTATCCAGAACACATCTTCCTTCAACCAGCAAGATATGTTCTGGAGGGCAAAATGTTGACCCACTTTTTAGTCAAAGCAGTCACACATGGAATCTCTTCTCAACAATACGCTCAAGTGTTGGGAATATCGTCAGAAGACATGAAGTGATTTGGTTGAAATGGCATCACAGACAAAGAATGGCCCGAAACTCCTACAAGATGCCCTTTTATGGACCCGAAAACAACGATTATGGACCCAATCTCTTTAACTCTTGTAGCTCTCTGAATTAGCTTCAGTTTGAGCTTTGGTTCAGCTCAATCGGACTTACGGTTTGAAAGTTATGCCCGTTTCCGTGAACGCATACAGAACCGGAAACTTGGAATTTGGAAATTGGCTTGGCCTCCCGGATCGGATCGGACCCGCTCCGACTCCACACATCGAAGATGCTCAGACTTGGATTCCAGCTCACCTCGGTTCGGATCAGATCATCCGAACCCGACCCGCCTTACACACTGCACTGAAGTGCTTCCACTCTTCGGATCGAAGACACCAACTCGGTTCGGATCGGAAGTCCGAACCGACCCGCCTTGCACCAGATGTATAGCAACACGTCTCGCCTTCGGTTGGAATGCTCCGGATCGGTTCGAAAGGAAGAGGAGCCGAACCGAACCGCTTCGACCTACTGCTACACCTCAACTTTGACCTGTTCTCAAGGAGTAACTACTTCCTATTAATCTGGATTGGCTTACACCTGTCCTAGCACGATCTGAAGACCACGTTCTCCACTATCTCCGAGATGGCCTCCCCACATGCCACGTGCCCCTCCGATCCGATCCGATTCAGGACTCCTAGCAGCTTCTCTACGCCTATAAATACACCATCATATGGTCATTTCAGGGGGGCTTTTCGGCTCTCACTCACATTGGCTTCCACAATTGCTTCGCAACAGGAAGGAGGCCGACTCTAATCACTTTAACACGAGGTTATCGTGTATAATTCAACCTCTAATCTCCTCTTTCATATAGTAAACACGAGGATTTCATGTATAAACCGCAATCAAACAGCATTGTAATAGTTTTCTTAGGATTTAAGAAACTATAAGGTGGACGTAAGCTTGGATTGAGCCGAACCACTATAAAAATCTCGTGTGTCTCCTATTATTTTACTGCTTTTTTGGCATTTATTCTCTGTGATTTGCGACTGTAAGGATTTCACATAGCATTTGGGTGTTAGTGCCAATTTTTGGTCTAACATTTTGGCGCGCCAGGAAGGGGGGCACACGACAACTTCAACGTCTGCTTGGAATATTTGGCTATTGGATCGATGGCTAAGCGAAAGATTTCCCGTGTTGAAGGCGAAAGCACGAGAAACGAAGCAAGCCATGAAGCTTCCTCACATGAAAACCCATCAGCATTTTTGACGCGAGAAGAGATGGATGGCGTTCTTGCTGAATTGAGAACTCAAATGGCAAGGCAAGATGATCTCCTCCACAAACAACAGGAGATGATCGACCAATTCTTCGCTCGGATGGAAGGCAGGCCGAGTGGCAATGTACAAATCGCAGGAATTGGCATGGAATCGGCTCCAGCAGGTACATCGAACATGATCGGTTCGGATCCGAACCGAGGGCCAAAACTTGAATCAAGCGCAGATGGAAATGGGGGGGAATCCTCACCAGATCGGTTCGGATCCGATCCGAACCGCCACCGTACATGAGCCTAGGGGCAGCAGCCTCCCTTCTGGAAATCAAGACTTCATTCCAGCACGACCTACCTCCGCACCGGTTCGGATCGGTAATTCCACACAGCCTCAGCATCAAGCTCCCCGGTTCGGAACAGGAGAACCTGATCGGATCAGCACATCCGATCCGAACCGTGCACCTCTCCATAACCTCCCTCGTTCCTCCGAGCCGCAGCAAGGGGGCACTTCCGAACTGAACCGGATGACCTACCAAGATCCTTATACTCTTCCACACACTTCTGAACTTAATGCTAGGGGCACCAGCTCTGGACTTGTCAACTTGCAACAACTCTTTGAAGGCGATCGGCTCGCCAGCCTTATTGAACGCCTTTCGAGAGGCCGCATTTATCAGAATGACATGGATGATGTCAATCACAATCCATTCACATAGGAAATCAGGAATTCCCGCAATCCTCCAGATTTCAAACTTCCACAACTGGAACCCTACAACGGCAGGGAAGATCCTACCGTGCACCTAATGCGCTATAAACGGCATATGGAAGTTCAATCGGCGTCGAAAAACGTCATGGCTAAATGCTTTCCTCTCTTTTTGACTGATATTGCTGCTATGTGGTTTCGGCAGCTGGAATCTGAATCGATCAACAGCTGGAACATGTTGGTCGCTCGCTTTATTGAACAATTTCAGGTCCACATCACTCGACCCAAGAATGTAATGTCGCTCACTACAATCAAGCAGAGGCCTAAAGAAACTCTGCGATCATTTCTGGAAAGGTTCAACGTTGCAGCAGCATCAGTTGATCGACCTGAGCCATCTATGGTATTGATGGCGGCAGTATCAGGTGTTCTAGACAACTCGGAGTTCAAAAAATCCTTGTACCGAGACCCACCAAGGAATCTCAGCGAATTCTATCTTGAATCGGATAGGTTTTTTCGTGAAGAAGACGCAACGTCCAAAAATAAAATTCTCGATGTTAACATGCTCAAAGACGGAGAACCGTCTGATTCTGGTAAAGGAAAAGGGAAAGCTGCTGTCAAGAATGACCGCAACGCTCAACCCCGGAGAGGGCCCAGATATGAAAAATACACTGAGCTCAACTCGTCGCTGACCGACATCTACATGAACACAAACGGTGACGTCTCCTATCCAAAGCCTCCCAAGCGGGAGCCATCCCAGAGAGAACGTGACTCTGGAAGACATTGCATATTTCATGATATGGACGGTCATGACACAAATGACTGTAGGCACTTGCGAGACTTAATTGAGGAACGGGTTAGACGTGGAGAGCTACCCGAGTATGTGAAACAACCTACAGCGCCTGCACCCGCGCTGCCATCACCTGCTCCCCGGAGAGGGAATGACCCTTAAACGAGCTCCCATCGGCTCATCATCAACTGATCTGGATTGGATCACTCTGCGTTTTCAGCATTTCTTAGGATTTAAGATATGTCTCTTTGCTTTCTTTAGGTTTTCCGATTGGCTAAATCGGAGTACACACGTTCGGGGTTAGGATTTAGCTCCAAATCGTGCTCTGCACTCGATGACAAACCAATCAGGATTTGCTTTGGTTTTGTACTTTGAATTGAATAAGGAATGACTTTCCGAGCATGGATTATGTTTGGCAATTTAATTATCTTGTCAGGTTGTGGCAGGATTCTCAATCTCAACTAAAGTATGGCTTATACTTATCTCGTACCCCAAGGCATGGATTATGCCTAGGGACAGACTGTCTTGTCAAGTTTTGGCAAGCATAGATCTATCCCGACGTGAGTATGGATTGTACTCACTAGGATTCTTAAGTATGGACTATACTTTGGGACGACTTATTGTTTTGTCAGGATTTGGCAAAGGAACTCAATAAAACTCGAGTATGGCTTATGCTCAGTTTGAACTTCCTGGTATGGCTTATACCCGGAAGGTTAGGTCCCTTGCCAGGTTTTGGCAGGATGATTCAAACATCCCTCGAGTATGGTTTATGCTCAAACAAACGCCCAAGCATGGTTTATGCTCGAAAGTGTAATTAGTTTTGTCAGGATTTTACACACCATTCTGCTCTCTTTTCTTCGTAGGTATGGATTATACTTGCAGCTGGCAGGCCCGGCGTGGCCTTGGATTATCCAGAACACATCTTCCTTCAACCAGCAAGATATGTTCTGGAGGACAAAATGTTGACCCGCTTTTTAGTCAAAGCAGTCACACATGGAATCTCTTCTCAACAATACGCTCAAGTGTTGGGAATATCGTCAGAAGACATGAAGTGATTTGGTTGAAATCGCATCACAGACAAAGAATGGCCCGAAACTCCTACATGATGACCTTTTCTGGGCCCGAAAACAGCGATTACGGAGCAAAGCTAAATAACTCTTGTAGCTCTCTGAATTAGCTTCAATTTGAGCTTTGGTTCAGCTCAATCGGACTTACGGTTTGAAAGTTATGCCCGTTTCCGTGAACGCATACAGAACCGGAAACTTGGAATTTGGAAATTGGCTTGACCTCCCGGATCGGATCGGACCCGCTCCGACTCCACACTTCGAAGATGCTCAGACTTGGATTCCAGCTCACCTCGGTTCGGATCAGATCATCCGAACCCGACCCGCCTTACACACTGCACTGAAGTGCTTCCAGTCTTCGGATCGAAGACACCAACTCGGTTCGGATCGGAAGTCCGAACCGACCCGCCTTGCACCAGATGTATAGCAACACGTCTCGCCTTCGGTTGGAATGCTCCGGATCGGTTCGGAAGGAAGAGGACCCGAACCGAACCGCTTCGACCTACTGCTACACCTTAACTTTGACCTGTTCTCAAGGAGTAACTACTTCCTATTAATCTGGATCGGCTTACACCTGTCCTAGCACGATCTGAAGACCACGTTCTCCACTATCTCCGAGATGGCCTCTCCACATGCCACGTGCCCCTCCGATCCGATCCGATTCAAGACTCCTAGCAGCTTCTCTACGCCTATAAATACACCATCATATGGTCATTTCAGGGGGGCTTTTCGGCTCTCACTCACATTGGCTTCCACAATTGCTTCGCAACAGCAAGGAGGCCGACTCTAATCACTTTAACACGAGGTTATCGTGTATAATTCAACCTCTAATCTCCTCTTTCATATTGTAAACACGAGGATTTCGTGTATAAACCGCAATCAAACAGCATTGTAATAGTTTTCTTAGGATTTAAGAAACTATAAGGTGGACGTAAGCTTGGATTGAGCCGAACCACTATAAAAATCTCGTCCGTCTCCTATTATTTTACTGCTTTTTCTGCATTTATTCTCTGTGATTTGCGACTGTAAGGATTTCACATAGCATTTGGGTGTTAGTGCCAATTTTTGGTCTAACATTTTGGCGCGCCAGGAAGGGGGGCACACGACAACTTCAACGTCTGCTTGTAATATTTGGCTATTTGATCGATGGCTAAGTGAAAGATTTCCCGTGTTGAAGGCGAAAGCACGAGAAACGCAGCAAGCCATGAAGCTTCCTCACATGAAAACCCGTCAGCATATTTGACGCGAGAAGAGATGGATGGCGTTCTTGCTGAATTGAGAACTCAAATGGCAAGGTAAGATGATCTCCTCCACAAACAACAGGAGGTGATCGACCAATTCTTCGCTCGGATGGAAGGCAGGCCGAGTGGCAATGTACAAATCACAGGAATTGGCATGGAATCGGCTCCAGCAGGAACATCGAACAGGATCGGTTCGGATCCGATCCGAACCGAGGGCCAAAACTTGAATCAAGCGCAGATGGAAATGGGGGTGAATCCTCACCAGATCGGTTCGGATCAGATCGGTTCGGATCCGATCGGTTCGGATCCGATCCGAACCGCCACCTTACATGAGCTTGGGGGCAGCAGCCTCCTTTCTGGAAATCAAGACTTCGTTCCAGCACGACCTACCTCCGCACCGGTTCGGATCGGTAATTCCACACAGCTTCAGCATCAAGCTCCCCGGTTCGGAACAGGAGAACCTGATCGGATCGGCACATCCGATCCGAACCGTGCACCTCTCCATAACCTCCCTCGTTCCTCCGAGCCGCAGCAAGGGGGCACCTCCGAACCGAACCGGATGACCTGCCAAGCTCCTTATACTCTTCCACACACTTCTGAACTTAACGCTGGGGGCACCAGCTCTGGACTTGTCAACTTGCAACGGCTCTTTGAAGGCGATCGGCTCGCCAGCCTTATTGAACGCCTTTCGAGAGGCCGCATTTATCAGAATGACATGGATGATGTCAATCAAAATCCATTCACAGAGAAAATCAGGAGTTCCCGCAATCCTCCAGATTTCAAACTTCCACAACTAGAACCCTACAACTGTAGGGCAGATCCTACCGTGCACCTAATGCGCTATAAACGGCATATGGAAGTTCAATCGGCGTCGGAAAACGTCATGGCTAAATACTTTCCTCTCTTTTTGACTGATATTGCTGCTATGTGGTTTCGGCAGCTGGAATCTGAATCGATCAACAGCTGGAACATGTTGGTCGCTCGCTTTATTGAACAATTTCGGGTCCACATCGCTCGACCCAAGAATGTAATGTCGCTCACTACAATCAAGCAGAGGCCTAAAGAAACTCTGCGAACATTTCTGAAAAGGTTCAACGTTGCAGCAGCATCAGTTGATCGACCTGAGCCGTCTATGGTATTGATGGCGGCAGTATCAGGTGTTCTAGACAACTCGGAGTTCAAAAAATCCTTGTACCGAGACCCACCAAGGAATCTCAGCGAATTCTATCTTGAATCGGATAGGTTTTTGCGTGAAGAAGACGCAACGTCCGAAAAGAAAATTCTCGATGTTAACATGCTCAAAGACGGAGAACCGTCTGATTCTGGTAAAGGCAAAGGGAAAGCTGCTGTCAAGAATGACCGCAACGCTCAGCCCCGGAGAGAGCCCAGATATGAAAAATACACTGAGCTCAACTCGTCGCTGACCGACATCTACATGAACACAAACGGTGACGTCTCCTATCCAAAGCCTCGCAGGCGGGAGCCATCCCAGAGAGAACGTGACTCTGGAAGACATTGCATATTTCATGATATGGACGGTCATGACACAAATGACTGTAGGCACTTGCGAGACTTAATTGAGGAACGGGTTAGACGTGGAGAGCTACCCGAGTATGTGAAACAACCTACAGCGCCTGCACCCGTGCTGCCATCACCTGCTCCCCGGAGAGGGAACGACCCTGGAACGAGCTCCCATCGGCTCATCATCAACTGATCTGGATTGGATCACTCTGCGTTTTCAGCATTTCTTAAGATTTAAGATATGTCTCTTTGCTTTCTTTAGGTTTTCCGATTGGCTAAATCGGAGTACACACGTTCGGGGTTAGGATTTAGCTCCAAATCGTGCTCTGCACTCGATGACAAACCAATCAGGATTTGCTTTGGTTTTGTACTTTGAATTGAACAAGGAAGGACTTTCCGAGCATGGATTATGTTTGGCAATTTAAGTATCTTGTCAGGTTGTGGCAGGATTCTCAATCTCAACTAAAGTATGGCTTATACTTATCTCGTACCCCAAGGCATGGATTATGCCTAGGGACAGACTGTCTTGTCAGGTTTTGGCAAGCATAGCTCTATCCCGACGTGAGTATGGATTGTACTCACTAGGATTCTTAAGTATGGACTATACTTTGGGACGGCTTATTGTTTTGTCAGGATTTGGCAAAAGAACTCAATAAAACTCGAGTATGGCTTATGCTCAGTTTGAACATCCTCGTATGGCTTATACCCGCAAGGTTAGGTCCCTTGCCAGGTTTTGGCAGGATGATTCGAACATCCCTCGAGTATGGTTTATGCTCAAACAAACGCCCAAGCATGGTTTATGCTCGAAAGTGTAATTAGTTTTGTCAGGATTTTACACACCTTTCTGCTCTCTTTTCTTCGCAGGTATGGATTATACTTGCAGCTGGCAGGCCCGGCGTGGCCTTGGATTATCCAGAACACATCTTCCTTCAACCAGCAAGATATGTTCTGGAGGGCAAAATGTTGACCCGCTTTTTAGTCAAATCAGTCACACATGGAATCTCTTCTCAACAATACGCTCAAGTGTTGGGAATATCGTCAGAAGACATGAAGTGATTTGGTTGAAATCGCATCACAGACAAAGAATGGCCCGAAACTCCTACAAGATGACCATTTCTGGGCCCTAAAACAGCGATTACGGAGCAAAGCTCGATAACTCTTGTAGCTCTCTGAATTAGCTTCAGTTTGAGCTTTGGTTCAGCTCAATCGGACTTATGGTTTGAAAGTTATGCCCGTTTCCGTGAACGCATACAGAACCGGAAACTTGGAATTTGGAAATTGGCTTGACCTCCCGGATCGGATCGGACCCGCTCTGACTCCACACTTCGAAGATGCTCAGACTTGGATTCCATCTCACCTCGGTTCGGATCGGATCATCCGAACCCGACCCGCCTTACACACTGCACTGAAGTGCTTCCACTCTTCGGATCAAAGACACCAACTCGGTTCGGATCGGAAGTCCGAACCGACCCGCCTTGCACCAGATGTATAGCAACACGTCTCGCCTTCGGTTGGAATGCTCCGGATCGGTTCGGAAGGAAGAGGACCCGAACCGAACCGCTTCGACCTGCTGCTACACCTCAACTTTGACCTGTTCTCAAGGAGTAACTACTTCCTATTAATCTGGATCGGCTTACACCTGTCCTAGCACAATCTGAAGACCACGTTCTCCACTATCTACGAGATGGCCTCTCCACATGCCACGTGCCCCTCCGATCCGATCCGATTCAGGACTCCTAGCAGTTTCTCTACGCCTATAAATACACCATCATATGGTCATTTCAGGGGGGCTTTTCGGCTCTCACTCACATTGGCTTCCACAATTGCTTCGCAACAGTAAGGAGGCCGACTCTAATCACTTTAACACGAGGTTATCATGTATAATTCAACCTCTAATCTCCTCTTTCATATTGTAAACACGAGGATTTCGTGTATAAACCGCAATCAAACAGCATTGTAATAGTTTTCTTAGGATTTAAGAAACTATAAGGTGGACGTAAGCTTGGATTGAGCCGAACCACTATAAAAATCTCGTGTGTCTCCTATTATTTTACTGCTTTTTCTGCATTTATTCTCTATGATTTGCGACTGTAAGGATTTCACATAGCATTTGGGTGTTAGTGCCAATTTTTGGTCTAACATTTTGGCGCGCCAGGAAGGGGGGCACACGACAACTTCAACGTCTGCTTGGAATATTTGGCTATTGGATCGATGGCTAAGCGAAAGATTTCCCGTGTTGAAGGCGAAATCACGAGAAACGAAGCAAGCCATGAAGCTTCCTCACATGAAAACCCGTCAGCATATTTGATGCGAGAAGAGATGGATGACGTTCTTGCTGAATTGAGAACTCAAATGGCAAGGCAAGATGATCTCCTCCACAAACAACAGGAGATGATTGACCAATTCTTCGCTCGGATGGAAGGCGGGCCGAGTGGCAATGTACAAATCGCAGGAATTGGCATGGAATCGGCTCCAACAGGAACATCGAACAGGATCGGTTCGGAACCGATCCGAACCGAGGGCCAAAACTTGAATCAAGCGCAGATGGAAATGGGGGGGAATCCTCACCAGATCGGTTCGGATCGGATCCGAACCGCCACCTTACATGAGCTTGGGGGCAGCAGCCTCCCTTCTGGAAATCAAGACTTCGTTCCAGCACGACATACCTCCGCACCGGTTCGGATCGGTAATTCCACACAGCCTCAGCATCAAGCTCCCCGGTTCGGAACAGGAGAACCTGATCGGATCGGCACATCCGATCCGAACCGTGCACCTCTCCATAACCTCCCTCGTTCCTCCGAGCCGCAGCAAGGGGGCACCTCCGAACCGAACCGGATGACCTGCCAAGCTCTTTATACTCTTCCACACACTTCTGAACTTAACGCTGGTGGCACCAGCTCTGGACTTGTCAACTTGCAACTGCTCTTTGAAGGCGATCGGCTCGCCAGCCTTATTGAACGCCTTTCGAGAGGCCGCATTTATCAGAATGACATGGATGATGTCAATCACAATCCATTCACACAGGAAATCAGGGTTTCCCGCAATCCTCCAGATTTCAAACTTCCACAACTGGAACCCTACAACGGCAGGGCAGATCCTACCGTGCACCTAATGCGCTATAAACGGCATATGGAAGTTCAATCGGCGTCGGAAAACGTCATGGCTAAATGCTTTCCTCTCTTTTTGACTGATATTGCTGCTATGTGGTTTCGGCAGCTGGAATCTGAATCGATCAACAGCTGGAACATGTTGGTCGCTCGCTTTATTGAACAATTTCGGGTCCACATCGCTCGACCCAAGAATGTAATGTCGCTCACTACAATCAAGCAGAGGCCTAAAGAAACTCTGCGATCATTTCTGGAAAGGTTCAACGTTGCAGCAGCATCAGTTGATAGACCTGAGCCATCTATGGTATTGATGGCGGCAGTATCAGGTGTTCTAGACAACTCGGAGTTCAAAAAATCCTTGTACCGAGACCCACCAAGGAATCTCAGCGAATTCTATCTTGAATCGGATAGCTTTTTGCGTGAAGAAGACGCAACGTCCGAAAAGAAAATTCTCGATGTTAACATGCTCAAAGACGGAGAACCGTCTGATTCTGGTAAAGGCAAAGGGAAAGCTGCTGTCAAGAATGACCGCAACGCTCAGCCCCGGAGAGGGCCCAGATATGAAAAATACACTGAGCTCAACTCGTCGTTGACCGACATCAACATGAACACAAACGGTGACGTCTCCTATCCAAAGCCTCCCAAGCGGGAGCCATCCTAGAGAGAACGTGACTCTGGAAGACATTGCATATTTCATGATATGGACGGTCATGACACAAATGACTGTAGGCACTTGCGAGACTTAATTGAGGAACGGTTTAGACGTGGAGAGCTACCCGAGTATGTGAAACAACCTACAGCGCCTGCACCCGCGCTGCCATCACCTGCTCCCCGGAGAGGGAATGACCCTGGAACGAGCTCCCATCGGCTCATCATCAACTGATCTGGATTGGATCACTCTGCGTTTTCAGCATTTCTTAGGATTTAAGATATGTCTCTTTGCTTTCTTTAGGTTTTCCGATTGGCTAAATCTGAGTACACACGTTCGGGGTTAGGATTTAGCTCCAAATCGTGCTCTGCACTCGATGACAAACCAATCAGGATTTGCTTTGGTTTTGTACTTTGAATTGAATGAGGAAGGACTTTCCGAGCATGGATTATGTTTGGAAATTTAAGTATCTTGTCAGGTTGTGGCAGGATTCTCAATCTCAACTAAAGTATGGCTTATACTTATCTCGGACCCCTAGGCATGGATTATGCCTAGGGACAGACTGTCTTGTCAGGTTTTGGCAAGCATAGCTCTATCCCGACGTGAGTATGGATTGTACTCACTAGGATTCTTAAGTATGGACTATACTTTGGGACGGCTTATTGTTTTGTCAGGATTTGGCAAAGGAACTCAATAAAACTCGAGTATGGCTTATGCTCAGTTTGAACTTCCTCGTATGGCTTATACCCGAAAGGTTAGGTCCCTTGCCAGGTTTTGGCAGGATGATTCAAACATCCCTCGAGTATGGTTTATGCTCAAACAAACGCCCAAGCATGGTTTATGCTCGAAAGTGTAATTAGTTTTGTCAAGATTTTACTCACCTTTCTGCTCTCTTTTCTTCGCAGGTATGGATTATACTTGCAGCTGGCAGGCCCGGCGTGGCCTTGGATTATCCAGAACACTTCTTCCTTCAACCAGCAAGATATGTTCTGGAGGGCAAAATGTTGACCCGGTTTTTAGTCAAAGCAATCACACATGGAATCTCTTCCTAACAATACGCTCAAATGTTGGGAATATCGTCAGAAGACATGAAGTGATTTGGTTGAAATCGCATCACAGACAAAGGATGGCCCGAAACTCCTACAAGATGCCCTTTTCTGGGCCCGAAAACAGCGATTACGAAGCTATGCTCGATAACTCTTGTAGCTCTCTGAATTAGCTTCAGTTTGAGCTTTGGTTCATCTCAATCGGACTTACGGTTTGAAAGTTATGCCCGTTTCCGTGAACGCATACAGAACCGGAAACTTGGAATTTGGAAATTGGCTTGACCTCCCGGATCGGATCGGACCCGCTCCGACTCCACACTTCGAAGATGCTCAGACTTGGATTCCAGCTCACCTCGGTTCGGATCGGATCATCCGAACCCGACCCGCCTTACACACTGCACTGAAGTGCTTCCACTCTTCGGATCGAAGACACCAACTCGGTTCGGATCGGAAGTCCGAACCGACCCGCCTTGCACCAGATGTATAGCACACGTCTCGCCTTCGGTTGGAATGCTCCGGATCGGTTCGGAAGGAAGAGGACCCGAACCGAACCGCTTCGACCTGCTGCTACACCTCAACTTTGACCTGTTCTCAAGGAGTAACTACTTCCTATTAATCTGGATCGGCTTACACCTGTCCTAGCACGATCTGAAGACCACGTTCTCCACTATCTACGAGATGGCCTCTCCACATGCCACGTGCCCCTCCGATCCGATCCGATTCAGGACTCCTAGCAGCTTCTCTACGCCTATAAATACACCATCATATGGTCATTTCAGGGGCGCTTTTCGGCTCTCACTCACATTGGCTTCCACAATTGCTTCGCAACAGCAAGGAGGCCGACTCTAATCACTTTAACACGAGGTTATCGTGTATAATTCAACTTCTAATCTCCTATTTCATATTGTAAACACGAGGATTTCGTGTATAAACTGCAATCAAACAGCATTGTAATAGTTTTCTTAGGATTTAAGAAACTATAAGGTGGACGTAGGCTTTGATTGAGCCGAACCACTATAAAAATCTCGTGTGTCTCCTATTATTTTACTGCGTTTTCTGCATTTATTCTCTGTGATTTGCGACTGTAAGGATTTCACATAGCATTTGGGTGTTAGTGCCAATTTTTGGTCTAACATTTTGGCGCGCCAGGAAGGGGGGCACACGACAACTTCAACGTCTGCTTGGAATATTTGGCTATTGGATCGATGGCTAAGCGAAAGATTTCCCGTGTTGAAGGCGAAAGCACGAGAAACGCAGCAAGCCATGAAGCTTCCTCACATGAAAACCCGTCAGCATATTTGACGCGAGAAGAGATGGATGGCGTTCTTGCTGAATTGAGAACTCAAATGGCAAGGCAAGATGATCTCCTCCACAAACAACAGGAGATGATCGACCAATTCTTCGCTCGGATGGAAGGCAGGCCGAGTGGCAATGTACAAATCGCAGGAATTGGCATGGAATCGGCTCCAGCAGGAACATCGAACAGGATCGGTTCGGATCCGATCCGACTCGTGGGCCAAAACTTGAATCAAGCGCAGATGGAAATGGGGGGGGGGGGAATCCTCACCAGATCGGTTCGGATCTGATCCGAACCGCCACCTTACATGAGCTTGGGGGCAGCAGCCTCCCTTTTGGAAATCAAGACTTCGTTCCAGCACGACCTACCTCCGCACCGGTTCGGATCGGTAATTCCACACAGCCTCAGCATCAAACTCCCCGGTTCGGAACAGGAGAACCTGATCGGATCGGCACATCCAATCCGAACCGTGCACCTCTCCATAACCTCCCTCGTTCCTCCGAGCCGCAGCAAGGGGGCACCTCCGAACCGAACCGGATGACCTGCCAAGCTCCTTATACTCTTCCACGCACTTCTGAACTTAACGCTGGTGGCACCAGCTTTGGACTTGTCAACTTGCAACAGCTCTTTGAAGGCGATCGGCTCGCCAGCCTTATTGAACACCTTTCGAGAGGCAGCATTTATCAGAATGACATGGATGATGTCAATCACAATCCATTCACACAGGAAATCAGGAATTCCCGCAATCCTCCATATTTCAAACTTCCACAACTGGAACCCTACAACGGCAGGGCAGATCCTACTGTGCACCTAATGCACTATAAACGGCATATGGAAGTTCAATCGGCATCGGAAAACGTCATGGCTAAATGCTTTCCTCTCTTTTTGACTGATATTGCTGCTATGTGGTTTCGGCAGCTGGAATCTGAATCGATCAACAGCTGGAACATGTTGGTCGCTCGCTTTATTGAACAATTTCGGGTCCACATCGCTCGACCCAAGAATGTAATGTTGCTCACTACAATCAAGCAGAGGCCTAAAGAAACTCTGCGATAATTTCTGGAAAGGTTCAACGTTACAGCAGCATCAGTTGATCGACCTGAGCCATCTATGGTATTGATGGCGGCAGTATCAGGTGTTCTAGACAACTCGGAGTTCAAAAAATCCTTGTACCGAGACCCACCAAGGAATCTCAGCGAATTCTATCCTGAATCGGATAGGTTTTTGCGTGAAGAAGACGCAACGTCCGAAAAGAAAATTCTCGATGTTAACATGCTCAAAGACGGAGAACCGTCTGATTCTAGTAAAGGCAAAGGGAAAGCTGCTGTCAAGAATGACCGCAACGCTCAACCCCGGAGAGGGCCTAGATATGAAAAATACACTGAGCTCAACTCGTCGCTGACCGACATCTACATGAACACAAACAGTGACGTCTCCTATCCAAAGCCTCCCAGGCGGGAGCCATCCCAGAGAGAACGTGACTCTATAAGACATTGCATATTTCATGATATGGACGGTCATGACACAAATGACTGTAGGCACTTGCGAGACTTAATTGAGGAACGGGTTAGACGTGGAGAGCTACCCGAGTATGTGAAACAACCTACAGCGCCTGCACCCGCGTTGCCATCACTTGATCCCCGGAGAGGGAATGACCCTGGAACGAGCTCCCATCGGCTCATCATCAACTGATCTGGATTGGATCACTCTGCGTTTTCAGCATTTCTTAGGATTTAAGATATGTCTCTTTGCTTTCTTTAGGTTTTCCGACTGGCTAAATCGGAGTACACACGTTCGGGGTTAGGATTTAGCTCCAAATCGTGCTCTGCACTCGATGACAAACCAATCAGGATTTGCTTTGGTTTTGTACTTTGAATTGAATAAGGAAGGACTTTCCGAGCATGGATTATGTTTGGAAATTTAAGTATCTTGTCAGGTTGTGGCAGGATTCTCAATCTCAACTAAAGTATGGCTTATACTTATCTCGGACCCCTAGGCATGGATTATGCCTAGGGACAGACTGTCTTGTCAGGTTTTAGCAAGCATAGATCTATCCCGACGTGAGTATGGATTGTACTCACTAGGATTCTTAAGTATGGACTATACTTTGGGACGGCTTATTGTTTTGTCAGGATTTGGCAAAGGAACTCAATAAAACTCGAGTATGGCTTATGCTTAGTTTGAACTTCCTGGTATGGCTTATACCCGGAAGGTTAGGTCCCTTGCCAGGTTTTGGCAGGATGATTCGAACATCCCTCGAGTATGGTTTATGCTCAAACAAACGCCCAAGCATGGTTTATGCTCGAAAGTGTAATTAGTTTTGTCAGGATTTTACACACCTTTCTGCTCTCTTTTCTTCGCAGGTATGTATTATACTTGCAGCTAGCAGGCCCGGCGTGGCCTTGGATTATCCAGAACACATCTTCCTTCAACCAGCAAGATATGTTCTGGAGGGCAAAATGTTGACCCGCTTTTTAGTCAAAGCAGTCACACATGGAATCTCTTCTCAACAATACGCTCAAGTGTTGGGAATATCGTCAGAAGACATGAAGTGATTTGGTTGAAATCGCATCACAGACAAAGAATGGCCCGAAACTCCTACAAGATGCCCTTTTCTGGGCCCGAAAACAGCGATTACGGAGCTAAGCTCTATAGCTCTTGTAGCTCTCTGAATTAGCTTCAGTTTGAGATTTGGTTCAGCTCAATCGGACTTACGGTTTGAAAGTTATGCCCGCTTTCGTGAACGCATACAGAACCAGAAACTTGGAATTTGGAAATTGGCTTGACCTCCCGGATCGGATCGGACCCGCTCCGACTCCACACTTCGAAGATGCTCAGACTTGGATTCCAGCTCACCTCGGTTCGGATCGGATCATCCGAACCCGACCCGCCTTACACACTGCACTGAAGTGCTTCCACTCTTCGGATCGAAGACACCAACTCGGTTCGGATCAGAAGTCCGAACCGACCCGCCTTGCACCAGATGTATAGCAACACGTCTCACCTTCAGTTGGAATGCTCCGGATCGGTTCGGAAGGAAGAGGACCCGAACCGAACCGCTTCGACCTGCTGCTACACCTCAATTTTGACCTGTTCTCAAGGAGTAACTACTTCCTATTAATCAGGATCGGCTTACACCTGTCCTAGCACGATCTGAAGACCACGTTCTCCACTATCTCCGAGATGGCCTCTCCACATGCCACGTGCCCCTCCGATCCGATCCGATTCAGGACTCCTAGCAGCTTCTCTACGCATATAAATACACCATCATATGGTCATTTCAGGGGGCTTTTCGGCTCTCACTCACATTGGCTTCCACAATTGCTTCGCAACAGCAAGGAGGCCGACTCTAATCACTTTAACACGAGGTTATCGTGTATAATTCAACCTCTAATCTCCTCTTTCATATTGTAAACACGAGGATTTCGTGTATAAACCGCAATCAAATAGCATTGTAATTGTTTTCTTAGGATTTAAGAAACTATAAGGTGGACGTA
The DNA here is from genome assembly GCA_030737875.1 of Allium sativum. NCBI lineage: Eukaryota > Viridiplantae > Streptophyta > Magnoliopsida > Asparagales > Amaryllidaceae > Allium > Allium sativum. The sequence continues at coordinate 417,354,604 of CM060910.1, read as the reverse complement.
AGCTTGGATTGAGCCGAACCACTATAAAAATCTCGTGTGTCTCCTATTATTTTACTGCTTTTTCTGCATTTATTCTCTGTGATTTGCGACTGTAAGGATTTCACATAGCATTTGGGTGTTGGTGCCAATTTTTGGTCTAACATTTTGGCGCGCCAGGAAGGGGGGCACACGACAACTTCAACGTCTGCTTGGAATATTTGGCTATTGGATCGATGGCTAAGCGAAAGATTTCCCGTGTTGAAGGCGAAAGCACGAGAAACGAAGCAAGCCATGAAGCTTCCTCACATGAAAACCCGTCAGCATATTTGACGCGAGAAGAGATGGATGGCGTTCTTGCTGAATTGATAACTCAAATGGCAAGGCAAGATGATCTCCTCCACAAACAACAGGAGATGATCGACCAATTCTTCGCTCGGATGGAAGGCAGGCCGAGTGGCAATGTACAAATCGCAGGAATTGGCATGGAATCGGCTCCAGCAGGAACATCGAAAAGGATCGGTTCGGATCCGATCCGAACCGAGGGCCAAAACTTGAATCAAGCGCAGATGGAAATGGGGGGGAATCCTCACCAGATCGGTTCAGATCCGATCCGAACCGCCACCTTACATGAGCTTGGGGGCAGCAGCCTCCCTTCTGGAAATCAAGACTTCGTTCCAGCACGACCTACCTCCGCACCGGTTCGGATCGGTAATTCCACACAGCCTCAGCATCAAGCTCCCCGGTTCGGAACAGGAGAACCTGATCGGATCGGCACATCCGATCCGAACCGTGCACCTCTCCATAACCTCCCTCGTTCCTCCGAGCCGCAGCAAGGGGGCACCTCCGAACCGAACCAGATGACCTGCCAAGCTCTTTATACTCTTCCACACACTTCTGAACTTAACGCTGGTGGCACCAGCTCTGGACTTGTCAACTTGCAACAGCTCTTTGAAGGCGATCGGCTCGCCAGCCTTATTGAACGCCTTTCGAGAGGCCGCATTTATCAGAATGACATGGATGATGTCAATCACAATCCATTCACACAGGAAATCAGGAATTCCCGCAATCCTCCAGATTTCAAACTTCCACAACTGGAACCCTACAACGGCAGGGCAGATCCTACCGTGCACCTAATGCGCTATAAACGGCATATGGAAGTTCAATCGGCGTCGGAAAACGTCATGGCTAAATGCTTTCCTCTCTTTTTGACTGATATTGCTGCTATGTGGTTTCGGCAGCTGGAATCTGAATCGATCAACAGCTGGAACATGTTGGTCGCTCGCTTTATTGAACAATTTCGGGTCCACATCGCTCGACCCAAGAATGTAATGTCGCTCACTACAATCAAGCAGAGGCCTAAAGAAACTCTGCGATCATTTCTGGAAAGGTTCAATGTTGCAGCAGCATCAGTTGATCGACCTGAGCCATCTATGGTATTGATGGCGACAGTATCAGGTGTTCTAGACAACTCGGAGTTCAAAAAATCCTTGTACCGAGACCCACCAAGGAATCTCAGCGAATTCTATCTTTAATCGGATAGGTTTTTGCGTGAAGAAGACGCAACGTCCGAAAAGAAAATTCTCGATGTTAACATGCTCAAAGACGGAGAACCGTCTGATTCTAGTAAAGGCAAAGGGAAAGCTGCTGTCAAGAATGACCGCAACGCTCAGCCCCGGAGAGGGTCGAGATATGAAAAATAAACTGAGCTCAACTCGTCGCTGACCGACATCTACATGAACACAAACAGTGACGTCTCCTATCCAAAGCCTCCCAGGCGGGAGCCATCCCAGAGAGAACGTGACTCTGGAAGACATTGCATATTTCATGATATGGACGGTCATGACACAAATGACTGTAGGCACTTGCGAGACTTAATTGAGGAACGGGTTAGACGTGGAGAGCTACCCGAGTATGTGAAACAATCTACAGCGCCTGCACCCGCTTTGCCATCACCTGCTCCCCGGAGAGGGAATGACCCTGGAACGAGCTCCCATCGGCTCATCATCAACTGATCTGGATTGGATCACTCTGCGTTTTCAGCATTTCTTAGGATTTAAGATATGTCTCTTTGCTTTCTTTAGGTTTTCCGATTGGCTAAATCGGAGTACACACGTTCGGGGTTAGGATTTAGCTCCAAATCGTGCTCTGCACTCGATGACAAACCAATCAGGATTTGCTTTGGTTTTGTACTTTGAATTGAATAAGGAAGGACTTTCCGAGCATGGATTGTGTTTGGAAATTTAAGTATCTTGTCAGGTTGTGGCAGGATTCTCAATCTCAACTAAAGTATGGCTTATACTTATCTCGGACCCCTAGGCATGGATTATGCCTAGGGACAGACTGTCTTGTCAGGTTTTGGCAAGCATAGCTCTATCCCGATGTGAGTATGGATTGTACTCACTAGGATTCTTAAGTATGGACTATACTTTGGGACGGCTTATTGTTTTGTCAGGATTTGGCAAAGGAACTCAATAGAACTCGAGTATGGCTTATGCTCAGTTTGAACTTCCTCGTATGGCTTATACCCGGAAGGTTAGGTCCCTTGCCAGGTTTTGGCAGGATGATTCGAACATCCCTCGAGTATGGTTTATGCTCAAACAAACGCCCAAGCATGGTTTATGCTCGAAAGTGTAATTAGTTTTGTCAGGATTTTACACACCTTTCTGCTCTCTTTTCTTCGCAGGTATGGATTATACTTGCAGCTGGCAGGCCCGGCGTGGCCTTGGATTATCCAGAACACATCTTCCTTCAACCAGCAAGATATGTTCTGGAGGGCAAAATGTTGACCCGCTTTTTAGTCAAAGCAGTCACACATGGAATCTCTTCTCAACAATACGCTCAAGTGTTGGGAATATCGTCAGAAGACATGAAGTGATTTGGTTGAAATCGCATCACAGACAAAGAATGGCCTGAGACTCCTACAAGATGCCCTTTTCTGGGCCCGAAAAAGCGATTACGGAGCTAAGCTCTGTAATTCTTGTAGATCTCTGAATTAGCTTCAGTTTGAGCTTTGGTTCAGCTCAATCGGACTTACGGTTTGAAAGTTATGCCCGTTTCCGTGAACGCATACAGAACCGGAAACTTGGAATTTGGAAATTGGCTTGGCCTCCCGGATCGGATCGGACCCGCTCCGACTCCACACTTCGAAGATGATCAGACTTGGATTCCAGCTCACCTCGGTTCGGATCGGATCATCCGAACCCGACCCGCCTTACACACTGCACTGAAGTGCTTCCACTCTTCGGATCGAAGACACCAACTCGGTTCGGATCGGAAGTCCGAACCGACCCGCCTTGCACCAGATGTATAGCAACACGTCTCGCCTTCGGTTGGAATGCTCCGGATCGGTTCGGAAGGAAGAGGATCCGAACCGAACCGCTTCGACCTGCTGCTACACCTCAACTTTGACCTGTTCTCAAGGAGTAACTACTTCCTATTAATCTGGATCGGCTTACACCTGTCCTAGCACGATCTGAAGACCACGTTCTCCACTATCTTCGAGATGGCCTCTCCACATGCCACGTGCCCCTCCGATCCGATCCGATTCAGGACACCTAGCAGCTTTTCTACGCCTATAAATACACCATCATATGGTCATTTCAGGGGCGCTTTTCGGCTCTCACTCACATTGGCTTCCACAATTGCTTCGCAACAGCAAGGAGGCAGACTCTAATCACTTTAACAAGAGGTTATCGTGTATAATTCAACCTCTAATCTCCTCTTTCATATTGTAAACACGAGGATTTCGTGTATAAACCGCAATCAAACAGCATTGTAATAGTTTTCTTAGGATTTAAGAAACTATAAGGTGGACGTAGGCTTGGATTGAGCCGAACCACTATAAAAATCTCGTGTGTCTCCTATTATTTTACTGCTTTTTCTGCATTTATTCTCTGTGATTTGCGACTGTAAGGATTTCACATAGCATTTGGGTGTTAGTGCCAATTTTTGGTCTAACATTTTGGCGTGCCAGGAAGGGGGGCACACGACATCTTCAACGTCTGCTTGGAATATTTGGCTATTGGATCGATGGCTAAGCGAAAGATTTCCCATGTTGAAGGCGAAAGCACGAGAAACGAAGCAAGCCATGAAGTTTCCTCACATGAAAACCCATCAGCATATTTGACGCGAGAAGAGATGGATGGCGTTCTTGCTGAATTGAGAACTCAAATGGCAAGGCAAGATGATCTCCTCCACAAACAACAGGAGATGATCGACCAATTCTTCGCTCGGATGGAAGGCAGGCCGAGTGGCAATGTACAAATCGCAGGAATTGGCATGGAATCGGCTCCAGCAGGAACATCGAACAGGATCGGTTCGGATCCGATCCGAACCGAGGGCCAAAACTTTAATCAAGCGCAGATGGAAATGGGGGGGGGAATCCTCACCAGATCGGTTCGGATCCGATCCGAACCGCCACCTTACATGAGCTTTGGGGCAGCAGCCTCCCTTCTGGAAATCAAGACTTCGTTCCAGCACGACCTACCTCCGCACCGGTTCGGATCGGTAATTCCACACAGCCTCAGCATCAAGCTCCCCGGTTCGGAACAGGAGAACCTGATCGGATCGGCACATCCGATCCAAACCGTGCACCTCTCCATAACCTCCCTCGTTCCTCCGAGCCGCAGCAAGGGGGCACCTCCGAACCGAACCGGATGACCTGCCAAGCTCCTTATACTCTTCCAGACACTTCTGAACTTAACGCTGGTGGCACCAGCTTTGGACTTGTCAACTTGCAATAGCTCTTTGAAGGCGATCGGCTCGCCATCCTTATTGAACGCCTTTCGAGAGGCCGCATTTATCAGAATGACATGGATGATGTCAATCACAATCCATTCACACAGGAAATCAGGAATTCCCGCAATCCTCCAGATTTCAAACTTCCACAACTGGAACCCTACAACGGCAGGGCAGATCCTACCGTGCACCTAATGCGCTATAAACGGCATATGGAAGTTCAATCGGCGTCGGAAAACGTCATGGCTAAATGATTTCCTCTCTTTTTGACTGATATTGCTGCTATGTGGTTTCGGCAGCTGGAATCTGAATCGATCAACAGCTGGAACATGTTGGTCGCTCGCTTTATTGAACAATTTCGGGTCCACATCGCTCGACCCAAGAATGTAATGTCGCTCACTACAATCAAGCATAGGCCTAAAGAAACTCTGCGATCATTTCTGGAAAGGTTCAACGTTGCAGCAGCATCAGTTGATCGACCTGAGCCATCTATGGTATTGATGGCGGCAGTATCAAGTGTTCTAGACAACTCAGAGTTCAAAAAATCCTTGTACCGAGACCCACCAAGGAATCTCAGCGAATTCTATCTTGAATCGGATAGGTTTTTGCGTGAAGAAGACGCAACGTCCGAAAAGAAAATTCTCGATGTTAACATGCTCAAAGACGGAGAACCGTCTGATTCTAGTAAAGGCAAAGGGAAAGCTGCTGTCAAGAATGACCGCAACGCTCAGCCCCGGAGAGGGCCTAGATATGAAAAATACACTGAGCTCAACTCGTCGCTGACCGACATCTACATGAACACAAACAGTGACGTCTCCTATCCAAAGCCTCCCAGGCGGGAGCCATCCCAGAGAGAACGTGACTCTGGAAGACATTGCATATTTCATGATATGGACGGTCATGACACAAATGACTGTAGGCACTTGCGAGACTTAATTGAGGAACGGGTTAGACGTGGAGAGCTACCCGAGTATGTGAAACAACCTACAACGCCTGCACCCGCGTTGCCATCACCTGCTCCCCGAAGAGGGAATGACCCTGGAACGAGCTCCCATCGGCTCATCATCAACTGATCTGGATTGGATCACTCTGCGTTTTCAGCATTTCTTAGGATTTAAGATATGTCTCTTTGCTTTCTTTAGGTTTTCCGATTGGCTAAATCGGAGTACACACATTCGAATTTAGGATTTAGCTCCAAATCGTGCTCTGCACTCGATGACAAACCAATCAGGATTTGCTTTGGTTTTTGTACTTTGAATTGAATAAGGAAGGATTTTCCGAGCATGGATTATGTTTGGCAATTTAAGTATCTTGTCAGATTGTGGCAGGATTCTCAATCTCAACTAAAGTATGGCTTATACTTATCTCGGACATCTAGGCATGGATTAAGCCTAGGGACAGACTGTCTTGTCAGGTTTTGGCAAGCATAGATCTATCCCGACGTGAGTATGGATTGTACTCACTAGGATTCTTAAGTATGGACTATACTTTGGGACGGCTTATTGTTTTGTCAGGATTTGGCAAAAGAACTCAATAAAACTCGAGTATGGCTTATGCTCAGTTTGAACATCCTCGTATGGCTTATACCCGCAAGGTTAGGTCCCTTGCCAGGTTTTGGCAGGATGATTCGAACATCCCTCGAGTATGGTTTATGCTCAAACAAACGCCCAAGCATGGTTTATTCTCGAAAGTGTAATTAGTTTTGTCAGGATTTTACACACCTTTCTGCTCTCTTTTCTTCGCAGGTATGGATTATACTTGCAGCTGGCAGGCCCGGCGTGGCCTTGGATTATCCAGAACACATCTTACTTCAACCAGCAAGATATGTTCTGGGGGGCAAAATGTTGATCCGCTTTTTAGTCAAAGCAGTCACACATGGAATCTCTTCTCAACAATACACTCAAGTGTTGGTAATATCGTCAGAAGACATGAAGTGATTTGGTGGAAATCGCATCACAAACAAAGAATTGCCCGAAACTCCTACAAGATGACCTTTTATGGGCCCGAAAACAGCGATTACGGAGCAAACCTCGAAAACTCTTGTAGCTCACTGAATTAGCTTCAATTTGAGCTTTGGTTCAGCTCAATCGGACTTACGGTTTGAAAGTTATGCCCGTTTCCGTAAACGCATACAAAACCGGAAACTTGGAATTTGGAAATTGGCTTGACCTCCCGGATCGGATCGGACCCGCTCCGACTCCACACTTCGAAGATGCTCAGACTTGGATTCTAGCTCACCTCGGTTCAGATCGGATCATCCGAACCCGACCCGCCTTACACACTGCACTGAAGTGCTTCCACTCTTCGGATCGAAGACACCAACTCGGTTCGGATTGGAAGTCCGAACCGACCCGCCTTGCACCAGATGTATAGCAACACGTCTCGCCTTCGGTTGGAATGCTCCGGATCGGTTCGGAAGGAAGAGGACCCGAACTGAACCGCTTCGACCTGCTTCTACACCTCAACTTTGACCTGTTCTCAAGGAGTAACTACTTCTTATTAATCTGGATCGGCTTACACCTGTCCTAGCACGATCTGAAGACCACGTTCTCCACTATCTCCGAGATGGCCTCTCCACATGCCACGTGCCCCTCCGATCCGATCCGATTCAGGACTCCCAACAGCTTCTCTACGCCTATAAATACACCATCATATGGTCATTTCAGGGGGGCTTTTCGGCTCTCACTCGCATTGGCTTCCATAATTGCTTCGCAACAGCAAGGAGGCCGACTCTAATCACTTTAAAACGAGGTTATCGTGTATAATTCAACCTCTAATCTCCTCTTTCATATTGTAAACACGAGGATTTCGTGTATAAACCGCAATCAAACAGCATTGTAATAGTTTTCTTAGGATTTAAGAAACTATAAGGTGGACGTAGGCTTGGATTGAGCCGAACCAATATAAAAATCTCGTGTGTCTCCTATTATTTTACTGCTTTTTCTGCATTTATTCTCTATGATTTGCGACTGTAAGGATTTCACATAGCATTTGGGTGTTAGTGCCAATTTTTGGTCTAACATTTTGGCGCGCCAGGAAGGGGGGCACACGACAACTTCAACGTCTGCTTGGAATATTTGGCTATTGGATCGATGGCTAAGCGAAAGATTTCCCGTGTTGAAGGCGAAAGCACGAGAAACGAAGCAAGCCATGAAGCTTCCTCACATGAAAACCCGTCAGCATATTTGACGCGAGAAGAGATGGATGGCGTTCTTGCTGAATTGAGAACTCAAATGGCAAGGCAAGATGATCTCCTCCATAAACAACAGGAGATGATCGATCAATTCTTCGCTCGGATGGAAGGCAGGCCGAGTGGCAATGTACAAATCGCAGGAATTGGCATGGAATCGGCTCCAGCAGGAACATCGAACAGGATCGGTTCGGATCTGATCCGAACCGAGGGCCAAAACTTGAATCAAGCGCAGATGGAAATGGGGGGGGGAATCCTCAACAGATCGGTTCGGATCCGATCCGAACCGCCACCTTACATGAGCTTGGGGGAAGCAGCCTCTCTTCTGGAAATCAAGACTTCGTTCCAGCACGACCTACCTCCGCACCGGTTCGGATCGGTAATTCCACACAGCCTCAGCATCAAGCTCCACGGTTCGGAACAGGAGAACCTGATCGGATCGGCACATCCGATCTGAACCGTGCACCTCTCCGTAACCTCCCTCGTTCCTCCGACCCGCAGCAAGGGGGCACCTCCGAACCGAACCGGATGACCTGCCAAGCTCCTTATACTCTTCCACACACTTCTGAACTTAACGCAGGGGGCACCAGCTCTGGACTTGTCAACTTGCAACAGCTCTTTGAAGGCGATCGACTTGCCAGCCTTATTGAACGCCTTTCGAGAGGCCGCATTTATCAGAATGACATGGATGATGTCAATCACAATCCATTCACACAGGAAATCAGGAATTCCCGCAATCCTCCAGATTTCAAACTTCCACAACTGGAACCCTACAACGGTAGGGCAGATCCTACCGTGCACCTAATGCGCTATAAATGGCATATGGAAGTTCAATCGGCGTCGGAAAACATCATGGCTAAATGCTTTCCTCTCTTTTTGACTGATATTACTGCTATGTGGTTTCAGCAGCTGGAATCTGAATCGATCAACAGCTGGAACATGTTGGTCGCTCGCTTTATTGAACAATTTCGGGTCCACATCGCTCGACCCAAGAATGTAATGTCGCTCACTACAATCAAGCAGAGGCCTAAAGAAACTCTGCGATCATTTCTGGAAAGGTTCAACGTTGCAGCAGCATCAGTTGATCGACCTGAGCCGTCTATGGTATTGATGGCGGCAGTATCAGGTGTTCTAGAGAACTCGGAGTTCAAAAAATCCTTGTACCGAGACCCACCAAGGAATCTCAGCGAATTCTATCTTGAATCGGATAGGTTTTTGCGTGAAGAAGACGCAACGTCCGAAAAGAAAATTCTCGATGTTAACATGCTCAAAGTCGGAGAACCGTCTGATTCTAGTAAAGGCAAAGGGAAAGCTGCTGTCAAGAATGACCGCAACGCTCAGCCCCAGAGAGGGCCCAGATATGAAAAATACACTGAGCTCAACTCTTCGCTGACCGACATCTACATGAACACAAACGGTGACGTCTCCTATCCAAAGCCTCCCAGGCGGGAGCCATCCCAGAGAGAACGTGACTCTGGAAGACATTGCATATTTCATGATATGGACGGTCATGACACAAATGACTGTAGGCACTTGCGAGACTTAATTGAGGAATGGGTTAGACGTGGAGAGCTACCCGAGTATGTGAAACAACCTACAGCGCCTGCACCCGCGCTGCCATCACCTACTCCCCTGAGAGGGAATGACCTTGGAACGAGCTCCCATCGGCTCATCATCAACTGATCTGGATTGGATCACTCTGCGTTTTCAGCATTTCTTAGGATTTAAGATATGTCTCTTTGCTTTCTTTAGGTTTTCCGATTGGCTAAATCGGAGTACACACGTTCGGGGTTAGGATTTAGCTCCAAATCGTGCTCTGCACTCGATGACTAACCAATCAGGATTTACTTTGGTTTTGTACTTTGAATTGAATAAGGAAGGACTTTCTGAGCATGGATTATGTTTGGCAATTTAAGTATCTTGTCAGGTTGTGGCAGGATTCTCAATCTCAACTAAAGTATGGCTTATACTTATCTCGGACCCCTAGGCATGGATTATGCCTAGGGACAGACTGTCTTGTCAGGTTTTGGCAAGCATAGCTCTATCCCGACGTGAATATGGATTGTACTCACTAGGATTCTTAAGTATGGACTATACTTTGGGACGGCTTATTGTTTTGTCAGGATTTGGCAAAGGAACTCAATAAAACTCGAGTATGGCTTATGCTCAGTTTGAACTTCCTCGTATGGCTTATACCCGGAAGGTTAGGTCCCTTGCCAGGTTTTGGCAGGATGATTCGAACATCCCTCGAGTATGGTTTATGCTCAAACAAACGCCCAAGCATGGTTTATGCTCGAAAGTGTAATTAGTTTTGTCAGGATTTTACACACCTTTCTGCTCTCTTTTCTTCGCAGGTATGGATTATACTTGCAGTTGGCAGGCCCGGCGTGGCCTTGGATTATCCAGAACACATCTTCCTTCAACCAGCAAGATATGTTCTGGAGGGCAAAATGTTGACCCGCTTTTTAGTCAAAGCAGTCACACATGGAATCTCTTCTCAACAATACGCTCAAGTGTTGGGAATATCGTCAGAAGACATGAAGTGATTTGGTTGAAATCGCATCACAGACAAAGAATGGCCCGAAACTCCAACAAGATGACCTTTTCTGGGCCCGAAAACATCGATTACGAAGCAAAGCTCGATAACTCTTGTAGCTCTCTGAATTAGCTTGAATTTGAGCTTTGGTTCAGCTCAATCGGACTTACGGTTTGAAAGTTATGCCCGTTTCCATGAACGCATACAGAACTGGAAACTTGGAATTTGGAAATTGGCTTGACCTCCCGGATCGGATCGGACCCGCTCCGACTCCACACTTCGAAGATGCTCAGACTTGGATTCCAGCTCACCTCGGTTCGGATCGGATCATCCGAACCCGACCCGCCTTACACACTGCACTGAAGTGCTTCCACTCTTCGGATCGAAGACACCAACTTGGTTCGGATCGGAAGTCCGAACCGACCCGCCTTGCACCAGATGTATAGCAACACGTCTCGCCTTCGGTTGGAATGCTCCGGATCGGTTCGGAAGGAAGAGGACCCGAACCGAACCGCTTCGACCTGCTGCTACACCTCAACTTTGACCTGTTCTCAAGGAGTAACTACTTCTTATTAATCTGGATCGGCTTACACCTGTCCTAGCACGATCTGAAGACCACGTTCTCCACTATCTCCGAGATGGCCTCTCCACATGCCACGTGCCCCTCCGATCCGATCCGATTCAGGACTCCCAACAGCTTCTCTACGCCTATAAATACACCATCATATGGTCATTTCAGGGGGGCTTTTCGGCTCTCACTCACATTGGCTTCCACAATTGCTTCGCAACAGCAAGGAGGCCGACTCTAATCACTTTAACACGAGGTTATCGTGTATAATTCAACCTCTAATCTCCTTCATATTGTAAACACGAGGATTTCATGTATAAACCGCAATCAAACAGCATTGTAATAGTTTTCTTAGGATTTAAGAAACTATAAGGTGGACGTATACTTGGATTGAGCCGAACCACTATAAAAATCTCGTGTGTCTCCTATTATTTTACTGCTTTTTCTGCATTTATTCTCTGTGATTTGCGACTGTAAGGATTTCACATAGCATTTGGGTGTTAGTGCCAATTTTTTGTCTAACATTTTGGCGCGCCCGGAAGGGGGGCACACGACAACTTCAACGTCTGCTTGGAATATTTGGCTATTGGATCGATGGCTAAGCGAAAGATTTCCCGTGTTGAAGGCGAAAGCACGAGAAACGGAGCAAGCCATGAAGCTTTCTCACATGAAAACCCGTCAGAAAAGAGATGGATGGCGTTCTTGCTGAATTGAGAACTCAAATGGCAAGGGAAGATGATCTCCTCCGCAAACAACAGGAGACGATCGACCAATTCTTCGCTCGGATGGAAGGCAGGCCGAGTGGCAATGTAAAAATCGCAGGAATTGGCATGGAATCGGCTCCAGCAGGAACATCGAACAGGATCGGTTCGGATCCGGTCCGAACCGAGGGCCAAAACTTGAATCAAGCGCAGATGGAAATGGGGGGGAATCCTCACCAGATCAGTTTGGATCCGATCCGAACCGCCACCTTACATGAGCTTGGGGGCAGCAGCCTCCCTTCTGGAAATCAAGACTTCGTTCCAGCACGACCTACCTCCGCACCGGTTCGGATCGGTAATTCCACACAGCCTCAGCATCAGGCTCCCCGGTTCGGAATAGGAGAACCTGATCGGATCGGCACATCCGATCCGAACCGTGCACCACTCCATAACCTCCCTCGTTCCTCCGAGCCGCAGCAAGGGGGCGCCTCCGAACCGAACCGGATGACCTGCCAAGCTCCTTATACTCTTCCACACACTTCTGAACTTAACGCTGGGGGCACCAGCTCTGGACTTGTCAACTTGCAACAGATCTTTGAAGGCGATCGGCTCACCAGCCTTATTGAACGCCTTTCGAGAGGCCGCATTTATCAGAATGACATGGATGATGTCAATCACAATCCATTCACACAGGAAATCAGGAATTCCCGCAATCCTCCAGATTTCAAACTTCCACAACTGGAACCCTACAACGGTAGGGCAGATCCTACTGTGCACCTAATGCGCTATAAACGGCATATGGAAGTTCAATCGGCGTCGGAAAACGTCATGGCTAAATGATTTCCTCTCTTTTTGACTAATATTGCTGCTATGTGGTTTCGGCAGCTGGAATCTGAATCGATCAACAACTGGAACATGTTGGTCGCTCGCTTTATTGAACAATTTCGGGTCCACATCGCTCGACCCAAGAATGTAATGTCGCTCACTACAATCAAGCAGAGGCCTAAAGAAACTCTGCGATCATTTCTGGAAAGGTTCAACGTTGCAGCAGCATCAGTTGATCGACCTGAGCCATCTATGGTATTGATGGCGGCAGTATCAGGTGTTCTAGACAACCCAGAGTGCAAAAAATCCTTGTACTGAGACCCACCAAGGAATCTCAGCGAATTCTATCTTGAATCGGATAGGTTTTTGCGTGAAGAAGACGCAACGTCCGAAAAGAAAATTCTTGATGTTAACATGCTCAAAGACGGAGAACCGTCTGATTCTAGTAAAGGCAAAGGGAAAGCTGCTGTCAAGAATGACCGCTACGCTCAGCCCCGGAGAGGGCCCAGATATGAAAAATACACTGAGCTCAACTCTTCGCTGACCGACATCTACATGAACACAAACGGTGACGTCTCCTATCCAAAGCCTCCCAGGCGGGAGCCATCCCGGAGAGAACGCGACTCTGGAAGACATTGCATATTTCATGATATGGACGGTCATGACACAAATGACTGTAGGCACTTCCGAGACTTCATTGAGGAGCGGGTTAGACGTGGAGAGCTACCCGAGTATGTGAAACAACCTACAGCGCCTGCACCCGCGCTGCCATCACCTGCTCCCCGGAGAGGGAATGACCCTGGAACGAGCTCCCATCGGCTCATCATCAACTGATCTGGATTGGATCACTCTGCGTTTTCTGCATTTCTTAGGATTTAAGATATGTCTCTTTGCTTTCTTTAGGTTTTCCGATTGGCTAAATCGGAGTACACACGTTCGGGGTTAGGATTTAGCTCCAAATCGTGCTCTGCACTCGATGACAAACCAATCAGGATTTGCTTTGGTTTTGTAATTTGAATTGAATAATGAAGGACTTTCCGAGCATGGATTATGTTTGGCAATTTAAGTATCTTGTCAGGTTGTGGCAGGATTCTCAATCTCAACTAAAGTATGGCTTATACTTATCTCGGACCCCTAGGCATGGATTATGCCTAGGGACAGACTGTCTTGTCAGGTTTTGGCAAGCATAGATCTATCCCGACGTGAGTATGGATTGTACTCACTAGGATTCTTAAGTATGGACTATAATTTGGGAGGGCTTATTGTTTTGTCAGGATTTGGCAAAGGAACTCAATAAAACTCGAGTATGGCTTATGCTCAGTTTGAACTTCCTGGTATGGCTTATACCCGGAAGGTTAGGTCCCTTGCCAGGTTTTGGCAGGATGATTCGAACATCCCTCGAGTATGGTTTATGCTCAAACAAACGCCCAAGCATGGTTTATGCTCGAAAGTGTAATTAGTTTTGTCAGGATTTTACACACCTTTCTGCTCTCTTTTCTTGGCAGGTATGGATTATACTTGCAGCTGGCAGGCCCGGCGTGGCCTTGGATTATCCAGAACACATCTTCCTTCAACCAGCAAGATATGTTCTGGAGGGCAAAATGTTGACCCGCTTTTTAGTCAAAGCAGTCACACATGGAATCTCTTCTCAACAATACGCTAAAGTGTTGGGAATATCGTCAGAAGACATGAAGTGATTTGGTTGAAATCGCATCACAAACAAAGAATGGCCCGATACTCCTACAAGATGACCTTTTCTGGGCCCGAAAACATCGATTATGGAGCAAAGCTCAATAACTCTTGTAGCTCTCTGAATTAGCTTCAATTTGAGCTTTGGTTCAGCTCAATCGGACTTACGGTTTGAAAGTTATGCCCGTTTCCGTGAACGCATACAGAACCGGAAACTTGGAATTTGGAAATTGGCTTGACCTCCCGGATCGGATCAGACCCGCTCCGACTTCACACTTCGAAGATGCTCAGACTTGGATTCCAGCTCACCTCGGTTCGGATCGGATCATCCGAACCCGACCCGCCTTACACACTGCACTGAAGTGCTTCCACTCTTCGGATCGAAGACACCAACTCGGTTCGGATCGGAAGTCCGAACCGACCCGCCTTGCACCAGATGTATAGCAACACGTCTCGCCTTCGGTTGGAATGCTCCGGATCGGTTCGGAAGGAAGAGGACCCGAACCGAACCGCTTCGACCTGCTGTTACACCTCAACTTTGACCTGTTCTCAAGGAGTAACTACTTCCTATTAATCTGGATCGGCTTACACCTGTCCTAGCACGATCTGAAGACCACGTTCTCCGCTATCTCCGAGATGGCCTCTCCACATGCCACGTGCCCCTCCGATCCGATCCGAATCAGAACTCCCAGCAGCTTCTCTACGCCTATAAATACACCATCATATGGTCATTTCAGGGGGGCTTTTCGGCTCTCATTCACATTGGCTTCCACAATTGCTTCGCAACAGCAAGGAGGCCGACTCAAATCACTTTAACACGAGGTTATCGTGTATAATTCAACCTCTAATCTCCTCTTTCATATTGTAAACACGAGGATTTCGTGTATAAACCGCAATCAAACAGCATTGTAATAGTTTTCTTAGGATTTAATAAACTATAAGGTGGACGTAGGCTTGGATTGAGCCGAACCAGTATAAAAATCTTGTGTGTCTCCTATTATTTTACTGCTTTTTCTGCATTTATTCTCTGTGATTAGCGACTGTAAGGATTTCACATAGCATTTAGGTGTTAGTGCCAATTTTTGGTCTAACATTTTGGCGCGCCAGGAAGGGTGGCACACGACAACTTCAATGTCTGCTTGGAATATTTGGCTATTGGATCGATGACTAAGCGAAATATTTGACGTGTTGAAGGCGAAAGCACGAGAAACGAAGCAAGCCATGAAGCTTCCTCACATGAAAACCCGTCAGCATATTTGTCGCGAGAAGAGATGGATGGCGTTCTTGCTGAATTGAGAACTCAAATGGCAAGGCAAGATGATCTCCTCCGCAAACAACAGGAGATGATCGACCAATTCTTCGCTCGGATGGAAGGCAGGCCGAGTGGCAATGTACAAATCGCAGGAATTGGCATGGAATCGGCTCCAGCAGGAACATCGAACAGGATCCGATCCGAACCGAGGGCCAAAACTTGAATCAAGCGCAGATGGAAATGAGGGGGAATCCTCACCAGATCGGTTCGGATCCGATCCGAACCGCCACCTTACATGAGCTTGGGGGCAGCAGCCTCCCTTCTGGAAATCAAGACTTCGTTCCAGCATGACCTACCTCCGCACCGGTTCGGATCGGTAATTCCACACAGCCTCAGCATCAAGCTCCCCGATTCGGAATAGGAGAACCTGATCGGATCGGCACATCCGATCTGAACCGTGCACCTCTCCATTACCTCCCTCGTTGCTCCGAGCCGCAGCAAGGGGGCACCTCCGAACCGAACCAGATGACCTGCCAAGCTCCTTATACTCTTCCACACACTTCTGAACTTAACGCTGGGGGCACCAGCTCTGGACTTGTCAACTTGCAACAGCTCTATGAAGGCGATCGGCTCGCCAGCCTTATTGAACGCCTTTCGAGAGGCCGCATTTATCAGAATGACATGGATGATGTCAATCACAATCCATTCACACAGGAAATCAGAAATTCCCGCAATCCTCCAGATTTCAAACTTCCACAACTGGAACCCTACAACGGTAGGGCAGATCCTACTGTGCACCTAATGCGCTATAAATGGCATATGGAAGTTCAATCGGCGTCGGAAAACATCATGGCTAAATGCTTTCCTCTCTTTTTAACTGATATTGCTGCTATGTGGTTTCGGCAGCTGGAATCTGAATCGATCAACAGCTGGAACATGTTGGTCGCTCGCTTTATTGAACAATTTCGGGTCCACATCGCTCGACCCAAGAATGTAATGTCGCTCACTACAATCAAGCAGAGGCCTAAAGAAACTCTGCGATCATTTCTGGAAAGGTTCAACGTTGTAGCAGCATCAGTTGATTGACCTGAGCCATCTATGGTATTGATGGCGGCAGTATCAGGTGTTCTAGACAACTCGGAGTTCAAAAAATCCTTGTACCGAGACCCACCAAGGAATCTCAGCGAATTCTATCTTGAATCGGATAGGTTTTTGCGTGAAGAAGACGCAACGTCCGAAAAGAAAATTCTCGATGTTAACATGCTCAAAGACGGAGAATCGTCTGATTCTAGTAAAGGCAAAGGGAAAGCTGCTGTCAAGAATGACCGCAACGCTCAGCCCCGGAGAGGGCCCAGATATGAAAAATACACTGAGCTCAACTCGTCGCTGACCGACATCTACATGAACACAAATGGCGACGTCTCCTATCCAAAGCCTCCCAGGCGGGAGCCATCCCAGAGAGAACGTGACTCTGGAAGACATTGCATATTTCATGATATGGACGGTCATGACACAAATGACTGTAGGCACTTGCGAGACTTAATTGAGGAACGGGTTAGACGTGGAGAGCAACCCGAGTATGTGAAACAACCTACAGCGCCTGCACCCGCGCTGCCATCACTTGCTCCCCGGAGAGGGAATGACCCTGGAACGAGCTCCCATCGGCTCATCATCAACTGATCTGAATTGGATCACTCTGCGTTTTTAGCATTTCTTAGGATTTAAGATATGTCTCTTTGCTTTCTTTAGGTTTTCCGATTGGCTAAATCGGAGTACACACGTTCGGGGTTAGGATTTAGCTCCAAATCGTGCTCTGCACTCGATGACAAACCAATCAGGATTTGCTTAGGTTTTGTACTTTGAATTGAATAACGAAGGACTTTCCGAGCATGGATTATGTTTGGCAATTTAAGTATCTTGTCAGGTTGTGGCAGGATTCTCAATCTCAACTAAAGTATGGCTTATACTTATCTCGGACCCATAGGCATGGATTATGCCTAGGGACAGACTGTCTTGTCAGGTTTTGGCAAGCATAGATCTATCCCGACGTGAGTATGGATTGTACTCACTAGGATTCTTAAGTATGGACTATACTTTGGGACGTCTTATTGTTTTGTCTGGATTTGGCAAAGGAACTCAATAAAACTCGAGTATGGATTATGCTCAGTTTGAACTTCCTGGTATGGCTTATACCCGGAAGGTTAGGTCCATTGCCAGGTTTTGGCAGGATGATTCGAACATCCCTCGAGTATGGTTTATGCTCAAACAAACGCCCAAGCATGGTTTATGCTCGAAAGTGTAATTAGTTTTGTCAGGATTTTACACACCTTTCTGCTCTCTTTTCTTCGCAGGTATGGATTATACTTGCAGCTGGCAGGCCCAGCGTGGCCTTGGATTATCCAGAACACATCTTCCTTCAACCAGCAAGATATGTTCTGGAGGGCAAAATGTTGACCCGCTTTTTAGTCAAAGAAGTCACACATGGAATCTCTTCTCAACAATACGCTCAAGTGTTGGGAATATCGTCAGAAGACATGAAGTGATTTGGTTGAAATCGCATCACAGACAAAGAATGGCCCGAAACTCCTACAAGATGACCTTTTCTGGGCCCTAAAACAGCGATTACGGAGCAAAGCTCGATAACTCTTGTAGCTCTCTGAATTAGCTTCAATTTGAGCTTTGGTTCAGCTCAATCGGACTTACGGTTTGAAAGTTATGCCCGTTTCCGTGAACGCATACAGAACTGGAAACTTGGAATTTGGAAATTGGCTTGACCTCCCGGATCGGATCGGACCCGCTCCGACTCCACACTTCGAAGATGCTCAGACTTGGATTCCAGCTCACCTCGGTTCGGATCGGATCATCCGAACCCGACCCGCCTTACACACTGCACTGAAGTGCTTCCACTCTTCGGATCGAAGACACCAACTCGGTTCGGATCGGAAGTCCGAACCGACCCGCCTTGCACCAGATGTATAGCAACACGTCTCGCCTTCGGTTGGAATGCTCCGGATCGGTTCGGAAGGAGGAGGACCCGAACCGAACCGCTTCGACCTGCTGCTACACCTCAACTTTGACCTGTTCTCAAGGAGTAACTACTTCCTATTAATCTGGATCGGCTTACACCTGTCCTAGCACGATCTGAAGACCACGTTCTCCACTATCTCCGAGATGGCCTCTCCACATGCCATATACCCCTCCGATCCGATCCGATTCAGGACTCCCAGCAGCTTCTCTACGCCTATAAATACACCATCATATGGTCATTTCAGGGGGGCTTTTCGGCTCTCACTCACATTAGCTTCCACAATTGCTTCGCAACAACAAGGAGGCCGACTCTAATCACTTTAACACGAGGTTATCGTGTATAATTCAACCTCTAATCTCCTCTTTCATATTGTAAACACGAGGATTTCGTGTATAAACCGCAATCAAACAGCATTGTAATAGTTTTCTTAGGATTTAAGAAACTATAAGGTGGACGTAGGCTTGGATTGAGCCGAACCACTATAAAAATCTCGTGTGTCTCCTATTATTTTACTGCTTTTTCTGCATTTATTCTCTGTGATTTGCGACTGTAAGGATTTCACATAGCATTTGGGTGTTAGTGCGAATTTTTGGTCTAACATTTTGGCGCGCCAGGAAGGGGGGCACATGACAACTTCAACGTCTGCTTGGAATATTTGGCTATTGGATCGATGGCTAAGCGAAAGATTTCCCGTGTTGAAGGCGAAAGCACGAGAAACGAAGCAAGCAATGAAGCTTCCTCACATGAAAACCCGTCAGCATATTTGACGCGAGAAGAGATGGATGGCGTTCTTGCTGAATTGAGAACTCAAATGGCAAGGCAAGATGATCTCCTTCGCAAACAACAGGAGATGATCGACCAATTCTTCGCTCGGATGGAAGGCAGGCCGAGTGGCAATGTACAAATCGCAGGAATTGGCATGGAATCGGCTCCAGCAGGAACATCGAAAAAGATCGGTTCGGATCGGATCCGAACCGAGGGCCAAAACTTGAATCAAGCGCAGATGGAAATGGTGGGGAATCCTCACCAGATCGGTTCGGATCGGATCCGAACCGCCACCTTACATGAGCTTGGGGGCAGCAGCCTCCCTTTTGGAAATCAAGACTTTGTTCCAGCAAGACCTACCTCCGCACCGGTTCGGATCGGTAATTCCACACAGCCTCAGCATCAAGCTCCCCGGTTCGGAATAGGAGAACCTGATCGGATCGGCACATCCGATCCGAACCGTGCACCTCTCCATAACCTACCTCGTTCCTCCGAGCCGCAGCAAGGGGGCACCTCCGAACCGAACCGGATGACCTGCCAAGCTCCTTATACTCTTCCACACACTTCTGAACTTAACGCTGGGGGCACCAGCTCGGGACTTGTCAACTTGCAACAGCTCTTTGAAGGCGATCGGCTCGCCAGCCTTATTGAACGCCTTTCGAGAGGCCGCATTTATCAGAATGACCTGGATGATGTCAATCACAATCCATTCACACAGGAAATCAGGAATTCCCGCAATCCTCCAGATTTCAAACTTCCACAACTGGAACCCTACAACGGCAGGGCAGATCCTACCGTGCACCTAATGCGCTATAAACGGCATATGGAAGTTTAATCGGCGTCGGAAAACGTCATGGCTAAATACTTTCCTCTCTTTTTGACTGATATTGCTGCTATGTGGTTTCGGCAGCTGGAATCTGAATCGATCAACAGCTGGAACATGTTGGTCGCTCGCTTTATTGAACAATTTCGGGTCCACATCGCTCGACCCAAGAATGTAATGTCGCTCACTACAATCAAGCAGAGGCATAAAGAAACTTTGCGATCATTTCTGGAAAGGTTCAACGTTGCAGCAGCATCAGTTGATCGACCTGAGCCATCTATGGTATTGATGGCGGCAGTATCAGGTGTTCTAGACAACTCGGAGTTCAAAAAATCCTTTTACCGAGACCCACCAAGGAATCTCAGCGAATTCTATCTTGAATCGGATAGGTTTTTGCGTGAAGAAGACGCAACGTCCGAAAAGAAAATTCTCGATGTTAACATGCTCAAAGACGGAGAACCGTCTGAATCTAGTAAAGGCAAAGGGAAAGCTGCTGTCAAGAATGACCGCAACGCTCAGCCCCGGAGAGGGCCCAGATATGAAAAATACACTGAGCTCAACTCGTCGCTGACCGACATCTACATGAACACAAACGGCGACGTCTCCCAGGCGGGAGCCATCCCAGAGAGAACGTGACTCTGGAAGACATTGCATATTTCATGATATGGACGGTCATGACACAAATGACTGTAGGCACTTGCGAGACTTAATTGAGGAACGGGTTAGACGTGGAGAGCTACCCGAGTATGTGAAACAACCTACAGCGCCTGCACCCGCGCTGCCATCACCTGCTCCCCGGAGAGGGAATGACCCTGGAACGAGCTCCCATCGGCTCATCATCAAATGATCTGGATTGGATCACTCTGCGTTTTCAGCATTTCTTAGGATTTAAGATATGTCTCTTTGCTTTCTTTAGGTTTTCCGATTGGCTAAATCGGAGTACACACGTTCGGGGTTAGGATTTAGCTCCAAATCGGGCTTTGCACTCGATGACAAACCAATCAGAATTTGCTTTGGTTTTGTACTTTGAATTGAATAAGGAAGGACTTTCCGAGCATGGATTATGTTTGGCAATTTAAGTATCTTGTCAGGTTGTGGCAGGATTCTCAATCTCAACTAAAGTATGGCTTATACTTATCTCGGACCCCTAGACATGGATTATGCCTAGGGACAGACTGTCTTGTTAGGTTGGCAAGCATAGATCTATCCCGACGTGAGTATGGATTGTACTCACTAGGATTCTTAAGTATGGACTATACTTTGGGACGGCTTATTGTTTTGTCAGGATTTGGCAAAGGAACTCAATAAAACTCGAGTATGGCTTATGCTCAGTTTGAACTTCCTGGTATGGCTTATACCCGGAAGGTTAGGTCCCTTGCCAGGTTTTGGCAGGATGATTCGAACATCCCTCGAGTATGGTTTATGCTCAAACAAACGCCCAAGCATGGTTTATGCTCGAAAGTGTAATTAGTTTTGTCAGGATTTTACACACCTTTCTGCTCTCTTTTCTTGGCAGGTATGGATTATACTTGCAGCTGGCAGGCCCGGCGTGGCCTTGGACTATCCAGAACACATCTTCCTTCAACAAGCAAGATATGTTCTGGAGGGCAAAATGTTGACCCGCTTTTTAGTCGAAGCAGTCACACATGGAATCTCTTCTCAACAATACGCTCAAGTGTTGGGAATATCGTCAGAAGACATGAAGTGATTTGGTAGAAATCGCATCACAGAAAAAGAATGGCCCGAAACTCCTACAAGATGCCCTTTTCTGGGCCCGAAAACAGCGATTACGAAGCTAAGCTCTGTAACTCTTGTAGCTCTCTGAATTAGCTTCAGTTTGAGCTTTGGTTCAGCTTAATCGGACTTACGGTTTGAAAGTTATGCCCGTTTCCATGAACGCATACAGAACCGGAAACTTGGAATTTGGAAATTGGCTTGACCTCCCGGATCGGATCGGACCCGCTCCGACTCCACACTTCGAAGATGCTCAGACTTGGATTCCAGCTCACCTCGGTTCGGATCGGATCATCCGAACCCGACCCGCCTTACACACTGCACTGAAGTGCTTCCACTCTTCGGATCGAAGACACCAACTCGGTTCGGATCGGAAGTCTGAACCGACCCGCCTTGCACCAGATGTATAGCAACACGTCTCGCCTTCGGTTGGAATGCTCCGGATCGGTTCAGAAGGAAGAGGACCCGAACCGAACCGCTTCGACCTGCTGCTACACCTCAACTTTGACCTGTTCTCAAGGAGTAACTACTTCCTATTAATCTGGATCGGCTTACACCTGTCCTAGCACGATCTGAAGACCACGTTCTCCACTATCTCCGAGATGGCCTCTCCACATGCCACGTGCCCCTCCGGTCCGATCCGATTCAGGACTCCCAGCAGCTTCTCTACGCCTATAAATACATCATCATATGGTCATTTCAGGGGGGCTTTTCGGCTCTCACTCACATTGGCTTCCACAATTGCTTCGCAACAGCAAGGAGGCCGACTCTAATCACTTTAACATGAGGTTATCGTGTATAATTCAACCTCTAATCTCCTCTTTCATATTGTAAACACGAAGATTTCGTGTATAAACCGCAATCAAACAGCATTGTAATAGTTTTCTTAGGATTTAAGAAACTATAAGGTGGACGTAGGCTTAGATTGAGCCGAACCACTATAAAAATCTCGTGTGTCTCCTATTATTTTACTGCTTTTTCTGCATTTATTCTCTGTGATTTGCGACTGTAAGGATTTCACATAGCATTTGGGTGTTAGTGCCAATTTTTGGTCTAACATTTTGGCGCGCCAGGAAAGGGGGGCATACGACAACTTCAGCGTCTGCTTGGAATATTTGGCTATTGGATCGATGGCTAAGCGAAAGATTTCCCGTGTTGAAGGCGAAAGCACGAGAAACGAAGCAAGCCATGAAGCTTCCTCACATGAAAACCCGTCAGCATATTTGACGCGAGAAGAGATGGATGGCGTTCTTGCTGAATTGAGAACTCAAATGGCAAGGCAAGATGATCTCCTCTGCAAACAACAGGAGATGATCGACCAATTCTTCGCTCGGATGGAAGGCAGGCCGAGTGGCAATGTACAAATCGCAGGAATTGGCATGGAATCGGCTCCAGCAGGAACATCGAACAGGATCGGTTCGGATCCGATCCGAACCGAGGGCCAAAACTTGAATCAAGCGCAGATGGAAATGGGGGGGAATCCTCACCAGATCGGTTCGGATCGGATCCGAACCGCCACCTTACATGAGCTTGGGGGAAGCAGCCTCCCTTCTGGAAATCAAGACTTCGTTCCAGCACGACCTACCTCCGCACCGGTTCGGATTGGTAATTCCACACAGCCTCTGCATCAAGCTCCCCGGTTCGGAATAGGAGAACCTGATCGGATCGGCACATCCGATCCGAACCGTGCACCTCTCCATAACCTCCCTCGTTCCTCCGAGCCGCAGCAAGGGGGCACCTCCGAACCGAACCAGATGACCTGCCAAGCTCCTTATACTCTTCCACACACTTCTGAACTTAACGCTGGGGGCACCAGCTCTGGACTTGTCAACTTGCAACAGCTCATTAAAGCGATCGGCTCGCCAGCCTTATTGAACGCCTTTCGAGAGGCCGCATTTATCAGAATGACATGGATGATGTCAATCACAATCCATTCACACGGGAAATCAGGAATTCCCGCAATCCTCTAGATTTCAAACTTCCACAACTGGAACCCTACAACGGCAGGGCAGATCCTACCGTGCACCTAATGCGCTATAAACGGCATATGGAAGTTCAATCGGCGTCGGAAAACGTCATGGCTAAATGCTTTCCTCTCTTTTTGACTGATATTGCTGCTATGTGGTTTCGGCAGCTGGAATCTGAATCGATCAACAGCTGGAACATGTTGGTCGCTCGCTTTATTGAACAATTTCGGGTCCACATCGCTCGACCCAAGAATGTAATGTCGCTCACTACAATCAAGCAGAGGCCTAAAGAAAATCTGCGATCATTTCTGGAAAGGTTCAACGTTGCAGCAGCATCAGTTTATCGACCTGAGCCATCTATGGTATTGATGGCGGCAGTATCAGGTGTTCTAGACAACTCGGAGTTCAAAAAATCCTTGTACCGAGACCCACCAAGGAATCTCAGCGAATTCTATCTTGAATCGGATAGGTTTTGCGTGAAGAAGACGCAACGTCCATAAAGAAAATTCTCGATGTTAACATGCTCAAAGACGGAGAACCGTCTGATTCTAGTAAAGTTAAAGGGAAAGCTGCTGTCAAGAATGACCGCAACGCTCAGCCCCGGAGAGGGCCCAGATATGAAAAATACACTGAGCTCAACTCGTCGCTGACAGACATCTACATGAACACAAACGGTGACGTCTCCTATCCAAAGCCTCCCAGGCGGGAGCCATCCCAGAGAGAACGTGACTCTGGAAGACATTGCATATTTCATGATATGGACGGTCATGACACAAATGACTGTAGGCACTTGCGAGACTTAATTGAGGAACGGGTTAGACGTGGAGAGCTACCCGAGTATGTGAAACAACCTACAGCGCCTGCACCCGCGCTGCCATCACCTGCTCCCCGGAGAGGGAATGACCCTGGAACGAGCTCCCATCGGCTCATCATCAACTGATCTGGATTGGATCACTCTGCGTTTTCAGCATTTCTTAGGATTTAAGATATGTCTCTTTGCTTTCTTTAGGTTTTCCGATTGGCTAAATCGGAGTACACACGTTCGGGGTTAGGATTTAGCTCCAAATCGTGCTCTGCACTCGATGACAAACCAATCTTGATTTGCTTTGGTTTTGTACTTTGAATTGAATAAGGAAGGACTTTCCGAGCATGGATTATGTTTGGCAATTTAAGTATCTTGTCAGGTTGTGGCAGGATTCTCAATCTCCACTAAAGTATGGCTTATACTTATCTCGGACCCTAGGCATGGATTATGCCTAGGGACAGACTGTCTTGTCAGGTTTTGGCAAGCATAGATCTATCCCGACGTGAGTATGGATTGTACTCACTAGGATTCTTAAGTATGGACTATACTTTGGGATGACTTATTGTTTTGTCAGGATTTGGCAAAGGAACTCAATAAAACTCTAGTATGGCTTATGCTCAGTTTGAACTTCCTGGTTTGGCTTATACCCGGAAGGTTAGGTCCCTTGCCAGGTTTTGGCAGGATGATTCGAACATCCCTCGAGTATGGTTTATGCTCAAACAAACGCCCAAGCATGGTTTATGCTCGAAAGTGTAATTAGTTTTGTCAGGATTTTACACACCTTTCTGCTCTCTTTTCTTCACAGGTATGGATTATACTTGCAGCTGGCAGGCCCGGCGTGGCCTTGGATTATCCAGAACACATCTTCCTTCAACCAGCAAGATATGTTCTGGTGGGCAAAATGTTGACCCGCTTTTTAGTCAAAGCAGTCACACATGGAATCTCTTCTCAACAATACGCTCAAGTGTTGGGAATATCGTAAGAAGACATGAAGTGATTTGGTAGAAATCGCATCATAGACAAAGAATGGCCCGAAACTCCTACAAGATGCCCTTTTCTGGGCCTGAAAACAGCGACTACGGAGCTAAGCTTCGTAACTCTTGTAGCTCTCTGAATTAGCTTCAGTTTGTGCTTTGGTTCAGCTCAATCGGACTTACGGTTTGAAAGTTATGCCCGTTTCCGTGAACGCATACAGAACCGAAAACTAGGAATTTGGAAATTGGCTTGACCTCCCGGATCGGATCGGACCCGCTCCGACTCCACACTTCGAAGATTCTCAGACTTGGATTCCAGCTCACCTCGGTTCGGATCGGATCATCTAAACCCGACCCGCCTTACACACTGCACTGAAGTGCTTCCACTCTTCGGATCGAAGACACCAACACGGTTCGGATCGGAAGTCCGAACCGACCCGCCTTGCACCAGATGTATAGCAACACGTCTCGCCTTCGGTTGGAATGCTCCGGATCAGTTCGGAAGGAGGAGGACCAGAACCGAACCGCTTCGACCTGCTGCTACACCTCAACTTTGATCTGTTCTCAAGGAGTAACTACTTCCTATTAATCTGGATCGGCTTACACCTGTCCTAGCACGATCTGAAGACCACGTTCTCCACTATCTCCGAGATGGCCTCTCCACATGCCACGTGCCCCTCCGATCCGATCCGATTCAGGACTCCCAGCAGCTTCTCTACGCCTATAAATACACCATCATATGGTCATTTCAGGGGGGCTTTTCGGCTCTCACTCACATTGGCTTCCACAATTGCTTCGCAACAGCAAGGAGGCCGACTCTAATCACTTTAACACGAGGTTATCGTGTATAATTCAACCTCTAATCTCCTCTTTCATATTGTAAACACGAGGATTTCGTGTATAAACCGCAATCAAACAGCATTGTAATAGTTTTCTTAGGATTTAAGAAACTATAAGGTGGACGTAGGCTTGGATTGAGCCGAACCACTATAAAAATCTCGTGTGTCTCCTATTATTTTACTGCTTTTTCTGCATTTATTCTCTGTGATTTGCGACTTTAAGGATTTCACATAGCATTTGGGTGTTAGTGCCAATTTTTGGTCTAACATTTTGGCGCGCCAGGAAGGGGGGCACACGACAACTTCAACGTCTGCTTGGAATATTTGGCTATTCGATCGATGGCTAAGCGAAAGATTTCCCATGTTTAAGGCGAAAGCACGAGAAACGAAGCAAGCCATGAAGCTTCCTCACATGAAAACCCGTCAGCATATTTGACGCGAGAAGATATGGATGGCGTTCTTGCTGAATTGAGAACTCAAATGGCAAGGCAAGATGATCTCCTCCGCAAACAACAGGAGATGATCGACCAATTCTTCGCTCGGATGGAAGGCAGGCCGAGTGGCAATGTACAAATCGCAGGAATTGGCATGGAATCGGCTCCAGCAGGAACATCGAACAGGATCGGTTCGGATCCGATCCGAACCGAGGGCCAAAACTTGAATCAAGCGCAGATGGAAATGGGGGGGAATCCTCACCAGATCGGTTTGGATCGGATCCGAACCGCCACCTTACATGAACTAGGGGGCAGCAGCCTCCCTTCTGGAAATCAAGACTTCATTCCAGCACGACCTACCTCCGCACCGGTTCGGATCGGTAATTCCACACAGCCTCAGCATCAAGCTCCCCGGTTCGGAATAGGAGAACCTGATCGGATCGGCACATCCGATCCGAACCGTGCACCTCTCCATAACCTCCCTCGTTCCTCCGAGCCGCAGCAAGGGGGCACCTCCGAACCGAACCGGATGACCTGCCAAGCTCCTTATACTCTTCCACACACTTCTGAACTTAACGCTGGCGGCACCAGCTCTGGACTTGTCAACTTGCAACAGCTCTTTGAAGGCGATTGGCTCGCCAGCCTTATTTAACGCCTTTCGAGAGGCCGCATTTATCAGAATGACATGGATGATGTCAATCACAATCCATTCACACAAGAAATCAAGAATTCCCGCAATCCTCTAGATTTCAAACTTCCACAACTGGAACCCTACAACGGCATGGCAGATCCTATCGTGCACCTAATGCGCTATAAACGGCATATGGAAGTTCAATCGGCGTCGGAAAACGTCATGGCTAAATGCTTTCCTCTCTTTTTGACTGATATTGCTGCTATGTGGTTTCGGCAGCTGGAATCTGAATCGATCAACAGCTGGAACATGTTGGTCGCTCGCTTTATTGAACAATTTCGGGTCCACATCGCTCGACCCAAGAATGTAATGTCGCTCACTACAATCAAGCAGAGGCCTAAAGTAACTCTGCGATCATTTCTGGAAAGGTTCAACGTTGCAGCAGCATCAGTTGATCGACCTGAGCCATCTATGGTATTGATGGCGGCAGTATCAGGTGTTCTAGACAACTCGGAGTTCAAAAAATCCTTGTACCGAGACCCACCAAGGAATCTCAGCGAATTCTATCTTGAATCGGATAGGTTTTTGCGTGAAGAAGACGCAACGTCCGAAAAGAAAATTCTCGATGTTAACATGCTCAAAGACGGAGAACCGACTGATTCTAGTAAAGGCAAAGGGAAAGCTGCTGTCAAGAATGACCGCAACGCTCAGCCCCAGAGAGGGCCCAGATATGAAAAATACACTGAGCTCAACTCGTCGCTGACCGACATCTACATGAACACAAACGGTGACGTCTCCTATCCAAAGCCTCCCAGGCGGGAGCCATCCCAGAGAGAACGTGACTCTGGAAGACATTGCATATTTAATGATATGGACGGTCATGACACAAATGACTGTAGGCACTTGCGAGACTTAATTGAGGAACGTGTTAGACGTGGAGAGCTACCCGAGTATGTGAAACAACCTACAGCACCTGCACCCGCGCTGCCATCACCTGCTCCCCGGAGAGGGAATGACCCTGGAACGAGCTCCCATCGGCTCATCATCAACTGATCTGGATTGGATCACTCTGCGTTTTCAGCATTTCTTAGGATTTAAGATATGTCTCTTTGCTTTCTTTAGGTTTTCCGACTGGCTAAATCGGAGTACACACGTTCGGGGTTAGGATTTAGCTCCAAATCGTGCTCTGCACTCGATGACAAACCAATCAGGATTTGCTTTGGTTTTGTACTTTGAATTGAATAAGGAAGGACTTTCCGAGCATGGATTATGTTTGGCAATTTAAGTATCTTGTCAGGTTGTGGCAGGATTCTCAATCTCAACTAAAGTATGGCTTATACTTATCTCGGACCCCTAGGCATGGATTATGCCTAGGGACAGACTGTCTTGTCAGGATTTGGCAAGCATAGATCTATCCCGACGTGAGTATGGATTGTACTCACTAGGATTCTTAAGTATGGACTATACTTTGGGACGGCTTATTGTTTTGTCAGGATTTTGCAAAGGAACTCAATAAAACTCGAGTATGGCTTATGCTCAGTTTGAACTTCCTGGTATGGCTTATACCCGGAAGGTTAGGTCCCTTGCCAGGTTTTGGCAGGATGATTCGAACATCCCTCGAGTATGGTTTATGCTCAAACAAACGCCCAAGCATGGTTTATGCTCGAAAGTGTAATTAGTTTTGTCAGGATTTTACACACCATTCTGCTCTCTTTTCTTCGCAGGTATGGATTATACCTGCAGCTGGCAGGCCCGGTGTGGCCTTTTATTATCCAGAACACATCTTCCTTCAACCAGCAAGATATGTTCTGGAGGGCAAAATGTTGACCCGCTTTTTAGTCAAAGCAGTCACACATGGAATCTATTCTCAACAATACGCTCAAGTGTTGGGAATATCGTCAGAAGACATGAAGTGATTTGGTAGAAATCGCATCATAGATAAAGAATGACCCGAAACTCCTACAAGATGCCCTTTTCTGGGCCCGAAATCAGCGATTATGGAGCTAAGCTTTGTAACTCTTGTAGCTCTCTGAATTAGCTTCAGTTTGTGCTTTGGTTCATCTCAATCGGACTTACGGTTTGAAAGTTATGCTCGTTTCCGTGAACGCATACAGAACCGGAAACTTGGAATTTGGAAATTGGCTTGACCTCCCGGATCGGATCGGACCCGCTCCGACTCCACACTTCGAAGATGCTCAGACTTGGATTCCAGCTCACCTCGGTTCGGATCGGATCATCTAAACCTGACCCGCCTTACACACTGCACTGAAGTGCTTTCACTCTTCGGATCGAAGACACCAACTCGGTTCGGATCGGAAGTCCGAACCAACCCGCCTTGCACCAGATGTATAGCAACACGTCTCGCCTTCGGTTGGAATGCTCCGGATCGGTTCGGAAGGAGGAGGACCCGAACCGAACCGCTTCGACCTGCTGCCACACCTCAACTTTGACCTGTTCTCAAGGAGTAACTACTTCCTATTAATTTGGATCGGCTTACACCTGTCCTAGCACGATCTGAAGACCACGTTCTCCAATATCTCTGAGATGGGCTCTCCACATGCCACGTGCCCCTCCGATCCGATCCGATTCAGGACTCCCAGCAGCTTCTCTACGCCTATAAATACTCCATCATATGGTCATTTCAGGGGGGCTTTTCGGCTCTCACTCACATTGGCTTCCACAATTGCTTCGCAACAGCAAGGAGGCCGACTCTAATCACTTTAACACGAGGTTATCATGTATAATTCAACCTCTAATCTCCTCTTTCATATTGTAAACACGAGGATTTCGTGTATAAACCGCAATCAAACAGCATTGTAATAGTTTTCTTAGGATTTAAGAAACTATAAGGTGGACGTAGGCTTGGATTGAGCCGAACCACTATAAAAATCTCGTGTGTCTCCTATTATTTTACTGCTTTTTCTGCATTTATTCTCTGTGATTTGCGACTGTAAGGATTTCACATAGCATTTGGGTGTTAGTGCCAATTTTTGGTCTAACATTTTGGCGCGCTAGGAAGGGGGGCACACGACAACTTCAACGTCTGCTTGGAATATTTGGCTATTGGATCGATGGCTAAGCGAAAGATTTCCCGTGTTGAAGGCGAAAGCACGAGAAACGAAGCAAGCCATGAAGCTTCCTCACATGAAAACCCGTCAGCATATTTGACGCAAGAAGAGATGGATGGCTTTCTTGCTGAATTGAGAACTCAAATGGCAAGGCAAGATGATCTCCTCCGCAAACAACAGGAGATGATCGACCAATTCTTCGCTCGGATGGAAGGCAGGCCGAGTGGCAATGTACAAATCGCAGGAATTGGCATGGAATCGGCTCCAGCAGGAACATCGAAAAAGATCGGTTCGGATCCGATCCGAACCGAGGGCTAAAACTTGAATCAAGCGCAGACGGAAATGGGGGGGGGGGGGGGAATCCTCACCAGATCGGTTCGGATCGGATCCGAACCGCCACCTTACATGAGCTTGGGGGCAGCAGCCTCCCTTCTGGAAATCAAGACTTCGTTCCAGCACGACCTACCTCCGCACCGGTTCGGATCGGTAATTCCACACAGCCTCAGCATCAAGCTCCCCGGTTCGGAACAGGAGAACCTGATCGGATCGGCACATCCGATCCGAACCGTGCACCTCTCCATAACCTCCCTCGTTCCTCCGAGCCGCAGCAAGGGGGCACCTCCGAACCGAACCGGATGACCTGCCAAGCTCCTTATACTCTTCCACACACTTCTGAACTTAACGCTGGGGGCACCAGCTCTGAACTTGTCAACTTGCAACAGCTCTTTGTAGGCGATCGACTCGCCAGCCTTATTGACCGCCTTTCGAGAGGCCGCATTTATCAGAATGACATGGATGATGTCAATCACAATCCATTCACACAGGAAATCAGGAATTCCCGCAATCCTCCAGATTTCAAGCTTCCACAACTGGAACCCTACAACGGCAGGGAAGATCCTACCGTGCACCTAATGCGCTATAAACGGCATATGGAAGTTCAATCGGCGTCGGAAAACGTCATGGCTAAATGCTTTCCTCTCTTTTTGACTGATATTGCTGCTATGTGGTTTCGGCAGCTGGAATCTGAATCGATCAACAGCTGGAACATGTTGGTCGCTCGCTTTATTGAACAATTTCGGGTCCACATCGCTCGACCCAAGAATGTAATGTCGCTCACTACAATCAAGCAGAGGCCTATAGAAACTCTGCGATCATTTCTGGAAAGGTTCAACGTTGCAGCAACATCAGTTGATCGACCTGAGCCATCTATGGTATTGATGGCGGCAGTATCAGGTGTTCTAGACAACTCGGAGTTCAAAAAATCCTTGTACCGAGACCCACCAAGGAATCTCAGCAAATTCTATCTTGAATCGAATTGGTTTTTGCGTGAAGAAGACGCAACGTCCGAAAAGAAAATTCTCGACGTTAACATGCTCAAAGACGGAGAACCGTCTGATTCTGGGAAAGGCAAAGGGAAAGCTGCTGTCAAGAATGACCGCAACGCTCAGCCCCGGAGAGGGCCCAGATATGAAAAATACACTGTGCTCAACTCGTCGCTGACCGACATCCACATGAACACAAATGGTGACGTCTCCTATCCAAAGCCTCCCAGGCGGGAGCCATCCCAGAGAGAACGTGACTCTAGAAGACATTGCATATTTCATGATATGGACGGTCATGACACAAATGACTGTAGGCACTTGCGAGACTTAATTGAGGAACGGGTTAGACGTGGAGAGCTACCCGAGTATGTGAAACAACCTACAGCGCCTGAACCCGCGCTGCCATCACCTGCTCCCCGGAGAGGGAATGACCCTGGAACGAGCTCCCATCGGCTCATCATCAACTGATATGGATTGGATCACTCTACGTTTTCAGCATTTCTTAGGATTTAAGATATGTCTCTTTGCTTTCTTTAGGTTTTCCGATTGGCTAAATCGGAGTACACACGTTCGGGGTTAGGATTTAGCTCCAAATCGTGCTCTGCACTCGATGACAAACCAATCAGGATTTGCTTTGGTTTTGTACTTTGAATTGAATAAGGAATGACTTTTCGAGCATGGATTATGTTTGGCAATTTAAGTATCTTGTCAGGTTGTGGCAGGATTCTCAATCTCAACTAAAGTATGGCTTATACTTATCTCGGACCCCTTGGCATTGATTATGCCTAAGGACAGACTGTCTTGTCAGGTTTTGGCAAGCATAGCTCTATCCCGACGTGATTATGGATTGTACTCACTAGGATTCTTAAGTATGGACTATACTTTGGGACGGCTTATTGTTTTGTCAGGATTTGGCAAATGAACTCAATAAAACTCGAGTATGGCTTATGCTCAGTTTGAACTTCCTGGTATGGCTTATACCCGGAAGGTTAGGTCCCTTGCCAGGTTTTGGCAGGATGATTCGAACATCCCTCGAGTATGGTTTATGCTCAAACAAACGCCCAAGCATGGTTTATGCTCGAAAGTGTAATTAGTTTTGTCAGGATTTTACACAACTTTCTGCTCTCTTTTCTTCGCAGGTATGGATTATACTTGCAGCTGGCAGGCCCGGCGTGTCCTTGGATTATCCAGAACACATCTTCCTTCAACCAGCAAGATATGTTCTGGAGGGCAAAATGTTGACCCGCTTTTTAGTCAAAGCAGTCACACATGGAATCTCTTCTCAACAATACGCTCAAGTGTTGGGAATATCGTCAGAAGACATGAAGTGGTTTGGTAGAAATCGCATCACAGACAAAGAATGGCCCGAAACTCCTACAAGATGCCCTTTTCTGGGCCCGAAAACAGCGATTACGGAGCGAAGCTCGATAACCCTTGTAGCTGTCTGAATTAGCTTCAGTTTGAGCTTTGGTTCAGCACAATCGGACTTACGGTTTTAAAGTTATGCCCGTTTCCGTGAACGCATACAGAACCGGAAACTTGGAATTTGGAAATTGGCTTGACCTCCCGGATCGGATCGGACCCGCTCCGACTCCACACTTCGAAGATCCTCAGACTTGGATTCCAGCTCACCTCGGTTCGGATCGGATCATCCGAACCCGACCCGCCTTACACACTGCACTGAAGTGCTTCCACTCTTCGGATCGAAGACACCAACTCGGTTCGGATCGGAAGTCCGAACCGACCCGACTTGCACCAGATGTATAGCAACACGTCTCGCCTTCGGTTGGAATACTCCGGATCGGTTCGGAAGGAAGAGGACCCGAACCGAACCGCTTCGACCTGCTGCTACACCTCAACTTTGACCTGTTCTCAAGGAGTAACTACTTCCTATTAATCTGGATCGGCTTACACCTGTCCTAGCACGATCTGATGACCACGTTCTCCACTATCTCCGAGATGGCCTCTCCACATGCCACGTGCCCCTCCGATCCGATCCGATTCAGGACTCCCAGCAGCTTCTCCACGCCTATAAATACACCATCATATGGTCATTTCAGGGGGGCTTTTCGGCTCTCACTCACATTGGCTTCCACAATTGCTTCGCAACAGCAAGGAGGCCGACTCTAATCACTTTAACACGAGGTTATCGTGTATAATTCAACCTCTAATCTCCTATTTCATATTGTAAACACGAGGATTTCATGTATAAACCGCAATCAAACAGCATTGTAATAGTTTTCTTAGGATTTAAGAAACTATAAGGTGGACGTAGGCTTGGATTGAGCAGAACCACTATAAAAATCTCGTGTGTCTCCTATTATTTTACTGCTTTTTCTGCATTTATTCTCTGTGATTTGCGACTGTAAGGATTTCACATAGCATTTGGGTGTTAGTGCCAATTTTTGGTCTAACATTTTGGCGTGCCAGGAAGGGGGGCACACGACAACTTCAACGTCTGCTTGGAATATTTGGCTATTGGATCGATGGCTAAGCGAAAGATTTCCCGTGTTGAAGGCGAAAGCACGAGAAACGAAGCAAGCCATGAAGCTTCCTCACATGAAAACCCGTCAGCATATTTGATGCGAGAAGAGATGGATGGCGTTCTTTCTGAATTGAGAACTCAAATGGCAAGGCAAGATGATCTCCTCCGCAAACAACAGGAGTTGATCGACCAATTCTTCGCTCGGATGGAAGGCAGGCCGAGTGGCAATGTACAAATCGCAGGAATTGGAATGGAATCGGCTCCAGCAGGAACATCGAACAGGATCAGTTCGGATCCAATCCGAACCGAGGGCCAAAACTTGAATCAAGCGCAGATGGAAATGGGGGGGAATCCTCACCAGATCGGTTCGGATCCGATCCGAACCGCCACCTTACATGAGCTTGGGGGCAGCAGCCTCCCTTCTGGAAATCAAGACTTCGTTCCAGCACGACCTACCTCTGCACCGGTTCGGATCGGTAATTCTACACAGCCTCAGCGTCAAGCTCCCCGGTTCGGAAGAGGAGAACCTGATCGGATCGGCACATCCGATCTGAACCGTGCACCTCTCCATAACCTCCCTCGTTCCTCCGAGCCGCAGCAAGGGGGCACCTCCGAACCGAACCGGATGACCTGCCAAGCTCCTTATACTCTTCCACACACTTCTGAACTTAACGCTGGGGGCACCAGCTCTGGACTTGTCAACTTGCAACAGCTCTTTGAAGGCGATCGACTCGCCAGCCTTATTGAACGCCTTTCGAGAGGCCGCATTTATCAGAATGACATGGATGATGTCAATCACAATCCATTCATACAGGAAATCAGGAATTCCCGCAATCCTCCAGATTTCAAACTTCCACAACTGGAACCCTACAACGGCAGGGCAGATCCTACCGTGCACCTAATGCTCTATAAACGGCATATGGAAGTTCAATCGGCGTCGGAAAACGTCATGGCTAAATGCTTTCCTCTCTTTTTGACTGATATTGCTGCTATGTGGTTTCGGCAGCTGGAATCTGAATCGATCAACAGTTGGAACATGTTGGTCGCTCGCTTTATTGAACAATTTCGGGTCCACATCGCTCGACCCAAGAATGTAATGTCGCTCACTACAATCAAGCAGAGGCCTAAAGAAACTCTGCGATCATTTCTGGAAAGGTTCAACGTTGCAGCAGCATCAGTTGATCGACCTGAGCCATCTATGGTATTGATGGCGGCAGTATCAGGTGTTCTAGACAACTCGGAGTTCAAAAAATCCTTGTACCGAGACCCACCAAGTAATCTCAGCGAATTCTATCTTGAATCGGATTGGTTTTTGCGTGAAGAAGACGCAACGTCCGAAAAGAAAATTCTCGATGTTAACATGCTCAAAGACGGAGAACCGTCTGATTCTGGTAAAGGCAAAGGGAAAGCTGCTGTCAAGAATGACCGCAACGCTCAGCCCCGGAGAGGGCCCAGATATGAAAAATACACTGAGCTCAACTCGTCGCTGACCGACATCTATATGAACACAAACGGTGACGTCTCCTATCCAAAGCCTCCCAGGCGAGAGCCATCCCAGAGAGAACGTGACTCTGGAAGACATTGCATATTTCATGATATGGATGGTCATGACACAAATGACTATAGGCACTTGCGAGACTTAATTGAGGAACGGGTTAGACGTGGAGAGCTACCCGAGTATGTGAAACAACCTACAGCGCCTGCACCCGCGCTGCCATCACCTGCTCCCCGGAGAGGGAATGACCCTGGAACGAGCTCCCATCGGCTCATCATCAACTGATCTGGATTGGATCACTCTGCGTTTTCAGCATTTCTTAGGATTTAAGATATGTCTCTTTGCTTTCTTTAGGTTTTCTGATTAGCTAAATCGGAGTACACACGTTCGGGGTTAGGATTTAGCTCCAAATCGTGCTCTGCACTCGATGACAAACCAATCAGGATTTGCTTTGGTTTTGTACTTTGAATTTAATAAGGAAGGACTTTCCGAGCATGGATTATGTTTGGCAATTTAAGTATCTTGTCAGGTTGTGGCAGGATTCTCAATCTCAACTAAAGTATGGCGTATACTTATCTCGGACACTTAGGCATGGATTATGCCTAGGGACAGACTGTCTTGTCAGGTTTTGGCAAGCATAGCTCTATCCCGACGTGAGTATGGATTGTACTCACTAGGATTCTTAAGTATGGACTATACTTTGGTATGGCTTATTGTTTTGTCAGGATTTGGCAAAGGAACTCAATAAAACTCGAGTATGGCTTATGCTCAGTTTGAACTTCCTAGTATGGCTTATACCCGGAAGGTTAGGTCCCTTGCCAGGTTTTGGCAGGATGATTCGAACATCCCTAGAGTATGGTTTATGCTCAAACAAACGCCCAAGCAAGTTTTATGCTCGAAAGTGTAATTAGTTTTGTCAGGATTTTACACACCTTTCTGCTCTCTTTTCTTCGCAGGTATGGATTATACTTGCAGCTGGCAGGCCCAGCGTGGACTTGGATTATCCAGAACACATCTTCCTTCAACCAGCAAGATATGTTCTGGAGGGCAAAATGTTGACCCGCTTTTTAGTCAAAGCAGTCACACATGGAATCTCTTCTCAACAATACGCTCAAGTGTTGGGAATATCGTCAGAAGACATGAAGTGATTTGGTAGAAATCGCATCACAGACAAAGAATGGCCCGAAACTCCTACAAGATGCCCTTTTCTGGGCCCGAAAACAGCGATTACGAAGCAAAGCTCTGTAAATCTTGTAGCTCTCTGAATTAGCTTCAGTTTGAGCTTTGGTTCAGCTCAATCGGACTTACGGTTTGAAAGTTATGCCCGTTTCCGTGAACGCATACAGCACCGGAAACTTGGAATTTGGAAATTGACTTGACCTCCTGGATCGGACCCGCTCCGACTCCACACTTCGAAGATGCTCAGACTTGGATTCCAGCTCACCTCGGTTCGGATCGGATCATCCGAACCCGACCCGCCTTACACACTGCACTGAAGTGCTTTCAC
Source organism: Allium sativum (assembly GCA_030737875.1). Classification (NCBI taxonomy): domain Eukaryota; kingdom Viridiplantae; phylum Streptophyta; class Magnoliopsida; order Asparagales; family Amaryllidaceae; genus Allium; species Allium sativum. The sequence continues at coordinate 417,317,250 of CM060910.1, read as the reverse complement.
TCTTCGGATCGAAGACACCAACTCGGTTCGGATCGGAAGTCCGAACCGACCCGCCTTGCACCAGATGTATAGCAACACGTCTCGCCTTCGGTTGGAATGCTCCGGATCGGTTCGGAAGGAAGAGGACCCGAACCGAACCGCTTCGACCTGCTGCTACACCTCAACTTTGACCTGTTCTCAAGGAGTAACTACTTCATATTAATCTGGATCGGCTTACACCTGTCCTAGCACGATCTGAAGACCACGTTCTCCACTATCTCCGAGATGGCCTCTCCACATGCCACGTGCCCCTCCGATCCGATCCGATTTAGGACTTCTTGCAGCTTCTCTACGCCTATAAATACACCATCATATGGTCATTTCAGGGGGGCTTTTCGGCTCTCACTCACATTGGCTTCCACAATTGCTTCGCAACAGCAAGGAGGCCGACTCTAATCACTTTAACACGAGGTTATCGTGTATAATTCAACCTCTAATCTCCTCTTTCATATTGTAAACACGAGGATTTCGTGTATAAACCGCAATCAAACAGCATTGTAATAGTTTTCTTAGGATTTAAGAAACTATAAGGTGGACGTAGGCTTGGATTGAGCCGAACCACTATAAAAATCTCGTGTGTCTCCTATTATTTTACTGCTTTTTCTGCATTTATTCTCTGTGATTTGCAACTGTAAGGATTTCACATAGCATTTGGGTGTTAGTGCCAATTTTTGGTCTAACATTTTGGCGTGCCAGGAAGGGGGGCACACGACAACTTCAACGTCTGCTTGGAATATTTGGCTATTGGATCGATGGATAAGCGAAAGATTTCCCGTGTTGAAGGCGAAAGCACGAGAAACGAAGCAAGCCATGAAGCTTCCTCAAATGAAAACCCGTCAGCATATTTGACGCGAGAAGAGATGGATGGCGTTCTTGCTGAATTGAGAACTCAAATGGCAAGGTAAGATGATCTCCTCCGCAAACAACAGGAGATGATCGACCAATTCTTCGCTCGGATGGAAGGCAGGCCGAGTGGCAATGTACAAATCGCAGGAATTGGCATGGAATCGGCTCCAGCAGGAACATCGAACAGGATCAGTTCGGATCCGATCCGAACCGAGGGCCAAAACTTGAATCAAGCGCAGATGGAAATGGGGGGGAATCCTCACCAGATCGGTTCGGATCCGATCCGAACCGCCACCTTACATGAGCTTGGGGGCAGCAGCCGCCCTTTTGGAAATCAAGACTTCGTTCCAGCACGACCTACCTCCGCACCGGTTCGGATCGGTAATTCCACATAACCTCAGCATCAAGCTCCCCAGTTCGGAACAGGAGAACCTGATCGGATCGGCACATCCGATCCGAACCGTACACCTCTCCATAACCTCCCTCGTTCCTCCGAGCCGCAGCAAGGGGGCACCTCCGAACCGAACTGGATGACCTGCCAAGTTCCTTATACTCTTCCACACACTTCTGAACTTAACGCTGGGGGCACCAGCTCTGGACTTGTCAACTTGCAACAGCTCTTTGAAGGCGATCGACTCGCCAGCCTTATTGAACGCCTTTCGAGAGGCCGCATTTATCAGAATGACATGGATGATGTCAATCACAATCCATTCACACAGGAAATCAGGAATTCCCGCAATCCTCCAGATTTCAAACTTCCACAACTGGAACCCTACAACGGCAGGGCAGATCCTACCGTGCACCTAATGCGCTATAAACGGCATATGGAAGTTCAATCGGCATCGGAAAACGTCATGGCTAAATGCTTTCCTCTCTTTTTGACTAATATTGCTGCTATGTGGTTTCGGCAGCTGGAATCTGAATCGATCAACAGCTGGAACATGTTGGTCGCTCGCTTTATTGAACAATTTCGGGTCCACATTGCTCGACCCAAGAATGTAATGTCGCTCACTACAGTCAAGCAGAGGCCTAAAGAAACTCTGCGATCATTTCTGGTAAGGTTCAACGTTGCAGCAGCATCAGTTGATCGACCTGAGCCATCTATGGTATTGATGGCGGCAGTATCAGGTGTTCTAGACAACTCGGAGTTCAAAAAATCCTTGTACCGAGACCCACCAAGGAATCTCAGCAAATTCTATCTTGAATCGGATTGGTTTTTGCGTGAAGAAGACGCAACGTCCGAAAAGAAAATTCTCGATGTTAACATGCTCAAAGACGGAGAACCGTCTGATTCTGGTAAAGGCAAAGGGAAAGCTGCTGTCAAGAATGACCGCAACGCTCAGCCCCGGAGAGGGCCCAGATATGAAAAATACACTGAGCTCAACTCGTCGCTGACCGACATCTACATGAACACAAACGGTGACGTCTCCTATCCAAAGCCTCCCAGGCGGGAGCCATCCCAGAGAGAACGTGACTCTGGAAGACATTGCATATTTCATGATATGGACGGTCATGACACAAATGACTGTAGGCACTTGCGAGACTTAATTGAGGAACGGGTTAGACGTGGAGAGCTACCCGAGTATGTGGAACAACCTACAGCGCCTGCACCCGCGCTGGCATCACCTGCTCCCCGGAGAGGGAATGACCCTGGAACGAGCTCCCATCAGCTCATCATCAACTGATCTGGATTGGATCACTCTGCGTTTTCAGCATTTCTTAGGATTTAAGATATGTCTTTTTGCTTTCTTTAGGTTTTCCGATTGGCTAAATCGGAGTACACACGTTCGGGGTTAGGATTTAGCTCCAAATCGTGCTCTGCACTCGATGACAAACCAATCAGGATTTGCTTTGGTTTTGTACTTTGAATTGAATAAGGAATGACTTTCCGAGCATGGATTATGTTTGGCAATTTAAGTATCTTGTCAGGTTGTGGCAGGATTCTCAATCTCAACTAAAGTATGGCTTAAACTTTTCTCGGACCCCTAGGCGTGGATTATGCCTAGGGACAGACTGTCTTGTCAGGTTTTGGCAAGCATAGCTCTATCCCGACGTGAGTATGGATTGTACTCACTTGGATTCTTAAGTATGGACTATACTTTGGGATGGCTTATTGTTTTGTCAGGATTTGGCAAAGGAACTCAATAAAACTCGAGTATGGCTTATGCTCAGTTTGAACTTCCTGGTATGGCTTATACCCGGAAGGTTAGGTCCCTTGCCAGGTTCTGGTAGGATGATTCGAACATCCCTCGAGTATGGTTTATGCTCAAACAAACGCCCAAGCATGGTTTATGCTCGAAAGTGTAATTAGTTTTGTCAGGATTTTACACACCTTTCTGCTCTCTTTTCTTCGCAGGTATGGATTATAATTGCAGCTGGCAGGCCCGGCGTGGCCTTGGATTATCCAGAACAAATCTTCCTTCAACCAGCAAGATATGTTCTGGAGGGCAAAATGTTGACCCGCTTTTTAGTCAAAGCAGTCACACATGGAATCTCTTCTCAACAATACGCTCAAGTGTTGGGAATATCGTCAGAAGACATGAAGTGATTTGGTTGAAATGGCATCACAGACAAAGAGTGGCCCGAAACTCCTACAAGATGACCTTTTCTGGGCCCGAAAACAGCGATTACAAAGCTAAGCTTTGAAACTCTTGTTGCTCTCTGAATTAGCTTCAGTTTGAGCTTTGGTTCAGCTAAATCGGACTTACGGTTTGAAAGTTATGCCCGTTTCCGTGAACGCATACAGAACCGGAAACTTGGAATTTGGAAATTGGCTTGACCTCCCGGATCGGATCGGACCCGCTCCGACTCCACACTTCGAAGATGCTCAGACTTGGATTCCAGCTCACCTCGGTTCGGATCGAATCATCCGAACCCGACCCGCCTTACACACTGCACTGAAGTGCTTCCACTCTTCGGATCGAAGACACCAACTCGGTTCGGATCGGAAGTCCGAACCGACCCGCCTTGCACCAGATGTATAGCAACACGTCTCGCCTTCGGTTGGAATGCTCCGATCGGTTCGGAAGGAAGAGGACCCGAACCGAACCGCTTCGACCTGCTGTTACACCTCAACTTTGACCTGTTCTCAAGGAGTAACTACTTCCTATTAATCTGGATCGGCTTACACCTGTCCTAGCACGATCTGAAGACCACGTTCTCCACTATCTCCGAGATGGCCTCTCCACATGCCACGTGCCCCACCGATCCGATCCGATTCAGGACTCCCATCAGCTTCTCTACGCCTATAAATACACCATCATATGGTCATTTCAGGGAGGCTTTTCGGCTCTCATTCACATTGGCTTCCACAATTGCTTCGCAACAGCAAGGAGGCCGACTCTAATCACTTTAACACGAGGTTATCGTGTATAATTCAACCTCTAATCTCCTCATTCATATTGTAAACACGTGGACGTAGGCTTGGATTGAGCCGAACCACTATAAAAATCTCGTGTGTCTCTTATTATTTTACTACTTTTTCTGCATTTATTCTCTGTGATTAGCGACTGTAAGGATTTCACATAGCATTTAGGTGTTAGTGCCAATTTTTGGTCTAACATTTTGGCGAGCTAGGAAGGGGGGCACACGACAACTTCAACGTCTGCTTGGAATATTTGGCTATTGGATCGATGACTAAGCGAAAGATTTCCCGTGTTGAAGGCGAAAGCACGAGAAACGAAGCAAGCCATGAAGCTTCCTCACATGAAAACCCGTCAGCATATTTGACGCGAGAAGAGATGGATGGCGTTCTTGCTGAATTGAGAACTCAAATGGCAAGGCAAGATGATCTCCTCCGCAAACAACAGGAGATGATCGACCAATTCTTCGCTCGGATGGAAGGCAGGCCGAGTGGCAATGTACAAATCGCAGGAATTGGCATGGAATCGGCTCTAGCAGGAACATCAAACAGGATCGGTTCGAATCCGATCCGAACCGAGGGCCAAAACTTGAATCAAGCGCAGATGGAAATGGGGGGGAATCCTCACCAGATCGGTTCGGATCGGATCCGAACCGCCACCTTACATGAGCTTGGGGGCAGCAGCCTCCCTTCTGGAAATCAGGACTTCGTTCCAGCACGACCTACCTCCGGACCGGTTCGGATCAGTAATTCCACACAGCCTCAGCATCAAGCTCCCCGGTTCGGAACAAGAGAACCTGATCGGATCGGCACATCCGATCTGAACCGTGCACCTCTCCATAACCTCCCTCGTTCCTCCGAGCCGCAGCAAGGGGGCACCTCCGAACCGAACCGGATGACCTGCCAAGCTCCTTATACTCTTCCACACACTTCTGAACTTAACGCTGGGGGCACCAGCTCTGGACTTGTCAACTTGCAACAGCTCTTTGAAGGCGATCGGCTCGCGAGCCTTATTGAACGCCTTTCAAGAGGCCGCATTTATCAGAATGACATGGATGATGTCAATCACAATCCATTCACACAGGAAATCAGGAATTCCCGCAATCCTCCAGATTTCAAACTTCCACAACTGGAACCCAACAACGGCAGGGCAGATCCTACCGTGCACCTAATGCGCTATAAACGGCATATGGAAGTTCAGTCGGCGTCGGAAAACGTCATGGCTAAATGCTTTCCTCTCTTTTTGACTGATATTGCTGTTATGTGGTTTCGGCAGCTGGAATCTGAATCGATCAACAGCTGGAACATGTTGGTCGCTCGCTTTATTGAACAATTTCGGGTCCACATCGCTCGACCCAAGAATGTAATGTCGCTCACTACAATCAAGCAGAGGCCTAAAGAAACTCTGCGATCATTTCTGGAAAGGTTCAACGTTGCAGCAGCATCAGTTGATCGATCTGAGCCATCTATGGTATTGATGGCGGCAGTATCAGGTGTTCTAGACAACTCGGAGTTCAAAAAATCCTTGTACCGAGACCCACCAAGGAATCTCAGCGAATTCTATCTTGAATCGGATTGGTTTTTGCGTGAAGAAGACGCAACGTCCGAAAAGAAAATTCTCGATGTTAACATGCTCAAAGACGGAGAACCGTCTGATTCTGGTAAAGGCAAGGGGAAAGCTGCTGTCAAGAATGACCGCAACGCTCAGCCCCGGAGAGGGCCCAGATATGAAAAATACACTGAGCTCAACTCGTCGCTGATCGACATCTACATGAACACAAACGGTGATGTCTCCTATCCAAAGCCTCCTAGGCGGGAGCCATCCCAGAGAGAACGTGACTCTGGAAGACATTGCATATTTCATGATATGGACGGTCATGACACAAATGACTGTAGGCACTTGCGAGACTTAAATGAGGAACGGGTTAGACGTGGAGAGCTACCCGAGTATGTGAAACAACCTACAGCGCATGCACCCGCGCTGCCATCACCTGCTCCCCGGAGAGGGAATGACCCTGGAACGAGCTCCCATCGGCTCATCATCAACTGATCTGGATTGGATTACTCTGCGTTTTCAGCATTTCTTAGGATTTAAGATATGTCTCTTTGCTTTCTTTAGGTTTTCCGATTGGCTAAATCGGAGTACACACGTTCGGGGTTAGGATTTAGCTCCAAATCGTGCTCTGCACTTGATGACAAACCAATCAGGATTTGCTTTGGTTTTGTACTTTGAATTGAATAAGGAATGACTTTCCAAGCATGGATTATGTTTGGCAATTTAAGTATCTTGTCAGGTTGTGGCAGGATTCTCAATCTCAACTAAAGTATGGCTTATACTTATCTCGGACCCCTAGGCATGGATTATGCCTAGGGACAGACTGTCTTGTCAGGTTTTGGCAAGCATAGCTCTATCCCGGCGTGAGTATGGATTGTACTCACTAGGATTCTTAAGTATGGACTATACTTTGGGATGGCTTATTGTTTTGTCAGGATTTGGCAAAGGAACTCAATAAAACTCGAGTATGGCTTATGCTCAGTTTGAACTTCCTGGTATGGCTTATACCCGGAAGGTTAGGTCCCTTGCCAGGTTTTGGCAGGATGATTCGAACATCCCTCGAGTATGGTTTATGCTCAAACAAACGCCCAAGCATGGTTTATGCTCAAAAGTGTAATTAGTTTTGTCAGGATTTTACACACCTTTCTGCTCTCTTTTCTTCGCAGGTATGGATTATACTTGCAGCTGGCAGGCCCGGCGTGGCCTTGGATTATCCAGAACACATCTTCCTTCAACCAGCAAGATATGTTCTGGAGGGCAAAATGTTGACCCGCTTTTTAGTCAAAGCAGTCACACATGGAATCTCTTCTCAACAATACGCTCAAGTGTTGGGAATATCGTCAGAAGACATGAAACGATTTGGTTGAAATGGCATCACAGACAAAGAATGGCCCGAAACTCCTACAAGATAACCTTTTCTGGGCCCGAAAACAGCGATTACGGAGCTAATCCTTGCAACTCTTGTTGCTCTCTGAATTAGCTTCAGTTTGAGCTTTGGTCCAGCTCAATCGGACTTACGGTTTGAAAGTTATGCCCGTTTCCGTGAACGCATACAGAACCGGAAACTTGGAATTTGGAAATTGGCTTGACCTCCCGGATCGGATCGGACCCGCTCCGACTCCACACTTCGAAGATGCTCAGACTTGGATTCCAGCTCACCTCGGTTCGGATCGAATCATCCGAACCCGACCCGCCTTACACAATGCACTGAAGTGCTTCCACTCTTCGGATCGAAGACACCAACTCGGTTCGGATCGGAAGTCCGAACCGACCCGCCTTGCACCAGATGTATAGCAACACGTCTCGCCTTCGGTTGGAATGCTCCGGATCGGTTCGGAAGGAAGAGGACCCGAACCGAACCTCTTCGACCTGCTGTTACACCTCAACTTTGACCTGTTCTCAAGGAGTAACTACTTCCTATTAATCTGGATCGGCTTACACCTTTCCTAGCACGATCTGAAGACCACGTTCTCCACAATCTCCGAGATGGCCTCTCCACATGCCACGTGCCCCTCCGATCCGATCCGATTCAGAACTCCCAGCAGCTTCTCTACGCCTATAAATACACCATCATATGGTCATTTCAGGGGGGCTTTTCGGCTCTCACTCACATTGGCTTCCACAATTGCTTCGCAACAGCAAGGAGGCCGACTCTAATCACTTTAACACGAGGTTATCGTGTATAATTCAACCTCTAATCTCCTCTTTCATATTGTAAACACGAGGATTTCGTGTATAAACCGCAATCAAATAGCATTGTAATAGTTTTCTTAGGATTTAAGAAACTATAAGGTGGACGTAGGCTTGGATTGAGCCGAACCACTATAAAAATCTCGTGTGTCTCCTATTATTTTACTGCTTTTTCTGCATTTATTCTCTGTGATTTGCGACTGTAAGGATTTCACATAGTATTTGGGTGTTAGTGCCAATTTTTGGTCTAACAATTGGATTTGTAATAATCAATAAGAATGACACGTTAGAGATAGGATCAGTAGTATCCTAGAACGAGTGTGAAGAGTACATTTTTAAAATGAAAACAATATTGTTTCGAAAATTTAAACTTTATTCAACGTATTTGAATATTTTAATTGTATTGAATTTGGACAATCCAATATATAAAGATTTTGCATATAGGCCTTGCAAACATATATTCGAAGTTTTAATATAATGGATAGATATAGAACCACACTCTAGTCGCCTGGAGATAATTCTGGTAATGCGGCCGCATTATCAGTATTTGTGTTCGAGTTTCGAAAGTGGAATTTCTATATATTTCCAATTGACTGGTGTGAGAACCAAAACTAGATAGGGCTTATTGTTGTGATTTGGCATCAAAAATCTGATTTTTGGACTATGTATCAAAGTTATGAATTTGAAAATCTAATCAACTAATTGATTGATGATTGTGTTGTGTGATTATTTATTTATTTAAACCATTATGTGAATGAACGGTAAATTTAGGCCAAATGGTACCAAATATTGAACTGTATTGAAAATTGTTTGAAATAACTGTGCAGGATTTTTAGTGAGGAGTTCTCACCTTCATTTCTGCTCTGTCAGTCTTTAACTAAAGATTTTGGTACCGTTTGGGTTTGAATTTACCCCAAATTCCAACTTGCCCCAAATTGGACCCGTTTAGTGTTGTTGCGAAGCTCTCGACTCCACGATCGCAACGATATGAAATCGTCAGATTTTGACCTCGTATGTGAAAGATATGATATTACGAACTTTAATTACTTAGTTAAATAATTAATTTATTAAATTACCCATCACCTTCAAAAACCCGTACGTCCACCGTTGTTCCAGTCCATCCATTGACTACTGCCGCCAATCCACGCCACCGGAGGTCAACTTGACAACGTCATCGCCTGCACCCGTCCTCCACACACCTCCACCTGAATCGCCTCCGTCATCTAGAATTTCCGAAAAGCCCCAAATCCAGTTTGTGTCCAAATCCAACCGCCAGAGCCACCGCCGAGATCGCGGACCCACCAGGAAGGACCGCCGCGCCACCACCTTCCACTTCCCTTCGTTGACCTCCGCCAGAAACCGCCTCCAGTGGTCAGAATCTGTCCATCTTCATTCGCTGTTATCCAAAACCTAACGTCGACGATCATCCCGATTTTCCTGCCCCCTCGATCAATTTCAAACAAAACACCCTTAGACAAAGTCATAGAGCTCTCTCTCCTCTACAATTTCTTCAACTAAGCCATCACCTAATTCTTCACGGATAGGCCAGAAAATGGCCAAAACCAAAATTGATTTTCTGTCTTGGGATTGAGATTCCGGCGAATTCGTGCGACGATAGGTTATGGAATTTTTGTGGTAGGTAGAGATCATCGTGATCTACAATACTTAGAAACCGTTTGGGTTAATTGTGTACCGATTGAGAGATATAAATTATTTAAGATCCGGGGTCTTTTTTGCAAAATTACAAGAGAGAGGGAGAGGAAGAGAGCTGCTGTCAATTTTTGAGGAAGAAGAGAAATGAGGGTTTGTGGAGAGGAAAAGATATAATATAGTGGAGTGTTTTATTATTTTATTATTAATTTTCTAGTTTAATTATTAATTCTCTAGTTCACACTCTCTTCATTCGACAGTTATCGACGCCATGGTCACATACGAATTCCTTTGGCAATGAAAATTGACATGCTGCTACGTATTGACAACACGGTTCTAACAAAACTGGTTTCGTCGAATTCCGAGTTCGGCTGCTCAAAAAACCTTGTTTTTGGCCTTATATGGTTGATCGATTCAAAATTAATTTCTCACGGCCATATACTAGACCCAAAAATTATGGAAAAATGATTTCTATCTTTTTTTTGATGGTACGGTCCTAACAAAATTAATTTCGTCGAATTTGGAGACCGTTTGAAAAATAGCCATTTTCCAGTCGATTAAATTCAAACTGAAATTACCAAATGCGTTTACATTTACTACGCTCATATATTAATTCCAAAAATTATGAAAATTAGAATCTAGCAATAATTTGACATTCTGGATCCAACAAAAGTGGTTTTGTCGAAAACAGAGATATGTAAAATGGCTACATATTATATTAATATATATATATATATATATATATAAATTCCATAGCGACTATTCTGAATTTTAAACTGGGCATAACTTTCAGTTCCCGCTATGAAATCTATATTTTTCACATTCGTTAGAAAGATATAATCAGACAGATTCAAATATTTCTTATTTTACTAAAATCCGATTTATTTTGAATCCTGTACATTCATTTGAAGTTTAAAATCGAATTTTCAAACAACCACGCCATTTCAGGCTCGTTTTATAATTAAAATAAATTTATTCGTTCTAACTTCGATTTAAATAAATTTTTAGTTGTTATTATTTAAAATAAATCATTCTAAATATTCAAAATTCATTAAAATTCCTAAAATAAAAAATTTAAATTGATTCTGAAAATCCGGGTTGTTACAATCTCCCCCACTTAAAAATCTTTTCATCCTCGAAAAGGAACAAAGCTGAAAGTTGTTCAATTAAAAAAATCAACTTTTATTCTGTCTTTCATTCTTCAACTTTTTAGTTTCTAAGAATTTTCTAATTTCTCAAAAATTTGGCTAACACCTTAAATTTTTGAAAAATTTCGCCATAACCTCCTTTGTACGGGTTGATATTTAAAACCGCAACTTGTCTCACAGGGCCCTCATCAAGCCAAAAGAAAACGAAAAAGCCAAGCGGCTAGCCCATCGGCTCATGAAATCATCGAACCCCAATAAATACAATAAACATGTACCTATTTGTCGGGCATACAATTTTATTCCTCTTCTTAGCTTCCATGCTATGACCTGTTCATTTTATATGCATGTACATATATGCAATTCCAAACAATTTTCAATTCAGTCCAATATTTGATTCAATTTGGCTTAATGGTTCAAAATTTTAATTAGTCAAACAAAACAATCAACAATCAATTAGTTGATTAACTTTTCAACGACATAACTTTAATACATAGTCAAAATCATATTTTTAGTGTCAAATCACAACAATGAATTCTAACTATGTTTTGGTTATCACACCAGTCAATTGGAAATATATAGATATCCCACTTTGGGAACTCGAACACAAATACTGATGATGGAGCTCCATCATCAGAATTATCTCCGGGCGACTAGAATGTGATTCTATATCTATCCAGTATATTAAAACTTCGAATATACATTAATTACGCATATATTCAAAATATTCATATACTCGATTGTCTAAATTAAAATAAAATAAAATACTCGAATACGTATTTTAAGATAAAATTTTGAAAACTAAATTTGTTTTTATTTTTTTATTTTTATAATACTCTTCTAACTCATTCTAGGATGTTACTGATCATATCTCTAATGAGTTATTCATATTGGATATTATTAATCCAATCTCCGAATTCGTTCGGTTATAATGTGTCTTGTTCTCGAGCTCTGTAAAACCAATGCTCTGATACCAAAATAAAACGACTCAAACTCGCCCTTACGGGAAATCCCGGATTGAATTGAAAACACGACAAATCAGAACACAAACGACAGAACATTTTATTGCTTATTACAACAATTACATCAGAGTACAAGAATATATCAGAGTACGAATAAATATTACACATTGGAAATACAATATCAGAGTTTTAAATTACAAAGCAGCGGAAAAATAATACATAACACAACTGAAAGAACTACACGGATACATAGCTTTCCGAATATAGCTTCAACTTTGAATCCAGGATCCTGGAAAAGAAATATCTGCAAAAGTGAAACTACTAGCTGCTCGTGTGGAAAATAATTGCATTCAGAGTTTAGATTGAAACAATAAACTTCAGGTCAGTCATGAGACTGGTGTGAGAACTAAAATAGTTATTTGCTTGATATTAAAGTTGGGTAAATCACGGGACCACGCCGTATAACACAGAACGGGTTTACTCCACATGAATTTTAGTTTAAAATAAAACAACGCAATGCTTTTTGGAAAAATAAAGCAGATCCCATCACACAATGAACGCAGTCGAGGATAGAGTTTTCCCTTATAATAGCCAAAAATGCTTGATACGTGAAATTTCATCTTTTATTATTACTACATGTGAAGAAATCAACTTCAAATATAAATGTATCAATCATAGGCGACGTAGGTACCATTATAATACGTCGCCATACATATATATTTACATCTAACACCGAATATTGCGTATTGGAAATTGGTGTTTCCATCTATGAACCAAGGCAAGCGATCGCCCTTACTGATTCGAGAAACTATAGCCCGAGCCTCAGGATACAATCGCGACTACACCTGCGGTTAGCGACAGGGACGGTCATCAGTCAATGATTGGCAATACCATAAACTATATGTTAGCCTGCCCTATGGGGCATAAAATAGGTCAGTATATCGACCAGAATATCCCTTAATCCCGCAGTGACCGATATATCCGAGGCGCCTCTCTATCCATCAAGTAATAAGCAACATCCACATGAGTAAACGGTCTGGGCACTATACCATGACATTACTCCTAGCTAGAAACTAACATATGTCCATTTCCCTGAAGTCCTCATCCCGTTTCTGGTTCATACCGGGGTGTGAAGCTCGCGAAGTAACGCTATACACAAAGCTATGCGTAAATAAGTTGTGCTTTGATCATCAACCACAAGGCTCATCTTTTCAACAAAAGCCTCGATCATTTGCATCTTAGCATGCCACATTGTCAGTCCATACAATACCATTGATTTCTGCCAATATATAACCTCTAAGCTCGTACGTCTCAGAGAAGGGTGTTAAGCAAGAGAATAAATTCTCCGCCACCAAATAGACATATATTTAGCAGAGATCAAAGAATACAACATAAAGGAATACAACGTCAGACATACCATCCATTTACAAGTTCGTTCTGGGTCTGCACGAAACCGGAAGCACCTTATTCCTCGTCCCATATGTCCGACACAGGAGAGACGTCCTCGCATATCCGTCAATCTCCAAGTACGTTTGGACGATCACCACTTATTACCTTGTCTTGGGTGTACAGCCCAATCAAGACATCAGTAATCATCCAAACGATGTGAAGACCCCGGTCTTCAACCACCGTCTTCATCATCGACTTTTAATCGTCATAGTAATTATTTAGAATGGGTTAAACCAGGTCTTTCCGAATAATTGGCATATTTTATAATCAAGTGCTATAAAAACACATCATACGCCTCATTCCAATTCAGAATATTCTTTTAATAAAATGTTCACATTATTAGGGAAAGGTTCCCATTAATTTTATTAAATATATATTCTTTTAAATTTATTCTTTAACGTCTTTTGAATATCATTTCAAAAGATTTTATTAACTAGTCAGGATTATCGAACCTTAAGGAAATAATCATTTATTTATATTTATTATCCCGATCCCAACCTATTCATCCCATGGAGCAAAACTAGTAGCACTCCATATCTAACACCCATAGTGTTATCGGTAAATTTAATTACCATTTCACGTTTAAATCTAATTAAAAAATTTAACTATCGCCTGGAGTAAAACTAGTGGTAATCCATTCTCAATCATTTCAAGAATTCGATAAACTAAATTATCTCATTCCCATTTCAATCTAATTAGATATTTATTAAAACTCTAATTTGGTTTTAATATCAAAAGTCATTAATTTATGATTATTCAAATTTAGGAAATTAATCTTTATCTTTAACTCGGTTAAAGAACTAATGTCATTTAAAAACACAGTTCACGATAAACCCAAATCATCTTCCATTAACTATGGAATGTTCATGGAAAACGGATCGATATTTAATCAATATAAATTACCATATTAGATTAATAATATAAATGGAATAGTGGAAAGGCCTTTTAAATTTCATATATAGTAAAGTTCTTCATTCATAGAAGCTTATCTCGATTATTATTAAATCGAATTCCCTTCAATTCCAATTTATTCTATTAGATTGGAAAACTTTACTTTGGAAAAAAATTCCATTTAAATTTTAATAAAAGAATTATAAATTCCAAATTATGTTTTCGCTGTTAATTGGGATTAAAGAACAAATGTCGTTTAAAACATAGTTCACGATAAACCCACAATCAACTTTCACTTCAATTCTAATTAAACATTAATTAATTAGTAAACTTCTCTAAATCTTAATTAAAAGATTTATTCTTTTCACATGGGGTTTAAGAACAGTGTTATTTAAGACACCATTCACGAACAACCCAAAATTCAATTCTTTTATTCAATTCCAATTAGATATTAAATAATTGGAAAACATCACAAAATCTTAATTAAAATATTTGTTCTTTTCTCAACTGGGTTTAAGAACAGTGTTATTGAAGACAGCATTCACGGAAAACCCAAAATCCAGTTTATTTTATTTACTTCCAATTAAATATTAATTAATTGGAAACCTTCATTAAATCTTAATTGAAGATTTATTCTAGTTAATAACTAGTTCATTTCGATAAAAAAATATTTTTATCTTTTTGAATATGGAATTTTTCACCAAAAATATTTCTAGATTATTAATTATGATTTTACATAATTTTTCCATATTTTTAATAATTTTATAAAGGCCCGTACAGTCGGTTTCCAATAACGGCCACCGAACTACATCCATAGCGACCTTTTTCAAATTTGATTTGGACATAATTCCAAATCCAACTATTAGATTTCAAACTTCTTATATTCATTATAAAGCTCTTTTCGATATGAACCCAATGGTTCCAGTTTTAGAAGAATCTGATGGTCAGATCTCCCGTTACATCAATTTGAAGTTAATGGTCGAAATTCGCAAATGGTCGCTGCGCGGCGCGTTCTATTCAGGCCATTAAATATATATAATATATATTATATATTTCATCGATTCCCATTTAAAACGTATTTCATAAATCATTTATATATTTGTTTTAAAACGGTTCCAACTTTATTTTTTCAATTTTAAATCAAAATTGAATATTCTATATCTTTATCATATTAAAATGATAATATTTTTTAAAATATTAAATTTTGAAATCACTTCTTTTCATATTCATTATAAAATGAATAAATCGATCGATAAAAAGGGCGTTTACCAACATAACTATTTTTATTGTTCCAAAAATTTTATTCAACACATGAATATCTTATATGGTTTATACATTCAATAAAATGATATTTTATTGTTCAAACATTTTATTCAATACATAAGTATTTTATATGATTTATACACTCAATAAAAATGATATTTTTATTCAATACATAAATATTTTATATGGTTTATACATTCAATAAAAATGATATTTTTATTGTTCAAACATTTTATTCAATACATATATATTTTATATGGTTTATACATTCAATAAAAATGATATTTTTATTATTCAAACATTTTATTCAATAAATAAATATTTTATTCACTACATTAACATGTTAAAAATAATATTTTTAATGTACAAAAATATAATTCAACAAATGATTATTCTCATTTTCATTAACATGTTAAAGATGACATTTTTTATCTAACAAAAATGTATTTAACATATGCTTCTCTTATTCTTTATATATACAATAAAAATGTGATTTTTATTGTTAAAACATTTTATTTTAAAATATTCTTTATTTCAAAAGATTCTTTATTTTAAAATGTCCTTTATTTTAAAATGTTCAATTATACTAAAATGTCCTTTATTTTAAAATGGTCATTTTATTTAAAAATGTTCTTTTATTTAAAAATTTTCTTTTATTTCTGAATCGGAATGCGACTCAGTCAATTACCATATAATTATTATATGGATTTCATACATCGCATGTATGCAACAATAATGATAAATAATCATCCAATAGTCCAATCACATCCAGAGTGAAATTTACAAGTGTGTGAGCATTAAAATAAATAAATAATTCTCATCACAGACTGTCAATCCATCGATTGACATAAAATTAAATATTGATACTAGTGTATGCCAAATATCATCCCAATACCTGTGTAGCGTTTTTAAACAACAAAAGTTTATTTAAATAAATTATTGCTTTGCAAACCAATTCTAATACGGATTGAATTATTTTTAAACTTAACCAATTTTCACTATTTTAAATTAGAAATAAATATTTATAATTTAACTCCAACTGCCACATTAATATTAACATTATTTTTAATACGTTCAACATTTCAACATCACAAACAATATACAATATAGTCAAATTAAATCGTCCATGGTCTGTGGACGAGGGAGGTGATCTAACAAGCACCGTATACAGTTTATAATGATTAAACTGATAAAAAACTAAACTGGCAGTTCTATATATTTTCCAATTATGAAAATTAATAAATAACTATGCAGAATTTTTAGCGAGGAGTTCTCACCTTCGTTTCTACTCCGCCAGTCTTTAACTGGAGATTTTGGTACCGTTTGGGTTTGAATTTACCCCAAATTCCAGCTTACTCCAACTTGGACCCAGTTAGTGTTGTTGCGAAGCTCTCGACTCCATGATCGCAAAGGATCTGAAATCGCCAGATTTCGACCTCGTATGTGAAAGATATGATATTACGAACTTTAATTACTTAATTAAATAATTAATTAATTTACTAAATTTCCCATCACCTTCAAAAACCCGTCCACCGTTGTTCCAGTCCATCCATTGCCTGCCGCCGTCAATCCACACCACCAGAGGTCAACCTGACATCGCCGTCCCCTGTGCCCGTCCTCCACACGCCTCCACCTGAAGCCGCTCCCCCTGAATCGCCTCCGTCGTCTAGAATTTCTGGAAAGTCCCAAATCCAGTTCGTGCCCAAATCCAACCGCCAGAGCCACCGCCGTGATCACGGACCCCACTAGGGAGGACCGCCGCGCAACCACTTTCCACTTCCCTTCGATGACCTCCGCCTGAAACCGCCTCCAGTGGTCGGAATCCGTCCATCTTCATTTGCTGTTATCCAAAAACTGACATCGACGATCATCCCGATTTTCGCGCCCCCCAATCAATTTTAGACCAAAAACCCTTAGACAAAGTCGTAGAGCTCTCTCTCCTCTACAATTTCTTCAACTGAGCCATCAACTAATTCTTCATGGATAGGCCAGAAAATGGCCAAAACCGAAACTAATTTTCTATCTTTGGATCGAGATTCCGGCGAATTCGTGTGACGTTATGTTGTAGAATTTTTGTGGTGGGTAGAGGTCATCGTGATCTACAATAACTAGGAACCATTTGGGCTAGTTGTATACGGATTGAGAGATATAAATTATTTAAGATCCGGGGTCTTTTTTGCTTTATTTCAGAGAGAGGGAGAGGAAGAGAGCTGCTGTCAATTTTTGAGGAAGAAGAGAAATGAGGTTTTGTGGAAAGGAAAAGATATTATATATTGGAGGGTTTTATTATTTTATTATTAATTTTCTATTTTAATTATTAATTCTCTAGTTCACGCTCTCTTCGTTCGACAGTTATCGATGCCACGGTTACATACGAACTCCGTTGGCGATGAAAATTGACATGCTACTATGTCTTGACTATGAAGTTCTAACAAAATGGGTTTTGTCGAATTCCGAGTCCGTTTGGTAAAAAAAACCTTGTTTTTGGCCTTATATGGCTAATTTATTCAAAATTAATTTCTCACGGCCACATACTAGCTCCAAAAATTAAAGAAAAATTATTTCTAGATTTGTTTTGACGATACGGTCCTAACAAAATTAATTTCGTTGAATTTGGAGATCGTTTGAAAAATGGCCATTTTCCAGTCGATTAAATTCAAACTTAAATTACCAAACGCGTTTATGTTTACTGCGCTCACATATTAATTCCAAAATTATGAAAATGGGAATCTAGCAATAATTTGATATTCCAGATCCAACAAAAGTGGTTTCGTCGAAAACGAAGGTCGTTTGTAAAATGGCTATATATTATATTAATATATATATATAAATTCCATAGCGACTATTCTGAATTTTAAACTGGGCATAACTTTCAATTCCCGCTATGAAATCTGGATCTTTCGCATTCGTTAGAAATATATAATTAGACAGATTCAAATATTTCTTGTTTTACTAAAATCCGATTTATTCTGAATCCAGTATATTCATTTGAAATTTAAATCGAATTTTCAAACTACCCCGCCATTTCAGGCTCGTTTTATAATTAAAATAAAATTATTACTTCTAACTTCGATTTAAATAAATTTTTAGTCGTTATTATTTAAAGTACATTATTTTAAATATTCAAAATTCATTAAAATTCCTAAAATAAAAATTTTAAATTGGTTCTGAAAATCTGGGTTGTTACATTCTGGGTGGTTTTTAAGCTTAAAACAGCTACTACAGCGTTTCAGGCGCGCTATGAAAAGTTCTGGATTGTTCATAATGACTTTAGACTCAAATCAGCTACTACAACGCTTTTGGGCACTACAAAAAGATTCTTCTTGGTTATGTGCTTCATAAATAGAAAAGATAGCGGGTGCTATAAAAAGTTCCGAAAATCAGATTTTAGCCTGTTTTTGTGCAAAATGTTTGACGCTGTTACTCTACAATAAAAATAGATTTTGACTCCATTTTTTTAAAGTAAGAAGCTTTCTTTGTCTACTTAATTATAATCAAAATAAAACCTCAAAATAATCTACCAATTTAATATTTAAAATCAAACATCATGAGGCATTTTTAACATTTCCATTTCGGGCTGATGTTTACCTCACTTTGCAATCAGTTTTCGGGTATGCAAACAGCTGAATTAGAAAAAAAATGCATTACGTGAAAGTTGTAGTCCTTTGAATTTCCTTTCCAGATTGATAGAGAATTTGAAACGTGATTAAGAATTGCAAAAGTTATGCCCAAAATACCGAACCTTGTTTTCAGGGGTTCCAGTCCAATTGTTCATTCATAAATATTTCAACTTTTCTTCAAAATATGAAATGAATACACGAACTTAAATAATTTGTCTCACCTTAGACTTGAAAATTGGACTTGTATTCCTTCTCTTGTCTTCTCCTAAACCTCTCTTCTTTTTCTTATCTTAATTTTCGTTTGTGAATGCATGAAAAAGAATGAACCTTTCCACCCTTTATATAGTAGTTTTCAAGGCTAGTTTGGTAATTTGGTTTTGGGACACTTGTCCTCCTTATCTTTATGCATGCTTTAGGATGAAGACACATGCCTACTTAGATGTCTTTAGATGTTACTACACACAGACACATAATGTGTGTATGTGTCTTAACCTTATTTACTTACAAGACATGTGTTCCTTTCATTTGATGTTACGTGTCCCTATCATTTTAAGCCATTAATCATATTCTAGAACACGGACACGTATACCATTTGTATGTTACTTCAATGATATGTACATACACATATATGTGTTCTAATGTTACTACATGCACATGATATTCCAAAAACTTTTAATTAGCAAAACCTCATTTATCGATTAAACTATTTTCGGTCACATTATTGATTTTCCTTCGAACTACTTATCTTTATAAACAAAAACTCAACAACATGTTTTCTTCTCTTTAATTATTATTTATAAAGGGATTTAATCAAGGCTATAAAGTATTTTTATAATATTAAATCAAACATTTAAATATTTAAATAATCTTAATATTTAAATATTTACTGCCTGAAATTGCAGGTTGTTACAATAACGGGCCGAATTTCAGCCCGTTATAGACCTGAATGAATATTTGAACTGGGCGGGTTTTTTGTTCAGCGGGAAATTCGAATTCGCAATGTTTCAGAAGCATGGCAATTGCGAAAGGGTGCGACGCTGCAGAACATTACAAAATGGCACTGCAATTCAAACTAAAAGGATGTGACGTTTCTAAACTGAAATCATATGACCGTTACAAAGGTCGCGGCTGTTCATGGATGGACACTTTCATTCGGTGGCTATAAATAGACATGCCCAGAAGCGTTTCAACAGAAAAATTACCTTCTTCTTCCTCTCGAGATTTTACGCGCTGCAATTTCCAACACCGCATAAGTGTTGCAAATTTCTTAATTTGCAATGCCTACATAGTGTTGTAGAATCGTTCTTCTTCTCTTCTTCATTGTATATTCAATTGCATCATCAAAAATATAAAATCAAAATGTTCTTAATCGGATCAAAGACGTACAAACTTTGAATCCGATTACGTTGTTCGAAGGCTTTATTGAATCCGGAAAGTCGATGGTTTGATAACCCATTTGTACCTGGCGGGTTGAACTATTGTCTGAAAGAATCTATTCCATAGATCCTTAAAGTACGAAGTATGACATTCATCATCATCCAATAGACTCAAACCGTAAAATCCCCAATAAATTTTCCAGACAATAGTTCAATCATGGAAGGTTTGAGCGCATTGCAAGTGATGAATCAGCATTTTACTAAATTGGAGCGTTTTGATGGTGAAAACTTCACTTATTGGCATGAGACTATGAAGTTCTTCCTGATCACTGTGAAATTGTTCTACATCTTGGAAGACGGATTGGAAGTTATACCGGAGGAAACCGTCGACGAGGATGTCGTTCTGAAGGCAAAACGTGCAAAGCGCAAAGAGTACGAATTTCAATGTAGAGGGCACATTCTGAATGCATTGTTTACTTCAGTCTACAATGCTCACAGGACCTTGGAAACTGCAAAGGACCTCTGGGCTGCTTTAGAGAGAAAGTATTGCATATCTGAGGAAAGTAATAAAAATTTTCTTATTTGTAAGTTTATGGATTTCAAAATGGTCACCAACAAGTCCATAGTTGGACAAGTAAGTGAAATACTATTGTTGGTGAATCAACTTAAAGATGCCGGTATTAATCTCTCTGAATCTTTTGTTGCTGGCGTTATTATTTCAAGACTCCAAAATTCTTGTAATGATTATAAGAAAAAATTGAAACATGCGGAAACATATTATAATTTAGACAGTTTACAACGTCATCTTCGTATTGAAGAGGATTCTCCTAAATGCAAACTAGATGATAATCCACAAACTGAGTCTTAGTCTAAGGCAAATAATGTTGAAATTACTGATAAATTGAAGCCTAAGAATGAGACACTGTTTAAGAAGAATAATGATTCCAAGAACAAAAAGAAGGGTGCCTGTTACTATTGTAACAAACCCGACCACTATGCCTGAGACTGTCGTCTTTGGAAGAAACAACCAAAAGAGAATGTGGTCGAAGAAAATATTGTGGTTGTTGTACAAGAGGCGAACTTCGTTAGTGGCATTGATAATGATTCGATACCGGAGAAACTACTCATGTTTGCAAAGACCGTAATATGTTCAAGACTTACGAAGAGAATAATGGAGAATCCAGCGAAGTTATTAGCGCAAAAAAAGTTGCAAGCGAAGTTCTGGAAAAAGGCACAATCGAACTTACATTCATCTCTGGGAAAGTTCTTACATTAGTCAATGTACCGATATGTGTAAGAATTTTGTTTTTGGATACCTTCTTAACAAAGGAGGATTCAAGATGGTGTATGAGTCTTCTAAGTTAGTGTTGTCCAAGAACAACAAATTTGTTGGATAGGAATATTCTTGTAATGGCATGATTAAGTTGAATCTAGTAAAGAAATATTCTGCTTATATTGTTGATTCTATTAATTTACAGCATGGTAGATTAGGACATGTTAACTATAAATCTCTTATAAATATGCATAAATTAGGATTAATTTCTGATTGTGATTTTGATTCAATCTCTAAATGTGAAATTTGTGTTCAAGCAAAAATACACCGAAAATCCTTTAAATCTATTGAAAGGAAAACTGGTTTGCTTGATTTGGTATATAGTGACATGGGTGACTTAAAAAGTCATATCACCTATGGTGGTAACCAAGACTATATAACATTTATGGATGATTATATTAGATATGCTTATGTATATCTACTAAAAGTGAAAGATGAGGCTTTTGATAAATTCGAAGTTTACAAAGTAGAAGTTGAAACCCAATTAGCAATTAAAATTAAAGTGTTACATTCAGATTGTGGTGGTGAATATTTTTCAAATTAATTTACTTGTTTTGCAAACAACATGATATATTTCACTAGTGTACCACCCCGTATACACCACAACAAAATGGTGTTGCTGAAAGGAAAAATAGAACTTTAGTAGAAATGGTTAACGCCATGCTGATAAATTCAAATTTACCTAATAACCTATGGGGTGATGCTATGTTATCTGCATGTTACATTTTAAATAGAGTACCGCTTAAAAAGAATAACATTTCCTCTTATGAATTATCGTTTAATAGAAAACCTAATCTTACTAGACATAAAGTTTGGGGTTTCTTAGCATATGTAAGAAAACCCGACCCCAAATGACCAAAGTTAGATAATAGGACATTGAAGTGTGTTTTCATAGGATATTCTCATAATAGTATAACTTATAGGTTCCTTATTATTGACACCTTAGAAGTTATAGAATTTGTAGATGTAATTCTTTAAATATCAAACTGTTGAGAATCCATTGACATCATCTAGTCCAGAACCAACTGTGACTAATGATAACAATGATGATGAATATGCTCCTGCTCAAAACAGAAAGGAAGTGTCAGTACTAGATAATAGTACTGAACACAGAAGAAGAGATATACATGGAACATCCTGAAGGTTTCATAACCCCAGGCCAAGATTTTTTTTAAAAAAAAATTAGTCAAATCTCTTTATGGCCTAAAGCCAGCTCCCATGCAATGGCACGAGAAGTTTGATAAAATTGCATTGTCATTTGGATTCATTGTTAATGATGCAGATAAATGTCATTATAGCAAATCAGATAACAATGGTTATGTTATAATATGTTTATACGTAGATGACATGCTGATATTTGGCTCCAATATATCGTGTGTGAATGAAACTAAGAAGTTTCTATCTACTAAATTTGATATGAAAGATCTAGAAGAGGCTAATGTAATTTTAAGAATTAAATCGTTAGGAAAGCGAGGGAGTTATTACTAACTCAGTCTCATTATATTGAGAAGTTCCTAAAGAAATATCGTCATTATGATGAAAAACCAACACAAACTCCATTAGAATCAAGTATCAAATTAGAAAAGAACACTAGATGTACCATTTCTCAACTTGAGTATTCTAGTGTTATTGGGAGTCTTATGTATGTTATGCATTGCACTAGACCCGACATCACACATGCTATAAGTGTATTGTGTAGATTTACGAGTAATCTAGGTTCTAAACACTGGAAAGCCATTTCCAGAGTTTTAGCTTATTTGAAAGGAACCATCAACTATGGTTTATTTTATAAAGGATATCCTGCTGTAATAGAAGGAAATAGTGATACAACCTGGAACAATGTAGAATCCAAATCTACGGCGGGATGGATATTTACATTAGGAGGAGCTACTGTGTCTTGGGCTTCCAAGAAGAAGGCCTATATATCTGATTCAACTATGTTGTCATAATTAATTGCATTAGTAGATGCATGTAAGGAAGCAGAATGGCTTAGGAACTTATTAATGGAAATCCCATTTTGGAAGAAGCCATCTCCAGCAGTCTTGATTAACCGTGACAATCAAGCAACAATATATAATGTCTCTAATGAGACATATTCTAGACATGTGAGTCTAAGACATCATATGGTAAGACAGTTACTCAAAAGTGGAGTTATAACCGTTGACTATGTAGAAACAAAGAAAAACATGGCTGACCCACTTACAAAAGGTCTTACAAAGGCTATGGTTTCTATAAAGTCAAAAGAAATGGGACCAAGGTCTATTAATGAAGATTGATCATCCTTAACAGAAACCCAACTTGTGTCTTGAAAAAGATAGACAAAGTTCAATGGGTACCAACAAGTTAAGAGTATGATTATGGAACACTAAATCAATAATGCAATAATATTTAATGTTGAATTCTACAAGAACAAAGGATGGATAAATATCCTTAAAGAGTCTAGAAACCTTAAAAGGTGTATCACAGAAACACCTTAAGAGACTTACCTATATGAATATGGAAATCAGGTCGTTTTCTAGGAAAGTAAGACCGCTTTCTAAAGTAGACTCAAGAACTAGAATTAAAGCACATGGATATTAATGTGTTGAGCAATATAGAACACTCTAACTGAGGTAATCAACATGTGTGATTGTTCTGGTTTTATCGTTAAGGGGTACTGGGTTCAAGATTCGTTCACCATAGAAACTCGATAGAACTTTGAATGGTTTACACAAAGTAAAGGTTCAAATCCAAAAGATACCTTTTATTTATGTGTTGTTTCCACGATGATGCAAACCTTGATCTTAGAACTAGATAGGCTTGATCCCAATTGGGTATGTAGGAAGTCACACTAGTGATTCAAGTGTCCAATTTACTTTATTTATTTCTTTATTTATGAAAATTGGAGGAGATTGTTGTAAATTTTCAAAACACATTTTGGGGCTTGGGCTTGTTTTTGAAGAGGGAAGGAAGAAAGAAAGGAAGAAGAGGTATGGGGATTAGCCCCACGTTGTGAAAGTGCCAAGAGTTTTCCACTACTTAAGTAGCCTTCCCATGAAGGTTTTGGGGCCTTGGGGAACCCAAATGTTTACTTTGTTGTGAGGAGGGGGGCCATGCGTCACTATAACACACATGAGCGTGCCGCTGCCGCCGTCCGTCCGACCAACCTAACTGAACCGGGCCGGGTACGGGTGTGGGTTGCGGGTCTCGGGTCCGATAACTATATTTTTAGACATAATTTATATATTGTAACAGGCCGAATTTCATCCCATTTCAGACCCGAATGAATATTTGAACTGGGCGGGTTTTTGTGCAGCGGGAAATATGAATTCGCAACTTTTCATAAGCATGGCAAATGCGAAAGGGCGTGACACTTCAGAACATTACAAAATAGCGCTGCAATTCAAACTGAAAGGTTGCGACGTTTCCAAACTGAAATGGATATGACCGTTACAAAGGTCGCGCATGTTCATGGATGGACACTTCCATTCGCCGGCTATAAATAGTCACGCCTAGAAGCGTTTCAAAAAAAATCTTCTTCTTCCTCTCTAGATTTTGCATGTTGCAATTTCCAACACCGCAGAAGTGTTGCAAATTTCTTAATTTGCAACGCCTACATAGTGTTGCAGAATCGTTCTTCTTTTCTTCTTCATTGTATCTTCAATAGCATCATCAGAAATGTAAAATCCGAGTGCTCATGTTTAGATCAAAGCCGTACAAACTTTGAATCTGATTTCGCTATTACGAGGCTTTATTGAGTCCTGAAAGTTAATGGTTCGATAACCCGTTTGTACCCGGTGGGTTGAACTATTATTTGAACGAATATATTCCATAAATCCTTAAAGTCTGAAGTACGACATTCATCACCATCATCCAATAGTCTCAAATTGCAAAATCCCCAACAGAAAGAAGAGACATAAAATTGCAAGTGAATAAATACTGATGCCATATTCCAATGTATATACTAACAAGCTGAAAATAAATGGATATGTAGTTAAACAGTAAACTGCACAAATCAAAGCTGATGGTAATGGTCACATGATTAACGTATTAATCTTGTGTATATATATATGAGGCAGATTCAATGACACTCCAAAAATGGAGCACCCATTTAGCCTACCATTTTTCCATCACACATGTTCTCTCTATTAGCTTCCACTAACTCTCTCACCTCCCACTAACTTTAATTAATATAAATAAGAGGTGGAAAATAGGAGGGCCAAAGGGATGCTCTATTTTTGAGGTGTCATTGAACGCTTGCCACAAACACACACGCGCGCGCGCACACACACACACACACACACACACACACATATATATATATATATATATACACATAGCTTTGTATGTCTCAAGTGCTATACAAAGCTATACTTAACAGGCTGACTACAAAAGAAAGACTACATAGTTAGGGAATCATAGAAGAAGACACATGCTTTCTTTGTAAGAGAGAAAGGGAAACCCTAAACCACTTATTCTTTGAATGTCAGTACAGCAGAAGATTATGGGCCATTCAAAAACTAAAATGCTTCAACAGTGATCAAATTGGAAGCTTAGAGGAAGAAATTAACTACCTGAACGATGGAGGTAACATGTCGCAATTGATGTAGAGGTTGGCAAGGTTGGCCTCGCAACCACAGTGTGGCAGACATGGCGAGAACGCAACACCCGTGCTTTCAAGAAAAAAGAGAAAGATGTTTTAGCAAACGAAGCGGCGATCAAAAGAGAAATCGCAATTATTATCGACATAATTAAACCGACGTTCATTACCACTGCAACGGCACGAGAATTATTGCAATTAGAGAAGTGGAACTGGAGGGCAGTGACTGGAGGAAGGCGACGAGAGAATCTACGGCCGCCATGAGGAATTCGACGTAACCCTAATTGGAACAATTGGGAGCTTTTGGGTTTTTTTCTTCTTTTCAGAGAATGAGGAACGAACGAAAAGCTGTCATTTGTTTGTATTATGTTTTCTGTCTGTACCCGATGCGGATCGGGCTGTAACATTTGTGCCCGGCTGGCTTTATAAGCTGAAATAAAAATTTACCCAATTTCAAATATATATATATATATAAGTGTTTGTGTAATTTATACTTACGAATTCGCTACTGTCATGTTTGATTGCTAAAATATTAAAGTATAAGCTCAGTAGAAGCTCAAATTTTGTGCTCAGTACTCGATATGTTTAATAGAGTTACTACTGTAGTTGAGCTATAATATTTTTGTACAAATGAAATAAACAAATCCTTATAGAACTAATTTCTACTAACTTTGACCAGAACATGTATCATTAGCTTATAACATAAGATGACCTGTTATATCAACCAAGTCAGTTAGAAAAATCCAAACGTGAAACTCGCACATAAATACATGATGAAAAAAGATAGATAGTTTGCTATGCGAGTTAATACACACGAAAAATTTAGTGATCTTAACATAGCTAATAACTTGAAAATCAATCCCCTTCCTCTAAATTACCCATTCGAAAATACGGTGATTAGGAATGTTCTCTAAAAGGTAAAATATTATTTTTCATTCTTCAAGAGAGCTGGATTTACCGTTTTTCAAAACTTCTCTTCCTTCATGTCCATTTTAAGTAGATCAAAAGCCAATGACTTCCTTTTGGGGTTCATCTTCCAGTAAATAGCTCCATTTAAAGAAAACTGGGTTTTCAAGGTCCACCTTATAAGGAATTTCTCGTATGATTTTCCTCTTGCCTTCGAAAAGGACACCGATTTCAAGGTCTCTTAATGGTAGGAAGACGCCTTGTTGTGAGAATAGATTTGAATGAATCTGCATAATCTGGCAGATGAATCTACACGACAAAATTACCATATACCAGAGAAATAATTGATTTTAATAATGGCCGAGTCCATGTAGACACGTTGGTTTGCATCATTGGATCATCTCATAAATTTCATTTCTCCGTATAAAATCAAAAAAATCAAACCATCGAGACTTTATTACTTTTTTTTCTATGTTTGGTTTTGTGTTCAAATATTGGTCCCGATTAACAATTGGCATAAAATTATCTCGTACCTTACAAAGTCAAACAAATATGAGTCGCAAGAAAACAAATATCTACACAAGTTGACTTTAAGGTCAGTGAAAGTTGACCCGAGAGCTGCATATACACCGATCAGATTTATTATACCTAAGAACATAATTGAATAAAGAGTGCCTAGTTCCATCATGCCAATTGGATCTCTCCAAAATACGCTTTTATGCTTTCATCCAATTCAAACACTTCCATGGCAAACTTATCTACTAGTATCCACTCTAGCTTTTTCTATACTCAAACCTCAATTATGTGGAAACAATCGTCAAGGGATAGATATATTCTGTGATATATCCATAGCATTATATATAGCGTACACCTTTTCCTACAATGTTCATTACCTAATTATCTAACCAAGCTATGTGTTACTTATGTGTTTCCCTGGCCTGAGCTCTAGCATATGAGAAACGCTATGAATTGCCATGAGGGATAACAACCATCAATGGCCCATCGTTTTTGTTTGGATGGCTACTGATGACTAGCCATTCTATTAATTATCTAAATAATTAATTAATTTAGTTTCCAAAAGTTTTGAAAAATCTTTAAAATACTAATTTAATTCCTAAAAAAAATAAACAAGTTACTTCTACATAACCATTGTATTTAGTGTTAGTATAATAAAGTTGTAAATGCAGTATTGTGTAGGGTCTTTTCTGTAATTTGTATTTTCTTGTATTCGGTTGTGATATAGAGCTTTATAAGACAGCTGAAAACATTAACGAATAATAAAGTTTTTCTTTCGTTTACATCTTGTTTCCTCTTTAATGGCGATTTATATATGAAACCTCCACTTAGTTATACATAAGCTAAACCTGGTCAAGTTTATAAGTTAAGAAAGTCAGTCTATGAACTTAAACAAGCTGCTAGACAGTGGAATAAAGAACATAAAATTTTTCTTTTCAGTCTTGGATTTATTCAATCTAAACAAGACTGTTCTCTATTCACCAGATTTGAAAATAATGATTTCACTGTTATTGTTTGTTATGTCGATGACTTACTGGTTACTGGATCAAATATGCAAGTTATATCTAAATTAATAAAAGCTTTGCATCAAGCTTTCACAATTAAAATTTTGGAGATCTTACTTTTTTTCTTGGAATTGAAGTTACAAGAAATAAGAAGGAATTCTATTGAATCAAAGAAAACACATATTGGTTATTGTAACACCCCGTGTATTCTATAACCGTGAAATTCATAAATTAAAGTATAATTAATTTCAAATCAAAGAATTAAGGGAAACGGGATACGCCATTACGTTCGTCTCGGAACAATACGCGAAATAGAGTCCGAGTTTTCGAAAATTGGAGTCCGTATGACCAAGATATGGCCTCCGGAAGTTTCAGAATTAGGTTTAAAATTCGAACAGATGAAAACAGCTCAGAAAAACTAATTCAAAATTCAAAATCGGGCCCAATTGGCCAAGGCGGGAAAATTCCCGCCCAAAGCACCCAGGTCGACTTGGCAGTCGACCTGGGGCTAGCCAGGTCGACTGGGCAGTCGACCTGGGTAACCCGTGTCGACTGCCAAGTCGACACGGTGTCGACTGGGGTGTCGACCTGGCCCCTGAGCCAGGTCGAACCCAGCCCACCCTGGCTGGCCAGGTCTGTGTTTGGTCGATTTTCTGGGCCTTGCCTTGTCACTAGGGCTAGGTGTCAGGTCCTGGTTGGTCTCTCCTTCAAACGAACAGCTATTATTGAACCAAGCTTCATCGACGGTCTAAGTCAACTCACAAACTCTATAAAAAGGACCTAAGGCTAACCCTAATTCACATAAACTAAAATGGAGATGAGACCGTCATGTTGCTGAGGAGAGACTGAAGATAGACGTCAGAAATAGAGAGACAACTAGGAGATAATTCAAAGCTTAAAGCAACATCAAATCAATCAAAGCAACGCCTACAACAAAAAAAATAGCGTCTCCAAATTCAGAATTCAGAATTCAGATTTCTGAATTGAAGATTCGCCATACGCTGTAAGTAGAGTGCTATTCCGGTATGAATTAAATAATTGTGTTGATTTGTGTAATGTAAGAAATGGAATTGTGGCGATAATAATCTATATTTGCATGTTGCTTTGATGCAAAACGATTTGGGAATATTATGGTATACGATTGGATATTTGCAAGTACGCAATTTGCGTTGGAAACGAAATGGAATTGTGGCGATAATGACTTATATTTGTATGTTATTTTGATTCTAAACGATTTGGCAATGCTATGGTTTGATTCATACAAGTATGTGGCTTATGTTGACAACCACATGTTGTGGAATTTTGATTGGGACTTATGCAAGCATTTGATTCATATTGAAAACTACATGTTTGTGGTAGTTATTTACAACACCCATTTGGTAAA
The DNA here is from genome assembly GCA_030737875.1 of Allium sativum. NCBI lineage: Eukaryota > Viridiplantae > Streptophyta > Magnoliopsida > Asparagales > Amaryllidaceae > Allium > Allium sativum. Next base: position 417,287,181 of record CM060910.1, on the reverse strand, counting down.
TGCTAGTATAAGATTCATGTTGAACAACAACAATATGTTGTAATAGTTTATTTTGAAATTCATGCAAGTCTATGGTCTATTGTTATGACAACATGATGTAAAATTCTATGGTCATCTTTAGTGTAATTTGATTCACCTAAGTATTATGATTCATATGAAGGTTATGTTGAAATTGGCATCATAGTTCAAGTATAAAAATCATGATTTTGTGATAGTGACAAAAGCAAGCGTCGTTGTAAGCTTGTATTAATTTTATGAACATGTCTAAGCTATGTTTGTTATTATGCCTAGTTAAGAACATGTTTTCTAAGCTTATGTTGTTATCTTAATCATATGATAATATATTTTTGGCACATAAGTTACATTAGAAATTTTACACTAGAATTGCATCCCCTTACAAGTTACATAGATTGGACAAAAACCCATGATTATATGAATAATAGGATTCATAATCAATTATGTTTATGCCATGACCATATAAGGACTCATGTTCAATTATGATTATGCCATAATTATATGATTAGAGTGGTTCATGTTTAAGTACTATTTATGCCATGACTACATGTTTCGTTTACACCATGATTATGTGAATAGAATGATTCATGTTTAAGTATTGCTTATATTATATGTTGTTACAATTGCAAGTTCACATATGCCTATCTTATGATAATTAGATCGTATGTTGCAAGTTCATGCGTTCACACTCCCCTTTTTATGTCACCTTATAAACACCATGTTATAGCCTCCCCTTTCATATGGCTAAATTGGTTTTAAGTATTAAACCCAACACACCTTACATGGGAACGAACGAATAAAATGGGGGAAATGACGTTTGGGTTAAAAATATTGAACATATGTGTTGGCTTGTTTGACGCACGCCAATAACTTTGAAAAACAATTAAGTGGCATAAATAAATCTTAACCAATAAAGATGAATTTGAATAATGGGACGCAAATATTTACATATAAAAAGAAGAAAGACAAAATATGGAAATGTAGAAAATACGATGTGTTTAACCCGAGGTTGGATTGAGTTGTGATGTAAACCTGCCCGGAACCGCCGGGCTGTCCAGTAGTCACAACAATACCTATCCAATGTGGGTGGTTAAACATGGAGCCCAATAAGGACCCGAGGTTAGACTGAGTTGTGGCGTAAGATTGCCCGGACCCAACCGGCAACAGGCATCCACAACAATACCTGTCTAATGTGAGAGGTCAACGCTTTAATAAGATAATTAAGGCTGAGTCAGGATTGATAGGATTAAGTAAATTATATTAATACTTAATCAAGATGGAACATGCTAAACTAAATAGACTGATTGGGGGTTAGGTTTATAACTCACTTAACCAACTTAGCATGTTGGCTAGAAATAGAAAAACCTAGTAGCGGGGGACCCTTTTCAGCAGTAACCCTATAAGGTATCATGATACCCTGAAACTAGGCAGGGTGTGGCACGATTACTGGGTTGGCTGTAAGAGGTCAAATCGACGACGGTGGTGCAGCAGTGTAGGTTCTAACGGGGTGCGGGCGTGCACACACTCCGGCGCAGAAAAATAAGGCACTGGGCACCAGTAGCATACCTGTGCATTCTAGGATTGTGTCGGGCCGCCACCATGGGACTTGATACACCCCATGGTGGGACCAGCATAGGTAACTACAACATCGGGGGCCGTAAGACACATGTAACTATGCGAGTAGGAGCCGATCATCATAAAATGGATCACTTCACCCTGATTATGGGGTGCCTGTTGGGAACTAGTTTATATGGGTACAGAGATTAGTATGGGGTACGATAGTATATTCGACCCTAGACAACTTAACTAAGTTTATGGTGCTTTCCCATTTCTAGTTTATACTTATCATACCCAATTCTTTATTCATAGACTGAATAGTCCTAGACTTACTCAGGCTTTATGCCTGACTCTACTTTTCTTTCGTCTTCTTTTCTTCCGTTTCCTCCCCCCAGGTCCACAGGGAGGGAATACCGCAGCTTGACCAGCCTTCATATCCAGCTTGAAGAGAAAGAATGTATTGCTTGGATCTTTTCGTTTTGGACTATGGCTTTGGACAGCAATTATGGGACTTTTGCAGTTTATTTATGTTTTCTTTATGCTTCTTTAAATAATGTAATCAAGACAGTTATGAAGATGTTATGTTTTTGGAAGTATTGTAAAACAAATTATGGCATGGATTGTGTAACACATATTTTAATGAAATAAAAGTTGTTGTTTTCCGCTGTTCAAAAATATGTGTTCTTATATCTGTCTTGTATATCTGTGACTTATACTTATAAACCTCCACCAAAATTAGGGCATTCCCTTTTGAGAGTGACCCTAACGGAGGTGGGGTGTTTCACTTGGTATCAGAGCATAGGTTTACCAGATAAGATAAAAAGTTTTGAAAATTTATTTTCAAAAAAGAAATTTAAAGAAGCATTTTTAAAAGAAAAATATTATTTTATTTTTTTTTTAAAAAAAAGGCAAAGTCCCCCCAAAGCCATAGGTACTATCTCTTATCCTTCGTTTTGAATCTATCCTTTTTGTTTCAGCATGTCCGAAGAACTTAAATTGCCAGAGGGTGTACCAATACCTGGTTGGTTTAGGCTGTTCTTAGAAGCAAGGGCCACTCAGCCAGGTCCTACCGTTCCTCCTCCCCCAGCTGAAGGAAATCATCCAGCTGCAGCAACACCTCTTCCTCCACCTCCTCCACGGGGGAACACGTTTGCTAAGATATGTAAAGATTTTAAAACTATGGGAGGAAAGGATTTCCATGGAACTGAGTCCTTCGTGGCAGCTAGAAATTGGCTGAAAGAAACCGAGGACTTATTCATCATCTTTGAGGTAGAAGATAGGCAGAAAGTACAACTGGCAGTATGGTTGCTAAAAGGTGAGGCTTCCTACTGGTGGGAAGTCACTAATGCAGAAAGACCAGTGGAAACATGGGAGGACTTTAGGGCAAGGTTTGAGGCTAAATTTCTCTCAGATGCGGAAAGGAGTTTGCAGTTGGAAAAATTCTTATTTCTTAAGCAAGGGAACAAGACAGTCAAAGAGTATGTTAATCAGTTCGATGAGCTGGCTAGGTTTGGGCTCGACCTAGTCAACACCCCGCACAAGAAGGCTCTCCGTTTTGTCAAAGGGTTGAATGAGCCATTACACAGTTTGGCCATGACCCATATACCCATGGGAGCTACATATGAAAGGTTGGTACAGATGGCGTTGCTGAACGAAGAGGATAAGGGCAAGAAGGAGACAAAGGCAGAAAGCTCTCAAGGGAAGAAAGAGGGTTTGTAGCCTAAGAAGACAGACTTTAAGAAGGGCGGGAAAGGCAACAAAGAGAAGAGGAAGTGTAATTTCTGTGGCAAAGTGGGGCACTTAGTGAAAGATTGCCATAAAAAGAAGGCCAAGGAGAATGGTGGGTGCTTTTCTTGCGGTGAGACAGGCCACAGGGCTAAGGACTGCCCAAAGAAACGAGGACAGGGGCAGAGGGCTGGATCCACCTCAGGGGCACAAGTTCATGTGCTAGAAGCGCCACCTCTGCAACAGCGAGGTATAAATACTTCTGTGGAAAGTGTAGTTTATCTTTATGATCACCCCGTTCGCACTTTATTTGATTCTGGCGCATCACACTCCTTTATCTCGTCTGCTTTAGTAGAATCTCTGTACCTAAAAATTAGTATGGTAGAGGACCCCTTAATTGTTTCAAACCCAATTGGGGGCCCAGCTCATTTGTCTATGATCTGTTTGGGATTGAAAATTTCTATTCTAAGCGTAGAATTTAAATGTAGTGCCTTTGTTTTGGGCTTTTCGGGATATGGTTTGATTTTGGGCATGGATTGGCTATCCAGTAATGGGGCCATCCTTGATTGTGAGAAAAGGGTTGTTAGGCTCCTAACCCAGCTCGGTAATACTTTGGAAATTTCTTGTAATCCCTCGTATGCGGTTATGCTTAGTTACCTTGAATCGCTAGATGCCTCTGTTGAAAATTTGCAATCAGTTAGAGTGGTCCGGGAATATCCGGATGTCTTCGAAGAGGTGAAGGGCTTGCCTCCGAAGCGGGAGATAGTCTTCCGCATATACCTTGTAGATAATGCAAAGCCCGTTGCGTTGCCCGTTAGACACATGGCTCCACGGGAAAGGAAAGAGCTCAATAAACAGATTAAAGAGCTTTTAGAAAAGGGGTTCATTAGGAGGAGCATTTCAGAATGGGGCGCTCCAGTGGTATTCGCTACAAAGGCGGATGGTTCACTCCGTCTATGTGTTGACTATAGGGAGCTCAACAAGCTAACGAAAAAGAATAGGCACCCTCTCCCCAGAATTGACGATTTGTTTGATCAGCTTGTAGGAGCGTCTGTTTTCTCCCAACTCGATTTAGCGACCGGTTTTCATCAGTTAAGGGTGGCTGAAGATAGTATCGATAAAACGGCATTCAGAACCCCAGACGGCTTCTTTGAATGGCTTGTCATGCCTTTCGGCTTGACAAATGCACCTGCTTACTTCGTGGACCTGATGAGTAGGGTATTCAGAGATTTCCTTAATAAGTTCGTAGTGGTCTTCGTAGACGATATCCTTATCTTCTCAAAGAGTGAAGAGGAACATGCTCAGCACTTAAGGGCAATCATGGAAACTCTGCGAGTCCATCAGCTAAAAGCCAAATTCTCCAAATGCCACTTTTGGAGAGAAGAAGTGAGGTTCCTTGGGCACATAGTATCCAAACAAGGGTTAGCAGTGGACCCTGCTAAGGTAATGGCGGTACAGGATTGGAAGACACCAAGGAATGCAACTGAGGTCCGAAGTTTTCTAGGACTAGCAGGTTTCTATCGAAAGTTCATAAAGGATTTTTCGAAAATCTCAGCTTCGCTCATGAAATTGACCAAGAAGAATCTAGCATTCAATTGGGACTTGGATTGCGAGTTTGCTTTCCAGCGACTAAAAAGGGCTCTTACAACAGCCCTAGTTTTGACGTTGCCAGATGGAAGCAAGATGTTCACTGTTTATACAGATGCATGTGGGACAGGGCTAGGCGGTGTCTTAATGCAAGAAGGAAGGGTAGTAGCTTATGGCGGGAGGCAGTTGAAAGTGCACGAAAAGAACTACCCGACCCACGATCTTGAGTTAGCTGCCATCGTCTTTGCACTCAAGTCTTGGCGACACTATCTCCTAGGTGAGAAGTTCGAACTTTACACTGACCATAAATCGTTGAAATATCTCTTCTCGCAGAAAGATCTTAACTTGAGGCAACAGAGATGGATGGAGTTTCTTGCCTCGTACGATTTCGAGATCTCCTACACTCCGGGCAAAGGCAACGTAGTGGCAGACGCGTTGAGCCGAAAGAAATTGACCCTAAGCCCGCTGTTTGTTGAAAGACAAAGCCTAGAGTTTATAGCCAGCTTCGACTTTAGGCCTTCCTCCGATTTTGTACCAGTCTTGCTAGCATCTCTCGAAGTGCGCCCGACTTTAGTGGACTCAATAGGGACAGCACAACGCGAAGACCCTCAGCTTGTGGAAACGATTGATAGGCTAATTAGGGGTGAGACTTCAAGTCACCTCAACAGATACTCCATCGACGATAAGGGTTGGCTAAGGCGAGACGGAAGACTATGCGTCCCACAGACAAGGGATTTAGTAAAGAGGGTTCTCGAGGAAGCACATCACTCCAAGATGACGATACACCCAGGCGGAGATAAAATGTACAAGGACATAAAAAGAACTTTCTTCTGGAACGGCATGAAAAAGGACGTGGCAGAATTCGTTTCTAAGTGTATGGTGTGCCAACAGGTTAAGGCGGAACAGAAAAAGCCTGGCGGTCTGCTACATCCTCTAGAGGTCCCGTAGTGGAAGTGGGATAGCATCTCAATGGACTTCATCGAAGGGCTGCCTAGGTCTAGGAGAGGCAACACTAGCATTTGGGTAATAGTGGATAGGCTTACTAAAAGCGCCCACTCTTTACCTGTCAAAAGTAAAAGAACTGCCTCATCCCTAGCATCTCTTTACCTCAAGGAAATCGTTCGACTCCATGGAATACCATCCAGCATTGTTAGTGACCGAGACCCGATCTTCACCAATGAGTTTTGGCGGAGTCTGCAAGAAGCAGTAGGAACGCAGTTATGCTTGAGCACAGCCTATCATCCCCAAACCGACGGCCAAACAGAAAGAGTGAATAGAGTTTCGGAGGACCTTTTATGACTGTGCGTCCTTGACTTCGGAGGGACATGGAAAGACCATCTTCCTTTGGTGGAATTTGCCTACAATAACAGCTATCAAGCAACCATCGGGATGGCGCCCTTCGAAGCTTTATATGGAAGACCGTGCCGATCTCCCACTTGTTGGTGGGAGTCTACTGATAAACTCATACTTGGACCAGATATGATCCGAGAGACTTCAGAAAAAGTAGACTTAATACGAAGAAGGATGAAGACGGCCCAAGACAGACAAAAGTCCTACGCCGACAAGAGGAGGACCGACCTTGAATTTGAGGTTAGAGACAGAGTTTTTCTTAAGGTATCTTCGCTAAGGAACGTTGTCCGTTTTGGAACCACAGGAAAGCTAGCACCAAGGTTCGTAGGGCCATTCCCTATCATCGAGAAAATTGGGAAAATGGCCTATAGATTAAAGCTACCCGAAAAGCTGGCTGGAGTTCACAACGTTTTTCATGTTTCACATCTCCGAAAATGTCTACATGAGTCTGCTGAAGTGGTAGAGCCAAATATCGTAGAAGAAGCTGAAGTGGAACGCAAAGCAACCGTGAGGAAAGTTCCAACCCGCATATTAGGAACGGAAGTGAAGAAGCTACGCAACCGCGAAGTCAAGCTCGTCAAAGTTCAGTGGAGTGACGCCGAAGGAGATGCAACTTGGGAGACTGAAGCTAGAATACGCGCTGCCTACCCTTTTCTTTTCGAGGGTACATCTTTGATCCTTCCTTTTCCTTAAGTTGCGCTTTTATCTATCTTTTTTTTAGGTATATCTCCTCGACCCTATCTTTTAGGTAGAAACTCTTTGGATGAAAACATGTAGTTGAAACATGTTATGGATGATGGTTGCAAGTGGTTGCAAGTGATTGCTAGTGGTTGCTCGTGGTTGCATATACACACACAATCTAGATTTTAGATCGGCTCAGTCACTTCATATTGCATATGCATATATGTTTGCATTCGTATATGGTTGAACTTTAATGTGTTGTCATATGGATGTTGCATTTATATGAATGATTGTGCACTCATGTAGAATCATGAATAGGAGGATTTGCATACATAATGGATTCATAGCACTTACATAATTCGCATTAAGGAGGTCAACTGAATCAGTAGACCGCCTGATTTTGCATTAGATAAGTACATGTACACACACACTTCGCATATGATCATGAAGCATTAGAAGTCTTTTAAGGACAATGGATGCTCGTGTTTGATGGATGAGTAGATGGATGTTTGGATGTTAGGATATACATTCTTCCTAACTTGAAGATTTCGGGGACGAAATCCTTTTAAGTGGGGGAGAATGTAACACCCCGTGTATTCTTTAACCGTGAAATTCATAAATTAAAGTATAATTAATTTCAAATCAAAGAATTAAGGGAAACGGGATACGCCATTGCGTTCGTCTCGGAAAAATACGCGAAATAGAGTCCGAGTTTTCGAAAATCGGAGTCCGTATGACCAAGATATGGCCTCCGGAAGTTTCAGAATTAGGTTTAAAATTCGAATAGACGAAAACAGCTCAGAAAAACTAATTCAAAATTCAAAATCGGGCCCAATTGGCCAAGGCGGGAAAATTCCCGCCCAAAGCACCCAGTTCGACTTGGCAGTCGACCTGGGGCTAGCCAGGTCGACTGGGCAGTCGACCTGGGTAACCCGTGTCGACTGCCAAGTCGACACGGTGTCGACTGGGGTGTCGACCTGGCCCCTGAGCCAGGTCGAACCCAGCCCACCCTGGCTGGCCAGGTCTGTGTTTGGTCGATTTTCTGCGCCTTGCCTTGTCACTAGGGCTAGGTGTCAGCTCCTGGTTGGTCTCTCCTTCAAACGAACGGCTATTATTGAACCAAGCTTCATCGACGGTCTAAATCAACTCACAAACTCTATAAAAAGGACCTAAGGCTAACCCTAATTCACATAAAATAAAATGGAGATGAGACCGTCATGCTGCTGAGGAGAGACCGAAGATAGACGTCAGAAATTGAGAGACAACTAGGAGATAATTCAAAGCTTAAAGCAACATCAAATCAATCAAAGCAACGCCTACAAAAAAAAATAGCGTCTCCAAATTCAGAATTCAGATTTCTGAATTGAAGATTCGCCATACGCTGTAAGTAGAGTGCTATTCCGGTATGAATTAAATAATTGTGTTGATTTGTGTAATGTAAGAAATGGAATTGTGGCGATAATAATCTATATTTGCATGTTGCTTTGATGCAAAACGATTTGGGAATATTATGGTATACGATTGGATATTTGCAAGTACGCAATTTGCGTTGGAAACGAAATGGAATTGTGGCGATAATGACTTATATTTGTATGTTATTTTGATTCTAAACGATTTGGCAATGCTATGGTTTGATTCATACAATTATGTGGCTTATGTTGACAACCACATGTTGTGGAATTTTGATTGGGACTTATGCAAGCATATGATTCATATTGAAAACTACATGTTTGTGGTAGTTATTTACAACACCCATTTGGTAAATGCTAGTATAAGATTCATGTTGAACAACAACTATATGTTGTAATAGTTTATTTTGAAATTCATGCAAGTCTATGGTCTATTGTTATGACAACATGATGTAAAATTCTATGGTCATCTTTAGTGTAATTTGATTCACCTAAGTATTATGATTCATATGAAGGTTATGTTGAAATTGGCATCATAGTTCAAGTATAAAAATCATGATTTTGTGATAGTGACAAAAGCAAGCGTCGTTGTAAGCTTGTATTAATTTTATGAACATGTCTAAGCTATGTTTGTTATTATGCCTAGTTAAGAACATGTTTTCTAAGCTTATGTTGTTTTCTTAATCATATGATAATATATTTTTGGCACATAAGTTACATTAGAAATTTTACACTAGAATTGCATCCCCTTACAAGTTACATAGATTGGACAAAAACCCATGATTATATGAATAATAGGATTCATAATCAATTATGTTTATGCCATGACCATATAAGGACTCATGTTCAATTATGATTATGCCATAATTATATGATTAGAGTGGTTCATGTTTAAGTACTATTTATGCCATGACTACATGTTTCGTTTACACCATGATTATGTGAATAGAATGATTCATGTTTAAGTATTGCTTATATTATATGTTGTTACAATTGCAAGTTCACATATGCCTATCTTATGATAATTAGATCGTATGTTGCAAGTTCATGCGTTCACACTCCCCTTTTTATGTCACCTTATAAACACCATGTTATAGCCTCCCCTTTCATATGGCTAAATTGGGTTTAAGTATTAAACCCAACACACCTTACATTGGAACGAACGGATAAAACGGGGGAAATGACGTTTGGGTTAAAAATATAGAACATATGTGTTGGCTTGTTTGACGCACGGCAATAACTTTGAAAAACAATTTAGTGGCATAAATAAATCTTAACCAGTAAAGATGAATTTGAATAATGGGACGCAAATATTTACATATAAAAAGAAGAAAGACAAAATATGTAAATGTAGAAAATACGATGTGTTTAACCCGAGGTTGGATTGAGTTGTGATGTAAACCTGCCCGGAACCGCCCGGCTGTCCAGTAGTCACAACAATACCTATCCAATGTGGGTGGTTAAACATGGAGCCCAATAAGGACCCGAGGTTAGACTGAGTTGTGGCGTAAGACTGCCCGGACCCAACCGGCAACAGGCAGCCACAACAATACCTGTCTAATGTGAGAGGTCAAGGCTTTAATAAGATAATTAAGGCTGAGTCAGGATTGATAGGATTAAGTAAATTATATTAATACTTAATCAAGATGGAACATGCTAAACTAAACAGACTGATTGGGGGTTAGGTTTATAACACACTTAACCAACTTAGCATGTTGGCTAGAAATAGAAAAACCTAGTAGCGGGGGACCCTTTTCAGCAGTAACCCTATAAGGTATCATGATACCCTGAAACTAGGCAGGGTGGGGCACGATTACTGGGCTGACTGTAAGAGGTCAAATCGACGGCGGTGGTGCAGCAGTGTAGGTTCTAACGGGGTGCGGGCATGCACACACTCCGGCGCAGAAAAATAAGGCACTGGGCACCAGTAGCATACCTGTGCATTCTAGGATTGTGTCGGGCCGCCACCATGGGACTTGATACACCCCATGGTGGGACCAGCATAGGTAACTACAACATCGGGGGCCGTAAGACACATGTAACTATGCGAGTAGGAGCCGGTCATCATAAAATGGATCACTTCACCTTGATTATGGGGTGCCTGTTGGGAACTAGTTTATATGGGTACAGAGATTAGTATGGGGTACGATAGTATATTCGACCCTAGACAACTTAACTAAGTTTATGGTGCTTTCCCATTTCTAGTTTATACTTATCATACCCAGTTCTTTATTCATAGACTGAATAGTCCTAGACTTACTCAGGCTTTATGTCTGACTCTACTTTTCTATCGTCTTCTTTTCTTCCGTTTCCTCCCCCCAGGTCCACAGGGAGGGAATACCGCAGCTTGACCAGCCTTCATATCCAGCTTGAAGAGAAAGAATGTATTGCTTGGATCTTTTCGTTTTGGACTATGGCTTTGGACAGCAATTATGGGACTTTTGCAGTTTATTTATGTTTTCTTTATGCTTCTTTAAATAATGTAATCAAGACAGTTATGAAGATGTTATGTTTTTGGAAGTATTGTAAAACAAATTATGGCATGGATTGTGTAACACATATTTTAATGAAATAAAAGTTGTTGTTTTCCGCTGTTCAAAAATATGTGTTCTTATATCTGTCTTGTATATCTGTGACTTATACTTATAAACCTCCTCCAAAATTAGGGCATTCCCTTTTGAGAGTGACCCTAACGGAGGTGGGGTGTTTCAGTTATGCTTAATTCTACAAGTATGGAAAATTGTAAAACAACTCCATTTCCTCTTCCAAAAGGATTGAAGTTAAGTACTGTTGAAGGTACACATTTAGCTAATCCAGAAACATATAGAAGGTTGATTGGAAAGCATTTATATCTTAATATGACACGGCCCGATATATCTTATGCGGTTTAACAGCTAATTCAGTTTATGCAAGATCCTAGGTCTCCACATTTTTCTATTGCACTACATGTTCTAAAGTATTTGGAAGGTACACTCAATCATGGTTTATTCTATGCTGCTAATTCTGCTTTATAGTTAAAAGCATACGGCGATGCATGCTATGGAAGTTGTGTGTATTCAGGTAAGTCTTTAACAATATTTTGTATTTTTTTGGGTAATTCATTGGTTTCTTGGAAAACAAAGAAACAAAATGTGAATTCCAAAAGTTCTACTGAGGCTAAGCATAGAGTGATGAGTCAAACAACAAGTGAAGTTGTTTGGATTGAAGGTCTGCTGCAAGAATTGTTAGTAACTATTTCTAACCCAATTTATTTGTTTTGTGATAATAAGTCTGCATAGTATAAAGCTGAGAATGATGCATTTCAAGAGAGAACAAAGCATTTAAGGATGGATTTTCATTATATAAGAGATCATATCGAAAACAATTTTATTCAATTATCTCATGTTAATACAAATTGCAACTCGCTGACTTGATGACCAAGCCGCTTGGAATTGAGCAACATGATTTTCTTAGTTCCAAGATTGGTCTTGTACATCACTGCTCAACAGGACAATCTTGAGGGGGGATATTAACTAGTGTTAGTATAATAAAGTTGTAAATATAGTATTGTTTAGGGTATTTTTTGTAATTTGTATTTTCTTACAGTCGGTTGTAATATAGAGTTTTGTAAGACAGCTGGAAACATTAACGAATAATAATGTTTTTCTTTCGTTTACGTCTTGTTTTCTCTTTAATGACGATCTTCACAGTGAAACTAACAAGTGTTTACAAGCGACTAAATTGGTATTTTCAATTTTCGGAGCTTGCATGATTCAAATATTTAGCGTTATTGAAAACCTTACTCTCATAATCAATCTATGCAACTTTCAACTATCCATTCATCAACACTGATAAAGTTGATTATCTGTATTATATAAAAAAAATTGTCAAACATTGTGAAATTTATCATAAAGTTTTAATTGTCTTTGGCATGAAGAGATTATACAAAATAAAATATTTGGTCAAAAAAATAAATTTATTGGATCTTATGTAGATCCAAAGTATATTGGACCTATTTTTTTAGGATGGCTAGAAAATAAATAGCTAGATGGTGTCGATCTTGACTTTTAGTTTTCCATAATTAAATAGTCAATTCTGATTTATCTTAGATGTATTTTTCTTTGTTATTACGTTATACAGTCGTTATTTCTTCATTTACTGGAACTATTTGTTTTTTCCGTTATTTTACTTTCCATTTCACCTTAAGCACCCTACAATGTCACATTGACGTATATTCTTTTGGTTCATTATTAGAATTATTTTGTGCATTATATAACCTATAGACCACTTTTCGTTACCTATTTTACATTTATCTATAGTTCTGACCGTGTTTAGTGGTATTGTACTCATTTCAATACTTCGTGTTTTTATATATTTTGTATTAGTCTAATGTATAAGTGCAGTTAAAATAACTATATCATATTAAACATGCAATATTAAATGTTCTCTATTCAATATTTTAATTGATACTTTTATTTTTATATCTATCAATGAATATAATTCTTTTTTGAACATATTATCATTATACATTTACTGAAAAATTGTAGTAATTGATGTTTTTATATTATACAACAAAATAGTCAATTTTCCTCCATTATGCTTTTATGCTACTGCTTAACTAAGAGCAAAACTCACTTGATAATAGAATGATAGCAACTTACACGATATATTATCGTATTTCGATATTTTCGAATGCCAAAACGATCATTAAGGTGTAAATTTCCCATTTACCGATCACATCACCTTTTAACAGTAAAAGGATACTACGATACCTTGCTTATCCTCGGTGGGTCAAGCGGTGACTAGGTGATATTGGCCACGATTTGTTGGCAATTGATTAATATTTTAACTATTTTAATATCAAAAACAAATCTCATTTAACTATTTTATTTGAAATACGGTTTTATAAAACCTTCTTACTTTTAGAAATCCCCTTCTCGAATATAACTATTATTTCTTAATTCATTGATTAATTAAGAAATGAATTATTAAATTATCACTTCCGCTTCTACTTCTTTAAACAATTTGTTTAATAGCTCGGATTTTTATTCCAAAACCATATTACTCACTCCTTTACTAAATTCACTTTTAACACTCTCTCTTCTAATCCATTCGAAAATTTCTGCTTTGAAAATCTTATTCCAATTTTTCAATTATACGTAATTCCATTATTAGGTATCGTTAATTTAAAATTAAAGATTTAACACCTCACTTTGTATAAACATTGTTTATATAATTTTGATTTAATATAAAACCTTTTATTCTAATTTCCTTTTAATTAATTCAAACATTAAGTCAACAATAATTTAAGCAGTCGCTTAAAATTCCTTGTATAACTTTGTTATAACAACTCGGGTTTAATATAAAACCGTTCGTAAACTCTTTTCACAATTCAAATAGATTTCATTTCAACTTTGATGAATTCCAATTTAAAAGTAATCTCTTAAATTATTATTAATTAAAATAATAATTTACTTCAATCATTAACTACTGCAGCAGTAGTTAACTTCTTTTATTAACTAAATAAATAGTAAATTTCTTTTTAAAATCTTTTTAAAATTAAAACAATATTTGTTAAATTATTACATTAGATTAATTTTGAAAGTTAATTAATCAAATAGCCAATTCAAATTAATTTAGTTGGCTTAGTCAACTCAAACCTTGGTTAATTCGTTAACCAATTACAATTATAGTCCTTCATTTAAATTAATTAATTAATTAATTTAATTTAAATAATTTCATTTAATTGTTTCTTAAAATAATTAAATCTTAACCATTAGGTAAATTTCTGATCATTGGCTTATAAATCTTCTTAACATAAGAATTTGCTTCATAAAATCATTTAATACTTGCTTATTAATTTAAATAACAAATAATAAATATTTATTTCCTTTTAATAAACTTTTATTCAAAATAATAGATTTAGAAATCTATTTTCAGTTATAAAATAAATTTTATAACTTCATTTCTATCGATTCACCTGATGGTAAATTAAAATTTAGAAAAAGATTTATTTATAGGCCATATAGTGCTAATTACTCAACCAATATTACCCGTTGGTTTAAACAAACAAATGTTGAATTTCAGGTCAACGATCCATAATCAAATCAATCACTCAGTCAGAACAGTTCATATAATGATAATATGGAAATAAATAACATGAAATATATTTGAGGAATCCCGTTGGATCCCTCCACCCTGTTCTTCCCTGTATTCACATAGATTATTTCAAATAATATCATTCAATTCAATTTAAATGATAATTTAAATAATAGTAAATAACAATTATTTAACATCAATCAATTAACAAGCAATTCAAACAATTTAACACGTTTATTTTATAAATGTGACCAATAAGGGAAGTTATCTTTATTGGGTCCAATCGTTAAAATAACAATTTGTTTTTTTACTGAAATTAAATAGCGTTTAATTTCAAGGGTTTAATCAATATATGAATATATATTTAAAAAATAGTCAACCATTAGCAATCAGAGCACACAATTTATAAAACACGACTTATGTAAAATATATGTGGGAAGAACTGAGTGAGTTTAACACACCTTGAGTTGATTTGTTGTTTAATCTTTCTTGTTTCAGTTAAATTTAACAGAAAATATCCATTTATTCCAAAAGTGTACAACTCTGTTCCATAACGTAGCGTTTGTCGATATGACTCCAACGTATCTTGAATTTTCTGATTCTAAACACATATGAATAAGTTATAATGATTTTAGTTATACGGTTTCAAAATTGAATTAAAAATTAATTATTACTTAATCACTATAGTTATAAACTAATTACATGTTTTAATTATTACAGGGCAGATTATACTGCTTCCTTTTCCCCAATTGTTTATTGTTTCTAGTGTACTGCTATGTCACGCCTTCAAATTCATTTAGAATTTACGGTCACACACACTTTAAATCAAAATTTTGCTTTCAAAAAAATCAAGAAAACCAGTTCAGTTCAAAATTTATCAAAGAAATCAGAATTCTTCATTGTTGCGCCATCCAGAATCTCATTTCTTTCATTGATTTGGGTGCATCAGCAAAATATTAGATATTCATCATCTTTCTGTAGAGTTATAATCTCATACATGAAGGCTCAAGTTTATTTTCTTTCATGTTCCCCTCTGTTGATTCCATGGCAAACGAGAATAATTGAACAACCTATGGTAATGAAGCTTTTGTTCACTCAGAGCATTCTATCCGTCAATTTGATGTAAAGAAACTAATCAAGTCAGTGATCAGCCCTCAAAGTCAATTGATCACTGTACGTTTGGATGCAAATAACTATCTTCTGCGGAAGTTGCAGATTGAAACTACTGTTCAGGGCTACGGTCTTGAAGGTTTTGTGCATGGCACACTTGCCATTCTTCCAAGAACCACCACTGATAATGAAAACATAATGGTGATCAATGAAAATCACACCAAATATTGTAGACAAGACCGATTAATATGTTCTTGGATGTTATCTTCAATTAGCACCAACCTACTTCCACAAACAATCGAGTGTAAGTCTGCTAATGAGATCTGATCAACAATTGAAAGAGTATTTTGTACTCAGTCAATAGCAAAGGTCATGCATTATAGGAAGCCACTTTAGAATATCAAAAAAGGAAGTGATCCAATGCGAGAATATCTAGCAAAGGTCAAGAAACTTTGCAACTTACTTGAGTTTGCAAGGTTAAATGTACCTGAGAATGAATAAGTGCTTACAATTTTGAATGGACTAGAAGAAGAGTATGAAGCTGTGGTTACAATTTTATCCTCAACAAGGAGTGTCCTTGATATGTAGTTTGTTTACTCCACTTTGCTTTCTCATGAAGCAAGAACAGAGCACAAGAAACCTCAAGAATCAGATTTGTCTATAAAATTTACATCAAACGTCAAAAAAAGAACACTAATTAGCAAAGATCATACTAAACTAACCAAAGAGGTGGTTATTCTAATAGAGTTAGAGGCAGGGGTCTATGGAGTAACAACATCAGACCAAAATGCCAGATCTGTGAAAAGTTAGAATATGCAGCTGCAAAATTTTATTTTAGATCTAATCAGAATTATATGTCTGGTAAGGATTCTGGAAATCAAAGAAATGTTAATGCTAGTGCTAATCTAAGTCAAGTGCAGAATAATTCTGATAATCAAAGTGCTGTCAGTAATTGCCAACTAAGTGAAATTGCTATAGTTGATCACATCAGTGATGATGCTTGATACCAGATTCAAGTACTACTAATCATATCACTAGCAATCTTGACAATCTAAATTTAGGCAATAGGGTGTATGAAGGTAAACAAGTTATATGCTTAAGTAATGATAAGCGTATAAATGTTGCACATATTGGTCATGCCCAAATCAAAAGGAAAAAGATTATTATATTTGAATAATATTTTAAGGGTTCCTAAAATTAATAGGAATCTTATCAGTGTTTCTCAAATTGCTAGTGATAATAATGTTTACCTTGAATTTTATCCCAAATATTGTCTAGTAAAAAATATTCTGACTAAAGAAACTCTTTTGCGGGGTGATGTTGTTAAAGGGCTTTACAAGTCTGATTATGTTATTAATATGCATGCTGTAAATGAAAACAATTGCTATAATACTTCTGAATTGTTATAAAAATGTAAAACTAGTAGTGTCTTTGATCATTAGCATATTAAACTAGGTCACCCCAATGAGAAAATTGTTAGAAAAATATTAATAGAAAATAATATTTTCTTTGATGAATGTGCATCACCATATATATGTACCTATTGCTAGTTAGGAAAAAGTCATAAACTACCATTTACTCAGTTTATACTAAGCCACTTAAATTGGTAGCTTCTGATTTATGGGGACCTACACCCATAACATCTTATTATGGGTTTAAGTATTATGTATCTTTTGTTGATGCTTTGACAAGATATACTTGGATTTATTTTCTTAAAAAGAAATTTGACACTTACAGTGCAGTAATTCAGTTTATTAATATGGCTGAAAATCAAAATAATTGCAAACTGAAAATTATGCAGACTGATGGAGGTAATGAGTACAAAATCCTTAATAGTTTCTTCTCCAAAAAGGGTATTATTCATAGAACTAGTTGTCCTTACATATCTGAGTAGAATGGTTTAGTGAAAAGGAAACACACATATATTGTTGAAAGTGGCTTATCATTGCATGCTCATGCATCAATGCCACTAAAATTTTGGCCTGACTCATTTAACACTGTTGTTTATTTGATAAACAATTTACCAACTAAAATGTTAAATGAATCAAGTCCACATGAAAAGATGTATGGAAACAGGCCAGATTATAAAATGTTAAAAATATTTGGCTGCTTATGTTTTCCTTGCACTAGACCATTCAATAAAAATAAACTGAATTTTAGATCTAGACCTTGTACCTTTATTGGTTATGCAACCAATCAAAAGGGTTACAAATGCTTAGATGATTATGGTAAAGTTATTATCAATAGAAATTTTGTGGTCAATGGACACATATTTCCATTTAGTAGACCAGATATTAAGACTACAGGTAAAGTTTACAATCCTCATAGATCCATACCAAACCTACCTGTATATTCTGATATCATAAGTGAAGCTGAAGTTGATGGGAGCAGTTGTACTTTGGATCCCTAACACACTATGTCTTCAAGACCAGGCCATGACTCTTCTCATACAGCCAGTCGCTCAAATCAGCTTCCTGCAAACTCAAACAGTCAACACAATCAATTTCCAGAATCAAACAGTCAACATGAGGATTCAACAAATGATCAAACTGAAACCAAGATAATACATGCAACTTACTACAAAGCAGACATCAAAATAATTATGGTCATCCTATGATCATAAGATCAAAAAGTGGTATATTCATGCCAAAAGTTTACACCACTATCTCAGTTTCTAGTGAACCAGAAAACTTTGATCAAGCTCTCAAGGATAAAAAAATGGAGAATTGCTATGGATGAAGAATTGCTATGGATGGAGAATTTAATTCACTTGTTAGAAATAATACATGGGAATTTTTCTCACCACCAGGTAATAAAAATATTATAAAGTGTAAATGGATTTATAAGTTGAAGAAATATCTAGATGGATCCATCAATGAATACAAAGCAAGGCTAGTTGCCAAAGTGTTTAGTCAAGAACATATGTTTGATTTCAATGAGACATTTTCTCTTGTCATTAAACCTACTACTATCGGGCTGGTTCTTACTGTTGCTTTATATAAAAACTGGCACATAAGGCAATTAAATGTTAATAGTGCCTTTTTGAATGATGACTTACAAGAAGAAATTTATACGAGTCAACCACAAGGTTATGAACAAAATAAAAATCTTGTATGTGAACTCGAAAAGGAATTATATGGTCTTAAGCAAGCACTATGTGTATGGTTCGATAAATTGAAATGAACCTTAATTAGGTTAGGATATAAGTTTATCAAATCCGATAACTCCTTATTTACAAAAATCACTAACTCATCATCTATATATGTATTGATTTATGTTGACGAATTAGTTATTATGAGTGATGATGAGATGCAGATCAATGAGTTAATACACTATTTGGATCAACATTTCTCGAAAAAAGATCTTGGCCACTTAAATTATTTTTTGGGAATTGAAGTTCTGAACAAAACCGATAATGGGTTGATTCTCAGTAAAAAGAAATACATGGCTGAAATTCTAGCCAAAGAAAAAATAATTAACACTAATTCTCAACCCACTCTAATGATAAGTCTAACGACCCCAAATCCCGTACAGACGGAGACAAGGGTTATCTTTGGAATATAACACAGAAACAGATAATAGCATAACAGAAATAAATAAATACACCAGATAATGAACAATAGAATATACTGGATAAAAATAATCATCAGAGTTACACAGTATACAGGATCATACTTAGTACAAATACAGTTCAACTATACATATATGTCTATAGCGGAAACAAACATAATGTACAATAGGAGCTGAACAGCATAAAAAGAGATAAATGATAGAATCCCTCTTCAGCTCCAGCTATCCAGAAAGAACCAGCTAAACCTGAATACAAGGCTGCCCATGTAGAAAAAGGGGGCACCCGAGTTTGAAAGTGAAACAAACTACGAGTCAGTCATGGGACTGGTATGAGAAATATACTCAACACATTTATAATATGGCTAATCACAGGACCACGCCACTTTCGTGGAACGGGTTTACTCCATTGGATTGCCAGTGCTTTAAAACAAATCTTTCTTTTAAACAATGCAATGCTTTTTATAAAAATGAAGCCATTATAAGACTCAGTTCCCATCACACAATGCAACGCAAACCGGAGGATAGAGTTTTTACCTTATAATGGCCAAACATGATTGATACGAATAAAACAAAAGCATTTGATATTATTACTAGCGTTTATTTGTTTCAAAAACAATTTCAATCATAACTATCAATCATAGACGACATGAGCGTCCCATGCCACTATGTCGCCAAATATATATACAATCGAAACCGCACAATCACGTATTTGGAAATTGGATTTCCGTCCTGAACCAAGGCAAAAGATAGTCCTTACCGAATTCGAGACGCTCTAGCCCGTGTCTCAGGATCAGAGCTCGAGTGACCCTAGAATCGTCAGGGCCGGTCCACCGATGTGGATTAAAATTCCTAAACACTACGTTTCCTCGCCCTTTGGGGCGTAAACGAGCCAACGAACGACTCCATCAGACCCGGATCGTCCGATCAAACTGAGCCGCCTCGCAACAGCAACAACCACACAGGTGAAAGTATATAAATGTCAGGGCTGGTAGATCACTGACACCACCCTAGCTAGAAAGAAACGCATGCCCTCCCTGAGGTCCTTCCTCCCGTTTCTGGTTCGTACCGGGGTGTGAGGCTCGCGAATCCACATTATACACAAAGCTACGCCACACAGGCGGTGCTTTGATCATCGCCACAAGACTTTGCTTTTCAACAGAAGCCCTGATCATTTGCCACTTAGGCATGCCACACTAGCAATTCATGCCATGCGACTGATGTCCATCGGTATACAACCTCTGAGCTCGTGCGTCTCAGAGAAGAGCGTTAAGCAAAAGAATAAATTCTCCGCCGCCAAACAGATGTATATTTAACAGAGATCAATCAACACAGAATAAACTCCAATGTCAGACACACAGTCCATTTACAAGTCCGTTCTGGGTCTGAACAAAACCGGAGGCACTAAATACCTCGCAAACCCATCGATCACCACGTACGTCTGGACGATCACCACTCATTATGCATATTTCGGGATGCCTCCCAATCAGGACCTCAGTTACCATCCAAACGAGGTGAAGATCTCCGGTCTTCGACCGTCGTCTTCATCTTCGACTTTCAATCGTCGGTCAATTATTTGAAATGAGGATTAACTCGGCCTTTTCAAATAATTCACGTATATTTAGAATTTCAAATCAATTTATTTCAATGGTTAAATCATTCGACAACACCAATTTTGTTCTTTAATGTAATTTTCACACCAAACACATTCAACCATCAAATACCACATAAATCGAGCAAATTCAGTTTATTTCCATTCTATATCGTTTATGATATTTTATAACGATTTATCGCTATTTTTATTTATTTTAAAATAGCCAATTTATTCAAAACGACGCTTCGGGCCACAACGCGGCCATGGCGCTGATTTTCTTCAGATTTGATTTACACATATCTGAAAATCTAACCGTTGGATCTTCACAAAATTTACATCATTAGAAAGGTCTTTTCAAAATGAATCCAACGGTTCCAGTTTTGCGAAAATCCGACGGTCGGATCTCCCGGTACAATCGTTTGAAGTTTTGATTTCAAAATACGAACTACAGCGTCGTTATTCGATTAAATATAATTATATTTATATATATATAAATATAATCGATTCTGGCGCTGTTTTTCTTCAGATTTGAATTAAACATTCCAGACAATCCAACCGTTGGATTTTTACAAAGTTGATGCCGTTGGAAAGATTATTCCAAGGCGAACCCAACGGTTGCGGTTTCAGGAAAATCCAATGGTCGGATTTCCCGCATTAGTTGTTTGAAATCACGGTTTCAAAACACGAACTGCACGGCCATGTTTCGTTTTAATTTTATTTATATTTATATATTTATATAAATATAGTTCATTCAACAATTTCAATATCGTTTTCACTTCAAATATTTCACTAACGCCTTTAAATTTTGGAAAATTTCGCCATAACCTCCTTTGTACGGGAGGGGCTGGGAAAATTCCCAAATAGCCACACGAGCGTCTCGTGTCAAAAAGAAAAAGAAAAAGCCAATAGGCTCATAAAATCATCACCCAAACAAAACAGTAAATGTGTACCTATTTGTCGGGCACAAAATTTTATTCCTCTTCTCTAGCCCCTTTTTCTATAACCTGTTCAATAAATATGCATGTACATATATACAGTTCTTATCACTTATCATTTTCCATTCAACTTCATTTTTGATTCCATTTGGTTTAAAAACACCATTCATTCTAATGTTGCATGCATAGGCAAAAATCATATCATTAGCTAATTAATGAATATTTCGACTCATGCATATTTATTTGAACGAGTTGCTATTTTTAACACTTCACATTTCAACAATTCATGTATATAATAAAAATGTGATTTTTATTGTAAAACAATTCATTTCAAAACACTATTATTATATATAGTTTATATAGGTGATGAAAATAGGATTTTTTTATTATAAAACAATTCCTTTTAAAACGAGATTATTTTACATAGTCCATATAGTTGATAAAAGGTGATTATTATTATGAAACAATTTATTTCAAAATATGAATACCATTCAACACATGAAATTCTAATCAACGAATGAATATCGATTCAACACATGAAGGTTTTCTATAGTTTCTATATATAGATAAAAATGTGATTTTTATATTTAAAACACGAATACCATTCAACACATGAATTTCAATTCAACGAATGAATATCGATTCAACACATGAAGGTTTTCTATTCAATGAATAAATATGGTTTCAGCAAATGAAAATAATTCAAACACATGAATATTATTCAAAATTTCGGCAGCATAACGGCAAGGTAGTTAAAACCAGGACCGTCCCTAGTACGGCTCCTCGCTCTACCTTTAAACCTCGCGGTTTTTGACAATGGGGATCATGCATCTAGTTCGCACGCAGGCGCCATGTATATATTTATTTCATTTCCACAAACTAATCATATGTGGTTTCAACCAAATATTTCTCAACCTCAAACGGGTATTTTTCAACCACAATCAATCAATATCAACCACAAACAATCCCAAACAACCATTCGCTATCAATCAATTTTCACACCAATCACAACCAATAAATATCGTCCATGGTTTGTGGACGAGGGGCGTATATATATATATATAGCAATTCACTTCTATTTCAACACATATATAATTTTTACAACGCCTATACAACTTATACATCGAACGTACAAATTATACAACGCTTATACATGAGGTGTACAACACTTATATAACTCATACATCGACTATATAATTTATACATCATCGTTTTCCGTATCGTTTATAAATTAGAAATCTCACATTGGGTTCCACTCCACCAAAAAATAGCAGAAGGCTCAGAAAAATATGCGGTCTCTTCTAAAATGTAGGAGACGTCCACACGGTCAAGATGTTTCCTGTTTCATCGAATTTCGTTAACACAGCAAAAAGATATGATTTTTCAAAGTTTGCAACGGTTTTAAAGAGTTGAAATCAGTTTTAAATTAAACAGCCGATTACCTTTCAAAATCTTCAAAACTAGGTTTGAATTTTTCGATCAATCCGTGAAGTATGAAGCCGATCCGCCTTTACCACGACGTCAGGCAAGGAAAGGCGCACCTGCGCCAGAAGTGGGGCCCACTTCGGTGGCCCCAGTCGACGGCGGCGGCGAACCAAAGTCGCCGACTTCCCAAGCCCGACCCGCTCTCCTCAGGCCACGAAACTGGCGATGGTGGGTATGGATTTGAAGAGGGCGGCGAGGTCTTCAAAAAGTTCCAAAGGGTCGGGGGTCAACGAGGTGTGTGGCGGCCGAAAAAAGCTCGGGAACTGGCGAATAGGTTTCCGCCTTCGATCGTCGGGGAGAGAGAAAGTATTTTCTTTTTTTTATTTATAAAAATTCTGATTGGTCGGGGAAGTTTTAAAGCGGTTTTCTGACATGACCACCAATCGAAACCCAACGACTGTCGTCCCTAGCGTTTTACCCCCATTCCGAACACAATGGGATATGTTTCGAAGGCCCATTCGAATGTTTCAGTCAGTTTTCCTTCAAATTAAAATATAAAACATTCAATATTTAATTTGAACGTACATTCCAATTTGCTAGGGCCACAAACTGATTCAAAAAATTCCAGAAAAATAAATCTAGCTACGGTTTGACGATACGGTTCCAACAAAACTAGTTTCGTCGAATTCTGAGACCGTTTGCAAAAAGGCCCATTTCTGGTCGATCCAATTTAACTGTAATTGACCAAAACACTTTTTCCTTTGCCACGCTCACATACTAGCTTCAAAAATGATGAAATTTGAAACCTAGTAATAACTTCATATCCCAGATCCAACAAAAGTGGTTTCGTCGAATTCCGAGGTCGTTTGCAAATTGGCCAATTTCACGGGCTATATAAATTCCATAGCGACCTTTCTGAAAATTCATTTGGCCATAACTTTTGCTTTCCGCTATGAAAATTCGATTTTTCAGATTCGTTAGAAAGGTATTCATTGACAGATTTAAATATTTTTGGTTTCGCTAAAATCCGTTTTGTTTTGAACCCGGTACAGTCCGACAAAGTTTGAATTCAATTCTTGAAACTGCAGCGCCTTTTCAGGCCTTGTTTATAATTATAATTAATTATATTTGTTTTCAATTGTCGATTCAAACTCAGTTTTCATTGCTATTATTTAAAATATTTATTTTAAATATTTAAAATCCACTATTTTAGCCAATTTAAAAATTTTAAATTGGTTCAGATTTTCTGGGTTGTTACAATAAGCAGCCATGCTTATTGTCAAAACAAAGGGGAAACTATACTTAATTTAAAGCAATATACAAGCATTTTTCGGGCATTACAATATGCTACTATTACTAGACCAGATACAGCATACAGTGTTTACAAATTTCCTCAATTCATACGAAACCTCTTGACACTCAGTGGAAAGGCATCAAGAGGATCTTAAGATATCTCAAAGCACACTGAACTATAGACTGCATCTAAAGAAAAGAAAAAAAAATCTTAATTTAGTTGGATACAGGGATGCTGATTGGGCCAGTGATCCAAATGACAGTAAATCTGTATCAGGATACTATATTTAATTGGGAGATAATCTAATTTCATGGAGTTAAAAAAGCAAGCAACTATTTCAAAATCAAGCATTGAAGCTGAATATAGAAGTGTGGCCAGTGCTACTGCGGAATTAATGTGGTTACAATCTCTTTTAAAAGAGCTATAGATCAATATTCAAGGCAAGCCAACATTATGGTGTGATAATCAAAGTACGATCTATACGACAGCAAACCAAGTTTTACACTCCAGAACAATACATATCGAAATTGATTTATATTTCGTTCGAGAGTAATTTATGAAAGGAGATCTGATAACTAATCAAACTGACATTTATCCAAAGGCTTTATCCATCATAAACTTTTGAAGACTTAAAGCAGAATTAAAAGTTGAGAAAATACCAGACTTTGAGTAAGTCAAAAGCATACCAAGCATGGATTCAAGAAAAGTCTAAATTAAATTCATCCAGAAGCAAGATAAAGTCGTACCAAACTTGGATTCAGCAGAAGTTTCAATAAATTCGACCAGATCTGCTGCAATTAAAGCCTATGCTACCAGCACGACTTTAATCGAGCCCCAATCACGATACATCAACTCAAGAGTAATCAAATCTGGAACTAACGAAGATTTTATGAAGTTGACCTCTCATTTTTCATCATAATTGAAGTCAGATCTAAAATGCTAGAATAGGAAATGGAAAACCTAGTATCGAATTGAGAGGGGGTGTTAAGAGAAATAATTTACCACTTCAACATTTACCTTTTCAGTATATTCATTTTCAATTCTATGTTGGGCTAGAGGCCCGTAATTTATATACTGAGTGCTTTTAGGATTCTATGTGGCCCATTGTAACAACCCAAATTTCGATAGACTAAATTGTTTTCACAAAAATCCTAATCTGCCGAAGCTCAAGATGGCTTGTCTGGTATCCTACAGATAAGACGGAGATAATAAATAAATCATAGCTCAGTAAATATCTCACAGCAGAACGGATTAAATATAATACAATTAAATATAGCCTTACTTAGTAATGATATTGCCAAACCAGTATCCAAAGCTATCTTATCTTTTCCACAAACCTAACTTGCTGTGTGTCATGAGGAGGGGGTCAAAATGAAAAAGCCCTGGTGACTGGAAAAATTATACATTTTGAAATAACCCTACATGTACCGTTTAGCTAGGTTTTCTTATTTACCAGGTTGTTTGGGTTAAAAACACTCAAGGCTCTATACTCATGTCGTACTCATCTACTTCCTAGTAGATTAACCTAATTTAGTATATATGTAACTACCCCCAACATATCGAGGTACTCCCTTTAGTACCCGCTTCGCAAGGTCTACACCGTCGTGCCACGGAAGCATGTCCTACGCCGAACGACTTACGGAAATCCAAATCGTAACGCCACGTTACCGCAAAGAACCATCCTCGCTATGCCATGCAATCTTACAGATTAATGCCCTAACGTCTACGATACACCACCCGGTGCATGTACCTAGACTCTTACATGTATGTACTGTTTATTGTACCCCGAGTCCCGTAACAGGACTACATCCAATGCATGGAACTTGGTCGAAATCCTTTTCATATCTGTATAGGTCTGCTAAAGGGAACTATAGTACATATATCCAAGTACAATATGCTTTTTCCGGTGTTTATGGCCCCACACAGAACCCTCCCTCAACTAATGAAAGATTACATCACGAGCTAATGACGTGACCCTAATGACCAATCTATCATCCAATTTGTCATGTCCCTCAACCATGCCTCAATAATGAATGGCCAATGGTATCTTGGTTTAGCTCTAGTCTTTCCGCAACCCACTAACTGCCGATGATAGGTATCCAACGATTACTATCCTTAATTTGGTACTGACCAACCTTGTAATAACCCGGAAATCTGAGCCAATTCAAAAATTTTATTTTGGCAATTTATTGAATTTTGAACATTTAAAATGATTTATTTTAAATAATAACGACGAGAAATTTATTTTGAATAGAATTAGAACGTATATATTTATATACGTCATCGTTAGAATATAAATATTTATTTATAAATATAAAAGGAATTGAAAATTGCGCTGTAGTTCGATAATTCGATTTCTAAGTTCAAATGAGTGTACCGGATTCAAAATAAACCGGATTTTAGTGAAACCAAAAATATTAGAATCTAATTGATAATATCTTTCCAACAAATCCGAAAAATTGAGATTTCATAGCGGGGTTAAAAAGTTATGCCCAGTTGAAATTTCAGAATAGTCGTTGTGGAATTCTGGCCCTTAAAAATGGAAATTTTGCAAACAACCTCGGTTTTCGACGAAACCACTTTTGTTGGATCCGTGATGTCAATTTATTGCTAGGTTTCAAAATTCGTAATTTTTCGAATCAATATGTGAGCGTGGCGAAGGAAAACGCGTTTGACCGGTTTCTGTTGATTTTAATCAACTGGAAAATGGCCATTTTTCCAACGGTCTTAGAATTCAATAAAATTAGTTTTGTTAGGACCGTATCGTCAATACGAAGCTAGAAAGTAATTTTCGGGAATTTTTCTAGCTAGTATGTGGCCCCGGTAAATCGAAATGTGCATTCAAATTCAATGTACGGAGTTATATTTTGATTTCGACGAAAACAGATTGAAACGATCGAACCAGCTTACGATACATATCCCATTGTGTTCGGAATGGGGGTAATTAGCTATGGACGACAGTCGGTGGGCTTGATTTCGAGGTTGAAACAAAAAGTACCTTTTTGAAATTAAATAAATAATAAAAATATATATAAAAAAAACCTCCTTTCATCTCCTATACGGTCAAACCCCCCCTCCTTTTCATTATTCAGATCAAAAAAAAAGAAAAAAGAAACCCTAGGAAGAATCGCGCCGACCCCCCTTCCACCGCCGCCCTCCTCTACCTCAAGCCTCCCTCCATCGACCGAGCCCCCCCTTCCCTCCGCGCGACAGCCTACCGAGCCCCCCCTTCCCTCCGCGTGACAGCCCACCGAGCCCGCTTCCCTCCACGCGATAGCCCACCGAGCCGCCACGCCCCCGCGCACCCGAAGCCAACTCCCCCCCCCCCCCAATTCGCAAGACGCCTCTCTGAGCCCGTCAGCGCCCTCCCCCACTCTGAGACCGACTGTAAGTTTTAATTATATTTTATTTAGTTATTTATTTTAGTTTATTTAATGTAATTAATTTAAAAATAAAATTAAAGATCAGTTTTGATATGAAGTAGCATGAGAAACTTTAGACCTTTTATTATATGAGTATAGAAATAAAAATACGTTTTTATGTGTTAAGACCTAAAATAAAAAATGCGGGTTTATATATGAAAAATCTAATGATAAGATTTGATTTTTAGAAATGTAAAAATATGATTTTTATATTATAGAAGTATTAAAAATATGATTTTTATATTATAGAAGTATTAAAAATATGATTTTTATATTATAGAAGTATTAAAAATATGATTTTTATAAAGTAGAAGTATTAAAAATATGATATTTATAAAGTAGAGAATATAAAAATATTCTCTTTATATATGTAGCGAAATAAAAATCTGATTTTTAGTATATATATGTTGAGATAAAAATGTGATTTTTATATAGCTACAATATAAAAATGCGATTTTATATGTGTAGTGGATGCGAACAACGAAAGTGATAAAAGGCGAGAACGGCGAAGATTTCTACATAAGAAGAGTCGTGGCATTTGGTTTAGCTAGTCGGTGAGAACTCCTCACTTTTATTTTTATTTCTAGTTTGAAATATATACTAGGATGCAGACGGTGCTTAGTAGCACCTGACACCCGTCGTCCATAGACCATGGATGACTTGTTTGTTTGATTGTTGTGTTGTGAAATTTGATTGTGTGATGTGGAATGAAATAAAATATTTTATAGTGGAAAATATTTTATAGTTAAAAATATAATTTTTAACGTGTATATAAAATAAATATTTATAAACAAATCGGAGATTTGTTTATATACACTGATTTGACTGATATTGTTTGGGACGATAAATTTTACACATTGCCGAACCGCACAAATAAAATATGTGTTTGTTGATTTGAAACGCCACACGGGTATTGGGATGATATTTGACGTACACTAATCCCGATTGTTTAGTTGTATGTCAATCGATGGGTTGACAGACTGTATAAGCGTAATTATTTACATTTAATGCTTATGCAGTTGTGTGGTGCACCCTGGATGATGGTTGATGATTTATCGTTGCTATTATATACATGTGTTGTAGAAAATCCATATAATTAACATTATATGTTAATTGATTGGGCCTCATTCCAATATAGAAAATAAATTCATGTGTTGAATAGAAAATAAATTCATGTGTTGAATAGAAAATAAATTCATGTGTTGAATAGAAAATAAATTCATGTGTTGAATTGAAAATAAATTCATGTTTTGAATAGAAAATAAATTCATGTGTTAAATAGAAGATAAATTCATGTGTTGAATTGTCAAATATTCATGTGTTGAATAAAAGCCGTGTTGATTAGATGGACGCCATTTTGACATGAACGATATTTATATCGATTTTATTCATTTTTATAACGAATATAGAAAAGGAAGTGATTTCAAAATATAAAGTATTGAAAATATTATCATTTGTATATCGATGATGTGGAATATTCAATTTTGATTCGAAATTGAATATGAAGTTGAAATCGTTTTGAAAACAAATTTAAAACGATTTATAAAATACATTTTAAAAGGAAATCGACGAAATATATATAATATATATATTATATATATAGAATGACCTGAATAGAACGCGTTGCACCGCGACCGTTCGCGAATTTCGACCATTGACTTCGAATGAAGATTACGGGAGATCCGACCGTCGGATTCTCCTAAAACCGGAACTGTTGGGTTCGTATCGAAAAGAGCTTTCTAACGAATATTATACATTTGAAATCTAACGGTTGGATTTGGAATTATGTCCAAATCAAATTTGGAAAAGGTCGCTGTAAGTGCAGTTCAATGGCCGTTAATGGAAATCGACTGTACGGGCCTTGGTAAAATTATTAAAAATAGTAATAATTTGTGTAAAATCATAAGAAATGATTTGTGAAGAATTAGGATGAAAAATTCCATATTTGAAAAGATAAAAATAGATTTTTATCGAAATGAACTAGTTTTGAACTAGAATTATAATTCTATTTATTTTGAAAATAAATAAAGTGGATTTGAAATGGTTTTAAAAGTAACCAGGATTTCCAACAATTGAATTGGAATGGATATGAATCTAAATGGTCTTTGGAATATTTCGATGTTGGATTTCGTGATGAAACAGATATTGTTATGGGAATTTGAAAGATATATTTATATCGTTATTTCCAATACGATATCTGTTGGTCATAGAATTTGATACTGAATATAAGCCGATATATTTTCTATTCAGAGCCTTGTATTTAATATCAAATGTGATTTGGGTTTGTCGTGAATGGTGTCTACATTAACACTGTCCTTAAACCCAGTTGAGAAAAAGATTAAATCTTTTTATTTATATTTAATGAAGTGTACCAATTAAACGGTATTTAATTGGAATTGAGTTGGAATTGATTTTTGGGTTTATCGTGAATGGTGTTTTAAATAACACTTGTTCTTTAACCCGATAATTAATGGAATGTGATATTCGGTTTATAGTGAACCGTGTTTTAAATGACACTGGTTCTTTAACCCAGTTAAAGACAGGATGTGATTTCCCAAGTTAAATAATCATTGATAGTGATTATTGGGAAGATTAAAACTAAGTGGAGTTTTAATGAATCTTTAATTAGATTGAAATAATCGAGAATGGAGTATCACCAGTTTTGCTCCAGGCGATAGTTAAATCTTTAATTAGATTTGAACGTGAAATGGTAATTGAATTTACCGATAACACCGTGGTGTTAGATATGAAGTACGACCAGTTTTACTTCATGGGATGAATAGGTTGGGATTAGGAAATAAAATAAATGATTGCTTTGGTGTGGTTCGCTAATCCCGACTAGTTTGAATTGATATTCAAAGAAGATTAAAGAATAAATTTAAAGAATTTATCTTTGATAAAATTAATGGGAACCTTTCCCAAAGTATAAGAATATTTGAATGAAAGAATACTCTGAATTGGAATGAGGCGTATGTTGTGTTTGTGTAACACTTGTTTATTATATACACAAGTTATTCAGAAAGACCGGGTTTATCCCATTCTGAATAACTGATTTGACGTGGTGTCAAGGATGAAGACGGTGGTCGAAGACCGGAGGTCTTCACATCGTGTGGGTGATTACTGATGATCTTGATTGGGCTGTACACCCAAGAGGAGGGAATCAGTTGGTGATCGTCCAGACGTACTTAGAAGTCGATGGATATGCGAGGTACAAGGTGCCTCTGGTTTCGTTCAGACCCAGAACGAACTTGTAAATGGACTATGTGTCTGACATTGGATTTTATTCTGTGTGATTGATTTTTAGTAAATATACATCTGTTTGGTGGTGGAGAATTTATTCTCTTGCTTAACACCCTTCGCTGAGAGGTACGAGCTCAGGGGTTGTATATTGATGGATATCAATCGCATGGAGTGAATTGCCAATGTGGCATGCCTAAGTGACAATTGATCAAGGCTTCTGTTGAAAAGAAAAGTCTTGTGGTTGATGATCAAAGCACCGCCTGTGTGGCATAGCTTTGCGTAACGTTGATTAGCGAGCCTCACACCCCAGTTGTGAACCAGAAACGGGAGAGGACTTCAGGGAGGGCATGCGTTTCCTTCTACATAGAAGTGGCGTTAGTGGTTTTACATGCCCTGATGAGTTTGACTTATGTGGTTGTTGCTGTTGCGAGGCGCCTCGGATATATCGGTGACTGTATGGAGCCGATGGAGTCATTTGGCTCATTTACGCCCCAAAAGGCGGGGAAACGCAGTGTTCAGGCATTTTAATCCACATCGATGGACCAGCCCTAACGATCCAAGGGCTCACCTATGTTTGGGTCCTGAGACATGGGCTAGATTGTCTCGAATCGGCGAGGACTATCTTTTGCCTCGGTTCATAGATGGAAATCCAACTTCCAATACGTGACATTTGCGGTTTTGATTGCAGAGCCTAGTATTGGCGACATAGTGGGATGGGGCACTTATGCCGTCTATGATTGATAATTATGATTGAAATTGTTTTGACACTATACACTTATAGTAATAAAAGATGAAATTTAGCATATCAAGCATTCTTTGGCTATTATAAGGTAAAACCCTATCCTCCGGTTTGCGTTGCATTGTGTGATGGGACCTGGGTCTTATAATAGCTTCATTCTTCTTTATTTAGCATTGCGTTGTTTGTTTTATGCACTGGTACTCTTGGGAGGAAACCCGTTCCGTGTTATACGGCGTGGTCCCTTGATTTACCTAACTTTAAAATAAATATTAATAACTGTTTTAGTTCTCACACCAGTCACATGACTGACCTGGAGTTTATTGTTTTAACATAAACTCTGGGTGCCCTTATTTTGACACGGGCAGCTAGTAGTTTTGGTTTTGCAGATTTATATTCACAGGAACCTGGTTTACAGCTGGAACGATACCCGGAAAGCTCTGTATCCGTGTATTACTTTCAGTTGTGTATTGTAATATTTTTCCGCTGCTATGTAATGTATTGTAATCTCTGATATTTATTGAATGTATTTTATTCATTCTTACTCTGTATATTCTTGTATTCTTATGGAATTGTTGTAATTAACAATGAAATGTTCTTCTGTCTGCGTTCTTTTGTGTGTTATTCTCGAAGTATCCGGGCTTTCCTTACCGGGGAAGTTACGGGTTCTTACAGTGGTATCAGAACTCTGGTTTACAAAGCTCAGAGAACAAGACACATTAGAACCATACGAAAGAATTCATCAGAGATTGGATTAGTAATATCCAACGAGAATGACTCGTTAGAGATAGGATCAGTAGTATCCTAGAACGAGTGTGAGGAGTGATGTTTTTAAAATAAAAGTGAAAACAATTTTTGTTTTGAAAATTTAAATCAATTATTCGTATTTTGATTATTTATTTTATGTTGAATTTGGACAATCCAGTATATAAAGATTTTGCATATACGTCTGATCCGCGTGTATTTGAAGTTTTAGTATGCTGGATAGATATAGAATCACACTCTAGCCACTCGGGGATAATTCTGATGATGTCCGGACATCATCTGTATTTATGTCCGTGTTTCGAAGGTGGGATTTCTAAATGATTCCTATTGACTGGTGTGAGAGCCAAAATTAGATAGGGCTTATTGTTGTGATTTGGCATCAAAAGTCTGATTTTTTGACTATATATCAAAGTTATGAATTTGAAAAGCTAATCAACTAATTGATTGCTGGTTTTGTTGTTTGATTATTGTTTGAATTAATTGAATGTTGAACCTTTAGCCAAATTGAACCAAATAGTGAGTTGTACTGAAAATTTATCGCATTTGCATGCATATACATGTACTTACATTGAACAGGTCATAGCAAGGAGGCTAGAGCAGAATAATAAAATTGTTTGCCCGACAAATAGGTACATGTTTACTAATATATAGGGTTTTGGATGATTTTACGAGCTGATTGGCTAGCCGCTTGGCTGTTTTTTTTTTCTTTCTGGATTGAAGAAGGCCATGGGAGGCTATATAAAATATCCCGAAGTCCCCGATGCAGGGGAGGTTATGGAGAAATTTTTCAAAAATTTAGGGTGTTAGCCAAAATTTTGAAAAATTTGAAAAGTTTTTAGAAACTGAAAAGTTGAAAAACTTAAGCCGTAATGGAAATAGCGAAAGTTGAGTTGATTAGTTAAACAACTTTCGGCTTCGTTCCTTTTCGAGGACGAAAAGTTTTAAGTGGGGGAGATTGTAATAACCCGGAAATCTGAGCCAATTTAAAATTTTTATTTTGGCAATTTTAGTGAATTTTGAACATTTAAAATGATTTATTTTAAATAATAACGACGAGAAATTTATTTTGAATAGAATTAGAATATATATATTTATATACGTCGTCATTAGAATATAAATATTTATTTATAAATATAAAAGGAATTGAAAATGGCGCGGTAGTTCGATAATTCGATTTCTAAGTTCAAATGAGTGTACAGGTTTCAAAATAAACCGAATTTTAGTGAAACCAAAAATATTAGAATCTAATTGATAATATCTTTCCAACGAATCCGAAAAATTGAGATTTCATAGCGGGGATAAAAAGTTATGCCCAGTTGAAATTTCAGAATAGTCGCTATGGAATTATGGCCCTTAAAAACGGAAATTTTGCAAACAACTTCGGTTTTTGACAAAACCACTTTTGTTGGATCCGTGATGTCAAGTTATTGCTAGGTTTCAAAATTCGTAATTTTTCGAATCAATATGTGAGTGTGGCAAAGGAAAACGCGTTTGACCAGTTTTAGTTGATTTTAATTGACTGGAAAATGGCCATTTTTCCAACGGTCTCAGAATTCGATGAAATTAGTTTTGTTAGGACCGTATCGTCAATATGAAGCTAGAAAATATTTTTCGGGATTTTTTCTAGCTAATATGTGGCCCCGGTAAATCGAAATGTGCGTTCAAATTCAATATATAGAGTTATATTTTGATTTCGACGAAAACTGGTCGAAACGATCGAATCGGCTTATGATACATATCCCATTGTGTTCGGAATGGGTGTATTTCGAGGTCGAAATGAAAAGTACCTTTTTGAAATTAAATAAATAATAAAAAAATATATAAAAAACCCCCCTTTCATCTCCTATACGGTCAAACCCGCCCCCTCCTTTTCGTTATTCAAATCAAAAAATAAAAAGAAAAAAAAACCCTAGGAAGAACCGCGCAGACCCCCCTTCCACCGCCGCTATCCTCTACCTCAAGCCCCCCTCCATCGACCGAGCCCCCCTTCCCTCCGCGCGACAGCCCACCGAGCCACCCTTCCCTCCGTGCGACAGCCCTCCGAGCCCCCTTCCCTCCGCGCGACGGCCCACCGAGCCCTCACGCCCCCGCGCACCCGAAGCCAACTCCCTCCCCCCCAATTCGCACGACGCCTCCCTAAGCCCGTCAGCGCCCTCCCCCACTCCGAGACCGACTGTAAGTTTTAATTATATTTTATTTAGTTATTTATTTTAGTTTATTTAATGTAATTAATTTAAAAATAAAATTAAAGATCAGTTTTGATATGAAGTAGCATGAGAAAATTTAGACCTTTTATTATATGAGTATAGAAATAAAAATACGTTTTTATGTGTTAAGATCTAAAATAAAAAAATGCGGGTTTATATATGAAAAATCTAATGATAAGATTTGATTTTTAGAAATGTAAAAATATGATTTTTATATTATAGAAGTATTAAAAATAAGATTTTTATATTATAGAAGTATTAAAAATATGATTTTTATAAAGTAGAAGTATTAAAAATATGATTTTTATAAAGTAGAGAATATAAAAATATTATCTTTATATATGTAGCGAGATAAAAATCTGTTTTTTAGTATATATATGTTGAGATAAAAATGTGATTTTTATATACATAGCTACAATTTAAAAATGTGATTTTTATATATGTAGTGGATGCAGACAACGAAAGTGACAAAAGGCGAGAACGGCGAAGATTTCTACATAAGAAGAGTCGTGGCGTTTGGTTTAGCTAGTCGGTGAGAACTCCTCACTTTTATTTTTACTTCTAGTTTGAAATACATATTAGGATGCAGACGGTGCTTAGTAGCACCCGACACCCGTCGTCCACAGACCATGGATGACTTGTTTGTTTGATTGCTGTGTTGTGAAATTTGATTGTGTGATGTGGAATGAAATAAAATATTTTATAGCGGAAAATATTTTATAGTTAAAAATATAATTTTTAACATGTATATAAAATAAATATTTATAAACAAATCGGAGATTTGTTTATATACGCTGATTTGACTGATATTGATTGAGACGATAAATTTTACACATCGCCGAACCGCACAAATAAAATATGTGTTTGTTGATTTGAAACCCCACACGGGTATTGGGATGATATTTGACGTACACTAATCCCGATTGTTTAGTTGTATGTCAATCGATGGTTTGACAGACTGTGTAAGCAATAATTATTTATATTTAATGCTTATGCAGTTTTGTGGTGCACCCTGGATGATGGTTGATGATTTATCGTTGCTATTATATACATGTGTTGTAGAAAATCCATATAATTAACATTATATGGTAATTGATTCGGCCTCATTCCAATATAGGAAATAAATTGATGTGTTGAATAGAAAATAAATTCATGTGTTGAATAGAAAATAAATTCATGTGTTGAATAGAAAATAAATTCATGTGTTGAATTGAAAATAAATTCATGTGTTGAATAGAAAATAAATTCATGTGTTGAATAGAAAATAAATTCATGTGTTGAATTGTCAAATATTCATGTGTTGAATAAAAGTCGTGTTGATTAGATGGACGCCATTTTGATGTGAACGATATTTATATCGATTTTATTCATTTTTATAATGAATATAGAAAAGGAAGTGATTTCAAAATAAAACGTTTTGAAAATATTATCATTTGTATATCGATGATATGGAATATTCAATTTTGATTCAAAATTGACTATGAAGTTGAAATCGTTTTGAAAACGAATTTAAAACGATTTATAAAATACGTTTTAAAAGGAAATCGACGAAATATATATAATATATATATTATACATATAGAATGGCCTGAATAGAACGCGCTACGCCGCGGCCGTTCGCGAATTTCGACCATTGACTTCGAATGGAGATTACGGGAGATCCGACCGTCGGATTCTCCTAAACCCGGAACCGTTGGGTTTGTATCGAAAAGAGCTTTCTAACGAATATTAGAGATTTGAAATTTAACGGTTGGATTTGGAGTTATGTCCAAATCAAATTTGGAAAAGGTCGCTGTAAGTGCAGTTCGATGGCCGTTGATGGAAATCGACTGTACGGGCCTTGATAAATTATTAAAAATAGTAATAATTTGTGTAGAATCACAAGAAATTATTTGTGAAGAATTGGGATGAAAAATTCCATATTTGAAAAGATAAAAATAGATTTTTATCGAAATGCACTAGTTTTGAACTAGAATTATAATTCTATTTATTTTTAAAATAAATAAAGTGGATTTGAAATGGTTTTAAAAGTAACCAGGATTTCCAATAATTTAATTGGAATGTATTTGAATCAAAATGGTCTTTGGAATATTTCGATGTTGGATTTCGTGATGAAATAGATATTGTTATGGGAATTTGAAAGATATATTTATATCGTTATTTCCAATACGATATCTGTTGGTCGTAGAATTTGATATTGAATATAAGCCGATATATTTTCTATTCAGTGCCTTGTATTTAATATCAAATGTGATTGGGGTTTGTCGTGAATGGTGTCTTCGTTAACACTGTCCTTAAACCCAGTTGATAAAAAGATTAAATCTTTTTATTCAGATTTAATGAAGTGTACCAATTAAATGGTATTTAATTGGAATTGAGTTGGAATTGATTTTTGGGTTTATCATGAACGGTGTTTTAAATAACACTTGTTCTTTAACCCGATAATTAATGGAATGTGATATTCGGTTTATAGTGAACCGTGTTTTAAATGACACTGGTTCTTTAACCCAGTTAAAGACAGGATGTGATTTCCCAAGTTAAATAATCATTGATAGTGATTATTGGGAAGATTAAAACTAAGTGGAGTTTTAATGAATCTTTAATTAGATTGAAATAACCGAGAATGGAGTATCACCAGTTTTGCTCCAAGCGATAGTTAAATCTTTAATTAGATTTGAACTTGAAATGGTAATTGAATTTACCGATAACACCGTGGTGTTAGATATGAAGTATGACCAGTTTTACTTCATGGGATGAATAGGTTGAGATTGGGAAATAAAATAAATGATTACTTCGGTGTGGTTCGCTAATCCCGACTAGTTTGAATTGATATTCAAAGAAGATTAAAGAATAAATTTAAAGAATTTATCTTTGAAAAAATTAATGGGAACCTTTCCCAAAGTATAAGAATATTTGAATGAAAGAATATTCTGAATTGGAATGAGGCGTATGTTGTGTTTGTGTAACACTTGTTTATTATATACGCGAGTTATTTAGAAAGACCGGGTTTATCCCATTCTGAATAAATGATTCGACGTGGTGTTGAGGATGAAGACGGTGGTCGAAGACCGGAGGTCTTCACATCGTGTGGGTGATTACTGATGATCTTGATTGGGCTGTACACCCAAGAGGAGGGAATCAGTTGGTGATCGTCCAGACGTACTTCGAGATCGATGGATATGCGAGGTATAAGGTGCCTCCGGTTTCGTTCAGACCCAGAACGAACTTGTAAATGGACTGTGTGTCTGACATTGGATTTTATTCTATGTGATTGATTTCTAGTAAATATACATCTATTTGGTGGTGGAGAATTTATTCTCTTGCTTAACACCCTTCTTTGAGACATACGAGCTCAGGGGATGTATATTGATGGATATCAACCGCATGGAGTGAATTGCCTGTGTGGCATGCCTATCAAGGCTTCTGTTGAAAAGAAAAGTCTTGTGGTTGATGATCAAAGCACCGCCAGTGTGGCATAGCTTTGTGTAACGTTGATTCACGAGCCTCACACCCCGGTTGTGTACCAGAAACGGGAGAGGACTTCAGGGAGGGCATGCGTTTCCTTCTACATAGAAGTGGCGTTAGTGGTTTTACATGCCCTGACGAGTTTGACTTATGTGGTTGTTGCTGTTGCGAGGCGCCTCGGATATATCGGTGACTGTGTGGAGCCGATGGAGTCATTTGGCTCATTTACGCCCCAAAGGGCGGGGAAACGCAGTGTTCAGGCATTTTAATCCACATCGATGGACTGGCCCTGACGATCCAATGGCTCACCTATGTTTGGGTCCTGAGACATGGGCTAGATTGTCTCGAATCGGCGAGGACTATCTTTTGCCTCGGTTCACAGATGGAAATCCAACTTCCAATACGTGACATTTGCGGTTTTGATTGCAGAGCCTAGTATTGGCGACATAGTGGGATGGGGCACTTATGCCGTTTATGATTGATAATTATGATTGAAATTGTTTTGACACTATACACTTATAGTAATAAAAGATGAAATTTAGCATATCAAGCATTCTTTGGCTATTATAAGGTAAAACCCTATCCTCCGGTTTGCGTTGCATTGTGTGATGGGACCTGGGTCTTATAATAGCTTCATTCTTCTTTATTTAGCATTGCGTTGTTTGTTTTATGCACTGGTACTCTTGGGAGGAAACCCGTTCCGTGTTATACGGCGTGGTCCCTTGATTTACCTAACTTTAAAATAAAGATTAATAACTGTTTTAGTTCTCACACCAGTCACATGACTGACCTGGAGTTTATTGTTTTAACATAAACTCTGGGTGCCCTTATTTTGACACGGGCAGCTAGTAGTTTTGGTTTTGCAGATTTATATTCATAGGAACCTGGTTTACAGCTGGAACGATACCCGGAAAGCTCTGTATCCGTGTATCACTTTCAGTTGTGTATTGTATTATTTTTCCGCTGCTATGTAATGTATTGTAATCTCTGATATTTATTGAACGTATTTTATTCATTCTTACTCTGTATATTCTTGTATTCTTATGGAATTGTTGTAATTAACAATGAAATGTTCTTCTGTCTGCATTCTTTTGTGTGTTGTTCTCGAAGTATCTGGGCTTTCCTTACCGGGGAAGTTACGGGTTCTTACAAACCTCTCCCAAGGCCAATCGCCGAATACCCCAATGACATACCGCCACAGCCTTCTGACTCCCAAACTATTGTTGTAGTCATGGTATACCCACTGGGTGACACCCCCATGTCCATTAATGTCACTCTTTAAGCAAATGCATTAAGTTTCGTGAAGCATTATAGGTAAACAGAAACAAAAACATTACAAGACAGATATAAAATAATAGCGGAATTTAAAATTTTATTGAGTAAAAAACATCGTGGTTCAAAACATAGTTACATCATAAGTCTGAAATGCAAAAAACCCAGTACATCAACTTAAAACTTTTGTCTTGTACTAAAATCATCAGAGTACAATAAACATGAAAAGATCATAATCCCTAAAATATAGCCATAGTTGAGAAGATATGAAATCAAGCAGTACATCTAAGCAGCTCCAAGCAGAAGGAAAGAAGAATCCTGATCAAGCTTGAGTATTCACACCTAAGAACCTGGAGACGGGGAAATGGAAGAGAAAGAAGAGAGAAAAAATAGGTCAAACATAAGTCTGGCGAGTCAAGTTACTTTTATCATATAAATAAGTAAAAGCATCATGATAGGCACATAAATTGGATAAGAGGGATAACAGCATATAAGGCAGGTATGAAAAGGTTTATAGGGTAAACCGAATAGAACATATATGTATAGCGCTTTTATAATACTTTTCTCTCTCTCTACACCAATACTAGTATACTAGACAAGATGATCCCCAAAAAGTACAAGATGGTAGACATAGGTATACTTTTAGTGAGAGGTTTTACCCCATATAATAATTGGCAGCCCAACTAATCATACTAGTGTTACCCTTAAGGATAATAACGGGCTCCTAAACAAGTGAGACTAGATGTACCCTAATTACTACCCCAGTCGATCGGCTCCCTACTTCGTAGATACCGTGTGTTGGACCCACAGTAGGATGTATCACTCCCTAAAGTTCAACCCTCCATTTACAGGATGTGCACAACCATATCTACTGATGTCATGGCGTCTTAACCTCCCTTGTCCGGACCCATGCACGCACATGACCCCGTCAGAATATGGCGCCCACACCGTCCCCACTTTTGGATCCCTTACAATCAACTCAGTAAGCGTGTTGTGACTCCGACCTAGTTTGGAGTACTCGCTTGATACCTATATATGAGTTACTGACTGAAACGGGTCCCACACACAAGATGATGCAAGCTTCCTCCTAGGCTTGCATCCCCACTACTAGGATTTCCACAGGTTATTCCTACACAGTAACAAGATTGCATAACCCCAACAGGTTTAGTTTGTGGGCCTATATATAAATATTAACCACCACCCCAAGATATACTTAACCCTCCCACTATTACAAGCAAGTTTACTTAACCCCTACTAAAGTTAGCATGTTCATGTAATCCCTATCGAATCAAACATGTTAAGTATTACAAGTTCATTACCATTTGTTCATTTAGGGTTATAATGCTCTAAACCTCCCATGCTAAGCCTACATCTTGTGGATGCTGGATATGCCGGGCGGGTCTGGGTAGACTTCTTTCACAAGTCGAACTTAATCTCGTGTCTTAGCACGTTATGTGTTTATGCACTTAGACCACTCACATTAGATTCACCACCTGTGGTCGCTAAATATGTCGGTCGGTTATGGGCAGACTTGTAACGGCTGGAGATTTCCGACTCCTCGAGAGTCGGAAATTCCGCGACGTTAGTGAAAGAATTTAGAAGGTGAGAAAGAAAAGATAGAACTAATAGAATAGAAGAAGAAGAAGAACATCAGAATCATCAGAGTAACACGAATCTCACAGCGGAACGAATAACATATAATATATAACATAGCCTTGAAGTAAACAGTTATATATATACAATAGCACTTATCAGAGTACAACACTTACAACACAGCGGAAATAACTATAGCTATAGAATCTTGCAGCCTCCTCCTCCAAGCTCTCCAAGCAAATCTGTAAATCCCGACTACTTGACTGCCCGTACAAATTTAGGCACCCAAGAGTTTAGGGAAAACAACAAAGTAAACTCCGGGTCAGTCATGGGACTGGTATGAGTAAAATAGATTAAAACAGGTATAGGATATCTCATAAGACCACGCCGTGAATACGGAACGGGTTTTTCCCTTATGAGTATCTGAACAACTTTGACAAGCAATATCATTGTGATATTATAATAATGTCTAAGTACAAATAGGTATCAATCTAGCAGAAACGCTTGCATCTCACGTTCTACATACATAGTATAAAATCATAAACCGCAGGGGCGCTTATCGGAGAATGGATTCCAACAGACAAGGTATGGGAGCACCTTCTGAATAGTGTACTCTAGAGGTGATACACTCAGGGTTCAACAAGAACGTCTTGCAACCCGGCCACACATGACCGCTCACTCATTTAGCTTGAGTGTCGCGAATATATTGCCACCACGGTTGTAGGCCATCAAACCGTCATCCGAAGATACAGAATCAAAAAGAAGAATAAATATGAATATTCTCTAGATCGGTGACAATACACCCTGCTTGGGGATGACCCAACTAGCCATGCTGCCTAGCCCAACTTTTGTTACTTCCTGGTGTGAGGCTAGAAGCTACGTCTATCTTCAGAACATCTGATCACCATTCACTTTGAATGCCACATCGTCATACCCGCCAAATCACAAATTGACTTATCCAAAAATAACATGGGTATATAGCTAAGAGAAACGAATTCTTCCGCCACCAAACGTGAACACGTTTGAACAGATCAACTTACGCGATCCATTGGATATACTCTGTCAGACCTTCTTCCATATACGTTGTCCTGGGACTGGACAAACCGAAGGCACTATTCAGTATATCCATCTTAGTCACTGTTATCTAAGACTTATACAACAGTCCTTGCACTTTACTCTGTCTTCAATTTATCTTTGGCATATATTGCTCGCAACGCTTATGCCGATACAGAGTGGTTCTTTGGATAA
This sequence comes from Allium sativum, assembly GCA_030737875.1. NCBI lineage: Eukaryota > Viridiplantae > Streptophyta > Magnoliopsida > Asparagales > Amaryllidaceae > Allium > Allium sativum. The sequence goes on along the minus strand of CM060910.1, from coordinate 417,244,906 downwards.
TAATCCAACCGGTCTCTCCATATTAACAACGTTAAAATGGTAAAAACTTTGATAGTCTGTGATTCAACTATCAAATTAAAACATGTCGGTGTACAAACAACGATCTTATTTCCAAATGGAAATTCGATCGATCAATCATCATATGTTCATATTTCCTTATTTCATATATTTAGAAAATATATGTTATTAATCATTGGAAAACATTTCCCTAGCTTATTTTCACATCACTATTATTTCGCAACTATCAGTCCCTAACTGTAACTAGTATGAGAACAATTCTCTAAGTATCAATCCGGAAGGTCGAAACTAACATCAGATCGTCACTTAGAAAACCGTTCAACTTACCCTCTCCAGTCAGTTTCTGAATTTGCTTAACTCTATCTCTCAAATTCTCATCATGAAAACATTTCATTTTCTATGTTTAGAAAACATATCTGATTTTATTTGGAAAACGTTTCCAAAACTCATTTACGGATTTCCAATGAATGTTGTATAAAACATCGTTTCGCTTAATCCATTTATCGCTTATTCCTTAGCTTTATTCCTAATCAACCTTTTTAGATCGAACCACAACTATTCCTTTGTCAATTCTGAAGTCAATCAAGTTGGGGTATAGTTACCTCGCAGACCTAAGTTGAACCACGTCCTTTACTGTGAAATAGATGAAGTTCGTCAATCACTTTTTCCAATCATCTGTTTACGCAAATTCTCGGATTCAGGTTACGAATCCACTTCTTATATGAAAACGTTTGATTATAACTATAACGTTATAATTCCTACTTCTGCAATATCTAACCTAAATTATAACTTTATCTCCTAACTCGAATAATTTAACAGACATCTAATTTCTAAATCAATAACTAAATCTTGATTTAAACCCTGGAAAGTAAATAGTACTTTCCCGAATTCGCTAAAATCGAATTCGACGTATAACTCTCTTTCGAGTAATTTCTATTTGATTAACTCTTCTTCGAATAACCTATATTCGATTATCTCTCTTCGAATAACTCATATTCGAAATCTCTCTCTTTCGAATAAACAATATTCGATCTCTTTCTTTCGAATATGCTATATTCGAAAATCTCCTTTCGATTTACTAATCGATAACTCCTTTCGATCAAACTAAAATCGATAACTCCTTTAACTCTATTCGAATAACTAATATTCGACTAACTCCTTTGGATCAACTCATTTGATTAACTCCTTCGAATAACTAATTCGAATAACTTACCTTCGAATAACCAATATTCGATTTACTCTAACTCGATTAACTTAATTCTAATCGATTTACTCCATTTCGATTCAACTTAATTCAAATCGATTAACTTAACTCAAATTGATTAACTCCTTTCGAATAACTAAATTCGATTTAACTCTAATTGAATAACTAATATTCAATTAACTCTTACGTGTTTAACTCTATTTGGATAAGTAATTCGAATCACTCTAATGTGTTTAACTCTATTCAAATATCAAATTCGAATAACTCATTTCGAATAACTAAATTCGATTAACTCTTTTAACTTTACTCGAATAACTATATTCGATTAACACCTTCTTTCGAATAACTATATTCGATTAACTCCTTTGGATTAACTAACTTCGAATAACTCCTTTGGATTACTAACTTCGAATAACTCCTTTGGATTACTAACTTCGAATAACTCCTTTGGATCAACTAACTTCGAATAACTCCTTTGGATTACTAACTTCGAATAACTCCTTTGGATCAACTAACTTCGAATAACTCCTTTGGATTACTAACTTCGAATAACTCCTTTGGATTACTAACTTCGAATAACTCCTTTGGATTAACTAACTTCGAATAACTCCTTTGGATTAACTAACTTCGAATAACTCCTTTGGATTACTAACTTCGAATAACTCCTTTGGATTAACTAACTTCGAATAACCAATATTCGATAACTACTCTTCGAATAAATAATATTCGGTAACTCTTCTCAAATGAATAACATTTGATTTCTCCACTCGAATAAACTATATTCGATTAATCTTCCCTCGAATACACTATATTCGATAACTCTACTTCGAATAAGTGATATTTGGCAACTCTACTCGATTAACTCCACTTGGATAACTCTAACTGGTCAACTCTACTGGTTTAACCTAACTGGTTAACTCTAACTGGTTAACTCTAACTGGTCAATTCTAACTGATTAACTCAAATGGTTTAACCTAACTGCTTAACTCGTCTCGATTAACTGAACTAATCCACTTAGTTTAACTTAGCTAATTCACGTTGATTAACTCTAACCGATTCACTTAGTTTAACTCAACTAATTCACTTCGATTAACCACTTAGTTAACTTAACTAATTCACTTCGATTAACCACTTAGTTTAACTTAACTAATTCACATCGATTAACCACTTAGTTTAACTTAACTAATTCACATTGATTAACTCTAACCGATTCACTTAGTTTAACTCAACTAATTCACATTGATTAACTCTAACCGATTCACTTAGTTTAACTCAACTAATTCACATTGATTAACTCTAACCGATTCACTTAGTTTAACTCAACTAATTCACTTCGATTAACCACTTAGTTTAACTTAACTAATTCACATCGATTAACCACTTAGTTTAACTTAACTAATTCACATTGATTTACTCTAACCGATTCACTTAGTTTAACTTAACTAATTCACTTCGATTAACTCGACCAATTCGCTTGGTTAACTCCTATTTATTTAACAAATAAATATCTCCTTTAGTTTAATTCTATTTATTTAATCTCTAAATAAATATCCTTTATATTTCTTTTAACGAATATAATTCCTTTATATTTTGATTAACAAATATATCCCCTTATATTCGATTAACATATATATCCCCTTGCATTTGATTTACAAGTATAATTCTTTTATATTTGTTTTACCAACTATATTCCTTTATATTCAGAATCCTTTTTCTTATATATATATATGTATGTATATATATATATATAAAATCCCTTGATTTTATATAAATAAACTATTTTCAAAATATACATTGAAAACCCCTCTCCTACATTCTGGTATTTCTCATGGTATTTAACACACCATATAACAACGATAAATATCGTCCCACCACACATAATCACACAGATAATATACATCACATTATATATCACAATATAAAAATCACAGTAAAATAACTGTTGAGGAATCCAGTTGGATTCCTCCAACCTGTTTCCCTGCACCACAGATGTTAGACAATACAACAACATCGATTTCACTTCACTGTGAAATATTCTGATAGCAGAATCAACATATGACTATTTAACGGTTTATATATATACGTAAATATATATATAAAATCTCTACTAACTGACTAGCAGTTCAATCAAACAGTCAACACACAGTCTACCAGTCAAACAGATAATATTTTAACAGTTCTAAGAATACAACGTGAAAATAAAACTGTTTAGAGTTTGTGAGATTTACTCACATTGGACTATCATCGTTAATAACGATAATTGTCTCTTGTTTCTGACGTACGTTTTATTTCACCATAAATACCGACAAGCTCAGAATCATTTCCAACCAGTTCCATCATCTAGTTGCATTCATACGATCGTATCAGATCTTTTCTCTCCATATTTAAATCAGTTCTGTAATCCCTTTTCTTTTCTTCGTTGGGCCTTAGCCAGTAAGAGTGGTCCATTCATTGCCTTGTATGTCCTCGTTTAAAACAAAGTTGCTCACGTCAGTACCCCTTATCACCCCTTCACTCACGCTTCGCATATACCCTTTACAGTAAACTCCAAACGTCTGCTCCTGTATAATGTTTCTCGCCATTTCGATCTACAGATAACTACTCCACTTTTCTTTGCTTCGATTTGTTCAAAGCTTCCCAGGCCCATTATATTCCTCCACGTGTCTTCATACTTCACTTGTTTCAGTTGCACCATGTTTAACACTCCTTCAGAAAAAATCCAACCATGCACTGTCTATGCACTCTCAGGTCCTCCTTCCCATTTCAGAATGCCACCATTTGTTTCACAAAGAAAATCATGAACCTAACACTCTTTTTGGTCCTTCTTCACGTCCCATTAACGCACCACAGTATCACAACTTTATTCTCGGAACACCCCAAAGTTTTCTAATCACCAGACCCTCAAACAACTCCTTTTTAAGTCCTTCCCTCACGGCTACAGGAAAGTTCATTTCCCTACTCCCGCATGCTCCTGTAGCACCCAAACTTCTCACTCAATTTCTCTCTCTCCTCCTTCTTGTTTCAAACACAGAACACCCCTCAACGCCATCATCATCTCGCCTTAAGTCCAACTCCATCGATCAACCTCGCAACTCCTAGCTCGACAATACACTCGCTGGAAATTCTGAGCGAATCAAATGGCCACTGAATGCCATGAAACCATTACCTGATTTAAGCGTTTCCTCCTAGGATTCGAAATATGTTTAAGTAACAATTTATAGAAGTTGTTTGATTTGAGAAAGAGGATTTCTCTCGTTTCATTTTGCTGAAGAAAGAAAGGTTGTGGCGGCTAAAATTTTAGGTCTTAGGAAGAAACATGGTTAGTTTTATAATGTTTCGGAGGCATTATGTATGGAGCTCAGCAGGCCACATTTTCAGTTTCGAGCGGCAGAAAATGTGCGATGGAGAAGAAGTCCATTGTGGCTTTGCTTTGATCCGAGAATGAATGGAAGAGGGTGATGAAATGTGGACCTATGTTTGATCGGGGAAATGATATTAGGTTAGAGGGATTTTAGTTTCTTTGAAATCTGTGGAGGATGGGTTTCCACGCTGAACACAGACCGATGTGGTGGTTGTAAGCAGATGAGGGACGTGGCTTAAGTTTTCGTTAGAGAAAAATAGGTTTTTGTTAAAGGGTTGTAAAGTTTTACCTTTCCGGTTACGTCCAATTTCATTAATATATGAGCTGCTCCAGAAAGAAATAAATATACCGTTGTGATGAGCTCGGTGTCACGATCCCAAAAATATAATAATATCGGTAGATTAACTCATATTTTGAAACTTCAAAATGTTGATTTCAGGGTGCGAAATACTTCAAATCAAAAGTCGCATATTTAATTAATTAAAAATTACCATAAAATTTTAAAAATTAAATTAACTCTACGCGTCAAAAGAACCACATCTAAATTCAAATCCCATATCTAGTTATATTGAAAAACCCTTTTATAACGTAAATAAAGCGTCGCAAATTATAAAGGAATTCTACAGCGACTTTTCTGAAATTTGATTTGGACATATCTCAAAATCTCCACAACGAAATCCTGATTTTTCTCTTCCACTAGAAAGATATACTCCACTAGCTCCACACGTTTCTTGTTTCACAGAAATCCGGCTTAAAACGAATCTTGTATATTCAGTTGAAGTTCAACTCGCCAAATAACGAACTGCCGCGTCGTTTCAGGTTCGTTTTAATTATAATTATAAACTATAAGTTCGAACGTTGTACTTTAAGTTATCGATATCACCAAATCGATATATAAATAATTAAATAAATTAATTATTCGACAGCTAACAAAACGCGCCATTACAGACTTTCCCCCTTAAAATAATTTCGTCCTCGAAATTGCTAAGTTAGAAAAATGCTACTAACTCTACTAACTAGATTTAAAAAAACCCTTTTTGTTTACCTCTAAATTTCAGTTTCAACTGAACCATTAAATTTTCAATTAAATTATTAATTCGTTCTGGCTAACTGAATTTCCATAAATCATGAGAATGTTCTAACGCCTGGAATTTTCGAAAAATTTCGCCATAACCTCCTTTGTACTGGTCACTATCTCAAACTCCAACTCGCCTCTCTAGGCCTTCTTCAACCCAAAAGAAAATCAAACAGCCAAGCGGCTTGCAAATTCGGCTTATAAAATCCAAACTCATATATAATATAAACTTGTACCTTTTTGTCGGTCGTATCATTATACCCTTTTGATCTGTTATCACTTCTGCATATATCATGGTCATTCCACTCAGTTTATATCCTCAAATCCAAATCGAATTTCATTCAAACTCTAATATCAAATTCCAAATTATTGACTTATCAATTTGGTTCCATTCTAGATTATCTCTAATCCAATTCAATTTTATTTAACTCGGTTCAAGTTAAATTTCAATTTATTTTTACCATCTCATTTTATTTAACTTCATTAGTTAAATTTTAATTCCAGACTTAAGTTCCTGGGTTTCTTTCAAATCAATTTGAAATCATAATGCCAATTCAAAACCTTTGAATTTCTTAACAACTTGTTTTCTCAAAACAATTCAAAAACAAAACCTTTGGTAGAAATCTGTCACTTAGAACTCGAAAATGAACACTGATGATGTCTAGATTCATCATCAGAATCTATTTTCCAGCTATCGAAGTGAGTTCAATACTATATCATTTTCAATTTGAAAAACATTTTCAAAATCTCCCAGGAACTTAAAATTTCCTTATTTTAAATTCCAAATTCTGATTTAAATTCATATTTAATTCAACTATTTCATATATTACATTCATATGAATTCTGATTGGTCATTTATAACCATTTCACCCTTTTATAATCTTATTCGATTATAATAACAACCAACACAATCAATATACTATAATAATTTCAAGATATATATTTCTTCTATAAACAAATATATTTTGGGAAAAATTATTTCATTTACCCTCTTTTAAAACATACCATGACGGTTCATCGTATTCGAGTGTTTCGTAACCCTTATCGATACAGTGGATCAACTGATCGACCAGAATTCATAAGCCACTCAACCAATGAGTCTCCACAATATAAAACCATTTTATATTGGGTAACAATTACGCGCTCATATATATACACTCAAACTCAATCTAGGATTTTACTAATCCCATCTCTATCGAGTTATGCCACAGAGCCAAGGTAATCACTTAACTTAAGCTCTGATACCAACTGTAACGGCTGGAGATTTCCGACTCCTCGAGAGTCGGAAATTCCGCGACGTTAGTGAAAGAATTTAGAAGGTGAGAAAGAAAAGATAGAACTAATAGAATAGAAGAAGAAGAAGAACATCAGAATCATCAGAGTAACACGAATCTCACAGCGGAACGAATAACATATAATATATAACATAGCCTTGAAGTAAACAGTTATATATATACAATAGCACTTATCAGAGTACAACACTTACAACACAGCGGAAATAACTATAGCTATAGAATCTTGCAGCCTCCTCCTCCAAGCTCTCCAAGCATATCTGTAAATCCCGACTACTTGACTGCCCGTACAAATTTAGGCACCCAAGAGTTTAGGGAAAACAACAAAGTAAACTCCGGGTCAGTCATGGGACTGGTATGAGTAAAATAGATTAAAACAGGTATAGGATATCTCATAAGACCACGCCGTGAATACGGAACGAGTTTTTCCCTTATGAGTATCTGAACAACTTTGACAAGCAATATCATTGTGATATTATAATAATGTCTAAGTACAAATAGGTATCAATCTAGCAGAAACGCTTGCATCTCACGTTCTACATACATAGTATAAAATCATAAACCGCAGGGGCGCTTATCGGAGAATGGATTCCAACAGACAAGGTATGGGAGCACCTTCTGAATAGTGTACTCTAGAGGTGATACACTCAGGGTTCAACAAGAACGTCTTGCAACCCGGCCACACATGACCGCTCACTCATTTAGCTTGAGTGTCGCGAATATATTGCCACCACGGTTGTAGGCCATCAAACCGTCATCCGAAGATACAGAATCAAAAAGAAGTATAAATATGAATATTCTCTAGATCGGTGACAATACACCCTGCTTGGGGATGACCCAACTAGCCATGCTGCCTAGCCCAACTTTTGTTACTTCCTGGTGTGAGGCTAGAAGCTACGTCTATCTTCAGAACATCTGATCACCATTCACTTTGAATGCCACATCGTCATACCCGCCAAATCACAAATTGACTTATCCAAAAATAACACGGGTATATAGCTAAGAGAAACGAATTCCTCCGCCACCAAACGTGAACACGTTTGAACAGATCAACTTACGCGATCCATTGGATATACTCTGTCAGACCTTCTTCCATATACGTTGTCCTGGGACTGGACAAACCGAAGGCACTATTCAGTATATCCATCTTAGTCACTGTTATCTAAGACTTATACAACAGCCCTTGCACTTTACTCCGTCTTCAATTTATCTTTGGCATATATTGCTCGCAACGCTTATGCCGATACAGAGTGGTTCTTTGGATAATAATCCAACCGGTCTCTCCATATTAACAACGTTAAAATGGTAAAAACTTTGATAGTCTGTGATTCAACTATCAAATTAAAACATGTCGGTGTACAAACAACGATCTTATTTCCAAATGGAAATTCGATCGATCAATCATCATATGTTCATATTTCCTTATTTCATATATTTAGAAAATATATGTTATTAATCATTGGAAAACATTTCCCTAGCTTATTTTCACATCACTATTATTTCGCAACTATCAGTCCCTAACTGTAACTAGTATGAGAACAATTCTCTAAGTATCAATCCGGAAGGTCGAAACCAACATCAGATCGTCACTTAGAAAACCATTCAACTTACCCTCTCCAGTCAGTTTCTGAATTTGCTTAACTCTATCTCTCAAATTCTCATCATGAAAACATTTCATTTTCTATGTTTAGAAAACATATCTGATTTTATTTGGAAAGCGTTTCCAAAACTCATTTACGGATTTCCAATGAACATTGTATAAAACATCGTTTCGCTTAATCCATTTATCGCTTATTCCTTAGCTTTATTCCTAATCAACCTTTTTAGATCGAACCACAACTATTCCTTTGTCAATTCTGAAGTCAATCAAGTTGGGGTATAGTTACCACTCAGACCTTAGTTGAACAACGTCCTTTACTGTGAAATAGATGAAGTTCGTCACTCACTTTTTCCAATCATCTGTTTACGCAAATTCTCGGATTCAGGTTACGAATCCACTTCTTATATGAAAACGTTTGATTATAACTATAACGTTATAATTCCTACTTCTGCAATATCTAACCTAAATTATAACTTTATCTCCTAACTCGAATAATTTAACAGACATCTAATTTCTAAATCAATAACTAAATCTTGATTTAAACCCTGGAAAGTAAATAGTACTTTCCCGAATTCGCTAAAATCGAATTCGACGTATAACTCTCTTTCGAGTAATTTCTATTTGATTAACTCTTCTTCGAATAACCTATATTCGATTATCTCTCTTCGAATAACTCATATTCGAAATCTCTCTCTTTCGAATAAACAATATTCGATCTCTTTCTTTCGAATATGCTATATTCGAAAATCTCCTTTCGATTTACTAATCGATAACTCCTTTCGATCAAACTAAAATCGATAACTCCTTTAACTCTATTCGAATAACTAATATTCGACTAACTCCTTTGGATCAACTCATTTGATTAACTCCTTCGAATAACTAATTCGAATAACTTACCTTCGAATAACCAATATTCGATTTACTCTAACTCGATTAACTTAATTCTAATCGATTTACTCCATTTCGATTCAACTTAATTCAAATCGATTAACTTAACTCAAATTGATTAACTCCTTTCGAATAACTAAATTCGATTTAACTCTAATTGAATAACTAATATTCAATTAACTCTTACGTGTTTAACTCTATTTGGATAAGTAATTCGAATCACTCTAATGTGTTTAACTCTATTCAAATATCAAATTCGAATAACTCATTTCGAATAACTAAATTCGATTAACTCTTTTAACTTTACTCGAATAACTATATTCGATTAACACCTTCTTTCGAATAACTATATTCGATTAACTCCTTTGGATTAACTAACTTCGAATAACTCCTTTGGATTACTAACTTCGAATAACTCCTTTGGATTACTAACTTCGAATAACTCCTTTGGATCAACTAACTTCGAATAACTCCTTTGGATTACTAACTTCGAATAACTCCTTTGGATCAACTAACTTCGAATAACTCCTTTGGATTACTAACTTTGAATAACTCCTTTGGATTACTAACTTCGAATAACTCCTTTGGATTAACTAACTTCGAATAACTCCTTTGGATTAACTAACTTCGAATAACTCCTTTGGATTACTAACTTCGAATAACTCCTTTGGATTAACTAACTTCGAATAACCAATATTCGATAACTACTCTTCGAATAAATAATATTCGGTAACTCTTCTCAAATGAATAACATTTGATTTCTCCACTCGAATAAACTATATTCGATTACTCTTCCCTCGAATACACTATATTCGATAACTCTACTTCGAATAAGTGATATTTGGCAACTCTACTCGATTAACTCCACTTGGATAACTCTAACTGGTCAACTCTACTGGTTTAACCTAACTGGTTAACTCTAACTGGTTAACTCTAACTGGTCAATTCTAACTGATTAACTCAAATGGTTTAACCTAACTGCTTAACTCGTCTCGATTAACTGAACTAATCCACTTAGTTTAACTTAGCTAATTCACGTTGATTAACTCTAACCGATTCACTTAGTTTAACTCAACTAATTCACTTCGATTAACCACTTAGTTAACTTAACTAATTCACTTCGATTAACCACTTAGTTTAACTTAACTAATTCACATCGATTAACCACTTAGTTTAACTTAACTAATTCACATTGATTAACTCTAACCGATTCACTTAGTTTAACTCAACTAATTCACATTGATTAACTCTAACCGATTCACTTAGTTTAACTCAACTAATTCACATTGATTAACTCTAACCGATTCACTTAGTTTAACTCAACTAATTCACTTCGATTAACCACTTAGTTTAACTTAACTAATTCACATCGATTAACCACTTAGTTTAACTTAACTAATTCACATTGATTTACTCTAATCGATTCACTTAGTTTAACTTAACTAATTCACTTCGATTAACTCGACCAATTCACTTGGTTAACTCCTATTTATTTAACAAATAAATATCTCCTTTAGTTTAATTCTATTTATTTAATCTCTAAATAAATATCCTTTATATTTCTTTTAACGAATATAATTCCTTTATATTTTGATTAACAAATATATCCCCTTATATTCGATTAACATATATATCCCCTTGCATTTGATTTACAAGTATAATTCTTTTATATTTGTTTTACCAACTATATTCCTTTATATTCAGAATCCTTTTTCTTATATATATATATGTATATATATATATATATATATATATATATAAAATCCCTTGATTTTATATAAATAAACTATTTTCAAAATATACTTTGAAAACCCCTCTCCTACATTCTGGTACTTCTCATGGTATTTAACACACCATATAACAACGATAAATATCGTCCCACCACACATAATCACACAGATTATATACATCACATTATATATCACAATATAAAAATCACAGTAAAATAACTGTTGAGGAATCCAGTTGGATTCCTCCAACCTGTTTCCCTGCACCACAGATGTTAGACAATACAACAACATCGATTTCACTTCACTGTAAAATATTCTGATAGCAGAATCAACATATGACTATTTAACGGTTTATATATATACGTAAATATATATATAAAATCTCTACTAACTGACTAGCAGTTCAATCAAACAGTCAACACACAGTCTACCAGTCAAACAGATAATATTTTAACAGTTCTAAGAATACAACGTGAAAATAAAACTGTTTAGAGTTTGTGAGATTTACTCACATTGGACGATCACCGTTAATAACGATAATTGTCTCTTGTTTCTGACGTACGTTTTATTTCACCATAAATCCCGACAAGCTCAGAATCATTTCCAACCAGTTCCATCATCTAGTTGCATTCATACGATCGTATCAGATCTTTTCTCTCCATATTTAAATCAGTTCTGTAATCCCATTTCTTTTCTTCGTTGGGCCTTAGCCAGTAAGAGTGGTCCATTCATTGCCTTGTATGTCCTCGTTTAAAACAAAGTTGCTCACGTCAGTACCCCTTATCACCCCTTCACTCACGCTTCGCATATACCCTTTACAGTAAACTCTAAACGTCTGCTCCTGTATAATGTTTCTCGCCATTTCGATCTGCAGAGAACTACTCCACTTTTCTTTGCTTCGATTTGTTCAAAGCTTCCCAGGCCCATTATATTCCTCCACGTGTCTTCATACTTCACTTGTTTCAGTTGCACCATGTTTAACACTCCTTCAGAAAAAATCCAACCATGCACTGTCTATACACTCTCAGGTCCTCCTTCCCATTTCAGAATGCCACCATTTGTTTCACAAAGAAAATCATGAACCTAACACTCTTTTTGGTCCTTCTTCACGTCCCATTAACGCACCACAGTATCACAACTTTATTCTCGGAACACCCCAAAGTTTTCTAATCACTAGACCCTCAAACAACTCCTTTTTAAGTCCTTCCCTCACGGCTATAGGAAAGTTCATTTCCCTACTCCCGCATGCTCCTGTAGCACCCAAACTTCTCACGCAATTTCTCTCTCTCCTCCTTCTTGTTTCAAACACAGAACACCCCTCAACGCCATCATCATCTCGCCTTAAGTCCAACTCCATCGATCAACCTCGCAACTCCTAGCTCGACAATACACTCGCTGGAAATTCTGAGCGAATCAAATGGCCACTGAATGCCATGAAACCATTACCTGATTTAAGCGTTTCCTCCTAGGATTCGAAATATGTTTAAGTAACAATTTATAGAAGTTGTTTGATTTGAGAAAGAGGATTTCTCTCGTTTCATTTTGCTGAAGAAAGAAAGGTTGTGGCGGCTAAAATTTTAGGTCTTAGGAAGAAACATGGTTAGTTTTATAATGTTTCGGAGGCATTATGTATGGAGCTCAGCAGGCCACATTTTCAGTTTTGAGCGGCAGAAAATGTGCGATGGAGAAGAAGTCCATTGTGGCTTTGCTTTGATCCGAGAATGAATGGAAGAGGGTGATCAAATGTGGACCTATGTTTGATCGGGGAAATGATATTAGGTTAGAGGGATTTTAGTTTCTTTGAAATCTGTGGAGGATGGGTTTCCACGCTGAACACAGACCGATGTGGTGGTTGTAAGCAGATGAGGGACGTGGCTTATGTTTTCGTTAGAGAAAAATAGGTTTTTGTTTAAGGGTTGTAAAGTTTTACCTTTCCGGTTACGTCCAATTTCATTAATATATGAGCTGCTCCAGACAGAAATAAATATACCGTTGTGATGAGCTCGGTGTCACGATCCCAAAAATATAATAATATCGGTAGATTAACTCATATTTTGAAACTTCAAAATGTTGATTTCAGGGTGCGAAATACTTCAAATCAAAAGTCGCATATTTAATTAATTAAAAATTACCATAAAATTCTAAAAATTAAATTAACTCTACGCCTCAAAAGAACCACATCTAAATTCAAATCCCATATCTGGTTATATTGAAAGACCCTTTTATAACGTAAATAAAGCGTCGCAAATTATAAAGGAATTCTACAGCGACTTTTCTGAAATTTGATTTGGACATATCTCAAAATCTCCACAACGAAATCCTGATTTTTCTCTTCCACTAGAAAGATATACTCCACTAGCTCCACACGTTTCTTGTTTCACAGAAATCCGGCTTAAAACGAATCTTGTATATTCAGTTGAAGTTCAACTCGCCAAATAACGAACTGCCGCGTCGTTTCAGGTTCGTTTTAATTATAATTATAAACTATAAGTTCGAACGTTGTACTTTAAGTTATCGATATCACCAAATCGATATATAAATAATTAAATAAATTAATTATTCGACAGCTAACAAAACGCGCCATTACAAGACTTCTACCACAAGCGTAATCTGACCTTGTGTCAAAGCGCGGTTACAGTTTCTAATTACTATAAATCTAGGCATTTTCCTTAGGGTCCGTTTGGCATAGGTCCCTATTAAGTTTTAAAATTAGGCCCACATCCGGTCATAAACTTATTGTAAATTTAGTCCCTATTTTTTGAAAATTTAGTAAAAATAAAAAAATCACGTAAATCCGTATTTAGTTAAAATAAGTAAACGCAAAAAAATTCAGCCCAAAATAACATCAAAAACCGCGTCAAAAATAGAAAAACAGCGAAAACGATAGTTAAATGCATACCAGTATGCACATATTTGGATTTTCATGCATACATCTGTGCAAGAATATCACTTATGCATCTGTGTTGAAAATATTTGCAACCATATGTGAAACTATAACATAATTCTTGCATGAAAATATGCAATAACTCACACACTTGCAAATCAGTTCGAATTTGTTTGCATTCACGTGTGCATATTAAACATATAAGTAGCATGCATGCATGCAACAATCCACAGGCAAAAATTCAGTTAACTTTTCTTCATGAAATACTTGCATACAAGTTTTCAAGTATTTTAGAATAATTGCACACACGTATGCAAGTTTCCTTCCAGATTTTTCAATACAAACAGCGTATGCAATAGTTGCATACATGTGTGCAACTATTGCTAAAAGTTGCACACATGTATGCAAATTTTTTTTTTGCGTGGACTTCTATGGAGGTTTCTAGAATTTAGAAATTCTTTTTTTTTTACCTGATAGCGCATTTTTTTGGGCACAGAAACGTAAAAGGCGGAAGTATGGAAAATAAGGATCGGAAATGCATTGAAACTTGGGGAGGGACGTGAGTTATATTTAAAACTATAACAGCAGGTGGAGCCTTATTTCCACTTTTCATTATTTAACAATTATCTCTATTTCACTATAGGTTTTTGTGACGACCACCCATAACCCCCGCACTATACAAAAGAAATAATGCGCTGAAATGTGTGCAAGGCAGTCATGGACGATTATCAGAGTAGGTAAACACAAGCAGAACCTGTCGTAAACTCACAGCGCAAGGATAAAATATAATAGAATATATACAACAGGTAGTAATAGTGAAGCAGAAACACAAGACTTTCATATCCACAAACTTGAAAATAGTGTTTATACAAAGTTGCCCCACTACATTATTCAGAAAAGCAAACAGCGGAAACCCAATTATTAGATAGTAGTAAAACTGGCACGTGAGCCTCTTGCTCGCCACCGATCAGCACCATCGTCCTCACTAAAGCATCACCTGTCACCTGCTACTTAGTCTTCCCATCCACAACCGGATGAACAGCCCAAGGTAATAAGAGAAAACATAAAACCTTGAGTCAGACAACAGTCTTAGTGAGCGATAAAACAACTAAAAGACTTCAACAATAAAGTGTATGAGAAAGGATAGATAAACATACTAATCTACCCACGACACCAGAGAAGAACTCAACATTATCTTCCCCACATCGGATAGTGATAGCCTTTACAATAACAATTCAACCATTCATCCATGGAAACGAGAACACCCATTCAATCATGGAAAACACACATGACATCCAGATTATATAAGTCTTACACAGACAACCCTAATCGAGTTTAACATCCCCCAAGTACTCTCCCTAGAGGCCTAGACCAATATCATTTAAGAACTCAAAGAACATTTCCCTCGACTTTGGATAATCTATACGAGATAGTACAAACAGAACAACCAATCATCCATGACTGACTCTGGTTATCACCGCCAATCCTACTTTGAAACCACCGTTAATCGTATGACGGCCAACCTTGCCATATGTCAAGGGATAATGGTAACCCCGGTTCTAGCATTAACTCCATATATCCAACCTTGACAACTAGGCCTTTCAACGATACCCAAGGTACTCGACCAACAACCTTCCAGTCTATTGGGTGCCCCCATTGTACCCCTGCTTTGAGCCTGCTAGAACTAACGACAACAATGACTTCTCGGCCTTCGCATCTCTAGTCATCCAACCTTGACGACGTTTCATAGCTCAAGCAACCTTCTTGAGCAACCATTACCCACCAACTCACAACCTTTTAGTTGCCACCTCATTTGTTGTTCCACCTTGATCAACGAACACATTCAACACTTCGAACCTTCCTACTTGAATTTACTTCGAAGTCACATCATCACCGAGCCAATTACACCTCTGCGCTACGGCTAGGGTTCGAGGGGTTGCCCCAAAAAATATTTTTTTCAGGCCTTTCCTCCAAATCTGAGTCATACCCGAAAAACGTACTTTTTCAGAAAATAACCCTGTTGGAAACAAACCATAGCATCATCACTATCAACCACAGAATTTAAAAGCGCTGTTAAAAACATGACCGATCCGCCCTCTTTCTGACTGACCCGATCCATACTAGGCCGACCCAATTCATATTACAACCAACCGACCCGACCCAGTCTAGCCCGATCCAGTCTAGCCCGACCCGATCCAGTCGAGCCCGACCCGACCTAGTTGTGCTATCACGAATATGAGCTTCAATCCGATCGATCCAGCTGCAACCTACCGACCCGATCCAAGTATGACCCAATCCAAATAGGACCCGACCCAAATATGACTCGATCCGATCCACTCCTAGCCGATTCAACCTATGGCCGATCCAACTCCTAGCCGAGCCAATCTCTGGCCGAATCAATCTATGGCCGAGCCAACCCCTGACCGAGCCAATTTCTATATATTGCAATTCAACTCCGATTTCGACCAAAACTTCACCAAATGAAGAATCGGACGAAACCAACTCAAATAAAATCACCAAACACAATCATAAACATATCATAACATTACTATCCACATGAATATGACGATTACCACAAAAATGATGTAAATCTCACCAAAAACCATTAAAATGGACATATGATCCAAATGAGAGATCTAACTAACATAAACATGTAAAATGACATGAAATTAATGAGTAAAACCTGTTAGATTAGATCATAGGGTGATGCATATGAAAATGAATTTGTAACGGTGTAAATCTATGGTAAAGCATCCCAATTTGACGAGAAACATGCACAAACACTCATATACTTCATTGCATTCATGTGAGAGATGTAAATCACTCACCGATTTGCCGAAAGAATCTAAAACGATAGAAATAAGAATCCAGACAGCGAGCACTCCGAATCAAACCCCTTGATCCAATGATTCGCCTTTGAAATGATGTAGATCTTGCCTTGGATAGTGTAGATCTTCGATTTCCTCCCTTAGATTTGGATTTTTAATGGTGGAAAGGTGTAGGAGGAAGAAGGAGATCAAATGCCTTCAAATGAGATAATGGGAAAAAGTAAACCTTTTCCCTCCACTCTCACCCCCTATGTATAGGATTCCACTAAGGCTCCAAAACCTGAATAGCCAACTGAAAAACCTTAAAACAACGAATTCTCCCAAACTGCTGAGCCAAATCCTTAATGTAACCACTCTATGGAAAGGCAATCATCAATTCCTTTCCAATGGCACAGGTCTCACCCTATAATTCGACCGGAGTCAAAAGTTATGCCCTGTACAAGGCTGACAGGGGAAAAATGGTCACAAACAAAATCGGTAAAAATTATGGACATGTCTCACATTCCCATAAACCACATATTAAAAGATGAGAATGATCCAACCCTTAGAGAATAAAAAAAAATTACAATCTTCCGATACGTAAAATGCGGACTGTTACATTTTTCATGCCCCTTTTCCAAGTCATATTTAGCATGTACCATATGCCCCAATTTAAGATCTTTACTCACAATTTTGGTTTATGGCCCAAATCCATATTTGTGTATTCAATTCAAGTTTTGCCTTAAATTTCCCAATACAAGTTATGCCCCAATTTCAACGTTTTCCCCTCATTCCCAATTTCACATGTTTGCATATTTCAGCGGTATGCCTAGGCTCGAAGGTAGCCTGGCTATAAAATAAAAAGGGAAAAGAAGGAGGGAAAAGAACAGAAATAAGCATAATAACAAGATAGACATATGAATGCAAAAATAGACATCCATTGTCCTTAAAGACTTCTAATGCTTATATGAACATATGAAAAGGTGTGTGTATATGTCCCTATACTAATGCGAAAGATAAGGCGGTCTACTGATTCAGTCGGCCTCCTTAATGCAATGTTTGATAGTGCTATGAATCCAACATGTATGCAAATAATCCTATTATAACATGTAAGTTCTATATGCGTGCGCAGTCATTCGTCCAAGTGCAACATCCATATGATGATACACTCACTTCTATCCATTAAAAGAAGAAAAATTCACACACATCCATACGCAGTATGAGAGTGATTGAGTCGATCTAGTGCCTAATGTGTGTGTATATTCATCCACGAGCAACCACTAGCAAACAATTGCATCCATCAAACATAACATATCTCAACACATGTTTACATCCATGGGATTCCTGTCTAAAGGTCAAAGATTTGATCGATAGGATATACTTAAACGATAGAAATAAGCATGAATAAAAGATTTGGAAAGGAAGTTAAGAACATACCCTTGAAAAGAAAAGGGTACAAAGTGCGAATCTTGTCTTTGGTCTCCCAAGTTGCATCCTCTTGGTTATCTCCCCACTGAACTTTCATCAACTTGACTTCTCTGTTGCATAACTTCTTAACTTCTGATCCACGAATACAGGTAGGAACTCGTCTAACTATTGCCTCCGGTTCCATGTCTACTTCCTCAAGCATACTCGGCTCAACTACTTCTGCGGTATCATGCAAACATTTCCATAAATGACAAACGTGGAAAACATCATGAACACCGGATAGTCTCTCTGGTATCTTTACTCTATAGGCTATTTGGCTAACCCTTTCTGTTATAGGAAAGGGCCCAACAAATCTTGTTGCCAATTTCCCTACAGATCCAAAGCAAACCACATTCCTCAAAGGTGTACCTTAATGAAAAACATATCTCCCACCTCAAACTCAATGTCGGTCCTTCTCTTATATGCGTAGGACTTCTGCCTGTCCTGGGCTGTCTTTAAGCATCTCCGGATAAGGTCAATCTTTTCTGAAGTTTCCCTAACCATCTCAGGTCCAAGTAGAAGCCTTTCTGTATATTCCCACCAACAAGTTGGTGATCTATAGGGTCGTCCGTATAATGATTTCAAGGGTGCCATGCCAATACTAGCTTGATAACAGTTGTTGTAGGCAAACTCTAATAAAGGAAGATGCTCTTCCCAAGTCCCTCCGAAGTCTAGGATACACAGTCTTAAAAGATCCTCAAGAGCTCTATTCACCCTTCTTGATTGTTCATCGGTCTAAGGGTGATAAGCGTTGCTCAAACATAACTGTGTACCTAATGCTTCTTGCAAGCTCTTCCAAAATTCACTATTTAAAATGGGGTCATGATCACTTACGATACTGGAAGGTACTCCATGTAGATGGACTATCTCATGAATGTAAACTGCCGCTAACCATGTTGTCGTCCTCTTACTCTTAGCAGGAACGAAATGAGCGCTCTTAGTAAGTCTATCCATTATAACCTAAATACTGGTGTTGCCTTTCCTTGATCTAGGTAAACCATCTATGAAATCCATCGAAACGTTTTTCCACTTCCACTGTGGGACCTCCAGAGGATGAAGTAAACCACCGGGCTTCCTTTGCTCAACTTTGTCTTGCTGGCAAACCAAACATCGAGAAACAAACTCTAATACATCTTTCTTCAACCCAAAAGAAAACCCTCTTCATACCCCTATACATCTTATCACCGCCTGGATGAATAGTCATCTTAGAAAGATTGGCTTCCTCAAGGACTGTCTTCAACAAACTCCCAACTCTGGGAACACAAAGCCTTCTATCTCGTCGCAAGCACCCTCTATCATTTGTGGAGTATCTACTGAGGTGACTAGAAGTCTCCCCTCTACTGAGCCTATCCAAGACGTCTGAAATTTTTGGATCCGCTTGCTATGAAGTTCCTATCTGATCCAAAAGAGTAGGTTGCACCTGTTGTGATGCCAATAAAGTAGGTGTAAACTCGGTGGAGGGTCTAAAATCAAAAGTCGATATAAACTCCAAGCTTTTCCTCTCCACCAAATAGAGGACTAAACGTCATCTTCTGACTACTCAATGTGTCTGCCACCACATTACCCTTGCCAGGGGTATAAGCAATCTCAAAGTCGTGGGATGCTGGGAACTCCATCCATCTTTGTTGCCTTAAATTAAGATCCTTCTGCGAAAACAAGTACTTGAGAGTTTTATGATCGGTGTACAACTCAAACTTCTCTCCTAATAGATAATGGCACCAAGTCTTAAGCCCGAATACTATGGAAGCTAACTCTAAGTCATAGGTAGGGTAGTTCTTCTCATGAACTCTTAGCCGTCTACCTCCGTAACATACTACCCTTCCCTCTTGCATCAGAACCGCACCAAGCCCTGTACCACATACATTAGTGTATATTGTGAACACCTTGTTCCCGTCGGGCAAGGTCAAGGCTGGGGCTTTCATCAGTGCCCTCTTAAATCGCTGGAAAGCATCGTCACAATCCATATCCCACGAAAATGTCAGATTCTTCTTCATCAGTCTGGTGAGAGGGGCTGATATCTTTGCGAAATCCTTAATGAACTTCCTATAATAGCCCGCTAATCCAAGAAAACTTCTCACCTCCGTTGCATTCTTTGGGATCTGCCAATCTTGAACTGCAACTACCTTCGTGGGATCTACTGCTATCCCATCTTTCGAGACCAACTGCCCTAGAAATCTCACTTATTTTTTCCAAAATTGACATTTGGAGAACTTCGCCTTAAGCTGGTGCACACAAAGAGTTTTCTAAAACTCCCTTAAATGTCGGGTATGCTCTTCCTCACTCTTCGAGAAAATCAAGATGTCATCAACAAAGACCACAACAAACTTATTTAGAAACTCCTAAAACACCCTACACATCAAATCAACAAAATAGGCAGGTGCATCCATCAACCTAAAAGGAATGACGAGCCACTTAAAGAAATCATCTAGAGTTCTAAAAGAGGTCTTGTCTATACTATCCCTGGCCACACTCAACTGATGAAACCCCGTAGCCAAGTCAAGCTAAGAGAAAACAGATGTACCAACAAGCTAGTCAAACAGATCATCTATCCTCGGAAGTGGGTGCCTATTATTCTTGGTGAGTTTATTTAACTCTTTATAGTCCACACATAAGAGAAGCGAACCATCCGCCTTAGCTGCGAATACCACCAGAGCACCCCATTCAGATATGCTTCGCCTAATAAACCCTTTCTTAAGTAACCCCCCTACTTGCTTGCTAAGCTCCCTCCTTTCTCTTGGAGCCATATGGCGCACAGGCAATGCAAGGCATTGCATTGTCCACCAAGTATATACGAAAATCGATCTCGTGCCTCGGAGGTAAGCCCCGGACCTCCTCGAAAACATCAGGATACTCACAGTCGCAGATCATTGATAGATGCATCAAGTGACTCTAGGAAACTTAGCATGACAAACCCCTTAGAGTTATAAGAAATCTCGAGGGTCCTCCCATGGAAAGTCAAAATTAAAACGACCCTCCTCTCATAATCCATAATTTCACCACACATGGCTAGCCAATCCATCCCTAGAATCAAACCATAGCCCGTGAAACAAAGCACATATGCGTCGCACTAAAACTCGATGCCTACAACAAATATTCTCAAACCCCGACAAATCATAGACAGATGATTCGTACCCCCAATGGGGTTTGAGACAACAACGGGATCCAAAACCATACTAGCACTAAGGTGTAGAGACTCAATCACAGAATCAGATATAAATGAATGCAAAGTGCCCGAATCAAAAAGAGTTCTAATGGAATGATTGGAAAGAGAAATCAAACCTTCAACGGAAACTTTCCTACCTCTGTTTGGTGCACCGACCACAACAACATGCACCTGCCCTCCCGAAGATCCTGTGCAACACACCGGAATTATAACGACGCAAAAGATGATGAATTAAGGAATAATTAGTGTGAAATACACTGTCAACAATGAATTTAAGGAAAACTTAATCAAATATTCAAAATTCAGTAAAATGGATTGTGTCATTGCGTCCGTCTCGAAATTATGGTCAAGATAGACATTTGGTTTGCGTAAATCAGACACCGTATGAAGAAGTTATTAAGGTCTGTAGTTTGTATGCATATAAGGAAGATATATATATATATACATATAAATTCAAATATATTCAAAAATCAGCGAAACCATAAATCCAACATGCAAATTGAGGAAGGGCTGACATTTTGAAGTCGACTCAAGACCCGCTGGGTCGACCCGGGGGTAGATCAGGGTCGACACCCTTGAAGGGGGGTCGACCTAGGGGTCAACTCCCCTGAAGGGGGTTGAACCACCCATGGTTCTGGAAGCTTCTCTGACGTGGACGATTTTGATGGCTTCTGGTCCAATCTGAAGGTCTTGGTTGCTCCGCTACTCCTAAATAAAGGACCCTAGAACTATGTTTTATTCATCTAAAATAATGTTGAGCGGTGAAGCTCTGCTGCAAAGAAAAATTAAGATGGCTCTTCTTCTTCTTCTAAATCAATTCATAGAAGATTATACATATTCGAAGGTTGCTACAACTAATTCAACGTGTTCTTCGTAGTAGTTTGGATTCGTTTCGTCAGATCTATTCACTGTGAGTTCATGTTGCTTTTAGATCTAAATATTTAATTAGTAATCCTGATATGTATGTAAAAATTGGATCTTGAAGCGGTGCCTAATCAGTTCTATTATGACATAACTATCAGATTTGCTTTTATATGTTCATACCGCCACCATGTCAAATCTTGTCATAATATGCCTATTTAGTTTATGCCTATTTTTGTCTGTTTATTGTTGATTCGTTATTATGCATGTTCTGATTCTATTCTCTCCCTCTTTTCCTTTTTATTTTTATATAGCTAAACTACTTTCGAGCCTAGGCCTAACGCTGAAAAATGCGAACATGTGAAATTAGGAACAATAGGGAAAGACATAATTTTGAGGCATAATTGATATTGGAAAATATGGATCTAAATTTGGGCATAAATGTGGAAATTTACGAATTGGAGGCATATGTCTTGTTGGATAATATGAATTTAGGCACGCATTGGAATAAATGTAAATATGGAATCGGGTACAAAATGGGATATGTCTAAATACTAATTTGGGATATAAATTGGGATGTATGTGAATATGAATTTTTGGCATACATTGGAAAATATGTGAATATGGATTTGGGAATAACTTTTATTGAAATGGGTGAATATGAACTAGGGACATAAATTGGAAAATATGTAGATTTGGGTTTGGGCATAACATATATATATGTATATGCCTAGACTGATAATCAGGAAAAAAGAGCATATGGTGCATAATTAAAAGGTTAATTAAAAAGGGGTGTAAAAATATATGATTTGAATAGTGAACTAGGCATATAATTAAATATGGGGAAGAAAAGAAATAATCACCTATAATGACATAGGTAGATTTGGATAAAAATGGAATGTCTAGTAATTACAATTAGGAATTGTAATTGCACTTATGACACGAGGTTAGGTTGCATTAGTGGTGGAAGTCTACCCGGACCCGACCGGCATATCCAACAGCCACTAATGTTGAACCTAATGTGAGAGGTCTAAGTGTGCAAGTACAAATCAGGCTAAGACACGAGGTTAGACCCAACTGTAGAATAAGACTGCCCGGACTCGACCGGCATATCCAGCATCCACACGTTGTATACCTAATGTGGGAGGTCTAGCCTATTATAACCATAATTGGACATGGTAATGAATTGGACTAGTTAACCTAATTTAATCCGTAACGATTGTATGATTATGAACTTAAGTTAGGGTTAAGTAAAATTGGATGGATAGTGGGTGGGTTAAGTAAATTAGAGGGAGTTGGTAATATTTACATATAGAACCATAAACATAACCCGATATGGTTATGTAATTAAAGACACCTAGTGGTATACATAACCGGTAGAAACAATAAAGTTATGTAATTAAAAGACACCGCTTAAGGTAAGCATAACTTGTAAGGAAATGAGACAACCTATGTAATAAGATAAGAGGTACTTAATTATAAATTAAGTAATCTAGAAGTCTGGAACTCGCTGATGTAAATAACATGTTTAGGCTTGTCTTAGGGACAAGAGGAAATTATAACATAGGTTATAATAAATGGGTTGAGAAACTTATTAATGGGCCTTAGTTAATAGAACCAAGTTAATAAGTAAACAACGATAAGTTGTGATAACAATGAAAAATGGAATTATGATTAAATAGTAAAGAATGAGGAAAACTTATAAAATAAGTTATATTTAATCATAAATAATGAATGACATGTTAAAAAGGAAACATGTAAAATGAGACGTACTTAATTTCACATTAAGTAAAAACATGTTATTGGGATGATGTAACCAAGCAGGAGAAACTTGGTAATTTGAATAAGAATTCAATATGAATGGGAATAACCAAGTTAAATGGAAACCTGGTGAGGTAAGGCAAGCGCGTAAAGAATGTTTAGACATAGGGTCTAACAACATATTAAAGAAAGGCGCTTGGACCAGTCTATACATTTGAGGGTGAATAACCCAACGGGGGTAGATCATCGAGGTGTTATAAGACACGAGGGGAGCGCACATTCATCTGATTGTTATGACGGCTCAAAAGGACTGGAAAGGGAAAAACTCGACTTTCTGAGGTACGTAAGGTGCTCCTAGTAGTACCTCTGTGTGGTGACAGATGTCGTAGACTGTACTCGTAGAGGTTGGGTCTGTGCGTAACTACTAGGTGGGTGGGCCTTGACTGCAGATGTAGCTATGCTGTCAGAATGATGTTAAGTAGTGACACCCGGGTAGTTCGGCGGTTGCCTCACGAGGAGGTAGATGGGTCAGGATCAACAAGGATAGTAGACCATCGGATACTCGTCACTGGCAGCTAGCGGGATGCGGAAAGACTAGAGCTAACCCCAAGATATCATTTCACCTTTCACTATCGAGGTACGGGGTTGAGGGGAGATGCCACAAGGATGTTTATATTGGTTGTTACCAGGGGCGGTCGCTAAGCTCTTGTAGTCTTTACTAGTTGAGGGACGGGCCAAGGTAGGGCCATAGCCACAATGAAAAACAGACCCTAGGATTATCTGTACATAGAGGTTCATAAAGACGGGCCGGTAAAGGTATGGATAAGCTCCCGACCGAGTTCCGTGTTTCTTGTTTAGCCCTGCCACAGAACTCGGTGCACATTATAGGATGTGCGATTGAGGCATCCAGCTACAATTACAGTACATACGTAGGATAGTCTAGATACACACATATCTGCTCCGGGTGGTGTATCGTAGACTAGAGGGCATTATTCCGATATGGAATCTAATTCGATCGATGGTGGCAGTCCATAAGCTTACGTAGCATAGTAATGACATATATATGTGGAACATAACATTATTATATAGAGAACCGTACGTCACTCTGGCGTAGGATGAGGGACTACTTTCATTACATTGGAGACCATGTGAGTGGGGTACCATGGGATGTATCTCAATATTGAGAGATAGCTACATATATTGTATTAGGTGAATCCATGGGAAAGTAAACGGGTACGATGCGCGTATAAGTCTTGAGTGCGATTAACCCAAGTAACCTAATAATCAAGAAAATGTAATGGAACGGTATTAGTAGGGATCATTCTACTTCTGACATGCTAGTATCTGCGCGGTGCAGAGAAATGTATTCAAGAAGCATAATATATTCTGTCCAAGCTTATCTTGTTCAGTTCACACTTGTCCTTGCTATTGTTATCTTGTTCTTCCAATTTTTATATACCTGCCATGATACTTTTATTTATTTATATTTTAAAGTAACTGGGCTCACCAGACTTTACGTTTGACCCTTTTTGTTTCCTCTTCTCTCCTTTCTGTTCCTCCCCCTCCCCAGGTTCTCAGGGTGGAAGTGCTTAGAGATTATTTGGATTCTTTCAGCTTAGCTTGGGTTTTGGATATGGATGTAAAACTTTGACTTATTGTCAACTATTTTATGGCTTAGCTTGGGAAATATAGTTTTTGCTTTTGTACTCTGATATTTTTGGCAAGATAGATTATTAAACGTGTAACTGGTTATTTCAAACCTATGATGTAAACTCGGTATTTGGGACCATGATGTTAGGATTTAAATAATTTTTTTAATTCCGTTGATATTTTACATGTCTGTCTTGTGATATTATGTTCTAATTTACCTATAACGCTTCACGAAAGTTAATGCATTCCCTTAGTAAGTGACATTAACAGACGTGGGGTGTCACATTTGGTATCAGAGCATATGGCTATAAGATCGGATAAAGTATTTTGAAAATGTTTTCAAAAAGGTCTCAAAAACGAAGTATTTTAAAATAAAAAGTCTGTTTTTGAAAAGCATATTTCCCAAAGCCATAAATATCTTCTTGATTCTCTGCTTGATTTCTTTTCCTTTTTGATCGGGGAACCGTTTCCTCTTGAAAGGGTATTCCTATTTTGGCATGGTTCCATAGGCATGTTAAAACTACGGTACATGTCGAAGGGCAAGGAAGTGCCCAACCTCCATCTTTAGCCGTAGTGATTTCACCTACACCTTATTTTCTCTCAAGCCTCGAAAGGATTTCTGTGCGATGGAGGCATCTTTCAAGTGACTTGTTAGCATGTTGCACAAGGATGGTAAAAAGGATAATAAGGGAGTTAGGGCTAAGGAGCACAACCCAAAGAAGAAAAGAGGAAATACCATAATTTGGTGGGTCATATGGAAAAATTATTGCAGAAAGAGAAAAGGCGTTTGTTACCACTTTGGTAAGGCATGACACCTCATTGAGGAGTGCCTGAAGGGACAAAGACAAGGCCAGAGGGCAAGAACTTCTAAGGGGTAAGCTAATGTTCCCATAGCTGGTGGATGGGATAGGGGTAGGAAAGTTTCCATCGAAGGATTGATTTCTATTTCTGATCATCCTATTAGGATTCTTTTCCTGGTGCTTCGTATTCTTTTATATATGATCCTTTTGTTGAGTCTCTGCACATAGATACTAGTATGGTTTTGGATCCCGTTATTGCTTCAATCCCCATTAGAGAGACGGCTCATTTATCAATCATTTGTTTGGGTTTGAGAATCTCTGTGTTAGGCGTCGAATTTGATTGCGACGCATATGTTCTTGATTTCATAAGACATGGTTTGATTCTAGGATGGATGGGTTAACCATATATGGAGCCATTTTAAACTGTGGGAGGAGGGTCGTTAGACTTCTGACTTGCCATAGAAAGACTCTCGAGATTTCTTGTGACCCCAAAAGGGACTGTCATGCTTAGTCTCCTAGAACCTCTTGATATATCAATCGATGATTTGCAACATGTGACTCCTAAAAGAAAAGAGGGAACTTTATAAGCAAGTAGAGGAGCTACTTAAGAAGAGGTTTGATAGGTGAATTATATCGGGATGGAAAACCTATTGAAGATATTCCTTGAGGAAGCCCATCATTCTAAAATGAATATTCATCCAAGAGGCGATAAAAAGTATAATAGTTCGAGGTAGTGGAGCCAAACTTGCGAGAGGAAGTGAAAGTAGAGAAGGAGGCAATGATTGGATGAGTTCTCATTTGCATACTTGGATCGGAGGTTAAGAATTGTGCAACAAAGAAGCGAAGCTAGTAAGAGTGCAATGGGGAAAGGGTCGTAGGAACGCTACTTAGGAGGCTAAAGACAAGATTCGCGCTTCATATCCTTTCCTTTTCGAAACTATGTTCTTAACTTCTTTTTCCAAGCATCAAATTAATACTTGTATCTATCATTTGAAAATCTCTTATCGATCGAGTCTGTAGGTAGAAAACTAATGAATGTAAACATGTGTTTGAGACATGTTATGTTTGATGGATACAAGTGGTTGCTGGTGATTGCTCGTGGATGCATATACACACACAATAGGCACTAGATCGGCTCAATCACTTACATATTGTATATTGATGTATGTACATTTTAAACTTTTATGGATTATTGTTACATTGATGTTGCATGTGGATGGATGATTGTGCACACATATAAAACTTACATGGATTAGGATGATTTGCATACATTTTGGTTGCATGGCACAAACATATTGCATTAAGAAGGTCAACTGAATCAGTAGACCGCCTGATCTTTCTCATTAGTTCACGGACATATACACACACTATTGCGTATGTTCATAAAAGCATTAGAAATTCCTTAAGGATAATGGGTGCATGTGATTTATAGATGGATGTATGATTGTTGGATGTTAGGATACACGTTCTTCTTAACTTAGAGATTTCGGGGATGAAATCCTTTGAGTAGGGGAGAATGTAACACCCCGGAATTTTAACGACGGTAAAGATGATCAATTAAAGAATAATTAGTGTGAAATACACTATCAACAATGAATTCAAGGAAAACTTAATTAAATATTTAGAATTGAGTAAAACGGACTGCGCCATTGCGTGC
Source organism: Allium sativum (assembly GCA_030737875.1). Taxonomy (NCBI): domain Eukaryota; kingdom Viridiplantae; phylum Streptophyta; class Magnoliopsida; order Asparagales; family Amaryllidaceae; genus Allium; species Allium sativum. Next base: position 417,216,688 of record CM060910.1, on the reverse strand, counting down.
GTCTCGAAATTCTGGTCAAGATAGACATTTGGTTTACATAAATGGGACACCGTATGAAGAAGTTATTATGGTTTGAAGTTTGTATGCATATTAGGAAGATATATATACATACAAATTCAAAAATACTTAAAAATCAGCAAAACTAGAAATCCGGCGCGCAAATTGAGGAAGGGCCGACATTTTAAAGTCGACCCAAGACCCGCTGGGTCGACCCTGGGGTCAATCCAGGGTCGACAACCCTGAAGAGGTGTCGACCTAGGGGTCGACACCCCTAAAGTGGGGTCAACCTTGGGGTCGACACCCCTGAAGGGGGGTCGACCTAGGGGTCGACCCACCTGAAGGGGGGTCGACCCACCCGTGGTTCTAGAAGCTTCTCTGACGTGGACGATTCTGATGGCTTCTGGTCCAATCTGAATGTCTTGGTTGCTCTGCTACTCCTATGTAAAGGACCCTACACCTAGGTTTTATTCATATAAAATAATGTTGTCGGCGAAGCTCTGCTGCAAAGAAAAATTAAGATGGCTCTTCTTCATATTCTTCTAAATCAATTCAAAGAAGATTATACATATTCGAAGGTTGCTACAACTAATTCAACGCGTTCTTCGCAGTAGTTTGGATCCGTTTCCTCAAATCTATTCACTGTGAGCTCATGTTGCTTTTAGATCTATATATTTAAATAGTAATCTTGATATGTATGTAAAAATTGGATCTTGAATCAGTTCCTAATCAGTTCTATTATGGCATAACTATCAGATCTGCTTTTATATGTTCATACTGCCGCCATGTTAAATCTTATCATAATATGCCTATTAAGTTTATACCTATTTCTATTTGTTTATTGTTGATTCGTTATTATGCATGTTCTGATTCTAATCTCTCCCTCTTTTCCTTTTTATTTTTATATAGCCAGGCTACCTTCGAGCCTAGGCCTAACGCTGAAAAATGCGAACATGCGAAATTGGGAACGATGGGGAAAGACATAATTTGGGGCATAATTGATAATGGAAAATATGGATCTAAATTTTGGCATAAATTTGGAAATATACGAATATAAGATTGGGTGCATATGCCTTGTTGGGTAATATGAATTTAGGCACGCATTGGAATAAATGTAAATATGGAATTAGTATAAAATGGGACATGTCTAAATACTGATATGGACATAAATTGGGACGTATGTGAATATGAATTTTTGGCATACATTGGAAATATGCGCATATGGATTTGGGTATAACTTGTATTGAAATGGGTGAATACGGACTAGGGACATAAATTGGAAAATATGTAGATTTGGGTTTGTGCATAACATATATATGTATATGCCTTGACTTATAACTCGGGAAAAAAGAGCATATGGTGCATAATTAAAAGGTTAATTAAAAAGGGGTGTAAAAATCTATGATTTGAATAGTTAACTGGGCATATAATTAAATATGGGGAAGATGAGAAATAATCACCTATAATGGCATAGGTAGATTTGGATAAAAATGGAAAGGCTAGTAATTACAATTAGGAATGGTAAATTGTAATTGCACTTATGACACGAGGTTAGGTTGCATTAGTGGTGGAAGTTTGCCGGGGCCCGACCAGCATATCCCGCAGCCACTAGTGTTGAACCTAATGTGAGAGGTCTAAGTATGCAAATAAGAATCGGGCTAAGACACGAGGTTAGACCCAACTGTGGAATAAGACTACCCGGACCCGACCAGCATATCCAGCATCCACACGTTGTAGGCCTAATGTGGGAGGTCTAGCCCATTATAACCATAATTGGACATGGTAATGAATTGAACTACTAAACTTAATTTAATCCGTTAGGATTGTATGACTATGAACTTAAGTTAGGGTTAAGTAAAATTGGGTGGGTAGTGGGTGGGTTAAGTAAATTAGAAGGTGTGGGTAATATTTACATGTAGACTCATAAACTTAACCCGATAAGGTTATGTAATTAAAGACACCTAGTGGTATACATAACTGGTAGAAACAATAAAGTTATGTAATCAAAAGACACCGGTTAAGGTAGGCATAACTTGTAAGGAAATGAGACAACCTGTGTAATAAGATAAGAGGTACTTAATTACAAATTATGTAATCTAGAAGTCTGGAACCCGCTGATGTAAACAGCATGTTTAGGCTTTTCCTAGGGACAAGAGGAAATTATAACCTAGGTTATAATAAATGGGTTGAGAAACTTATTAATGAGCCTTAGTTAATAGAACTAAGTTAATAGGTAAACAACGATAAGTTGTGATAACAATGAAAAATGGAATTATGATAAAATGGGAAAGAATGAGGAAAACTTATAAGATAAATTATATTTAATCATAAATAATGACTGACATGTTAAAAAGGAAACATGTAAAATGAGACGTACTTAATTTCACATTAAGTAAAAACATGTTATTGTGAGGATGTAACCAAGCAGGAGAAACTTAGTAATTTGAATAAGAATTAATTATGAATGGGAATAACCAAGTTAAACGGAAACCCGGTGAGGTAAGGCAAGCGCGCAAAGAATGTTTAGACATAGGGTCTAACAACATATTAAAGAAAGGCGCTTGGACCAGTCCGTACGTTTGATGGTGAATAATCGAACGGGTTAGATCATCGAGGTGTTATAAGACACGAGGGGAGCACACATTCATCTGATTGTTATGACGGCTCAAAGGACTGGAAGGGGAAGCACGGGGATTCCTGAGGTACATAAGGTGCTCCTAGTAGTTCCTCTGTGCGATGACAGATGTCTTAGGCTGTGCTCGCAGAGGTTGGGTCTGCGCGTAACTACTAGGTGGGTGCGCCTTGACTGCAGATGTGTAACAACCCGTATTTTCAATAACCGGTTATAACATAAATTGAGGCAGAATTTAATTTAAATCTGAATCAAGGGAAACGGGCTATGCCATTGCGTTCGTCTCGGAAAAATACGCGAAATAGAGTTCGAGTTTTCGAAAATCGGAGTCCGTATGACCCGATTAAGGCCCAACGAAGTTTTCAGAAAATTTCAAAGTAAAAACAGATTTCAAATTCAAGTTTGAATTTGAAAAATTAGGTCAGATTGGGCTAGGCGGGAAAGTTCCCGCCAGAGCACCCAAGTCGACAGCCCTGTCGACTTGGGAGTCGACTTGGTTGGACCCAAGTCGACAGCCCTGTCGACTTGGCTGTCGACTTGGTCCAGCCGGGCTGTTTAGCCTGGTGCACCATTTTGAGATTGTGTTGAGCTTGGGGGCCAGATTCGGTTTTAAGGGCTGAGATTGGAACTAGGGTTTAATCCTATGGCCTAAAACACTTGCCTAATCTATAAATAAGGCCCTAACCTAGCCCTAAATCATCATTAATCTATCCTACAACTAAACTATGGCAAAATCAATCCTTTCATGGCCTCCACTCTCTTCATAAAATTCCTAAATAAATTTCTAAGTGATTTTCCATGCATACAAGTGTTTTCAAACTTGTATGAGCGTCATTAGCTTGCATTCAAGTCAAGTTTCTATATTTGCATCATAGAGAAAGAGTTTTGATCATTTTGGCTCAAGGGTTTTGCTTGCATTTTTGGTTTAATTGATTTCATAAGGGCTTTGTCATATTTTTGTGACTTCTTAGGCATTGTAAGCCCTATTCTACTTTCATATTTAAACTCTAAAGTTAATGATGCAAGTTGTGTTTGATCATTATGATATGATATGCAAGTTTATCATGTTATGCAAGTTTGTTATGTTATGATATGCAAGTTTATCATGTTATGCAAGTTTGCCATGTTATGATATGCAAGTTCATCATGTCATGTTATGCAAGTTTACCTATGCAAGTATGTCATGTTATGATATGCAAGTATGTTATGCAAGTTTACCTATGCAAGTATGCCATGTTATGATATGCAAGTATGTTATGCAAGTTTGGGATGATCATTTTGTTCATGTTATCATGTTATGCAAGCTTATCTTGAGTATGTGAACATAAAGCTTCAAGCTTTATGCTAAAGGTTGCATTTTGGTAACATGTAAGTTATCATATCTCTTATGATAATTTGCATGTGAGGCTAAATGCGAACTTATGGCCATTTCTACATGTCATTTAGCACCATGTATCACCAATATGCCAAGTTTGGTTTTATGCATGCTTTTGAGGCCTAAAAATGTAATATGCAAGTGTATGAACATATGAACATTTCATATGTCACCATGTTAAACTTGTGGCTTCAATACCTTTATGTCATGATTATGCCAAGTTCCCTCTTTCTATCCTTTATGCGCTATTGCGATATGTAAGCGATGGGATTGCGTTTGGGGTTGGGTAAACTTAAAAAGACATAAAAACAGAAGCTTGGGAATTTACCTATTAAGTTAGGTCTACCCATTGGGAATTTACCTATTAAGTTAGGTCTACCCAATTGCTTGAAAATTTGTAACATGTTTTGGAAACATGATGGACATGACACTTAGAAAAGATAAGTGCGACCAACTCGAGGTTGGGTTGAGTTTGTAGCGTAAACCTACCCGGAACCGACCGGCTTAACTAGTTGCTACAAACAATAGGACCCAATGTGAGAAGTTGGCCATGTTGTACCTTGAACCCGAGGTTAGACCAAGTTGTGGTGTAAAGCTACCCGGACCCGCCCGGCTTAACTAGTAACCACAACAAGGTCTAATGTGAGAGGTTAAGGCGCATTAAAATTAATTAATGCCTTGTGATTAGGGTTATGTCATGGTCCACTTAATACTTAACCAATTTGGGCTTGGTAGATTAATCGGGGTTAAGTCGTGAACTCATCGTTACACTTTACCAAGTTAATCCATGATTAGCAAGAGGGTTAAACCGTACTTAACCCACTAGAAAATCCTAGCAATGGGGGTCTACTCCAGCAGTAATCCCAAGTTTGTATCATCATGACCCTAGGGACTAGGCTAGGGTGGGGGCACGATTACTAAACTGGAGGTAAGCGACCAAAGGCGACGGCAGAGTGGTACGCCGGTGTAGTTACGGGCGGACTTATGGTCGTGCACATAGTCTGAAGCCGGGGAAAGCATGCACGGGTACCAGTAGATCGAGACTGTGCACGCATGTTTATGGTGTCCAGGGGTTGCCACCCTAGGGCTTGATACACCCGACGGGAGACCTGGCACAGTCTGACTACAATCATGTTTGGGCCGTATTGACACCAAGACGTGACGAGTTAGGCTTAGGGAGCCGATCGACTAGACCGTTTGGTTGGACCTTGTATTAAGGTCATCTCATGTTATTGGGCCAAAGCTTGGGCCAAGGGATCAATACTTGCTTATTCCAGTCATGTTAGTTTGCTAGTACACCTGTGGTGCAAAACCTTAAACTTGATTATGCGATGACACCTTTATCTACCTTGTTAGTTAATCACCATGCTAGTATGTTGTTATCCTTATGATCATACCTGCTTCTCATGCCAGTTAACTTTATCAGTTTACATTGATTGTAGTAGGGCTTACTCAGTCTTTTTGACTGACCTGTTTTCTTTCGCCTCTTTTCTTCCGTTCCCCCCCCCCAGGTTCTCAGGGAGGGAATATTGGAGCTTAGCTGGATTTCTGATCGCTTGCTTGTGGGATTTTAGCTCATGTACGGTCTTGACATGAAGCTAGCTATGGTTATCACTTATTTTGGGGATAGTACTTATGTATTTCAGTTTTTCAGTAATGTTGTTTCTATCTAGACTTGTGTATTTGGGAAGTTAACATTATGTTGTACCAAACTCGTTTTGAAATGGTTTGAAAATCTTCCGCTGTTTTATCTATGTTATTTACTCTGTTTACATATATACATATGTTCTTGTTCTGCCTTGATATATCATTATGCATGTTTACCTGATTCAAACGCCCCTCCAAAGTCAGAGTGCTTGCAAGAGTCACCCTGGCGGAGGTAGGGTGTTACATTTGGTATCAGAGCATATGGTTTACGAGAAGGAACAAAAAGGTTTTTAGAAAACTTTTGGAAAACTATTTTCAAAACCAAGTATAAAGTATTTTCCAAAGAAAAGTCTAGTTTATTTTAAAGGCTATTCCCCAAAAAGCCATTAGCAAAATTCCTTCGTTATTTTTCGCCATTCTGAATCTGTCTTTTTCTTCGTTTTCAGTATGGCCGATAACTTTGCTATTCCGGAGGGAGTACACGTACCTGTTTGGTATAGGAGACTTTTGGAGGCTACGGCGACCGAAGCCGGCCCCGCAGATGTCCCTCCTCCTCCTCCTCCAGTAGTTAATGTTCCTCCTCCTCTTCCTCCGGTAGTTAATGTTCCTCCTCCTCCTGTCGCTGAGGTTCCTCTTCCTCCTCCCCCTCAGCATCCTCAAGCTGACTTCGCAAAGACTTGCAAAGATTTCAAAGCAATGGATGGCAAGAACTTTCAAGGCACTGAGACTTTTGTAGAGGCCAGAAATTGGTTGAAAGAGACCGAGGATTTATTTGCTATCTTTGGGATAGACGATCAGAGGAAGATCTTGTTGGCGGTTTGGCTTATGAAGGATGAAGCCGCTTATTGGTGGGAAGTCACCAATGGTACTAGGCCTGTTGAGACTTGGGCCGATTTCAGGGCAAGGTTCATGCTTAAATTTCTATCTTCTGCTGAGGAGAATCTGCAAATGGAGAGGTTCATAACTCTGAAACAAGGAGATATGTCTGTCAAAGAATATGTAAACAAGTTCAATCAGTTAGCTCGTTTTGGCTTGGATATGGTGAATACTCCTCAGAAGAAGGCTCTTCGTTTTGCTAGAGGATTGAATGAGCCGTTGCAGGGATTGGCTATGTAACATATTCCCCATGGGGCCACGTTTGAGAGCTTGGTTGATATGGCATTACTTCAGGGAGATGTCAAGAAAGAGATCAAGATGAATGATACTCAAGCCAAGAAGACTGATTCCCAGTGGAAAGGAAATCAGGGTAATCCAAGTGGTCAGAGCAGTCAAGGCAATCAGAACAAGAACAAGAACAAGAACAAGAGTCAAAGCAACAAGGGGAACAACAACAAGGGCAAGAACAACAAGGGGAAGTGCCATTATTGCGGTTCAGTTGGGCATCTTATTAAGGATTGTAAGAAGAGAAAAAGGAAGAATGGCGAATGCTTTTTCTGCGGTGAGACTGGACATTTCAGTAAGGATTGCCCGAAGAAGCAAGGGCAAGGCCAGGGCCAGACTCAGCGTGTTGGACCTTCAGGAGGGCAAGTTCATGCTCTCAATACCGCTCCAGTTCCCGATCGAGGTAGTATTTCTGTTGAGAGCCTTGTATATATTTTTGATTTTCCAGTTCGTACCTTGTTTGATTCTGGTGCATCGCATAGCTTTATCTCATCTGATCTTGTTGATAGTTTGCACCTTAGTACTAGCTTGGTAGATGATCCCGTCTGTGTCTCAAATCCTATTGGGGGTTCCGCCCATTTGTCTATGATATGTGGGGATTTGAGGATCTCTATACTAAGTGTAGAGTTCTTGTGCAGTGCTTATGTTCTTGGTTTCAGGGGATACGGATTGATATTGGGCATGGATTTGCTATCCAGATATGGAGCCATTCTTGATTGTGAGCATAGGGTTGTGAGGCTCGTGACTCGCCTCGGAAACACCCTAGAGATTTCTTGTGATCCGAGAGGTCCCGTCATGTTGTGCTATCTTGAATCACTCGACTCGTCAATGGAAACTCTTCAGTCTGTGAGAGTGGTTCGAGAGTATCCAGATGTTTTCGATGAAGTTAGGGGGTTTCCCCCTAAGCGAGAGATTGATTTCCGCATTTATCTGGTGGATAATGCAAAGCCGGTTTCTTTGCCCGTTCGGCACATGGCTCCGCGTGAAAGGCGGGAGCTAAGTAAGCAAGTGAATGAGTTGCTTGAAAAGAACTTCATTAGACGAAGTATATCTGAATGGGGAGCGCCTGTGGTATTTGCTACCAAGGCAGATGGTTCTCTCCGACTTTGTGTTGACTATCGAGAGTTGAATAAGCTGACTAAGAAGAACAGACACCCGTTACCGAGGATCGATGATCTCTTTGACCAGCTTGTCGGTGCTTCTATTTTCTCTCAGCTTGATCTTGCTACTGGATTCCATTAGCTCAGGGTAGCTGAAGATAGTATAGACAAGACTGCGTTCAGAACGCCAGATGGATTCTTCGAATGGCTTGTCATGCCGTTCGGCCTGACTAATGCACCCGCATATTTCGTGGACTTGATGAGTAGGGTGTTCAGGGAGTTCTTGAACAAGTTTGTCGTGGTCTTCGTAGATGATATTCTGATCTTCTCTAAGGCTGAGGAAGAGCACGCAAGGCATCTCGTGGAGGTGATGGATACGCTTAGAGCGCATCAGTTGAAGGCCAAGTTCTCCAAGTGTCACTTTTGGAGAAGGGAAGTTAGATTCCTTGGGCATATAGTGTCTAAGCAAGGCTTAGCGGTGGATCCCGCTAAGGTAGTTGCAGTTCAGGATTGGAAGACTCCAAGGAATGCAACCGAAGTGAGAAGTTTCCTAGGTCTTGCGGGTTTTTACCGGAAGGTCATCAAGGACTTCGCGAAGATATCCGCTCCTCTCACTAAATTGACGAAGAAGAATTTAGTTTTTGCTTGGAGCATAGAATGCGAGCTTGCTTTTCAGAAGCTCAAGAGAGCTCTCACATCTGCACCTGTTCTAGCTTTGCCCGATGGAGGGAAGTTATTTACAGTATACACCGATGCATGTGGCACGGGGTTAGGAGCTGTTCTTATGCAAGAAGGAAGAGTGATATGCTTTGGCGGTAGACAACTCAAAGTACATGAGAAGAATTATCCCACTAATGACTTAGAGTTGGCAGCAATAGTATATGCACTCAAAGCTTGGCACCATTATCTTCTGGGAGAAAGATTTGAGCTTTATACCGATCACAAGTCATTGAAGTATCTCTTTTCTCAGAAGGATCTGAATCTGAGGCAACAAAGATGGATGGAATTCTTGGCGTCCTATGATTTTTAGATAGCCTATACCCCTGGCAAGGGGAATGTGGTAGCAGACGCATTGAGTAGAAGAAGGTTGACCCTGAGTCCTCTATTCGTTGAGATGAAGAATTTAGAGTATGTGGCAACCTTTGATTTCTCTTTGGCGATTGAGTCGATGACCGGTTCTTTAGCATCTCTGGAACTCAGACCTACCCTTCTAGATCAAGTTGGGGATTCGCAGAGAGAAGACCCTCAGGTAGTTGAGATTATGGATAAGCTGATTTGAGGAGAGGCGTCTAGCCATCTCGCTCGATATTCTATTGATGACAAGGGTTGGCTGAGGAGAGACGGAAGGTTATGTGTTCCAATGGTAGAAGATTTAGTAAGAAGAGTTCTTGAGGAAGCGCATCGCTCTAAGTTGACTATACATCCGGGCGGAGATAAAATGTATAAAGATATGAAGCGCATTTTCTTTTGGCCTGGGATGAAGAAGGATGTGGCAGAGTTTGTCTCTAGATGTATCATTTGCCAGCAAGTTAAGGCCGAGTCGAAGAAGCCCGGTGGGCTACTGCATCCTCTAAACGTTCCACTATGGAAGTGGGAGAGTATTTCCATGGATTTATCGATGGGCTACCAAGGTCAAGGAAAGGGAATACGAGCATTTGGGTTATTGTGGATAGACTTACGAAGAGTGCTCATTTCATTCCGGTGAAGAGCAAGAGAACCGCATCTTGGCTAGCGACTGTATATCTTCGTGAGATTGTGAGGCTACATGGAGTCCCTTCTAGTATAGTCAGTGACCGTGACCCAATCTTTACAAGTCAGTTCTGGAATAGCTTGCAAGAAGCCATGGGCACGAGGTTGAATCTAAGTACGGCTTATCACCCACAAACGGACTGTCAAACCGAAAGGGTGAATAGGGTACTCGAGGATCTATTGAGGCTTTGTATTCTGGATTTTGGTGGTACTTGGGAAGACCATCTTCCTCTTGTTGAGTTTGCATATAATAACAGTTATCAGGCAAGCATAGGGATGGCACCATTTGAAGCTTTATATGGGAGGCCGTGCAAGTCGCCTACATGTTGGTGGGAGACTACAGATAAGCTTATACTTGGGCCTGATCTGATCAGAGATACATCCGAGAAGGTCGAGTTGATTCGGAGACGGATGAAAGCGGCCCAAGACCGACAGAAATCCTATGCTGATAAGCGAAGAACTGATTTGGAGTTTGATGTTGGGGATATGGTTTTCGTGAAGGTTTCTCCTTTGAGGAATGTGGTCTGATTTGGAGCCATTGGGAAGTTGGCACCGAGGTTTGTTGGACCATTCCCTATTATAGAGAGGATCGGGCAGATGGCTTATAGAGTGGAGTTGCCCGAGAAGCTTGCCGGAGTACACGATGTTTTTCATGTCTCGCATCTCCGGAAGTGTTTACATGAATCACCAGAGGTTGTTGAGCCGAGTGTTCTGAAAGACGTGGAAGTGGAGAAGAGGCTACCTTGAGGAGAGCTCCGATTCGTATCTTGGGGACGGAGACCAAGAAGCTAAGGAATCGAGAGGTCAAGTTGGTGAAAGTTCAATGGGGTGAAGCCGAAGAAGACGCAACTTGGGAAACCGAGGAGAAGATGCGTGGGCTTTATCCATTCCTTTTTGAGGGTACACTCTCAATCTCTTTTCTTTGTTAGCATATCTTTCTCTTTGCTATCTATGTTTATCTAGTTTATCTTGTCATGAGAACCTTAGGTAGAAACCCTTTGGATGAAACATGTGTTTAAACATGTTATGCTTGATGGTTGCAAGTGGTCGCAAGTGTTTGCAAGTGGTTACTCGTGGATGCATTATACACGTTAGGCACTAGATCGGCTCACACACTCCTCATATTGCATATGCATGAGTGTTTATGCTTATTCATCGATGAAAATTTTTGTGTTATCACATGGATATTGCATAGGGATGTATGTGATGTGCACACATATAGATGTTATACATTATGTTAGGAATTGCATACATATGGATTCATTTCACTAACATAATTGGCATTGATGATATTTGCATTAGATAAGTACATATACACACACCTTTGCATATGTTCATACAACATTTAGAAGCTTGTAAGGACAATGATTGCTCGTGGATGATGTTTTGAGTAGATGGATGATTGGATGGTAGGATACGTTCTTCCTAACTTGAAGATTTCGGGGACGAAATCCTTTAAGGAGGGGAGAATGTAACAACCCGTATTTTCAATAACCGGTTATAACATAAATTGAGGCAGAATTTAATTTAAATCTGAATCAAGGGAAAAGGGCTATGCCATTGCGTTCGTCTCGGAAAAATACGCGAAATAGAGTCCGAGTTTTCGAAAATCGGAGTCTGTATGACCCGATTAAGGCCCAACGAAGTTTTCAGAAAATTTCAAAGTAAAAACAGATTTCAAATTCAAGTTTGAATTTGAAAAATTAGGTCAGATTGGGCTAGGCGGGAAAGTTCCCGCCAGAGCACCCAAGTCGACAGCCCTGTCGACTTGGGAGTCGACTTGGTTGGACCCAAGTCGACAGCCCTGTCGACTTGGCTGTCGACTTGGTCCAGCCGGGCTGTTTAGCCTGGTGCACCATTTTGAGATTGTGTTGAGCTTGGGGGCTAGATTCGGTTTTAAGGGCTGAGATTGGAACTAGGGTTTAATCCAATGGCCTAAAACACTTGCCTAATCTATAAATAAGGCCCTAACCTAGCCCTAAATCATCATTAATCTATCCTACAACTAAACTATGGCAAAATCAATCCTCTCATGGCCTCCACTCTCTTCATAAAATTCCTAAATAAATTTCTAAGTGATTTTCCATGCATACAAGTGTTTTCAAACTTGTATGAGCGTCATTAGCTTGCATTCAAGTCAAGTTTCTATATTTGCATCATAAAGAAAGAGTTTTGATCATTTTGGCTCAAGGGTTTTGCTTGCATTTTGGGTTTAATTGATTTCATAAGGGCTTTGTCATATTTTTGTGACTTCTTAGGCATTGTAAGCCCTATTCTACTTTCATATTTAAACTCTAAAGTTAATGATGCAAGTTGTGTTTGATCATTATGATATGATATGCAATTTTATCATGTTATGCAAGTTTGTTATGTTATGATATGCAAGTTTATCATGTTATGCAAGTTTGCCATGTTATGATATGCAAGTTCATCATGTCATGTTATGCAAGTTTACCTATGCAAGTATGTCATGTTATGATATGCAAGTATGTTATGCAAGTTTACCTATGCAAGTATGCCATGTTATGATATGCAAGTTTGGGATGATCATTTTGTTCATGTTATCATGTTATGCAAGCTTATCTTGAGTATGTGAACATAAAGCTTCAAGCTTTATGCTAAAGGTTGCATTTTGGTAACATGTAAGTTATCATATCTCTTATGATAACTTGCATGTGAGGCTAAATGCGAACTTATGGCCATTTCTACATGTCATTTAGCACCATGTATCACCAATATGCCAAGTTTGGTTTTATGCATGCTTTTGAGGCCTAAAAATGTAATATGCAAGTGTATGAACATATGAACATTTCATATGCCACCATGTTAAACTTGTGGCTTCGATACCTTTATGTCATGATTATGCCAAGTTCCCTCTTTCTATCCTTTATGCGCTTTTGCGATATGTAAGCGATGGGATTGCGTTTGGGGTTGGGTAAACTTAAAAAGACATAAAAACATAAGCTTGGGAATTTACCTATTAAGTTAGGTCTACCCATTGGGAATTTACCTATTAAGTTAGGTCTACCCAATTGCTTGAAAATTTGTAACATGTTTTGGAAACATGATGGACATGACACTTAGAAAAGATAAGTGCGACCAACTCGAGGTTGGGTTGAGTTTGTAGCGTAAACCTACCCGGAACCGACCGGCTTAACTAGTTGCTACAAACAGTAGGACCCAATGTGAGAAGTTGGCCATGTTGTACCTTGAACCCGAGGTTAGACCAAGTTCTGGTGTAAAGCTACCCGGACCCGCCCGGCTTAACTAGTAACCACAACAAGGTCTAATGTGAGAGGTTAAGGCGCATTAAAATTAATTAATGCCTCGTGATTAGGGTTAAGTCATGGTCCACTTAATACTTAACCAATTTGGGCTTGGTAGATTAATCGGGGTTAAGTCGTGAACTCATCGTTACACTTAACCAAGTTAATCCATGATTAGCAAGAGGGTTAAACCGTACTTAACCCACTAGAAAATCCTAGCAATGGGGGTCCACTCCAGCAGTAATCCCAAGTTTGTATCATCATGACCCTAGGGACTAGGCTAGGGTGGGGGCACGATCACTAAACTGGAGGTAAGCGACCAAAGGCGACGGCAGAGTGGTACGTCGGTGTAGTTCCGGGCGGACTTATGGTCGTGCACATAGTCCGAAGCCGGGGAAAGCATGCACGGGTACCAGTAGATCGAGACTGTGCACGCATGTTTATGGTGTCCAGGGGTTGCCACCCTAGGGCTTGATACACCCGACGGGAGACCCGACACAGTCTGACTACAATCATGTTTGGGTCGTATTGACACCAAAACGTGACGAGTTAGGCTTAGGGAGCCGATCGACTAGACCGTTTGGTTGGACCTTGTATTAAGGTCATCTCATGTTATTGGGCCAAAGCTTGGGCCAAGGGATCAATACTTGCTTATTCCAGTCATGTTAGTTTGCTAGTACACCTGTGGTGCAAAACCTTAAACTTGATTATGCGATGACACCTTTATCTACCTTGTTAGTTAATCACCATGCTAGTATTTTGTTATCCTTATGATCATACCTGCTTCTCATGCCAGTTAACTTTATCAGTTTACATTGATTGTAGTAGGGCTTACTCAGTCTTTTTGACTGACCTGTTTTCTTTCGCCTCTTTTCTTCCGTTCCCCCCCCCCCCCCCCAGGTTCTCAGGGAGGGAATATTGGAGCTTAGCTGGATTTCTGATCGCTTGCTTGTGTGATTTTAGCTCATGTACGGTCTTGACATGAAGCTAGCTATGGTTATCACTTATTTTGGGGATAGTACTTATGTATTTCAGTTTTTCAGTAATGTTGTTTCTATCTAGACTTGTGTATTTGGGAAGTTAACATTATGTTGTACCAAACTTGTTTTGAAATGGTTTGAAAATCTTCCGCTGTTTTATCTATGTTATTTACTCTGTTTACATTTATACATATGTTCTTGTTCTGCCTTGATATATCATTATGCATGTTTACCTGATTCAAACGCCCCACCAAAGTCAGAGTGCTTGCAAGAGTCACCCTTGCGGAGGTTGGGTGTTACAAGATGTAGCTATGCAGTCAGAATATTGTTACGTGGTGACACCCGGGTAGTTCGACGGTTGCCTCATGAGGAGGTAGATGAGTCAGGACCAACAAGGATAGTAGACCGTCGGATACTTGTCACCGGCAGCCAGTGGGATGCGGAAAGACTAGAGCTAACCCCAAGATATTATTTCATCTTTCACTATCGAAGTACGAGGTTGAGGGGAGACGCCACATGGATGTTTAGATTGGTTGTTATTAGGGGCGGTTGCTTAGCTCTTGTAGTCTTTACTAGTTGAGGGAGGGGCCGAGGTGGGGCCAAAGCCACCATGAAAAAAAGACCCAAGGATTATCTATACATAGAGGTTCATAAAGACGGGCCTGTACAGGTATGGATAAGCTCCCGACCGAATTTCGTGTTTCTTGTCTACCCTGCCACGGAACTCGGTGCACATTAGAGGACATGCGATTGAGGCATCGAGCTACAATTACAGTACATACGTGGGACAGTCTAGATACACTCATATCTTCTCTAGTTGGTGTATCGTACACGAGAGGGCATTATTCCGATATGGAATCTAATTCGATCGATGGCGGCAGTCCATACGCTTACGTAGCATAGTAATGATAGATATATGCGGAACATAACATTATTATATAGAGATCCGTACGTCACACCGGCGTAGGATGAGGGACTGCGTTCATTACAGTGGACAGCATGCAAGTGGGGTACCATGGGATTTATCTCAATATTGAGAGATAACTACATATATTGTATTAGGTGAATCCATGGGAAAGTAAATTGGTACGATGCGCGTATAAGTCTTGAGTGCGATTAACCCAAGTAACCTAATAATCAAGAAAATGTAATGGAACGGTATTAGTGGGGATCATTCTACTTCTGAAATACTAGTATCTGCGCGGTGCAGAGAAATGTATTCTAGAAGTGCAATATATTACGTCCAAGCTTATCTTGTTCAGCTCAAACTTGTCCTTGCTATTGTTATCTTGTTCTTCCTGGTTTTATATACCTACCATGATACTTTTACTTATTTATATTTAAAAGTAACTGGACTCGCCAGACTTTATGTCTGACACTTTTTGTTTCCTCTTCTCTCTCTTCCGTTCCCCCTCTCCCCCAGGTTCTCAGGGTGGAATTGCTTAGAGTTGATTTGGATTCTTTCAGCTTAGCTTGGGTTTTGGATATGGATGTACAGCTTTGACTTATTGTCAACTCTCTTATGGCTTTGCTTAGGAAATATGGTTTATGCTTTTGTACTCTGATATTTTTGGCAAGACAGATTATTAAACATGTAAGTGGTTATTTAAAACCTATGATGTAAACTCAGTATTTGGGACCATGATGTTATGATTTAAATAAAGTTTTTAATTCCGCTGCTATTTTACATGTCTATCTTGTGATATTATGTTCTTGTTTACCTATAACGCTTCAAGAAAGTTAATGCATTCCCTTAGTGAGTGACACTAACGAACGTGGGGTATCACATCCTGCCCTTTGGCCTTGTCCTTGCTTCTTCGGGCACTCCATAGAAAAATGTCCGACCTCTCCACAAGTAAAACAAGCATTCTTCTTTCTTTTACAGTCCTTGATCAAATGACCCTTGCGTCCGCAATTATGAAATTTCCTCTTATCTTTAGTCTTGTCGTCCTTTCCACCCTTCTTTTGTTGCTGTTGTTGTTGTCCTTTCTTGGGCCACACTTTTTTTTTACTCATCCTTTGCTTCTTTCATCTCACCATTATCTTCTTCATGCATCAATGCCATATCAACGAGTTTCTCAAAAGTTGCTCCCATCAGAATATGAGACATAGCCAACCCATGGAGGGTTTCATTCAATCCTTTAGCAAACCTCAAAGCTTTCGTTTGCGGGGTATTCATTAGTTCCAAACCAAACCTCGCTAATTGATTAAATTTATAAACATATTCTTTGACATACATGCCTACTTGCTTAAGTGCCAAAAATCTTTCC
This sequence comes from Allium sativum, assembly GCA_030737875.1. NCBI lineage: Eukaryota > Viridiplantae > Streptophyta > Magnoliopsida > Asparagales > Amaryllidaceae > Allium > Allium sativum. The sequence continues at coordinate 417,200,511 of CM060910.1, read as the reverse complement.
ATTTGCATTCCTTGCTCGCCTTAAGAAAGAAACTTCATTTCGAATCTTCGACGGAAATCATCCCAAGTTTCCACTGGACGCCTTACTTGCGTCACTTCCCACCAGAATGAAGCCTCATCTTTCACCTGCCAAACGACCAACTAAATCTTCCTACGATCGTCAACTTCAAAAATCCCAAACAAATCCTCCGTCCCTTTAAGCCATTTCCTTTTTTCTATAAACGTCTTAGTTCCTTTGAATGGCTTTCCGCCCATAGCATAGAAATCTTTGCATATCTTAGAGAAATAATCAGCACGCGGAAGAGGAGGAGGAACAACGGGTGCAACTAGGGGAGGAACGTCTGCTTGACCACCGGCAGGCGTCATAGCCTCTAGATACCTACGAAACTAACTCGGTATCGTAACACCCTCAGGAATATTAGGTTCCCCAGACATGCTGAAAAGAAAACGAAAAAGGGATTCAAACAGAGAATCGAAAGATATTACATATGGCTTGGGGGTAGTAAGTTTTCCAGAACAGACTTTACTTTTGAAAATGCATTCTTTTTAAAACCTTTTTGAAAACAATTTTAAAAATCTTTTACCCGATCTGGTAACCTTCGGCTCTGATACCAAGTGCGATACCCACGTCCGTTAATGCCACTCTTTAAGAGAATGCATTATGTTTCATGAAGTGTTATAGGTAAAAAGAAACATAAAAGTTACAAGACAGATATAAAATAATAACGGAATTTAAAACTTTATTGAGCAGAAAACATCGTGGTTCAAAACATACTTGCGTCATAAGTCTGAAATGCATTAAACCCAGTACATCAACTTAAAACTTCTGTCTTGTACTAAAATCATCAGAGTACAATAAACATGAAAAGAGCATAATCCCTAAAATATAGTCGTAGTTGAGAAGATTGAAATCAAATAGTACATCTAAGCAGCTCCAAGCAGAAGTAAAGAATAATCCTGATTAAGCTTGAGTATTCCCACCCTGAGAAACTGGGGGGAAACGGAAGAGAAAGAAGAGGAAACAAAATAAGTCAGACATAAGTCTAGCAAGTCCAGTTACTTTTAGCATATAAATAAGTAAAAGCATCATGATAGGAACATAAATTGGATAAGAGGGATAACAGCATATAAGGAAGGTATGACAAGGTAAACAGGATAAACCGAATAGAACATATATGTATAGCGCTTTTCTAATACTTTTCTCTCTCTCTGCACCAATACTAGTATACTAGACAAGATTATCCCTAACAAGTACAAGATGATAGACTTAGGCGTACTTCTAGTAAGAGGTTTTACCCCATACAATAACAGGAAGCCCAACTAATCATACTGGTGTTACCCCTAAGGATAATAATGGGCTCCTAAACAAACGAGACTGGACGTACCTAATTACTACCCCAATCGATTGGCTCCCTACTCCGTAGATACCCAGTGCTGGCCCCACAGTTGGATATATCACTCCCTAAAGTGGAAATCCTTCGTTTATAGGATGTGCACAACCAAATCTATTAATGTCACGACGTCTTAGCCTCCCTTGTCCGGACCCATGCAAGCACATGACCCCGTCGGAATGCGGCACCTACACCGTCCCCTCTTTTGGATCTCTTACAATCAGCTCAGTAAGCGTTCCCCGACACCGACCTAGTTTAGAGTACTCATTTGATACCTAAATATGGGTTACTAACTGAAAAGGGCCCTACACACAAGATGATGCAAGCTTCCCCCTAAGCTTGCATCCCCACTACTATGATTTCCACAGGTTATGCCTACCAGTGTAACAAGATTGTATAACCCCAACAGGTTAAGTTGTGGAACGATATATAAATATTACCCACCACCTCAAGATATATTTAACCCTCCCACTGTTACAAGCAAGTTTACTTAACCCCTACTCAAGTTAACATGTTCATGTAATAACTATGGATTCAAATAGGTTAAGTATTACAAATTCAATACCATTTATTCATTTAGGGTTATAATGCGCTAGACCTCCCACATTAAGTCTACAACTTGTGGATGCTGAATATCTCGGGCGGGTCCGGGCAGACTTCTTCCACAAGTCAGCCTTAACCTCATGTCTTAGCACGTTACGTGTTTATGCACTTAGACCCCTCACATTAGATTCATCACTTGTGGCCGTTGGATATGCCTGTCGGTTCCGGGCATACTTCTACCACAAGTGTAATCTAACCTCGTGTCTAAGCGCGGTTATAGTTTCTAATCACTGTAAATATATGCATTTTCATTATTTAACAATTATCCCTATTTCATTATAGGTTTTTATGCCCCTTTTTCCAAGTCATATTTATCATGTACCATATGCCCCAATTTAAGATCTTTAATCACAATTTCGGTTTATGCCCCAAATCCATATTCATGTTTTCAATTCAAGTTACTTCCCAAATTTCCCAATACAAGCGAATCCCAATTTTAACGTTTTCCCTTCGTTCCCAATTTCACACATTCGCATATTTCAGCGGTATGCCTAGGATCAAAGGTAGCCTAGCCATAAAATAGAAAGGGAAAAGAAGGAGGGAAAAGAATAGAAATAAGCATAATAACAAGATGGACGTATGATGACAGAAATAGGCATAGCAATAGAATAAGCATATAGTGAAAAAATTGGGCATAATAACAAGATAGGCATATAGGAACAGATCCGATGAACATGTGATAATAGAACTGATTAGGCATAGTGGCATAATTAAGCAATTAGCATAATAGGGACATTATAAACTAGTATGATGAGATCTAAATAGTGAATTAGATGTACAAATAATGGCAGATCTGTTATGATTCAGATTACTCAATAGGCATAGGCTTAGATCCAAACTCATAGGCATGTCTAGGTAACATTTTAATTATTTCTATCTAAAAATAACATAGACTCACTGTGGTTGGATCTAAGAAACAACAGAATGATTGCAGTTTTTGTGGCACAGATCTCTTAATTCGTATAACTTGATTGTTGAAGAAGAAGAAGAAGGCTAGATCAGATTATGTTGTGGCAGCACCTCGTTGTCGCCATTGAATTAGATCAACAAAACAATGGGACTAAGGTCCTATTTATAGCCATAAGCTGACAAATCAAGCCAATAATCCAGTCCACATTCAGAACCAAGAATCTTCCCAGATTCGTATGGGGGTCGAATCCCCGTTCCTTAGTGCGTCGACCCAGGGGTCGACACAAGGGTCGACATCCCCTTAATGGCGTCGACCCATGGGTCGACACCCATAGCGGGAAATTTTCCGCGCCCCTTCTGTTTTTTGATTTTTAATTATTTTGAATTTCTAGATTAATTTGTTTATATATATTTCTCTTATGCGTATACAAACTTCTAACCTTAATAACTTCATCATACGATGTCTGTTTTACGCAAACTCAGAGTCTATCACAAGCAAAATTCCAAGACGAACGCAATGGTACAATCTGTTTTACTTAATTTCCAATACTTAATTAGGTGTTCTTTAATTTATCTTAATTGTTATAAATTACGGGGTGTTACACACTGGGTGCTATACTGCAGGTCCCCACCACTGCGTGTACATCCTGAGTGTGTACAGCAATAGAGGACCACTATGGAATACCCTAACATGTCCCTCGAAAGTTGCGTGCTTCCCTCCAGTCCCGCCAAATAATCAAGCTGCATATCGAGCAGAGTGATCAGGTGGACATGCTCCTCCCGTGTCTCCAGGTACCCCAATAATCTACCTCATTGAGTTCTTCACCTTCGTTCGTGCGGGCTGGTCCAAGCGCATCACTCAAACGTGTTATTAGACCTTATGACTAATCTTTTAATCGCGCTTACTTTAACAATAGTAATCTACAACCTTTAACCCCGGACTGTAATTAACGAAATCTGCATCCCCTTTTTATTACCATGTCATCTACTGTCAGTTACATGTTTATAAGTTCCAATAACATGTTCTACTTAATGTATAATTAAGTATATCTTATTCCAATCCACATATTTTCTGTTAACATGTTACTCAATGTATATAATTAAGTACTTCTTATTTCATTCCATAAGTCTACCTCATTTTCCCCTATTTAATCATGAATCTTACACCATCATCACAATCTATTGTTGTTGTTTACTTATTAACTTAGTTCTCTTAACTAAGGTTTATTAATAAGTTCCCTTTTTATTTATTATAACCCATGTTATAATTCCACTTGTCCCTAGGACAAGCCTACCTATTATATTAAAATCTTTTTCTCTTAATTAATTATAATAGGTTATATTCCCCATTCATCACATTTTCCTTGGTTCTTTAACATTAACCAAACTTTTACTGTTGTAACATCCATCTCTTTTCTGTCCTGTATATTTTCACACGTACCATTTGTTTCCATTGATTACGATTAATGTCACTTATGAACCTAACAGTTATAATTTTCTAAGACATTAATTAACAATGAAGTATCCTTATTTTATCAATCCCCAAAATATCTACTTGTTGTACCCCGGCAGACATTACTGATTTATTTATTGCCTGTTGTATATATATATATATATGTATATGTATATATATATTTATGCACCGTACCTCTCACATTAAGCTGACCATTTTTGGATGTTGGATTTGCGAGGCGGTTCCAGGCAGACTTCTACCACTAGTTGAACTTAACCTCGTGACTTAGTGCAGTTATTTACAATTTCCCGATTAATGTAAATTTTCCATACAAATTAGGCATATATATTCTTTTTTCATTATTCACAATTTTACTGTAATTTGATTTACGATATCCAATTTGTCATTATCTATATTTTCAGTTGCATATTGACTTTTATTGTAAATTCCACAATTTCAGTATTACAATGATTTTCTTCCAATTAACAGATTCATAGAATAGATCTATAAAACAATAATAGTTTTAACATAAATGAAAATAAATTATACTGCAATTTTCACAACTTACAATTATTTAACATGTTAAGAATGATGGAGAATGTAAATGGTCGATATACCATTGTTCAAAAGGTATAATTTAAATCCACTCACCTGACAGCTTTCCAATCCTTGAATCTGATCCAAATTTGTTATTTTGTGGCCTTCCTAACTGAATCTATTGTTAAAAAACCGCGAATTCACAAATCTAATGCTAAAACAAGAGAGAAGGAAGTTAGAAACCTAAATAAATCACACTCAAGAACTTACCTCACGTTGATTAGAAATATATACACTGTGTTGTAGATATATATCTCTTATCTTCAAATCTTGAATGAGAATCCCTAAGAACTAATATTCTAAATTTTGAAAATATTTGGAGAGGAAGGAGAATGGAAGAGACTAGGAGGCGTCTCAGAAAACGTGAGTTTAGAGTTAGGCCCTACTGGTCTATTTATAGGTGTACAAGAAAGCCTCGTCCATCGGATTTAACAAAATAAAATCTGAACCGTTTATATCAGAAAATCACATCACCTAAAAAACAAATATGGGACTGATTGGTTCAACCCCTTTGTCAACCCACCCTAAAGGTGGGTCGACCCAGGTAAGAAGGGTCGACCCATCCTGGGTCCAAATGGATTTCCTGCACCGTTTTGTTTTTTGATTGTTAACGTTAATTACTTACTCAATATAATTCTCCTATTTATATTATTCCAGTTATATATTATATTTAAGTTTGAATTTTGAATCTACGTGTATATATATATATGTGTGTGTGTGTGTGTGTGTGCGCGCGCACGCGCGCGCAATCCCTTGATTATTTAATTTATTGATAACTTATGCATACATGCTCCGTTTTAGACATGCCATATACCAAAATGAACCAGAAAGTTGCCACGAACACAATGACATATGTTTCGAGGCTAAATTATGAAATCATAATTTAAAGATATTTTATTTTATTATAAATGAAAAATATGGGGTGTTACATTCTCCCCTCCTTAGAAATTTTTTTCCCTGAAATTTGATAAGGATGGGGTAATGTACTTCCTCGTATAAATTGCAACCAATTTGTGTTCATCCAATATTTCAACCATTTGTGTATTTGTGCAAGGTGTTAAAAACATAATAATATGTGAATGCAATGAATACCTAAGCGGTACCTCCTAGATGAATGCAAATTTTCTTCTAAACATGATGCACACACCCTAAATATACTGGCAGTTTCTATATGAACGTAGTATTTTTGAAAGCCAAAATACCTTTTTCAGCCAATTTTTCCCACACTCTCGCAAGCCAAGAGCATAATTCACCCAATTTTTCATCCAAACCCTACCAAGCAACTATAATTTTTGCGAGTTTTAGAAAAGTCTAATTTTCTGAGTTTGATTTCTTATGTTACAAAAAGGTGGAAAACAGAAAAGTTCAAATCTTCCTTTTTTCTTTTATGTACCTTATTTATTTGTACTTGGATTTTATGCAATTATTATATAAAGATATCCTATCTTCCTACCGAAGCACAGTTTACATAAGAAAATTCCCTTTATATTTATTTTTTTAACTTATTTTGGAAAAACCCATCTTTTTTTCTATTTCACGAAATTTTCCATTTATCTTCATTGTCATATTTGTTGCTTTATTTTGCAGCTGTCATCATTGCTTGTTTTCTTTTAGTTATGCCATCACTTTTTCCTTAGCTTATTTAACTTAATCCACTGATCTAAGCTTATTTTTAAATAATTCTTCTAATTCTTTTAAAACCAAAATAAGGAAAACAAGCATACTACACAGCTACAACCAAGGGCTAAGAATCCTAGGACCATGTCCCCGCTTGACAAAGAAAAGTCCAAACAACAGGATCTAAACAACTCACTTGCCCTATGCTATCTACTTGTCACAACTAGTTCTTACTGTGTACTAACAGTCTTTTCCGAGCAACAACCTAGACTCTCTAGTGCTTATGCACTCTGTGGGAATTCACTGTTATTCCAAAACAATTCTTGCTATCTACTTTATAGCCACAAAATATTCCCTGCCCTTCCTAAGTGTTAACCCTTACATACTTCATGATTTAAAAACGTGGTTTGGCCTCATCATTTCATTTTCCTTACAAAAATTAAAAGCTTCAAAATTTTATTTTTCTTCATTAATTTTTTTTTGGCCAAACCATAAAAATGACATCTCATTAAAAAAAATTAAATCATAGAAACTGGAGTATACAAGAATAACTATTTCTCAATTAATTTCACAACCGCTCATTTTTACTAGACTGGCTTAATTACTCACAATTAGGTGCAAACATCTACTCTATTTTAAATTTCAAAAACTTATTTTGTCCACCCACTAAAGTTTATGTCAAAACAATTGTCAAAAATCATTGTCAAAAGAGCAGATATTTTCAAATAAAAACCTTACTAAAAATTTATTTTTAGACAAAATGCAATCTTTTCTATGTTTTATTATTTAATTCTTTCATACTTTATAGCTTAAGAACTATTGAGCTATACATGCTCTATAATGTACACATCTTTCTGAAATAATTGAATTTTGACAAAAATTTCATAAGAAATCACCATTTTAGAAATATGCCCCATTTCCCCTAAAACCCAATACGTACCTTTCAAATATGTTATTTACATATATTTTTTTCAAATGTCAAAAATATCTCTTTTTGTTTCAAAAATTGTTTCTACATAATTTAACTAGTACATATCTTCAAAATGTAAACTTTTAAGGTCAAAACTTGAAAAACACAGTAAACTATAACCCAAAAACTTTTTTTTCAAGTTCTTAAAAGTTAACATTGGAGCAAGACTCAAAGTGGGTTTCTAACTTACTTAGACCTCTCCAAATTATTCCCACTAAGTCATTTCTCTGACATACATGTAATCCTAATCCATTTTCTTTCCCAATTTATAAGGCTCTACTACCAAACCCACTAATCTGAAACACTGTCATTTCAACTACTAACTATGGGATCCATCCTCTTTCCTTTACAATACACATTGTACACTTTCCACCCAAACCACCTAAGGACCTCTTATTTTCAAATTTTCATACCCATTCCTTTAGTATATATAACTAATATCCCAACTTTTTCCATATATCACTCTTCCTATAACATACAAATACAGTTTCTCACTATCTATACAGGAGTCCTAAACCTAAGCTCTGATACCAGATGTAATAACCCGAATTTCGACAGACTGAACTTTTTTCTCAAAAATCTCAATCTGCCGAAGCTAGAGTTGGCTTGTCTGGTATGAAAAGTCGTGTATGACTTAAGGATCTTTGTACATGGAATAAAGCGGAATTAACTATGATAGACTAACTTATATTAATACAATAGTTATGCAGGTAAAACTAAGCTATATAGAATATCTCAATTAAATAAAAGCAGTAAGTAAAGACAACAGGAATTTTATTTTGGTTCGGACTTCCCGTCCTACGTCCAGTCCCGAAGCTCCTCTTCGGAATTCATTAACAACGCCCTCTCTTTACCTAGAGGAATAGGTCACAATACACCCGAGTACCAACAAGGATGTTCCCGCTTGAGCACCAACACATAACTTCACAGATTACAAAAGAGTTTTGGCTTCTGAATGTGTTCTCGTATCAACACTGAATAGCCAACGGTTAAGTACACACTTCCTATAATCTTATCCTGAAGTAGTGATGTGTATGTGAAGATTGAAGGAAGTATTTAACTTAATGAATCAAGGGATATGAAGTAATTTCAATGATTCAATAAGAAACTTGAATATATAAGAGCTTTTTAGAATGCAAGTGTATATAATTGAAATTCAGAGAATAGTACAGATTAGAAAAGAACTGGTGATTTCGAAGGGAATATTATGATGTTTATATAATAATAGAAGAGCGGCAACCTTTCACGAATAGTTGCAATGAAGAGATATGGCCATTTCTATTCATAAATGAATAGAAATCTATTCACGAAAGGAGATGACTCATCATATAAAAAGTTGCTGTTTCGAAATCAATCAACTAGTCTGCATTTTACAAGTCAACGGCTTGATCAAATAAAATCATGTACATATGTATATATATTTAAATATGAAAAGAAACTAACTGTTACTGATCTCTAGTTTACTGACCAGTCGACCGATCTGGTTTTCGCTAGCCGACTGGTTAGTAAAACCAGTACAGTAAAGGCTACTTTTTGATTATATATTCGTGTGTGTGTATATATATATATATGAAAATAGGTACACCGCCTCGTTAAAAACCTAAACTAGAACCCAGCGTGAGAACTAGACAGGGAAAAAGAGTGCGGTGTTTTATTGACAGCTAATCAATAAAAAAGGTACAAGCTTGTACATCAGGTCAGCAACACAACAATACCCGTGCTGAAAATACCACAAAACAATAACATGTCACGCTTAAAACAAAGGTAAGACCAACTACATCAACCCTAAACGTACACGTTTCAAGAATCAGAAGTATTCCACATAAACACGGTAACAACTTCAAAACCGGAAAGACTCGTCAGATCTGAACTAATTAAAATGATATAATCCCTGAATATCCAAAAATCCAAATTGCATTGGCCGTAAGCTCCAATCAGCCTCCATCGCGAAGATCAATCCCCCATCTATCTCCGATTAGCACATCAGTTGAGCTCCAATTTTTCTTCATTCTCGATTTCTTCAACTGGTGTCTTATTTCGATCTCAATATTGTCCCATTTTAGGAATTTATCCATTTTTCTATCACTGTGAAGCCTTAAGTTTTTCTCGTTCTTGATGTGGTAAACAGTTATCGCGATGCTACACTACAGAATGTAACATCTTGGCCGAAGGAAGCCGTGGAGAACAAAGCTTTAAGGCTTGCAATTTCATCTTCTAGAATCGATGGATAGTCACGGGTTGGAATCATACCAAGCTTGAGTTTGCATCTGATCTATAGATAAGAGGCGTAGGAGCACTGGAAAAAAGGTGATCTCTTGATTCTGGTTCTTCATTGCATAACACGCAGACAGGGCTAACGTTATATCCCCAGTAAATCATGTTGTCTTTAGTTCTTAGTCAATTCTGAGTAGCTTGATATATACAAAGTGACATCTTAGGACTATTAATGTAATTCCATACTACTTTACGCCAATCATTTTCTGTACCTTGCGATCTAGAAATATCCCATGCACAGTAGAATGAAAAACCGTTGGCTTTATCATTCTAGCTCTAATAATAAGCTATCTCATTAGTCTGAATTTTCATATCATTAATCCGATTAGAAACCTGTCTCGCCAAAGGCAAACAATTTGGGTTAAATTCTCCGTCAAAAATGCTTAGCTAATCTCATCCCAATATCTTCACCATAATTTTGTTTTTCAACCATGGGTCAAACCAAAGAAGTGTGTCACGGCCATTTACTATGCATCGATTAATACATTGAAGGCCTAACACCCTGTGTTTTAAAATTGATTTCCAAGTTCCGGAGCTGTTATTATCTATATCCATGATCCAAAATAATTTTCCAGAACAATATCTATTAGCCATCCATCTTTTCTAAAGACTATTTCCATTTAAAAAGTGCCATAGAAGCTTAAGAGCTACCACAGTTTTAATGTCTTTGAAATTTCGCAGACCGACTCCCCTTCAGATTTTGGGGTACACAGAGTGTCCTAGGATATCTCGTGTTTTTCCCTGACCAAATAAAATTTGCACAAACTTTGTTTATTTTTCCTACCGTAGCCTCTGGCACTTGTTAAGCCAACGTCTAGTACATGACCATTAGAGTAAGGACGGAGCAGATCAGTTCAATTTTTCCAGCCATCGACAAAAGTCTACAGTCCCAACTATCCATCCTTCCCCTGATTTTATCTAATAACCCCCCCACCCCAATCAGCATAGTGAAGATAATTATTAGATAGCGGGATTCCAATGTATTTCACTAGTAGTCTTCCTTCCTTCATACTAAGCCCATTAAGCACTTGATTTTTATTGCAAACCTCTTTGCTGAAGAAAATTTTTGATTTCAAGTTATTGATTCGAAGTCCAGCAAATTCCTGAAGATGTTTCAAAATGAATTTAATCCTCTTCACTCCTTCTGACTTAAGTTTCGCAAAAATCATAAGATCATCAGCATAAATAAGGTGAGTTATTTTTGGCTCTTGCTTGTAGATGGGTTGAATATTGTTAGCAGTCTCTGCCTTGACCATTAGAATATAAAAAAATTCGATAGCTACACAAAACATGTAAGGGGAAAGAGGATCCCCCTATCAGAGTCCTCTATTACTATACAGAAACCCTTTGGGACTACCATTCATCAAAATGGAATAAGAAGGGGCAGAAATACACGTTCTAATAATGCGAATCAACTTTCTAGGAAAGCCCAAACTTAATAGCATATGACATATGAATCTCCTATTAACCATATTGTATGCTTTTTGCAAATCAATTTTAATGCACATTTTTGCACTTCCATTACTATTAAACTGTCTTATTTGTTTATGTGCCAACAGGATATTTTCAACAATGTGTCTACCCGGAATAAAAGAAGACTGGTTATCAGAGATTAAATACTTGAGGTATGGTTTAATTCTATTGCAAATTACTTTAGCTGTTATTTTCTAGATCACGTTGCAACATGCTATGGGTCTAAACTCAGATATATCTCTAGGCTTTTCAACATTTGGGATCAAAGTTATAAAAGTGTTATTAAAACCCTTAGCAAGATTCCCATTATTAAAAACCTCTTGAATCATCTCTTGTAGGCTTTCTTAAAGCTCCTCCCAGTGACCTTTAAAAAAATTTGCAATGAAACCATCAGGCTCAGAACTTTTATCACCAGGAGTAGAGAACACAGCCACTTGAATTTCGTCTAAGCTCACATTATCCATAAGATGTCTTCTATCCCTGTCATTGATTATCTTAACACAATTAATATCTGGAAAAGTATCATTCATAGGAATTTCTAAGTTGAATATTTTTGAAAAATATTGGATAGCCTCCCTTTCAACTAAATCTGCCTCATGTACAGGATCGCCATCTCTCATAAATAGATTACTCCAATTATTTATATGTTTTCTCAGCGACATTTTAGCGTGGAAAAATTTAGTACAAGAGTCTCCATCAGTGAGCTAGTTAAATTTTTCCTTTTGCGTCGCATTACATGTTTCAATTGCACTTTGGTCTCTCTATTTGTTGTAGGCTTCTCTGAGATTCTCAAATTTATCAGGATCAGCCGGGTTATTGTCAATACCAATAAGAATATTATTATAGTTCTCCTCTAATGTCTTTAGACTGTCCCCATCTTTTGGCATTCTATAATGCCATCCTTTCAAGTAAAATTTACAAATTCTTAGGAAAACCTGAAACTTATAAATTTTATAGCCTTGAATGTTTGAAAAAAGGAAAGTGTTAATAGCCTGGATAATAATGTCCCTGTACCCTTCAAGGGAACTCCATGAATTTATATTTTTGAATGATATGTTTCTTCTCATATTGCTTTTCTTCATAAACCTGATGCATATGGGGTTAATATCACTAATAGGACTAGCCGATCCATAGGCATTAATGTCCAGAAAGAAGTCCAAAAAATTGTGGTTGCAGAAAACATTGTCAATTTTGGTTGCGACACCTTTTTTCCTCCACGTGTATTTGAACCTAGAAATAGGAATTTCCATCAGTCCCGCATTAGATATGCAGTCAATCAGGCCGGTAATATCTCTAAATGGGACTGTAGCACCCCCTTTTATATCATTTAGAGATAGTATGTTATTGAAGTCTCCGAGAACTATCCACGGAAGATTAACATTATTTGCTTAAATAATTAGTTCTTTCCAAAGCTTTTTTCTGTCGAGAAGGAAATTACTGTCGTATATAAAAGTGATCCTGCATGCGAAGACAACAATGTTATCAGCCATAATCGAAATGTGTTGATAGGATAGAGTTTCTACCTTAATATTCCAAATGTTTGAGTCCCTTAACACGAGAATTCTTCCCTTACATCCACAGTTATTATTATCAACGTATTCCCTGTTACTTTGCAGTTTATGCTTTAAAGATTGGATCTTATCGCTACTTAACTTATTCTCCAATAGGCCCATCACAGATGGCCTAAATTTGTTAAGGAATTTAAAAACTTCAAACTGTTTGTTTGAAGCATTTAATTCCCCTAACGTTCCAAGCAACGATATTTATTTAAATTTGCTTTTGCTCCTTGTCGTCACTTTAGGAGGAGCGATAAAGGTAACTTTGTTGATTTTCTTATTATTCAACGTTTCCAATTCATCCATGAACTTTCTACTTTTCTCAATGTGGTCTGATACGCCAACTTTTTTTCAGGTTATTCCAGACTGTCTTCTTCAATACGAAATATATGTATTAATCAAGCTAAAATGAACTTTTTATTTTTGCAAACTGCAACTTCAGCTGACCTGAGCGTATTGCATGAAAGAAACACTACAAACACTCGGATAAGAACTAAATCATTCACATATTAGTCAAATTAAAATAAAAAATAACAAGAGTGTTATGGGTGCAGTAATCTAAAGATGTATTATGGAAAATTCGCAAATGATTTTGGAAAAATGAAGCTATCATAAGCTCGTCCCACATCACACAATGCAAGCGAACACCAAATGGGCGAGTTTTGTCTTATGATAACCAAAAATGCTTTCATACGTGGAAATCCTCTTTCAATGCTATTATTAATGCAAAGTGTTGAAAATCGTTTCGCAAATAAATATATTAATCTTAGCAAGCATAGTGGCTATACCCACATACATAGTATACAAACAAAACAAAAGGCTCGTATTGGTTGTTGGGTTCCAATATAATGGTTCCTAACACAAAAGATCAATCGGGAACACGATCAAGGTGCATCTCACGGCTTTCATCCAGACACGGACACCAAACACCAGATAAATCACCAGTTAACATCCAGACACGGACACCGAACATACCCTTATTTTCCCTAGGTTTCAAAGTAGATCTACCGCTGAAGCTTTCGAGTTTCAGTAGAGATATGTATACAACCTAACCGCCAGTTTACCATCAATCCGGGATGTGAGGTTCATTGAGGTCATGATATACACAATGTTACGCTTCAATAAACCAAGATTTGATCATCACTAGCTTATTTAATAAGTTGAGTATGCCTCATTGTCAATTTACAACATGTCATTGATTTCTATCGACACATAACCTCCAAGCACGTAAAACACAGAGACGTGAATAATTAATTGCCACAGTCCGATATATATTAACAGAATTCTATGCTACGCAGTCAATTACAATGTTAGACACACAATCTATACAAGTCCATCCTAGGTCTGAACGGAACAAAATCTGAAAATGCTCAAAGATATTCAGACCTCGTGCCACTTATAACCTCGTATTGGGTTATCGGTCCAATTAAGACATCAGCAGTCAATCCAAATAAATCCAAAGATTCCCGGTCTTCATTTGTCATTTCCACATCTTTAGTTTCTTTATCACGTCGTATTATTATTTGGAATGGTTTTCGAACATATATTCAATCTGGGTCTTCCCAAATAATAAGTGTATTTTTAGACAATAGTTATGGATCATTATGGGTTTCTCATTTAAATGTCCTCCAAATTCATATTCAAATTAGAATGAAATTTCATATCAATATTATGAATATTTAAACATTGATTTTTATTCAAAAGGGAAATACATTTTTATTTCAAATCTCAGTTTGAATCAATGGTTTAAATCGAGAAGTATTCCAACTTAATAAACATTACAAACGTAAAAATACTTGAAAAAATAAATAAACGATTATAAATAAAACCATTTTATGAAAATATATATATTAAAATAATTAGAGTATAATAAAATAATTTAAATCACTATATATACATATATTAAATGTTTTACACAAAAAAATCTTTTTAATAATAAATAATGAAACACAGTTTATTTCCAAAATATAGGTATACATATAGTTAAATAATTTTTAAACCATAATTGTTCTTTTTCACATTTGAATTAATTAGCACAAATAAACATACACATCATAAACTGAATAACGGGGACGATTTACATTAACGATATCCATGCAGTAATTAGTACAAGGCACACATCACAACCATTTCATCAAAACAGTCAATATTATGTCGTTTCGCTAGCTAACAAATGTTGGGGTTTCAGACTAGAAATTTAATTTCGAATAAATAATTTAATGTGGATTCTAAATTAACACTGTAGTTAACTTGTATGTCAATTTAAACAAACATCAACTATAAATCACAACCACACAATCAAATTTATTTCATAATTTAATTTAATAAATACGGGAATGATTCAGTTAATTGTGAGTGAGAAATTCACTCACCTTGATTGATCTGATCTAAATTCTTATATATATATATATATATGAATTTAGTTCTTCAATCTGATCTTCATTGATCTTCATTTCCATGTTGTCATGAATCGAAAATATCACGAATCAACATTCTCCCCCTTTTTTAATTGATGACAACATCTCGCATTCTATTGAAATATTGAATTGCTCCGCCAGAATGTATGCTTGTATATATATTTAGCTCCCCCGAATTTCTGCAACATTTTGTTAGTTATATAACAAACTTATCGTTTCCTATAACAAAACATTAGTGAATGATAATATATGTATATAATGATAATATATGTATATAATGATAACATATTTCTCCCCCTTTGTCATTGATTAAAAAGAATAAGTATCATGAGAAAGCAGTAATCAAGAATAGTAGAGAGCATAAACGATTATAGCACCTTCAAGGGATATTGGATCATGTGTTTTCTGATAAATCGATTTTTTTTCACACATATTTAGAGATACCGAAATAGCTTTCTATTAATTGTGGTGTACCTGCAAAAAATATGATATATATATACTTTGGTACCCACTTCCTTTGTTAGGGTCCAGGGGTTAGATGGAAGGTAACCACACCCAAGAAGGTTTAATGGAATCCTTAAAAATGAAATTTTCATTATTGACTACTGAATTAAAATAATAATTGATCTATTTTTCTCTGTTTTTCCAACTTACATGAACCCAAATACTTAAATAACTTCTATTGATATTTCGTTTTGTACTTCTATACTTATTATAGATATCTCTAGTCATAGAAGTATTCGAATTTCTATAATGATTGGATCTTGGATTTACTCGTGCATCAGTACTAGCACTGATATTTTTATTATATATAAAAGCATATCCAGTACTAGTACTGCGATTGGTTTTATTATATCCTAAACCGCTTTTATCATGTAAAGGTCTTGAACTAGACAAAATCTCTTTTAAACCATTCTGACCTTTATTAAATTTCACGAACTTACTTGTACATTTTCCAAATTTCATTCCAAAGTTGCGATTGACATTTTCAAAAGAAATTTTGCTGGTTTTCAGGATATAATTTCCTTATTTAATTCAGATTTCTCCCTTTTTAAAGTGTCAGTCTCATTTTTAAGATAAAAAATTTGAGATTCTGAATTACTAAAGAAGTTTGTAATCTTTTAAAATTTTCTTTTGAGTCACAAATTTCATTTTGCAAAACATTATTACAAATTTAAAAAAAAATCATTTTCTTTAGATAATTCTAGATTCATTTCAATTAAAGCTTCATTCTCCTTTTTAA
Source organism: Allium sativum (assembly GCA_030737875.1). NCBI lineage: Eukaryota > Viridiplantae > Streptophyta > Magnoliopsida > Asparagales > Amaryllidaceae > Allium > Allium sativum. The sequence continues at coordinate 417,184,009 of CM060910.1, read as the reverse complement.
TAGAAAAAATAGAATAACTAGAATTATTTAAAGAATCATCTAAAGTTGTATTTTTATTTTTCAAAAGATCAATTTCCTTTAAAAGAATATTGTTTTTATTTTCTAGTCGCTCATTTTATTTTTGAAGGAAATATTTTTGAATAACAAGCTCTTCTAAGGTATGTTCAAAACATTTAGCATGTTTTACTAAAAAATTGTTTTCCTCTATTAATCTGAAATTTTCTTGCTCACAATCTTTAAACTTGGCTAAAATAATTGCATTAAGTTTACCTAAACTTTTAAAATCTTTTAACAATTTTTCATGGTTTAACAAAAAATCTTTATATAATGAATCTACACATACTGATTGCGATCTGACTTTAGCCATAAGACATTTGCTTCCTTGCTCTCTTGATTCTGCTTCGTTGCTCTTCCATTTTCTAATCTCTTGACAATATTTCTTTATTGCCATTTATTCTAGGATGTTGTTATGATCTCTTGCGCACCAGGCTGTGATACCAAATGAAAAGTCGTGTACGACTTAATGATCTTTGTATATGGAATAAAACAGAATTAACTATGATATACTAACTTATATTAATACAATAGTTATGTAGGTAAAACTAAGCTATATAGAATATCTCAAAAAAATAAAAGCAGTAAGTAAAGACACCAGAAATTCATAGTGGTTCGGACTTTCCATCCTACGTCTAGTCCCAAAGATCCTCTTCGGAATTCACTAACAACGCCTTCTCTTTACTCGGAGGAATAGGTCACAACACACCCGAGCACCAACAAGGATGTCCCCGCTTGAGCACCAACACAGGACTTCACAAATTACAAAAGAGTTTTGACTATTAAATGTATTCTCGTATCAACACTGAATAACCAACGGTCAAGTACACTCTTTCTATAATCTTATCCTCAAGTATGTGATGTGTATGTAAAGAAAGAAGGAAGTATGTTACCTAACGAGTCAAGAGATACGAAGTAATTTCAATGATTCAATAAGTAACTTGAATATATGAGAGCTTTTTAGAGTGCAAGTGTATAGAATTGAAAACCAAAGAATAGTATAGATTAGAAAAGAATTGGTGATTTTGAAGTGAATATTATGATGTTTATATAATAGTAGATGATCAGTAACCTTTCACGAATAATTGCAAGAAGAGATATGGCCATTTCTATTCATATATAAAGTTGTTGTTTCGAAAACAGTCAACCGGTCTGCATTTCACAAGTCAATTGGTTGATCTAATAAAATTGTGTGTGTGTGTATATATATATATATATATATTAAAAGAAACTAGCCATTTATGGGCTCTAGTTTACTGACCAGTCGACTAGTCTGGTTTTCACTAGTCCACCGGTTAGTAAAACCAGTCCAGTAAAGGTTACTTTCTGATCATATATTCATATATACATACATACATACATATATATATATATATATATTCGTGCATTTTTTTATACTATCTATTAACGATATATTTTTTCAACACCGAAGATAGGTATATGGAAATGGACCATAGAGAAGGCGTCAGGTTGCTAAGAACCTAATGGCTTGAGCGAGGATACCCTGACAATCTGATGGCATAGCAGAGAATGTGTAGAAAATCGTTGAGGAGCAATATCATATGCAGGAAAGAAAGAACACACAATTTATTGTGGTTCGGTTCAGATTGAACTTACGTCCACTTTAAGGGCTTTGATGATTTTATTCATAGAGGAGGTTACATGAGAATTCCCTAAATTGATTCATAAATTGGGGTCTGCTCTCTAGAAAAATGAGAGAAAGAATGTAGAATGAGGAAAAAAGAACCCCCTAAAATGAGACCCTTGGAGTCTTATTTGTAGAGGTTTTTTGCCCCCTTTTGTTGCTTCTCTTTCCCACCCTTTTTTGACCACTTTTTTGGTGTCACCCTTTTGTTCCTGCTTTTGGCTTTCATTTTTTTTGTCTTTTTCTGCTCTATCTTGCTTCCTAGATCATTCTGGTCCCAGTTTTTGTCTTTTTCTGGCTTTCTCCTGCTTCCTACAGTCTTCTACTGTCAGTTTTGTCTTTTTCTGCCTTTCTCCTGCTTCCTCCAGCCTTCTGCTGTCGGTTTTGTCTTTTTCTCCCTTTCTCCTGCTTCCTTCATCCTTCTACTGTCGGTTTTTTCTTCTTCTGCGTCTCCCCTGCTTCCGACAGCCTTCTGCTATCAGTTTTGCACTCTATTGCCGGATCCTGCACCCTGCTGTAGGTTCTTGCACCTTGCTGTCAGTTTCAGCTTCCTCTGACTTTCTCTAGCTGTCTCTATCTTCCTCTAGTTTTCTCTAGCTTTCTTTAGTTGTCTCTATCTTTCTCTAGCCTTCTCTAGCTATTTCTAGCTTCCTCTAACTTTCTCTGGCTTTCTCCGGCTGTCTCCAGCTTTCTCTACCTTTTTCTAACTTTCTCTAGCTTCCTCTAGATTTCTCCAGCTATCTCCAGCTTCCTCTATCTGTCTCCAGCTTCGAAGACCATGCTACCAGTTCCTACACCCCTTCTATTGTCGGTTCCTAAACCCCTTCTATTGTCAGTTCCTAGACTCCTTCAGTTGTCTGTTCCTAGTAGACCCCTTCAGCCGTCGGTTCCCAACTTTCTCTATCTTTCTTGTTTCATCCATTACTCTCAAACAATACGTCCATTTGTTTAATGTGACCACTTTATGGAATGGGAAACCATCATTTGAATCCAATGGAAGTGGTTTCAGGTCTAAATCTCTCACCAATCAAAAGTTATAGAGGAAATAAGATTTCATCTTCTTCTTTTGGTGTCAGCATACCTGTATCCAAGGCTTTTCATTTTATACTTTCTAGTACTGGAGCTTCTGCTTCTTTATATTTGGCCAGTGCGAATTTTGGTGTTAACAGTTAGCCCCCTCCCTCTAGTATAAATAAGCTTTTGTTCTTTATGACAAAATCATGTGGCTGCTGCGGATCTCGATGTAATCAAATAGGGCCCTTTGTTAGGCACTAGGAAACTATAACCTTTGCTTAGAGATTTCAAGTAAGAGACTAGAAATGCCAAGTCGAGTAGTTATGATACAAGGTTAGAACCCTGCAAATCGAAATTAGTAAAAACCCCAAGATTCATACTTGTGTAAACAAAAAAAATCAGAAATCATATGCAACCCAAAGACACATACTTGGGTAAAGCAAAAATTAGAAATCATACGGAAACCCCCAGACTCGTACTTAGGTAAAGCAAAAATTAGAAATCATACGGAAACCCCAAGACTCATACTTAGGTAAAGCAAAAATTAGAAATCATATGGAAACCCCAAGACTCATACTTGGGTAAAGAAAAAAATGGAAATCATATGGAAACCCCAAGAATTATACTTGGGTAAAGCAAAAATTAGAAATCATATGGAAACCCCAAGACTCATACTTGGGTAAGGCAAAAATTAGAACTCATATGGAAGAACCATATCTTTAACCGAGAGTTATTAAAGGATGTCAAAGCTAAATAAAATTCCTTAATAAGGGCATAGAAAAAACATAGAAGGTTAATTAAGGATCATCCAACGAAAGCATCACAAACCATCCAAAGACCATACATGTGTATAGTGTCAACCTATCCAAATATTATTGGAAGTGATCAGTCAACCATATATTATGTGCGTGTTTCTCGGAGGTTCGCTTAGAGAACATTTGGAAGAAAGAGCCTTAAATACTCCGAGAAGTAATCTTCGGTTGTGTATATATAAAGGACTACTTTCGTAATAAAATAACCCTATCCTAATATGATTAGTCGTATAGTGGGAGCTTCTCTCGGTTTTCTAGCTGTATGGTATCTAGCGTCTAGCCTTACTCCTAATCCACAGGATATGTAAATGAATGAATGCTCTCTAAGAGAGCGACACTGGACCCTTTATATGGGAAGATGTGAGAATTACTAGTCCCACTTAGGGGTATTATAATTTGTAGAGGTTGTTAGCCTCACTTAGGAGGCGACTCCACAAGGTGGAGATGTAACTTTGTTTGTTAGCCTCACTTAGGAGGTGACTCCACTAGGTGGAGATGTAACTTTGTTTGTTAGCCCCGCTTAGGAGGCGACTCCACTAGGTGGAGATCTAACTTTGTGGTTTCTCTTCTTGGAAGCTTTATTTGCTGGTCCTCTTTTGGAGGCTTTGTTTGACGCTCCTCTTCTGGGAGGTTGTGTTTGTTGTTGCTTCTCTCTCTGGAAGCTTTTTCTGTTGCTCCTCTTCTGGGAGGTTATGTTTGTTGTTCCTTCTCTCTGGAAGCTTTGTTTGTCGCTCCTCTTCTGGGAGGTTGTGTTTGTTGTTGCTTCTCTCTCTGGAAGCTTTGTTGATTTAGCTTCTCCATCCGGAAGCTTTGTTTATGTAGCTTCTTCATCCGGAAGCTTTGTTGATGTAGCTTCTCCCCTTTGAAGCTTTGTTGATGTAGCTTCTCCCCTTGGAAGCTTTGTTGATGTAGCTTCTCCATCGGGAAGTTTTTTTGATGTAGCTTCTCCATCATGAAGCTTTGTTGATGTAGCTTCTCCATCCGGAAGCTTTGTTGATGTAGCTTCTCCCCTCGGAAGCTTTGTGATGTAGCTTCTCCCCTTGGAAGCTTTGTCGATGTAGCTTCTCCCTTCTTCTCTCGGAAGCTTTGTTGATGTAGCTTCTCTTCTCAGAAGTTTGTTGAGGTCGATTCTCCTCTCAGAAGCTTTGTTGATGTAGCTTCTCCCTCTGGAAACTTTGTTGATATCATTTATCAAGAGTACGTTCCACACCTTTCATAGAAGCATTTAAGTATGTCAATATAACATGTCTGACAAAGTCATGAAATGCTAAAATAGGGGAGATAAGATTTAAAAGAATCTTATTTGATCCGAGCTATGATGGGTAATTAATCATTCTATTGCTGCATATTTGTATGAACAGCTTCCACCGAAGCTTATCTTTGATTGATAACTTTGTTGTGTGTTCATTCATGTATTGCATTCCTTTAAGTGCTTCCATTTGACCTTTCGTTCCCTTCTATGGGACGAGACATAAGTAGAAATTAAACGTGCTTTCAATGCTCCCTTTGAGCCTTTGTTCCCTTCCTGAGACATGACATAATAAAAGGTGCTCCCTTCGAGCTCTTGTTGTACGCATAAGCCGATACAGGGTTTGGTTTTTACCTGTAATAGCACTCGAACTTAAATAAGTATTTGTTTGATTACAAGAAAGAAATAAAGTGAAATGATTAATGAAAGCAAGTATTTGAGATGGAAGACTGTTTGTCTAGTTCTTATTCCCATGTTGTGTTGCCTCTGACCAGCTTTCCTACTAGTCTCACTTCAAATTTCTTAGTTAAGCTTTCTTTTCTTTTCAGCTTGGTGTATCTTTATCAAATCACGACATTGGCTGGTTTTGTGTCCTTCTGTATTGTGATAAGAGCAATAGTCTTTTCTTTTGTTCAATTTGTAGAACTTTCTGCAAGGGGATTGGAACCAAGCCCTTCTTCCTTCTGTTCTTGTGTCAAGCTTTTCCTTGCGTTAAGTATTTCTTCCATAAGAACAAATTTATCAGCTTTGGAATACAAATCATTCAAACTTTCACATCCATTTAAGATAAGCTCCTTCCAAAATGGGGATGATACAAGCAACCCATACCACACAACTCTTAGCTTCTCTCTATCTGCTGCCCCTTTCACTTTGAGTGAATTATTGTGAAACCTCTTTTGATAGAAATTAAGGAACTCCTCTGGTCTTTGCTTGATTCTGGCCAAACCATAAATGCTATTTGTTGAATCCTTTTGCATATGGAATTGCGTGCAAAATGCGGTAGACAATTACTTCCAAGATATGATGAGAGGGTCATGATATAATTGCGCCATTTAAGAGCTCTTCCATGAAGAGTTGTTACGAAGACTTTGCATCGAAGGGCTTCAGAAGCGTTAATTTTCAAACATGGAAAGGTATTCTTCAGGGTCTACAGTTCCATCATACGTAAGTTTGTGCTCTTTTATACCATATGGAACCTTCACCATCATTATCTCTTTGGAGAAGGAGATTCCTTGCAACTTTCTATCTTCTATCCATGTTAGGCTTTCATTTTCTTCTAAACTAACTGCCTCCTTTGATGCTTGGTTACTTCTCCATGAGATTGGGTTGTTATGTAGATTTGATGAAGACTCGATTTTTTTATAAAGTTCCTGAGGTGTTATGATCCTTGATTCAGCTTCATAAGGTTTTGCTTTAGAGGATCTTCGGACCAAGTCTGTTTCAATAAATATCCTAGTGGTATCAATTTGCATTGCCAACTGTAATATTTCCAACTCATCTTTTGTTGAAGTTGAAGATCCTCCAGTTTCCAGTTTGGCTATTTTAATGTTTTTTTTTGGAATGGACGATGTATTGGTTCCTTCTTTACCACTTTTCCCCAATTGAATCATCCTTTAATTGATTTTCAGAGTACCTTGGTATTCAGAAGCTCCTTGTTGAGATCCTTCTATAATCTTGCTTCTTCAATGCTTAGTCCAAATCGGGACGGAACATCACAGTTAGAAATGTGGCAATACTATCCAAAAGGTTAAAGGTAGAAAAAGGAAACGGAGGTTCAAGGCTCTCCTTCTAGCACAAAATATTGACGATATTTTTCGCCAACACCAAAGATAGATCTATGGAAATGGACCATGGAGAAGGCGTCAGGTTGCTAAGAACCTAACGTCTTGAGCGAGGATACTCCGGCAATCTGATGGCATAGCAGAAAACATGTAGAAAATCATTGAGGAGCAAAATCATATGCAGGAAAGAAAGAAAACACAATTTAAAGTGATTCGGTTCAGATTGAACCCACGTCCACTTTAAGGGCTTTGATGATTTTATTCATAGAGGTGGTTACATAAGAATTCCCCAAATTGATTTATAAATTGGGGTCTTCTCTCTAGAAAAATGATAGAAAGATTGTAGAATGAGGAAAAAAGAGCCCCCTGAAATGAGATCCCTGAAGTCTTATTTATAGAGATTTTGGGCTCCCTTTTGTTGCTTCTCTTTCCCGCCCTTTTTTGGTGTCACCCTTTTGTTCCAGCTTTTGGCTTTTTTTTTGTCTTTTTCTGCTCTCTCCCACTTCCTGGATCATTTTGGTCCCAATTTTTGTCCTTTTCTGCCTTTCTCCTGCTTCCTACAGCCTTTTGCTGTCGGTTTTGTCTTTTTCTGCTTTTCTCCTGCTTCCTACAGCCTTCTGCTGTCGGTTTTGTCTTTTTCTGCATTTCTCCTGCTTCCTTCAACCTTCAGCTGTCGGTTTTGTTTTTTTCTGCCTTTCTCCTGCTTCCTTTGGCCTTTTGCTATCAGTTTTGTATTTTCCCCCTTTCTCCTGCTTCCTACAGCCTTCTGATGTCAGTTTTGAACCTTACTGTCGGTTCCTGCACCCTGCTGCAGGTTCTTGCACTTGCTATCAGTTCCAGGTTTCTCTGGATTTCTCTAGCTTCCTCTAGCTATCTCTTGCTTTCTCTATCTTTCTTTTGTTGTCTCTAGCTGTCTCTAGCTTCCTCTACCTTTCTCTAGCTTTCTCCGGCTATCTCTACCTGTCTCTAAGTTCCTCTAGCTTTCTCCAGCTTCGTTTAGCTGGCTCTAGCTTCCTAGACCATGTTGCCAGTTCCTAGACCCCTTCTGTTGTCGATTCCTAGACCCTTTTTGCTGTCGGTTCCTAACTTTCTCTATCATTCTTGTTTCATCCATTACTCCGAAACGATACGTCCGTTTGTTTAATGTGGCCACTCTACGGAATGGGAAACCATCATTTGAATCCAATCGAAGTGATTTCAGGTCTGAATCTCTCACCAATCAAAATTTATATAGGAAACAAGATTTTATCTTCTTCTTTTGGTGTTGGCATAGTTGTATCCAAGGCTTTTCATTTTATACTTTCTCGTACTTGGGCTTCTGCTTCTGCTTCTTTATATTTGGCCAGTGCGAATTTTGGTGTTAACACTTTGCAGATAGATTTTATCATATTTCTAACACAATAATTACTTATTTCTAACATATAAATTTAGCTCTTCAATCTGATCTTCATTGATCATCATTTCCATGTTGTCGTGAATCGAAAATATCGCGAACCAACTGGTATCGTACAGAAATGACAGAGATAATAAATATATTTGAGCTCAGTAAATATCTCACAGCGGAATGGAGTAAATATAACACAATCAAATAGAGCCTAACCGAAGTAATAATACAGCCTAACCAGTATCCAAAGCTATCTTATCTCTACCACAAACCTAACTTGCGAGTGTGTTATAAGGAAGGGCCAGAACACAAAAGTTCTGGCGACTAGACGAATTATACATTCTGAAATAACCCTACATATACCGTTTAGTTAGATTTTCTTATTTATTAGGTTATTTGGGTTAACCGCACTCAAGGCTCTATACTCACGGCGTACCCATCTACTTCCTAGTAGATTAACCTAGTATAGTATATATGTAACTGCCCCCAAACATTTCTAGGTACTCCCCTTAGTACCCTCCTCGTATGGTCTATACCGTCATGCCACAGAAGCATGTCCTACACCGAATGACTACAGAAATCCAAATCATAACGCTACATTACCGCACAGAACCATCCACGCTATGCCACGTAAGCAAACATATTAATGCCCTAAAGTCTACGATAGACCACCCGGTACGTGTACCTAGACCCTTACACGGGCGTACTGTCTATTGTACCCCGAGTCCATTAATAAAGCTACATCCAATGCATGGAACTCGGTCGGAAGTCTTTCCATAATAGGTCCGCTTAAGGGCCTATAGTACAGATATCCAAGTATGGTCTGCTTTTCCCGATGGCTATGCCCCCCCCAAGGCCCCTCCCTCAACTAATGAAAGACTACATCAAGAGCTAAGTGACGTGCCCCTAGCAACCAATCTATCATCCAATTTGGCGTGTCCCTCAATCATGCCTCGATAGTGAAAGGTCAATGGTATCTTGGTTTATCTCTAGTCTTTCCGCATCCCACTGACTTCCGATAACGGGTATTCAACGATTACTATCCTTAATTTGGTCTTTACCAACCTCTCCCGAGGCCACTCGCAGAATCACCTCAATGTTATACCGCCACAACCTTCTGACTACAAAGTTAATATTGCAGTCATGGTATACCCACTGGGTGGCACCGCGCAGACCTCCACCTCTGCATGTACATTGTAACACCCTGCATTTTTATACCAATTAAATAATTAAATAATGCATATAAGAAAAAGAAAATTTTGAAGAGCTTCCAGGATTTGGCCATGGGAGTAGCGTCATTACGTTTGTGGCGATTTTCTGGTCAATTTAGACCTATGGATTGCAGAAAATCGATTTAAGATGAAAAAGATACCTTTAAATGAAGCATTGCAACAAAACATGAAAATAAGGTAAAAGAAGGAGAATAATGACTACCATTGTTTCTAAACTTATTAACAAAAGACTTCATAGCTCAGTTGGTTGAGGCATTGGATATGTAACATAGAGGTTGGGGGTTCGAACCTCGGTGGTGACATAATTTTTATCTTCGTTTTAGAGAGGGCTAACTGAACATACAAACATATGTATATGCATGAACATAAATAAATGAAAAATAAAGGTATTGTATAATTTAAATAAATTCATACATCGAAGAGGAGGAAAATTAGTACAATTTTTAATGCATTAAGAAAGGTAAATTAGGAACAAAATAAAAAGTTGTTCGCATCGAGAAGCTTTGTGTATGCATAAGGATTGCTTATGAATAAATATAATTGAAATAGAAGATTGTGTGCAATATACAACGCACTTGTACTTTTTTGAACGTTTAGTGACGTGGTCGGTTCTGATGGATTGTGATTTAAATCTAAAGGACCAGGTTTCTCCGGTACACCTATAAGTAAGTCTATAGAGCTAACCCTAAACCTTATATTTCTGAGGCTTCGCTAAAGCTTTGTCGATCCTCTTCCTTAAGATCTCTTTAGAAATTTAGATTATTATTAGTTAGAAGATTTTAAATCAAGGTCTGGAGGAAAGGAATTGGCACTAATTAAAGGTTGTTCAGAATCATGAAAAGTAAGGTGATTTTCTAGATCCAATCTGTTCAAATTTCTTCCACTTTCCTTCCATTCTCTTTTAATAAAAATAATCAATCCATAGTTATTTGGTATTGGATTCAATTAAGGGAAAAACCATGGATATTAAAACTGGATCAGATCTAGAATTGGGAAAGCGTATGAGGTGAGTGGTTTTAAGCTATAAAATTTTAGATAATAATATAACATCATTTAGAATTCCCCACTATGTACAATTGAAACATGATATGTTGAGATGTTAAACAAATGTTGATAATGACTAAAGTGACAAGTATGATACGTGAGAATAATTAATATGCTAAGATATTAATTTGCTATGTTGGAATATAAGCTAGTCAAATCTTACATAGCTATTACTATTATTTCAATTCCACGTTAATATGTGACAATTTTATACCCGAGCCATTAACGGTAGGAATTGAGTATAATACATGTTAGTTTATGTGATTTGAGAAATTGCATGATTAAACGATTATGAGTTAGAATTAAACACATGAATATGGATTTGGGCATAAATCAAATTATGGATAAAGACCTTAATTTTGGCATATGGTACACAATGAATATAACTTGGAAAAAGGGCATGAAAACCTATAATGAAATAGGAATAATGGTTAAAGAACGAACATGCCTAGATTCACAGTGATTTGACACTGTTATGCTCTTAGACACGAGGTTAGATTGCACTTGTGATAGAAGTCTGCCCGAAACCTCCCGGCATATCCAGCATTCACAAGTGGTGAATCTAATGTGAGGGATCTAAGTGCATAATTAAAACATGTAATGGTGCTAAGACCCGAGGTTTAGTCGACTTGTAGTAGAAGTCCGCCCGGAACCACCCGGAAAATCCAGCATCCACAAGTGTAGGCTTAATGTGAGAAGTCTAGTGCATAAATAAATACATATATAAATATATGTAAATAGAAGGAATGATAAACAATATTAATTGTAATTAATGGGAATAAATGGAACTGAAAAAAAAGGTACAACAGTAAAAGAAAATGGGAATGAACGGGGAATGATAATAACGTATTATAAATAAATTACATTAATGAGAATGTTGTATAATAGGTAGAATTGTCCTAGGGACAAGTGAAGATTATAATTTAGGTTATAATAAACTAGTAAGGAAATGAGATTACTGGTGAAATGAGATAAGTGACACTTAACTGTAAATTAAGTAATCAGTAAACAGGGAAAACCTGAAACCAGTTGAGAAAGGGGGAAAACTTATGAAATGAAAGAAGTTGTACTTAATTATAAATTAAGTAATTTGAAAACTTGGAAGTCTGAAATATGTTGATAAGAATGTTATGTTAAGATTTGTCCTAGAGACAAGTGGGAATTATAACTTAGGTTATAATAAAACAATAAGGAAATCGGAATAACTTATGTTATATGATAAACTGTATTTAGTTGTAAATTAAGTTATTTGTGAGAACGAGAATCTAAAATCTACGGATGAGGACAGCATAAGTTATATTTATTGGAAGAGGAGACTTATTTGTGAACCTTAGTTAAAAAAACTAAGTTAATAAGTAAACAACGTTAAGTTGTAATTATAGCATAAGAGGGAATTATGATTAAATAAGAAAGAATGAGGCAACTCAAGAAATGAGGTAAGTTATATTTAATCATAAATGTTAAGTGACATGTTAAATAGAAAACATGTGAATTAAGATACACTTAATTACATATTAAGTAGAACATGTTTTTGTAACCTTGAATCAAACAAGAATATAAAGGGATTTTGGATTACAGACCTTGGATCACAATCTAGATAATAACATGTTGTGGGCTTATTAATAAACTTAAGTGGGTTAAGTTGTATAACTGAAATTAATAAGCAAGAGGGGCACATTCCTCAGAGATATAAGAGCTAGGAAGAACTTGGTAACCTGAGTAAAAAAGTTAAGATAACCAAGTTAAATGGAAACCTGGTAATTCCGTCGGCTCTGAAGGACTAGAAGAGGAAGCACGCGGCTTCTTGAGATACGAAAGATGCTCCTGGTAGACCTCTGTGTGGTGGCAGATGTTTAGGCTGTCCTCGCAGGGGTTGGGTCTGCAGGTAACTACTAGGTAGGTAGGCCTTGACCGCAAAAGTAGCTTTGCAGTCAGAATGTTGTGATGAGGTGACACCAGGGTGATTCGGCGGTCACCTCAACGGGGAGGCGAATGGTCACGACCAATAAGGATAGTAGATCGTCGGATACCCAGCATCGGCAGCCAGTGGGATGCGAAAAGTCTATAGCTAAACCCAATAGACTATTCACCTTTCACTATCGAGGTACAGTGGTGGAGAAGAGACGCCTATTGGATGTTTGGAAAGTTTGTTGTTAAGGGCATGTCGCTTAGCTCTTGTAGTCTTTATTAGTTGAGGGAAAGGACGAAGTGGGGCCATAGCCACCATGTAAAACGGACCCTTGGAATATCTGTATTTTGAGGCTCTTAAAGACGGGCATATACAGATATGGAAAAGCTCCCGACCAAGTTCTGTGTTTCTTGTATTATCCTGCCACGGAACTTGGTGCACATTAGAGGACGTCCAGTTGAGGCACCAAGCTACAATTAACAGTACGTACATAGGACAGTCTAGATACATGTATGTCTGCTCTGTGTGATGTATCATAGACTTGAGGGCATTACTCTGGTGTGGAATCCGATTCGAACAAAGGTGGCAGTCCGTACGTTTGCGTAACATAGTAATGAAAGATATATGCGGAACGTAATATTGTAATATAGAGGTCCGTATGTCACTCGGCGTAGGATGAGGGACCGCGTACATTTAGGTGGTATTATGGTGGAGACCGTGCAAGTGGGATACCATGGGGTGTACCTTAATATTGGGGGTAACTACATATATACTGTATTAGGATAATCCACTAGGAAGTAAATGGGTGTGACGTGTGTGTAAGCATTGAGTGTTGTTAATCCAAGTAACCTAATAAATAAGAAAATATGATTGAACGGTATATGTAGTGTTATCCAAAGTGTATAATTTAAATCTAGTCACCAGAACTTGTGTTCTGACCCCCTCCTCATAACATATTCGCAGTTTAGATTTGTGGCAGAGACATGATAGCTTTGGATACTGGTTAGGCAGTATTATTAACACAGTAAGGTTATACTTTGAGTATATTACATTTTATCCATTCCACTGTGAGATATTTTCTGAGCTCTTACAAAATTTATGTCTCTGTCTTTTCTGTAGGATACCAGAGCAAACCAACACGAGTTTCAATAGATTAGAATTTTGAAAAAAAAAATCGGTCTGCCAGAATTCGGGTTGTTACATACATCATAAGCGTGTACCGCAACAAAGCACCACCACAGAGTACCCAACATCATCCCTCGAAAGCTGCGTGCCTCCCTCCAGTCCTGCCAAATAATCAAGCCGCATATCGAGTAGAGTGATCATGTGGACGTGCTCCTCCCGTGTCTCCAGGCACCCCGATAATCTGCCCCATTGATTTCTTCACCTTCGTTCGCGGACTAGTCCAAGCGCATCACGCAACGTGTTATTAGAACCTACGTCTAATCTTTTAATCGCGCTTACTTTAACAATAATAATCTACAACCTTTTACCCCGGACTGTAATTAATGAAAGTAATCTACAACCCCTTTTCATTACCATGTTATTTACTGTCAATTACATGTTTACAAGTTCCAATAACTTGTTCTACTTAATGTATAATTAATTATATCTTTTTCCAATTCACATGTTTTCTCTTAACATGTTACTTAATGTATATAATTATGTGCAACTTATTTCATTCCATAAGTCTACCTCATTCTCCCTTATTTAATCATGAATCGTACACTATCATCACAACCTATCGTTGTTGTTTACTTATTAACTTAGTTCTCTTAACTAAGGTTTATTAATAAGTTCCCTTTTTTTATTGTAACCCCTGTTGTAATTCCACTTGCCCTAGGACAAGCCTACCTATTATATTAAATTCTTATTCTCCTAATTAATTACAATAGGTTAAATTCCCCTTTCATCACATTTTCCTTGGTTCTTTAAAATTAACCAAACTTTTACTGTTGTAACATCAATCTCTTTACCGTCTTGTATATTTTCACATGTACCATTTATTTCCATTAATTACGACTAATGTCACTTATGAACCTTGTGGTTATAATTTTCTAAGACATTAATTGATAATGAAGTATCCTTACTTTATCAATCCCCAAAATATTTATTTGTTGTACCCCAACAGACAATACTAATTTATTTATTTATTGCCTTTTGTATACATATATTTATATATACATTTATGCATCAGACCTCTCACATTAGGCTAACCACTTGTGGATGCTGGATTTGCCGGGCGGTTACGGGAAAACTTCTACCACAAGTTGAATTTAACCTCGTGTCTTAGTGCGATTATTTACAATTTCCTAATTAGTGTAAATTTTCCATATGAATTAGGAACATCTATTTTTTTCATTATTCCCAATTTCACGGTAATTTGATTCACAATATCCAATTTGTCATTAGAAACATTTTCAGTAGCATGTTCACTTTTATTATAAATTCCACAATTTCTGTATTACAGTGATTTTTAATCCAATTATCAGGTTCATAAAATAGATCTATACAACAATAATATTCTTAATGTAAGTGAAAATAAATTATACTGCAATTATCATAACTTAAAGTTATTTAACATGTTAAGAATGACGGGGAATGTAAATCCTAAATATACATTATTCAAAAGGTATAATTTAAACCCACTCACCTGACAGCTTTCCAATCCTTGAATCTGATCCAGATTTGTTATCCCGTTGCCTTTCTACCTGAATCTATTATTAAAACAACCACGGATTCATAAATCTAATGCTAATAGAATAGGGAAAGGAAGAGAGAAAACTAAATAAATCAGATTCAAGAACTTGCCTCACGTTGATCAGAAAATTGTACACCTATGCTGTAGATTTATATCTCTTATCCTAAAATCTTGAATCAGAAACCCAAAGAATTAATATTCTAATTTCTAAAAAGATTTTGAGAGGAAGGTGAATTGCAGAGCCTAGGCAACCTCTTAGAAAACATGAGTTTAGAGCTAGGTCGTGCTGGTCTATTTATAGGTGTACAAGAAAGTCTAGTACATTGGATTTAACCAAATAAAATCCGAACCGTTTATATTAGAAAACCATGTCACACAGAAAACAAATCTTGGACCGATTGGTTTGACCCCTGTGTCGACCCACCCCAGAGGTGGGTCGACCCATCCTGGATCCAGACAGACTTCCTGCACCGTTTTTTTTTCTGATTCTTAACGTTAATTAATAACATTAATTACTTACTTAATATAATTCTCCTGATTTATATTATTCCATTTATAAATTATATTTAAGATTGAATTTCGAATCTACTCGTATATATGTATATATGTATATATATATACATGAAATCCCTTGATTATTTAATTTATTCATAACTTATGCATACATGCTCCATTTTAGACATGCCATATACCAAAACGAACCAAAAAGTTGCCACAAATACAATGGTATATGTTTCGTGGTTTAGTTTTGAAATTGTAATTTATCGATATTTTTATTTTATTATTAATGAAAAATATGAGGTGTTACAACCATTTTTATATTTTCTTTTGCTATACATACTGGTGTAATAAACGAATAACACACAGAAGATTATTACATCAATTTCATTTATCTTTCACAATTCAATACAATGTTTCTCTTCATTTCAACCTCTTTACTCACATTATTAGTGATATTTCAATAACAACAAAAAGCATATAAAGCCAATTCTCTCTTTGAGAAGTTTCTATTCTCGATTTACCTTTATTGAAAAAAGTAAGTGAAAAAAATGAAATAATGGGCAACATCCATACTTAAATTCTTACAAAGCCAATTATCTCTTTGGTAGTTAGTCCACCATACTTGAACACTTTGATCAATTAATCTGCATAAAAAATTATTCAACTATTAAAATGTGTACATTATTTTAGTCAACATAGATGCTTCAGTCGATTGGTTCTTACACTCCACTGCACTACCAAAAAAATATCCATAAATAACAGTTATAGGAAAATGTTATTTTTAGCGAATGCCTGTGCTATTGTTTAATCTGGGATGTGGTTTAAGAAAAGATGATGTGCAATATTGGTAAGTTTCAACGCAATGTTTTATTAATAAAGACTAGTAATGCAACAAATCGGAAAATAAGAACCAATTTAAAAATTTTATTTTGGCATTTTTATGAATTTTGAATGTTTAAAATGATTTATTTTAAATAATAACGACTAGAAATTTATTTTGAATAGAATTAGAACATATATATTTATTTAAATCAAAGTTAGAAAGTAAATATTTGTTTATATTATAAAAGGAATTGAAAATGGCGCGGTAGTTTGAAAATTCGATTTCAAATTTCAAATGAATGTACAGGATTCAAAATAAACCGGATTTTAGTGAAACCAAAAATATTTGAATCTGTTCGAAAATATCTTTCCAACGAATCTAAAAAATTCAAATTTCATAGCAGGAGTAAAAAGTTATGCCCAGGTGAAAATTCAGAATAGTCGCTATGAAAAATATAGCCCTTAAAAATGGCGATTTTGCAAACGACCTCCGTTTTCGACAAGACCACTTTTGTTGATCCGGAATATCAAATTATTGCTAGATTCCAATTTTCATAATTTTTGGAATCAATATTTGAGCGTGGTGGATTTAAACATGTTTGGCACTTTTAGTTTGAATTTAAACGACTGAAAAATGACCGTTTTTCAGATGGTCTCCAAATTTGACAAAATTAGTTTTGTTAGGACCGTATCATCAAAACATAGCCAGATTTATTTTTCTGGAATTTTTGGAGTTTGTGTGTGGCCCGGTAAATTAAAATGTACTTTTAAAGTTGAATGTATAGATTTAAATTTAAGTTTAAATGGAAACTGATCGAAACGATGGAATTGGCTTACGGGACATATTCCATCGTGTCTGGAATGGGCGTATTACACTAGGAACGACAGTCGTTGGGTTCGATTTCGGGTTCGTATGAATAAAGGGGTATTTTTGGAAATTAATTAATATAAACATATTTTTTGGCCAATCAGAATTCATTAAAAATTAGGGTTTTAATTTCCAAGAAAACGCTCCCATTGACTGCGATGGACGGCGGTTTTAATTCGAAACTTCCTCCTCCGATTTCTCTCCATCCACGAAGAAGTAGACCATGTTTCTTTGGAGAATTATGTAGATCTTCCCATCCTCTTCAAATCCGTACCTGTCACGCCCCCCATGGTTGCGTCGTTCTCGAGATTCGCACCTAGGAAGAACTACCGCATCACCCCGATTTGTGCGCCCATCACCAGTTCGAGCTTGACGAGGTGGGTAGCGACGGGAAGCCCTCTCCGAGCTCTTCGAAGTGGCGCAGTCCGATCGTGACGAAGTTGCGTGTATTGATCAAAAAGGGGAAACCTAGTTTTGAAGGAAATAGGTTTGAACCTGGCCCTGAACGGATTGAGGAAGATGAAGGTCATTTTATTTATTTATTTATTTACTTAATTATCTCGTTGTGTAACCAATGTATTTGATACCGTAACTTCTCCATACGAGGTCCAAATCGCGCGAAACTGGATCCGTTGGGATCCTGGGGACGAGAGCTTCACAACAAGACTAACCAGGCCCAATTTGGAGCACGTCAGGCAATTTCGAATCCGAACAGAAATTCAAAAATTCAGAAATAAAAACTAACGGATTGGAAACCCAACATGAGAACTTCTCACTATTAATTTTGTACAGTTATTTAAATTATTTTATAACTGCACATATGAACTGCTCCCTGTCGTCCACAGACCATGGACGACTTGTTTGATTGTATTGTTTATGTGGATTGTGATTGGGATTGTAATTGATTCTATTGTTGTATATATGAAATTATTTATATAATATATATATATATATTATCAGGAAATAAAATAAATATTCATTTACAAACTGAGACGACCCGAACTTCCCCGTGAAGGAAAGAACGGATTGAATTAAGAACAAGACCAATCAAAACACAAACAGAAGAATATTTCATTGTTAATTACAACAATTCCATCAGAATACAAGAATATACAAAGTATGAATAAATATTACACATTTACTAAACATCAGAGATTTACAAGTTACAATGCAGCGGAAAATAATACAAAACACAACTGAAAGGAATATATGGATACAGAGCTTCCTGAATATCATTTCAGCTGTACCAGGATCCTGTGAATATGCATCTGCAAAACCAAACCTACAAGCTGCCCGTGTGGAAATAGGGGCACCCAAAGTTTAGGTTAAAATAATAAACTCCAGGTCAGTCATGTGACTGGTGTGAGAACTAAAACAGTTATTAATCTTTGTTTTAAAGTTCGGTAAATCAAGGGACCATGCCATATAACACGGAACGGGTTTCTTCCAAAGAATACCAGTGTATAAAACAATAGCGCAATGCTAAATAAAGAACAATGAAGCTATTATAAGACTTAGGTCCCATCACACAATGCAACGCAAGCCGGAGGATAGAGTTTTTACCTTATAATAGCCAAGAATGCTTGGTACGTAAAATTTCATGTTTTATTATTACTATAAT
Organism: Allium sativum; assembly: GCA_030737875.1. Classification (NCBI taxonomy): domain Eukaryota; kingdom Viridiplantae; phylum Streptophyta; class Magnoliopsida; order Asparagales; family Amaryllidaceae; genus Allium; species Allium sativum. The sequence goes on along the minus strand of CM060910.1, from coordinate 417,165,372 downwards.
TGTATCGTGTCAAAACAATTTCAATCATAAGTATCACTCATAGACGGCATAAGTGCCCCATACCACTATGTCACCATATATAGGTTTACAATCAAAACCGCAAAATGTCGTATTGGAAGTTGGATTTCCATCTGTGAACCAAGGCAAGGGATCGCCCTTACCGCTTCGAGACGCCCTAGCCCGCCCCTCAGGAACAGCCGCAACTGCACCTCAGATCGTTAGGGCCAGTCCACTCGATGTGGATTATAACGCCTGAACACTGCATTTCCCCGCCCTATGGGGCGTAAATGAGCCAAATGACTCCATCGGCCCCGGATCGACAGATATAACTGAGGCGCCTCCTATCCATCATCCACATAAGTAAAATGCCAGGGCGTGCAAAATGCTGACACCACTCCTAGCTAGAAAGAAACACATGTCCTCCGTGAAGCCCTCTCCCGTTTCTGGTTCACACCGGGGTGTGAGGCTCGCGAATCAATGCTACACAAAGCTACGCTATATCAAAGACGTGCTTTGATTATCAACCACAAGACTCTGCTTTTCAACAGAAGCCTTGATCATTTGCATCTCAGCATGCCACACTGGCAATTCATGCTATGCAACCGATATATATCAATCACACAGAATGAAATCCGATGTCAGATACACATCCATTTACAAGTTCGTTCTGGGTCTGAACAAAACCGAAGGCACCTTATTCCTCCCTCATATGTCCAATACAGGGGAGAGGCCCTCGCATATCTGTCGATCTCCAAGTACGTCTGGACGATCACCACTTATTACCTTTCCTTGGGTGTACAGCTCAATCAAGACATCAGTAATCATCCAAACGATGTGCAGACCTCGGGTCTTCAACCACCGTCTTCATCCTCAACACATCGTCGAATCAGTTATTCAGAATGGGATAAACCCGGTCTTTCTGAATAACTTGCGTATATAATAAACAAGTGCTATAAAAACGCAACATACGCCTCATTTCAATCCAGCATATTTCTTTATCCCAATATTCATATACTTTGGGAAAGGTTCCCATTAATTTTATCAAAGATAAATTATTTAAATTTATTCTTTAATCTTCCTTTGGTTATCATTTCAATCTAATTAAAGATGCATTAAAACTCCACTTGGTTTTAATCTTCCCACAAATCAATATTAATGATTGTTTAACTTGGGAAACCATATCTTGTCTTTAACTGGGTTAAAGAACCAATGTCATTTAAAACACGGTTCATGATAAACCCAAAATCACATTCCATTCCATCAGCCTTTAACCGTAAATTAGCAAGTGAACAATTCCCTGAGTATTAACCCCGAAGGCCGAAACCAACATCAGATCAATACCCAGGAAACCATTCAACTTAACTAATCTCCAGTTAGTTTCTGATTTTCTTAACTCCATTGGGTCTAAGAGTAGTATTATTAAAGATACCATTCACGACAACCCAAATCACATTCCATTAATTTTGGAATCTTCACGGAAAAACAAATCAATATATAATCGATATCAATTTCCATATCCGACCAATAATATAAATGGAATAACGGCAATGCCTCTTGAATTGCATATGTATTAACAGTCTTCCTCCACAGAAGTTCACTTCGATTATTATTAAATCAAATTCCATTCAATTCCAATTTAATATATTAAATTGGAAAATGTTACCTTGGAAAATTCCCGTTAAATCTAAATAAAAAGATTCATAAATCCCTAAATCACATTTCACTCTAAATCGGGTTAAAGAACTAAAGTCATTAAAAACACAGTTCACAATAAACCCAATTCACAATAGCTTCTAACCCTAAATTAGTAAGAGAACAATCCCCTAAGTATTAACCCCGAAGGCCGAAACCAACATCAGATCAATACCTAGGAAACCATTCAACTTAACTAATATCCAGTTAGTTTCTAATTTTCTTAACTCCATTCGGTTCAAGAACAGTATTATTAAGGATACCATTCACGGCAAACCCAAAATCCAATTTGATATTAAATACAAGGCTCTGGATAGAAAATATATCGGCTTATATTCAATATCAAATTCTAGAATCAACATATGCCGTATTGGAATAACGATATATATATATATATTTATCTTCCAAATTCCTCCATAATATCCGTATAATCCCGGAACCCAATATCGAAATATTCCGAAGATAATTTCGATTCAAATCCATTACAATTCATATATTGGAATTCCGGTTATTTTTAAAACCATTTCAATTCCAATTTAATTTTTTAAAAACATTGGATTTTAATTCAAGTTCAAAACTAGTTCATTTCGATAAAAATCTATTTTTATCTTTTCAAATATGGAATTTTTCATCCCAATTCTTTCCAAATCATTTATTTTGATTTTACACAAATTATTGATATTTTTAATAATTTTATCAAGGCCCGTACAGTCGATTTCCATAAACGGCCATCGAACTGCACTTAAAGCGACCTTTTCCAAATTTAATTTGGACATAATTCCAAATCCAACTGTTAGATTTCAAATCTCTAATATTCGTTAGAAAGCACTTTTCGATGTGAACCCAAAAGTTCCGATTTTAGGAGAATCCGATGGTCGGATCTCCCATAATGTCCGTTCGAAGTCAATGGTCGAAATTCGCGAACTACTGCAGCGCGGCGCATTCTATTCAGGCCATTATATATATATATATATTATATTTCATCGATTTCCTTTCAAAACGTATTTTATAAATCGTTTTAAATTCGTTTTCAAAACGATTTCAATTTCATATTCAATTTCTAATCAAAATTGAATATTCCATATCACCGATATATAAATGATAATATTTTCAAAACATTAGATTTTGAAATCAATTCCTTTTCGATATTCATTATAAAAATGAATAAAATCGATATAAATATCGTTTACGTCAAAATGGCATATCTCAAATCAACACGGCTTTATATATTTATAAATATTCATGTCCATCCCAAATCGGACATCAAAATCATATTCTGATCTATTACTAAATATTATTTGAAAATATTCGTTATTTTAAAATAATAGTTATTTTAAAATATTCATTCTTTCTGAACTGGAATCAGACACAGTCAATTACCATATAATGTTGATTATATGGATTTCATACAACACATGTATATACCAACAATAATAAACAATCAACCATCATCCAGAGTGCATTTTATACTACATAGGCATCAAATATAAATATTTAACGCTTACAACAGCCTGTCAATCAATCGACCGACATACAACTAATTATTGGGACTAGTGTATGTCATATATCATCCCAATACTCATGTGGGGTTTTCAAACAACAAATACAGATTTATTTGTGCAGTTGGGCGATGTGTAAAATTTATCGTCCCAATCAATATCAGTCAAATCGTGTACATAAATAAATCGTCTGATTTGTTTATGAATATTTATTTCAGATCATTTATACAATAAAAATGATATTTTTATTGTTTTAACATATTTTAGAAAATTTTGGCCGCATAACGGTGCGATACTAGAACCGGGATAAGGTCTAGCCTTATCCCTCGCCTAATAATGGCGCACGTCATACCCAAACCAAATCATATCAATTCAATTCACATCACCAAACCAAATTCAAACAAACACATCAATCAACACAAACAAGCCGTCCATGGTCTGCGGATGACGGGGAATGTAACAACCCGGATTCCGACAGACTGATTTTTTTTTCAAAAATCCAATCTATTGAAACCCGACTTAGGGGCTTTGGTATCCTGCAGAAAAAGACAGAGATGTCAGAACTCGTAAATCATCTCACAGCGGAAGGAAATAAAGTTTAATATTCGAATATTTCCTTACCTTATTAACAATACTGGTAAACCAGTATCCAAAGCTATACCATCTCTGTCATGAACCTAACCTGGAAGTATGAAATGAGGAGGGGGTCAAAACATAAGTTCTATGTGAGTGGACTTAGAATAAACTTCTGTATAATCCTACATATACCGTTCAGTTATATTTTCTTGCTTATTAGGTTATTCGCGATATTAGCTCTCTAGGCTATACTCATGTCCCACTAGTAGGTTAACCTAATACAACGTATATGTAGATACCCCCAACCTGTCTAATCCTTTCCATGTATATATACAGTCCCTTGCCATATGTCGTACGGGTTTCATCATGTAAATCTATTCTACTTTAGTGTAGTGCCACCATTCTCGAAATCGTTTGGAATGCCACTCTCGATCTTTCTAGATTCCGTGCATCATCTAGATCTAATCTAAGGTTTACAATCGAGCGCTTCCAAGATTCAACCAGGGTTTACGCTACCCAGGGCCACAGGGGTTTATGCTACCTATTGAACGCTTCTCGGATTAAGGGTTTACGTGACCTAGGTCCAACTAGGGATTATGCTACCAATCGAACGATGCCCCCTAGTCTAGGACACACTACCCAGAGCGATATAGGTTCCTAGACTTTCCCCACGTACGTGTCGTGAATCATTATCGATGTCTAGTTGCACATGTCCTCTATATGTGCGGCCCAAGTCCCGTGGCATGGCTAATCAAGAAACACGGAACTCGGTCGGGAGCTTTAAGTTATCTGCCGACGCAGATGCTAAGGTCTGTTATTATCTGTGTGTTGCTATGGTCCCACTTGACCCCTCCCTCAACTAATGAAAGGGGCCCAAGAAAATCAAGAATGAGAACTGTACGCAGGCTCTCTACGCCACCACAAACCTATTGCCCAACCTCACCCATAACTAGATATCAAGTATATGGCCTTTTGGAGTTCTCCGCCTTTCCAATTCACGTACTCGATTGACTCAAGATGGTAGGTAGACGATGACATGCTATCACAGGGCTAAACAAGATATCGCCGCCTCACGCTGGTCCATCTTAGTCTTTAGGTTGCTTATATTGCAACCAAGGCATACTCTTGGTTCTTCTAATGCAGACCTTAACCTCTGTGAGCCTAGGAGGATCATCTGCAACCCCACAGAGGGATACCAAGAGTACCCTCACATCCCCCCTGAAGCCGTGTGCTTCGTAACCTAGACCGTTGGACCCTTCTTCATGATCAGATGGATGTTCTCTCCTCCTCGTGTTCTGCTTGGTTTTCTTGACTAAGGTTTACTACTTAGTTCTCTTAACTAAGGATTACTACTTAGTTTCTTGAATAGTTCGTTTTCTTAATTAAGGTTTACTACTTAGTCCTCTTAACTATGTTTTACTACTTAGTTCTCTTTCTCGTTATTTACTTAGTTCTCTAAACTAAGGTTTATTACTTGGTTCTCTTAACCAAGGTTTGATACTTAGTTTCTATTACTTAGTTCTCTTTAACTAAGGTTTGTTACTTAGTTACTTTTAACTAAGGTTTACCTATGAATTCAAGCATGACTTAAGTTCTTTTTATCAAATGATAGCGTACGAGTGTTCTCCCACATTTCTAGCTTAGATTAACTTATTTCATGGTATAAGTCGTCCCACCCTTCGAGTCTTGTATCACATCTTAAGTCATATTCATTTCTTATCCCTAGGATAGGTTTATCTATTATTTAATCTTATCATTCCCCACTTTTCCTTGCTTTGATAATGTTATATTGGTTAAGTTTGCCCATGTGTCCAAGTTGACTTAACTCCCAATCACGTATTCAATTCAACCCACGCGTCATGTCAAATTGGTTAAGTATTATCCAGCAGTTCACGTTGACTTAACCCACCCATATATTGAGTCAAATTGGTTAAGTGTTATATAGCGGTTCACGTTGACTTAACCCACCCATATATCATGTTAAATTGGTTAAGTGTTATCTATCAGTTCGTGTTGACTTAACCTACCTATATGTAATAACCCGCAAATTCTGGGCCAGTTTAAATTTTTTATTTTGGCAATTATAGCGAATTTTGATTATTTAAAATAGATTATTTTAAATAAAATCAACGAGAAATTTATTTTGAAGAGAATTCAAACGTATATATTTATACGCGTCGTCGTTAGAATATAAATATTTATATATAATTATAAAAGGAATTGAAAATGGCGCGGTAGTTCGATAATTCGATTTCAAACTTCAATTGAATGTACCGGGTGCAAAACAATCCGGATTTTAGTGAAACCAAAAACATTAGGGTCTAATTGGTAATATCTTTCCAACGAATCCGAAAGATCGAAATTTCATAGCGGAAATCAAAAGATATGTCCAGTTGAAAATTCTGAATAGTCGCTATGGAATTCAGGCCCTTAAAAATGGGAATTTTGCAAACGACCTCGGATTTCGACGAAACCAGTTTTGTTGGGTCCGTGATGTAAAGTTATTGCTAGGTTCCAAATTTCATAATTTTTTGAATCAATATGTGAGCGTGGCAAAGGAAAACGCGTTTGACCGGTTTCAGTTGATTTTAATCGACTGGAAAATGACCATTTTTCTAACGGTCTCAGAATTCGACGAAACTAGTTTTGTTAGGACCGTATCGTCAGTACGAAGCTAGAAAATATGTTTTTGGAATTTTTCGAGTTAGTATGTGACCCCGGTAAATTGAAATGTACGTTTGTAAATTAAAATATAATGATTTATATTTAAATTTAACGAAAACTGATCGTAACGGCCGAATTGGCTGACGAGGCATATCCCATTGTGTTCGGAATGGGGGTAATTAGCTATGATCGACAGTCGTTGGGTTCGATTTGGATTTCAATTGCGAAATCACTTATTTCGAATAAAATAAAATAAAATAAATATAAATATATGGTCAAAACAAGGGTCAAAACCCTAAATTCTAATTCCTTGTGGTCAATGCTCCGGGCGCCTTCATCGAGCAAATAAAGGGCGAAATTTCTCAAAATTTGATTCATCAATTTCTCTCCACACACTTTGAATTAGATGATGAAATTTGAACGAGAATGGTAGACTTTTCTCCGATCTACAATCCTATATGGGTTTCATCAATTTTGGTTGCACGAATCGGTTAGACTATGGGCCCAAAGTCGATCCCGTCACCAGCGTTTTCAGGGTGTTTCCGACCTGCGAGTTGGACGCCGTTCTAGGCGCGGGGAGGTGTAACGGAGGCGCGCACGGGGGTGGGTTCCGATCAGGGTCTGGTGGCTTTTAGAGGAGGCAGCGACGGTGAAGATTTTAAGGGGAGCACGGGTTTTCTTGGATCGGCAGCAGGAAGAAGGCTGATTAGCCTTAATGAGGGGTTAGTGAAGTTAATTTAATTGTTAATTTCAGAAATTATTTAATTAGTTAATTAAATGTAATTAGATTTTTAAATCAGTTTTTTTTATAAAAGCATTATTTTTAAATTAGTAATAAAAATAGCATATGAAAATAAAAATAGCATATGAAAATAAAAATAGCATATGTTTTTGAAAATAAAATAGCGTATGTTTTTTTTTTTAACAAAATTTGCTTTGCTTTCAAAACAAAATTTACTTTGTTTGAAAAATATAGAAAATTTGCTTTGTTTTAAAATAGAAATAACAATATAAAAATATGATTTTTATATATATAGTTTTGAATTAGAAACATGATTTTTGAAATATATAGCGTTGATAAAAGTATGATTTTTATACAGTAGAGAATTAAAAATGTGATTTTTATATATTGAACTTCGAATTAAAAATGTGATTTTTATATATTGAACTTCGAATTAAAAATGTGATTTTTATATATTGAACTTCGAATTAAAAATGTGATTCTTATATATTGAACTTCGAATTAAAAATGTGATTTTTATATATTGAACTTCGAATTAAAAATGTGATTTTTATATATTGAACTTCGAATTAAAAATGTGATTTTTATATATTGAACTTCGAATTAAAAATGTGATTTTTATATATTGAACTTCGAATTAAAAATGTGATTTTTATATATTGAACTTCGAATTAAAAATGTGATTTCTATATATTGAACATCGAAGTAAAAAAAAAATTCGATTTTTATATATTGAATAACGAAGTAAAAATTCGATTTTTACATATGTAGTGGCTACAGCAACGAAGATGCGATGACGATGAAGATTTCTATCAAAGAAGAGCCGTGGAGTTAGGATAGCTATCGGTGAGAACTTCTCACCTTTCAATTTCTTCTCTAGTTATATATATATATACTAGGATGCAGACGGTGCTTAGTAGCACCCGACACAATCGTCCACAGACCATGGACTTGTTTGTTTGATTGCAAAAATTAGTTAGATTATTTGATTGAAATTGAATTGTGTGGTGAAATGAATTGATTTGATTGATGTGTGAATGGCGTGGGCCTTCACTAGACCGGGGATAAGGCTAGGCCTCGTCCCGTTTCTAGTATCGTGCCTTTATGCCGCTGAAATTTTCTAAAATAAGTTAGAAAAATAAAATATCATTTTATTTAAGAGAATGAACTGAATAGAAATTCATATATTAAAATAAAATGTTTTATCGTTAAAAACGTGAATATGAATAAATAAAATATTCATTTACAAACCAGACGGTTTGTTTATGTACACTGATTTGACTGACATTGATTGGGTCGATAAATTTTACACATCGCCCAACTGCACGAATAAAATATTTGTTTGATTGTTTGAAACCCTACACGGGTGTTAGGATGAGATATGCAGTTCACTCATCCTGATTGATTAAATATGTCGATCGATTGATTGACAGGCTATTATAAGCGTTAGATATCTATATTTGATGCTTATACAGTGTAGTGCACTTTGGTTGATGGTTGATTATTTTTCCATGCTATTATATACATGTGTTGTATGAAAGTCCATATAATTAACTTTATATGGTAATTGATTGGGCCTCATTCCAATTTAGAAAATAAAGAACAACATAAAATAAAAGTTCATGTGTTGACAGTACTCATCCTTTGAGATTGGTCATGTGTTGAACGAAATATATTAGTAATAAAATTTACATCTTTATCAATATAAAATAAAGGTTCATGTGTTGACAGTACTCATCCATTGAGATTGGTCATGTGTTGAACGAAATGTTTTGATAATAACAACTATTTTGAAAAAGAAATATTTGAAATAGAATATTTGAAAATAGAAATTTATGAAGCCGCGTTGATTAGATTGACGCCATTTTGACGTAAACGATTTATATCGATTCTATTCATTTCGAAAAGAATTGAATATAAAACGATTTCGAAAAGAATTGAATATAAAACGATTTCGAAAAGAATTGAATATAAAACGATTTCGAAAAGAATTGAATATAAAACGATTTCGAAAAGAATTGAATATAAAACGATTTCGAAAAGAATTGAATATAAAACGATTTCGAAAAGAATTGAATATAAAACGATTTCGAAAAGAATTGAATACAAAACGATTTCGAAAAGAATTGAATATAAAACGATTTCGAAAAGAATTGAATATAAAACGATTTCGAAAAGAATTGAATATAAAACGATTTCGAAAAGAATTGAATATAAAACGATTTCGAAAAGAATTGAATATAAAACGATTTCGAAATTAAATGAATTGAAAACGATTTCGAAAAGAATTGGATGGAAAACGATTTCGAAATGAAATGAATTGAAAACGATTTCGAAATGAATTGAATTGAAAACGATTTCGAAATGAATTGAAAACGAATTCAAATTGAATTGGAAGAGAATTGAAATGAATTCAAATTGAATTGAAATTTGAATTGAAAAGAAATGAATTTTAAAACGAATTTATAAAGAAGAATTCAACTTTGATTTGAATTGAAATGGAAGTTGAAGTTGCTTTTGAAACGAATTTTAAAACTATTTATATAATTCGTTTTAAATAGAAATCGACGAAATATATATTATATATATTATATATATAATATAATGGCCTGAATAGAACGCGCCGCGCCGCGGCAGTTCGTAAATTTCGACCATTTATTTCAAACGGACATTACGGGAGATCCGACCGTCGGATTCTCCTGAAACCGGAACCGTTGGGTTCGTATCGAAAAGAGCTTTCTAACGAATATTAGAAATTTGAAATCTAACGGTTGGATTTGGAATTATGTCCAAATCAAAATTGAAAAAGGTCGCTGTAAGTGCAGTTCGATGGCCGTTGATGGAAATCGACTGTACAGGCCTTGATAAAATTATTAAAAACAGTAATAATTTGTGTAAAATCATAAGAAATGATTTAGAAAGATTTGGGATGAAAAACTCCATATTTGAAAAGATAAAAATAGATTTTTATCGAAATGAACTAGTTTTGAACTAGAAATATAATTCTATTTATTTTTAAATAAATAAATTGAATTTGAAAAGGGTTTTAATAATAACCAGAATTTCCAATGATTGCATCGGAATGGATTTGAATCGAAATTGTCTTCGGAATATTTCGATGTTGGATTTCGTGATTATACAAATGTTGTTAGGGAAAGTTGAAAGATATAGATATATATATCGTTATTTCCAATACGATATCTGTTAGTCGTAGAATTTGATATTGAATATAAGCCGGTATATTTTCTATTCAGAGCCTTGTGTTTAATATCAAATGTGATTTGGGTTTGTCGTGAATGGTGTCTTCACTAACACTGTTCTTGAACCCAGTTGAGAAAAGATTAAATCTTTTTAATTAGATTTAATGAAGTGTACCAATTAAATGATATTTAATTGGGATTGAATTGATATTGATTTTTGGGTTTATCGTGGACAGTGTTTTAAATAACACTCGTTCTTTAACCCGATAATTAATGGAATGTGACTTTGGGTTTATCGTGAACCGTGTTTTAAATGACACAGATTCTTTAACCCAGATAACGATTAAAACTAAGTGGAGTTTTAATGAATCTTTAATTAGATTGAAATGATCGAGGATGGAGTATCACCAGTTTTGCTCCAGGCGATAGTTAAATCTTTAATTAGATTTGAACGTGAAATGGTAATTGAATTTACCGATAACACCGTGGTGTTAGATATGAAGTACTACCAGTTTTACTTCATGGGATGAATAGGTTGGGATTGGGAAATTAAAACAAATGATTACTTCGGTAAGGTTCGCTAATCCCGACTAGTTTTGAATTGATATTCAAAGATAGATTAAAGAATAAATATAAAGAATTTATCTTTGATAAAATTAATGGGAACCTTTCCCTATGAATGTGAAATTTAGAAACTAACTGTCGGTTAGCCAAGCAGAATGGTTTTCTGGATATTGATCTGATGTTGGTTTCGGCCTTCGGGGTTAATATTTGGGGAATTATTCTCTTGATTAATTTACGGTTAGTGACTAATGAACTGGAATGAGGCGTATGTTGTATTTGTGTAACACTTATTTAAAATATACGCGAGTTATTCGGAAAGACCGGGTTTATCCCATTCTGAATAACTGATACGACGATAAGTCGAAGATGAAGACGATGGTCGAAGACCGGTGGTCTTCACGTCGTTTGGGTAATTACTGATGATCTTGATTGGGCTGTACACCCAAGAAGATGGAAACAGTTAGTGATCGTCCAGACGTACTTGGAGATCGATGGATATGCGAGGTACTAGGTGCCTCCGGTTTCGTTCAGACCCAGAACGGACTGGTAAATGGACTGTGTGTCTGACATTGGATTTTAGTCCGTGTGATTGATCTCTATTAAATATATATATGTTTGGCGGCGGAGAATTTATTTTCTTGCTTAACGCCCTTCTCTGAGACGTACGAGCTCAGGGGTTATATATTGATGGATATCAATCGCATGGAGTGAATTGCCTATGTGGCATGCTAAGATGCAAATGATCAAGGCTTCTGTTGAAAAGCAAAGTCTTGTGGTTGATGATCGAAGCACGACCTTTGTGGCGTAGCTTTGTGTAACGTTGATTCGCGAGTATCACATCCGGTATGAACTAAAAACGGGAGACGGAACTCAGGGAGGACATGCGTTTCTTTCTAGTTAGGAGTGGCGTCAGTGCTTGAACTGGCTGACGAGTTTGACTCATGTGGATGTTACTTATTATTACTTGCTGAAAAGCGAGGCGCCTCGTGATATCGGTTTCGGCCGATGCTTCTGGTCGGCTGACGGGCCAGATTTACGCCCCAAAGGGCGGAGAAACGTAGTGTTTAGGCATAATAATCCACATCGGTGGACCGGCCCTGACGATCCAAGGGGCAGTTGCGGCTGTTCCGGATACATGGGCTAGATTGTCTCGAATCGGTTGAGGATCTTGCCCCTAGCCTCGGTTCATACCATAAATGATAACCCAACTTCCAATACGTCGTCTTGCGGTTTTGATTGTAAACTTATATATGGCGACATAGTGTTATGGGCCATTCATGCCGCCTATGATTGATACTTATGATTTGAAGTTGTTTTATACACTATGCACTTATTACAGTATCAAATGATTTGTTTTAAACGTATCAAGCATTCTTTGGCTGTTATAAGGGAAAACCCTATCCCCCGGCTTGCGTTGCATTGTGTGATAGGACCTGGGTCTTATAACAGCTTCATTTTTTTTTATTTAGCATTGCGCTGTTTGTTTTATGCACTGGTATTCTTGGGAGGAAACCCGTTCCGTGTTATACGGCGTGGTCCCTTGATTTACCTAACTTTAAAATAAAGAATTAATAACTGTTTTAGTTCTCACACCAGTCCCATGACTGACCTGGAGTTTATTGTTTTAACCTAAACTCTGGGTGCCCCTATTTTGACACGGGCAGCTAGTAGTTTCGGTTTTGCAGATTTATATTCACAGGATCCTGGTTTACAGCTGGAATGATATTCGGAAAGCTTTGTATCCGTATATCTCTTCTAGTTGTGTATTGTATTATTTTCCGCTGCTATGTATTTAAATGTAATTTAAATCTCTGATAATTCTGTGTATTATTCATTTATACTCTGTATATTCTTGTAATCTGATGCATTGTTGTAATATACAATGAAATGTTCTTCTGTATGCGTTCTGTTTTGTCCTGTTCTCAAACGATAGGGCGTTTCGAACGGCCTGGATCGGTTTAGCGACTGGTTCGGACCGAGCGAAATTCCTTGCCGTCACAGTTGGTGTTAGAGCCTTGGTTTACAAAGCAGAGAACAAGACACATTAGAACCGTACGAAAGAATTCATCAGATATTGGATTAGTAATATCCAACGGGAATGACTCGTTAGAGATGGGATCAGTAGTATCCTAGAACGAGTGTGAAGAGTATATTTTTCAAATGAAAACAAATTTTGCTTTGAAAATTTAAATCAATTATTCGTATTTGATTATTTATTTGTATTTATTTGGACAGTCCAGTATATAAAGATTTTGCATATACGCCTTGCAAACGTGTATTTGAAATTTTAATATATTGGATAGATATAGCATCACACTCTAGTCGCCCGGAGATGATATTGATGATAGCGATCGCATCATCAACATTTATGTTCGAGTTTCGAAGGTGTGATTTTCTATATATTTCCATTAGACTGGTGTGAGAACCAAAACTAATATAGCTAGAATTCATTGTTGTGATTTGGCATCAAAACATGATTTTCTTTATATATATCAAAGTTATGAATTTGAAATTCTAATCCACTAATTGATTGATGTTTGTGTTGTTTGTTTAATTGTTTGATAATTTTGAACCATTATGCCTAATTTGATCAAATATTGAATTGTATTGAAATTTGGTCGCATTTGCTTGCATATACTTGTACTTACATTGAACAGGTCATAGCAAGGAGGCTAGAGCAGAGAATAAAATTTGTTTGCCCAACAAATAGGTACATGTTTACTACATAATTTACTGTTTTGTTTGGGTGATGATGATTTTATGAGCCTATTGGCTAGCCGCTTGGCTTTTTCTTTTTCTTTTTGAGATCTGAAGGACCGGGGAAGCTATTTGAAATTCCCCGATGCTCCCATTGCAGGGGAGGTTATGGCGAAATTTTTCGAAAATTTAGGGTGTTAGCCAAATTTTTGAAGAATTTGAAAATTCTCAGAAACTGAAAAGTTAGGGGATGAAAGCCAAATCGAACGTAGTGTTGATTAATCAAACCACTTTCGACTTTGTTCCTTTTCGGGGATGAAAAGTTTTAAGTGGGGGAGATTGTAATAACCCGCAAATTCTGGGCCAGTTTAAAATTTTTATTTTGGCAATTATAGCGAATTTTGATTATTTAAAATAGATTATTTTAAATAAAATCAACGAGAAATTTATTTTGAAGAGAATTCAAATGTATATATTTATACGCGTCGTCGTTAGAATATAAATATTTATATATAATTATAAAAGGAATTGAAAATGGCGCGGTAGTTCGATAATTCGATTTCAAACTTCAATTGAATGTACCGGGTGCAAAACAATCCGGATTTTAGTGAAACCAAAAACATTAGGGTCTAATTGGTAATATCTTTCCAACGAATCCGAAAGATCGAAATTTCATAGCGGAAATCAAAAGATATGTCCAGTTGAAAATTCTGAATAGTCGCTATGGAATTCAGGCCCTTAAAAATGGGAATTTTGCAAACGACCTCGGATTTCGACGAAACCAGTTTTGTTGGGTCCGTGATGTAAAGTTATTGCTAGGTTCCAAATTTCATAATTTTCTGAATCAATATGTGAGCGTGGCAAAGGAAAACGCGTTTGACCGGTTTCAGTTGATTTTAATCGACTGGAAAATGACCATTTTTCTAACGGTCTCAGAATTCGACGAAACTAGTTTTGTTAGGACCGTATCGTCAGTACGAAGCTAGAAAATATGTTTTTGGAATTTTTCGAGTTAGTATGTGACCCCGGTAAATTGAAATGTACGTTTGTAAATTAAAATATAATGATTTATATTTAAATTTAACGAAAACTGATCGTAACGGCCGAATTGGCTGACGAGGCATATCCCATTGTGTTCGAAATGGGGGTAATTAGCTATGATCAACAGTCGTTGGGTTCGATTTGGAGTTCAATTGCGAAATCACTTATTTCGAATAAAATAAAATAAAATAAATATAAATATATGGTCAAAACAAGGGTCAAAACCCTAAATTCTAATTCCTTGTGGTCAATGCTCCGGGCGCCTTCATCGAGCAAATAAAGGGCGAAATTTCTCAAAATTTGATTCATCAATTTCTCTCCACACACTTTGAATTAGATGATGAAATTTGAACGAGAATGGTAGACTTTTCTCCGATCTACAATCCTATATGGGTTTCATCAATTTTGGTTGCACGAATCGGTTAGACTATGGGCCCAAAGTCGATCCCGTCACCAGCGTTTTCAGGGTGTTTCCGACCTGCGAGTTGGACGTCGTTCTAGGCGCGGGGAGGTGTCACGGAGGCGCGCACGGGGGTGGGTTCCGATCAGGGTCTGGTGGCTTTTAGAGGAGGCAGCGACGGTGAAGATTTTAAGGGGAGCACGGGTTTTCTTGGATCGGCAGCAGGAAGAAGGCTGATTAGCCTTAATGAGGGGTTAGTGAAGTTAATTTAATTGTTAATTTCAGAAATTATTTAATTAGTTAATTAAATGTAATTAGATTTTTAAATCAGTTTTTTTTATAAAAGCATTATTTTTATATTAGTAATAAAAATAGCATATGAAAATAAAAATAGCATATGAAAATAAAAATAGCATATGTTTTTGAAAATAAAATAGCGTATGTTTTTTTTTTTAACAAAATTTGCTTTGCTTTCAAAACAAAATTTACTTTGTTTGAAAAATATAGAAAATTTGCTTTGTTTTAAAATAGAAATAACAATATAAAAATATGATTTTTATATATATAGTTTTGAATTAGAAACATGATTTTTGAAATATATAGCGTTGATAAAAGTATGATTTTTATACAGTAGAGAATTAAAAATGTGATTTTTATATATTGAACTTCGAATTAAAAATGTGATTTTTATATATTGAACTTCGAATTAAAAATGTGATTTTTATATATTGAACTTCGAATTAAAAATGTGAATTTTATATATTGAACTTCGAATTAAAAATGTGATTTTTATATATTGAACTTCGAATTAAAAATGTGATTTTTATATATTGAACTTCGAATTAAAAATGTGATTTTTATATATTGAACTTCGAATTAAAAATGTGATTTTTATATATTGAACTTCGAATTAAAAATGTGATTTTTATATATTGAACTTCGAATTAAAAATGTGATTTTTATATATTGAACTTCGAATTAAAAATGTGATTTCTATATATTGAACATCGAAGTAAAAAAAAAATTCGATTTTTATATATTGAATAACGAAGTAAAAATTCGATTTTTACATATGTAGTGGCTACAGCAACGAAGATGCGATGACGATGAAGATTTCTATCAAAGAAGAGCCGTGGAGTTAGGATAGCTATCGGTGAGAACTTCTCACCTTTCAATTTCTTCTCTAGTTATATATATATATACTAGGATGCAGACGGTGCTTAGTAGCACCCGACACAATCGTCCACAGACCATGGACTTGTTTGTTTGATTGCAAAAATTAGTTAGATTATTTGATTGAAATTGAATTGTGTGGTGAAATGAATTGATTTGATTGATGTGTGAATGGCGTGGGCCTTCACTAGACCGGGGATAAGGCTAGGCCTCGTCCCGTTTCTAGTATCGTGCCTTTATGCCGCCGAAATTTTTTAAAATAAGTTAGAAAAATAAAATATCATTTTATTTAAGAGAATGAACTGAATAGAAATTCATATATTAAAATAAAATGTTTTATCGTTAAAAATATAATTTTTCACGTGAATGTGAATAAATAAAATATTCATTTACAAACCAGACGGTTTGTTTATGTACACTGATTTGACTGACATTGATTGGGTCGATAAATTTTACACATCGCCCAACTGCACGAATAAAATATTTGTTTGATTGTTTGATACCCTACACGGGTGTTAGGATGAGATATGCAGTTCACTCATCCTGATTGATTAAATATGTCGATCGATTGATTGATAGGCTGTTATAAGCGTTAGATATCTATATTTGATGCTTATACAGTGTAGTGCACTTTGGTTGATGGTTGATTATTTTTCCATGCTATTATATACATGTGTTGTATGAAAGTCCATATAATTAACTTTATATGGTAATTGATTGGGCCTCATTCCAATTTAGAAAATAAAGAACAACATAAAATAAAAGTTCATGTGTTGACAGTACTCATCCTTTGAGATTGGTCATGTGTTGAACGAAATATATTAGTAATAAAATTTACATCTTTATCAATATAAAATAAAGGTTCATGTGTTGACAATACTCATCCATTGAGATTGGTCATGTGTTGAACGAAATGTTTTGATAATAACAACTATTTTGAAAAAGAAATATTTGAAATAGAATATTTGAAAATAGAAATTTATGAAGCCGCGTTGATTAGATTGATGCCATTTTGAAGTAAACGATTTATATCGATTCTATTCATTTCGAAAAGAATTGAATATAAAACGATTTCGAAAAGAATTGAATATAAAACGATTTTGAAAAGAATTGAATATAAAACGATTTCAAAAAGAATTGAATATAAAACGATTTCGAAAAGAATTGAATATAAAACGATTTCGAAAAGAATTGAATATAAAACGATTTCGAAAAGAATTGAATATAAAACGATTTCGAAAAGAATTGAATATAAAACGATTTCGAAAAGAATTGAATATGAAACGATTTCGAAAAGAATTGAATATGAAACGATTTCGAAAAGAATTGAATATAAAACGATTTCGAAAAGAATTGAATATAAAACGATTTCGAAAAGAATTGAATATAAAACGATTTCGAAAAGAATTGAATATAAAACGATTTCGAAAAGAATTGAATATAAAACGATTTCGAAAAGAATTGAATATAAAACGATTTCGAAAAGAATTGAATATAAAACGATTTCGAAATTAAATGAATTGAAAACGATTTCGAAAAGAATTGGATTGAAAACGATTTCGAAATGAAATGAATTGAAAACGATTTCGAAATGAATTGAATTGAAAACGATTTCGAAATGAATTGAAAACGAATTCAAATTGAATTGGAAGCGAATTGAAATGAATTCAAATTGAATTGAAATTTGAATTGAAAAGGAATTTTAAAACGAATTTATAAAGAAGAATTCAACTTTGATTTGAATTGAAATGGAAGTTGAAGTTGCTTTTGAAACGAATTTTAAAACTATTTATATAATTCGTTTTAAATAGAAATTGACGAAATATATATTATATATATAATATAATGGCCTGAATAGAACGCGCCGCGCCGCGGCAGTTCGTAAATTTCAACCATTTATTTCAAACGGACATTACGGGAGATCCGACCGTCGGATTCTCCTGAAACCGGAACCGTTGGGTTCGTATCGAAAAGAGCTTTCTAACGAATATTAGAAATTTGAAATCTAACGGTTGGATTTGGAATTATGTCCAAATCAAAATTGAAAAAGGTCGCTGTAAGTGCAGTTCGATGGCCGTTGATGGAAATCGACTGTACAGGCCTTGATAAAATTATTAAAAATAGTAATAATTTGTGTAAAATCATAAGAAATGATTTAGAAAGATTTGGGATGAAAAACTCCATATTTGAAAAGATAAAAATAGGTTTTTATTGAAATGAACTAGTTTTGAACTAGAAATATAATTCTATTTATTTTTAAATAAATAAATTGAATTTGAAAAGGGTTTTAAAAATAACCAGAATTTCCAATGATTGCATCGGAATGGATTTGAATCGAAATTGTCTTCGGAATATTTCGATGTTGGATTTCGTGATTATACAAATGTTGTTAGGGAAAGTTGAAAGATATAGATATATATATCGTTATTTCCAATATGATATCTGTTAGTCATAGAATTTGATATTGAATATAAGCCGGTATATTTTCTATTCAGAGCCTTGTGTTTAATATCAAATGTGATTTGGGTTTGTCGTGAATGGTGTCTTCACTAACACTGTTCTTGAACCCAGTTGAGAAAAGATTAAATCTTTTTAATTAGATTTAATGACGTGTACCAATTAAATGATATTTAATTGGGATTGAATTGATATTGATTTTTGGGTTTATCGTGGACAGTGTTTTAAATAACACTCGTTCTTTAACCCGAAAATTAATGGAATGTGACTTTGGGTTTATCGTGAACCGTGTTTTAAATGACACAGATTCTTTAACCCAGATAACGAATAAAACTAAGTGGAGTTTTAATGAATCTTTAATTAGATTGAAATGATCGAGGATGGAGTATCACCAGTTTTGCTCCAGGCGATAGTTAAATCTTTAATTAGATTTGAACGTGAAATGGTAATTGAATTTACCGATAACACCGTGGTGTTAGATATGAAGTACTACCAGTTTTACTTCATGGGATGAATAGGTTGGGATTGGGAAATTAAAACAAATGATTACTTCGGTAAGGTTCGCTAATCCCGACTAGTTTTGAATTGATATTCAAAGATAGATTAAAGAATAAATATAAAGAATTTATCTTTGATAAAATTAATGGGAACCTTTCCCTATGAATGTGAAATTTAGAAACTAACTGTCGGTTAGCCAAGCAGAATGGTTTTCTGGATATTGATCTGATGTTGGTTTCGGCCTTCGGGGTTAATATTTGGGGAATTATTCTCTTGATTAATTTACGGTTAGTGACTAATGAACTGGAATGAGGTGTATGTTGTATTTGTGTAACACTTATTTAAAATATACGCGAGTTATTCGGAAAGACCGGGTTTATCCCATTCTGAATAACTGATACGACGATAAGTCGAAGATGAAGACGATGGTCGAAGACCGGAGGTCTTCACGTCGTTTGGGTAATTACTGATGATCTTGATTGGGCTGTACACCCAAGAAGATGGAAACAGTTAGTGATCGTCCAGACGTACTTGGAGATCGATGGATATGCGGGGTACTAGGTGCCTCCGGTTTCGTTCAGACCCAGAACGGACTGGTAAATGGACTGTGTGTCTGACATTGGATTTTAGTCCGTGTGATTGATCTCTATTAAATATATATCTGTTTGGCGGCAGAGAATTTATTCTCTTGCTTAACGCCCTTCTCTGAGACGTACGAGCTCAGGGGTTATATATTGATGGATATCAATCGCATGGAGTGAATTGCCTGTGTGGCATGCTAAGATGCAAATGATCAAGGCTTCTGTTGAAAAGCAAAGTCTTGTGGTTGATGATCGAAGCACGGCCTTTGTGGCGTAGCTTTGTGTAACGTTGATTCGCGAGTATCACATCCGGTATGAACTAAAAACGGGAGACGGACCTCAGGGAGGACATGCGTTTCTTTCTAGTTAGGAGTGGCGTCAGTGCTTGAACTGGCTGACGAGTTTGACTCATGTGGATGTTACTTATTATTACTTGCTGAAAAGCGAGGCACCTCGTGATATCGGTTTCGGCCGATGCTTCTGGTCGGCTGACGGGCCAGATTTACGCCCCAAAGGGCGGAGAAACGTAGTGTTCAGGCATAATAATCCACATCGGTGGACCGGCCCTGACGATCCAAGGGGCAGTTGCGGCTGTTCCGGAGACATGGGCTAGATTGTCTCGAATCGGTTGAGGATCTTGCCCCTAGCCTCGGTTCATACCATAAATGATAACCCAACTTCCAATACGTCGTCTTGCGGTTTTGATTGTAAACTTATATATGGCGACATAGTGTTATGGGCCATTCATGCCGCCTATGATTGATACTTATGATTTGAAGTTGTTTTATACACTATGCACTTATTACAGTATCAAATGATTTGTTTTAAACGTATCAAGCATTCTTTGGCTGTTATAAGGGAAAACCCTATCCCCCGGCTTGCGTTGCATTGTGTGATAGGACCTGGGTCTTATAACAGCTTCATTTTTTTTATTTAGCATTGCGCTGTTTGTTTTATGCACTGGTATTCTTGGGAGGAAACCCGTTCCGTGTTATACGGCGTGGTCCCTTGATTTACCTAACTTTAAAATAAAGAATTAATAACTGTTTTAGTTCTCACACCAGTCCCATGACTGACCTGGAGTTTATTGTTTTAACCTAAACTCTGGGTGCCCCTATTTTGACACGGGCAGCTAGTAGTTTCGGTTTTGCAGATTTATATTCACAGGATCCTGGTTTACAGCTGGAATGATATTCGGAAAGCTTTGTATCCGTATATCTCTTCTAGTTGTGTATTGTATTATTTTCCGCTGCTATGTATTTAAATGTAATTTAAATCTCTGATAATTCTGTGTATTATTCAGTTATACTCTGTATATTCTTGTAATCTGATGCATTGTTGTAATATACAATGAAATATTCTTCTGTATGCGTTCTGTTTTGTCCTGTTCTCAAACGATAGGGCGTTTCGAACGGCCTGGATCGGTTTACCGACTGGTTCGGACCGAGCGAAATTCCTTGCCGTCACACTATATATCATGTCAAATTGGTTAAGTGTTATCTAGTGGTTCACGTTGACTTAACCCACCCATATATCGAGTCAAATTGGTTAAGTGTTGTCTAGTATTTCATGTTGACTTAACCTTACCATACTAGCATGTGTCATTAGCATTAATTAATTATCACATTAGATCTATTATTGCGGTCACTGGATGTGCCGGTTGGTTCCGGGCAGGATTACACCACAACTCAATCTAACCTCGGGTTTCAAGCACGTTATGACTAACTTCTCACATTAGAACCTATTGTTTACGGTCACTGGATGTGTCTGGCGGTTCCCGGCAGGATTACACCGCAAACTCATTCTAACCTCGAGTTAGCCACGTTTCATGTTTAGTTCGTGTCCATTCTAGATGTCATATGTTAATTATCAATTCACAAGCATGTTCGTGTTTATTCTTGATGTCATATGTCAATTATCAATTTCATGTCATGAGTCGAGTTCCATAATTAAATAAAAAATGGTTTGTCCAACATATTCCATTTTTAATTATGTTTCAAGGATCTTAACGACATATCCAATTTCCATGTCTCAAATTCAAGCTTTACCCAAAAACCCTAATTTATGTTCATGCTTATAATCCCATTAATAGGCTATACCTATTATTCCAATTTTTCCATACATGTGTTCCTAACAGGTTGCTATCATTCCTCATAGGTTGGTTAAGTTTATTCATATGTCAAGTGCTACTTAACCCATTTATACTTTGCTTATACAACCATTTGTGAAATAATCTTTTTACCCAAATTACTCAATTATAGCCAAATTCACCAATTCCATGTTATTCATATCCAAACATGCCAATTTCCAAAATCCCATTATACCCAGTTTCATAAATTCAATATGTTCCCAATATATTTCCCCACGTTTATACATATAATCTAATTCACCTTTTAGGCTTAATTTCAAGTCACAAACAAATTCCGCCAATTATCCCAATATTTGCAATAATAATTGCTATGCCACAATTCCCCAAATTACAGATTATATTCCTCGATTGCATAAAATAAGTTATGCCCCAATATTCCCATATTTCAATCATACGTATGTATAATAAGATTTTGTCTAGGTTCGAGATAACCTAGATCCAAAAATAAAAAGGGAAGGAGAATAAAAGAACAATTATTATAACATAAATCTTGCATTGAATTTATAACTAGGGAATGATGAACAATAATAATACTATTATACAACAAGTTTATTATAATTCCACTCACCTTGACTGGATTGGAGAAATAAGTGGTTTTTCGTTGATGTAGAACGCTGATTTAATCTTCTTATTTGATTATTGGGGAAGATCATAAATTGTTGATGAAGAACTTTGCTACTTGATTTGATTAAACTCCAAAGTTGATGAATAACTTGCAATATAATTTAGAGTTTAGGGGCGACGGCTATGTTTGGTTGAAGTTTGGCGGCATGGAGGCGTCTTAAGGAATTGTTATGAATTAGGGTTAGGTCTTGCTATGTATTTATAGGTGTAGAGAGTGTTTTAGAGCCCTTAGATTGACCTAGAAGCCATCCGACTCGTACAGCACATCAACACATGTCACATGAACTGAAATCGCCTAGATCTGAGGTTTGGTCGACCTCCATAGGGGTAGGTCGACCCCCAGGTCGACCTCCTGGTCGACCTTACCCCCAGGTCGACCTGCCTGGTTTTGGCGGGAAATTTCCCGCCCAGCTGCCTGGGTCTAATTTCGAACTGTTTTGAATTTTTGTTGAATCTTCTAAAGGCCATAACTCCTTCATACGGAGTCCGATTTACGCAAACTTGGACTCTATTCCAAGCAGAATTTCGAGACAAACATAATGGTGATGTCCGTTTTACTTAATTCCTGATATTTAAATTAAGTATCCTTATTTTATTATCTTTTCTGTTACGCACACTTTTATCGAATTAATTTTTCCTTCTCTTCCATATATTAGTTAATTTTCATTATACATCACTATTATTTACCTATCTATGCATATACACGTATTTTTAATTATATTAAAAATGCGGGGTGTTACATTCTCCCACCCTTAAAGAATTTCGTCCCTGAAATTCGATATGAGTAAAAATAGATAACCCCTCGCAATATCCATCCATCAAGTGTGCATCCAATTGTTGCAAATATTGTGCACATGTGCAAAGTGAGATACATCATGGTAAAGTATGTATGCCTAATTTGGATCCACCTGTATGTATGAAAATTTCAAAAACTCTTTCAAAACATGATGCTCACATCCTAAATATACTTGCAGTTCTATATGAATGCAATATTCTTGAAAAATCAAAATATTTTTCATCCAAGTTTCCCACACTCTTATAGAATAAGAGCATAGTTCACCCAATTGTCATATCCAAAACCCTACCATCCATCATTAAATTCGAAATTTAGAAAAATCTAATTTTCTAAATTCGATTTCCTTATGTTACGAAAAGATATAAAACGGAAAATTTCACAACCTCCGTTTTTATTTTCTAATCGTACTTGGATTTTTATATAACTATTCTATAAAGATTTCCTATTTTCCTATCCAAGCACAACCACATAAGAAAATTTCTTCTCTTTTTCCACTTATCTTGGAAAAAAATTCGTATTTATTCATCTTTTTCTTTAAGATTTCCATTTTCTTTTCCGGTCACATTTGTTGCCTTACTGAATGTATTGTTTCTTGTTAGGTAGGGTTTTCTCTTTCTTAGCTTATTTGATTAATCCAATTACTTAAGTTTATTATTTCAAATAAGCTTTTTCTGTTTTCAACTCAAACAGCATCCTACACAGCTACTACTATGGACCAAGAATCTTAGGACTTTGTCATCTCAGACAATTGCGAGTCCACACAACAGTATCTACCCACTTACTTGCCCATTACTACTTAGTAGTCACTACTAGTCCTTGTTGTGTATTACTAGCCTATTCTTTTTTTTCTCCAGCAACAAACCAAGGTTTCTCAATGCTTATGCATTCTACGAGAAATTTTCCATTAGTTTAATATTTGCTAATCCCTGACTGTAAATTGGCAAGAAAATAACTCCCTAAGTATCAACCCCGAAGACCGAAATCAACATCTGATTGACACTCAGAGAATTACTCAACTCAACCAATCCCCAGTTGGTTCTAATAGCTTTAACTTTATCTCGTTCTTTCTAGGCCTTAATCCTTAACTACTCCATTTTTAAAACATGGTTTGGCCTTCTTTCTTTTTATTACATTCTTCTTCCAAAAACTAAAAGTGGTAAAACTTTTATTCTTTTCTCAAAAACTTTCTTTTCCCAAACCATAAAAAAAACATGTCACAAAATAAAATGCAAAACATTTTCTTCAAATCACGAAACTGGAGTAGACAAGGACAACTATCGAGGTTACATTGTTCCTATTTACAATGTTAACTTTGGCTGCTAAGGTGCAAGTATCTACTCTATTCTTACACTCTACCGCTTATTTTGTTCACCCAACAAAAATTCCTTTTTAAAACAATAATCAAAATTTATTATTACCAGAATAGAGATTTCAAAACTTCTTTTCAATCCTTTCATATATGAAAACTAGCGAGTTATACATGCTCTATAATATGCACCTTTTCATGAGAGAATTCTTTTAAATAAGAAATCATTGTTTTACACAATATACCCCTCTTTACTTTAAAACCCAACATGCATTTATCAAAATACTTTTAAGATTAAATCTTGGAAAATACCACAAATCCTTTTATAAATTCAAGTTCTTAAAAGTTTATCATTGGGTTAGACTCAAAGCGGGTCTTCAACTCACTAGGCTTTCCTAGGCACTTTCTAGAATTCAATTCTCTCGACTATATATATTCCTAATCCATTTTTCATTTTTCAACCATTTCTAGTTTCTAAGGTTACCCTTCTAAACCCACAACTCTGAAATACTAACATTTCAGTTTCTATCCTATGGGATATTTTCTTTCTCTAGCTTCAAGTCATGTTGTACACTTTCCCAACCAACTAATGGTTTACAAATTACTATGTTCATTCCTTAAGTGCACAAACTAGATATCCCAACTCATTTCATGTCTAGTGGGCTACTATATGGATTTAGGTTTATATATATATAATATATATTTATATTTTAGAAAATACAAATACGTTCACTCATTATCTCCCTAAGATCACAAACCGAAGCTCTGATACCAGATGTAACAACCCGGATTCCGACAGACCGATTTTTTTTCTTCAAAAATCCAATCTATCGAAACCCGAGTTGGGTGCTCTGGTATCCTACAGAAAAAGACAGAGATGTCAGAACTCGTAAATCATCTCACAGCGGAAGGAAATAAAGTATTATATTCAAATATTGCTTTACCATGTTAACAATACTGCTAAACCAGTATCCAAAGCTATACCATCTCTGTCATGAACCTAACCTGGAAGTATGAAATGAGGAGGGGTTCAGAACATAAGTTATGTGTGAGTGGACTAAGAATAAATTTCTGTATAATCCTACATATATCGTTCAGTTATATTTTCTTGCTTACTAGGTTATTCGCGATATTAGCTCTCTAGGCTATACTCATGTCCCACTAGTAGGTTAACCTAATACAACGTATATGTAGATACCCCCAACTCGTCTAATCCATTCCATGTATATATACAGTCCCTTGCCGTATGTCATACGGGCTTCATCATGTAAATCTATACTACTTTAGTGTAGTGCCACCATTCTCGAAATCGTTTGGACTGCCACTCTCGATCTTGCTAGATTCCGTGCATCATCTAGATCTAATCTAAGGTTTACCATCGAGCGCTTCCTAGATTCAACAAGGGTTTATGCTACCCAGGGCCACTGGCGTTTATGCTACCTATTGAACGCTAATCGGATTCAGGGTTTATGTGACCTAGGTCCAACTAAGGATTATGCTACCTATCGAACGATGCCCCCTAGTCTAGGACACACTACCCAGAGCGATATATGTTCCTAGACTTTCCCCACGTACGTGTCATGAATCGTTATCGATGTCTAGTTGCACATGTCCTCTATATGTGCGGCCTGAGTCCCGTGGCAGGGCTAATCAAGAAACACGGAACTCGGTCGGGAGCTTTAAGTTATCTGCCGACGCAGATGCTAAGGTCTGTTTTTATCTGTGTGTGGCTATGGTCCCACTTGACCCCTCCCTCAACTAATGAAAGGAACCCAAGAAAATCAAGAATGAGAACTGTACGCAGGCCCCCTATGCCCCCACAAACCTATTGGACAACCTCACCCATAACTAGATAGCAAGTATACGGTCTTTTGGAGTTCTTCGCCTTTCTAATTCACGTACTCGATTGACTCAAGATGGTAGGTAGACGACGATTCGTTGGAAAGATATTCTCAAATAGATTCTAATATTTTTGGTTTCGCTAAAATCCGGTTTATTTTGAATCTTGTACATTCATTTGAAATTTGAAATCGAATTTTCAAACTATCGCGCCATTTTCAATTCCTTTTATAATTAAAATAAAATATTTATATTCTAACGTCGATTCAAATAAATATATACGTTCTAATTCTATTCAAAATAAATTTCTCGTCGTTATTATTTAAAATAATTCATTTTAAATATCCAAAATTCACTAAAATTGCCAAAATAAAAAATTTAAATTGGTTCAGCTTTTCCGGGTTGTTACAATCTCCCCCACTTAAAACTTTTTGTCCCCGAAAAGGAACGAAGCTAAAAGTTGTTTTACCAATCAACTCAACTTTCGTTATTTTCATTATGGCTTAAGTTTTTCAACTTTTCAGTTTCTAAAAACTTTTCAAATTTTCAAAAATTTGGCTAACACCCTAAATTTTTGAAAAATTTCGCCATAACCTCCCCTGTACGGGAGCACCAGGAAAATCCCGAAATCGCCATACAGGGCTCTCCAATCCAAAAAGAAAAGGAAACAGCCAAGCCGCTAGCCAATTGGCTCATAAAATCATCAAAAACCCCAAGAAATACAATAAACATGTTCCTATTTGTCGGGCAAACAATTTTATTCCTCTGCTTAGCTTCCCTGCTATAACCTGTTCAATGGATACACATGTATATGCATGCAATTTCAAACAATTTTCAATTCAGTTCAACATTTGATTCAATTTGGCCTAATTCACCTTTCATTCACATGTTGGTTTAAATGAATAATCATACAACACAACCATCAATCAATCAGTTGATTATCATTTCAAACACATATTTTTGATACATATACAGAAAATCATGTTTTTGATGCCAAATCACAACAATAAGCCCTATCTAGTTTTGGTTCTCACATCGGTCAATTGGATTCATATAGAAATCCCACTTTCAAAACTCGAACATATATCCACTGATGATGCAACTGCTATCATCAATGTCATCTCCGGACGACTAGAGTGTGATTCTATATCTATCAAGTATATTAAAACTTCGAATACCCGTGGATCAAACGTATATGCAAAATCTTTATATATTGGATTGTCCAAATTCAGTACAAATAAATATTCAAATATGTTGAATAAGGTGTAAATTTTAAAAACAAAATTTGTTTTCATTTTAAAAATATACTCTTCACACTCGTTCTAGGATACTACTGATCCCATCTCTAACAAGTCATTCTTATTGGATATTACTAACCCAATCTCTGATGAATTCTTTCGTATGGTTCTAATGTGCCTTATTCTCGAGCTCAGTAAACTAAAGCTCTGATACCAAACTGAGACGACTCGAACTTCCCCGTGAAGGAAAGAACGAATTGAATTGAGAACAAGACCAATCAGAACACAAAAAGAAGAACATTTCATTGTTAATTACAATAATTCCATTAGAATACAAGAATATACAGAGTATGAATAAATATTACACACTTACTAAACATTAGAGATTTACATGTTACAATGTAGTGGAAAATAATACAAAACACAACTGAAAGGAATATACGGAAACAGAGCTTTCCGAATATCATTCCAGCTATACCAGGATCCTGTGAATATGCATCTGCAAAACCAAAACTACAAGTTGCCCATGTGGAAATAGGGGCACCCAGAGTTTATGTTAAAACAATAAACTCCAAATCAGTCATGTGACTGGTGTGAGAACTAAAACAGTTATTAATCTTTGTTTTAAAGTTCAGTAAATCAAGGGACCACACCGTATAACATGGAACGGGTTTCCTCCCAAGAATACCAGTGCATAAAACAACAACACAATGCTAAATAAAGAACAATGAAGCTATTATAAGACTCAGGTCCCATCACATAATGAAACGCAAGCCGGAGGATAGATTTTTTACCTTATAATAGCCAAGAATGCTTGGTACGTAAAATTCCATGTTTTATTATTACTATAAGTGTATAGTGTCAAAACAATTTCAATCATAAGTATCAATCATAGACGGCATAAGTGCCCCATACCACTATATCGCCATATATAGGTTTACAATCAAAACCGCAAAATGTCGTATTGGAAGTTGGATTTCCATCTGTGAACCAAGGCAAGGGATCATCCTTACCGCTTCGAGATGCTCTAGCCCGCCTCTAAGGAATAGCGACAACTGCACCTTGGATCGTCAGGGCCGGTCCACTCGATGTGGATTATAATGCCTAAACATTGCGTTTCCCCGCCCTATGGGGCTAAAATGAGCCAAATGA
The DNA here is from genome assembly GCA_030737875.1 of Allium sativum. NCBI lineage: Eukaryota > Viridiplantae > Streptophyta > Magnoliopsida > Asparagales > Amaryllidaceae > Allium > Allium sativum. Next base: position 417,136,484 of record CM060910.1, on the reverse strand, counting down.
CTCTATCAGCCCCGGATCGATCGATATAACCAAGGCGCCTCCTATCCATCATCCACATAAGTAAAATGCCAGGGTATGCAAAACGCTGACACCACTCCTAGCTAGAAAGAAACGCATGTCCTCCCTGATGCCCTCTCCCGTTTTTGGTTCACACTAGGGTGTGAGAATCGCAAATCAACGCTGCACAAAGCTACGCTATATCAAAGCCGTGCTTTGATCATCAACCACAAGACTCTGCTTTTCAACAAAAGCGTTGATCATTTGCATCTTAGCTCGCCACATAGGCAATTCAAGCTACGCAACCAATATGTATCAATCACACAGAATGAAATCCGATGTCAGATATACATCCATTTAAAAGTTCGTTTTGGGTCTGAACGAAACCGGAGGCACCTTATTCCTCCCCCATATGTCCAATACAAGGGAGAGGCCCTCGCATATCCGTCGATCTCCACGTACGTCTGGACGATCATTACTTATTACCTCGCCTTGGGTGTACAGCCCAATCAAGACATCGGTAATCATCCAAACGATGTGAAGACCTCCGGTCTTCAACCACCATCTTCATCCTCGACACATCGTCGAATCAGTTATTCAGAATGGGATAAACCTGGTCTTTCTGAATAACTCGTGTATATAATAAACAAGTGCTATAAAAACACAACATATGCCTCATTCCAATCCAGAATATTTCTTTATCCAAATATTCAAATACTTTGGGAAAGGTTCCCATTAATTTTATCAAAGATAAATTCTTTAAATTTATTCTTTAATCTTCCTTTTGATAGCATTTCAATCTAATTAAAGATGCATTAAAACTCCACTTGGTTTTAATCTTCCCAAAAATCAATATTAACGATTGTTTCACTTGGGAAACCATATCTTGTCTTTAACTGCGTTAAAGAACCAATGTCATTTAAATCACGGTTCACGATAAACCAAAAATCACATTCCATTTCATCAGCCTTTAACTGTAAATTAGCAAGTGAACAATTCCCTGAGTATTAACCCCGAAGGCCGAAACCAACATCAGACCAATACCCAGGAAACCATTCAACTTAACTAATCTCCATTTAGTTTCTGATTTTCTTAACTCCGTTGGGTCTAAGAATAGTATTATTAAAGATACAATTCACGACAACCCAAATCAAATTCCATTAATTATGGAATCTTCACGGAAAAACAAATCAATATATAATCTATATCAATTTCCATATCCGACAAATAATATAAATGGAATAACGGCAATGCCTCTTAAATTCCATATGTATTAACAGTCTTTCTCCACAGAAGTTCACTTCGATTATTATCAAATTAAATTCCATTCAATTCCAATTTAATATATTAAATTGGAAAACGTTACCTTGGAAAATTCCCGTTAAATCTAAATAAAAAGATCTATAAATCTCCAAATCACATTTCACTCTAAATCGGGTTAAAGAACAAATGTCGTTAAAAACACAGTTCACAATAAACCCAATTCACATTAGCCTCTAACCATAAATTAGTAAGAGAACAATCCTCTAAGTATTAACCTCGAAGGCCGAAACCAACATCAGATCATTACCCAGGAAACCATTCGACTTAACTAATATCCAGTTAATTTCTAATTTTCTTAACTCTATTCAGTTCAAGAACAGTATTATTAAAGATACCATTCACGGCAAACCCAAAATACAATTTGATATTAAATACAAGGCTCTGAATAGAAAATATATTGGCTTATATTCAATATCAAATTCTAGAATCAACAAATACCGTATTGGAATAACGATATATATATATATATATATATATATATATATATATATATCTTCCAAATTCCTCCACAATATCCGTATAATCACGGAACCCAGTATCGAAATATTCCAAAGATAATTTCGATACAAATCCTTTCCAATTCATATATTGGAAATTCCGGTTATTTTTAAAACCATTTCAATTCCAATTTAATTATTTAAAAACATTGGATTTTAATTCTAGTTCAAAACTAGTTCATTTCGATAAAAAAACTCTTTTTATCTTTTCAAATATGGAATTTTTCATCCCAATTCTTTCCAAATCATTTATTTTGATTTTACACAAATTATTGATATTTTTAATAATTTAATCAAGGCCCGTACAGTCGATTTCCATAAACGGCCATCGAACTGCACTTACAACGACGTTATCCAAATTTGATTTGGACATAATTTCAAATCCAACCGTTAGATTTTAGATCTCTAATATTCGTTAGAAAGCCCTTTACGATACAAACCCAACGATTCCGATTTTAGGAGAATCCGATGGTCGGATCACCCGTAATGTCCGTTCGAAGTCAATGGTCAAAATTTGCGAACTGCCGCAGCGCGGCGCGTTCTATTCTGGCCATTATATATAATATATATATTATATATTTCGTCGGTTTCCTTTCAAAACGTATTTTATAAATTGTTTTAAATTTGTTTTCAAAACTATTTCAACTTCATATTCAATTTCTAATCAAAATTGAATATTCCATACCATTGAGATATATATATATGATAATACTTTCAAAACATTAGATTTTGAAATCAATTCCATTTCTATATTCATTATAAAAATGAATAAAATCGATATAAATATCGTTCACGTAAAAATGGCGTATCTCAAATCAACACGGCTTTATATATTTATATATATTCGTGTCCATCCCAAATTGGACATCAAAATCATATTTTGATCGGTTACTGAATATTATTTGAAAATATTTGTTATTTTAAAATAATAGTTATTTTAAAATATTCATTCTTTCTGAACTGGAATCAGACACAGTCAACTACCATATAATGTTGATTATATGGATTTCATACAACACATGTATATACCAACAATAATAAACAATCAACCATCATCCAGAGTGCATTCTATACTGTATAAGCACCAAATATAAATATTTAACGCTTACAACAGCCTGTCAATCAATTGATCGACATATAACTAATTATTGGGACTAGTGTATGTCATATATCATCCCAATACCCGTGTGGGGTTTTCAAACAACAAACATAGATTTATTTATGCAGTTGGGCGATGTGTAAAATTTATCGTCCCAATCAATATTAGTCAAATCAGTGTACATTAACAAATCGTCTGATTTGTTTATGAATATTTATTTCAGTTCATTTATAAAATGATATTTTTATTGTTCTAACATATTTTAGAAAATTTTGGCGGCATAATGGCGTGATACTAGAACTGGGATAAGGTCTAGCCTTATTCCTCGCCTAATAATGGCATACGTCATACCCAAACCAAATCATATCAATTCAATTCACATCACCAAACTAAATTCAAACAAACACATCAATCAACACAAACAAGTCGTCCATGGTCCGTGGACGACGGGGAACAGTTCATATAGGCAGTTATAAATTAAATAACTATACAAGAATTTAGAGTGAGGAGTTCTCACCTTTGGGTTCCACTCCTCCATTCTTTATTTCTGAACGGTCTGGATTCTGTTTCGCTTTCGGTCAATTTCATCGCAATCTGTTTCACACGATTTTTATATTAAAAATCATATTTTTATTTCAATTCTAAAAATTATATATTTACTTGCTAAAAAATATTTTTTTACTTCAAAACCATATGTGGTAAAATTAAATCTTTAACACGATGTTTACATTATAAAGATAATATTTTTATTTCGATTTTCATACAATAAAAATCATATTTTTACATTAACATACAAACGATAAAAATCATGTTTAACGCTAAAAATCATCTTTTTATGCTATGTTAATATATATAAAAATTGCATTTTTTTTCAAATATAAATAGATAAAAATCGCATTTTTATTTTGCTAATCTCTATATAAAAATCAAGTCTTTATTTTGCTAATCTCTAATCAAAACTGATTTTCTTTTTATATATATGTTATTATATATAAAGATCTCATCTTTATACATTATTATTTCTTTTAAAAACAATGCTTTTATAATTTAAAAACTGAAAATTACAATGCAAAATATATTTTTAAAATTGATTTAAACAATGCCAATTTATCTCTTAAAAACTCTGAAAATAAAATGCGCTTACTGTTGATAGTCTTTACTGATGCAGCAGTCATAATCGAACCCGTCTCGTCGCTAGCCATTCTGAGCTACTGGAGGTGGAGCGGCTGCTGTGCTCGCAGGAGGCTAGGGTTTCTAGTGGAGCGACGGTCTTGGTTCTACGCGGTTCGATTGAGGAGGAGGTGGCGAGATCGAGGTTGGCCGGATTCGAGTGGAGCCGAGGGAGGCGATGGCGGAACCGAGGGGGGAGGCTCGACGTTGGTGAAGGCATCGGCGATCGCCATTTTTGATTTGCAGAGAGGGGTTCGATTGGAAAAGAAACTGAACGGGGGAGGGGGTATTAGCAAAAGGAATTATATTATATTATTATATATTTTTTTCCACAAAAATGTTGAATTTCATTCGAACTCTAAATCAAACCCAACAATTGTTGTCCCAGCCAAATACCCCTGTTCCGAACACAATGGGATATGTTTCGTAAGCCAATTCGACTTTTTCGATCAGTTTTAATCAAAATTAAAATATAAATCATTATATATTCAATTTAAACTTACATTTTAATTTACGGGGGCCACATATTAAGTCTAAAAATTCCCGAAAAATAAATCTAGGTATGTTTTGACAATACGGTCCTAACAAAACTAATTTCGTCGAATTTGGAGACCATTTGAAAAATGGTCATTTTCTGGTTGATCCAAATTGACTAAAACTGTCAAAACCCGTTTTCTCTTGCCACGCTCACATATTGATCCAGAAAATTATGAATTTTGGAATCTAGCAATAACTTGGCATTCCGGACCCAAAAAAAGTGGTATCGTTGAAAACGGAGGCCATTTGCAAAATTTCCAATTTTAAGGGCCAAAATTCCATGACGACTATTCTGAATTTTCAACTGCGCATATCTTTTTATTCCCGCTATGAAATTTCGATTTTTCGGATTCGTTGGAAAGATATTCTCAAATAGATTCTAATATTTTTGGTTTCGCTAAAATTCGGTTTATTTTGAATCTTGTACATTCATTTGAAATTTGAAATCGAATTTTCAAACTACCGCGCCATTTTCAATTCCTTTTATAATTAAAATGAAATATTTATATTCTAACGTCGATTCAAATAAATATATACGTTCTAATTCTATTTAAAATAAATTTCTCGTCGTTATTATTTAAAATAATTCATTTTAAATATCTAAAATTCACTAAATTTCCAAAATAAATTTTTTAAATTGGTACAGATTTTCCGGGTTGTTACACAAACTGGACGGTTTGTTTATGTACACTTATTTATCTGATATGGATTGGGATGATAAATTTTACACATTGCCCAACTACACAAATAATAATCAGTATTTATTATTTGAAACCCCCAAAGGGGTATTGGGAAAATATTTGACATACACTTATCCCAATAATTAGCGGTATGTCAATCGATGGGTTAACAGACTATATAAGCGTTATTTATCTATTTTAATGCTTATACAGTTGTAGAATGCACTCTTGATGTTGTTTGAATTTTTAATGATTGCTTATCATTATTGTTGTATATATATGATGTTGAAATCCAGATAAATAAAATTATATAGTAATTAATTGAGTCTGATTCCAGTTCAGAATTAACGAATATTTTAAAATAATATTTAGTGAATATTGAAATGTGAAGCCGTGTTAAGTAGTTAAATGGCATTTTAACACAAACTGAAATTTTCTCGATTTTTTTCTTTTTATAATGAATAACGAAAAGTGGTTTCAAAATCTGATATTTTGAAAATATTATCATTTTAATATTGAAATGGAAAATTAAATTTTGATTTGAATTTGAAAAATCAAGTTGAAATCGTTTTAAAATGAATTTGAAAAGTGAATTGAAATCGTTTTAAAAATGAATTTGAAAAGTGAATTGAAATCGATTTGAAATGAATTTGAAAAGTGAATTAAAATAGTTTCAAAATGAATCTGAAAAGTGAATTGAAATCGTTTTAAAATGAATTTGAAAGGTGAATTGAAATCGATTTTAAATTAATTTAAAACAAATTGAAATCGAATTGAAATTGAGTTGAAACTGATTTGAAATGAATTTAAAACGAATTTATAATGGAATATTCAATTTGGTTTTGAAATTGGAATGGAAGTGGAAATCGTTTTGAAAACGAATTTAAAACGATTTATAAAATTCGATTTAAATGGAAATCGATGAAATATATAATGTATATATATATTATATATATTATAATGGCTAGAATAGAATGCGCCGCGCAACGACAGTTCGCGAATTTCGGCCATTAAATTCAAATAGACGTTACGTGAGATCCGACCATTGAATTCTCTAAAACCGGAACCGTTGGGTTCGTATTGAAAAGAACTTTCCAATGAATATAAGAGATTAGAAATCTAACAGTTGGATTTAGAGATATGTCCAAATCAATTTCAGAAAAGGTCGCTATGGATGCAGTTCGGTGGCCGTTAACGAAAACCGACTGTACAGGCGATATTAAAATTATTAAAAAATATTAATAATTTGTATAAAATCATAAGAAATGATTTGAAAAGAATTTTTATGATACATCCCATATTTGAAAAGATAAAAATATATTTTTATCGAAATGAACTGGTTATAAACTAGAATTATAATCCAGTTTTTTTAAATAAATAAATTGGATTTGAAATGGTTTTAAAAATAACCAGAATTTCCAATATATGGATTGAAATGGATTTGAATCGAAATGACCTTCTGAATATTTTGATATTGGATTCCGTGATTATACCGGCATTGTGGAGGAATTTGGACGATATATATATATCGTTATTCCAATACATTGTTTGTTGAGTTCAGAATTTGATATTGAATATAAGCCGATATATTTTCTATTTAGAGCCTTGTATTTAATATCAAATGGGATTTTGGGTTTGTCGTGAACGTTGTCTTCACTAACACTGTTCTTAAACCAAATGGAGTTAAGGAAATTAGAAACTAATTGGAGGTTAGCTAAGTTGAATGGTTTCATGGGTACTGATCTGTTGTTGGTTTCGACCTTCGGGATTAACACATAGGGAATTGTTCTCTTACTAATTTACGGTTAGAGACTGATGGAATGGTGACTTCATTAACACTGTTCTTGTAACGAGCCATATTTTTGACCATTCAAATCGACAATAATCCACACATGTCGACCCAAACAAATCACAAATACAGGCGGTTATTGGGAAAAGAAGAAAAAGAAGAAAGAAGATGAAAACAATCGCAGAACCTCACAGCGGAAGGACAATATATAATAGATAACTAACAGTTTAAAAGCAGTTGAAATATACATTGGCTATAACATACAATGGTTATCAGAGTTACACATGTACAAATCATACCGTAATGCAACGGAAATAAAGTGCAGCGGAACATACATATACTAGACATATCTATACCAAATACTCGTCTTCATCCTCCAAGCTGTTGAAAATCTTCGCTAACTGCAACATCTGCTGACCCGAGCGTATTGCATAAAAAGAAAACACAACAAACACTCGGATCAGCACTAAATCATTCTCATATTAGACAATCAAAATACAAAATAACATCAGTGTCATGGGTGCAGTAACTCAAGAGATGTTACGGGATTTTTCCATATCTCAAGGATCTGTTAAACTAATACATAGATAGTATAATACGTTATTATGATAGTGTCTACTCAGTAAAGTATAAATACTGAAAATAGCGTAAGCGGGATTACATTTTTACCCTTACACCGTTTATAATACCGTAGTCTATATAGTACCGTAAACCCACCGTAAACGATGGCATAAGAGGGCACTCCATAGGTACGATACAAATCAAAATCGTATGAGGCTCGAAAAGGATATATGACAAGGCACTCGAGGCAATGCCCAGGGTAGGATTCTACCAATTGCACTCCCGGACCGGTGGTAACGCATAGCAGCCACTAACGCCTACCTCGGAACACACTCCCAAGGTCATAAATGGGCCCAAATCGTCATTATCATCATAGTCATAGAAATAGTATCGAAGAAGTGTGTCCGATCAAAGGTGCTAACTCAATTAGTCACGGTATAGCTCCTGTTTTAGTCATTTCAATTCTGACCCAAAGGTCAAGGCTATTTCGTCATCGTTCATCTCCTTCAATTCAATAATCGCCTCCAAGTCATCATACTCATTCTGGATACGTCATAACGTTCACAGTTGTCAAAGTGGTATCAACACTAACAGAGAGTATGCCTTATGTCGGCTCCGGTCTCTTTAACAACCAACGCTTACATCTTTTCACATCGGTTGGTTCTTTTATATTTCATAAAGGTTCGCTTTCATATAAAAATATCCTATTTTGTTCGAACCAAGTTTTATATTAAAACGAATATAATTTCATCTCGTCATATCAATAATCATTCCCAAACCGATTATATTCTAAACTAGAATATATTTCCATATCCATTCATTTAAATCATATAATATTTCAAACAATCGATTTATATATTCAAGTAAAATATATATTTCATATTAAAGCTTCAGTTTTCTAAATCGGTTTAAGTTCGAAATCCATTTATATTCCAATAGAATATATATTTCACAACAACTCATATCAATCCCTCAGGAGATAAATTTTATATTCGAGTAGAATAAAATTCACATTCCATATTAAATTGGTTTAGAAATCACTTCATAGTTAAAGAGGATGTAACTTATCTCAACTCCGTTTGAACCACGGTTTAAACCCAAACACTTTCCATTTGGAAGAGTTTCTGATCATCTTATATAACTTAAAATAGATGTTTATAAATAAATAGAAATCTTTATATGAAATACATATATATATAAAGGATATAATAGCTAAAACAAAATAAGAAAATTTTAAACACTGTGTACATACATAATTTAAAAGCTTTACTAATTAGTTTATGTAATAAAATATAATGAAAATTTAATTATAACAGAAATAGTTTTATAGGAAAGGTTTAAATAAATAAATTTTAGAAGGAAAATAGTTATTTGAAATCAAACAGTGAAAAATTAAATATAAGAAAATCTCTTAACCATAATCGTTCTTTTCTTCCGAACTTCAAACACTTGGATTTATACTCTAGTCTCAAATGAAGTTAACATAGTTCAATACCTTATTTCAAATGCCATTCAACCCAATCTTTAAATTTACGGAAATTCAAACCATATTCATTTTAGCTTAAAACAACCCACGTATTCTCGATCCTCCTTTCCCCAAATTACATTCAATAGAATTTATTATATTCAAATCCAAACGCTTAATTTGAAAATTTCAAATTATATTCAAATCCTACTTTAAGAATTCCCACTTCTTTTGAGAAAAAAAATTCTTAAACATTTCGAATAACATTCGCGATCCAGATCTTTCACAGAAACAAGTTTATCGAGTATCGGCTCATTTCTTTAAATGTAATTTCTATCAAATAAAATCTCCAATTATTTGAAAATCATTTAACCAACCGATGTCTGTATATAATTATCTATGCAATGGCCAAGTGATATTATACTTAATTTCTCGATATTCAGGGATGGATCTATCATTTCAATCCAAATCAGGGTCACAGAGATTTATCATTTCACTTTGCGTTCTTAATTTATTTTCATCGATGAACCCTGGGTTTGTTCGATGCCCATAACATCTAGGGTGAAAATTTGGGATTCATCGTCAATGATGAGCATATAACAGCCATATACTGAAATAAATAACATTTCAATCAAAACTCATTCAGAAAATCACCCAAAGCATCCATCACAACCATTCATTCCATTAGTTAGTATTAATCTGTTCTACGGGTTTTCAAGGATCAAAAATCCCAACTAGTAATTTAATTAAATTAAATAACTAATTATCTCCTTAAAATTTCAGATTAATATACTTGCATGTCATTTTTAAGCAGCCAATCGCAAATCAAACATAACCATGCAGCCAAACTTATTTCATATTTTAATTTAACAAATATGGGAATAATTCAGTATTTCGTAAGTGAGGAAATCACTTACTTTTGCGTCCTCAGTTGATCGAACGTCCAACTAAGGGCTAAAATTCACAGTCTCTAAATGCAGCCAGGTTAATGCCAAAACGTCCGCAATTCCGCCACGATCTCAACTGTAATGGCGCGTTTTGTTAGCTGTCGAATAATTAATTTATTTAATTATTTATATATCGATTTGGCGATATCGATAACTTAAAGTAAAACGTTCGAACTTATAATTTATAATTATAATTAAAACAAACCTGAAACGTCGCGGCAGTTCGCAATTTGGCGATTTGAACTTCAACTGAATGTACATGATTTATTTTAAGCCGGATTTCTGTGAAACAAGAAACGTGTGGAGCTGATGGAGTATATCTTTCTAGTGGAAGAGAAAGATCGGGATTTCGTCGTGTAGATTTTGATGTACGTCCAAATCAAATTTTAGAAAAGTCGCTGTGGAATTCCTTTATAATTTGCAACGCTTTATTTACGTTATAAAAGAGTTTTCAATATATTTGAATATCGGGTTCGAATTTAGACAAGGTTCTTTTGGGAAGTAGTGATAATTTAATTTTTAGAATTTTACTGTAATTTTTAATTAATTAAATAAGCGACTTTTTATTTGAAGTATTTCGCACCCTGAAATCAACATTTTGAAGTTTCAAAATATGAGTCCATCTACCGGTATTATTATATTTTCGGGATCGTGACACCGAGCTCATCACAACGGTATATTTATTTCTGTAGTTGGCCATTCGGATGACAACAGAATTTCATGTAGAGGGGTCACGAAAATGTGTAACTTAAATATTCTAACCCCCCTAGAACCTAACCCCTTCATTCGGTGATCAACAGGAGTCCACGTCCCTTTCCTCTACACCACAAAATGTACATGGACAAACTAAGGCCACGTCCACGTTCCCTTTGTTTTCAGCCACATAAACTATATGAACCTCATACATAATCTCTTTTGGTACCGCCACAATTTTTTCATCACAGCAAGAAAAGAATCGAGAGAAAGAAATCAAAAACAATTAAAATAAAACTCAATAAAACAAAATACATATGTATTCGTAGTCCTGAAGGCATCTTCTACGTTCTTGTACTCGCGCTGATGGGTTCGAACATTTTTCCCGCTGCAAGTAGGAACAACGAAAACTAGGGTTGGATGTTTTTGCAAATGGGAGCATCGATTGAAGTTGTAAGCACTTGTTTCGGATTGAGGATGGAATCTCGAGCTTGTGGGCGGGGTTTTGTGCAGAACGGTGATATTTCCGTTCGATGTGAGTACTGTAGCTAGGCGAGGCTGATTCGACGCAATACCAGGAACCAAATCGAGTTGCACGAGTAGTATATCAGTTGGAAGAGGAGAGTATAACGAGAATTATAGTATTTTTAGTGGGAGTTTTAGATGAGAAATGGCCGAACATTGAAATGGTGAAAAATCAGAAAGGTGTGTATGTTCTTCCTGGAGCTGGGAAAATCAATTGAGGAAGAAAGGGGTTTTGAACGGGTCGGGTAAGGTTGGAGTATGGGCCGCAAGGTTTAAATGGGGTAAGGGCCCGTTTAGTTAATTAAATGTTTAGATTTAATTCAATTTAAAGTGTATTGACTTGTACGGTACATATCTTGGCCATACTGTATTAGAAATTCGAACGGTCAGTTGCGTCAGGATCGTATGGACAGACACTTCACAAGGAAACTAACGGGGAGTGGATTAGAGCTCGTTTGAATTTATGGCGGAATAAATTGTTTGATTCAAATCAAACAATGGTTTATCGTTCTTTAACGACGAACTGCCAAAGTGAGTAAAACTCACTAACTCTCCTCAATTTATATTTTAATATAAATTGTACTTTATTTTGTTGACTGCTGTATATTGATTGTTAAAACTGGACTGTTAAATAGATTTGATTGAAAACATAGATATAGTCATATGCTATATCATTAATCAAATATTGATTTTGTCTAGTAGAATATTTCATATTGAAATGAAATTGATGTATATTATACTGGTGTTGTTTAACATCTATGGATGCAGGGAAACAGGTTGGAGGAATCCAACAGGATTCCTCAACAGTTATTTTACTGTGATTTTTATTTGTGATATATAATGTGTTGTATATAATCTGTGTAATTATGTATGGTGGGACGATATTTATCGTTGTTATATGGTGTGTTAAATACCATGAGAAATACCAGAATGTAGGAGAGGGGTTTCAAAGTATATTTTGAAAATAGTTTAATTATATAAAATCAAGGGATTTTATATATATAAATATATAAATATATATATATATATATATATATATAAGAAAAAGGATTCTGAATATAAAGGAATATAGTTGGTAAAAACAAATATAAAAGAATTATATTTGTAAATCAATATAAGGGAATATATATGTTAATCGAATATAAGAGGATATATTCGTTAGTCAAAATATAAAGGAATTATATTCGTTAGAACAAATATAAAGGATATTTATTTAGAGATTAAATAAATAGAATATTATAAAGGGTATTTATTTAGAGATTAAATAAATAGAAGTAAACTAAAGAAGATATTTATTTGTTAAATAAATAGGAGTTAACCAAGTGAATTGGTCGAGTTAACCAAGTGAATTGGTCGAGTTAACCAAGTGAATTGGTTGAGTTAAACGAAGTGAATTAGTTAAGTTAAACTAAGTGGTTAATCAAAGTGAATTAGTTAAGTTAAACTAAGCGGTAAATCAAAGTGAATTTGTTAAGTTAAACTAAATGATTAACCGATGTGAATTAGTTAAGTTAAACTAAAAGATTTATCGATGTGAATTAGTTAAGTTAAACTAAAGGATTAATCGATGTGAATTAGTTAAGTTAACTAAGAGGTTAATCGAAGTAAATTAGTTGAGTTAAACTAAGTGAACCGGCTAAAGTTAATCAACGTGAATTAACTAAGTTAAACTAAGTGGATTAGTTCAGTTAATCGAGACAAGTAAATCAAGTTAGGGTAAACCATTAGAGTTGACCAGTTAGGGTTGATCAGTTAGAGTTGACCAGTTAAAGTTGACCAGTTAAAGTTGATCAGTTAGAGTTGACCAGTTAAAGTTGACCAGTTAGAGTTGATCAGTTAGAGTTGATCAGTTAGAGTTATCCAAGTAGAGTTAATCGAGTAGAGTTGTCGAATATCTTATCCGAAGTAGAGTTATCGAATATGGTGTATTCAAGGGAAGAGTAATCGAATATAGTTTATTCGAGTGGAGAAATCAAATGTTATTCATTTGAGAAGAGTTATCGAATATAGTTTATTCGAGTGGAGAAATCAAATGTTATTCATTTGAGAAGAGTTATCGAATATAGTTTATTCGAGTGGAGAAATCAAATGTTATTCATTTGAGAAGAGTTACCGAATACTATTTATTCGAAGAGTAGTTATCGAATATTGGTTATTCGAAGTTAGTTAATCCAAAGGAGTTATTCGAAGTTAGTTAATCCAAAGGAGTTATTCGAAGTCAGTTAATCCAAAGGAGTTATTCGAAGTTAGTTAATCCAAAGGAGTTATTCAAAGTTAGTTAATCCGAAGGAGCTAGTCGAAGAGTTATTCGAAGTTAGTTAATCAAAAGGAGTTATTCGAAGTTAGTTAATCCGAAGGAGCTAGTCGAAGAGTTATTCGAAGTTAGTTAATCCAAAGGAGTTATTCGAAGTTAGTTAATCCGAAGGAGCTAGTCGAAGAGTTATTCGAAGTTAGTTAATCCAAAGGAGTTATTCGAAGTTAGTTAATCCGAAGGAGTTAATCGAAGAGTTAATCCGAAGGAGTTAGTCGAAGAGTTAATCCAAAGGAGTTATTCGAAGTTAGTTAATCCAAAGGAGTTAGTCGAAGAGTTAATCGAATATAGTTATTCGAAAGAAGGTGTTAATCGAATATAGTTATTCGAGTAAAGTTAAAAGAGTTAATCGAATTTAGTTATTCGAAATGAGTTATTCGAATTTGACATTTGAATAGAGTTAAACACATTAGAGTGATTCTAATTACTTATTCAAATAGAGTTAAACACGTAAGAGTTAATTGAATATTAGTTGTTCAATTAGAGTTAAATCGAATTTAGCTATTCGAAAGGAGTTAATCAATTTGAGTTAAGTTAATCGATTTGAATTTAGTTGAATCGAAATGGAGTAAATCGATTAGAATTAAGTTAATCGAGTTAGAGTAAATCGAATATTGGTTATTCGAAGGTAAGTTATTCGAATTAGTTATTCGAAGGAGTTAATCAAATGAGTCGATCCAAAGGAGTTAGCTGAATATTAGTTATTCGAATAGAGTTATAGGAGTTATCGATTTTAGTTTGATCGAAAGGAGTTATCGATTAGTAAATCGAAAGGAGATTTTCGAATATAGCATATTCGAAAGAAAGAGATCGAATATTGTTTATTCGAAAGAGAGAGATTTCGAATATGAGTTATTCGAAGAGAGATAATCGAATATAGGTTATTCGAAGAAGAGTAAATCAAATAGAGATTACTCGAAAGAGAGTTATAGGTCGAATTCAATTATAGCGAATTCGGGAAAGTACTATTTACTTTCTAGGGTTTAAATCAAGATTTAGTTATTGATTTAGAAATTAGGTGTCTGTTAAATTATTCGAGTTAGGAAATAAAGTTATAATTTAGGTTAGATATTGCAGAAGTATGAATTATAACGTTATAGTTATAATCAAACGTTTTCATATAAGAAGTAGATTCGTAACCTGAATCCGAGAATTTGCGTAAACAGATGATTGGAAAAAGTGAGTGACGAGCTTCATCTATTTCACAGTAAAGGACGTTGTTTAATTAAGGTCTGAGAGGTAATTATACCCCAACTTGATTGACTTCAGAATTGACAAAGGAATAGTTGTGGTTCGATAGAAAAGGTTGATTTGAAATATAGTTAAGTAATAAGCGATTAATGGATTAAGCGTAACGATGTTTTATACAACGTTCATTGGAAATCCGTAAATGAGTTTTGGAAACGTTTTCCAAATATAATCAGATATGTTTTCTAAACATAGAAAATGAAATGTTTTCATGATAAGAATTTAAGAAATAGAGTTAAGCAAATTCATAAACTGACTGGAGAGGGTAAGTTGAACGGTTTTCTAAGTGACTATCTGATGTTGGGTTCGACCTTCCGAATTGATACTTAGAGAATTGTCCTCATACTAGTTACAGTTAGGGACTGATAGTTGCGAAATAATAGTGATGTGAAAATAAGCTATGGAAATGTTTTCCAATGATTAATAACATATATTTTCTAAATATATGAAATAAGGAAATATGAACATATGATGATTGATCGATCGAATTCCCATTTGGAAATAAGATCGTTGTTTGTACACCGACATGTTTTAATTTGATAGTTGAATCACAGACGATCAAAGTTTTTACCATTTTAACGTTGTTAATATGGAGAGACCGGTTGGATTATTATCCAAAGAACCACTCTGTATTGGCATAAGCGTTGCGAGCAATATCTGCCAAAGATAAATTGAAGACGGAGTAAAGTGCAAGGGCTGTTGTATAAGTCTTAGATAACAGTGACTAAGATGGATATACTGAATAGTGCCTTCGGTTTGTCCAGTCCCAGGACAACGTATATGGAAGAAGGTCTGACAGAGTATATCCAATAGATCGCGTAAGTTGATCTGTTCAAACTTATTCACGTTTGGTGGCGGAGGAATTCGTTTCTCTTAGCTGTATACCCGTGTTATTTTTGAATAAGTCAATTTGTGATTTGGCGGGTATGACGATGTGGCATTCAAAGTGAATGGTGATCAGATGTTCTGAAGATAGACGTAGCTTCTAGCCTCACACCAAGAAGTAACAAAAGTTGGGCTAGGCAGCATGGCTAGTTGGGTCATTCCCAAGCAGGGTGTATTGTCACCGATCTAGGGAATATCCATATTTATACTTCTTTTTGATTCTGTATCTTCGGATGACGGTTTGATGGCCTAAAACCGTGGTGGCAATATATTCGCGACACTCAAGCTAAATGAGTGAGCGGTCATGTGTGGCCGGGTTGCAAGACGTTCTTGTTGAACCCTGAGTGTATCACCTCTAGAGTACACTATTCAGAAGGTGCTCCCATACCTTGTCTGTTGGAATCCATTCTTCGATAAGCGCCCTGCGGTTTATGATTTTATACTATGTATGTAGAACGTGAGATGCAAGCGTTTCTGCTAGATTGATACCTATTTGTACTTAGACATTATTATAATATCACAATGATATTGCTTATCAAAGTTGTTTAGATACTCACAAGGAAAAACCCGTTCCGTATTCACGGCGTGGTCTTATGAGATATCATATACCTGTTCAATTGTTTTAAACTGTTTTACTCATACCAGTCCCATGACTGACCCGGAGTTTACTTTGTTGTTTTCCCTAAACTCTTGGGTGCCTAAATTTGTACGGGCAGTCAAGTAGTCGGGATTTACAGATATACTTGGAGAGCTTGGAGCAGGAGGCTGCAAGATTTTATAGCTATAGTTATTTCCGCTGTGTTGTAAGTGTTGTACTCTGATAAGTGCTATTGTATATATATAACTGTTTACTTCAAAGTTATGTTATATATTATATGTTATTCGTTCCGCTGTGAGATTCGTGTTACTCTGATGAGCCTGATGTTCTTCTTCTTCTTCTATTCTAATAGTTCTATCTTTTCTTTCTCACCTTCTAAATTCTTTCAATAACTTCTCGGAATTTCCGACTCTCGAGGAGTCGATAATTTCCAGCTGTTACATCAACGCAACAAACCGCGTCCAAATCCGAGTTAATACGAGAAAGTTATTAGCATTTTCCCATTTGAATTCTAAATTATATAAAAATTAAATAAAATTTCTCACACATACAGGTGCTGCCACGTCACCCCGTCTTCACCTGGTTCCCGCTCTCCCTTCGCTCTGCTACAGTACCCAACCGCGGAGAACCTATTTGAATCCCTACTTTGACCGTTGAGTGCTCCTATCTCTGACCACCGTTCGACGAACCAGCACCTCCAAATGAAAGCTCTTCGGAAACCGCACCCGCCTATGCTTCCGCCTTCACCTCCGGTGACCGCCTCCTCGCTGGCGACGTCAATGAATGGAACGTCCTTCCGAACTTCAACCAACAAATTCCGGCGATCTACGCCACTCCAGAACCTCAGACCAGCATCAACACGTTCGTATAAACAAGGGCAACAATACCCATATTTTAGATTTCGCGATATGATTCAAAATTGAAAAACCCCCAATTTTGACTTAGGGTTTCGAAAATTCAGACCGTTGACCGCGAATTTTGGCCAACTGGTGCACTGCATGTCGAAACTGAGTACACCCGTAGGTTCGTATCGTCGAGGACTTCGATTTGGTATATAATACTCTAGGGTTTGAAGAGATTTCATTTTCATGTTATAATTTTTATTTTCTAGGGTTTTGAAAATATTGTTTCTGCCATTGGAAGAAAGAACCGATAGATGGAAAAGTATGCGTGAATGAGAAGTGAGATGGTGAGGTGGATATGTAATTTTATCTATATATAGAGAAGGCCCAATAAGAGGAACAACAATTACCCAATTACACTGATTCTCTTTCACATTTTATTTCGTACGATCAAACGGTATGTCGGATTGTAACGCAAATTGAAACTTTACAATAATTCACCGTTTCGGTTCCGATGAGACTGGTTTCGTCGGATTCCGAGACAGTTGCCAGAACAGTTAAATTTAACAGCAATTAAATCAATAAAAATATTCAAATCTTTCATTTAACTGTTTAACTTCAATTTAAATATTTATAAAATTCCATTTAAATCAATTTATAACTTAAATAAAATTTTATAAATAAATTTCACACATTTTTAAATCTAAATTTGATTATTTGAATTTCAGTTATAATTCAACGACTTACAAATCCACCATTTCCAATTTAAATTTGAATTCCACTTTTAAATTAACCCACCCAAATATACTTAATTATTTAAATATTAAATTTAAAATTATAGCCTTTCTAAAAACTAAATTTGAAAATCTAATTATACTCAATTCAATAATCATCATTATTGTTATCAACAAAAATTGGATTTTAACCCATATTATTAAATTCATTTATTTTAAATATAAATTTAAATACACTAAAATTATGGGTTGTTACATTCTCCCCCACTTAAAATCTTTTCGTCCTCGAAAATAAAAGGAGATAAAGTATTAAACAAATCATACTTATAAGATTAACATTTAAAAATAAGTATATAGTTGTAAAGCCTCATAAATTTTCTAACCCCCGAAATCACGGAAAATTTCGGCAGCATCTCCTTTGTACGGAGAGGCCCGGGAAAATCCCAACATACGTATAAACTCAAATATCATCCCATCATATGATGAGGCATCCCAAAAACGGGGAAAACACAACCAAAACCCCAAAACCCAAAATAATCCCCAATACGTACCTCCTTAGCGTTCATATGCAAAAAAAAAAATCTTTTTTAGCACTTAGCCTTTAGCGCAAGTGAACTCCAAGCGTAATTCCAATCCTTGCATCTCTTCGAATTATGGACAGGCTCGGTCAGGCACGCTCGCTTCAGACTTTCCCTCCCCCAGCCTCGCTCGCATGGATCTCAAGAAAGCAGCTCGTTATTTCCTCTGTGATCAAGTATAAGTATGTAGTTCTATTTTGGCAGTGTATTTATCACTCAGCTGTGTTGTGGTTGCTATATGTACATCTTATTAGTACTCCTCAGACTGTATTATATATGACCATTTTGGTCTGTTCTTAGTTTGCTACTGGTTGGGCCTGTCAACCAGATATTATTACTAGCTCTTATGCATTTACGCGTAACCGGCTGTGTAGTGCTCGCTACACACCTGTTTTCCTCAAAAAAAAAACATGCATAAGAATCAAATATATAACAATCCAAGGCAAATTTAAATAGCTTACACAACATATACAAAGCAATTCAAGCACAAAACCAAGATTTTCATAGCAGACCAGCGAACAAATCATTGATTATCACCCTTTAAAAGTTGGAATTTGACTGAAGCATACTAGGAAAAAGTTGTTGCATTCGTTTCAGGCTTTCCGAATTGTCCAGATTCGTCGAATTCGGATAAATAGTTCAAAAGTTATGGCCATTTTAGCGGGAGCGAACGCTCCAGCCCCCAAAATGAAAAATGCAGGTCTGAGTTGTTCAACCCAGTTTTTAATCCTTTAAACAGCAAAATTTAACACAGAAAATTAAGAGAAAATTTTAGTTTACATTCTGGCCTTTCCGAATTGTACTCGCATATCAAAAACCGACGCTCGGTTAGGAAGTTATGGTCAAAACAATATTGGTATTCAGTTCAGATCTTTATTTTCTACGCATACAACTATGACTAGTGTAACGTCCCAGATTTTGGTCATTTAATATTTAACATTTAATTTAGATTTAAATGTTGAATTAGAAAATATAAATGGATTTTATATTGAATTTATCGATTTAATAATCGATATACGATTTAGTGTCGAATTAGAGTGGTAATTATTATTTGTTTTCAATGAATTAAAATGGCTTAGAAATCAATTTATATCAACTGAATTTATTATTTATCGTCAATTTAAATTGTTATCACTTCTATATTGTCGAATTTAATTTCAGAACCGGTTCCGTTGAGTTCAAAATAACGCTGTGATGTTGTAACATCAGACGCTGCGTGGAAATAACGGTCAAAATTTTAAATTTAGAAACTGCGAGAGATATGTTAGTTTTCAATTAAAACAATATAAAATCAAAAATGAATACTATCACTTCAACCACCCTAAACTGTCGACCTCTTTGTTTATTTACGCATACTAGCTTTCCTCGAGCCAACAAAAACTGTCCCCTACCTTCGAAATCAGAGGAACAAAGAAGTTAATGGCTCGTACAGATTGTTCCCCGTTTCTCTTGTATATAATCATCACAATTCTCCCTTCTCATTTCGGAACAAATCAAACCGTAACTCCAATTTTTCCTCTCATTCGACCGAAGCTTCAAAGGGGGAAAATCCGCCTGCTCTAGATTATACCGTGAATCCTCATTAAAAAAAAAAAAATCGAAATCAATTCGATTTGAATTCATAAAATTCCCGGAGCTTATTCCTTTGAACTCGCCTGATGTTACTCTTCGACCTTATGCCCTTAAACTCAGGTGCGATTTTGTAGTTCTGATTACTGTTCTGCAAATCTCGGGTGGGTTTTGATGTCTGAGTGGTCATCGCGAGGTCAGCAAGGAAGGGGCGTGTTCGAAGGGAGGGTTGTCGCGAGTTCTTGAGAGGCACGACCTCGATGCGGAGGGAAATAGGGCACGAGATGGTGATTGTGGGTTGCGATGGATGGATGTGGTTGGATTCGTGGGGTTCGAGATGTCGATGCGAATTGCAGTTTGGTGAAGTCGAAAAAGGGTATCTAATTTTCCTTGATAATGATCGAGGAAGGGCCTAGTTCGCCATGACCAAGGCAGCGAGGTGGAGGAAGGTCAGCAAGGGTTCGAAGGTAGTTCGTTTTTAAGCAGCACTAGGTGTTCGATTTAATGACTCAAAGAGAATTCAAAACCGGGAAGAAGAATTTAAAACAAGGATAAGGTAAATTTTATTAGATTTAGAAATTTCTATATATTAAAATAAATTAGTTTGAATTTATTTAGTAAGTAGTTAATTTAAATAAAATGCTAATCGATGAATAAATGATCGTAGGAGCTTGATAAAATTCGAGACCAGTCAAGTTGATACATAGACGCAGTTATGGAATTTTAAATACTCAGCAAAGGAAAATTACGGTGAGTAAATCTCACTCACCTTTAGAATTATTTTTATTTCATTAAAAATAATTGTCTGTTGCTTGTGTGAATGTTTTATGGTTGCTTTATATATATTAGTTATTTAGGCTATATATATATATATATTGGGTTGATTGATTGGTTGGATACCCGCAGTTTCATAGCGGATGATTACCCTATACGCCCCACGCTATGATTAGTGGATGACCTTCTATACCACGATATTCTGCCACGAAGCAGAATGGGTATTATTTATGTGCTAACATCTGTGGATGCAGGAAAACAGGTTGGAGGAATCCAACAGGATTCCTCAAAAATATATTATCTGTTTGTTTATTTGTTTGCATATATATTGTTATATATGATGTGTTAGAAAAATAAACAATTGGTTGCTTTGTGTGTTTTATCACTGGGCTTAAGTAATGATATTTAAAAATATCGTAAAAAGGATATTGGAAATTTAAAAAGGGAAAATTCTATTTTTAAATAGGATTTGAATTTTAAATGGGAATAAAAATATAAACTTGTTTTGAAAAATAAAACAAGTAGTTTCTTTTTAAACGAAATTTATAAATAGTTCTTTTATAACGAAGTTATAAATGAAGTGAAAAGAATTATCATTTGATAATTCAGAAATAGAAATACAAGCGTGAAATTGGGATTTTGAAATGAAATTTTCAAAATAGAATGTGAAATGAAATTTTTAAATATATAACTCAAATGAAAGTTGAGTATAATATTTGAATTTTAAAAAGGAGTTTAAATGTTTAAATTTTAAAAGGGGATTGAATATTAGAAATTCAAATTGAAGTTCAAATAGAATTTGAATAGACGAAATTAGAATGGAAAAATGGAATTTGAATTCAAGGAATTAAAATAAAATTTGAATTCAAAGGAATTCGAATAAAGAAATTCAAATTAGAGATTTGAATGTGGAATTTCAAAATAGAAATTGAAATATAGAATTTCACAGAAGAATTGAATAGGATTTGAAATGTGAAATTGGAATAAAGATTTGAATTGGAATTCAAATATGAAATTTGAATAGAGATTTGAAATAGAAATTCGAGTATTGAATTTTGAACATGGAATTTAAATAAAGAAATTCAAATAGAAATTTGAATATGAGATTTCAAAATAGAATTTGAAATAAACTTTGAAATAGGATTTTCAAAGTAGAATTGGAAATAGAATTTCAAATAGGATTTCAAAATAGGAAATCCAAAGGGTTTTGAAACGGAATTTGAATTCAAGGGAATTCAAATGGGTTTGAGTGAAGAAATTCAAATGGTGTTAAAAATAAGTTGAATATTAGAATTCAAATGGGGTTGGAAATGAATTTGAATATTAGAATTCAAATGGAAAAGAAAAATGGAATTTGAATATAAGAGATTCAAATCGAATTCGAATAGGATTTGATATATGGGATTTGAATATGAAATTCAAATGGGTTTTAAACTATGGAATTTTGAATATAGAATTTAAAAAGGAATTTGAATATTTGAATTCCAATAGAATTCAAATATAGAAATTGGAATATAGAAGTTCCAATGGAATTTAAATATAGAGTTTGAATAAAAGAATTCAAATGAATTCAAGTATCGAATTTGAATATAGGGAATTCAAATAGAAATTCAAATATTGAATTTGGATATCAAATAGAAAAGGAATTGGGATTTGAAATATAGAATTCAAAAGTAAGATTGGAATTTGAATCAAGGAATTCAAATAGAATTAAATAAAGTTGAATTCATTTTAAGAAGTTTAAAAAGTTTTTATATCTATATATATATATAATTAAAACGAACTCGCCGCAGCGCTGCAGTTCGTAAATTGGCGATTCGAACTTCAATTAAATATATAGAACTCGATTGAAGTCGGAATTCTTCGAAACAAGAAACGTCAAGACCGGTTTGATAATAGTTTTCTAATGAAAGAGAAAAATCTGAATTTCGTCGTATAGATTTTGAGTTATGTCAAAATCAAATTTTCAGAAAAGCAGCGCTAGAACCATTATAAAACCATAACGGTTTATTTAATGATATCAAAGGATTTTAAGCAAATAAAATCCGAATTTCTATTTAGAAAATTTCAGATTTGAGTTATAAAATATATGTGAACTCAGGTGGAGTAAGGAAATTGATTTTTGAAACAGAAATCAGATTTTTGATTATTGAATAGAATTAACTAATTCGAATGGTAATTAGTTAATGAGATTTTGAATTAATATTGGGCTTTGAATAAGTGAATTCGATTTGAAAATTTATATTCGGAATCAAAAGGGGAACTAAAATTGAAATTGAAATTCAATTTGGTCATGAGCGAGTTAAACATTTTATTTGAACGTGCTATGTTCAAACGAAGGAGTAAAATAGGCAAAATGGCCGATTTAAAGAATAAATGGCGAAACTGAATTCAAACGATTAGATGGTATTGAATTGAATTGAAAACAGGTGAACATGTGTAAGCAGGTTGGATATGAAGTATATGAAGATTTAAATTTGTGTGCTCGACAAAAAGGTACATGTTAAATTCATATATGAGGTTTTATGCGCCGTATCGGCAAGCCGCTTGGTTTTTCCTTTTTCTTTTTAATTGAGGAAGATACCGGGAAGCTATTTGAAATTTCCCGATGCTCCCGATACAGGGGAGGTTATGGCGAAATTTTCCGAAAATTTAAGGAGTTAGAATATTTTTAAGAAATTTGACAATTAGGAATCTATATAGCGATATATATAGAATTCGATAAGGAAACGAAATCAAAAATAGTGTAAAGGGCCAAGATTGGTTATTGAAATATTTGGTTAACAAATATTGATAGAGAAAATAGAGAACTGGTTTAATTAATGAAATATTAATTAAAGAGCCCAGTGATTTGTTTGATATGTTTGGATGAACACTTGTTTTTATTCGATAGTTAAATCACAGACTATCGAAGTTTTGACCATCGTTGTCAATATGGAGAGACCGGTTGGATTATTATCCGAAGAACCACTCCGTATCGGCATAAGCGTTGCGAACCAAGTATGCTGAATATATTGAAGACGGAGTGAAGTGCAAGGGCTTTTCTAGTAATAGAAATAGTGCCTTCGGTTTCGTTCAATCCCAGAACGAACGTAAATGGACGAATGTCTGACAAAGTATTTCCAATGATCAAATGGGTTGGTCTGTATGGATATATATGGTTGCAACGGATTTATCCCTTAAGCATAACATCCAGAATATTTGTGCAAACTCAACTAGTGATTAACGGATCTGACGATGTGGCATTCAAAGTGATTGTGTTATCGATGAATGGTAAGTATGCGTAGCCTCAGGCCTCAACAACCGGGAAAGGACAAAAATCGGGCAGGCAGCATGGCTATGCGGGTCGCTACAGTTGGTATCAGAGCTTAGGTTGAGTGAATACCTAGGCTTGTGTGGCATGTGCTCATTAGAGATAGGGTCAGCAGTACCCTAGAATGAGTTGAGCGTATATATATGAGAGAGCGTATTTGTAAGTTGATATAAAAGATGTTTTATATTGTGTTGGCTAGTCTGTTGAGTGGTTTATGAATTCTGGTCGAATCGTGGGACGCCACGAAGTCGATAGGGATTTCTAAACACTTGGACAGAAAATATGACACGATATTGTTTAAAATGGGTAAATGAAATAATTTTACCTAAATTTCTATTTTGATATAGAAAGAATAATTTTCTAGAATTATTATTATATGGATGTGTTGGATGTTGATTTTATAATCAAATGAGATTATAAAATTAGAATGGTTATTTATAACCAGAATAGAATTTGTATAGGAATTATATATACAAATGAGATAAATTAGAATAAAATTCAAACCAGAATTAAGAATTCAAAATCCTGGGAAGTTGAAAAATATTTTTCAAAGTATATTAAAATAATATAGATTTGTTTTAAAGGATTTGAAAGAAAATCATGGATTTTGAAATAATAAAGCACTGAATTCACTTCAGTGGCTGGGAAATAATTCTGATGATGATTGCAACATCATCAGTGTTCATTTCCGAGTTTCTAAGCGATGGATTGCTACCTCAGAAAAAGTTTTGTTGGAAATTTGTTTGAAAGGAAAACAAGTGGTTTGAGAATTCAAATGTTTTGAATTTGAAATGAAAATAAATATATGTATATATTTATGGGATTTCAAAAGAATTTGAAAAGAAAAACCCAGGGATTTGAATTCTGGAATTGAAATTTAACTTAAACAAGTTAAATGGGTCGAAGTGAATGAATTGATTAGAATCAATTTAAATAGATTTATTGAAATAAATTGAAATAAATTGAATGTGAAGGCATATGAAAGGAAGAAGACCAAAAGTTTTGGTTGAAAGTAAAGTCATAGAAATATGAAGAGTTGAGTTTCAACATAAGTGAGATGTTGAAAAGAAATGGATTTGTACCCTTTTTCCTACCTTAGCAATTTCGAGGACGAAATTATTTTAAGGGGGGAAGAATGTAACGTCCCAGATTTTGGTCATTTAATATTTAACATTTAATTTAGATTTAAATGTTGAATTAGAAAATATAAATGGATTTTATATTGAATTTATCGATTTAATAATCGATATACGATTTAGTGTCGAATTAGAGTGGTAATAATTATTTGTTTTCAATGAATTAAAATGGCTTAGAAATCAATTTATATCAACTGAATTTATTATTTATCGTCAATTTAAATTGTTATCACTTCTATATTGTCGAATTTAATTTCAGAACCGGTTCCGTTGAGTTCAAAATAACGCTGTGATGTTGTAACATCAGACGCTGCGTGGAAATAACGGTCAAAATTTTAAATTTAGAAACTGCGAGAGATATGTTAGTTTTCAATTAAAACAATATAAAATCAAAAATGAATACTATCACTTCAACCACCCTAAACTGTCGACCTCTTTGTTTATTTACGCATACTAGCTTTCCTCGAGCCAACAAAAACTGTCCCCTACCTTCGAAATCAGAGGAACAAAGAAGTTAATGGCTCGTACAGATTGTTCCCCGTTTCTCTTGTATATAATCATCACAATTCTCCCTTCTCATTTCGGAACAAATCAAACCGTAACTCCAATTTTTCCTCTCATTCGACCGAAGCTTCAAAGGGGGAAAATCCGCCTGCTCTAGATTATACCGTGAATCCTCATTAAAAAAAAAAAAAATCGAAATCAATTCGATTTGAATTCATAAAATTCCCGGAGCTTATTCCTTTGAACTCGCCTGATGTTACTCTTCGACCTTATGCCCTTAAACTCAGGTGCGATTTTGTAGTTCTGATTACTGTTCTGCAAATCTCGGGTGGGTTTTGATGTCTGAGTGGTCATCGCGAGGTCAGCAAGGAAGGGGCGTGTTCGAAGGGAGGGTTGTCGCGAGTTCTTGAGAGGCACGACCTCGATGCGGAGGGAAATAGGGCACGAGATGGTGATTGTGGGTTGCGATGGATGGATGTGGTTGGATTCGTGGGGTTCGAGATGTCGATGCGAATTGCAGTTTGGTGAAGTCGAAAAAGGGTATCTAATTTTCCTTGATAATGATCGAGGAAGGGCCTAGTTCGCCATGACCAAGGCAGCGAGGTGGAGGAAGGTCAGCAAGGGTTCGAAGGTAGTTCGTTTTTAAGCAGCACTAGGTGTTCGATTTAATGACTCAAAGAGAATTCAAAACCGGGAAGAAGAATTTAAAACAAGGATAAGGTAAATTTTATTAGATTTAGAAATTTCTATATATTAAAATAAATTAGTTTGAATTTATTTAGTAAGTAGTTAATTTAAATAAAATGCTAATCGATGAATAAATGATCGTAGGAGCTTGATAAAATTCGAGACCAGTCAAGTTGATACATAGACGCAGTTATGGAATTTTAAATACTCAGCAAAGGAAAATTACGGTGAGTAAATCTCACTCACCTTTAGAATTATTTTTATTTCATTAAAAATAATTGTCTGTTGCTTGTGTGAATGTTTTATGGTTGCTTTATATATATTAGTTATTTAGGCTATATATATATATATATTGGGTTGATTGATTGGTTGGATTCCCGCAGTTTCATAGCGGATGATTACCCTATACGCCCCACGCTATGATTAGTGGATGACCTTCTATACCACGATATTCTGCCACGAAGCAGAATGGGTATTATTTATGTGCTAACATCTGTGGATGCAGGAAAACAGGTTGGAGGAATCCAACAGGATTCCTCAAAAATATATTATCTGTTTGTTTATTTGTTTGCATATATATTGTTATATATGATGTGTTAGAAAAATAAACAATTGGTTGCTTTGTGTGTTTTATCACTGGGCTTAAGTAATGATATTTAAAAATATCGTAAAAAGGATATTGGAAATTTAAAAAGGGAAAATTCTATTTTTAAATAGGATTTGAATTTTAAATGGGAATAAAAATATAAACTTGTTTTGAAAAATAAAACAAGTAGTTTCTTTTTAAACGAAATTTATAAATAGTTCTTTTATAACGAAGTTATAAATGAAGTGAAAAGAATTATCATTTGATAATTCAGAAATAGAAATACAAGCGTGAAATTGGGATTTTGAAATGAAATTTTCAAAATAGAATGTGAAATGAAATTTTTAAATATATAACTCAAATGAAAGTTGAGTATAATATTTGAATTTTAAAAAGGAGTTTAAATGTTTAAATTTTAAAAGGGGATTGAATATTAGAAATTCAAATTGAAGTTCAAATAGAATTTGAATAGACGAAATTAGAATGGAAAAATGGAATTTGAATTCAAGGAATTAAAATAAAATTTGAATTCAAAGGAATTCGAATAAAGAAATTCAAATTAGAGATTTGAATGTGGAATTTCAAAATAGAAATTGAAATATAGAATTTCACAGAAGAATTGAATAGGATTTGAAATGTGAAATTGGAATAAAGATTTGAATTGGAATTCAAATATGAAATTTGAATAGAGATTTGAAATAGAAATTCGAGTATTGAATTTTGAACATGGAATTTAAATAAAGAAATTCAAATAGAAATTTGAATATGAGATTTCAAAATAGAATTTGAAATAAACTTTGAAATAGGATTTTCAAAGTAGAATTGGAAATAGAATTTCAAATAGGATTTCAAAATAGGAAATCCAAAGGGTTTTGAAACGGAATTTGAATTCAAGGGAATTCAAATGGGTTTGAGTGAAGAAATTCAAATGGTGTTAAAAATAAGTTGAATATTAGAATTCAAATGGGGTTGGAAATGAATTTGAATATTAGAATTCAAATGGAAAAGAAAAATGGAATTTGAATATAAGAGATTCAAATCGAATTCGAATAGGATTTGATATATGGGATTTGAATATGAAATTCAAATGGGTTTTAAACTATGGAATTTTGAATATAGAATTTAAAAAGGAATTTGAATATTTGAATTCCAATAGAATTCAAATATAGAAATTGGAATATAGAAGTTCCAATGGAATTTAAATATAGAGTTTGAATAAAAGAATTCAAATGAATTCAAGTATCGAATTTGAATATAGGGAATTCAAATAGAAATTCAAATATTGAATTTGGATATCAAATAGAAAAGGAATTGGGATTTGAAATATAGAATTCAAAAGTAAGATTGGAATTTGAATCAAGGAATTCAAATAGAATTAAATAAAGTTGAATTCATTTTAAGAAGTTTAAAAAGTTTTTATATCTATATATATATAATTAAAACGAACTCGCCGCAGCGCTGCAGTTCGTAAATTGGCGATTCGAACTTCAATTAAATATATAGAACTCGATTGAAGTCGGAATTCTTCGAAACAAGAAACGTCAAGACCGGTTTGATAATAGTTTTCTAATGAAAGAGAAAAATCTGAATTTCGTCGTATAGATTTTGAGTTATGTCAAAATCAAATTTTCAGAAAAGCAGCGCTAGAACCATTATAAAACCATAACGGTTTATTTAATGATATCAAAGGATTTTAAGCAAATAAAATCCGAATTTCTATTTAGAAAATTTCAGATTTGAGTTATAAAATATATGTGAACTCAGGTGGAGTAAGGAAATTGATTTTTGAAACAGAAATCAGATTTTTGATTATTGAATAGAATTAACTAATTCGAATGGTAATTAGTTAATGAGATTTTGAATTAATATTGGGCTTTGAATAAGTGAATTCGATTTGAAAATTTATATTCGGAATCAAAAGGGGAACTAAAATTGAAATTGAAATTCAATTTGGTCGTGAGCGAGTTAAACATTTTATTTGAACGTGCTATGTTCAAACGAAGGAGTAAAATAGGCAAAATGGCCGATTTAAAGAATAAATGGCGAAACTGAATTCAAACGATTAGATGGTATTGAATTGAATTGAAAACAGGTGAACATGTGTAAGCAGGTTGGATATGAAGTATATGAAGATTTAAATTTGTGTGCTCGACAAAAAGGTACATGTTAAATTCATATATGAGGTTTTATGCGCCGTATCGGCAAGCCGCTTGGTTTTTTCTTTTTCTTTTTAATTGAGGAAGATACCGGGAAGCTATTTGAAATTTCCCGATGCTCCCGATACAGGGGAGGTTATGGCGAAATTTTCCGAAAATTTAAGGAGTTAGAATATTTTTAAGAAATTTGACAATTAGGAATCTATATAGCGATATATATAGAATTCGATAAGGAAACGAAATCAAAAATAGTGTAAAGGGCCAAGATTGGTTATTGAAATATTTGGTTAACAAATATTGATAGAGAAAATAGAGAACTGGTTTAATTAATGAAATATTAATTAAAGAGCCCAGTGATTTGTTTGATATGTTTGGATGAACACTTGTTTTTATTCGATAGTTAAATCACAGACTATCGAAGTTTTGACCATCGTTGTCAATATGGAGAGACCGGTTGGATTATTATCCGAAGAACCACTCCGTATCGGCATAAGCGTTGCGAACCAAGTATGCTGAATATATTGAAGACGGAGTGAAGTGCAAGGGCTTTTCTAGTAATAGAAATAGTGCCTTCGGTTTCGTTCAATCCCAGAACGAACGTAAATGGACGAATGTCTGACAAAGTATTTCCAATGATCAAATGGGTTGGTCTGTATGGATATATATGGTTGCAACGGATTTATCCCTTAAGCATAACATCCAGAATATTTGTGCAAACTCAACTAGTGATTAACGGATCTGACGATGTGGCATTCAAAGTGATTGTGTTATCGATGAATGGTAAGTATGCGTAGCCTCAGGCCTCAACAACCGGGAAAGGACAAAAATCGGGCAGGCAGCATGGCTATGTGGGTCGCACCCATTAGGGTGTATAATCACCTATCTAGAGAAATTCCTTTTGTTCTAAATCTATCGATTCTGCCCATTCGGGAAACGGTGGTTTGAGTCCAACCATTGGTGATATACATTCGATACACTCAAGCGAAATGAGTGGTCGGTCATGTGTGGGCCGGGTTGCAAGATGTTCTTGTTGAACCCAGGTGTATTTGCCTCTAGAGATACATCATCGGAAGGTGGTTCCATACCTTGTCATGTTGGAATTCCAATCTCCAATAAGCGCCATGCGGTTTTTTTGATTTTATAATATATATGTGGAGCGTGAGATGCAAGCGTTCTGCTATTTGGTTATTTATTTGATGTAGACATTACTATAATATCACTGGATTTGATATCAAAGTGTTTTGGGTTATAGTAAGGTAAAAACCGTCCGTGTTTATGTGTGGGCTGGTCTTACTATTATCTTTTCTTTCGAAAAGGATTTTTGAAAGTTAAACAAGTGGTTGGAGTTTACTCACACCAGTCCCATGACTGACCCAGAGTTTGTTTTGTTTTGTTTTTCCTAAACTCTTGGGTGCCCAAATTTGTACGGGCAGTCAAGTGTTTCAGGCTTTTACAGATACACTGGGAGGAGCTTGAAGCAGGAGGCTTCAATGTTAGTTATTTAGAGTTACTTCCGCTGGATCAAATGTTATGTGTACTCTGATGATGGTATGTATGTATGTACAAAACAGATTTGTATTTCAAAGCTTATGTTATATAATATAATTTATTCGTTCCGCTGTGAGTTGTGATCTTCGTTTTTTCTTCTATTCTAATATTTCTTTCTTTCTATTTCTCATCCTCTATCTTCTTTCTAATAATGAGTCGTATTTCTGTGTTATTTGGGTTGGACGTGTGATGTATTTAGTCAACTCCGATAGCACGGATTTGCGGGTCGCTACAACTAGTTCTTGGTTTTTAACCTAATAAACATGAAAATTAGATAGGGCTCCATTAACAAAAGCTTTAGTTCTGTTTCCGAGGTTTCTAAAAAAGTCTGGAGTTGTCGAATTCCGATCAGCCATTCAAAAGTTATGACTATTCTACTATAGCCTATCGGACATTTCAGATTTTCGCATGAACATCAATTTATTTCATTTGGAGTTTCAACCTTTCGGATTCCAAACTTTGGTAAATCTTTAACACTTAAAATTCGTTATCATTTCATTATTCAAGAATGGATTCACATTGAATTGCTTACTCTATTTCGATATTTTCTATTCATTTCTCGTTTCATTCAAGTATTTAATTTCGAATAAACTTAAATTCATTCTAACTTATTCCAACTATCTTGAGTATAATAACCCATTAATTAATTAACATGGTTTAACTTGCCAATTCCATTTACATTCATTTCCATCGTCGATGATTTCAATTTCAAAATAGACTTTAAAACTCACCTTCGTGCCTTTCTTCCAACCAACTGGTTCATATGCCGAACTATTTCGTTGTTAAAGGAAATTTAAATCAAGTCCATTTATACTACGTTCCATCCCTTTATTTTTATTTTGAATCGACTCTAACAACTTTTCCTTAAGTTCCCAACCCTTTGGCTTAGTTTATTAACTTGAATTAAGTCGCCTCTTTTTTTCCAAATTCAAATTTTCATCCCACTCATCTTATTTAAATTTCTATTTATTCAAACTCCATTTTCCCATATTCGATTAGCCATTTACTTGAATTAATTCAGATTTATTTATTCTAATATTATTATTTTCCGAGTTCATCCTCACCTCATCTTCGTTTATTATTTGGTTCTAAATCGACCAATTAAATTTCTCGGATTTACTTGCCTACCCATTTCTCATTAGTATGGATCCAATTTTACTTACTCGACCAAACTATCTACATTGATTCCAGCTCGACTTGTTTAAATTACCTAAGTCGATTCGTTTTATCAATCCATTCAACTCAGGTTAAGGTTTTTATTTTTATCTCATTCCAATATTTCCATTAACTCAAGTGTTAATTCTCAAATCATTTTTATTCGATTTCCTGAGTTAAACTTCATTTAACTCGATTCCTCTACTCAAGTTAGGCTATATTTCATTCAGCAAAACGATTCGCATTCCATTCATTTCATATGTACACTAACTTATCATTTAATTTCTTATTTCAATTTATCGACCATTCATACTTATTAACAACATAAATTTCTTTTCAACTCCTTCTCGACTAACTTCGCATACTTATTAATTAGCCAAGTCATAAGCTGTTTCTTTTCTTATTTACATAACTTAATCTTCCATTTCATTTTGATCGACCCTAGTCGAGCTTTGTTTCATTGTTAACTTAAATGTTTCTCTAACACTTATATCGACTAAATTTGGAATTTGCTTAAACTTTATCATCACACTTATTTAAGAGTTTATGTGACAATTTCTATAAATACCTAAGTCCATTTCATGATTACTCAAGATATATATTCAAATGAATGGATTTACCTTAACATAGGACTTAACATTATTAGTTAAAATGAACCTAAATTCTTGATCCCCAGTTCATAAACTAAGATTTAAAATATTATATGTACTTATTCTATTTTATAGAAAACCATACCATTTAAAATTTTAAATCCAAATCTTTAATTACCAAAACATAGAAATTTTCTTTTCAAAGTATGTTTAATTTATATTTCAACTTTAAATAACACATTTTAATACCATTCTATAAAAATTTATATCATATGGAATAAAGTCCAAAATCCTTTGTCAAACAAGTTATAATAACCATTGAGTGATCTCCCCAACTTAAACTCTTCAGAATAAACATCGATAATGCGTGCACTCATTACCGACATCATTTCTCAGGTCCAAGAAGGGATTATACCCACTTTGAAAAATCTTTAAAACCATTTCTTTTCGATCATACCTATAATATGATATTATTTAAAACTTTGGCAAAACTATTTCCAAAGACACCCCAGGATCAAGTTTTAAGTTCATTTCTATTTCAATCACAAACCTTTTACGCCCAATTATACCTATAGGTATTTCATTTCAAATATATTATAAATTCATTACATTTTCCTTATTAGATTTATTATCTAATCAACCATAATAGGTAATAACTTAACAATACCACCTACTAAAACGAATACATACATACTTGAACCAATAATATATATTTGATATATTTTAAAATATAATCGAAGACCATATTATGTCGATCCTTCCGTTCGATTATTTAGAAATTCCTATCGATTCTATGGCGTCCCGTATATCGACTAAAATCCATAAATATTCAACAGAACAAATTAACACAATGAAAAACCAATTTATCAAAAGTACAAGTACGCTCTCTTATATCACTCAATCTCATTCTAGGGCACTACTAACCCCATCTCTAATGAGTTAATTCCCAACAGAGCCAAGGTTATCGCTAACCGTTGCTCTGATACCAAATTGTAACGACCCATATTTTTGACCGTTCAAATCGACAATAAACCAAACATGTCAACCCAAACAAATCACAAATACAGGCAGTTATTGGGAAAAGAAGAAAAAGAAGAAAGGAGATGAAAACAATCACAGAACCTCACAGCGGAAGGACAATATATAATAGATAACTAACAGTTTAAAAGCAGTTGAAATATACATTGGCTATAACATATAATGGTTATCAGAGTTACACTTGTACAAATCATACTGTAATGCAACGGAAATAAAGTGCAGCGGAACATACATGTCCTAGACATATCTATACCAAATACTCGTCTTCATCCTCCAAGCTGTTGAAAATCTTCGCTAACAACAACATCTGCTGACCCGAGCGTATTGCATAAGAAGAAAACACAACAAACACTCGGATCAGCACTAAATCATTCTCATATTAGACAATCAAAATACAAAATAACATCAGTGTCACGGGTGCAATAACTCAAGAGATGTTACGGGATTTTTCCATCTCTCAAGGATCCGTTAAACTAATACATAGATAGTATAATACGCTATTATGATAGTGTCTACTCAGTAAAGTATAAATACTGAAAATAGCATAAGCGGGATTACATTTTTTCCCTTACACCGTTTATAATACCATAGTCTATACAGTACCGTAAACCCACCGTAAACGATGGCATCAGAGGACACTCCATAGATACGATACAAATCAAAATCGTATGAGGCTCGATAAGGATATATGACAAGGCACTCGAGGCAATTCCCAGGGTAGGATTCTACCAATTGCACTCCCGGACCGGTGGTAACACATAGCAGCCACTACTGCCCACCTCGGAACACACTCCCAAGGTCATAAATGGGCCCAAATCGTCATCATCATCATAGTCATAGATATAGTATCGAAGAAGTGTGTCCGATCAAAGGTGCTACCTCAATTAGTCACGGTATAGCTCCTATTTTAGTCATTTCAATTCTGACCCGAAGGTTAGGGCTATTTCATCATCGTTCATCTCCTTCAATTCAATAATCGCCTCCAAGTCATCATACTCATTCTGGATACGTCATAAAGTTCACAGTTGTCAAAGTGGTATCGACACTAACAGAGAGTATGCCTTATGTCGACTCCGGTCTCTTTAACAACCAACGCTTACACCTTTTCACATCGGTTGGTTCTTTTATATTTCATAAAGGTTCGCTTTCATATAAAAATATCCTATTTTGTTCGAACCAAGTTTTATATTAAAACGAATATAATTTCATCTCGTCATATCAATAATCATTCCCAAACCGATTATATTCTAAACTAGAATATATTTCCATATCCATTCATTTAAATCATATAATATTTCAAACAATCGATTTATATATTCAAGTAAAATATATATTTCATATCAAAGCTTTAGTTATTCTAAATCGGTTTATGTTCTAAATCCATTTATATTACAATAGAATATATATTTCACAACTCATTTCAATCCCACAGGAGATAAATTTTATATTCGAGTAGAATAAAATTCACATTCCATATTAAATTGGTTTAGAAATCACTTCATAGTTAAAGAGGATGTAACTTATCTCAACTCTGTTTGAACCATGGTTTAAACCCAAACACTTTCCATTTGGAAGAGTTTCTGATCATCTTATATAACTTAAAATAGATGTTTATAAATAAATAGAAATCTTTATATGAAATACATATATATATATAGGATATAATAGCTAAAATAAAATAAGAAAATTTTAAACACTATGTGCATACATAATTTAAAAGCTTTACTAATTAGTTTAAGTTATAAAATATAATGAAAATTTAATTATAACAAAAATAGTTTTATAGGAAAGGTTTAAATAAATAAATTTTAGAAGGAAAATAGTTATTTGAAATCAAACAGTGAAAAATTAAATATAAGAAACTCTCTTAACCATAATCGTTCTTTTCTTCCGAACTTCAAACACATGGATTTATACTCCAGTCTCAAATGAAGTTAACATAGTTCAATACCTTATTTCAAATGCCATTCAACCCAATCTTTAAATTTAGGGAAATTCAAACCATATTCATTTTAGTTTAAAACAACCAACGTATTCTCGATCCTCCTTTCCCCAAATTACATTCAATAGAATTTATTATATTTAAATCCATACCCTTAATTTGAAAATTTCAAATTATATTCAAATCCTACTTTAAGAATTCCCACTTCTTTTGAGAAAAAAAAATTATTAAACATTTCAAATAACATACGCGATCCAGATCTTTCACAGAAACAAGTTTATCGAGTATCGGCTCATTTCTTTAAATGTAATTTCTATCAAATAAAATCTCCAATTATTTGAAAATCATTTAACCAACCGATGTCTGTATATAATTATCTATGCAATGGCCAAGTGATATTATACTTAATTTCTCGATATTCAGGGATGGATCTATCATTTCAATCCAAATCAGGGTCACAGAGATTTATCATTTCACTTTGCGTTCTTAATTTATTTTCATCGATGAACCCTGGGTTTGTTCGATGCCCGTAACATCTAGGGTGAAAATTTCGGATTCATCGTCAATGATGAGCACATAACAGCCATATACTGAAATAAATAACATTTCAATCAAAACTCATTCAGAAAATCACCCAAAGCATCCATCACAACCATTCATTCCATTAATTAGTATTAATCTGTTCTACGGGTTTTCAAGGATCAGAAATCCCAACTAGTAATTTAATTAAATTAAAAAACTAGTTATCGCCTTAAAATTTCAGATTAATATACTTGCATGTCATTTTTAAGAAGCCAATCGCAAATCAAACACAACCATGCAACCAAACTTATTTCATATTTTAATTTAACAAATATGGGAATAATTCAGTATTTCGTAAGTGAGGAAATCACTTACCTTTGCGTCCTCAGTTGATCGAACGTCCAACTAAGGGCCAAAATTCACAGTCTCTAAACGCAGCCAGGTTAATGTCAAAACGTCGGCAATTCCGCCACAATCTCAACGCAACAAACCGCGTCCAAATCCGAGTTAATACGAGAAAGTTATTAGCATTTTTCGTTTGAATTCTAAATTATATAAAAATTAAATAAAATTTCTCACCCATACAGGTGCTGCCACGTCACCCCGTCTTCACCTGGTTCCCGCTCTCCCTTCGCTCTGCTATAGTACCCAACCGCGGAGAACCTATTTGAATCCCTACTTTGACCGTCGACTGCTCCTATCTCCGACCACCGTTCGACGAACCACCACCTCCAAATGAAAGCTCTTCGGAAACCGCACCCGCCTATGCTTTCGCCTTCACCTCCGGTGACCGCCTCCTCGCTGGCGATGTCAATGAACGGAACGTCCTTCCGAACTTCAACCAAGAAATTCCAGCGATCTACGCCACTCCAGAACCTCAGACCAGCATCAACACGTTCGTATCAACAAGGGCAACAATATCCATATTTTAAATTTCGCGATATGATTCAAAATTGAAAACCCCAATTTTGACTTAGGGTTTCGAAAATTTAGACCGTTGACCGCGAATTTTGGCCAACTGGTGCACTGCATGTCGAAACTGAGTACACCCGTAGGTTCGTATCGTCGAGGGCTTCGATTTGTTATATAGTACTCTAGGGTTTGAAGAGATTTCATTTTCAAGTTATAATTTTTATTTTCTAGGGTTTTGAAAATATTGTTTCTGCCATTGGAAGAAAGAACCGACAGATGGAAAAGTATACGTGAATGAGAAGTGAGATGGTGAGGTGGATATGTAATTTTATCTAGAGAAGGCCCAATAAGAGGAACAAAAATTACCCAATTAAACTAATTCTCTTTCACATTTTATTTCTTACGATCAAACGGTATGTCGGATTGTAACGCAAATTGAAACTTTACAATAATTCACCGTTCCGGTTCCGATGAGACTGGTTTCATCGGATTCTGAGACAGTTGCCAGAATAGTTAAATTTAACTGCAACTAAATCAATAAAAATATTCAAATCTTTCATTTAACTGATTAAATTCAATTTAAATATTTATAAAATTCCATTTAAATCAATTTATAACTTAAATAAATTTCACACATTTTTAAATCTAAATTTGATTATTTGAATTTCAGTTATAATTCAACGACTTACAAATCCACCATTTCTAATTTAAATTTGAATTCCACTTTTAAATTAACCCACCCAAATATACTTAATTATTTAAATATTAAATTTCAAATTATAGCCTTTCTTAAAAACTAAATTTGAAAATCTAATTATACTCAATTCAATAATCATCATTATTATTATCAACAAAAATTGGATTTTAACCCATATTATTAAATTCATTTATTTTAAATATAAATTTAAATACACTAAAATTATGGGTTGTTATAGTTCTGAAACCCTGTGTGAAAACAATAAGTCTTTTAAATAAGATTTAAAGAAGAATTACCAATCAATGAACATTTAATTGGAATTGAAATGGAATGTAAATCGGGTTTATTGTGAACTGTGTTTTAACGATATTCGTTCTTTAACCTGATTTGCAGTGAAATATGATTTGGAATTTATAAATCCTTATTCTAAGATTTAATGGAATTTCCAAAGTAAAGTTTTCCAGTATAATAAAATAAATTGGATTGGAATGGGATTCGATTTGATAATATTCGAAATGAACTTCTGTGGGGGAAGACTGATAATATATATGGAATTTAAAAGGCTTTGCGTTTATTCCATTTATAATTTTAGTCGGATACGGAAATTGATATCGATTGTATATTTCTTTGTTTTACCGTGAAAATTCCATAATTAATGGAATGTGATTTTGGGTTTATCGTGAACTGTGTTTTAAATGACATTAGTTCTTTAACCCAGTTAAAGACAGGATTTATTTCCTGAATTGGAAAAATCATTAAGTAATGATTATTGGAAATTAAAACTGAATTAGAGTTGTAATGAATCTTTAAAGAGATTGAAAGGTGAATTTGATAACTAAAATTATCAAATCCAAGAAATGATCGGGAATGGAGTATCACCAGTTTTGCTCCAAGCGTTGGTAAAATCGTTAATTAGATTTGAGCGTGAAATGGTAATTAATTTTACCGATAACACTGTGGTGTTAAACATGAAGTATTACCAGTTTTACTTCTTGGGATGAAATGGTTGCGATTGGAAAATTAAAACAAATGATTACTTCGCTAAGGTTCGACAATCCCGACTAGTTTGGATAAACCATAATTTGGTATGGATTGATTTCCAAAGGAAGATTAAAGAATAAATTTAAAGAATTTATCTTTGATAAAATTAATGGGAACCTTTCCCAAAGGATAAGAATATTTAAATAAAAAATATTCAGAATTGGAATGAGGCGTATGTTGTGTTTTTATAGCACTTGTTTATTATATACGCGAGTTATTCAGAAAGACCGGGTTTATTCCATTCTGAATAACTGAATCGGCAATGAGTCGACGATGAAGACTGTGATAGAAAACCGAAGGTCTTCACATCATTTGGATGATTACTAATGTCTTGATTGGGCTATACGCCGAAGACAAGGTAATATGTGGTGATCATTCTAGACGTACTTGG
The DNA here is from genome assembly GCA_030737875.1 of Allium sativum. Lineage (NCBI taxonomy): Eukaryota > Viridiplantae > Streptophyta > Magnoliopsida > Asparagales > Amaryllidaceae > Allium > Allium sativum. The sequence goes on along the minus strand of CM060910.1, from coordinate 417,097,444 downwards.
AGATCGACCGGATATGCGAGGACCTCTCTCATGTATTGGACATACGGGACGAGGAATAAGGTGCATCCGGTTTCGTTCAGACCCAAAACGAACTTGTAAATGGATGTGTCTCTGACATCGGATTTCATTCTGTGTGATTGACAGACATCGGTTGCATAGCGTGAATTGCCTGTGTGGCATGCTAAGATGCAAATGATCAAGGCTTCTATTGAATAGCAGAGCCTTATGGTTGATGATCAAAGCACGACTTTAATATAGCATAGCTTTGTGTAGGGTTAATTCGCGAGCCTCGCACTCCGGTGTAAACAAAAATGGGAGAGAACATCAGGGAGGACATGTGTTTCCTTCTAGCTAGGAATGGTGTCTGGGTTTTACACGCCCAGACGTTTTACTTATGTGGATGATGAATAGCGAGGCGCCTCGATTGTATCGGTCTCTGCGGAGCCGATGGATGGTATGGTCTTTATACAGATCAGACTGATGCCCTATTGGGCGGGAAAATGCAGTGTTCGGGTATTTTAATCCACTCCATGTGGACCGGCCCTGATGATCCAAGGTGCAGTTGTGGCTGTTTCTGAGACACGGGCTAGAGCGTCTCAAAGCGGTAAGGACAATCCCTTGCCTTGGTTCACAGATGGAAATCCAACTTCTAATACGTGACATTTCTGTTTTGGATTGTAGAGCCTAGCATTGGCGACATGATATATGGTAACCATGCCATCTAGGATTGATACATTTATGTTTGAAGTTGTTTTATACACTATGCACTTATAATAGTATCAAATGATTTGTTTTAAATGTACCAAGCATGTTTGGATATTATAAGGGAAAACCCTATCCTCCGGCTTGCGTTGCATTGTGTAATGGGACCTGGGTCTTATAATAGCTTCATTTTTCCTGAAAGCATTGCGATGTTTTGTTATATGCACTGGTACTCTTGGGAGGAAACCTATTCCGTGTTATACGGCATGGTCCCTTGATATATCTGATTTTAAAGTAAAGTTTTAAATAACTATTTTAATTCTCACACCAGTCACATGACTGACCTGGAGTTTATTGTTTTAACCTAAACTCTGGGTGCCCTTCTTTTCCACACGTGCAGCTAGTAGTTTTGGTTTAGCATATATCATATTCACAGGATCCTAGTTTACAGCTGGAATGATATTCAAAAAGCTCTGTATCCGTATATTCCTTTCAGTTGTGTTTTGTATCATTTTCTGCTGCATTGTAATTTGTAAATCTCTGATATTTATCAAATGTATATTATCTGTTCATACTCTGTATATTCTTGTACTCTGATGTAAATTGTTGTAATAAGCAATGAAATGTTCTTCTGTTTGTGTTCTGATTTGTCGTGTTCTCAAATTCAATCCGGGCTTTCCTTTACGGGGAAGTTCGGGTCGTCTCAGTTGGTATCAGAGCTTTGGTTACAGAGCTCGAGAATAAGACACATTAGAACAAAACGAAAGAATTCATCAGAGAATGAATTAGAAATATCCAATAAGAACGACTCGTTAGAGATGGGATCAGTAGTATCCAACAATGAGTTGGAAGAGTGTTATTTTTAAAATAAAAATGAAAACGAATTTCGTTTTGAAAATTTAAACTTGATTATACGTATTTGAATAATTTATTTTAAATTGATTTGGACTATCGGGTATATAGAGATTTTGATATTTGTCTGATCCGCGTGTATTTGAAGCCTCAAATATACTGGATGGATATAGAATCACACTCTAGTCGTCCGGAGATGGTTCTGATGATCACTATAGCATCATCAACATTTATGTTCGAGTTTCGAAAGTGAGATTTCTATATATTTCCAATTGACTGGTGTGAGAACCAAAACTAGATAGGGTCTATTATTGTGACTTGGCATCAAAAATGGATTTTTATATATATCAAAATTATGAATTTGAAAAGCTAATCAACTAATTGATTGTTGATTGTGTTGTCTGATTATTGGTTTGATTTATTAAAATTTTGAACCATTAAGCCAAATTGAATCAAAATATTGAACTGGCTTGAAAATTGATTCCAATTGCATGCATATACATGTATATACATTGAACAGGTCATAGCAGGGAAGCTAAGCAGAGGAATAAAATTGGATGCCCGACAAATAGGAACATGTTTACTAATTTATTGGGTTCAGATGATTTTATGAGCCGATTGGCTTTTTCTTTTTCTTTTTGAGATGAGAGGGCATGTGTGGCGGTTTGGGGATTTTCCCGATGCCCTCCGTACAAAGGAGGTTATGGCGAAATTTTTCGAAAATTTAGGGTGTTAGCCAAATTTTTGAAAAATTTGAAAATTCTGAGAAACTGAAAAGTTGAAGAATGAAAGTTGAGTTGGTTAGTTAAAACAACTTTCAGCTCTGTTCCTTTTTTAGGACGAAAAGATTTTAAGTGGGGGAGATTGTAACAACCCGGAAAATCAGAACCAATTTAAAATTTTTATTTTGGCATTTTTATGAATTTGGAATGTTTAAATGATTTATTTTAAATAATAACGACTAGAATTTTATTTTGAACATAATTAGAACGTATATATTTATTTAAACGAAGTTAGAATATAAATATTTATATTATAAAAGGAATTGAAAATGGCGCAGTAGTTTGAAAATTCGATTTCAAATTTCAAATGAATGTATAGGATTCAAAATAAACTGGATTTTAGTGAAACCAATAATATTTGAATCCATTCGAAAATATCTTTCCAAGGAATCTGAAAAATTGAAATTTCATAACGGGAGTAAAAAGTTATGCCCAGTTGAAAATTCATAATAGTCGCTATGGAAAATATAGCCCTTAAAAATGGTGATTTTGCAAACGACCTCCGTTTTCAACGAGACCACTTTTGTTGAATCCGAAATGTCAAATTATTGCTGGATTCCAATTTCATAATTTTTGGAATCAATATTTAAGCATGGTGAATTTAAACGTGTTTGGCACTTTCAGTTTGAATTTAGTCGACTGAAAAATAATCGTTTTTCAAACGGTCTCCAAATTTGGCGAAATTAGTTTTGTTAGGACTGTATCGTCAAAACATAGCCAGATTTATTTTTTTGCAATTTTTGGAGTCCGTATGTGGCCCCGGTAAATTAAAATGTACGTTTAAAATTGAATATATAGATTTTAATTTAAATGGAAACTGATCGAAACGATAGAATTGGCTTACGGGACATATTCTATTATGTCCGGAATGGGGGAATTACGCTAGGAACGAAAGTCGTTGGGTTCAATTTGGAGTTCATATGAATAAAGGGGTATTTTTGGAAACTAATTAATATAAATATATTTTCTGGCCAATCAGAATTCATTAAAAATTAGGGTTCCCATTGGCTGCGATGGACAGCGGTTTTAATTCGTGGCGAAGTTGCGTGTATTAACGAAAAAGGGGAAACATAGTTTTGAAGGAAATGGGTTTAAACGCGGCCCTGAACGGATTGAGGAAGATGAAGGTCATTTTAATTAATTAATTAATTAATTATCTCGTTGTGTAACCAATGTATTTGATACCATAGCTTCTCCATACGAGGTCCAAATCGCGCGAAACTGGATCTGTTGGGATCATGGGGACGAGAGCTTCACAACAAGACTAACCGGGCTCAATTTGGAGCATGTAAGGAACCAAAACTTCCCCGTGAGGGGAAGAACGGATTTCTTTGAGGATAAGATGAATCAGAACACAAACAGAAGAATATTTCATTGCTTATTACAATAATCTAATCAGAATACAAGAATATAACAGAGTATGAATAAATCATAAACATTTGATCAATATCAGAGATTTAAATTACATTTAAATACATAGGAACGGAAAACAATACAAAACACAACTAAAAGTAATACACAGATACAGAGCTTTTCGGATATCGCTTCAGCTGTAAATCAGGATCCTGTGAACATAAATCTACAAAACCAAAACTACTAGCTGCCCGTGTGGAAAATAAAGGCACCCAAAGTTTAGGTTAAAACAATAAACTCCAGGTCAGTCATGTGACTGGTGTGAGAAATAAAATAGTTATTTAAAACTTTACTTTAAATCAGATATATCAAGGGACCACACCGTATAACACGGAACAGGTTTCCTCCCAAGAATACCAGTGTATATAACAAAACAGCGCAATGCTTTTTAAAAAAATGAAGCTATTATAAGAACCAGGTCCCATCACACAATGCAACATAAGTCGGAGGATAGGGTTTTCAATTATGATAGCCAAACATGCTTGGTACGTTTAAAACAAATCATTTGATACTATTATAAGTGCATTGTGTATAAAACAACTTCAAATATAAATGTATCAATCCTAGACGGCATGGGTACCATATATCATGTCGCCAATACTAGGCTCCACAATCAAAACCGCAAAATCACGTATTGGAAGTTGGATTTCCATATGTGAACCAAAGCAAGGGATAGTCCTTACCGCTTCGAGACTCTCTAGCCCGAGCCTCAGGCAAGCGCGCAACAAGCCTTGGATCGTCAAGGATGGCCCATCAAAGTGAAATGTGGATCAAAAAACCTTGAAAAATACGTTTCCCTGCCCTATGGGGTGTAAATAAGCCAAATGACTCCATCGGCCCCGGATCAACCGATATAACAGAGGCGCCTCTCAATCCATCATTCACATAAGTAAAATGTCAGGGCTAGTAAAACGCTGATACCACTCCTAGATAGAAGGAAACGCATGTCCTCCCTGATGTGCTCTCCCATTTCTGGTTCACCCGGGGTGTGAGGCTCGCGAATTAACGCTACACAAAGCTACGCTGTATTAAAGTCGTGTTTTGATCATCAACCACAAGACTCTGCTTTTCAAAAGAAGCCTTGATCATTTGCATCTAAGCATGACGCACAGGAAATTCACGCTATGCAACCGATGTCTATCAGTCATACGGAATGAAATCCGATGTCATACACAAATCCATTTACAAGTTCATTCTAGGTCTGAACGAAACCGGAGGCACCTTATTCCTCCCCCATATGTGCAATACAAGGGAGAGGTCCTCGCATATCCATCTATCTCCAAGTGTGCCTAGACAATCACCACTTATTACCTTGTCTTGGGTGTATAACCCAATCAAGACATCAGTAATCATCCAAACGATGTGAAGACCTCCGGTCTTCAACCACAGTCTTCATCCTTGACAGATCGTCAAATCAGTTATTCAGAATGGGATAAACCCGGTCTTTCTGAATAACTCGCGTATATAATAAACAAGTGCTATAAAAACACAACATACGCCTCATTCCAATCCAGAATATTTCTTTATTCAAATACTCTTATAAATTGGGGAAGGTTCCCATTAATTTTATCAAAGATAAATTCTTTAAATTTATTCTTTAATCTTCCTTTGGATATCATTTCAATCTAATTAAAGATGCATTAAACCTCCACTTGGTTTTAATCTTCCCAAAAATCAATATTAACGATTGTTTAACTTGGGAAATCATATCTTGTCTTTAACTGGGTTAAAGAACCAGTGTCATTTAAAACACAGTTCACGATAAACCCAAAATCACATTCCATTCCATCAGCCTTTAACCGTAAATTAGCAAGTGAACAATTCCCTAAGTATTAACCCCGAAGTCCGAAACCAACATCAGATCAATACCCAGGAAACCATTCAACTTAACTAATCTACAGTTAGTTTCTGATTTTCTTAACTTTATTGGGTCTAAGAACAGTATTATTAAAGATACCATTCACGACAACCCAAAATCTTATTCCATTATTAATCGGGTTAAAGAACAAGTGTTATTTAAAACACCGTTCACGATAAACCCAAAATCACATTCCATTCCATCAGCCTTTAACTGTAAATTAGCAAGTGAACAATTCCCTAAGTATTAACCCTGAAGGCAGAAACCAACATCATATCAATACCCAGGAAACCATTCAACTTAACTAATCTCCAGTTAGTTTCTGATTTTCTTAACTCCATTGGGTCTAAGAACAGTATTATTAAAGATACCATTCACGACAACCCAAAATCTTATTCCATTGTTAATCGGGTTAATGAACAAGTGTTATTTAAAACACCGTTCACGATAAACCCAAAATCATATTTGATATTAAATACAAGGCTCTGAATAGAAAATATATCGGCTTATATTCAATATTAAATTATGGAATCAACAAATACCGTATTGGAATAACAATATATATATCTTCCAAATTCCTCCACAATATCCGTATAATCACGGAATCCAATATCGAAATATTCCAAAGATAATTTCGATTCCAATCCATTCCTATTCATATACTAGAAATTCTGGTTATTTTTAAAACCATTTCAAATCCAATTTATTTATTTTACAAATATCGGATTATAATTCTAGTTCAAAATTAGTTCATTTCAACATAAATATTTTTTCCTTTTCAAATATGGAATTTTTCATCCCAATTCTTTCCAAATCATTTATTATGATTTTACACAAATTATTGATAGTTTTATTAATTTTATCAAGGCCCGTACGATCGATTTCCATAAATGGTCATCGAACTGCACTTACAACGACCTTTTCCAATTTTGATTTGGACATGATTCCAAATCCAGCCGTTAGATTAAAAATCTCTCATATTCATTAGAAAGCTCTTTTCGATACGAACACAATGGTTCCAGCTTTAGGAGAATCCAACGGTCGAATCTCCCATAATGCCCGTTCGAAGTCAATGGTCGAAATTCGCGAACTGCCGCAGCACGACGCGTTCTATTCAGGCCATTATATATATAATATATATTATATATATTTCATCGATTTCCATTTAAAAAGTATATTCTAAATCGTTTTAAATTCATTTTCAAAACGATTTCAACTTAATCAAAATTGAATATTACATATTATCGACATATAAATGATAATATTTTCAAAACATTATATTTTGAAATCAATTACTTTTCGATATTCATTATAGAAATGAATAAAATCGATATAAATATCATTCACGTCAAAATGACGTTAATCTAATCAACACGGCTTTATATATATTTAAATATATTCGTGTCCATCCCAAATCAGACATCTAAATAAGATTTTGATTTTTTACCTACTAATATTTGAAAATATTCGTTATTTTAAAATATTCATTCTTTCTAAACTAGAATCATACACAGTCAATTACCATATAATGTGATTATATGGATTTCATACACCACATGTACACAACAACAATCAAATACAATCAACCATCATCCAAAGTGCATTCTACACTGCATAAACTTCAAATATAAATATTCAATGCTTACAACAGGCTGTCAATCAATCGATTGACATACAACTAATTATTGGGATTAGTGTATGTCCAATATCATCCCAATACCCGTGTGTGGTTTCAATCAACAACTAATGAATTTTATTTGTGCAATTGTGTAACACCCCGTAATTTTAAAACAGGACATAAGAGATAATTAAAGAATAACTAATTATTTAAAGAAGAATTAAATGAAATGGGTTAAGCCATTGTGTTCATCTCGGAATTCTGCTTGAGATAGAGTCTGAGTTTACGTAAAACGGATACCGTATGAAGAAGATATGGACGAACGAAGTTAGGCAGAAAAGCCGGAAGTCGACCAGAATGCACTAGCGCACTTCACAAGTGCGCCAGTACAAAAATGCACTAGCGCACCTGCCAAGTGCGCCCATACTGATCCATCACAGAATTCTGGAGTTTTCTGTGATGACATGTCTTCTTCTGAGTGGTCGGATGATGTGTATTTGAGCTGGGTTGTTCTGATGGACTCCTAGTTCATCTAAGGGCTCTAAATAATCCTAAACTTCTACATAAGCAACCTAAATCTAAACCCTATCACACTAATTCATATCAAGAACCGCCATGCCGTCAATGGTGAACCTAGAGTAGCCGCCGTTCTCTTTCAACTCAAAAGCAAGATAGAAGCTAGAATCAAAATCTAATCTAAATCTAAATTTAGAGTATTCAACGATCTACATCAAAGGCGAGCAATTCAGTTTCAGAATACAGATTCCAGAAAACAAGACTTGCCTTTGTTTTGTAATTTCACGATTACTTTCAGATTTAGACAACCAATTATAGTATGGACATGGAATAAAATGAATTTGGACCTATGCTTGATTTTCTATTTGGATCTATTCTTAGCCTTTGTGAATATACGACTTTGGGTTGCTTCTTATCGATCCGATCGAACCTATACAAGTTGTCGAACCTAGTTTATTATTCAAGTCTTTCATGTCCGTAATATTTTTCATAATCAGATCTATATTCCTGCAATGATTCTAAATCAGTTTATTCAGTTATGCTGTAATTCTATTAGATCTGTAATTCTTGTGTTTTAGGACTATCATCTTGTGCCAGTTCTTATGTCGATCATTGTCATATTATTCCTATTTGTTCCTTTTTATTTGAAATCTAGATTGACCTATAATCTAGGTTGAATCGCGATATACGTACGATGGGAATACGGGGAAGGTTAGGGTTATTGGGGCATAAACATGAAATTGGCAATATTGGCATAACATAATTAGGGAAAGTAACTGAACATAACATATTTGGTGAAATGGTTGGGAAAAACTTGTAATTGACATTGGGGCATTGTTATCATTATAACTGCAAGTTTGGGTTAGTTGGCTTGTAAACCAAGTTTTGGCCATACACTGTAAACTAGAATATTAAAACTAGATTGGGCTTATCTATTGATTTGGAACGCCAAATATATGACATAGTGATTTTGGGAATGACTATTATTGCAAGTTTGGGAAGACGGGGTATAGCCTATTTCGATTAATAACTTGAAACTGGAATTGGTTGGGCATAACTTGAGAAACATGATCATGACTAGTTTTAGTGGATTTGGGTAATTAGCATGAAAATGGTATAATTGGTATGCCATTAGTTATGAACACAATTAATGTTATAATTTAATTGTGAATAATTTACATATACACCGTAAATATGTAAATATGCTAAAAGTTGAGAATGCCTAACCCGAGGTTAGATCGAGTTATGGTGTAAAACTGCCCAGAATCGCCCGGCACATCCAGTAACCACAACAACACCTATCTAATGTGAGAGGTTAGTGCATCATGCCCAACAAAACCCGAGGTTAGATTGAGTTGTGGTTTAAAATTGCCTGGAACCGCCCGGCATATCCAGTAACCGCAACAACACATATCTAATGTGAGAGGTTGGTGTATTAATAAATAAATTAATGCTAATGACACATGCTAAGTATGAGAGGGTTAGGTTAATGATACTTAACCAATATGACATATGGGTGGGTTAAGTTAACTAAGGGAACACTTAACCATTATAACATGTTAACTAAACAGATGGTAGGGTTAACTTAACTAAGGGAACAATTAACAATTATAACATGTTAATTAAACAGATGGTAACACTTAACCAAAATATATAATGACTTGTGGTAGGGTTAAGTAACACAAGAGGATACACTTAACCAATATATAATAACATGTGGTGGGGTTAAGTAATACAAGAGGATAACACTTAACCAATATATAACATGATGTATGGGAAGGGATAAGTTAACACGAGAGGGAAGCACTTAACCAATATAACATGATTTGAGGTAGGGCCAAGTCAACACCAGAAGGAAACACTTAACCAACATGACGTGATGTGTGGTGGGTTAAGTTAACTTGAATTGATTAATGACACTTGACCAATATAACTTGATGAACGAATGGGGTTAATTTCAATGGGAAATACTTAACCAATAAAACCTGATGAATGAACAGGGTTAAGTTAGTAAATCACACTTAACCAATACAACCTGATGAACACGTGGGGTTAAGTTAATAAGAAACACTTGACAAATATAACTTGATGAACGTACGGGGTTAAGTTAATAGGAAACACTTAACCGATCCAAAATGATAAGTGAGGAGGGTCAAGTTAATAAGAAACGCTTAACCAACATGACATGATGAATGAGTGGGTTAAGTTAACATGAACGGACAACACTTAACCAATATGACGTAATGTGCAGGAGGGTTAAGTACATATCGGGTTGGTGGGTAATATTAGTACATATAGGCCCACAACACTTAAACATTAAATAAAGATGCTTGAATCAGTGGAAGGGTTAAGTACATGTCGGGTTGGTGGGTAATATTAGTACATATAGGCCCACAAAACTTAACCGTTCAATAAACATGCTTGAATCGATGGGAGGGTTAAGTACATATCGGGTTGGTGGGTAATATTAGTACATGTAGGCCCACAAAACTTAACCATTAAATAAACATGCTTGAATCAGTGGAAGGGTTAAGTACATGTCGGGTTGGTGGGTAATATTAGTACATATAGGCCCACAAAACTTAACCGTTTAATAAACATGCTAGAATCGACGGGAGGGTTAAGTACATATCGAGTTGGTGGGTAATATTAGTAAATATAGCCCACAAACTTAACAATTAGGAAACCCTAGTAACGGGGACCCATTTCAGTAGTAACCCACATAGATATATCACGGTACCCTGAACTAGGCAGGGTGGGGCATGATTACTGGGCTGATTGTAAGCGGTCAAAGCAGCGGCAGGGGGTACGTCAGTGTAGGTTCTGATGGTTTACGGGCGTGCACGTACTTCGGAGTTGAAAAAAGCAGGCACTGGGTACTAGTAGTTATACACTGTGGATCTTGATTCGTGTCAGGTTGCCATCATAAGGATTGATACACCTTATGGTGGGACCAGCACAGGGTATCTACACGCAAGGGAGGGCCGATTGACACAGACACATGGAACATTTGTACAAGTAGGGAGCCGATCGATAGGGTAGTAAGGGTACATCTAACATCTTCATGGCAATTAGGCTGATTAAGGTGCAATCCTCATAATAGATGTACACCTAAAGGCTACCACAATTGCGGGGATTGTGATCACATTGTAATATTATCCTTTATACAGATTACTAGTTGGGACACTCGTTTGGTGGTGTAGAGATATAGAAATCAGAATAACAGGGTAGTAGCGAAGCAGAGAATAGTTAACATGCGATGTTATACTTAGTTTATATTGCCTATTATTTATCCTGTGTATCCTATGTTCCTTATCGTCATGCTTATGTCTTAATTCAGTTTAATTCATATCATGTTGTTCTTGCTTGTTCATATGCTGAAAGTAGCTGGACTTACCAGACTTATGTCTGACCTAGTTTTGTTTCGCCTCTTTTCTTCCATTCCCCCTCCCCGGTTCTCAGGGAGGAAACACTTCTGCATAGCTTGGATTACTTGTTGCTTCAAGATCAACATGTATTGCTTTGGATTCAGTCTCATTTCAGCTATGGCTTGCTTTTCTCTATTGGGGAATAAATCATTGTTATTTTTATGTTTCTTTTATACTTGGAAGTTTTTGAATCAAGACAGAAGTATATGTAATGTTTTTAAGACAACTGTTGTAAAAGCTTAACCGAGCCACATTGTTTATAAAATGACTTTATTTTCCGCTGCTTTATTTGTCTGTCTTGTAATTTATCTGCATCTTTTACCTATAATGCTCCATCGAAATTAAGGCATTCCCTTTGTGAGTGACCTTAATAGAGGTGGGGTGTTACACTTGGTATCGGAGCTGAAGGTTACCGGATCAGATAAAAGATTTGAAAAATTATTTTCAAAACGGTTTTAAAAGAAGCATTTTCAAAAGAAAAGTTTTGTTTTAAAGACATATTCCTCAAAGCCATATGCATTCTCTTTTGATCCTCTGTTTGAATCCATGTTTCCTTCTTTCCAGAGTCTCCAGGGCTCCTGGCGTTCTGGGAGGTAACCTCATCGCGGCATGGTTCCGTAGGCTTTGATGAGACTACGACACTTGTCAAAGGGCAAATAAGCGCCCAACTTCCATCTATAGCCACAGTAGTTTCACCTACGGCTAATTTTTCTTTCGAGCTTTGTAGGATTTTTTCCGTGCGATGGAGGCATCTTTCAAGAGACTTGTTGACAAGTTACGCAAGGATGGCAATGGTGAAAATGAGGGAGTTTGGCTAAGGAACGCAACCCAAGGATGAGGAACTCATGGATATAGACTTGGTTGACAATGGAGGTAAAAAGGAAAGAATAGTAAAAACCTAAGACAAGAGGAAGTATCTTTATTATAGTATAACGGGTCATATAAGGACAAGGGAAAGAACAAAGAACAGGATTTTCAGGAGGGCAAGAGCATGCTCTCACCGCTAGCATACCTGGGAGGGAGGTAGTGAAGTTTCTGTTGAAAAAGTTTAGTTTTTTTGATCATCCTGTTAGTACTCTTTTGATTTTAGTGCTTCACATTCTTTCATATCTACTTCCATAGTTGAGTCTCTGCACTCTAGAGCTTGTATAGTAGAGGATCCCATTATTTTCTCAAATCCAATCGGTGGTTCGGCTCATTTATCTTTGATTTGTAAGGATTTGAGAATAGTTATATTAAGTACTGAATCTAAGTGTAATGCTTATGTTTTTGGTTTCATGGGCTATGGGTTGGTTCTAGGCATGGATTGGTTAGCTAGACTTTTGACTTGCCTCGGGAATACCCTCGAGATTTCGTGCGATCCTAAGGGATCAGTTAGGCTTAGCTACCTAGAATCACTTGATGCATCTATCGACGATTTGTGATCCGTTAGAATATTCCATGAGTACAAGGATGTTTTGATTAGGTTAGGGGTTTTTTCCCTAAAACACGAGTTAGACTTCCGCATATATCTAGTCGACAATGCAAAGCCAGTTATGCAATCAATGATAATTTTGGAGCAAGATTGGCGAGGATAGCCAGAGTCGGTTATGTGCTCAATTATTTGGTTGTTTTTCTAGTATCATCTCACGTAAATCGTCCAAATTCGGAGGATGTATTCCTTGGGTGCTTGTCTGATATTGGTTTAGGACTTCGGGGCTTGTACTTGAGGGATGTCAAGTTCGACTAGGATGGTTTGCGTGAGAAATAAATGGTTGTGGCAGGCGCCCTAAGTAAGACTGACCTTAAGAGAGGTAAAAATTACTAGCAACCTTTAGCTTTAGACCCTCATATTTGTGACGTGATGGATAAGCTAAGTATATGAGAGACCTCTAATCATCTTAGTATATACACTTGGTATCATGGTTAACATCTGTTTATCTTGGAAAGGTAATTCGACTACGTTGGATACCCTCTAGCATAGTGAGTGATCGAGGTCCTAACTTTACTAGTAAGTTTTGGAAATGGAGGTCGAGAAGCTTCGCAATCGTGAAGTCAAGACAGTCAGAGCACAATGAAGCGAACTCAAGAAGATGCGACTTAGAAGACTGAAGACTAGATACGCGCATGATACCCTTTTTGAGGGTATATCCTTGATTCTTCTTTTTCTGTAAAGTTTATTTGCATGCTAGTCTTTATCTTTTAAGTATATCCTCTCGGTCCTATCCTCGATCCTTAGGTAGAAGCCAATGGATGTAAACATGTGTTGGAGACATATTATGTTTGGTGGATGCAAGTGGTTACAAGAGTTTGCTAGTGGTTGCTCGTGGATGCATATACACACATTAGGCACTAGATATGCTCAGTCACTTTCATATTGCATATGCATGAGTGAACTTTTATATATATGGATTGAAACTTGATGCGTTATTATATGGATGTTGCATATGGATGAGTGAATATGCACATATATAGTATTTACATGATTAGGGATATTTGCATACATATTGGACGCATGACACTCTCATGATTCGCATTACGGAGGTCAACTGGATCAGTAGACCGCCTAATTTTGCATTTGGATAAGGACATATACACACACTATGCATATATTCATGAAAAACATTAGAAACCTTTTTTAAGGTCAATGGATGCCTGTGATTGAATGGTTGAATAGATGGATGTTGGATGGTAGGATATACATTCTTCTTAGCTTGAAGATTCGGGGACGAAATCCTTTAAGTAGGGGGGAATGTTACACCCCATTATTTTAAAACAGGACATAAGAGATAATTAAAGAATAAATAATTATTAAAAGAAGAACTAAATGAAACGGGTTACGCCATTGCGTTCATCTCGGAATTCTTCTTGAGATAGAGTCCGAGTTTGCGTAAAACGGATACCGTATGAAGAAGATATGGACGAACGAAGTTAGGCAGAAAAACCGGAAGTCGACCAGAATGCATTGGCGCATTTCACAAGTGCGCCAGTACAAAAATGCATTAGCGCACCTGCCAAGTGCGCCCATACTGATCCAGCACAGAATTCTGGAGTGTTCTGTGATGATGTGTCTTCTTCTGAGTGGCCGGATGATGTGTATTTGAGCTGGGTGGTTCTAATGGACTCCTAGTTCATCTAAGGGCTCTAAATAATCCTAAACTTCTGTATAAGCAACCTAAATCTAAAATCTAATCACACTAATTCATACCAAGAGCCGCCATGACGCCAATGGTGAACCTAGAGTAGCCGTCGTTCTCTTTCAACTCAAAAGCATGATACAAGCTAGAATCAAAATCAAATCTAAATTTAGAGTATTCAATGATCTACATCAAAGGCGAGCAATTTAGTTTCAGAATACAGATTCCAGAAAACAAGACTTGCCTTTGTTTTGTAAGTTCACGTTTACTTTCAGATTTAGACAACCAATTATAGTATGGACATGGAATAAAATGAATTTGGACCTTTGCTTGATTTTTTATTTAGATCTATTCTTAGCCTTTGTGAATCTATGACTTTGGGTTGCTTCTTATCGATCCAATCGAACCTATACAAGTTGTCGAACCTAGTATATTATTCAAGCCTTTCATGTCCATTCTATTGTTCATAATCAGATCTATATGCCTGCAATGATTCTAAATCAGTTTTATTCAGTTATGTTGTAATTCTGTTAGATCTGTAATTCTTGTGTTTTGACACTATCATCTTGTGCCAGTTCTTATGCCTATCATTGTCATATTATTCCTATTTGTTCCTTTTTATTTATAAATCTAGATTGACCTATAATCTAGGTTGAATCATGATATACGTACGATGGGAATACGGGGAAGGTTTGGGTTATTGGGGGCATAAACATGAAATTGACAATATTGGCATAACATAATTGGGGAAAGTAACTGAACATAACATATTTGGTGAAATGGTTGGGCAAAACTTGTAATTGACATTGGGGCCTTGTTATCATTATAACTGCAAGTTTGGGTTAGTTGACTTGTAAACCAAGTTTTGGCCATACACTACAAACTAGAATATTAAAACTAGATTGGGCTTAACTATTGATTTAGAACGCCAAATATATGACATAGTGATTTTGGTAATGACTATTATTGCAAGATTGGGAAGATGTGGTATAGCCTATTGTGATTAATAACTTGAAATTGGAATTGTTTGGGCATAACTTGAGAAACGGGATCATGACTAGTTTTGGTGGATTTGGGTAATTAGCATGAAAACGGTATAATTGGTATGCCATTAATTATGAACATAATTACTGTTATAATTTAATTGTGAATAATTTACATATACATCGTAAATATGTAAATATGCTAAAAGATGAGAATGCGTAACCCGAGGTTAGATTGAGTTGTGGTGTAAAAATGCACGGAACTGCCCGACACATCCAGTAACCACAACAACACCTATCTAATGTGAGAGGTTAGTGCATCATGCCCAAGAAAAACCCGAGGTTGGATTGAGTTATGGTGTAAAACTGCCCGGAACCGCCCGGCATATCCAGTAACCGCAACAACACATATCTAATGTGAGAGGTTGGTGCATTAATAAATAAATTAATGCTAATGACACATGCTAAGTATGGGAGGGTTAGGTTAATGATACTTAACCAATATGACATATGGGTGGGTTAAGTTAACTAAGGGAACACTTAACCGTTATAACATGTTAACTAAACAGATGGTAGGGTTAAGTTAACTAAGGGAACACTTAGCCATTATAACATGTTAATTAAACAGATGGTAACACTTAACCAAAATATATAATGACTTGTGGTAGGGTTAAGTAACACAAGAGGATACACTTAACAAATATATAATGACATGTGGTGGGGTTATGTAATACAAGAGGATAACACTTAACCAATATATAACATGATGTATGGGAAGGGTTAAGTTAACACGAGAGGGCAGCACTTAACCAATATAACATGATTGAGGTAGGGTCAAGTCAACACCAGAAGGAAACACTTAACCAACATGACGTGACGAGTGGTGGGTTAAGTTAACTTGAATTGATTAATGACACTTAACCAATATAACTTGATGAATGAATGTGGTTAAGTTAAATGGGAAATACTTAAGCAGTATAACCTGATGAATGAACAGGGTTAAGTTAATAAATCACACTTAACCAATACAACATGATGAACACGTGGGGTTAAGTTAACAAGAAACACTTGACCAATATAACTTGATGAACGTACGGGGTTAAGTTAATAGGAAACACTTAACCGATCCAAAATGATAAGTGAGGAGGGTCAAGTTAATAAGAAACGCTTAACCAACATGACATGATGAATGGGTGGGTTAAGATAACATGAACGGACAACACTTAACTAATATGACGTAATGTGCGGGAGGGTTAAGTACATATCGGGTTGGTGGGTAATATTAGTACATATAGGCCCACAAAACTTAACCATTAAATAAACATGCTTGAATCAGTGGAAGTGTTAAGTACATGTCGGGTTGGTGGGAAATATTAGTACATATAAGCCCACAAAAACTTAACCGTTTAATAAACATGCTTGAATCGATGGGAGGGTTAAGTATATATCGGGTTGGTGGGTAATATTAGCACATATAGGCCCACAAAACTTAACCATTAAATAAACATGCTTGAAT
Organism: Allium sativum; assembly: GCA_030737875.1. NCBI lineage: Eukaryota > Viridiplantae > Streptophyta > Magnoliopsida > Asparagales > Amaryllidaceae > Allium > Allium sativum. The sequence continues at coordinate 417,080,660 of CM060910.1, read as the reverse complement.
CAGTGGAAGGGTTAAGTACATGTCGGGTTGGTGGGTAATATTAGTACATATAGGCCCACAAAACTTAACCGTTTTATAAACATGCTTGAATCGATGGGAGGGTTAAGTAAATATTGGGTTGGTGGGTAATATTAGTAAATATAGGCCCACAAACTTAACCAATAGGAAACCCTAGTAACGAGGACCCATTTCAGCAGTAACCCACATAGATGTATCACGGTACCCTGAACTAGGAAGGGTGGAGCACGATTACTTGGCTGATTGTAAGCGGTCAAAGCAGCGGCATGGGGTACGTCAGTGTAGGTTCCGACGGTTTACGGGCATGCACGTACTCCGGAGTGGGAAAAAGAAGGCACTGGGTACCAGTAGTTATACACTGTGCATCTTGATTCGTGTCGGGTTGCCATCATAAGTATTGATACACCTTATGGTGGGACCAGCACAGGGTATCTACACGCAAGAGAGGGTTGATTGACATAGACACATGGAACATTTGTACAAGTAGGGAGTCGATCGATAGGGTAGTAAGGGTACATCTAACATCTTCATGGCAATTAGGCTGATTGAGGTGGAATCCTCATAATAGATGTACACCTGATGGCTACCACAATTGCGGGGATTGGGATCACGCTGTAATATTATCCTTTATACAGATTACTGGTTGGGACACTCGTTAGGTGGTGCAGAGATATAGAAATTAGGATAATAGGGTAGTAGCGAAGCAGAGAATAGTTAACATGCGATGTTATACTTAGTTTATCTTACCTATTGCTTATCCTGTGTATCCTATGTTCCTTATCATCATGCTAATGTCTTAATTCAGTTTAATTCATGTCATGTTGTTTTTGCTTGTTCATATGCTGAAAGTAGCTGGACTTACCAGACTTATGTCTGACCTAGTTTTGTTTTGCCTCTTCTCTTCCGTTCCCCCCCCCCCCCCAGATTCTCAGGGAGGAAATACTTCTTCTTAGCTTGGATTACTTGTTGCTTCAAGATCATCATGTATTTCTTTGGATTCTGTCTCATTTCAGCTATGGCTTTCTTTTCTCTATTGGGTAATAAATCGTTGTTATTTTTATGCTTCTTTTATACTTGGAAGTTTTTGAATCAAGACAGAAGTATATGTATTGTTTTAAAGACAACTGTTGTAAAAGCTTGAACGAGCCACATTGTTTATAAAATGACTTTATTTTCCGTTGCTTTATTTGTCTATCTTATAATTTATCTGCAACTTTTACCTATAATTCTCCATCGAAATTAAGGCATTCCCTTTGTGAGTGACCTAAACAGAGGTGGGGTGTTTCAAGTTGGGCGATGTGTAAAATTTATCGTCCTAATCAATATCAGACAAATGGGTGTTCATAAACAAATCATCTGATTTGTAAATGAATGTTTATTTTATTCACATCAACGTTAAAAATTATATTTATAACGATAAAATATTTTATTCAATGTATGAATATTCACTTTAGTTCATTTATACGATAAAAATGATATTTTTATTGTTCTAACATATCTTAGAAAATTTTGGCGGCATAACGGCGCGATATCAAAATCGGGTAATGTCTAGCATTACCCTTCTCGTGATATTGGCTCACGCCATACACACATAACAATTCTAATCAATTCATTTCACCTAAACAACCAAATTCAACCAAATAATCTATTCAACCAAACAATCAAACAAGTCGTCCATGGTCTGTGGACGACGGGGAACAGTTCATATATGCAGTTATTAAATAAATAACTGTATAAGAAAATTATAGTGAGGAGTCCTCACCTTCGGTTTCCACTCCGCCATTTTTATTTCTGAATTTCAGAACAGTCCTGACTTGCTGAAATTCCAACGCAATCTTCTTCACGCTGTTCATAGTAAAATCACATTTTTATTTCAATTCTAAAACTTATATTTTTAATAATCTACATATATAAAAATCATATTTTTAATGTCGCTACATGTACATAAAAATCATATTTTTATAACGCTACTACATAGGTAAAAATCATATTTTTAATGTCGCTACATGTACATAAAAATCATATTTTTATAACGCTACTACATAGGTAAAAATCATATTTTTAACACGATGTTTAAATTATAAAAATCACATTTTTATATCACTACTACATATATAAAAATCGGATTTTTAGCCAACTAATAATTGTTTCTTTGTATGACCATTTTATAAATAACATATATAATCTAAAATCATATTTTTATCTTTATAAAAACATTTCCATGCCATACACTAGTTAAAAAATCATATTTTTAATCTTGCCAAAAATATTTCCTTCCTACAATAAAAATCCTATTTTTAACTAACCAAAAATGATATTTTTACATAACTAGAAATCATTAATTTTATGTAATTAAAAATCATAACTTTATGCAACTAAAAATCATAACTTTATATAAATAAAAATCATAACTTTATATACTTCATACATCAAAAACCGTGGAAGCTTTAAAGTGGAGAAAACTCGCATATTTTTTATCGCTCGGATTTGCTGTTCTGGTTCCAGAATTTGCAAACGAGCTCCAATATTCACACCAGCTTTTTTCCTAGCTTAAACACGCCATTCTGGACAACTTTCGCCTAGTGGCCTTCCTTCCGAAAATGTGTCATTTTGCCGGAAATCGCGAAAAGACAACATTTGGACAGTGTTTGGATAGCAGACTTTGGACGAGTTTCCCGACAGCTACACCATCCAAAATAGGACTATCATATACCAAATCGAAGATAAAATCGTGCTCATCGAATTTGGTTCTATAGAGTTTTGGCCGGAAGCGCTCGGTTTGGGAGTTATGGTCTGTGGAAGCTTAGGGTGTTATTTGCAAAAATAAGATTTTTGTTGAAAATGAATTTTTGGGTGATGGGGGCCCCATGACCAAGGGGAGGGTGGCCAGAGGCTGCGCCGGACCTGATTGGGGTGGGGGAGGCGGCAGGTGGAAGTGGTGGTGCGGCGGTGGGGCCGGAGAAGGTGGTTGGTGGTGATTTGGGGTTTAGGGATTTGAAATTCAAAGAGGGAAAGAGGAGGAGAGAGGGGAGAGGAGGAAGAGGAGGAGGAGAAGGTGAGAAGGAGGGAGAGGCCGACGGTGGTGGGGAAGGGGGGGCGCTGCAGCGACAGGTTCTTTTCTTTTCTTTTTTTTCACGATGCTTTGAATTGTGAGGGAGAGAGAAGATGAGGGTTGACTTTATATAATTATTTAATTATTTAATTCCAAAAAAATACTTTTTCATTCTAACTCCAAATCGAACTCAACGACTGATGTCACTGGCTAATTAACCCCATTCTGGACACAATGGGATATGTTCCGTAAGCCAATTCGACTGTTTCCATCAGCTTTTTCCAAAACTAAAATATGAATCAATATATCGAATTTTAACGTACATTTTAATTTACTGGGGCCACATACTGACTGCAAAAATTCCAGAAAAATAAATCTAGCTATGTTTTGATGACACGGTCCTAACAAAACTAATTTCGTCGAATTTGGAGATCGTTCGAAAAACGGTCATTTTCTGGTCGACTCAAATTGACTAAAACTGTCAAAACACGTTTTCTTGTGCCACGCTCACATATTGATTCCAATAATTATGAATTCTGGAAACTACCAGTAACTTGAGATCCTGGATCCAACGAAAGTGGTTTCGTCGAAAATGGAGGTCGTTTGTAAAATTTCCATTTTTAAGGGCAAAATTACATAGCGACTATTCTGAATTTTCAACTGAGCATAACTTTTTATTCCCGCCATAAAATTTGGATTTTTCGGATTCGTTGGAAATATATTTTCAAATAGATTCTAATATTTTTGGTTTCACTAAAATCTGGTTTATTTTGAACCCTGTACATTCATTTGAAATTTGAAACCGAATTTTCAAACTACCACGCCATTTCCAATTTCTTTTAAAATTAAAATATATATTTATATTCTAACGTCGATTCAAATAAATATACACGTTCTAATTCTATTCAAAATAAATTTCTCGTCGTTATTATTTAAAATAATTCATTTTAAATATGCAAAATTCATTAATTTTGCCGAAATAAAATTTTTAAATTGGTTCAGATTTCCCGGGTTGTTACAATCTCCCCCACTTAAAATCTTTTCGTCCTCGAAAAGGAACGAAGGTGAAATTTGTTTTACTAATCAACTCAACTTTCGTTATTTTAATTATGGCTTAAGTTTTTCGACTTTTCAGTTTCTAAAAACTTTCCAAATTTTTCAAAAATTTGGCTAACACCCTAAATTTTCGGAAAATTTCGACATAACCTCCCTTGCATGGGAGCACCGGGAAAATCCCGAAATCACCATACAAGCCTCTCCAATCCAAAAAGAAAAAGAAACAGCCAAGCGGCTAGCCAATCGGCTCATAAAATCATCAAAAACCCCAAGAAATACAATAAACATGTACTTATTTGTCGGGCAAACAATTTTATTCCTCTGCTCTAGCCTCTTTGCAATGACCTGTTCAATGGATACACATGTATATGCATGCAATTTCAAACAATTTTCAATGCAGTTAAATATTTGGTACCATTTGGCTAAATTTACTGTTCTTTCACATAATAGTTTTATTAGATAACAAATAATCGTACAACGCAACCATCAACCAATTAGTGAATTAACGTTTCAAATTCATAATTTTGATATATATACAAAAAAATCCATTTTTGGTGCCACATCACAACAACAGACCCTATATAGTTTTGGTTCTCACACCAGCTAATTGGAAATATATAGACATCCCACTTTCGAAACTCGAACATAAACACTGATGATGCACGTGTTATCATCAGTATCATCTCCGGGCGACTAAAGTGTGATACTATATCTATCCAGTATATTAAAACTTCGAATACACGTTTGCAAGGTGTACATGCAAAATCTTTATATATTGGATTGTCCAAATTCAATATAAATAAATATTCAAATATGTTGAATAAGGTTTAAATTTTCAATACAATATTTGTTTTCATTTTTAAAAATATACTCTTCACACTCGTTCTAGGATACTACTGATCCCATCTCTAACGAGTCATTCAAATTGGATATTGCTAATCCAATCTCTGATGAATTCTTTCATTTGGTTCTAATGTGCCTTATTCTCGAGCTCTATAAACCATAGCTCTGGTACCACTGTAAGGACCCAAAACTTCCCCGTGAGGGGAAGAACAGATTTCTTTGAGGACAAGATGAATCAGAACACAAACAAAAGAACATTTCATTGCTTATTACAACAATTTCATCAGAATACAAGAATATAACAGAGTATGAATAAATCATATACATTTGATCAATATCAGAGATTTAAATTACATTTAAGTACATAGCAACGGAAAACAATACAAAACACAACTTAAAGTAATACATGGATACAGAGCTTTTCGGATATCGCTTCAGCTGTAAATCAGAATCCTATGAATATAAATCTGCAAAACCAAAACTACTAGCTTCCCGTGTGGAAAATAGGGGCACCTAGAGTTTAGGTTAAAACAATAAACTCCAGGTCAGTCATGTGACTGGTGTGAGAACTAAAACAGTTATTTAAAACTTTATTTTAAATCAGATATATCAAGGGACCACGTCGTATAACACGAAACGGGTTTTCTCCTAAGAATACCAGTGCATATAATAAAACAACGCAATGGTTTTTGGAAAAATGAAGCTATTATAAGACCCAGGTCCCATCACACAATGCAACGTAAGCCGGAGGATAGGGTTTTCTCTTATAATAGCCAAACATGCTTGGTACGTTTAAAACAAATCATTTGATACTATTATAAGTGCATAGTGTATAAAACAACTTCAAATATAAATGTATCAATCCTAGACGGCATGGGTACCATATATCATGTAGCCAATACTAGGCTCTACAATCAAAACCGCAAAATCACGTATTGGAAGTTGGATTTCCATCTGTGACAAGGCAAGGGATCGTCCTTACCGCTTCGAGACACTCTAGCCCGAGCCTCAGGCAAGCGCGCAGACAAGCCTTGGATCGTCAGGGATGGCCCATCGAAGTGCAATATGGATTAAAAAACCTTTAACAATATGTTTCCCTGCCCTATGGGGCGTAAATGAGCCAAATGACTCCATCGGCCCCGGATCGACCAATATAACAGAGGCGCCTTGCAATCCATCATCCACATAAGTAAAATGTTAGTGCTATTAAAACGCTGACACCACTCCTAGCTAGAAGGAAACGCATGTCCTCCCTGATGTCCTCTCCCGTTTCTGGTTCACACCGGGGTGTCAGGCTCACGAATTAACGCTACACAAACCTACGCTATATTAAAACCGTGCTTTGATCATCAATCATAAGACTGTTCTTTTCAATAGAAGCCTTGGTCATTTGCATCTCAGCATGCCACACAGGAAATTCATGCTATGCAGTCGATGTCTATCAATCACACAGAATGAAATCCGATGTCAGACCCACATCCATTTACAAGTTCATTCTGGGTCTGAAGGAAACCGAAGGCACCTTACTCCTCCCCCATATGTCCAATACAGGGGAGAGGTCCTTGCATATCCGTCGATCTCCAAGTACGCCCGGACGGTCACCACTTATTACCTTGTCTTGGGTGTACAGCCCAATCAAGACATCAGTAATCATCCAAACAATGTGAAGACCTCCGGTCTTCAACCACCGTCTTCATCCTCGACACATCGTCGAATCAGTTATTCAGAATGGGATAAACCCGGTCTTTCTGAATAACTCGCGTATATAATAAACAAGTGCTATAAAAAAACAACACACGCCTCATTCCAATCCAGAATATTTCTTTATTCAAATATTCTTATACTTTGGGGAAAGTTCCCATTAATTTTATCAAAGATAAATTCTTTAAATTTTTTCTTCAATCTTCCTTTGGATATCATTTCAATCTAATTAAAGATGCATTAAAACTCCACATGGTTTAAATCTTCCCAAAAATCAGTATTAACGATGGTTTAACTTGGGAAATCATATCCTGTCTTTAACTGGGTTAAAGAACCAGTGTCATTTAAAACACGGTTCACGATAAACCGAAAATCACATTCCATTCCATCAGCCTTTAACCGTAAATTAGCAATTGAACAATTCCCTAAGTATTAACCCCGAAGGCCGAAACCAACATCAGATCAATACCCAGGAACCATTCAACTTAACTAATCTCCAGTTAGTTTCTGATTTTCTTAACTCCATTGGGTCTAAGAACAGTATTATTAAAGATACCATTCACGACAACCCAAAATCTTATTCCATTGTTAATAGGGTTAAAGAATAAGTGTTATTTAAAACACCGTTCACGATAAATCCAAAATCACATTCCATTCCATCAGCCTTTAACCGTAAATTAGCAAGTGAACAATTCCCTAAGTATTAACCCTAAAGGCCGAAACCAACATCAGATCAATACCCAGGAAACCGTTCAACTTAACTAATCTCCAGTTAGTTTCTGATTTTCTTAACTCCATTGGGTCTAAGAACAGCATTATTAAAGATACCATTCATGATAACCCAAAATCTTATTCCATTGTTAATCGGGTTAAAGAGCAAGTGTTATTTAAAACACCGTTCACGATAAACCCAAAATCACATTTAATATTAAATACAAGGCTCTGAATATAAAATATATTGGCTTATATTCAATATCAAATTCTGGAATCAACAAATACCTTATTGGAATAACGATATATATATCTTCCAAATTCCTCCACAATATCCGTATAATCACGGAATCCAATATCGAAATATTCGGAAGATAATTTCGATTCCAATCCATTTCCATTCATATATTGGAAATTCTGGTTATTTTTAAAACCATTTCAAATCCAATTTATTTATTTTAAAAATATTGGATTATATTTCTAGTTCAAAACTAGTTCATTTCGACAAAAATATATTTTTATCTTTTCAAATATGGATTTTTTCATCCAAATTCTTTCCAAATCATTTATTATGATTTTACACAAATTATTGATATTTTTATTAGTTTTATCAAGGCCCGTACAATCGATTTCCACAAACGGTCATCGAACTGCACTTACAACGACCTTTTCCAATTTTGATTTGGACATGATTCCAAATACAGCCATTAGATTTCAAATCTCTCATATTCGTTAGAAATCTCTTTTCGATACGAACCCAATGGTTCCGGTTTTAGGAGAATCCGACAGTCAGATCTCCCGTAATGCCCGTTCGAAGTAAATGATCGAAATTCACGAACTACCGCAGCGTGGCGCGTTCTATTAAGGCCAGTATATGCATAATATATATATTATATATATTTCATTGATTTCCATTTAAAACGTATATTCTAAATCGTTTTAAATTCGTTTTCAGTACGATTTCAACTTCATATTCAATTTCTAATCAATATTGAATATTCCATATCATCGACATATAGATGATAATATTTTCAAAACATTATATTTTGAAATCAATTCCTTTTCGATATTCATTATAGAAATGAATAAAATCGATATAAATATCGTTCACGTCAAAATGGGGTTAATCTAATCAACATGGCTTTATATATATTTAAATATATTCGTGTCCATCCCAAATCGGACATCTAAATCAGATTTCGATCTTTTACTTAATATTATTTGAAAATATTCATTCTTTCTGAACTGGAATCAGACACAGTCAATTACCATATAATGTAATTATATGGATTTCATACACCACATGTACACAACAATAATCAAACACAGTCAATCATCATCCAAAGTGCATTTTACACTGCATAAACATCAAATATAAATATTCAATGCTTACAACAGCCTGTCAATCAATCGATCGACATACAACTAAATATTGGGATTAGTGTATGTCTGGTATCATCCCAATACCCGTGTGGGGTTTTAAGCAATAAATAACGAATTTTATTTGGGCAGTTGGGCGATGTGTAAAATTTATTGTCCCAATCAATATCAGACAAATGGGTGTTCATAAACAAATCGTCTGATTTGTAAATGAATATTTATTTTATTCACATCAACGTTAAAAATTATATTTTTAACAATAAAATATTTTATTCAATATATGAATATTCTCTTCAGTTCGTTTATACAATAAAATGATATTTTTATGGTTCTAACATATTTTAGAAAATTTTGGCGGTATAACAGCGCGATATCAAAATCGGGTAATGTCAAGCATTACCCCTCTCCTGATATTGGCTCACGCCATACACACATAACAATTATAATCAATTCATTTCACCCAAACAATCCAATTCAACCAAATAATCTAATCAACCAAAACAAACAATCAAACAAGTTGTAACAACCCGTATTTTCAATAACCTGTTATAACATAAATGGAGGCAGAATTAAACTGTAAAATCTGAATCAAGGGAAACGGGCTATGCCATTGCGTTCATCTCGGAAAAATACGCGAAATAGAGTCCGAGTTTTCGAAAATCGGAGTCCGTATGACCAAGATATGGCCTCGCGAAGTTTCACGAAAAATTCCCAAATTAAAGTATACTTAATTAAGTGAAATGGGTTGCGCAGAGAAATATATATATATTGATATATATATATATAATTGAAAATTAAATAAATAAATATGCAAAAATGTTCAAAACAGCGAATTGGGAGAGGGGAATAACCGAACCGGCCGATTTTTGAGGTCGACCCGAGCTTGCTGGGTCGACTAGGGGTTAATCCAGGGTGTTTGGCTGTCAACCCGTGGGCCGATTCGCTCAAATGCAGATTTTGCATTTGGATGGTTCTCATGGTTCATCTTTAATCTAAAGGCCCTAGATGGTTCCTACACTTGACTTCTTCCCCAAGACATGCTTTGATGGCTTGGATTGAATCTAGGTTTAATCCTATGGCCTAAAACACTTGCCTAATCTATAAATAAGACCCTAACCTATCCTAAATCCTCATTATTCATTCATGCAACTAAACTATGGCAAAATTGCTCCTCTCATGGCCTCCACTCAAAATCCTAGCCTCCACTTCATTTCTATGAGAGGTTTCATGATCATGAGAGTGTTAGAGAGTTTCTATGTTAGTATGAGAGCCTCTCAAGTTGATTTCAAGGCTAAAGCTTTGATCTTTGTTCATAAAGATGGGGTTTTGATTGATTTGGAGCTTTCATTTTTGGGTTTTAGGATGATGACATGCATAGGCTTTGTCTCAATCTTTCATCTAATCGATTTGTGCCTTCATAGCAATGTAAGCCCTTTCCCTACTCTTAGATATTAACTATGAAGTTAAATGTTCATGTTGCAAGTTTGGGTTTGATCATTGAGAATGATACATGCTATCATGTCATGCAAGTTTATGAAGTCATTATCTTGATCTCATGAGCTAAAAGCTACAACCTTTATGTTGAAATGTTGCATTATGCAACATGAGAACCTTCATAATCTTTATGTCAACTTGCATATGAAGTCATAACCCTTATATGATGATATATACGAGTTACTAGTCATCATTCCATGTCTTTTGTCACCATGATTCGTTTATGTGCCAAGTTTGGGTTTATGCATGTTTTTGAGGCTTAAGAATGTAACATGCAAGCTAATGAACACATTTGTGCCTCATTTTCCACCATGATTAACTTGTGGCTTAATATCCATTTTTGTCATGCCTTTGTCAAGTCTCTTCTTTTAATCCATTACGTTGTTGCGAACGTATATGCGAGTTTAAAAGTGTTGGGGTCACATTATGGGAAAACATAATGACATGAACATGATGTGGGTAAATGGGTATACACATGAAAACGTGTAACGTTAAATATGACATGTGTTTATACTTGAAAACATGACTTGAAATATAACATGGAAGTTGACATGTAAGTATGCATAAAAACACAAGCTTGGGAATTTACCTATTAAGTTAGGTCTACCCTTTGGGAATTTACCTATTAAGTTAGGTCTACCCAAATGCTTGAAAAACTTGTAACATGTTTTGGAAACATGATGAACATGACACTTAGATAATATAAGTGTGGCCAACTCGAGGTTGAGTTGAGTTTGCAACGTAAAACTACCCGGAACCGACCGGCCTAACTAGTAGTTGCAAACAATAAGACCCAATGTGAGAAGTTGGTCATGTTGTGCTTGAACCCGAGGTTAGACCAAGTTGTGGTGTAAAGCTACCCGGAACCGACCGGCTTAACTAGTAACCACAACAAAGTCTAATGTGAGAGGTTGGGGTGCATTAAGTAATTAATGCCACATGATAGGGTTAAGTTAATTTGATTAATGACTCTTAACCAAATATGACATGGACAAAGGGGTTAAGTAAATTCATTAGGCTAATGATACTTAACAAAACATGACAAGGTTGGGTAGGTTAAGTAACTTGATTTGCCTAATGACACTTAACCATTTTTATACAACTAGTGGACGGGGTTAAGTTAACCAACACTTAATCAATCCAACACGATAATTTGGTAAGGTTAAGTAAGTTTTCTTAATGACACTTAACCGAAAGATACAGTTAATGGATGGGGTTAAGATTAGACTCAACTAGTCTAAACATGATAATCGGATGGGGCTAAGTTAGCCTAGACTTAATTAATCCCACTTGGTAGTTTAATGGGGTTAAGTTAAACACTTAACTAATCTAACTCGTTAATTTGATGTGGTTAAGTGACCTATACTTAACCAATCTAACCCGTTAATTTGATGTGGTTAAGTGACCTAAACTTAACCAATCTAACTCGTTAATTTGATGTGGTTAAGTGATCTATACTTAACCAATCTAACTCGTGAATTTATTGAGGTTAAGTTAACCCGTACTTAACCAATATAACGTGAAAACATGATAAGGCTAAGTCATGAATCGCTTGAATACACTTGACCGGTTTGACTAAGTAATTTGATAGGGTCAAGTTAATATATACTTAACCAACTTGAGCATGGTTTGTAGGGTTAAGTCTTGAACTTGGATACTTAGCCAATTTTGACATGATTTGTAGATGGGTTAAGTCTCGAACTTGGATACTTAGCCAATTTTGACATGATTTGTAGACGGGATTAAGTCATGAACTTAAGTGACACTTAATCTGTTATATAAACCCTAATTCGGAGGATTAGGTGGGTAACCGTAGTTAACAAGGATAACGGGAATAAGGCTAAGTGGTAAACCTTAGTTGAAGAATAACTAAGTAATGATTCTTAGTCAAGGAAATTTGGACCAGTTCATAGATAAATGAGTAACCTGATACGGTAGGTCATCGTTTAAGTATACGAGTAGGAGCAAGTATCTGATTTAGATAAAGGCTCCAGCGAACTGGGTAGCGAAGCAGCGGCTTCGGGGGAACGTGAGGATATTCTTGGGATCCCTCTGTGAGCTGCCAGGTGATCATACTAGGCTCATGAGAGGTTAAGGTCTGCGTTAGAAGAACCAAGAGTATGCCTTGGTTGCTATACGAGCAACCTAAAGACGGGGATGGATAGGGGATAGTCGACGATACACGGTCGTACCCTAGATAGCATTTTCGTCAGGCTACCTACCATCTTTGGTCAAGCGTGTACGTACGGAAAGGCAGAGAACACCCAATAGACCATAATTGCTATCTAATTATGGTTGCGGTAAGGCTTGGATGTGGGTTGGCCAGTGTTGTGTTCTCATACAGGATTTATCCTGTCTTGTCTTTCACTAGTTGAGGGAGGGGTCGCGTGGGACCATAGCCACGCATAGAAAAACAGACCTTAGCATCTGCATCGGCAGATAAATCGAAAGCTCCCGACCGAGTCCTGTATTTCCTGGTCTGCCCTGTGACAGGACTCGGATGGCACGATGTGATACATGTGCATACAGTCATGGAAAACGATTCACGATGAATGCGTGGGAAAAAGGGCGCGGTTGACGGTTAGCGTAAATCCCAGTGGCCCTGGGTGGTTGAACCAGAACCAAGATATGAAAACGTGCAATAGGTAAGCGTAATCCCTAGTAGCCCTAGGTAGCATAAATCCTAGTTGTACAAACGATAATTCATGCTGGACGACCCTAGCTAGGTTTAGGGTAACAGTCCAAACCGATCTTAAGGATCCTGGAACTATGTTAAAGTAGTATAGAACCTCATGGGAAAGCCCGTATGGTCGACGGCAAGGGACTGAACACTTTCAGGGAATAAAACATACGAGTTGAGTAACCTATATATGCGATATATTAGGTTGACATGGACCATTATACGACTTTTGAGTAAGGGTCATTCACGGATAACACATGATACAGTTGGGATACTAGTACGGTAGGTGCAGAGAAGATGTACAGGATAGATACCATGGGATGTTATACGTGATAGATATCTTGGGGATATTATACTTGATAGAAACCTGACGATGTGATACCTTGTTTTATCTTGACATCGTAATTTATCATGACACCTTAGTTTATCTGAGTTCAGTAGTTCATCCTGTTATTTTGATTTAGCTTATCTATCTTGTTATCATGCTTATGTTCATCTCAGTTTCTCATGTCAGTTAACTTTACTAGTTTTTATGCTAATAGTAGATAGGGCTTACTCAGTCTTTTTGACTGACCCGTTTTGTTTCGCCTCTTTTCTTCCGTTTTCCCCCCCAGGTTACAGGGAGGAAATACTGTTGTTTAGTTCGGACTTCTTCTGCTTGAAGGTCATCATGGATGGCTTGGACTTTCCTTGGCTATGGCTACTTTACTGTTTTTACTTGGGGAATAATTTATGAAAAAGTCTTTATGCTTCTTTATTATTGCAAGACAGGTTTTGATGTACTCTGATGTAAAAGGCTTTAGACCTTAATTATTAATGTTTATGAAAGTTTGATTTTACTTCCGCTATGTTATATGTTCTGTCTTGTGATATTTCTGTGCATGTTTACCAATAATGCCCCTCTAAAGCTAGTGCATTCCTTTGCGAGTGACCCTAGCGGAGGCGGGGTGTTACATTTGGTATCAGAGCAGAAGGTTACCAGACTGGGCAAAAGTTTTTAAAGACCTTCTGAAAACTATTTGAAAATCGTTTACAAAGAAGCATTTTTCAAGAAAATTTTCTTTTAAAAGAAAAAGGCTATTCCCCAAAGGCCATTAGCACTATCCTCGTTTCCTTAATTGAATCTCTTTTCCTTTCTTTCCTCCATCTGTAGTCACAGTGGTTTTAACTGCGACTAGTCTTTTCTATCTACGAAAGTGCTTTCCATGCGATGGAGGTGGTTCTCAGGAGACCAGTGGCCGCGTTATAAGGAAGGATAGTGAGAAAGAGGATAAAGGATACGGGCTTAAGGATGAGCAACTTGTTGGTATGGCTTAGTCCTCAAAGGAGGGAGAAAGATGAACAACGAAACCCATGACGAGAGAGTACCTTTGGCATAGTAAAACGGGGTGGATAGTTAAGTATTATGGGACAAGGACAAGATCATCGGGAGGGCAGTAGTATGCTCTCATTTCTAGAGTACCTTGGAAGGAGGGTAACGATCTTGTTAAAGGTTTAGCTTTTCTTCTCTATCATCCCATTAGGACTTCGTTGTTCGTAACATTTAAGTCTGGTTCGATAGTTGAGTCTCTGCACCTTAAGTACTAGCGTAATAGAGAATCCCATTTTTGTCTCAAAGTCCTATTGGAGAATCAGTCCATTTATACATGACTTGTTTGGATTTGGGAATGTCTATGCCAAGTGTTGAGTTTGGAAATAATGCTTATGTTTATAAGCTATGGATGGATTCTAGGGATGAAGTGGTTATCCAGTAGGGGGTGCCACTCTCGGTTTTTGATGGGAGGGTAGTTAGACCATTTGACTAGCCTTGGTAATACCCTCGAAGTATCGTGTAACCTTTTTGAGGTTCTGTCATGACTAGTTACTTAGAATCCCTTGATGCCTTTATTGGAAATTTGAAGCCCGATCGAGTGGTGTTCGCCGATAAGATGGATGGTTTACTTCATTTATGCATGGGTTATAGAGATCACTCTAGTAAGTGCGCTTGATAACCTGGTTGGCATCTGTTTACTTTCAAGAGGAAGTTCTTCTACGAGAAATACCCTGTGGTACGAGGTCCGAGATTCACTAGTGAATTTTGGAAAGCTTGCATGAGATCATGAGTACGCAGTCATATTTGCGTCAAGTATCCTAGGAAAAGGATAAGTGCAAGTGGAACGAGAGGCGACGAAGAAATGAGTTCCAGCTCATGTTATGGAAACAGGAATAAGAAGCTACAAAATCGCGAAGTTAAAAGACGACTTTGATGGTCAAAGACTAGATACGCGCATGATATCTCTTTTTGGGAGTATATCCTTGATCCCTGTTTTCTGTAGAGCTTACTTGTAGGCTATCTTTTGTGGACATCCTCTCAGTCCTATTTTCTGTTACAAACCCCGTAAGGAGTTTGTCCTGTTTATCTTCTCGACCCTGTTTCAGGGAATCCTAGGTAGAACCCTATGGATGTAAACATGTATTTGAAATATGTTATGATTGATATGGTTGCAAGTGGTTGCTCGTGGATGCGCGAATACACATTAGATACTAGCTCGACTCGGTCACATTTCATATTGCATATGCACGAGTATTTATACTTGTTTATGGATGAAATCGAATGTATTATCATGCGGTTGTTGCATATGAATGAATGATTGTGCACGCATATAATATCTATATGGCTAGGACTATTTGCATACATGTTGGATTCATGGCACTATACATATTTTGCATTAGAAAGATTATTCAGGCCTGATCATTAGCATTAGCTAAGGAACATGTACACACACGTTTTGCATATATTCATACAGCATTAGAAATCATCTAAGGACAATGGTTGCTTGTGGATGATGATTTGAGTAGATGGATGATGGATGGTAGGATATGTTCTTCCTAACTTGGAGATTTCGGGGACGAAATCCTAAAAGGTGGGGAGAATGTAACAACCCGTATTTTCAATAACCTGTTTTAACATAAATGGAGGCAGAATTAAACTGTAAAATCTGAATCAAGGGAAACGGGCTATGCCATTGCGTTCGTCTCGGAAAAATACGCGAAATAGAGTCCGAGTTTTCGAAAATCGGAGTACGTATGACCAAGATATGGCCTCGCGAAGTTTCACGAAAAATTCCCAAATTAAAGTATACTTAATTAAGTGAAATGGGTTGCGCAGAGAAATATATATATTGATATATATATATATATATAATTGAAAATTAAATAAATAAATATGCAAAAATGTTCAAAACAGCGAATTGGGAGAGGGGAATAACCGAACCGGCCGATTTTTGAGGTCGACCCGAGCCCGCTGGGTCGACTAGGGGTTAATCCAGGGTGTTTGGCTGTCAACCCGTGGGCCGATTCGCTCAAATGCAGATTTTGCATTTGGATGGTTCTCATGGTTCATCTTTAATCTAAAGGCCCTAGATGGTTCCTACACTTGACTTCTTCCCCAAGACATGCTTTGATGGCTTGGATTGAATCTAGGTTTAATCCTATGGCCTAAAACACTTGCCTAATCTATAAATAAGACCCTAACCTATCCTAAATCCTCATTATTCATTCATGCAACTAAACTATGGCAAAATTGCTCCTCTCATGGCCTCCACTCAAAATCCTAGCCTCCACTTCATTTCTATGATAGGTTTCATGATCATGAGAGTGTTAGAGAGTTTCTATGTTAGTATGAGAGCCTCTCAAGTTGATTTCAAGGCTAAAGCTTTGATCTTTGTTCATAAAGATGGGGTTTTGATTGATTTGGAGCTTTCATTTTTGGGTTTTAGGATGATGACATGCATAGGCTTTGTCTCAATCTTTCATCTAATCGATTTGTGCCTTCATAGCAATGTAAGCCCTTTCCCTACTCTTAGATATTAACTATGAAGTTAAATGTTCATGTTGCAAGTTTGGGTTTGATCATTGAGAATGATGCATGCTATCATGTCATGCAAGTTTATGAAGTCATTATCTTGATCTCATGAGCTAAAAGCTACAACCTTTATGTTGAAATGTTGCATTATGCAACATGAGAACCTTCATAATCTTTATGTCAACTTGCATATGAAGTCATAACCCTTATATGATGATATATACGAGTTACTAGTCATCATTCCATGTCTTTTGTCACCATGATTCGTTTATGTGCCAAGTTTGGGTTTATGCATGTTTTTGAGGCTTAAGAATGTAACATGCAAGCTAATGAACACATTTGTGCCTCATTTTCCACCATGATTAACTTGTGGCTTAATATCCATTTTTGTCATGCCTTTGTCAAGTCTCTTCTTTTAATCCATTACGTTGTTGCGAACGTATATGCGAGTTTAAAAGTGTTGGGGTCACATTATGGGAAAACATAATGACATGAACATGATGTGGGTAAATGGGTATACACATGAAAACGTGTAACGTTAAATATGACATGTGTTTATACTTGAAAACATGACTTGAAATATAACATGGAAGTTGACATGTAAGTATGCATAAAAACACAAGCTTGGGAATTTACCTATTAAGTTAGGTCTACCCTTTGGGAATTTACCTATTAAGTTAGGTCTACCCAAATGCTTGAAAAACTTGTAACATGTTTTGGAAACATGATGAACATGACACTTAGATAATATAAGTGTGGCCAACTCGAGGTTGAGTTGAGTTTGCAACGTAAAACTACCCGGAACCGACCGGCCTAACTAGTAGTTGCAAACAATAAGACCCAATGTGAGAAGTTGGTCATGTTGTGCTTGAACCCGAGGTTAGACCAAGTTGTGGTGTAAAGCTACCCGGAACCGACCGGCTTAACTAGTAACCACAACAAAGTCTAATGTGAGAGGTTGGGGTGCATTAAGTAATTAATGCCACATGATAGGGTTAAGTTAATTTGATTAATGACTCTTAACCAAATATGACATGGACAAAGGGGTTAAGTAAATTCATTAGGCTAATGATACTTAACAAAACATGACAAGGTTGGGTAGGTTAAGTAACTTGATTTGCCTAATGACACTTAACCATTTTTATACAACTAGTGGACGGGGTTAAGTTAACCAACACTTAATCAATCCAACACGATAATTTGGTAAGGTTAAGTAAGTTTTCTTAATGACACTTAACCGAAAGATACAGTTAATGGATGGGGTTAAGATTAGACTCAACTAGTCTAAACATGATAATCGGATGGGGCTAAGTTAGCCTAGACTTAATTAATCCCACTTGGTAGTTTAATGGGGTTAAGTTAAACACTTAACTAATCTAACTCGTTAATTTGATGTGGTTAAGTGACCTATACTTAACCAATCTAACCCGTTAATTTGATGTGGTTAAGTGACCTAAACTTAACCAATCTAACTCGTTAATTTGATGTGGTTAAGTGATCTATACTTAACCAATCTAACTCGTGAATTTATTGAGGTTAAGTTAACCCGTACTTAACCAATATAACGTGAAAACATGATAAGGCTAAGTCATGAATCGCTTGAATACACTTGACCGGTTTGACTAAGTAATTTGATAGGGTCAAGTTAATATATACTTAACCAACTTGAGCATGGTTTGTAGGGTTAAGTCTTGAACTTGGATACTTAGCCAATTTTGACATGATTTGTAGACGGGTTAAGTCTCGAACTTGGATACTTAGCCAATTTTGACATGATTTGTAGACGGGATTAAGTCATGAACTTAAGTGACACTTAATCTGTTATATAAACCCTAATTCGGAGGATTAGGTGGGTAACCGTAGTTAACAAGGATAACGGGAATAAGGCTAAGTGGTAAACCTTAGTTGAAGAATAACTAAGTAATGATTCTTAGTCAAGCAAATTTGGACCAGTTCATAGATAAATGAGTAACCTGATACGGTAGGTCATCGTTTAAGTATACGAGTAGGAGCAAGTATCTGATTTAGATAAAGGCTCCAGCGAACTGGGTAGTGAAGCAGCGGCTTCGGGGGAACGTGAGGATATTCTTGGGATCCCTCTGTGAGCTGCAAGGTGATCATACTAGGCTCATGAGAGGTTAAGGTCTGCGTTAGAAGAACCAAGAGTATGCCTTGGTTGCTATACGAGCAACCTAAAGACGGGGATGGATAGGGGATAGTCGACGATACACGGTCGTACCCTAGATAGCATTTTCGTCAGGCTACCTACCATCTTTGGTCAAGCGTGTACGTACGGAAAGGCAGAGAACACCCAATAGACCATAATTGCTATCTAATTATGGTTGCGGTAAGGCTTGGATGTGGGTTGGCCAGTGTTGTGTTCTCATACAGGATTTATCCTGTCTTGTCTTTCACTAGTTGAGGGAGGGGTCGCGTGGGACCATAGCCACGTATAGAAAAACAGACCTTAGCATCTGCAACGGCAGATAAATCGAAAGCTCCCGACCGAGTCCTGTATTTCCTGGTCTGCCCTGTGACAGGACTCGGATGGCACGATGTGATACATGTGCATACAGTCATGGAAAACGATTCACGATGAATGCGTGGGAAAAAGGGCGCGGTTGACGGTTAGCGTAAATCCCAGTGGCCCTGGGTGGTTGAACCAGAACCAAGATACGAAAACGTGCAATAGGTAAGCATAATCCCTAGTAGCCCTAGGTAGCATAAGTCCTAGTTGTACAAACGATAATTCATGCTGGAAGACCCTAGCTAGGTTTAGGGTAACAGTCCAAACCGATCTTAAGGATCCTGGAACTATGTTAAAGTAGTATAGAACCTCATGGGAAAGCCCATATGGTCTACGACAAGGGACTGAACACTTTCATGGAATAAAACATACGAGTTGAGTAACCTATATATGCGATATATTAGGTTGACATGGACCATTATACGACTTTTGAGTAAGGGTCATTCACGGATAACACATGATACAGTTGGGATACTAGTACGGTAGGTGCAGAGCAGATGTACAGGATAGATACCATGGGACGTTATACGTGATAGATATCTTGGGGATATTATACTTGATAGAAACCTGACGATGTGATACCTTGTTTTATCTTGACATCGTAATTTATCATGACACCTTAGTTTATCTGAGTTCAGTAGTTCATCCTGTTATTTTGATTTAGCTTATCTATCTTGTTATCATGCTTATGTTCATCTCCGTTTCTCATGTCTGTTAACTTTACTAGTTTTTATGCTAATAGTAGATAGGGCTTACTCAGTCTTTTTGACTGACCCGTTTTGTTTCGCCTCTTTTCTTCCGTTTCCCCCCCAGGTTACAGGGAGGAAATACTGCTGTTTAGTTCGGACTTCTTCTGCTTGAAGGTCATCATGGATGGCTTGGACTTTCCTTGGCTATGGCTACTTTACTGTTTTTACTTGGGGAATAATTTATGAAAAAGTCTTTATGCTTCTTTATTATTGCAAGACAGGTTTTGATGTACTCTGATGTAAAAGGCTTTAGACCTTAATTATTAATGTTTATGAAAGTTTGATTTTACTTCCGCTATGTTATATGTTCTGTCTTGTGATATTTCTGTGCATGTTTACCAAAAATGCCCCTCTAAAGCTAGTGCATTCCTTTGCGAGTGACCCTAGCGGAGGCGGGGTGTTACACAAGTCGTCCATGGTCTGTGGACGACGGGGAATAATTCACATACGCAGTTATAAAATAAATAACTATATAAGAAAATTATAGCGAGGAGTTCTCACCTTCGGTTTCCACTCCGCCATTTTTATTTCTGAATTTCAGAATAGTCCTGACTTGCCTGAAATTCCAATGCAATCTTCTTCACGCTGTTCATAGTAAAAATCACATTTTTATTTCAATTCTGAAAATTAGATTTTTAATACTCTACATATATAAAAATCATATTTTTAATGTCGCTACATGTACATAAAAATCATATTTTTATAACGCTACTACATAGGTAAAAATCTATTTTTTAACACGATGTTTACATTATAAAAATCACATTTTTATATCGCTACTACATATATAAAAATCGGATTTTTAGCCAACTACTAATTATTTCTTTGTATGACCATTTTATAAATAACATATATAATCTAAAATCATATTTTTATCTTTCTAAAAACATTTCCATGCCATACACTAGTTAAAAAATCATATTTTTAATCTTGCCAAAAATATTTCCTTCCTACGATAAAAATCCTATTTTTAACTAACTAAAAATGATATTTTTACATAACTAAAAATCATAAATTTATGTAATTAAAAATCATAACTTTATGTAATTAAAAATCATAACTTTATATAAATAAAAATCATAACTTTATATACTTCATATGTCAAAAACCATAGAAGCTTTAAAGCGGAGAAAACTCACATATTTTCTATCGCCAGGATTTGTTGTTCTGGTTCCAGAATTTGCAAACTAGCTCCAGTCTTCACACCATATTATTTCATAGCTTAAACGCGTCATTTTGGACAACTTTTGTCTAGTGGTCTTCCTTCCGAAAATGTGCCATTTCGCCGGAAATCGCGAAAAGACAGCATTTGGACAGTGTTTGGATAGCAGACTTTGGACGTGTTTTCCCGATAGCTCCACAATCCAAAATAGGACTATCATATACCAAATCGAAGAGAAAATCGTGCTCTTCAAATTTGGTACTGTGGAATTTTGGCCAGAAGCGCTTGGTTTGGGAGTTATGAGTTGTGGAAGCTCAGGGTGTTATCTGCAAAAACGAGATTTTTGTTGAAAATGAATTTTTGGGTGATGGGGGCCCCACATCCAAGTGGAGGGTAGCCAAAGGCGGCGTCGGACCTGATTTGGGTGGGGGAGGCGGCAGGTGCCGGTGGTGGTGCGGCGGTGGGGCCGGAAGAGGTGGTTGGTGGTGATTTGGTGTTTAGGGATTTGAAATTCAAAGAGGGAAAGAGGAGGAGAGAGAGGAGAGGAGGAAGAGGGGGAGGAGAAGGGTAGAAGGAGGAGGAAGGAGAGGCCGAAGGTGGTGCAGAAGGGGGGGCGCTGCAGCGACGGGTTCCTTTTTTTCACGATGCTTTGAGTTGTGAGGGAGAGAGAAGGTGAGGGTTGACTTTATATAATTATCTAATTATTTAATTCCAAAAAGTTAAATTTTCATTCTAACTCCAAATCGAACCCAACGACTGACATCTCTAGCTAATTACCCCCACTTCGGACACAATATGAGATGTTTTGTAAGCCAATTCGACTGTTTCCATCAGTTTTTCTCAAAAATTAAAATATGAATCAATATATTAAATTTTAACGTACATTTTAATTTACTGGGGCCACATACTGACTCCAAAAATTTCAGAAAAATAAATCTAGCTATGTTTTAATGATATGGTCCTAAAAAACTAATTTCATCGAATTTGGAGACCGTTTGGAAAACGTTCATTTTCTGGTCGATCCAAATTGACTGAAACTGCCAAAACACGTTTTCTTGTGCCACACTCACATATTGATTCCAATAATTATGAATTATGGAATCTAGAAATAACTTGACATCTCGGATTCAACAGAAGTGGTTTCGTCGACAACGGAGGTCGTTTGCAAAATTTCCATTCTTAATGGCCAAAATTCCATAGCGACTATTCTGAATTTTCAATTGGGCATAACTTTTTATTCCCGCTATGAAATTTGGATTTTTCGGATTCATTGGAAAGATATTTTCAAATAGATTCTAATATTTTTGGTTTCGCAAAAATCCGATTTATTTTGAATCCTGTACATTCACTTGAAATTTGAAACCAAATTTTCAAACTATCGCGCCATTTCCAATTCCTTTTAAAATTAAATATATATTTATATTCTAACGTCGATTCAAATGAATATACACGTTCTAATTCTATTCAAAATAAATTTCTCGTTGTTATTATTGAAAATAATTCATTTTAAATATCCAAAATTCATTAATTTTACCGTAATAAAAATTTTAAATTGGTTCATATTTCCCGGGTTGTTACAGAGCACGTCAAAATTTCAGGCAATTTCGAATTCGAACAGAAATTCAGAAATTTAGAAATAAAAACTGACGGAGTGGAAACCAAAAGTAAGAACTTCTCACTATTATTTTTGTATAGTTATTTAAATTATTTTATAACTGCACATATGAACTGCTCCCCGTCGTCCATAGACCATGGACGACTTGTTTGATTGTATTGTTTGTGTGGATTGTGATTGGGATTTTAATTGATTGTATTGTTGTTTATATGAAATTATTTATATAAAATATATAAATATATATATTATCAGGAAATAAAATAAATATTCATTTACAAACCAGATGGTTTGTTTATGTACACTTATTTATCTGATATGGATTGGGACGATAAATTTTACACATCGCCTAACTGCACAAATAATAATCTGTATTTGTTGTTTGAAACCCCCACACGGGTATTGGGAAAATATTTGACATACACTGATCCCAATAATTAGTGGCATGTCAATCGATGGGTTGACAGACTGTATAACCGTTATTTATTTATTTTAATGCTGATACAGTTGTAGAATGCACTCTTGATGTTGTTTGAATTTTTAATGATTGCTTATCATTATTGTTGTATATATGTGATGTTGAAATCCATATAAATAAAATTATATGATAGTTGATTGAGTCTGATTCCAATTCAGAATTAACGAATAATTTAAAATAATATTTAGTGAATATTGAAATGTGAAGCCGTGTTAAGTAGTTAAATGCCATTTTAACATGAACGGAAATTTTGTCGATATTATTCATTTTATAATGAATATCGAAAAGTGATTTCAAAATCTGATATTTTGAAAATATTATCGTTTTAATATTGAAATGATATGGAAAATTAAATTTTGATTTGAAATTGAAAAATCAAATTGAAATCGTTTTAAAATGAATTTGAAATCGTTTTAAAAATGAATTTGAAAAATGAATTGAAATCATTTTAAAAATGAATTTGAAAGGTGAATTGAAACCGATTTGAAATGAATTTGAAAAGTGAGTTGAAATCGTTTTAAAATGAATTTGAAAAGTGAATTGAAATCATTTTAAAATGTATTTGAAAAGTGGATTGAAATCGATTTGAAATGAATTTAAAACGAATTGAAATTGAATTGAAATTCAGTTGAAACTGATTTGAAATGAATTTAAAACGAATTTCGACCAATAACTTCAAATGGACGTTATGGGAGATCCGACCGTCGGATTCTCCTAAAACCGGAACCGTTGGGTTCATATCGAAAAGAAGTTTCCAATGAATATAAGACATTAGAAACCTAACGGTTGGTGTAACGACTCGGATTTTGCCCGGACTGAATCGATCGCAAAATCGACCAAGAACGTTCAGAACCCGAATACGCTAACTCTGGGCATACAACACATCAGAACAGATAACAGAAGACTTTTATAAACATTATAATAATGTTACATCATAGTACAGAATATCAGAGTACATCAGTAAAATACAACGGAAGATAATTTACAATGATTTAATACATTGCAGCGGATATGGATAAACTGATACAGCGGAAGTCTATCAATGCTCTGGACACGGCTTTAAGCTTCGATCCAGAATCCTGCTCAATATATCTGCAAAATAAGCTACTCGACTGCCCGTGCGGAAGAGGGGGCACCCGAGTTTGCAAAGTGAAACAAACTACGGGTCAGTCATGGGACTAGTATGAGAAATCTAACTTAACTTATCTAATAATAAGGCTAATCACAGGACCACGCCGCTAACGCGGAACGGGTTTACTCCATTGGATTGCCAGTGCATAAATAAAGTAAATCGTTAAACAACGCAATGCTTTTTAGAAAAATGAAACCATTATAAAACTCAATTCCCATCACACAATGCAACGCAAACCGAAGGATAGAGTTTTACCTTATAATGGTCAAAAATGCTTGATACATATAAAACGGATTTGATATTATTATTATTAGAGTATATATGTTTTCAAAAACAATTTCAATCATAATGTATCAATCATAGATGGCATAACTACCGTATACTATGTCGCCATGCTAGTTCTACAATCAAAACCGCATGATGTCGTATTGGAAGTTGGATTTCCATCATGAGTCAAGGCTAGGAATGATCTCCTAACCGATTCGAGACACTCTAGCAATGTCTCAGAATCCCCCGCAGTGGACCCTTGGATTCTGCAGGGCCGGTCCACAAATAACGTTAGTGGATTGGCAATTCCTGAACATACGTTTCCTGGTCCTATTGAACCTATAAAATGGTAACAATCGACCAATAAATCCGAGATGCCTCATAATCCATCAACCGCATAAGTAAAAATGGCGGGCCTTGTGAAAACCCTAACACGACTTCTAGTTAGAAAGAAACGTGTGCACTCTCTGTGTTCCCTTTCCCGTTTTTGACTCATACCGGGGTGTGAGGCTTGCGAAGTAACGTTATATACAAAGCTATGCCGAAATAGGCAATGCTTTGATCATCAACCACAAAGTTCTGCTTTTCAACAAAAGCCTTGATCATTTTCATCTTTGCATCCCACATTAACAATTCACGCCATGTGATCGATAACTACCAATATATAACCTCTGAGCTCGTGCATCTCAAAGAAGGGCGTTAAGAAAGAGAACAAATTCTACGCCACCACTGATATAGAAATCAATTTAATTTACATAGAATGAAATCCAATGTCAGAGACACATCCATTTACAAGTCCGTCCTGGGTCTGAATGAAATCGGAGTCACCTTATTCCTCGTCACGTATGTCCAATACAGAAGAGAGGTGCTTGCTTATCCGGACAATCAACAAGTACGTCTTGACAACTACCACTTTAACCCTTTCTTGGGAGCAAATCAGTCCACGGCATCAGTAGTCATCCATTCGATGTGAAGGTCGCCGGCCTTCAACCACCGTCTTCATCTTCGACTTTTAATCGTCGCAGTAATTATTCAGAATGAGTTAAACCCGGTCTTCCCGAATAACTCACGTATTTTATAATCAAAAATCAAGTGTTATAAAAACACATCAAACGCCTCATTCCAATTCAGAATATTCTTTTAATAAAATATTCACATTATTTTATCAAAGATAAATTCTTTAAATTTATTCTTAAATCTTTCTTTTAAAGATTTGTTAAAACTCCAATTTGGTTTTAATATCAAAAATCATTATTTAATGATTATTTAAATTTAAGAAATAAATCTTATCTTTAACTGGGTTAAAGAACCAATGTCATCTAAAAACACAGTTCACGATAAACCCAAAATCATCTTACATTAAATATGGAATTTTACATCCAAAATCTTTTCAAATCAATTATTATGATTTTACATAATTTTTTCATATTGTTAATAATTTTAGTAAGGCCTTTACAGCCGGTTTCCAATAACGGCCACCAAACTGCACTTATAGCGACCTTTTCCAAATTTGATTTGTCTCCGATCGGGTGCAGACAGTCTCGGGTGGCATGTGTGGGTGGTTGTTTCTAGGCGGCTATGGATTCATACGCGACTGAAGGATTACGGGAGGAAGATGGTATTAAAGATGGATTAGAAACTTTAATTAAATTAATTTTATATTTAAATTTTAAATATTTAAATGGTCACAACTTCTACAAACAGAATCAGAATTCGATGATTCAAAGTTCGTTGGAATCGCAGAAAGGAGATCTACGTGATGGTACTGACTAGAACCATTTCTGAGC
Source organism: Allium sativum (assembly GCA_030737875.1). NCBI lineage: Eukaryota > Viridiplantae > Streptophyta > Magnoliopsida > Asparagales > Amaryllidaceae > Allium > Allium sativum. Next base: position 417,054,167 of record CM060910.1, on the reverse strand, counting down.
TGATCAAATTTTGGTCAAAATTGCAGATCTGAACCATTCAGACTTAACAACTGTGAGAAATCTATTTATCTCTTTTTTATATAATTAGAAATAATTCTGATCTTATTGTCATCAATCTATAGTTAATTTCTGTTTGTTATTATTTATGGTTGTTCTGTGTTGAATGTAATATATAGATCTGTTTGTTTGGTGATGTTATGCGGTGATAAAATTGTTAAACATTTTTGTTGAATCAAAATATTCAACAAAAATGAAGCATCACCTTTATTATCTTTTATTAGATAAAAATGAATCATACATCACTTTGATTGAATTAGAATTTTCAACCAAAATGAAATATTCCCTTTTATACATTTTTGTTGAATCAAAATTTTCAACAAAAATAAATATCACTTTTGTTATTTTGATTGAATTAGAATTTTCAATCAAAATGAAAAATATCACTTTTTCTATTTGACTGAATTAGAATTGTCAATCAAAATAAAATATACCATTTTTGTTATTTGATTGAATTAGAATTGTCAGTCAAAATGAAATATCAAATTTTGTCATTTTGTTGAATTAGAATATTCAACAAAAATGAAATATAAATTTCTATCATTTTATCGAATTACTATAAGAATTAAAATATCATAGAAATGTACATTAGAATTAAAATATCATAGAAATGTACATTAGAATTAAAATATCATTTTGGATAGAAATGTACATTAGAATTAAAATATCATTTTAGTTATAAAATGTACATTAGAAATAAAATAACAATTTGTTATAAAATGTACCCTAAAATAAAAATATCATTTTTGTTACAAAAATGTTATGTTAGATTAAAATATCACTCTTGCTAGAGATGTCATATTAGTCAAAAATGTTTATTTGGACTAAAAATGTCATATTAGTTAAAAATGTTTATTTAGATTAAACATGTCATATGAGTTCAAAATGTTTATTTAGATTAAACATGTCATATTAGTTAAAAATGTTTATTCAGATTAAACTTGTCATTTTTGATTAGAAATGTTTATTTAGATTGAACTGTCATTATATTGAAAATGTCATTATATTGAAAATGTCATTATATTGAAATGTCATTACATTGCAGATGTCGGTATATTGAAAAGGTCATTTTATATAAAATGTCATTGATGCCAAACATAATAAAATGTCATTTTATTGAATTAGAAATGTTAATGATAGAAATGTCACATTTGATTTAAAATAAAAAATTTGTTATAATTTGTCATGTGATATTAAAAATAACATGTCTGTTATGAATTGTCATGATAATTAAAAATAACATTTTGTTAGATAATGTTATGTCAAAATAACATTTTGATTAGAAAATGTCAAGTGGAATAAATTGTCACTTTTGTCAAATTTAGAATTGACATATAATTTGCCCCTTTTGTCAAATTTAGAATTGACATATAAATTTGACACTTTTGTTAAAATTATGATTGACGATATAAAATCATCATTTTTGTTAAATAGAAATTGTAAACAAATAAAATTACCATTTTTATTTGTTAAGTTTGGATTAGAAACTGTAAACAAATAAAATCATCATTTTCTATTCGTCAAGTTGAATTAGAAAATGTATGCAAATAAATTACTCTTTTATTTGTCATGTTGAAGATAGAAGTATGTGTACAAATAAATATCCATTTTTATTTGTTATGTTAAATATAGGAAATTTGTATGCAAACAAAATATTCTTTTTATTTGACACTAGAAGTTTAGAACATGTTATGAAAATAAATTATCTTTTCATATTGTCATTTTAACATTGAAACCATGTCATGTAAATAAATTGTCTTTTCATGTTGTCATTAGAAATTAGAAAATGTCATTATAGTAGATAATGTCATGTTTATCATGATAGTTAAAATAATGGTAATATTAATATTGAAATTAAATTATAAATATTTATTTACAATTTAAACAGTGAAATTTGTTAAATATAAATAATTCAAACCGAATTATAATCAGTTAAATTCATTATCCGATGATTTATTTATATAGGCTGTTGTTGTTTGAAAGCCCCACACGGGTGTTGGGATGATATTTTACCTACACTAATCCCAATATTTAGTTGTATATCAATCGATGGATTGACAGTCTTTGATGAGCGTTATTTATTAATTTTAATGCTCACACAGTTATAAATTTCACTCTGGATGTGAATGGATTGTTCTAATGATTATTTATCATTACTATTTTATACATATGCAATGTATGAAATCCATATGACCAAATTTATATGGTAATTGATTGAGTCGCATTCCGATTCATAACTATTTTTAATAAAACAATATTTTAAAATAAAGAACATCTTTATATAAAGAATATTTTAAAGTAAAGAATCTTGTAAATAAAGAGTATTTTAAAATAATGAATATATTAGAATAATATTCAATGAAGAATAAAAATATTGAAATATAAAGTCGTGTTATGTAGGAATGCTATTTTTAACCCGAACGGGTTTATCGATCGATTTTATTCATTTTATAATCAATAAGAAGAAATATTTATAAATCTAATATTTTGAAAATATAAATATTTTAATATGATAAAATATAGGATATTCAATTTTGCTTTAAAATTGAAAAATGAAGTTAAAATCATTTTAAAACAAATTTATAAGCATTCTATAAATACATTTTAAATAGAAATCGACGATATATTATATATATTTATATAATGGCCTGAATAGAACGCGCCGCGCACCGACCGTTCGCGAATTTCGACCATTAACTTCAAATTGATGTAACGGGAGATCCGACCGTCGGATTCCCCTAAAACCGGAATCGTTGGGTCCGTATCGAAAAGTTCTTTCCAATGAATATAAGAGTTTTAAAATCTAACATTGGATTTGGAATTATGTCCAAATCAAATTTGAAAAAAGTCGATGTAAATGCAGTTCGGTGGCCGTTATTGGAAACCGATTGTAAAGGCCTTACTAAAATTATTAAAAATATGAAAAAATTATGTAAAATTATAATAAATGATTTGAAAAGATTTTGGATGTAAAATTCCATATTTAATGTAAGATGATTTTGGGTTTATCGTGAACTGTGTTTTTAAATGACATTGGTTCTTTAAACTAGTTAAAGGTAAGATTTATTTCTTAAATTTAAAAAATCGTTAAATAATGATTTTTGATATTAAAACCAAATTGGAGTTTTAATAAATCTTTAAAAGAAAGATTTAAGAATAAATTTAAAGAATTTATCTTTGATAAAATAATGTGAATATTTTATTAAAAGAATATTCTGAATTAGAATGAGGCGTTTGATGTGTTTTTATAACACTTGATTTTTGATTATAAAATAAACGAGTTATTCGGGAAGACCGTGTTTAACCCATTCCGAATAATTACTGCGACGATCAAAAGTCAAAGATGAAGACGGTGGTTGAAGACCGGCGACCTTCACATCGAATGGATGACTACTGATGCCCTGGACTGATTTGCTCCCAGGAAAGGGTTAAAGTGGTAGTTATCCGGACGTACTTGTTGATTGTCCGGATAAGCGAGCAACTCTCTTCTGTATTGGACATACGGGACGAGGAATAAGGTGACTCCGATTCGTTTAGACCCAGAACGGACTTGTAAATGGATGTTTGTCTGACATTGGATTTCATTCCATGTAAATTAAATTGATTTCTGTTTAATATATCTGTGGTAGCGGAGAATTTATTCTCTTGCTTAACACCCTTCTCTGAGACGCACGAGCTCAAAGGTTATATATTGGTAGTTATCGATCGCATGGCGTAAATTGTCAGTGTGGCTTGCCAAGATGCAAATGACCAAGGATTTTGTTGAAAAGCAGAGTCTTGTGGTTGATGATCAAATCATAGCCTATTTCGGCATAGCTTTGTGTGTAGCGTTACTTCGCGAGCCTCACACCCCGGTATGAGTCAAAAACGGGACAAGGGAACGCAGGGAGTGCACACGTTTCTTTCTAGCTAGAAGTGGTGTTAGGGTTTTCACAAGGCCCGACATTTTTACTTATGTGGTTGATGGATTATGAGGCACCTCAGATTTATTGGTCGATTGTGACCATTTTATAGGTTCAATAGGACCGGGAAACGTGTGTTCAGGAATTGTCAATCCACTAAAGTTATTTGTGGACCAGCCATGCAGGATCCAAGAGTCCACTGCGGGGGATCCTGAGATTTTGCTAGAGTGTCTCGAATCGGTAAGGAGATCGTTTCTAGCCTTGACTCATGATGGAAATCCAACTTCCAATAAGACATCATGCGGTTTTGATTGTAGAACTAGTATAGCGACATAGTATATGGTAGCTATGCCGTCTATGATTGATACATTATGATTGAAATTGTTTTTGAAAACATATATACACTAATAATAATAATAATAATATCAAATCCGTTTTATACGTATCGAGCATTTTTGACCATTATAAGGTAAAACTCTGTCCTCTGGTTTGCGTTGCATTGTGTGATGGGACTTGAGTCGTATAATGGTTTCATTTTTCATAAAAAGCATTGTGTTGTTTAATGATTTACTTTATTTATGCACTGGCAATCCAATGGAATAAACCCGTTCCGCGTTAGTGGCGTGGTCCTGTGATTAGCCTTATTATTAAATAAGTTAAGTTAGATTTCTCATACCAGTCCCATGACTGACCCGTAGTTTGTTTCACTTTACAAACTCAGGTGCCCCCACTTTCACACGGGCAGTCGTGTAGCTTATTTTACAGATATATTAAGCAGGATTCTGGATCGAAGCTTAAAGCTGTGTCCAGAGCACTGATAGACTTCGACTGTATCAGTTTATTCATTTCCGTTGCAATATATTAAATTGTTGTAAATTATCTTCCACTGTATTTTACCGATGTACTCTGGTATTCTGTACTCTGATGTAACATTATTATAATGTTTATAAAAGTCTTCTGTTATCTGTTCTGATGTGTTGTATGCCAAGAGTTAGCATATTCAGGTTTTGAACGGTCTTTGTCGATTTTGCGATCGATTAGGTCCGGGCGAAATCCAAGTCGTTGCAGTTGGATTTGGAGATATGTCCAAATCAATTTCAGAATAGGTTGTTATGGATGCCAGTTAGGTGGCCGTTATTGGAAATCGACTGTACGGGCGATATTAAAATTATTAAAAATATTAATAATTTGTGTAAAATCATAAGAAATGATTTGGAAAGAATTGGAATGAAAAATCCCATATTTGAAAAGATAAAAATATATTTTTATCGAAATGAACTAGTTATAAACTAGAATTATAATCCAGTATTTTTAAGTAAATAAATTGGATTTGAAATGGTTTTAAAAATAACCAGAATTTCCAATATATGATTTGGAATGGATTTGAATTGAAATTATCTCCAGAATACCTCGATATTGGATTCTGTGATTATACCGGCATTGTGGAGGAACTTGGAAGATATATATATATATATATATATATATATATATATATATATATATATGTATATATATATATCGTTATTCCAATACGATGTTTGTTGAGTTCAGAATTTGATATTGAATATAAGCCGATATATTTTCCATTCAGAGCCTTGTATTTAATATCAAATGGGATTTTGGGTTTGTCATGAACGGTGTCTTCACTAACACTGTTCTTAAACCCAATGGAGTTAAGGAAATTAAAAACTAACTGGATGTTAGCTAAGTTGAATGGTTTCCTGGGTATTGATATGATGTTGGCTTTGGCCTACGGGATTAATACTTAGGGAATTGTTCTCTTACTAATTTACGGTTAGAGACTGATGGAATGGTGTCTTCATTAACACTGTTCTGAAACCCCGTGTGAAAATAATATGTCTTTTAACTAAGATTTAAAGAAGAATTACCAATTAATGAACATTTAATTGGAATAGTAATAGAATGTAAATCGGGTTTATTGTGAACTGTGTTTTAACGACATTCGTTCTTTAACCCGATTTGCAGTGAAATATGATTTGGAATTTATAAATCCTTATTCTAAGATTTAATGAAATTTCCAAAGTAAAGTTTTCCAGTTTAATAAAATAAATTGGAATGGAATGGGATTTGATTTGATAATAATCGAAATAAACTTCTGTGGAGGAAGACTGATAGTATATATGGAATTTAAAAGGCTTTGTCGTTATTCCATTTATAATTTTAATCGGATGATGAAATTGATATCGATTATATATTGGTTTGTTTTTCCGTGAAAATTCCATAATTAATGGAATGTGATTTTGGGTTTATCGTGAACTGTGTTTTAAATGAAATTAGTTCTTTAACCCAGTTAAAGACAGGATTTATTTCCTGAGTTGGAAAAATCATTGAGTAATGATTGTTGGAAATTAAAACTGAATTAGAGTTTTAATGAATCTTTAAATAGATTGAAAGGTGAATTTGATAACTAAAATTATCAAATCAAAGAAATGATCGAGAAGGGAGTATCACCAGTTTTCTCCAAGCGTTAGTTAAATCTTTAATTAGATTTGAACGTGAAATGGTAATTAATTTTACCGATAACACTGTGGTGTTAGATATGAAGTATTACCAATTTACTTCATGGGATGAATAGGTTGGGATTGGGAAATTAAAATAAATGATTACTTCGGTATGGTTCGCTAATCCCGACTAGTTTGAATAAACCATAATTTGTTATGGATTGATTTCCAAAGTAAGATTAGAGAATAAATTTAAAGATTTTATCTTTGATAAAATTAATGGGAACCTTTCCCAAAGGATATGAATATTTAAATAAAAGAATATTTAGAATTGGAATGAGGCGTATGTTGTGTTTTTATAACAATTGTTTATTATATACGCGAGTTATTCAGAAAGACCGGGTTTATCCCATTCTGAATAACTGAATCGGCGATGAGTCGACGAAGAAGACGGTGATTGAAGACCGGAGCTCTTCACATCGTTTGGATGATTACTGATGTCTTGAATGGACTGTACACACAAGACAAGGTAATAAGTGGTGATCGTTCTAGACGTACTTGGAGATCGACCGGATATGCGAGGACCTCTCTCCTGTATTAGACATACGGGAAGAGGAATAAGGTGCCTCTGGTTTCATTCAGACCCAGAACAAACTTGTAAATGGATGTGTGTTTGACATCGGATTTCATTCTGTGTGATTTATAGACATCGGTTGCATAGCGTGAATTTTCTGTGTGGCATGTTGAGATGCAAATGATCAAGGCTTGTGTTGAAAAGCAGAGTCTTGTGGTTGATGATCAAAGCACGGCTTTAATATAGCATAGCTTTGTGCAGTGTTAATTCGTAAGCCTCGCACCCCGGTGTGAACCAGAAACGAGAGAGGACATCAGGGAGGACATGCGTTTCCTTCTAGTTAGGAGTGGTGTCTGGGTTTTGCACGCTCAGAAGTTTTACTTATGTGGATGATGGATAGCGAGGCGCCTCGGTTATATCGGTCTCTGTGGAACCGATGGATGGTATGGTCTTTATACAGACCAGATTGACGCCCCATAGGGTGGGAAAACACGGTGTTCAGGCATTTTAATCTACTCTGTGTGGACCGGCCCTGACGATCCAAGGTGCAGTTGCGGCTGTTCCTGAGACATGGGCTACAGCATCACTAAGCGGTAAGGATAATCCCTTGCCTTGGTTCACAGATGGAAATCCAACTTCCAATACGTGACATTTCGGTTTTGGATTGTAGAGCCTAGTATTGGCGACATGATATATGGTACCCAAGCCATCTAGGATGGATACATTTATATTTGAAGTTGTTTTATACACTATGCACTTATAATAGTATCAAATGATTTGTTTTAAACGTACCAAGCTTGTTTGGCTATTATAAGGAAAACCCTATCCTCCGGCTTGCGTTGCATTGTGTGATGGGTCCTGGGTCTTATAATAGCTTCATTTTCCCCGAAAGCACTGCGCTGTTTTGTTATATGCACTGGTATTCTTGGGAAGAACCCGTTCCATGTTATACGGCGTGGTCCCTTGATATATCTGATTTTAAAGTAAAGTTTTTAATAACTATTTTAGTTCTCACACCAGTCACATGACTGACCTAGAGTTTATTATTTTAACCTAAACTCAAGGTGCCCTTATTTTCCACACGGGCAGCTAGTAGTTTTGGTTTTGCAGATATCGTATTCACAGGATCCTGGTTTATAGCTGGAATGATATTCGGAAAGCTCTGTATCCGTATATTCCTTTCAGTTGTGTTTTTTATTGTTTTCCGTTGCATTGTAATTTGTAAATCTCTGATATTTATCAAATGTGTATTATTTGTTCATATTCTATATATTCTTGTACTCTGATGTAAATTGTTGTAATAAGCAATGAAATATTCTTCTATTTGTGTTCTGATTTGTCGTGTTGTCAAATCCAATCTGGGCTTTCCTTTACGGGGAAGTTCGGGTCATCTCAAATAACCAGATTCAAAGGTTCCTCCACATCTAACCATCGACGAAGGGTCAGTTTTCTTATAATATTTGGATATTTGATAAAATAAAAATAAAATACGTCAATTATGATTTATTGTTATACCGACAGTGACATACGATTAATTTATTATTCTTGTACTATCTTTCTACATTCCCTTTTGTTTTCAATCTACCATTATAATGTACATAGTATTTGTTAAAATAACACGTGAAATGATATTTGGTGTTTGAAATTAAGTGCATCGCGCAACACTCAACTGGTATGGTCATATATTTAATATGAATGTACGTTATACCATGAGTTGCTATTGTAGACTTATCTTGGTTGTATTAATTGTGACTGAATCTTCTTCTTGTCAAATAGTCCCATTGGTTAGAGATATAAGAACTCAGAAATTGTCGGTGATCATGAAGCATATGGGTTAGGAATGGGCTTTTACCGGTGTGTTTTTTTGTTATTTTCTCATATCTCGTATTAAACTAAAGCCACAACCCATTCTGTTACTTTTTCGTATTTTGTATCTATTCTATTATATATAAAGTTTAATGATTTTCTTTTCATATTCTCTTCTCTTATTCACTCCTGACTCAAATACTCAGTTATCCTTGAATTTAGCATTTTTTATTTATCCCCTCGTTTCATTTTAGGTATCCAATTTGCTCCTTGGTTTTTCTTTTACTACTTCCTAAACAAAGTTATTACGTACTTTCCATTGCACTTTCTCCTTTTGTTATATCTTCTATCTGAAAATTTTCTCTTGCAAATTATCCATTTTTTCTTCCACTCATTCCATTCTTATTAATTCATCTCGGTTTGTTTCTTCAGAATTCATCTCCTTCGAAAATTCACCGCCATCGAAACTACTCTTTCTTTTCTCTTCAAAATTTGGATCCTACCCGTTTACTTGCAGAGGTCATGTCAACTGAGAGAGGAAAAGAGAGGGAGACAGAGCTCAAAATCACTATACCCCTCAGTTTTCTTTTACTACTTTCTTAACAAAATTCTTACTTATTCACCTTCCTTTTTACTTTCCCCTTTCGTCTTTTTTTATTTGGAACATTTCTATAATAATGTGGCCTTTTATATTAATTTAGGCGCTAATAAAACCAATTCAAATCATCCAGAGCAACAGGTTATTTTGACTATGGAGTTTAATAAAATCAAATTATAGAATACATGAAGATCACAGTGGCCGATGCTAAACTCCTCAATCTGACTCGAGCACAAAGTCATAAATAAAACACTCGAGTCAGGATTAACATTCTCAATAGTAAATCAACTAAAGTAAAATGATCAAATGAAATGCACAAGTAAAATAAAGAATGTTTGAGATTCCATCTTTAAGAATCCATTAAACTAGATATTATATAATACAATATGCTATAATAGTGTCTACAACAAATATAATATTGAAAATAGCATAAGTGGGATTACTTTTATTACTCTGATACTGTTTATAATATCGTAATCTATATAGATACCATAAAGTCTAACGTAAACTAGTGGCTATCAAAGGGCATTCCGCTGGTATGACAAATCAAATTCATTGATGTACACGTAAACATGCACAATTTTTGTGATGGCCCGCAAATCCGTACTTTCTGAGCTGACTAATACAACACAAGTCCAACTCAAATAATACAAAAATACGAGTCATTAGGGTTAAAGAAACAAAATAGATTGAAGAAGAACAGAAATAACAAAAAACAGAATCTCACAGCGGAATGAATAAAATATATTATATAACATAATACTTTGAATACAAAGTTTTTGTATCATATATACATACCAACATCAGAGCACTAAACAATATTTGATACAGCATAAATAACTCTTAAATATCTAACGGTGAAGCCGCCTACTTCAAACTCCTCCAAGTGTATCCGTAAAAGCCTGAAACACTTGACTGCCCGTACAAATTTGGGCACCCAAGAGTTTAGAAAAAACAAACAAAATAAACTCTGGGTCAGTCATGGGACTGGTGTGAGTAAACTCCAACCATATTGTTTAACTTTGAAAATCCTTTTGAAAGAAAGAGTAATAGTAAGACCAGCCCACACATAAACATGGACGGTTTTTACCTTACAATAACCAAAACATTTTTGATATCAAAATCCGATGATATTATAATAATGTCTAATCAAATAAATAAACAAATAGTAGAATGCTTGCATCTCACGCTCTACATATATAATAAAAAATCAAAAACCGTAGGGCGCTTATTGGAGATTGGATTCCAACTATGACAAGGTATGTGACCACCTCCCGATCAATGTACTCTAGAGGGGATACACTAGGGTTCAACAAGAACATCTTGCAACCCGGCCACACATGACCGACCACTCATTTAGCTTCAGTGTATCGAATATATTGTCACCCTATTACGGTTTTAAGGTCCCACCGTACATCCGCGGAGTTACAGAAAATGAAAGAAGAACAAATAATGAAATTTTCTCTAGATAGTGACAATATACCCTGCTTGGGAATGGCCCACCTAGCCATGCTGCCTGCCCGATTTTTTTCATTTCCCGGTTGTGAGGCTTGAGGTCACGTTTAACTTTTCAGAACATCTGGCCACCATTCACTTTGAATGCCACATCGTCAAATTCGTTTGTCACTAATTTGATTTATACAAATACACTCCGGGTGTTAGAATAAAGAGAAGTTGTCTTCTCCCCACCAACTTGGTATATTCGTAAAAACCAACGACGTGATCATTAGAAATACTCTGTCAGACATTCGCCCATACAAGTTGTCCTGGGTCTGGACAAACAAAACAGCCCTTGCATTTCGCTCCATCTCCAATTTCTTTAGCTTAATCTATTTTGCAATGCCTATGCATATACGGAGTGGTTTTCGGATATTAAATCCAACCGATCTCTCCGTATTGACAACGATGGTCCAAACATCTTTGATAGCCAGTGATTTAACTACCAAAGGAAAATAAATATCCATCAACCAAATCAAACAATCACTGGCCCCTTTCTATTATTAATATTCATTCATTACTATTTTCCAATTTCCTTGTCGAATTATATATATATATCGATATATTGATTTCTATTTTCAAATTTTCTTAAAAATATTCTAACTCCTTAAATTTTCAGGAAAATTTCGCCAGCACCTCCCCTGTACCGGTCAATCGTTCAAACCCCAAATCGCCTCTCTAGGCCCTTTCCATTCAAAAAGAAAATCAAAAAGCCAAGCGGCTTGCCGATTCGGCGCATAAAACCTCATATGGAAATTTAAACATGTACCTTTTTGTCGGGCACTTAAATTGTAATCTTCATATCTTCATTCCATACCTGTTTGAATATATACACGGCCATTTCCAATTTCATTTCCATCGATTCAATCCTTTTTAACTCAATTCGCTAATTAATTCACTAATTGGCAGTTTTGTCTAATACACTTTTAATTTGAGCATATCATAAGAAAATATATGTTAATTCGCTTGTAAACATGTCGAATTCCATTTCTAACTCGAGTTTCATATTTGATTTCAACTTGAATTCACAAATTCGATTCACTTAACAGAGGTTAAGTTCGATTCAACTTCTTCAACTAATTACCTTGTAATTAGTTAAATTCATTTCATAATGTAAGATCTATTTTTTATATTTAAAAATCACTTCATTCACTCCACTCAATCTGGTATATATTTGATAATTCAAATCTGGATTTTTCCAATAAGAATTCAGATTTTATTCACTAAAAATCCTTTTTATTTATTAAATAACCCGTTATGGTTTATAAACGATTATGGCGCTGTTTTTCTGAAAATTTGATTTCGACATAACTAAAAATCTTTAATATGAAATCAAGATTTTTCTCTTCCATTAGAAAATTATTATTCACTAGATCCAAACGTTTCTGGTTTCATTAAATTCCGTCTTATATCGAGTTCTATATTCTTAATTTAAGTTCGGGATGCCAAATTACGAACTACCGCGCTGTGGCGAGTTCGTTTTAATTATAATTTAAATATATACGTTCAAACTTCGTTTATAAAATAAATTTCACTTTCACTTTCACTTTCAATATTCAAAACTAAATCTGTTATCCAAATCTAACTTAACAATCCCGATTTCTCAAACTTGTCAATTTTTTTATTCCATATCCATAACTCAGTTATAAATTAATTCAAACTCTAATTTTATCTATTCAATTCCAATTCACATGGAATTTGGTTATTTAAAATTCGATATAATCGAATTCCTATTGTAAATTTTCTTTACGGGAATAATCAACTAATTTAACATTCTTCACCATTACAAACTGATATCATCCCTTCATAATAGTGAAGTCGTTCAAGTTGGGGTATTTTATTTACCTCTCAGACCTTGACCGACAACGTTCTTATCTCAAGACGGATAAGAATTTGTAATTTCAAAACTCGATTACTTATCATAAAAATTCCCTCTTTTATCCCATTTAAAAATATGATTTTTCAATGTCATTTCTTATATTTGGAAAAATATATTTCCAATTTATCTAATGAGAATTTATTCATCACATTTATAAACATGGTTTATAAATCAATTCCCTTATTTTATATCTTAAACAAATTTCCAATTTAACTCCATTTTAACTCCCTTTGAAACTAACTTCCAATTTATCCAATGATAATAAATCTCGTTTGTAAAGTAACTTCCTCGTTTTATGATTTCAAACAAGATTTCCATTCCAAAATTTATTTAAAAACCAAATCCCACTCTGTGAAAAGTAAATTTCCCTTTTTATTTTACATTCGAAGATATTTTATAATTTAACTTATAAATTTATAAACATATAATCTATTTCATATTTAATTTAGATTATAGCTTCTAATTAATACAATTTCAATATTCCCACTGAAAATAGTTTATTTTATTTATTTATTTCGACGTAGTCGAATTTAAAATCATAAATCCTTATGGATTTATTTAGAATCAGTTTACATTCCGAACATCGGAATAAATTTCACCATTTCTTTTTGAAATGATCCAAATTATAAATCTCTTTTTAAATTCATACTTGAATTTAAATTTGTAAATTATCCACTGAAAGTTCCACTTCTTTATTTATACATATTGTTTATAAATTTCACTTCTGGTTTTAATTATAGAAACCAGTTTCTATTTTAAACTTTATTTGAAATCCAATTTCCACTTTGGAATACTTGAATTCAAAATTCAATGTTATAAAATGATAATATTTCTTTCCATTTATAAACATTGTTTACAAATTCAGCTGCTTGTTTTTAGTATTAAAAACAAGTTAATATTTCTCAATTCATTCGAAATTCCATTTCTATTTCGGATATTTAAAATTTCTTTTTTGACTCCCGAAATCCCTTCTTGATATTTTTATATCTAAATATATAGGGCCAGTGGTATTCTAATATCCAAACACACAAATCATTCATTCAATTCACACATCACACACATGTTAGACAACATAAATAATACCAACCCTGCTTCAAGGCAGGATATCGCGGTATAAAAGATCATCCACTCATATATCGTGGGGCAATAGGGTCATCCGCTAACGATACTACGGGCATCCGCTAACGGTACTGCGGGAAATATCCAATATATATAGAAATAACCACAATCACCAAGCCTAATATAACTAACATATATAATAACCAAGACTAGTAAACAATTTATAATGCAACCAAGCAGCCAACAATTTTTTTTTAATGATAACAAAAAATTTTTAAGTGGGATTTACTCACCTTGATTTTATTTGGCGAAGATCCATTTAAAACTTGTAATGTCGCAGCTACGAATCATCTCAAGTAAATTTACCGAGCACCTATGATAATTTACTTTATTTGCTATTAAGATATTTATTCCTATAAATTAACTCAACATAAATAAATGAATTAGCTTATAAAATTTAATTCTATCGAATACCTTTTACGCTGCCTTTTCCTTACTTCCTCCTCCTTACATTACTATCGTTTCTTCACACGAGAAATCCCTAGAATATTCCATTAAACCGTGCTCCTCTTACTTGTCAGATTTTCCAACTGACGATCACAATATCACTTCCACCCCACTGTAATGCTTCAAATCCTTTCAACCATAGTTCAGCTACTCTAGCTCCCAAAATCACAGACCCATATTCATAAACCTGGACTCCTAAACACCTTCCTAACAAATCAAACAGCAAGCTCCAATCGGCCAGATCAGCTCCAGGACATCATCAGAGAGCAAACTACAGTCATCACACCTTTTTCCTACCCAAAAATCACTGCGACTTCTCCCAGTCTTCACCGTCGATCACAAAATCTAGTCAGATCCTTCTTAGATTCTCGACATCACCCTTCACCAATTCGCGATCCTTTCATTCATCGCATTTTTCATGCCCAGAAAAACACCAAACCCCCGTTCGAACTCTATCCCATCCGCACCTCACACATCCATCGCAGCCTCAGCGTATTTCCCTAAAAATCGCGATGCCCTCTTCCCATCGTAACTGTTTGTACATCGAGCTTCAAGGGGCCTCGCAGCTCTTGAACCGCCATCCTCATTCGACTACTGTCGCACCCCCTCCTTAATTCACGAACGCATAGGACGATGTCGATCTTCAGGGAAGCTCGCAACTTTTGGATTTACGATTTCTTATTTCGTTCATTCATTTCTTTCTTTTTTCGATTACAATTCGAATTTGGGGATCAGCCGTTTGCACTTGTGAATGAGCAGAAAGGTGGATAAAACGATGTGGAAAAGAATGAATTGAGGAGCAGAAATGAAAATTGAAGTGAAACTGAGGGAGTCTCGTTATTTATAAGCAAAGAAGGGGGGACAGACTGTACGCGCTCCATTAATTATGTGTTTTACTTTGTGCTGAAGGAAGGAAGCAAATTATTGAGCTCGAGGAAAAATAGCTGTGTGATTTTTTTTACACCATAGGTCTGCGAATTGAAATAATAGAGGTAGGTCGGTTGATGGAAAATATTTATTTATTGAATTTTGTTTAAACTATTTTGTGGTCCCATAACTCAAAGTCTCGAACTGATATTTAACCGTAACAACAGATGTTTCCAACGTTATTTGGTATTTTGGACTCAACGGAGCGGGTTCTGGAATTAAATTCGATTATATAAAGAAGATAATTAATTTAAATTGACAATTAATAATACATTCGGTTGATACAAATTGATTTCAAAACAATTTAATTCATTGAAAATAAATAATTATTCATTCTAATTCGATATAGAATTATATCAATTAACTGAGTCGTTTTGATTCAATTTTAACCCAACATTTAATTATTGTTGTTTTTCATGTTACAATAATTCGATATTAAATCGTATATCGATTACTAATTCGATAAATTCAATATAGAAATTCATTTATTATTCCAAATCAATATTTAGAATAAATTTAAATATTCATTATAATACAGCTGAAAGTCCGGGACATTACATTCCTTCCCCCTTAAAAGAATTTCGTCCCTGAAATTAGTAAGGCAGAAGAAATGTTACAAACCCGTTAACTTTTCCAAACACACTCTGTTATAACTTAAGTCTCGTACACTAAGTTTTCATGGAAATATTTAATTTCCTATTTCTCATTCAAAATCTTCAAATTGAATTCACTTTGAAAATAACCTCTTTTATCTTTACAAAAAAAATTCTTGAAATTTTTTCTAACTCCCTAAATTTTGAAAAAAAAAATTGCAGAGTCCCTCATGTACGGAAGAGCTCTTGCAATATACCAAATAGATGGAAAAGTATACATCGATCTCATGGTCAAAAAACAGTTTATATATCCTAATTTGATATTTTGCATTGGCATACGATATATAAGTGTTTATTAAATGAACATGCTTAGTGTTTATGCAAGCCACATGCCCAAAATTAAGCCAGGCAGCTCTATGTACCTGTACTTACTCAATTTAAACTCATAAGTTTCATAAATATGAAGTTTCAATAACTTCCATTCATTTATATGTTTAAACACATGGATTAACTCTCAAATAAGTCATATCACAAATATTTAGTATGTTTATGCTAATACAAGTCCCAACTTTAAGCTTATACCTCGTTTCATTCATATTATTCACCATCTATTCACATTCGTTTCATTTGAATGATTTACGATCAATATCTTTACATTAAATTTGTATTTCATTTATATGCATACAAATTCACTCAATTTGATTTTAATCAATTTTATTGATTTTGTTAATGATAACAAAGATTTCTCTATGCATATTTGATATACTCAGGTTATTAAATAACCACCTTTCTATTGGCAAATTTTAATTGATTTCAAATCAATTATTCAGCTTCACTTTTACCAATTCACTTTATTTAGCTTGCATAAGTTAAAGTTTAAATTTCAGAACTCAAATATCCGGTTTTTATTTTAAATCCCTTTTGAAATAAAATTCAAAATATTTGAATTTTCCAAAACAACTTGTTTTCTTTCAAGCAAATTTCCATTAAAAATCTTACTATGGTAGCAATCATTCACTTAGAGACTCGAAAATGAACATTGATGATGCTGCAGCCATTACCAGAATTATTTTCCAGCGACTAAAGTGAGTTCAGTGCTTTATCACCTTCAAATCCATTTAAAATTATTTTTATTCAAAAATCCATCCAAACAAAGCTATATTACTTTAATATACTTTGGAAAAATAGTTTCCAACTTTTCGGGATTTAAATTCCAATTCTGGGTTGAATTTGAATTTAGTTATCTCATTTATATTATCGTTCGTATACAATTTTATTTGCTTATGTATAACCATTTCGATTTAGTATTCCCATTTGATTGTAATTTCAACCAACACATCCATATATACAAAAAATTTCTAAATTATTTATTTTATATCAAAATATAATTTTGGGTAAAATTATTTCATTTACCCACTTTAAAAACAATACTGTATTGAATTACTCTGTTTAAGGGTTTGGAAACACCTATCGATACAATTGGGCTACCGTATTGAACAGAATTCATAAACCACACGACAAACCAATCAACACAATATAAAACAATTTTTCATATCCATTTACAAATATGCTCTCTCATATATATACACTCAACTCATTCTAGGTTACTACTGACCCTATCTATAACGAGTAAACCCCAACAAAGCCTAGGTGTTCTCTCAACCTAAGCTCATATACCAACTGTGATGGCCCGCAAATTCGTACTATCTCAGCTGACTAATACAATACACGTCTAACTCAAATAATACAGAAATACGAGTCATTAGGGTTAAAGAAACAGAATAGATAGAAAGAAGAACAGAAATAACAAAAAATAGAATCTCACAGCGGAATGAATAAAATATATTATATAACATAATCCTTTGAATAAAAAAAATTTGTATCATATATACATACCAACATCAGAGCACTATACAATATTTGATACAGCAGAAATAACTCTTAAATATCTAACGGTGAAGCCGCATGCTTCAAACTACTCCAAGTGTATCAGTAAAAGCCTGAAACACTTGACTGCCCGTACAAATTTGGGCACCCAAGAGTTTAGGAAAAACAAACAAAATAAACTCTGGGTCAGTCATGGGACTGGTGTGAGTAAACTCCAACCATATTGTTTAACTTTGAAAATCCTTTTGAAAGAAAGGGTAATATTAAGACCAACCCACACATAAACATGGAAGGTTTTTACCTTACTATAACCAAAACATTTTTGATATCAAAATCCGATGATATTATAATAATGTCTAATCAAATAAATAAACAAATAGTAGAACGCTTGCATCTCACGCTCTACATATATGGTAAAAAAATCAAAAACCGCAGGGCGCTTATTAGAGATTGGATTCCAACTATGACAAGGTATGGGACCACCTCCCGATCAGTGTACTCTAGAGAGGATACACTGGGGTTCAACAAGAACATCTTGCAACCCAGCCACACATGACCGACCACTCATTTAGCTTGAGTGTATTGAATATATTGTCACCCCATTACGGTTTTAAGGGCCCCACCGTACATCTGTGGAGATACAGAAAATGAAAGAAGAACAAATAATGAAATTTTCTCTAGATGGTGACAATATACCATGCTTGGGAATGACCCACCTAGCCATGCTGCCTGCCTGATTTTTGTCATTTCCCGGTTGTGAGGCTTGTGGTCACGTTTAACTTTTCAGAACATTTGGCCACCATTCACTTTGAATGCCACATCGTCAAATCCGTTAGTAACTAATTTGATTTATACAAATACACTCCGGGTGTTAGAATAAAGAGAAGTTGTCTTCTATCCACCAACTTGGTATATTCGTAAAAACCAACGGCGTGATCATTGGAAATACTCTGTCAAACATTCGCCCATACAAGTTGTCCTGGGTCTGGACGAACAGAACAGTCCTTGCATTTCGCTTCGTCTCCAATTTCTTCAGCATAATCTATTTCGCAATGACTATGACTATACAGAGTGGTTTTCGAATATTAAATCCAACCATTCTCTCCTTATTGACAACGATGATCCAAAAATCTTTGGTAGACGGTGATTTAACTATCAAAGGAAAATAAATATCCATCAACCAAATCAAACAATCACCGGGCCCTTTCTATTATTAATATTCATTCGTTACTATTTTCCAATTTCCTTATCGAATTCTATATATATCGATATATTGATTTCTATTTTCAAAATTTCTTAAAAATATTCCAACTCCTTAAATTTTCGGGAAAATTTCACCAGCACCTCCCCTATACCGGTCAATCGTTCAAACCCCAACTCGCCTCTCTAGGCCCTTTCCATTCAAAAAGAAAATCAAAAAGCCAAGCGGCTTGCCGATTCGGCGCATAAAACCTCATATGGAAATTTAAACATGTACCTTTTTGTCGGGCACTCAAATTCTAATCTTCATATCTTCATTCCATACCTGTTTAAATATATACAAGGCCATTTCCAATTTCATTTCCATCGATTCAATCCTTTTTAACTCAATTTGCTTATTAATTCACTAATTGGCAATTTTGTCTAATACACTTCCAATTCGAGCATATCATAAGAAAATATATGTTAATTCACTTATAAACATGTCAAATTCCATTTCTAACTCGAGTTTCATATTTGATTTCAACTTGAATTCACAAATCCGATTCACTTAACAGAGGTTAAGTTCGATTCAACTTCTTCAACTAGTTACCTTGTAATCAGTTAAATTCATTTCATAATGTAAGATTTGATTTTTATATTTAAAAATCACTTCATTCGCTCCACTCGAGTTCGTATATATTAATAACTCAAATCTGGATTTTTCCAATAAGAATTCTGATTTTATTCACTGAAAATCCTTTTTATTTATTAAATAACCCGTTATGGTTTATAAACGATTATGGCACTGTTTTTCTGAAAATTTGATTTTGACATAAATAAAAATCTATAATACGAAATCAAGAATTTTCTCTTCCATTAGAAAATTATTATTCACTAGATCCAAACGTTTTTGGTTTCATTAAATTCCATCTTATATCGAGTTCTATATTCTTAATTTAAGTTCGGAATGCCAAATTTCGAACTACCGCACTATGGCGAGTTCGTTTTAATTATAATTTAAATATAAACGTTCAAACTTCGTTTATAAAATAAATTTCACTTTCACTTTCAATATTCAAAACTAAATCCGTTATCCAAATCTAACTTAACAATCCCGATTTCTCGAACTTGTCAATTTTTTTATTCCATATCCATAACTCAGTTTAAATTAATTCAAACTCTAATTTTATATATTCAATTCCAATTCACATGGAATTTGGTTATTTAAAATTCGATATAATCGAATTCCTATTGTAAATTCTCTTTATGGGAATAATCAATTAATTTAACATTCTTCACCATTACAAACTGATATCATCCCTTGATAATAGTGAAGTCGTTCAAGTTAGGGTATTTTATTTACCTCTCAGACCTTGACCGACAACGTTCTTATCTCGAGACAGATAGGAGTTTGTAATTCCAAAACTCGATTACTTATCATAAAAATTCCCTCTTCTACCCCATTTAAAAATATGATTTTTCAATGTCATTTCTTATATTTGGAAAAATCTATTTCCAATTTATCTAATGAGAATTTATTCATCACATTTATAAACATGGTTTATAAATCAATTCCCTTATTTTATATCTTAAACAAATTTCTAATTTAACTCCATTTTAACTCCAATTGAAACTAACTTCCAATTTATCCAACGATAATAAATCTCGTTTATAAAGTAACTTCCTCGTTTTATGATTTCAAACAAGGTTTCCATTCCAAAATTTATTTAAAAACCAAATCCCACTCTGTAGAAAGTAAATTTCCCTTTTTATTTTACATTCGAAGATATTTTATAATTTAACTTATAAATGAATAAACATATAATTTATTTCATATTTAATTTAGATTATAGCTTCTAATTAATACAATTTCAATATTCCCACTGAAAATAGTTTATTTTATTTATTTATTTTGACATAGTCGAGTTCGAAATCATAAATCCTTATGGATTTATTTAAAATTAGTTAACATTCCGAACATCGGAATAAATTTCACCGTTTCTTCTTTAAATGATCCAAATTATAAATCTCTTTTTAAATTCATACTTGAATTTAAATTTATAAATTATCCACTAAAAGTTCCACTTCTTTATTTATAAACATCGTTTATAAATTTCACTTCTAGTTTTAATTATAGAAACCAGTTTCTATTTTAAACTTTATTTGAAATCCAATTTCCACTTTGGAAAATAAATTTTCCATTTTAAATTCATACATGAATTCAAAATTCAATATTATCAAATGATAATATTTCTTTCCATTTATAAACATTGTTTATAAATTCAGCTACTTGTTTTTAGTATTAAAAACAAGTTAATATTTCTCAATTCATTCGAAATTCCATTTCTATTTTGAAATTTTAAAATTTCCTTTTTAAATCCCAAAATCCCTTCTTGATATTTTTATATATAAATGTATAGGGCTAGTCGTATTCTAATATCCAAACACACAAATCATTCATTCAATTCACACATCACACACATGTTCGACAACATAAATAATACCAACCCTGCTTCAAGGCAGGATATCTCGGTATAAAAGGTCATCCACTCATATATCGTGGGGCGATAGGGTCATCCGATAATGATACTACGGGCATCTGCTCATGGTACTGCGGGAAATATCCAATATATATAACAATAGCTACAATCACCAAGCCTAATATAGCTAGCATATATAATAACCAAGACTGGTAAACAATTTATAATGCAACCAAGCAGCCAACAATTTATTTTTAATGATAAAAATAAATTTTTAAGTGAGATTTACTCACCTTCATTTTATTCGGTGAAGATCCATTTAAAACTTGTAATATCGCAGCTACGAATCATCTCAAGCAAATTTACCGAGTACCTATGATAATTTAATTTATTAGCTATTAAGATGTTTATTCCTTTAAACTAACTCAACATAAATAAATGAATTAGCTTACAAAATTTAATTCCATCGAACACCTTTCACGCTGCCTTTTCCTTCCTTCCTCCTCCTTATATTACTATCGTTTCTTCACACGAGAAATCCTTAGAAAATGCCATTAAACCGTGCTCCTCTTACTTGTCAGAGTTTCCAACCGGCGATCACAATATCACTTCCACACCACTGTTGTAACAGCCCACTCATTCGATGATAATTGATTTAAATATTTTATTTAAATATATCGTCGTACCTTATGTGTCACTCGAAATGTTGTTTTTAACAAACGATAAAATTAGTATTCGGGACCACTTCCATTGGGTCTGGATCATCGTTTGCAACCTTTTTGACTATAAGCATCGATACCTTTTGAGTTGGATGAATTTGGTCATTTTCATTTGATGTATGACCAAAATATCACTTTTTGTACATGGACGAATCTTGACTCGAAACTACTTCCATTGAGTTCAAAACATCGTTTAGGTGTTCAAAAAGTATAAACTTCGATATATTCCGAGCTTCGGAAATTTGGGACTTTGGTTATGTCTTGGTTTGGCTAACCTAGCCTACCTTATAAATCCACAATAGCTCTCTCCTCTTCATTCATTAAACACTTAGAAGAAAAAAGAAAAATGGAGAGTGGAATGGGAAATTAAAACTCCCTAAGCCCTAGCTTGATCTTGTAGCTCCAATTCTTGAGGAAATCAAGTGTAGAGACATGGGTAAGCTTCTCCATCGTCACCTCTATCTTCTCCAACCGTATTCCTCTTGAATTTATATGATTTTCTAAACCTAACTCTTAGGAATCTTGTTGATATGCTCTTAGATTGGAGATTCATGAGTATTGATTGAAGAGAAGTTGATTTAGCAAAGCTTTGGGTTGATTTCTTGCTTCTAGCAAGCAAAAGTGAGTTCTTTGATGAACTCACATCTATGCCTCAAGCCTTAGTACTTGTACAAGTGTAATTTAGTGTTCATATGTGTTTGCATGTGCTAGTGAATTGGTTATGCTAGTGTAACTTAACCGATTTCATATGTTTATGTTCCATTGTGTTGAAATTATAAGTAGGAGTGTTTACACGATTTTATGCATATGTTTTGAGTTGATTTGGTGATGTTGTGATGCTCCGTTGTCCCCCGACATAGATCTAATCTTTCACAAGTCGCTTGAATTATATTCAATTGCTTTGGTAAGAGAATTTGTTCATTTTTGAATATATAATCGAAATCATAGCAATCCCATATATATATATATGTTTGTGCATGTTTGTTTGGTGTTATGAGTTGCTTCGGCATGTTTTTGATGCTTCATTTTCACTTAGAAAATGTTATAATCCATCATCATTGATCCGGCCTCGTCCGAGAGCCGTTTGCACCACATTTCCTAAGCAAAAATGGCCACACTTCAACTTAGATGTCTGTCCGGGAGGGGGACAAACATCTGTCATTGTTTAGGAAGCAAAATAAATAATTGCTTCAGCTCATACGTCTGTCCAAAAATGGACAAACGTCTGTCCAAACTCTCGGGAAACAGTTTTCCTGACAACAGACGTATGTCCTTGGGGTGACAGACGTCTGTCACTAAAAATCTGCTGCTGACCGGTGGAAACCACGGTCAACAGTTTAGGTCCATCCACGCTCTTTCCCGGCCGGAGCTCGGGCCGTTCGGACTTCGTTTGTGAATTTCAGCTTTACGAATTCACAGATCCCAGCAGCTCGATTCATCGACTTTGATTCTCATGTGATTCTTCCACTGTTGATCCTACTTGGCCGATTCACATTTGTTTATGATCTGAATTGAATAAGTGATCATTCTAAAGCCTGTGCGATCCATTTTGTATATCGAATTTATTTGATACTCTTGTTAAGATGATTCACGCCTATAAAATGCGAATTATCAACTCGATATCCTTCGAGTCTATTCCGATGTAGTTTAAAACCTTTGGGTGATAGTTTGGGATTTCGATTCGTTCGATGATCGAAATTACAATAGTGATCCCTTGATTTCCTGTATGTTGTTGTGATGTGAGTTTATGTTTCATGATGTTTGTGTTCTATTCGCTACGGAAACGGCTTTTCATGAATAATTGAACCACAATGGATAATGGGGTTTTATATTGTCAATGGGCATCGAACCAACGTTTAATCAGCTTTTAAATTCAAATCCTTTTAAAATAAATTCGGTTTCTAAACCCGGTTCTGATTCTATTGATTTATATACGATTCCTTATCCTATCGATCGGACGAGAAATTTAGTTTATTTGCCTTAGTAAAACCGAGGACTATGACCCCTTATACGTTTACTTTGGCGAATAACTCTTGGACTCGTGCGTTCGAGCATGTGTGGTGATTTTCTCTGTTTTGAATAGAAACCAATTACGGGTTCGTAAATATTCGAGAATAGCATGTGGTTACGGGACATGTCGCTATTTCCTTATATTAACTAGATCGAAGTAATTTCTATTCACCCGGATCGATGTGAACTTGTATGATTTATGTTTTGTGGTCCTCGATCGCCCTAGTGGGATTTACGATTCTTGGATTTCACTTCTGGGACTTCGGTCCAACATTTATGATTTATGTTTTTGTGGTCCTCGATCGCCCGAGTGGAATTTACAATTCTTGGATTTCACTTCTGGGACTTCGGTCCAACTTTCTATGATTTATGTATTTTCCTTCTCCGGGGTCACGACCCGGCTCCATGGCGGAGCTTCGGCTCAAACAAATAGGTTCGCTACCTAGAGATCGTATCTCATCTGGGGAGTTTCCACTTTTTATGATGTTTTTTGGATTGTTCCTTATTGGGGGAGTTACCACTGGATCGTTCCTTATCTGGGGGGTTTCCACTTTTTATGAGGTTTTCTGGATTTCTAGTGATTTCTGGATTCTTGATTACTTTGATGCGGTGTGCGTCAATTTGATTTATGATTACTTTGATGCGATGCGCATCAATTTGATTTATATTTGGTATTCCGCTGTCATTCATGTGTTTAGTTTATTTGGCATTCTGCTGTCATTTCCTTTTGTGTGTTATTATTTGAATGTTGCACTCTATATTAGCTAGGAGATTATTTAGAGATATTTGTGTGCTGACATTCAATTGTCATTTCCTGATTGTGTCGACATGCCATGTTCATGTCATCCTATGTTATATCTCTTGTTATCTCAGTTTATTTGATAAGTACAGCTAGATTGATCCGTTTATTGTTTATTTCCTTATAAACAATACTCGGGTCAGGCCGAGTCATTTTAGGTGCTCCTTTGGGTCTCATCGCAGATTGATCTTCCGCCTTCGGCTTGCTACTCTGTCTTCGCAGTTTTATGTACTTTTGTACCTATGACATTATCTATCGTTGTGTACATATTCTTTTATTTAGATCATTGTGTATGTATCTATTCTTTTAGGATTAGTGGATCTTTGTTGACCACTATCTTGTTGTACACATCCTTGGTTTATTCATATCTATTCCGCCTTTGTGATATGATTATTCTGTGTCTGGCTTTGAGATATACCATATTTAAATTATTGTTGTTGTCTATTTTATGCTGCTTTCCGAATTGCATATAGCCGTTATGTAGTTGCCCTATGTGCCGAATGGTCTTGTCAAAATTTTAATCGGTATCAGAATTCGATGTGCGTTCCTCATATGGAGTAATCATACAATCAGTCGCTCTTCAAAAACCTCATTCACCATTATGGTCTACGACATTTCTCTGAAATGAACTGGACGATAGTGGGTATAGAGGCGGGGCGTTACAACTGTAATGCTTTTAATCCTTTCAACCATAGTTCAACTACTCTAGTCCCCAAATCACAGACCTATATTCATAAATCTGGACTCCTAAACACCTTCCTAATAAATCAAACAACAAGCTATAATCGGCCAGATCAGCTCCAGGACATCATCAGAGAGCAAACTGCAGTCATCGCACCTTTTTCCTACCTAAAAATCACTGCGACTTCTCCCAGTCTTCACCGTCAATCACAAAACCTAGTTCACTCCTCCTTAGAATCTCGACATCATCCTTCACCAATTCGCGATCCTTTCATTCATCACGTGTTTTATGCCCAGAGAAACACCAAACCCCCGTTCGAACTCTATCCCATCCGCATCTCACACATCCATCGCAGCCTCAGCGTATTTCCCCAAAAATCACGATGCCCTCTTCCCATCGCAACTGTCTGGATATCGAGCTTCAAGGGGCCTCGCAACTCTTGAACCGCCATCCGCATTCGACTACTGTCGCACCTCCTTCTTAATTCACGAACGCATAGGACGATGTCGATCTCCAGGGAAGCTCGCAACTTTCGGATTTGCGATTTCTGATTTCATTCAATTTTTTTTCGATTTCAATTCGAATTTGGGGATCAGCCGTTTGCACTTGTGAATGAACAGAAATGTGGATAAAACGATGTGGAAAACGAATAAACTGAGGAGCAGAAAATGAAAATTGAAGTGAAACTGAGGGAGTCTCGTTATTTATAAACAAAGAAGGGGGGACAGACTGTACGCGCTCCATTAATTATGTGTTTTACTTTGTGCTGAAGGAAGGAAGCAAATTATTGAGCTCGAGGAAAAATAATTGCGTGATTTTTTTACACCATAGGTCTGCGAATTGAAATAATAGAGGTAGGTCGGTTGATGGAAAATATTTATTTATTGAATTTTGTTTGAAATATTTTGTGGTCCCTTAACTCAAAGTATCGAACTGCTATTTAACCGTAACAACAGATGTTTCCAACGTTATTTGGTATTCTGAAATTAACTTTGATTATATAAAGAAGATAACTAATTTCAATTGACGATTAATAATACATTCAGTTGATATAAATTGATTTCAAAACAATTTAATTCATTGAAAATAAATAATTATTCATTCTAATTCGATATAGAATTATATCAATTGACTGAGTCGTTTTGATTCAATTTTAACCCAACATTTAATTATTGTTGTTTTTCATGTTACAATAATTCGATATTAAATCGTATATCGATTACTAATTCGATAAATTCAATATAGAAATTCATTTATTATTCCAAATCAATATTTAAAATAAATTTAAATATTCATTATAATACAGCTAAAAGTCCAGGACATTCCAATTTTACTACTTTTTTTTTTATTTACGTGTGGAACCAAAGACTTCACTCAAGCCATTGTTTGTCGGTCTTAGTAAACCCCACGGATAGTGATATATCCCGATTTTTCAATGCCTTCAAACTACCTAGGTAGTCACCCCTAGAAATTGGCAGAGGTGGTCCTCGAATCTGAGACCTATGTCTCATCCCAATTCGCTCACCTCTAACCAACTGAGCTAGGAGTGTCGGGTATTACTATATTTAATATAGTTTAATTAAATAAATGAGCATATGGGGTATTTTATATGTTTAAACCAAAATTTAAATTATTTTCAAGTCGTCATTTATTCATCGTTATATATGGACAAAATGGTCATTATTGTATGTAGATTAATTTAAGAATATTTATTTGCACATTTTATTTTTATAGGAAATTGGATGAAAATTGGAAGAGCCCTCATGAAGAATGTGCATGCATAAGTGAAAGAAACAAATGAAGATGGAATAATTCATTTCATGCATCATGATTATTTTGGGCTAGTTAATAGCACAATTAAAGTCATACTTATGGTTAATATATCAACTAAATTCACTAATGACCGAAAGAGATATCATAATTTCATCTATGTTGATTAATGTGATTTAAAAAGTGGACTTGCTTCTAAATTATCATTTAGCTCATTGTTTTCTTCACTTTTGTAGTTAATTTTTATTTTCCAAAACAATCTCATGTTGGTTTAATCTGATTGAGTGAAATTTAAAATTAACTCTTTCCTTTCGCATCGATCCGTACTTATACGCCATGCACTTATGATTTATTACAATTTGTGTGACGAATTTCTAGTCGATAGGAAACTTCATCGCATCAAACAAGTTTTTGATGCATTGTCATAGAAGGCATTTTTATTTTAGTTTTACTATTTGGATTAAATTTTTTAACCTTAATTGTATTCGGTGCTAGTTTCATTATTAAAAAAAAAAATATAGCTTTGTTCTTAGTTTTTTTGTTTTCCCTGTCTTGTTCATTTGTGTGTGTTGCATTTATTAGTTCCTTTGGTTTTGTGTGTAGATGCTTTGTTTTGATCTTGCGTGTTATTGTCTATTTTTTGTTGCTTAAAAAAAGGCATTCCATTGTGTCTACATTTCATATTTTGTATCCTCTTTGTTGTGCACTTTTTTTGCGCTTTGTTTTGATATACAGGTGATTGATATTGTTTTACTTCATTTAGTTGTCATTTTTCATTTTGTGCCCTAGAAAAAGAAAATGGAAGGTTTTACTATCCATTTGGTTCTCTTTTCTTTCTGTTTGCAACTCAATTGTTTCTTGTTGTGTTATTTGTTTCTTGTTACCTTGTTATTTATATTGCATTTCTGTTTTGTTGTGTTACCATGTTATTCTAGAAAAAAGTAAAAAATCACATTCTGTTTGCTAAACAGACCATTTCATTTCACTGTCATTTCAACATATACATTTTCATTAACGTTCCATCTTTGTCCTTTTTTTATTGGATTCTGTTACAACACGCAACTTGCTACAATCCTGCATTTCATCAAAGCATACAAATTGTCACTCTACATTTCGAGTCTTCGACCATCCGAATTCCACAATCACTCCCTGTTTCATCACTACTTCCTGCACTTCACTACCCGGTTTTACTTCCTGGCAACCTGCACTTCACCTCTGGTCCCAAATCCACTATTTTGATATGCGATACTATATATATTGGATTGAACAGGACGAAGATAGCTTCGACTCGGAGGTGATCGTTCGCAAATCGGAGCTCGTATAGAGGAGATACGAGCAGGAAGGTGCAGTTTTTAGGGGTCTGGAGCGACAGACGTCTGTCATAGGGGATGTCATATGTCTGACTGCAGGGAATTGGTTTCCCAAGAGCTCAGACAGACGTCTGACACTTCCCTTGCAGACGTCTGTGCTGAGTGGTTTTGCCCAATTAATCTCTGAAAGAGGACAGACGTCTGTCAGGAGGTTCGACAGACGTCTGAGCGGGTTTTGGGCTATTTTCGGGCTGAAGATTAGCAAACTGATTTGTGACTAATTCGGGGGCAATTTGGGTAATTGGCCAACCTCTATATAAGCTATTTTCTGAAGTGAATTAAGAGATTTTTTGAGAGCTTGGATACTTGATTTGGCATCAAGGGTTTATTCTCAAGGGAGAATTAGGGTTTATAACCTAATTCAAATTCTTCAATTCTATTCTCATCAAACTCTTTTCTATATTGAAATATAGTGATAATTGGATCAATCTCTTGTATTCCTTTCACCGTGGTAATAAAATACTCTCTCCAAAGTGGATGTACACTAACCAGATGTTAGTGGAACCACTATAAATCCTTGTGTGACTTATTTTTGCTACTTTGTCATTAGTTTCTTGCTTGTGATTGAGATTTGGATTGTTCGTGATTGGTTGATCTTGGTTTTGTGACTAGAGTTATTGCTTTGGTTGTTTTTGCAAGTCTAACAACGATCTAGTCTTCCGCTAGCGCTTTGTGATTTGGATATCGGATTTGAATGGTCTTGAATCGGATTAATCACAACGGTTATAACAGTTGGTATCAGAGCTGTTTTTGGTGCTTGTTAGGTGTTTGCGAAAATGCCGGAGACAGATAGTAGCTCGGTAGGTCCTTCAACCGGAAGTCCGAATAGTGTGGCGCCATATGTACGGGGTTCGTATGCGGCGTCGGTTTCTCAATTGGTTATTGACAAGTGGAATGGATATAATGACTTTGAGAAGTGGCAATGGAAAATGAAAGCGGTTCTTAGGCGGAATCGGGTCCACCAAGTAGTATTTGATACTCACTTATTGCCAAGTGATATCTCGGATGTTGAGAGAGAGGAGATGGAGGAATGGGCTTACACTACTCTTCAACTTGCTATGGGGGAGAATGTGATCTCCGAAATTAGTGGTGAGACTACCGCTAAAGGTATTTGGGACAAGTTGGAAGAACTTTATATGAAGAAGTCGCTGACTAACCGTTTGATCTTGTTGCGAACGTTTTTCACCTCCAAGATGAAGGAGGGTAATTCGCTTAAGGCACATTTGAATGCCTTTGATGACTTACTCATGAAGATGAAGGCCGTTGATTTGAAGATTGAGGAAGAGAAAAAGGCGATGATATTATTGTGTTCGTTGTCGGACCGTTATACGGGTTTCTCAAATAGTTTGATCTATGGCCGGGATACCTTGACTCTAGATGATGTCAAGACGGGTCTTCTTAGTGAGGAGTTGAGAGATCAAATGAAGGAGATGAGTGAGGGAAGTAGTGGAGCTAGTAATAGTCATGGGTTGTTTGCGGAGAAAGAAAAGAATGTGAAGAAAGGAAACCGAAGGCATTCTAAATCAAGAAAACCCGGCGGAAGAGGTAAATCGAAAGAGAGAAATGGCAAGTGCTTTATTTGCAAGAAACCGGGACATTGGAAGAATGGATGTCCGGACAAAGATAAGAAGGATGTAGCGTCTTCATCCGTGGTGGTGGAGAGTGGGGATGGTGAGATAGATGAGAATGTGTTGACGGCGGTAGCATCGGGTGTATCGGGTAACGAATGGGTACTCGATTCGGGTGCGTCGTATCATATGACGCCAAATAGAGATTGTTTTTTGTCCTTTGAGGTCCAAGAGGGAAATGCAATTGCTATGGGAAATGGTGCTATTTGCAAGTCAATGGGTAGTGGCTCCGTGCAAATAAGGATGTTTGATGGAGTTGTTCGCACGCTCACCAATGTTCGCTATGTTCTGGGACTTAGGAAGTCGCTTATATCTTTGGGGCAATTGGATTCTCTAGGATGCAAGATCACTATCGAGAAGGATTGCTTGAGGGTTTCGAAGGGAGCGCTTGTGGTTATGAAGGGTGCTAGGACTCATGGTATATATTTGCTTCAAGGTGTGACGTAGGAGGTGAGACTTGTGTGGGTGTTGATAGTTCTTGTGACTTGGATGCGACACGGTTGTGGCATTTGAGATTGGGTCATATCTCGGAGAGGAGTTTGGATATTCTTCGGAAGCGGGAGATGACTGAGGGTGAGAGCTTCAACAAACTAGAGTTTTGCGAGGAATGTGTCATGGGGAAGCAAACAAGGGTATCATTCGATGAAGGAAAGCATGACTCAAAGGAGGTTCTTGAGTATGTTCATTCGGATGTTTGGGGACCGGAACCGGTTGCTTCTTTGGGAGGAGCAAGGTATTATATTTCTTTCATTGATGATTTGTCTCGCAAGGTATGGGTGTATGTAATAGGGGCCAAGTCAGAGGCATTTGCTAAATTCAAAGTGTGGAAGGCTCATGTTGAGAATGAGAGTGGTAAGACTTTGAAGGTGTTAAGGACCGACAATGGCGGCGAATATGTCTCGTGTGAATTCTTGGAGTATTGTAAGCATCACGGAATCCGGAGACATTTTACTACACCGGGGATCCGCGATCTAATGGAGTAGTGGAGAGAATGAACCGAACTCTACTTGAGAAAGCTCGATGCTTGAGATTGACATTGGGTTTGTCTAAGGGATTTTGGGCCGAGGCTTTGTCCACCGCGGTGCATATTGTGAATCGAATTCCGTGCTCGTCCATTGGTAACAAAATTCCGAAGGAAGTGTGGAAAGGGAAGATTGTTGACTTGAGATATCTTCGTGTGTTTGGTAGCCCGGTTTATGTGCATGATCCGGGGAATGATAAGCTTGGAGCTAGAGCATTCAAAGGGGTCTTGCTTGGTTTCACGGATGGCGTGAAAGGCTATCGGATTTGAAATCCGGAAACGAAGAAGGTTGTTAATTCTCGTCATGTCACTTTTGATGAGTCAGCTTTATTCAAGGTGAATGAGAGCTCGTCGGATGTTCCGGATTTGGTTCATGGTGAATCAAAGGAGAAGGAAGTCATTCCCACATTCCGTCCAAGTGGTAGTAGAGTTGAAGAAGCTCGTGGGGTTGAAGCGGTTGATGAAACATCACATAGCCCACATGGTTCCTCTAGTGATGATGTTGGTGATGTACATGATACTAGAGAAATTTCTACTCAAGGTGGAGCCGAAAGGGGTTTAGGTGAAAGTATTGCTACTCGGGTTGGTCGACGTGCAATAAGGCCTCCCGAAAGATATGGTGATTGGAACTACCTTAGCTTTAGTGATCATTTGGACTATGCTCTCAATGTAGTCCAAGATGAGCCGATGGACCTTGATGACGTCATGGAGTCGAGAGAGAGCTCGAAGTGGATTTGCGCAATGGAGGAAGAGATGCAATCGCTTATGAAGAACCGAACTTGGGAGTTGGTTCCACTTCCTCAAGGAAACCGTGCTATAGGGTGCAAATGGATTTACAAGGTGAAGGATGATGGAAGGTATAAAGCAAGGTTAGTGGCAAAGGGGTTCTCACAAAGGAAAGGAAAGGAGTATGCTGAAATTTTTGCACCGGTGGTTCGTCATACATCTATCCGAGTTTTACTAGCCATAGTTGCTATCCATGATTTGGAGTTGGAGCAACTTGATGTGAAAACCGCCTTCTTGCATAGAGACTTGGATGAAGACATCTACATGGAGCAACCGGAAGGGTTTGTTGTAGATGGTAAGTCTAATATGGTGTGCAAGTTGAAGAAATCACTATATGGGTTAAAGTAATCGCCTAGACAATGGTAAAAGAGATTCGATCATTTCATGCTTGAAAGTGGCTTCCATCGAAGCATCAAGGATGCTTGCATATATTTCAAGAGG
Organism: Allium sativum; assembly: GCA_030737875.1. Lineage (NCBI taxonomy): Eukaryota > Viridiplantae > Streptophyta > Magnoliopsida > Asparagales > Amaryllidaceae > Allium > Allium sativum. Next base: position 417,021,531 of record CM060910.1, on the reverse strand, counting down.
TTGGGAAATGATTGTTGGGTGTATTTACTCTTGTATGTGGATGATATGCTCATTGCTTCCAAGGATCGAAATGAAATCAACAAGTTGAAGATGCTTTTGAAATCGGAATTCGAGATGAAGGATCTTGGAGAAGCAAGAAAAATCTTGGGCATGGTAATTGAAACGAACCGAAAGCGTTTTGAGTTAAGATTGACTCAAAAGGAATACATTAAGAAAGTGCTTTGCCGGTTTAGCATGGAGGATGCAAAGGCGTTAAATACACCTTTACCTTTGCATATGAAGCTTTCGGAGAAGGGATCACCTATGGTGGATAAAGACAAGGCTTATATGGCAAATGTGCCATATGCAAGTGCGGTTGGTAGTTTGATGTATGCAATGGTGTGTTCAAGGCCCGATATTGCAAATGTCGTCGGGGTGGTTAGTCGGTATATGGCTAATCCGGGGAAATCGCATTGGGAAGCCGTGAAGGCTATATTGAGATACTTGAAAGGCACAACATCTCATGGACTTGTCTTTGGCAGTAGTGATGATAGGAGTTGCAAGTTGGTTGGTTATTGTGACTCGGACTACGCCGGTGATAGGGATCGGAGGAAATCAACTTCCGGGTATGTCTTCACACTTGGCGGGACAGCCATTAGTTGGAGATCGCGATTGCAAACCGTAGTTGCTTTATCCACTACGGAGGCGGAGTTGATTGCCGTTGTGGAAGCGGCCAAGGAGGCACTATACTTGAAGCGATTGTTGTGTGACTTGGGTTTCGAACATGAAAGTGTTGATGTTCGATGTGATAGCCAAAGTGCTATCCATTTAGCGGAGAATTTGGCGTTTAGCTCACGGACCAAGCATATTGAGGTGAGGGAGTCATTTCTTGTTGTCATGGATGAGGGTAAGCTAGTATACCTTCGGAAAATACACACAAAGGATAATGCGGAGGATATGTTTACGAAGGCAGTGCCGTATGGGAAGTTAGAGCATTGCTCGAACTTAATTCGCTTGTTGAGTTGCTAGATGCCACGGGGTGGCACGAGGTGGAGAGAGTGATTTTGTGTTTGATGGAAAGGAATAGCGATGAGAGATTGAAAATCAATCTTCAAAGTAAGTACTCGTTACACTCCCGAGTACATTGTCTTTTGGTGAGACGATTTTGGTTTGAATGTTTTCAACACTACATTGGCGGGTGGGGACTTTGCCACAACTCGTTGGTGTAGTGCAATGGGCGGTGTCCATGCCGGAGCTCATTTGGAAAACATTCAAGTTTGTTTGGTCGAAGGTAGAAGGAAATGTTTGGGTGCATTGGAGTTTCGAATTGAGATGGTTATAGTATCGAGGTGGAGTGTTGTGATATGCGATACTATATATGTTGGATTGAAGAGGACGAAGATAGCTTCGAGTCGGAGGTGACCGTTCGCAAATCGGAGCTCGTATAGAGGAGATATGAGCAGGAAGGTGCAGTTTTCAGGGGTTTGGAGCGACAGACGTCTGTCATAGGGGATGTCAGACATCTGACTGTAGGGAATTGGTTTCCCGAGAGCTCAGACAGACGTCTGACACTTCCCTTGCAGACGTCTGTGCTGAGTGGTTTTGCCCAAGTAATCTCTGAAAGAGGACAGACGTCTGTCAGGAGGTTCGACAGACGTCTGAGCGGGTTTTGGGCTATTTTCGGGCTGAAGATTAGCAAACTGATTTGTGACTAATTCGGGGGCAATTTTAGTAATTGGTCAACCTCTATATAAGCTATTTTCTGAAGTGAATTAAGAGAGTTTTTGAGAGCTTGGATACTTGATTTGGCATCAAGGGTTTATTCTCAAGGGAGAATTAAGGTTTATAACCTAATTCAAATTCTTCAATTCTATTCTCCTCAAACTCTATTCTATATTGAAATATAGTGATTATTGAATCAATCTCTTGTATTCCTTTCATCGTGGTAATAAAATACTCTCTCCAAAGTGGATGTACACTAACCAGATGTTAGTGGAACCACTATAAATCCTTGTGTGATTTATTTTTGCTACTTTGTCACTAGTTTCTTGCTTGTGATTGAGATTTGGATTGTTCGTGATTGGTTGATCTTGGTTTTGTGACTAGAGTTATTGTTTTGCTTGTTTTTGCAAGTCTAACAACGATCTAGTCTTCCGCTAGCGCTTTGTGATTTGGATATCTGATTCGAGTGGTCTTGAATCGGATTAATCACAACGGTTATAACATCCACCTGGTCTCCCGGACCCAACCGATGATGCTCCCTAATTTCAACACTTTTACAATGAAACCTCTAAAACAATAAGGGTTTAATTGCAAAAAAGTTGAAATAAGAAGGTCTCATTGGTTAGGTCCAGAAGCATGGATTTGGGACCAGGTCATCTGTCCTCCATCAATAACCACAAACCTTCACCTGCTACTAAATCAAATACTTCATTGACCACATCAATCACCACTATAAGAGCACTCGCAGCAGAACGGGAAGAAATAGTTAGGGAAGAAAAAAGAAAAAAAAGGCGAAGATCTCAACCCCCAGCAGCTGTGTGAGAAAACAATTTAAAAAATGAAAACATTAAACGGGGATTGGTTTGCCGTTTAGTGCCTGATTTTGCCATTTTCCCTCTAAATGTGAATCAATTCCCCGTTTAGCGGTCGACGCTCAAGAAAAAAGTGGGCCAAATCGCCCTTTTCTGTTTCTCTCCGCGCTCGAAGTTGCGCTGCTGCAACGCGAGGGGAGAAATAAAAGCAGCGATCCGCCCCGTCTTTAGCCAAACCGACACTGCTAGGAATGCTCTAACCATACAAACTGCATATATAAATTGTCACTTACAATTCCAAACTATCACCATGCTCCTCACTCACCATCCACCTACAAAAATCAAGAACCACAAACTATATTCACATAACCACAATTAACCTTCGGTTTGCCCCCTCCTCCTATTCGCCGTCATCCGCGCTGTAACACAACCACCAAAAACACCATCAAAAACAAACTCTACTTCTCTGATCACATCTCCACTTCACACTTCACATCTTATCAGCCCAACCATTCACTGCTGCAACTCCACTGCACAACCGTCAGCACAAAATCCACAAGCCATCAACTTTCGTAGCTACTTACCACTGCAAAACACCAAATCCACAATCATATGGCTTCAACCATCACTAGCATCATGCAACCCATTTCATCATCTCCTTACTACATCTCCACCTGAAAGCAAGCGTCAGTTCCCCTCTTGATTCGGACTCCTACCAAACTCCTCCTTGCAGCCAATCAGTCCCTCACCAAAAGTCGCAACTTCCGTACCACCAGCCTCGATTTCCTACTCGCGACCAAAAATCCACAACCCAAATCGATCTCAGATCCTAGGCCGAACCACCAATTCCGACTTGGCAACCCAAACTCATTACCCTCGGATCGAACAAAACCCACAACTGCAAGCCGATTTCTTCTACTCGCTATTCCGTGAATCACCGCCAATTTTTCTTCTTTTTTTTATTATTCGCATATTTCTTTTAACCCTTCTTCTGTCTTGATTTCGGTTTAATTTTTTTTTTTTTTTTTTTTTTTTTTTTTTTTTTTTTTTTTTCGAGTAAACGAGATTTAAAAGTGTTGTAGGCGATGTTCTGATTTTTTTTATTATCCCCAGTTTTGTTTCACATTCCTTGGAAAAAAAAGGGGTTTTGGTTTTCTTCTGGGTTTGGTCAATATCGGGTTGAGTTTAAATTTGGCTTGTCTTTGTTTGTACTTACTGTTTTATATAGTTAAGCTTTGGTTGGTGAGCTTTTAGTATAAACTCTAAATAAAAAATTTGTTCAATTTTGTCTTAATTTGCCTTTGATTTTGTTTTATTCTAAAGAAAGAAAAACTTAAAATCTTTCTGGGCTATCTTTCGGTTTGCAAAAGCGAAAAAGAAAAGAAAAGGAAAATACTGCATTGCTTGCTAACATAGAAAAAATTGCCACTAAAATAGATCGTGTTTTGGTATTGTTCGCTTAACTCTGTTTTTATTTGCTTACATTTGCATTAAAAAATGAAAAAACAAAGGTAAAAATTCATTCATAGTTGCATTGTTAATTCACAATTAAATTTTGTTTTGCATCCATCTCATCTTGTTTTATTTTCTAAGGGCAGCACCTAAATTCACATAAGCTAGGGAGTTCATAACTCTTCTTTGGCCCCAAAATTGCATATCATCATAGAATTTGACTAATAGTAACTGTTAGACCTTAGACTTAAGGGCATCGAAGGTTCGTCTGAGGCTAAATTATATTTTGGAAAGTTGAATTCTTTCCACTGAATTATTTTTTCGCGTCTGGGCAACGACAGAGCGATAATCATTTATAAATGTTACGATGATTCATAAATCTTACAACGATTGTTTCTCTAAAGGTATTAAAAACCTTCGACTGCATTGCTAGGGTGATTTCTAGTGCACCGATAAATCCTGTTTGTTACCTGCTAAGAAATCTTTTTTTGAAATTAATCAAAGTGTCACTATATAATTTTTAGGTTAGGAGCCACTAAGGACAGAAAATTTATAATTATGTCCTTTGCATTCATTTAGCTGCATTAGGTTCATGCATAAAAAAAAAAAAGCCTCAAAATCTTCAAAAAATAATTATTTTAAATTTTCTTCTTTCCCTTTCTATTTAAAAAAATCCAAAAAAAAAATTAGGAAAATCTTCAAAAGAAAAAGGAAAAAACCATTTCTAATTGGTAAAATAAATTAAACTTTTTTCTTCTAAAAACTTTTCAAAAATCTTTAAAAAAAATCCGTTTAAAAAATCACTTTCCATTTTATTTAAGCATTTTGTTTAAAAAGATAAAAATCAAAAATAAAAACTGATAGCCAAAATAAAAAATCCAAAAAAAAAAAATCAAAAACAATTTTTTTTTGTACAAATTTTATTTCGATCGCCCTTTTAATGAAAATTTTCCAAAATTCAGAAAAAAGAGAACCATCGTCTTGAAAATGTCTAGTTTCCTTACTCATTAGAATTTACGATGGTTGTGCAAATCAATATAATCTATATAATTTCAAGCTATATTCGCATGGAATTCAATAACAACTATTGTACAAAAAATTCGGATTTTATACCATTAAGTTTTCACAATAACGATCAAACCTTAACTTTTAAAAGAAGAATGAAATCTTTGCTTGAACTCGCTACACAACAAAATCAAAGGTTAAATGGATGGTGTGATCCACATTTATGTAATAACTCGAGTCAAAGTATTCAAAATATTCAAAATTTGAATTCATTTCAAAATTCAAATAATTTTGATAATAACCCATGTCGATTCAAATTCGAACTCCAAAAAGAATTTCAAACTCAAAACGGAAATATGAACAACTTTTCAAATGATTTTGGCAATGGAAATAATTTCAATTGTAGTGTGATTAACAAATTTTCTTCTCAACAAATCGAGACTGAAAATTCTCAAATTAATAATCATGAATTTGATTAAATTGAGCAAATGGAAAAGTAACAAAGATTTATTGTTAGAAATCTACTTGAATTTTCATGAGAAACATGTCAAATCCCAACATGTGACGAGCCAAACAATAATCCATCATTTACCAAAATTGACGATTTTCAAATAGCAACTATTGAAATAGCAAATGATGATTTTAACGAAGTTGTTGATAATGCAATAGTTGAGTTGGATTTTAATTCGCTTGAGAGTGTTGAGCCAAATTCAAAACTCGATGTTCCTTGTCTCGGTTTTGAAAATTTGAAAATAATAACTTTAAAATTTGAAAATAATGCATGCAACGAAGTTGTGAATAATTCAGCAAAGGAAGACGAATTTGGCGAACATGATTTTTTTGATTTTTTTCGAAGATGAGCTGAATTCTGAAGGGGTGGATTTAGAACACTGTTTGGAGTTTTGAAATCAATAATTTTGAACAATATTTCAATGATAAGCTTGAAATTCAAATTGATGAAAATAAACTTGGAATTCATCCAGTTATTCAATCTATCTCAAAAATCATCAAAAATGAAAAAACTCATACGATATTTAATAAAAACGACATTCGTCTTTCTAAACTAACATTTATTTGAAATCTTTTGAGGTTTGATTTTCCGAGCTTAAGCCGTGTCTCTCGTACTTGGGGAGACAAATGAATTAGTCTTTAAAAGACTGTTTTATTTACTTCTTGTTAGTACATTTTCTAATATAGTGTAAATAACAATTGTTTTATGTAAATATAGGTCATTTTTTTTTCTTTCCTTTCGCTTGGGTTGATTGTGGGGGCATAGCCAAAATCAAGTGTGGAGAGAGTTTCATATTTATTTTGGTTTTGCATTTTTTTCATTTCTTCTTTATTCCAAAAAAAATTGATCTGACTTCAAAAAAATTGCATTTCAATTTATTTTTGAATGGACACGATGAAATAAACATATGAATATTGGTTATTAAATTGAAAATTTAAAGAAATTCCATGTCTTAACGAATAACGAATGGAAAAGTTTGAATCGCTACTACAAAACAGGTCAGTTGCTTCAGTTATTTACTCCCTATTGCTTCTGTTCTGGAACCGAAGCAATTGCAGACGACGCAACAGACCAAAATTTGTTGCTTCAGACAAACAACCGAAGCAAATAATATTTTATTGCTTTGGGTGTTTACCCCTTGTTGCTTCTGTTCAATAACCGAAGCAAGTGCAGAAGACGCAACAGGTTTACAGCTATTACTTCCGTTTCATATAGGGAGCAAATGACCAATATTTTGCTTCAGCTGCTCCAAACAACCGAAGCAAAAAAGTGGCTGAAGCAGAAAAAAATGCTGCTTCAGGTTTTAATTAAAACCTGAAACAACATCAAATTGCATTTAAAGTCAAAATAGAAAGCACAGCAATATCACTAAACCTGACTGCAATATCAATATAAAACATTGAAATAAAACTAAATATCAATACTATATCTTGTTGAATATCATTGCAAAATATGCATCAAACTTTGAACAGTAGTTGAATCCCTTGTTTATCACTTGTTTATGTATGTAGTATTACATAAACTAGAGACTAACAAAATAAGTTACAACTTGATGTTAAGATACATTACTAAGTCACCTGCATTTGATACAACTAATCCTACATTAAGTCACAGCTGTGATATTCTCTCACATATTCCCTTCATCTTCATTGTGATTTAATTGCGGGTTACTTGTTCTTGAGAAACATTTACAAAATATAAATCAACACGCTTAGCCATGAATTCATTTTACTAGAAGAATGCCAGATGAGTTTAAACAAGAACCAAACTACCACAATTCAAGGAAAAACTTGCAACCACAATAAGCAGTAGAATTTGAATGCAACTTAACACAAACTAAACTGGATCATCGCACGCATGCTAGTAAGATAAAATCAATAATTCCAATGGGTTATTATAGGTAAACAGTCAAGCAATGATGCTCATCTTTCTTTCCACTTCTATTACCCAACAGTCCAAATAAACATAGCAGTTGTTATTATGTATTATAAATAACACGCGCACACATGTCAAAATAGTCGAAAACATAGCATCCATAAACAGCACAATAAACTACCCAATTGGTGGTTTGTTCATCATAGGTATAGAGTACATGCACTGTTTTTCTCTTTTCTGTTTAATAAAAAAGAAAAGAAACTACCTTTTTTTCTTGTTATATTATCAATTAAATATATGATCAGTCCATCCACACGCATTCATCTTCATGAAATATAGACTGCAAATAATACAGAAGATCGTTAAAAAGCTAATCATTGTGAAAAACATCCTATAAATCACACTTCAGATCACCCTATGTTTCAATATTTAAATGCAGATTTTCAGGAGAATATCCGCAGATGCAAACAAGAATTTATTTTTGTACTGGGATACAAACGTAGCAACATACAGCTCCATCTGCTTCCATTGACAGACCAAAATTTTTTATAAACAAGGGATTCAACTACTTTGTATAATTTATGTATGCTGGAAAGTATATATTTTTGGTTATAACCTGGATAAAGTTTATACACAAATACCAGAAACAACACAATCTTTTTAGATCTCCTGAGAGGCAAATCACAAATACAGAAACTCGGATTGTAGTATCATTGTCTTCCAATACAAAATCAATTTACACCTAAAACAATCGAGTTTATTCACTGTAAATTAAAAAAGTAGATATACTTAGTAAATCACCTCAAGATCGGATTTTCAGGGCATCGAAAGCTCTCATACTTTCAAAAAATCGACGCCATACGCAACATTCCTCTCCAAATCAATTCCGGAATCTAAGAATAGATCGATCGAATTGATCAGATGAAGGGACGAACTCTAAAAATTTGAACGTGAACACGAAACCGTAGTTTAGAATAGGGTTGGAGAACGATACTGTAGAGCGAAGGATGGTGACCTGCGAGTGAGAATGATTGGGAATAACTAATTCGCACCTAACTCCTTAACCGATTTCGCCGTTGCTATAGTTGGGGATCTAAAGAAGATGGACACGACGGCTAATAGGGTTTAGCGTTGTGATAAATGAACCGGAGCGGTTAGATATCAAGTAGAGTTGTACTGTAGGATTTAAAACTGAACCGCATTGTTATATTTCGGGTAGGAGCCCCGTTTACGGAATTAAAACTGAACCGTTCATTCACAACAACATCTCAGCATATTTCAAGTTTACTATGTTTATTAATTTTTGATATCTTAAAACTATTATTCATCACATTTCAACATATATTATTTCTGATTTATAAACTACTTATTTACTTCTAGTTTATTAATAATAAAAACTATTGATTATTAACTTACAACTAAATATGTTCACCAATAATAATTTATTTACTTCTGGCTTATTAATTATTAATTAACTATTACTTATTTGATAATGAACATAATTAACAATTAAATATATTTATTAATTGTTACTAATGTATTAATTATTACTTATGTATGAATTTATACATAACTAAGTAAATATAAGAAAATTTTAATTTTTCTAAGTTCCTTTTTTTTCTTTTAGTCTAGAACTTTTTGATTTTTTTTAAATTATATATAATTTTAAACTTATTACATAAAATTCTAAGTTTATCACATAAAATTTTAAATTTCATTGAAATTCCATTTCTTGTTGTTATTCATTTAATAGTAAATATTAATTATCACTTAAAACATATTAATTATTACATACAACATCTTAACTATAATCGAATATTAACTATTAATTATTTAGTAAGTTATATAATAACTGATTATTAACTATTTAAATATTGATTATTAACTATCTAATATTAATTAATAATTTATTTATTATTGAAATTAATTAATAATTAATAATAAGTATAATCTACTAATTATTGATAATAGCTACAATTTAAATTATTAAATAAAATAATTGTAGAATTAATCATTAATTTGTACTAGTGTATTTAATTATGAAATCTTAAATACTAGAAAAATCTTAAACATTAATTATTACACAAATTATTCAATATTATTTATTTAACATTAGTTCCTATTTCTTAAATGTGCTTATTGAGCAGTACATATAATTTCCTAGTTAATAATAATTACTATGCTAAATTATCAAATATAAAAAAAAATGATTGATTAATAATAATTAGCAAATATAAATTATTAATTGTTAATCAACCATGAATAGTAACATATAAAGTTAGTGTATGATTATTTGTACACGCATTAGCTTCGATTAAAATAATTTGTGTTTGCCTCATTTCCAAAGGAACATATGCAAATAATACTATTTGCTTCGATGCAATTACTTCAGTTGCTAAGAAACCGAAGCAAATAATACTAGTTGCTTCGGTTCCTAAGAAACAGAAGCAAATGAAAGTAGTTGCTTCGGTGCATTTGCTTCAGTCGTAAGGACAACAGAAGCAAGTGAAATTAGTTGCTTCGGTGCATTTGCTTCAATTATAAGGACAACGGAAGCAAATGATACTATTTGCTTCTGTTGCAAGCATAACAGAAGAAAATACACTATTTGCTTCTATGCATTTGCTTTGGTTGCAAGGATAACAGAAGCAAATAAAACTATTTTTATTTCTGTTGTAAGGACAACTGAAGCAAATGAAGCGAAGCAATAAACCTATTTTGTGGTAGTGAATTATAATCAACTTGGGTAAAACTAGTATATAGGGAGATTCATAAATGATGATTATGAGGTGCTTTCTAAATTGTAACCTTTTATTAAAAGATTGGTTGATTTAAAGTACTTGCGATTACATTTTCAATCTTTCAAGCTAAATGATGCTAAGATATTCTCTCTAAACTCACTCTTTCAAAAAAAAAAAGTATATATGTATATACATTTTAATGGTTTGATAAAGCATAGAGTCATAATGGTTATGTATTCACTCTCATTTAAAAGTCCTTGCGGTCATGCAATAGTGAATACCATTAATCTCTCTTATATATGCTTCCATTCTTATTTACAATTCCTCACGGTTATGCATGCATGGAACTCATATAAGACAAGGATGAATCTCTAAATATTTTTCTAATCTAATTTAAAAGTTCTTGCGGTTATGCTTGGTAAGAAAATGCATGACAATTTCCTCGGTTTACCTGAGTTAGGCATGTATATATTGTTGAGAAACAAAGTTTGTTTTGAAAAGAGTAATTTGCATATTGCAGACTTTATGATACAAACATTTGATGCCTATATACACGTTTTGTAATACAAAGAAAACGACCAGAAATAATAGAAACGTACAATATTACCCCTTAAACCTTACTATGTTAGGTAAGTTGTAAAACAACGATTCTTTCTCTTATACCCCGACAAAATATGTTTGGTTTTTGAATGTTTCTGCAACTCTTCTTCCTTACTGCCGATCTTCATATCGCTTCTGAATCTTTCAAAATTTGTTCTTGAGAGAGGTTTTGTCAACGAGTCAACTCTCTGAAGTGCTGCTGGAACGTGATTGACAGTTAATCTTCCACTTATTACGCGCTCACGAACAAAATACAAATCTATTTCAATGTGTTTAGTACGTGGGTATAGTACTGGGTTTGTTGACAGTGAGATAGTTCTTACTAGTGCGATTATGGTAACGATAATTTTACCGTTACCAAGCTAAAAGTTACCAGTAATTTGTAATATTAGTATACAATTATGTCGGTACAGTAACGATAAAATTACCGTTTATTATGGTAAATATGTCGGTAAGAAAAATTGAAAACCGTTGGTAACGGTAAATTTACCAACAAGTTAAAATAATGTAATTAAGCATATAATCTGACAATTTACTGATAAATAAAAGGGACTTAGACCTTTAATTTATGCTTAATTAAAGGGTTAGTAGACTTATAAAATGATGAATATATTATCTATATCTCTAAATAGCAACCATTGACCGGAGCCATTGGATTTTGTTTATACTAGATCTAGGCCTTATATTATTACGTTTTCTTTTTTACTTACCTGTATAAAGCAGCAACTACTTGTTTCCTTCATCGTTTATATCTTCCCATTCTTCATCGTTTTACATTTTTACAATTTACTACTTCACAGTTCTACTTCTACATCCTAAGGAGATTGGAAAATCGGAAAATAAGATCAACCTTATTCTCTTCGGTACCTCCGTTTTTATTTATATTTATAGTAAAGATGTAATCAGTTCACTTAAATGTTTTAAATCAAGTTGAAGGTGAGGGAATCACTACTCATCCAGTTCCTACAACAAAAAGTGAAGCTCCTCAATTCATCGCTGTTTCTTTAACAGGTAAAAATCGCAAATTGAATGGCTCCCAATGGTGAATGTGTTTCGCTGCTTGTAAATAGTTTTATAATCTTCAATAAAGCACTATTTCTTGAAAACATTTGCTGCTTTCGGCGATGCTGCTGCGTTATCTTTCACGCAGTTCGAATATCACATATGGCAATCAAAGATACGACTTTGTAGCTAAGACTCCATGTAACACCCCGTATTTTATATAAACATAAAAATAACAAATCAAGGTAAATTAATTTTTAGAAAAAGAATAAGGTGAAACAGGTTGCGCCATTGCGTTCGTCTCGGAATTCTGCTTGAGATAGAGTCCGAGTTTGCGTAAATTGGACTCCGTATGAAAAATATATTCTTAAATTAAATATTGCAGCAAAACATGAAAAAAAGGAATGAGAAAAGAATAATGTTTAGCATTGTTCTAAGAATTGTAAGCAAAAGACTTAATAGCTCGTTTGGTTAGAACATGTGACTTGCATACAAGAGGTACAGAGTTCGATTCCCACCAACGTCATATTTTTGTTTTAAGGGAATGGCTAAAAAGCGGCTTAGTGTGAACGCGGTTCAAAAAGTAGTTTAGTGTGAAAATGTTTAATTGGGAAGATATATAAAAAGAAAATTAAATATATATATATATATATGTTGAATATATATATATATATATATATATATATATATAATTGAGAAGATAAATACAGTCAATTTATTTGGAGGGAAAGATTTATGCATAAATAGATATGTATGTATGTAGGTAACTTCATTATGCATTTATTTTGCATGTTGCAAGGAAAGTAGAAAAGAAAGGGGAATTAAATTATATACTCGATTTCCTTTTCTTTTTTTTAGATAAGCAATTAATTTGCTTTATTTGTCAATATTAGAATTTATGAATAGGTGCGTGTGTGTGTGTGTGTATATATATATATATATATATATATATATATATATATATATATATATATATATATATGGGCAGTTAATGTAAACATGAATAATTGAAATTAATTTGTAGATGAGTGTTAATTTGTCATTAATTAAAACGAAAAAAATAAATATTAAGTAGGCGTAATTTGGGAACATGTATCATGGCATGATTGTTAAGTTATAATTTGGAGTAATTTGACATGAATTATGGAATATGTAATTTGACATGTTAAACTTAGAATTGGCATGAAGGACAAAGTATGAAATTTAGCATATAAATCTAGTTTTGGACATAACTTGAGAAATAGGAACATGACTAGTTTTGGTGAATTTGGGTAATTGGTATGAAACGGTATAATTGGTATACCATTAATTAGGAGCGTAATTAATGTTATAATTTAATTGTGAATGATTTAAATATAAAACATAAATATGTAAATCAGTAAAAGATGAACATTTAGTACAAATAGAAGTTTATTTATACATTTGCTGAGTCATTCCTGACCTGTTGCTGAGTCAATAGGATAACTCTATCTAGTCTTGACGGTGGTGATGGCTCCTGTGAGATCCAATGGCCTATATTAATCTAATTCTCTATAAAAACACATATAGACTTAAGCTCTAAACCTAATCAAAATTAAATCCATGGTCGTAATGTTGTCAGTCCGCAACCTAGAGTAGCCGCCGTCAAACTAGAAGCAAAACAGCGAATCAATTCAACTCAAGCCTAAATCTTAACAACAAAATTGTCTACATCAAGGGAACGCAAATCAATTTCAGAACACAGATTCCAAAACTCAAGACTCTCTTTGAGTTTGTGAGTATAATAGCTTTCACAAAATAATTAGTTAATTTAATTGTGATAAGTTATAATTGGATTATGAGAATAAGACTTTGAATCATGTGATGTTGAATTATATGCTGGTTGTTATGTGAATCTTATGCAAGTTCTTATGCGAATCTTATGCAAGTTTGTGATGGTGAATTATATGCTAATTCAAATGTGAATCCTATGCAAGTTTGGGAAGCTGAATTATATGTTCTTATATGAATCTTATATAAGTTTGGGATGTTAAAACATATGTGAGTCATGTATATACATGTGCTAGTTTATGTGACCTTAATCTACATGTTTAGATCCTTATGCAAGTTCACATCTTTTAGATCTACATGCAAGTTCACATCCTATTGTTTAGATCTATATTTTAGATCTATAGTAGTACATAGTTATGTATAGTTTATGCCATTTTGCCTATGCTAGTTTTGTATGAGAATCATATGCTAGTTTGTATGAGATTTATATGCAAGTTAGGTAAAAACCCAAATCCATACATACAAGCTCACACTTGCATGATTAGATCTATGTTTAGACCCATTATAATACATAGTTTATGTTAGGTTGTGGTTTATATGCCTATACACTATGCAAGCTCACCTTTATGCATATAGATCTATGCAAATAACCTTGTGCATAAATTAGTCCATGCTAGTATATTGTTTTATATATGTAAGTTATGGATCATGCAATTATGCCAATCATGCAAGTTTATCTTTTTAGATCTATTTTTATGTTGTATGCAAGTTGTGATATTTAGATCTATTTTTATGTATTGTGCAAATTGTGATGTTTTTATAAATTAGGCTATTTGGCAAGCCTAATATATTCCATAAATTACACGTACGAATAACGTGGGGATTGGGTAAATATTAATAATTGGCATAACAAGATTAGTGTATGTTGCCTTAAAAGCATATAATTAAAATTTAGACATTAATTAGCATAATTAATGTGCATAGAAATCATAACCATAATTTAAGTGACAATTATGGACATAGATTAGGGAATAACATTTAAATATTAATTTTAATATTGTGAATTGGCATAAATGGCCTTAAAAGGCATATATTTAATTAGAGACATTAATTGGTATAATTTGAATACCTGGCATTTATGGACATAATTTAGGTGACAATTATGGACATAAATAAATTTGGGAATTATTTACAAATTTGAATAGGGACATTAATTCAAATTGAGGTAAAAAGATTATATGTAATAATCAATGCCTATGACATGAGGTTGGACTCATTCGTGGTGTAAGACTGCCCGGACCCGCCCGGAAAATCTAGCAACCACAAATGGTAGTCCAATGTAAGATGTCATAGCCCCAAATTAAATGCGTGACAATTGTATGGACATGAGGTTAGGTTGTTTGTGGTGTAAGACTGCCCGGACCCGCCCGGCAAATCCAGCAACCACAAAGGGTGGCCTAATGTGCGAGGTCCTACAAGGTCACGGTAGTAATAAACCAAGTAACACTTAACCAAGATAAACATTTAAGTGGGACATGGGGGTTAAGTGGGTGCCTTGGGTGGCTTGTGAAATACGATTAGAAACACTTAACCAAGATAAACATGTAAGTGGGACATGGGGGTTAAGTGGATGCCTTGGGTGGCTTGTGAAATACGATTAGAAACACTTAACCAAGATAAACATGTAAGTGGGACATGGGGGTTAAGTGGGTGCCTTGGGTGGCTTGTGAAATACGATTAGAAACAATTAACCAAATGGAAACATGTAAGAAGACATGAATAAGAATGGGGTTAAGTGGGAAACTTTAATGGGGGCCAAGCATAGGTGGAAAGCTTGTGTCAGGCATGGGGGCTCTTTTCAAACCAGTAACCCATTTAGTATCTTTGTGAGCTCGACCCAATTCGAGGACGGGGCACGCTTACTGGGTTTGATTGTAAGAGGTCAAAACGGGTTAGCGGTGGCAACGCAAGTCCAACGGGGTCATGTGCGTGCGTGGGCCCGGGCTGGTAGGTAAGACGTTGTTGCATTGTGTAGGTATAAGTCGTGCATCCTTGAGTTGTATCGGGTTGCCAATTTGGGGAGTGATACACCCCGCTATGGGACCAGCACGAGTATCTACGAGTTGGGGAGTCGATCGAATGGGGAAGGCAGTGGGTACGACTAGTGGAGATAGGAGCAGGCGGCACCTATGACAGCAGCTAGGAGTACAGCTACCATATGATAAATATTGTAATTAGAATGGGGAGGGTAGTGGACACCACTAGTGGAGATAGGAGCAGGCGGCACCTATGACAGCAGCTAGTGGTACACGAAACTACCATTATTATTATCACTTATGTTCAGTAAGCGGGATCAACTTCTAGGATGACTAGTATTGGTGAGTATGGTAATTATCCTATAGTGTTGGAGGCGCAATTAACGTTATCCTATTCCTCTTGATTGCTTTGTCATACCCACTTGATTCACAGTCATTCCTTGTTTTACCAGCTTATGCCTTATCCCAGTTACTTTAATAATTATATTGTTAAAGTTATTGTACTCGCCAGACTTTATGTCTGACCCCCTTTGTTTTCGCCTCTTTTCTTCCTCCCCCACCCCCCAGGTTCTCAGGGTGGGACTAGTGCTAGCGGAGCTTGATTTGGATCGCTTTATCTCTTTCTCTCTTTTGGAAGTGCTTGGATTGTTGAAAGTAAAGTTCAGCTCGTCTCTTTATGGCTACTTTTGTTGGGGTTATGCCTTTTATGTATAAATAGATATGTATGTATGTAGGTAACTTCATTATGCATTTATTTTGCATGTTGCAAGGAAAGTAGAAAAAAAGGGGAATTAAATTATATACTCGATTTCCTTTTTTTAGGTAAGCAATCAATTTGCATTATTTGTCAATATTAAAATTTATGAATAGGTGCATATATATATATATATATATATATATATATATATATATATATATATAAAGATATTTATATATATGGGCAGTTAATGTAAACATGAATAGATTGAAATTAATTTGTAGATCAGTGTTAATTTGTCATTAATTAAAAAGAAAAAAGAAATATTAAGTAGGCATAATTTGGGAACATGTATCATGACATGATTGTTAAGTTATAATTTGGAGTAATTTGACATGAATTATAGAATATGTAATTTGACATATTAAACTTAGAATTGACATGAACGACAAAGTATGAAATTTAGCATATAAATCTAGTTTTGGCATAACTTGAGAAATAGGAACATGACTAGTTTTGGTGAATTTGGGTAATTGGTATGAAACGGTATAATTGGTATACCATTAATTAGGAACATAATTAATGTTATAATTTAATTGTGAATGATTTACATATAAAACATAAATATGTAAATCAGTAAAAGATGAACATTTAGTACAAATAGAAGTTTATTTATACATTTGCTGAGTCATTCCTGACCTGTTGCTGAGTCAATAGGATAAGTCTATCTAGTCTTGACGGTGGTGATGGCTCTTGTGAGATCCAATGGCCTATATTAATCTAATTACTCTATAAAAACACGTATAGACTTAAGCTCTAAACCTAATCAAAATTAAATCCATGGCCGACATGTTGTCAGTCCGCAACCTAGAGTAGCCGCCGTCAAACTAGAAGCAAAACAGCGAATCAATTCAACTCAAGCCTAAATCTTAACAACAAAATTGTCTACATCAAGGGAACGCAAATCAATTTCAGAACAAAGATTCCAGAACTCAAGACTCTCTTTGAGTTTGTGAGTATAATAGCTTTCACAAAATAATTAGTTAATTTAATTGTGATAAGTTATAATTGGATTATGAGAATATGACTTTGAATCATGTGATGTTGAATTATATGCTAGTTGTTATGTGAATCTTATGCAAGTTCTTATGCGAATCTTATGCAAGTTTGTGATGGTGAATTATATGCTAATTCATATGTGAATCCTATGCAAGTTTGGGAAGTTGAATTATATGTTCCTATATGAATCTTATACAAGTTTTGGATGTTAAAACATATGTGAGTCATGTATATACATGTGCTAGTTTATGTGACCTTAATCTACATGTTTAGATCCTTATGCAAGTTCACATCTTTTAGATCTACATGAAAGTTCACATCCTATTGTTTAGATCCATATTTTAGATCTATAGTAGTACATAGTTATGTAAAGTTTATGCCCTTTTGCCTATGCTAGTTTTGTATGAGAATCATATGCTAGTTTGTATGAGATTTATATGCAAGTTAGGTAAAAACCCAAATCCATACATACAAGCTCACACTTACATGATTAGATCTATGTTTAGACCCATTATAATACATAGTTTATGTTAGGTTGTGGTTTATATGCCTATACACTATGCAAGCTCACCTTTATGCATATAGATCTATGCAAATCACCTTGTGCATAAATTAGTCCATGCTAGTTTATTGTTTTATATATGTAAGTTATGGATTATGCAAATTATGCCAATCATGCAAGTTTATCTTTTTAGATCTATTTTTATGTTGTATGCAAGTTGTGATATTTAGATCTATTTTTATGTATTGTGCAAATTGTGATGTTTTTATAAATTAGGCTATTTGGCGAGCCTAATATATTCCATAAATTACACGTACAAATAACGTGGGGATTGGGTAAATATTAATAATTGGCATAACGAGATTAGTGTATATTGCCTTAAAGGCATATAATTAAAATTTAGACATTAATTAGCATAATTAATGTGCATAGAAATCATAACCATAATTTAAGTGACAATTATGGACATAGACTAGGGAATAACATTTAAATATTAATGTTAATATTGTGAATTGGCATAAATGGCCTTAAAAGGCATATATTTAATTAGAGACATTAATTGGTATAATTTGAATACCTGGCATTTAAGGACATAATTTAGGTGACAATTATGGACATAAATAAATTTGGGAATTATTTACAAATTTGAATAGGGACATTAATTCAAATTGAGGTAAAAAGATTATATGTAATAATCAATGCCTATGACACGAGGTTGGACTCATTTGTGGTGTAAGACTTCCCGGACCCGCCCGGCAAATCCAGCAACCACAAATGGTAGTCCAATGTGAGATGTCATAGGCCCAAATTAAATGCGTGACAATTGTACGGACACGAGGTTAGGCCGTTTGTGGTGTAAGACTGCCATGACCCGCCCGGCAAATCCAGCAACCACAAAGGGTGGCCTAATGTGAGAAGTCCTACAAGGTCACGGTAGTAATAAACTAAGTAACACTTAACCAAGATAAACATGTTAGTGGGACATGGGGGTTAAGTGGGTGGCTTGTGAAATACGATTAGAAACACTTAACCAAGATAAACATGTAAGTGGGACATGGGGGTTAAGTGGATGCCTTGGGTGGCTTGTGAATACGATTAGAAACACTTTACCAAGATAAACATGTAAGTGGGACATGGGGGTTAAGTGGGTGCCTTGGGTGGCTTGTGAAATACGATTAGAAACACTTAACCAAATGGAAACATGTAAGAAGACATGAATAAGAATGGGGTTAAGAGGGGAACTTTAGTGGGGGCCAAGCATAGGTGGAAAGCTTGTGTCAGGCATGGGGGCCCTTTTCAAACCAGTAACCCATTTAGTATCTTTGTGAGCTCGACCCAATTCGAGGACGGTGCACGTTTACTAGGTTTGATTGTAAGAGGTCAAAACGGGTTAGCGGTGGCAACGCAAGTCCAACGGGGTCATGTGCGTGCGTGGGCCCGGGCTGGTAGGTAAGACGTTGTTGCATCGTGTAGGTATAAGCCGTGCATCCTTGAGTTGTATCGGGTTGCTACTTTGGGGAGTGATACACCCCACTGTGGGACCAGCACGGGTATCTACGAGTTAGGGAGTCGATTGAATGGGGAAGGCAGTGGGTACGACTAGTGGAGATAGGAGCAGGCGGCACCTATGACACCAGCTAGGAGTACAGCTACCATATGATAAATATTGTAATTAGAATGGGGATGGTAGTGGACACCACTAGTGGAGATAGGAGCAGGCAGCACCTATGACAGCAGCTAGTGGTACACGAAACTACCATTATTATTATCACTTATGTTCAGTAGGAGGGATCAACTTCTAGGGTGACTAGTGTTGGTGAGTATGGTAATTATCCTATAGTGTTGGAGGCGCAATTAACGTTATCTTATTCCTCTTGATTGCTTTGCCATACCCACTTGTTTTACAGTCATTCCTTGTTTTACCGGCTTATGCCTTATCCCAGTTACTTTAATAATTATATTGTTGAAATTATTGTACTCGCCAGACTTTATGTCTGATCCCTTTGTTTTCGCCTCTTTTCTTCCTTTTCCCCCCAGGTTCTCAGGGTGGGACTAGTGCTAGCGGAGCTTGATTTGTATCGCTTTATCTCTTTCTCTCTTTTGGAAGTGCTTGGATTACTGAAAGTAAAGTTCATCTCATATCTTTATGGCTACTTTTGTTGGGGTTATGCCTTTTAATTTTATGTACTCTGATTTTGTCAAGATGGATATTTTGTACTTGACTCTAGTCATTGGTCATTGAAGTTGTTGTAATCAAACTATTTCTCCACTGCAATAAAAGTTGTTTTATATTTTCAAGTACTGCTTTATATCTGTCTTGTTGTTAAGTTTCTGTTCTATACACACTAAAAATGCTCCATGGAAGTTAATGCATTCCCTTTGTGAGTGACATTAATGGGCGTGGGGTGTTACATGTGGTATAAGAGCTGAAGGTTACCAGAACAGATATGAGATTTTGAAAAACTATGTTTTCAAAAGCATTTTATAAAGAAATACTTTCAAAAATATGTTTTAAGGAGAGTATTTTCAAGAGAAAGGTTTATTTAAAAAAAATAATCCCCAAGAGCCATATATCTTTCCTCCGATTCTCCGTTTTGAATCTCTTCCTCTTTCCCTTTTTGAATCTCTTCCTCCACATATAGATGCTTTTTCCTAAGATATATGAGGATTTCCGTATGATGGGCGGAAACCCGCTTCATGGGACTTAGACGTTTGTCGGGTCTAGAAGTTGGCTCAAGAAAGTGGAGGACTTGTCGGTATCTTTGAGATAGATGAGGGTAGGAAAGTTTGACTAGCTGCTTGGTTGATGAAAGATGAAGTTTCTTGTAGGTCGGAGGTCACGAATGAAGAACGTATAGTGGAGGCATGGATATGGCACAGGGTAAGAAAGTAGAACCTAAGAACGGTGTAAAGAATAATAAACCCCATGACAAGAGGAAATGTCTTTATTGTGGAACACCAGGCCATCTGAGCAAGGACTGTAGGAAGAAAAAGAAGACTGGCTGTTTCCACTGTGGTGAGGCAGGACATCTGATCAAAGATTAAAGACTGCCCGAGGAAAAGGCAGAGGACAGGGTCTACTTCTGGAGAGCAGGTTCAGGCTCTCATGGCACCAGGACAGGAGAGAGGTAGAAACATATTCGTTGAAAGTTTAGTTTTTCTGTTTGATCATCCTGTTCGTACTTTGTTTGACTCGGGCGCTTCACACTCGTTTGTATCTGCTTCGTTAATTGAAATGCTGCACCTAAATACTAGTCTAGTTACGGATCGCTTTGTAGTCTCAAATCCTATTGGTGGTTCGGCTCACTTATCTGTGGTTTGTCGGGATTTGAGAGTGTCTATCTTGGTCGTTGGGTTTGAATCCAACGCCTTCGTTCTTGGTTTCATGGGCTACAACTTGATTCTAGGCATGGATTGGCTAGCCAGATACGGTGCCATCCTAGATTGTGAAAGAAGGGTAGTTAGATTGTTGACTCGTTGTGGAAAGACCCTTGATATTTCTTGTGACCCTAAAGGTCCAATGATGCTTAGCTACCTAGAATCTCTTGGCGCGTCCAACAATGATTTGGAATCTGTTCGTGGGGTCCGTGAGTATGGTGATGTCTTCGATGAAGTTCGGGGTTTACCCCGAGGCGCGAGATAGACTTTCGTATATACCTAGTGGGTAATGCAAAGCCAGTTGCATTACCAGTGCGCCACATGGCTCCGAGAGAGAGGAGATAACTCAGTAAGCAAGTGAAATAGTAGCTTGAGAAGGGGTTCGTAAGAAGAAGCATTTCGGAATGGGGTGCTTAATTGTTTGGTTGTTTTGCTAGTATCATCTCACGTAGATTGTCCGAATTCGAAGGAGGTATTCCTTGGGTGCTTGTCTTATATTGGTTTAGGCCTTTGGGGCTTGTGCTTGGGGGATTTCGAGTTCGACTAGGATGGTTTGTGTGAGAGATAAATAGCTATGACGATTTTTCATTGCATGATACCTTGGTTTACTTGAAGAGTGATGGCAGTCGTGACATGATAAGACTATTCAGTGGTATGGACTGCCCCGTGTTAGACTCAATAGGGTTATGAGATGACTTGAGTGAACTCGAGAAAGATGTGAAGTAATGGATTGTTTAGGACCCTATGTTGATGCCATTTCTTTTGAGGAAGAAGGTGAGATTCTTGGGGCACGAGGTCTTTAAGGAAGAGATAGCTGTGGATCCCACGAAGCTGGTGGCAATCCAAGATTGGAAGATTCCTAAGAACGCAACCGAGCATTTGAAGAGGGCTTTGACGACAGCTCCAGTTTTAGTTTTGCCAGATGGGAGTCTTCGAGCCATCTTTGTAGATATGTTATAGATGAGAGAGGTTGGTTGCGTAGAAATGAGAGATTTTGCGTACCGCAAGACGAGAGCTTGAGGAAGACGATTCTTGAAGACTCACATCGCTACATGATGACACATACATTCTGGGTTTTATGGGATATGGTGGGGCTTTATCATGCTTAGTTTCTTAAGAATCATTTGATAATCTGATCTGTACCAGTAGTCTGTAAGTATCTGAATATTTCTTAAAAGGATAGGGGTATTTACTTGAAGCGTGAAGTAGATTTCCAGTTCTGACATTTGTTAATGGGGGTAATTCTCTGAGTGTCGATCTGATGTTGATTTCGGTCTTCGGGGTTGATACTTAGGGAATTATTCACTTAACCAATGCCTAATGGGAACAGAGCTTTTGTTTTAATTGTACTCGCTCTATCACTCCTTTGTATCCTATCGATCGAGTCTTCAACCTTTAGGTAGAAACTAATGGGTGTAAACATGTGTTTGAGACATGTTATGTTTGGTGGATGCAAGTGTTTGCTAGTGGTTGCTCGTGGATGCATTTACACACACATTAGGCACTAGATCGGCTCAGTCACTCTCATATTACATATTAATATGTGTGCATATTTAAATTAATGGATGTATCATGGTTGTATTATCATATGGATGCTGCATTCGGATGAATGGTTGTGCACGCATGTAGAAATAATATGTATCATTAGGAATCTTTTGCATACATAATGGACGCATGGCACTATCATGGTTCGCATTAAGGAGGTCAACTGAATCAGTAGACCGCCTGATTTTTGCATTGGATAAGGACATATATACACACTATGCATATAAACATAAAAGCATTAGAAGTCTCTTAAGGACAATGGATGTCTGTGCCTGATGGTTGAGTAGATGGATGATTGGATGGTAGGACACATTCTTCCTAACTTGAAGATTTCGGGGATGAAATCCTTTAAGGAGGGGAGAATGTAACACCCCGTATTTTCTATAAACATAAAAATAACAAATCAAGGTATAATTAATTTTTATAAAAATAATCAAGTGAAATGGGTTGCGCCGTTGCGTTCGTCTCGGAATTCTTCTTGAGATAGAGTCTGAGTTTGCGTATATTGGACTCTGTATGAAAAAGATATCCTTAAATTAAATATTGCAGCAAAACATGGAAAAAAAGGAATGAGAAATGAATAATGTTTAGCGTTGTTCTAAGAATTGTAAGCAAAAGACTTAGTAGCTCGTTTGGTTAGAACATGTGACTTGCATACAAGAGGTACAGAGTTAGATTCCCACCAATGCCATATTATTGTTTTAGGGGAATGGCTAAAAAGCGGCTTAGTGTGAACGCGGTTCAAAAAGTAGTTTAGTGTGAAAATGTTTAATTGGGAAGATAGATAAAAAGAAAATTATATATATATATATATATTGAATATATATATATATAATTGAGAAGATAAATACAGTCAATTTATTTGGAGGGAAAGATTTATGCATAAATAGATATGTATGTATGTAGGTAACTTCATTATGCATTTATTTTGCATGTTGCAAGGAAAGTAGAAAAAAAGGGGAATTAAATTATATACTCGATTTCCTTTTTTTAGGTAAGCAATCAATTTGCATTATTTGTCAATATTAAAATTTATGAATAGGTGCATATATATATATATATATATATATATATATATATATAAAGATATTTATATATATGGGCAGTTAATGTAAACATGAATAGATTGAAATTAATTTGTAGATCAGTGTTAATTTGTCATTAATTAAAAAGAAAAAAGAAATATTAAGTAGGCATAATTTGGGAACATGTATCATGACATGATTGTTAAGTTATAATTTGGAGTAATTTGACATGAATTATAGAATATGTAATTTGACATATTAAACTTAGAATTGACATGAACGACAAAGTATGAAATTTAGCATATAAATCTAGTTTTGGCATAACTTGAGAAATAGGAACATGACTAGTTTTGGTGAATTTGGGTAATTGGTATGAAACGGTATAATTGGTATACCATTAATTAGGAACATAATTAATGTTATAATTTAATTGTGAATGATTTACATATAAAACATAAATATGTAAATCAGTAAAAGATGAACATTTAGTACAAATAGAAGTTTATTTATACATTTGCTGAGTCATTCCTGACCTGTTGCTGAGTCAATAGGATAAGTCTATCTAGTCTTGACGGTGGTGATGGCTCTTGTGAGATCCAATGGCCTATATTAATCTAATTACTCTATAAAAACACGTATAGACTTAAGCTCTAAACCTAATCAAAATTAAATCCATGGCCGACATGTTGTCAGTCCGCAACCTAGAGTAGCCGCCGTCAAACTAGAAGCAAAACAGCGAATCAATTCAACTCAAGCCTAAATCTTAACAACAAAATTGTCTACATCAAGGGAACGCAAATCAATTTCAGAACAAAGATTCCAGAACTCAAGACTCTCTTTGAGTTTGTGAGTATAATAGCTTTCACAAAATAATTAGTTAATTTAATTGTGATAAGTTATAATTGGATTATGAGAATATGACTTTGAATCATGTGATGTTGAATTATATGCTAGTTGTTATGTGAATCTTATGCAAGTTCTTATGCGAATCTTATGCAAGTTTGTGATGGTGAATTATATGCTAATTCATATGTGAATCCTATGCAAGTTTGGGAAGTTGAATTATATGTTCCTATATGAATCTTATACAAGTTTTGGATGTTAAAACATATGTGAGTCATGTATATACATGTGCTAGTTTATGTGACCTTAATCTACATGTTTAGATCCTTATGCAAGTTCACATCTTTTAGATCTACATGAAAGTTCACATCCTATTGTTTAGATCCATATTTTAGATCTATAGTAGTACATAGTTATGTAAAGTTTATGCCCTTTTGCCTATGCTAGTTTTGTATGAGAATCATATGCTAGTTTGTATGAGATTTATATGCAAGTTAGGTAAAAACCCAAATCCATACATACAAGCTCACACTTACATGATTAGATCTATGTTTAGACCCATTATAATACATAGTTTATGTTAGGTTGTGGTTTATATGCCTATACACTATGCAAGCTCACCTTTATGCATATAGATCTATGCAAATCACCTTGTGCATAAATTAGTCCATGCTAGTTTATTGTTTTATATATGTAAGTTATGGATTATGCAAATTATGCCAATCATGCAAGTTTATCTTTTTAGATCTATTTTTATGTTGTATGCAAGTTGTGATATTTAGATCTATTTTTATGTATTGTGCAAATTGTGATGTTTTTATAAATTAGGCTATTTGGCGAGCCTAATATATTCCATAAATTACACGTACAAATAACGTGGGGATTGGGTAAATATTAATAATTGGCATAACGAGATTAGTGTATATTGCCTTAAAGGCATATAATTAAAATTTAGACATTAATTAGCATAATTAATGTGCATAGAAATCATAACCATAATTTAAGTGACAATTATGGACATAGACTAGGGAATAACATTTAAATATTAATGTTAATATTGTGAATTGGCATAAATGGCCTTAAAAGGCATATATTTAATTAGAGACATTAATTGGTATAATTTGAATACCTGGCATTTAAGGACATAATTTAGGTGACAATTATGGACATAAATAAATTTGGGAATTATTTACAAATTTGAATAGGGACATTAATTCAAATTGAGGTAAAAAGATTATATGTAATAATCAATGCCTATGACACGAGGTTGGACTCATTTGTGGTGTAAGACTTCCCGGACCCACCCGGCAAATCCAGCAACCACAAATGGTAGTCCAATGTGAGATGTCATAGGCCCAAATTAAATGCGTGACAATTGTACGGACACGAGGTTAGGCCGTTTGTGGTGTAAGACTGCCAAGACCCGCCCGGCAAATCCAGCAACCACAAAGGGTGGCCTAATGTGAGAAGTCCTACAAGGTCACGGTAGTAATAAACTAAGTAACACTTAACCAAGATAAACATGTTAGTGGGACATGGGGGTTAAGTGGGTGGCTTGTGAAATACGATTAGAAACACTTAACCAAGATAAACATGTAAGTGGGACATGGGGGTTAAGTGGGTGCCTTGGGTGGCTTGTGAATACGATTAGAAACACTTTACCAAGATAAACATGTAAGTGGGACATGGGGGTTAAGTGGGTGCCTTGGGTGGCTTGTGAAATACGATTAGAAACACTTAACCAAATGGAAACATGTAAGAAGACATGAATAAGAATGGGGTTAAGAGGGGAACTTTAGTGGGGGCCAAGCATAGGTGGAAAGCTTGTGTCAGGCATGGGGGCCCTTTTCAAACCAGTAACCCATTTAGTATCTTTGTGAGCTCGACCCAATTCGAGGACGGTGCACGTTTACTAGGTTTGATTGTAAGAGGTCAAAACGGGTTAGCGGTGGCAACGCAAGTCCAACGGGGTCATGTGCGTGCGTGGGCCCGGGCTGGTAGGTAACACGTTGTTGCATCGTGTAGGTATAAGCCGTGCATCCTTGAGTTGTATCGGGTTGCTACTTTGGGGAGTGATACACCCCACTGTGGGACCAGCACGGGTATCTACGAGTTAGGGAGTCGATTGAATGGGGAAGGCAGTGGGTACGACTAGTGGAGATAGGAGCAGGCGGCACCTATGACACCAGCTAGGAGTACAGCTACCATATGATAAATATTGTAATTAGAATGGGGATGGTAGTGGACACCACTAGTGGAGATAGGAGCAGGCAGCACCTATGACAGCAGCTAGTGGTACACGAAACTACCATTATTATTATCACTTATGTTCAGTAGGAGGGATCAACTTCTAGGGTGACTAGTGTTGGTGAGTATGGTAATTATCCTATAGTGTTGGAGGCGCAATTAACGTTATCTTATTCCTCTTGATTGCTTTGCCATACCCACTTGTTTTACAGTCATTCCTTGTTTTACCGGCTTATGCCTTATCCCAGTTACTTTAATAATTATATTGTTGAAATTATTGTACTCGCCAGACTTTATGTCTGATCCCTTTGTTTTCGCCTCTTTTCTTCCTTTTCCCCCCAGGTTCTCAGGGTGGGACTAGTGCTAGCGGAGCTTGATTTGTATCGCTTTATCTCTTTCTCTCTTTTGGAAGTGCTTGGATTACTGAAAGTAAAGTTCATCTCATATCTTTATGGCTACTTTTGTTGGGGTTATGCCTTTTAATTTTATGTACTCTGATTTTGTCAAGATGGATATTTTGTACTTGACTCTAGTCATTGGTCTTTGAAGTTGTTGTAATCAAACTATTTCTCTATTGCAATAAAAGTTGTTTTAAATTTTCAAGTACTGCATTATATCTGTCTTGTTGTTTAGTTTCTGTTCTATACACACTAAAAATGCTCCATTGAAGTTAATGCATTCCCTTTGTGAGTGACATTAATGGGCGTGGGGTGTTACACTCTGTTAACTTCATCAGTCAGTATTGCAATTTATTGATTAATGTGCTATTTGTTTGTTTGTTTGCATCTTGGTCATTCTTGAAATAGCCACGTATACATTTCTGCATCTTGGTTTCCAATCAATATCAGTTGATAATTCTTTCGTAATCTTTTTTGCAGTTTTGTTTATATTCAGTTAGTGTAACTGATTTATTGAGTGATGGCAGTATATTTATTAAGTGATGGAAGTATGTTTATTCCATCAATATCTCTTCTAAACAATGAATCCATTATATCTATAAATATATTGAATGCTGTTTTCACATTTAATTTGTAGGTAAGAGGAAAGTTCCATGGGTATGGGAAATCACAGACAAGGAAACGAAAGTGGATGTCGATCGAAATTCTTACCAAGTCGGGTTTGCAAGGCATGTAAAAAAGAAGTAAAAGCTAACAGTAAGACTTATGGAACCACAGATATGGGGAATCATTTGTCAAAGCAATGTCAGAAATCCACCGCTTATGGTCGTATCTTAATTGCAAAAAGTCAAACGATGCTTTCACAAGATAGCATGGGAGGAGATTAGTGCCTTATACGTTTAACCAGAATAAATGTTGTAACATCCGCGATTTTCGACCGTTCAAATCGACAATGATCCTTAATGTCGACATAAACAGATAAAAATACGGATAGTTATTGGGATTAAAATAAGAAAAAGAAGAAAGAAGGAAACAAATACAGAATCTCGCAACGGAAGGACAAAATATAATAATTAAACAACAGTTCATTAATTTGTTAAAAACATACATTTGATTATATTTACACAATTTATCAGAGTAAATTAACATACAACATACCAATATATGCAGCGGAATAATAATTTTAATACGTATGTTGAGCTCCATCTTCATCTTCATAATGGAATCTTCAAAGCAAGGGAATATGCGCTAACTGTAACTCAGTCTGACCCGAGCGTATTGCAACAAAAAGAAACACAAAAAACACTCGGATCAGAACTAAATCATTCTCATATTAGTTAAATCAAATTTCATGTAATAATGTGAGTGCAATAACTTAAGAGATGCTACGGGAATTTCCATCTCTTAAGGATCCGTCAAACTAATATCATATAATATAATACGCTATTATAATAATGTCTATGGTTAAATATAACATACTAAAATAGCGTAAGCGGAATTACATTTTTACCCTTACATTGTTTATAATACCGTAGTCTATACAGATACCATAAAGTCCACAGTACGTAGTGGCTATCAGAGGGTACTCCATAGGTACGGTACAAATCAAAATCGTAGGGGGCTCGATCAGGATAATATGACAAGGCACACGAGGAATGCCCAGAGTAGGAATATACTAGTTGCATGCCCGGACTAGTGGTAACGCTAGCCGCAACTACCGCCCACCTCGAACAACACTTCGAATCATGGATGCGCATCAAATCAATCAAACCGAGGGACTATAGTAATAAAGGAAGAAGTGTTGCCGATGGAGGTAGCTAACCCCACTTGGTCACGGTATATCCCTGTTTTAGTCATTTTAATTATGACCCGAAGGTCAAGGATATCCATCATCGTTCTCTTTCATCAAATCCAGTAATCGCCTCCAAATCCATCCAACACCATTTCTGGAACTCCACCATGTACACAGTTAAAGTGTTTTTCGGTATTGGCAGAGAGTATGACAATATCTGATCCCGGTCTCTTTAACAACCAATCGTTTACATTTTTCACACCGGTCGGTTCTTTTACATTTCAAAGAGGTCTGAACTTCATATCAAAGTATCATGTTTTTCAAAATCATTTTAATAGTCAAAATAAAGTATTTCCAAATAAAATCCCCAATTAAAACCAACTTAACTCTCGAAGCAATTCCAACTTTTAAAATAATTTACATATTAAAATAGTAAAAATATATACAAAGTAGTTTAGATGTATAATTGAAATAGTTTGAAAATAAATAGTTTGTAATTAAAATAGAATTATCAAATTATTAAAATCTATAGTTAAAACATTTAAGTAATTTATAAAATAAATAGTTAATTATAAAATGATTTATTTAAAATAATTTATAAAAAATAAAATAGTAATAAAATAAAATATTTTATAAAGAAAAATAATTATTATTAAAACAGTTTATAAAATTGTTTGAAATACTATAGTTGGAATTAGAATCGTTCCTTTAAAATTTCAATTAGACTAGAAGTCATATTCCAATTTCAATTCAACCAACTCAATGTCAATATTTCAATTGTTTAAATTTCCATTTTGCATTCATTTCAATTCAATCAATTTAATTCAAATAATTAATTCCAAATCAAATTCTCAATTTCAATGATTTCTATTTATAACAAATATTGAGTTCACAATTCAGATATCGTTTACATCAATGCTAGTTTAAAATAGATCTCAAAGGTGGATAAAACAATTCAATTTCAATAAATTCGATTCACATTAAATTTCATTTTTTTAAGCTTCAGTTACAATACAAATTTATTTCCCCTTTTTTTATATATATTCAAAATTCAAGGTTCAAGTTCAAAGGAAATAAATTATAAAACATCGCTTATATTGTCTTTAAAACAATATTTCAAAATTCATGGTTAAAACAAATTTTATTTAACCAACCGGTGCCCGTATGTAGTTTTCTATCCTATGGCCAAGTGATACTTAAATTTCAATTTTAGTATTTCGGGGAAAGGATATGTTAGCCTGCTTTGTGACCAGGCTACCCAAAGCAAAGATCATGTTGACACACCTCTCGGTAAATGCTGTCTGATATGGAATCTCTGGATAACATCGCTCTCTGGCATTGGAAGCATCGTCAGAAGACATAAGGCAGTTTGGTCAAAATCACAACATTAGTATAAACTGGCCCGAAACCCCTATCAAATTACCTCATTTGGATCTATTCACCTCATATACTCGTAGCCCTTTGAATTAGCTTCAGTTTGAGCTTTGGTTTGGCTGAATCGGACTTACGGTTTGAAAGTTACGCCCATTTCCGTGAACGAGTGTAAGCTTGCATATGACCGCGATCCGATCCGCCCTTGCCTACGCGATCCGATCCGCCCTTGCCTACGCGATCTGATCCGCCCTTGCCTACGCGATCCGATCTGACCTATGACCGCGATCCGATCCGCCCTTGCCTACGCGATCCGACCTTCGGACCTGTTCAAACGCAGCTTGTTTTGACCTATTCTCAAGGCTACTGGCTCTCCTATTTTTCTGGATCGCCTGCCACGTACCCCATCACGAACCAGTCCTCCCAGGAGCTTTCCTACAGCTATAAATACACCTTCAGAGGGCATTTTCAGGGGACTTTTTGGCATCTCCCCATCCATGGCTGCCATAGCCAACACTTCTCCATGAATAACCACCATCTTCCTCAATAAATTCAATGGATTAAGAGAGAATTATTCATTGAATTCAAGTGATTGAAAGACAATATTCATTGTAATTGTAATCCATGAGTGAAATAAGAAAATATGAAGTGGACGTAGGCTCGTTAACGCCGAACCACTATAAAAATCTTGTTGTCTCGCTTTTTCTATATTTTTCAGTTATTTCTTCATATCCTATGCTCAAAATATGACAATTTGGGTGTTAGGACCATTTTTTGGTCTAACAGGATATATATCATTTCAATCCAAATCAGGGTCATAGGTATTTATCATTTCAACCTACGTTCTTAATTCATTTTAATGATTAATCCCGGGTTTATTCGATGCCCGTAACATCTAGGGTAATGATTGGGATTTATCGGCACAAACAATGGTCATATATGAATAAATGTGAATAACAGATAAATTCACACAATTAAAATCAAATGTCAAACATATCAAATTCAAGCCATTCATCACATCAATACATACAACAGTCTAATATCGTAGAATTTACAAATTATCAGGTGGCAGGTTTTATACAGTAATTAAATGTCGAATTTTAACGTAACGGTGAAATTTAAACTAACAGTCAAATTTAATTACACTATCGATGCAAATCAATATAAACATGCAATTTAACTGTCAAACATCAATCCATACAATCATATCATGACATGATATTAACTTAACTAAAATTAGAATAATTTAGTTACGCGTGAGTGGGTTTAATCACTTACCTTTGGTTCTGAACGCGTTTAAACTCCAAAATTTGACAGTCTCAAAATCAGTCCAAACAAGCGGCATCGCGAAGAGCTTGTCGATACGATTCCAACGCAACAAACCGCGCGTCATTCTGAGTTCGTATGAAAAAGTTATATAAGTGTTAGTGGCTGAAATTAAATGAAATTAAAAACTAAAAACAATGGAACAAAGTGGGAAAAAGACTTGCCACGTCATCTCCTTCCCCAAAGATTAAAACATCTCCAGCATCTCCTGTAACCCAACACGCACCATGCCTCCTTCATCAACGCACCATCTACAGACCACCGCATCACGATCGGACACCACCACTTTGAAGCCTTATCTGAGAGCCACCTACGCCCAAGTCGCCGCCTTCCCATGTGGTCCCCAACGCCTACAGTCAGTCCAAACCCGCGCCGACTTCATGGGAGGATCCTGGCGAATTCTAATTGAATTATGATGAACCACCGTACGGATTTGAAGATCTCGCGAAGATCTACAATTTGCGTCTGGAATTTTTCGATTTCGTTGAACGGATTGAGAGTGATTAACAAAAGAAGATTGGAACAATTAGGGACAACGAAATTTGCCACTTTAAATGCCATTTCTTATCAATTTGTTAACTATTTCGGAAAACGGACACTTTGCCGTTGATTCTTATAGCCGAGATCTTAATTTACATATTTTTTTTGAATTTTTCTGAGAAATTTGATTTTCGAGCTTGATTTTAATCACCATTGACAAATAAAAATCAGAATTTCTCAGTACGTACAAACGAGAAGTGGAGGCTGCTAGGGTTAGGGTTAGACAAATAAAATGGGCTGGGCTTCGAGATTACAAAATGAGCTAGATCATAAATATACATTACATTCTAAGCTTAGTTGGACCCAAATTGTCGTTTAGATCTAAAAATCTCATTCTTTTATAATTTCAAATTTTTATTTCATATGGATTACACCAATCTAACTTCATTAAAATATATAAATATTAAATTCTAACTTTCAACCTTTATCGAAATAACTAAATCGTGATTTTATTTGCGATAAATGCAAGCTATTATTGCAATAACAAGCTGAATTTCATTATTTTAAACAATTCAATTATGTTTTCAACATAGCTGTTAGACCAAAATCTAGGCCTAACACCCAATTGCAGATCACAGATCACAGAATGCAGAAAACAGTAAATAAAGAGGAGATACACAAAGTTTTTATAGTGCTTCGGCTCAATCCAAACCTACGTCCACTTTATCTCTTCTTAAATCCTAAGAAGTTACAACTATAATTCTCTCAGTTTTTACACGAAATCCTCGTGTTTACAATGAAAAAAGGTAAGAAATCATAAGAATATACACGAAATTCTCGTGTTATAATGTGGAATTTGGCTCCTTTGCTGCTGAAAATGTTTTGCAGAGAGCAATGGTGAAATACGTAAGGAGTTAGAGCCAAAAGATCCTTGAAAATGCCTTCAAATGGTGTATTTATAGCAGTAGGAGAGCTTCTGGGAAGACTGGTTCGTGATGGGGTACGTGGCGTCCGATCCGGAAAAGTAGGAGCAAGATGTGGCACGAGAAAAGGTCAAAACAGTGCTTGTATCAGCAGGTGCAGGGGTCGGATCGTGGTCATGGGATCGGATCGTGATATGGGCTCCACGAACCGAGGTCTGATCGTGAGCTGTATGGTGAAGCTGGTGTGTCACGAGCGGGTCGTGATCAGGAGGTGTACCATGAACGGTTCGTGGTCTGAGGGTGCGCCACGATCCGAGGAGGGGGCGATCCGATGAAGGGCGAACCGAGGGTGCACCACGAGCCAGAGAGGATGCACGAGCCGTACTCCGATCGTGTGACGTTTCGTCGCTTTATCCAGGAAATTGCCAGATTACACCCATTCACGGAAACGGGTGTAACTTTCAAACAATAAGTCCGATTGAGCCAAACCTAAGCTCAAACTGAAGTTAATTCAGAAATCTACAAGAATTATAGAGCTTAGCTCTGTAATTGCTGTTTCGGGCCTAAAAAAGGTCATCTGATAGGAGTTTTGAGCCTTTCTTTGTTCGTGATGCCACTTTGACCAAATCGCTGCCTATCTTTTGATGTAGTTCTCCA
Source organism: Allium sativum (assembly GCA_030737875.1). Taxonomy (NCBI): domain Eukaryota; kingdom Viridiplantae; phylum Streptophyta; class Magnoliopsida; order Asparagales; family Amaryllidaceae; genus Allium; species Allium sativum. The sequence continues at coordinate 416,987,804 of CM060910.1, read as the reverse complement.
TATCTGAGCGCGATGCTATCCAGATATTCAGTGTGACATCTTTTACCAAAAAGTGTGTCAACATGTTTGCCCCCCAGAACATATCTTGCTGGTTGAAGGAAGATGTGTTATGGATAATATGAGAAATCCAAACCCAGAATGCGACGATCACGCCAGATCGTATTAAGGCCAGAAAACCGACGATCACACGGAATCATATTAAGGCCAGAGAAATCCAAGGAGACCAGGAGTTTGTATCAACAAGAAGATAAAACAAATAATGCAAGAGTATTTCCTAGATGGCCTTACCAGAGTAAGCCATCTGAGGAGATATTAGAGGGGTTCCAAGACGACCTTACCGGAGTAAGACGACCAAGAAAATGCCATGAAAGTTCCAAGACGGCCTTACCGGAGTAAGACGACCAAGGAAAAGCACATGAGAATTTGTTTATACTGGACGGATCCAGTTGGGAGCCGGAGCTCATGTTTGTAGTGGACGGATCCAGTTGGGAGCCGGAGCTCAATTTTTATACGGGACGGATCCAGTTGGGAGCCGGAGCTCTATGTTTATACTAGACGGATCCAGTTAGGAGACGGGGCTCAAGAGTGATCATTATTGATTCATGAAAGCTAAGCGGCAGTTATTCTAACCCCGAACACGACTGGAGACTACTGGTCGGTTCCGTGCGTGTGGGCCGATGTTGCCACGCTTATTACATGCGTTGAAAACAAAGAGGGGCGAGAAGTCGCCTAAAAACCTAAAAACATGAACTACGAACCAAAGTCCGGCTAACTGAAGGGATCCGCTGAGTGGGATCAGTTGTTAATATTCCCGTGATTGCTCGATCCAGGATCATTCCCTCTCTGGGGAGTCGGTGTGGCAGCGCAGGGGCAGATGCAGGCGTTGTTGGTTGAATGACGTACTCGGGTAGTTCTCCTCGCCTGACCCGATCCTCGATTAGGTCTCGCAAATGTCTGCAGTCATCATGAAATATGCAGTGTCTGCCAAAATTGCGTTGTGCTAGTATTGGTTCCCTCTTGGGAGGCCTTGGATATGAGGCAGCACCCCCTGTATCTACGTAGATATTGCTCAGGGTGTCATTCAGTTCAGTGTATTTGTCGTATCTAGACCCTCTCCGGGGTGGAGCATTACGATCATTCTTTGCATTGGCTGCTCCTTTGCCTTTTCCAGAATCATATGGTTCTCCACCTTTGAGCATGTTGACTTCAAGGATTTTCTTCTTGGAAGTTGCATCTTCTTCCCACAGAAATCTATCTGCTTCAAGGTAGAATTCACTGAGATTTCGTGGTGGATCTCGGTACAAGGATTTTTTAAACTCCGAGTTATCTAGAATGCCGGATACTGCTGCCATCAGTACCATCGATGGTTCAGGGCGATCAACTGATGTTGCTGCAACGTTGAATCTTTCCAGGAATGAACGCAGAGTTTCTCTGGGCCTCTGCTTGATTATGGTGAGGGACATGACATTCTTTGGTCGTGCGATGTGGACCCGAAATTGTTCAAGGAAGCGTGCGACCAACATGTTTCAACTATTGATCGACTCCGTTTCTAGCTGTCAAATCCACATGGCTACTATATCAGTTAGAAAGAGGGGAAAACATTTAGCCATGACGTTTTCCGATGCCGATTGTACTTCCATATGCCGTTTGTAGCGCATCAAGTGCATGGTAGGATCTGTCCTGCCATTGTAGGGCTCCAGTTGTGGAAGTTTGAAATCCGGGGGATTGCGAGAATTCCTGATTTCTTGTGTGAACGGGTTGTGATTGACATCATCCACATCATTCTGATAAGTGCGGCCTCTCGAGAGGTGTTGAATCAGATCAGCGAGTCGATTCCCTTCAAAAAGTTGTTGTAAATTGCCAAGATCAAAGCTGGTACCCCCAGTGTTGAGTGCAGGAGAGAATGGAAGCTGCTGGTGAGCTGTTGCCTGGGATCGCGGCTCGTGGATCGCGGATCGAGGGTGGCGACCCGTTCTGGTTCGATGGGGTCGGTTCGTGAGGCAGGTTGATGAAGCAGGGGGGCGATCCGACTAGGTCCTGGAGGTAGGTCACAAACCGGTTGTTGTTGAGCAAACGGGAGCGAGTTGCTGGGATCGGCTCGTGAGCCCGGTGGTGCACCGCGATCCGGATCGCGATCTAGAGGTGTGTCATGAGATGGTTGATGCTGTCGAATGGGAGGGTTGCCCCCGAGTCCGGGTGATACACGAGCCGCTTCAATGGCTTCGTTTCCGGTGACTTGAGCGTTGCTCGGCCTTCCATCCATCCGAGCGAAGAATTGGTTGATCATTTCCTATTGCTTCTGGAGGAGATCATCTTGTCGTTCCATCTGATCTCTCAGTTCAATGAGAACTCCGTCCATCTCGCCTCTGGTCAAGTATGCAGAAGGATCTCCATGAGAGGAAGCTTCCGGGCTTGCCTCGTTCCTTGTGTCTTCAGCGTTAGCATCATCGGCATGAGCAGAAGTTCCAGTCTTCTTCCTTTTATTCGCCATTGAGTCTCTTTCAAGCTAGAAATTGAGGTTGTCGTGTGCCCCCCACCTGGCGCGCCAAAATGTTAGACCAAAATCTGGGCCTAACACCCAATTGCAGATCACAGATCACAGAATGCAGAAAACAGTAAATAAAGAGGAGACACACGAAGTTTTTATAGTGGTTCGGCTCAATCCAAGCCTACATCCACTTTATCTCTTCTTAAATCCTAAGAAGTACAATTCTCTCAGATGATACACGAAATCCTTGTGTTTGCAATGAAAAGAGGTAAGAAATCATAATAATATACACGAAATCTTCGTGTTATAATGTCAAATTTGGCTCCTTTGCTACTGAAAATGTTTTGCAGACAGCAATGGTGGAAGACGTAAGGAGTTAGAGCTAAAATATCCTTGAAAATGCCTTCAAATGGTGTATTTATAGTTGTAGGAGAGCTTCTGGGAAGACTGGTTCGTGATGGGGTACGTGGCGTCCGATCCGGAAAAGTAGGAGCAAGATGTGGCATGAGAAAAGGTCAATACAGTGCGTGTATCAGCAGGTGCAGGGGTTGGTTCGTGGTCATGGGATCGGATCGTGATATGGGCTCCACGAACAGAGGTCTGATCGTGAGCTGTATGGTGAAGCTGGTGTGTCACGAGCGGGTCGTGATCAGGAGGTGTACCACGAACGGGTCATGGTCTGAGGGTGCGCCACAATCCGAGGGGGGGAGATCTGATGAAGGGCGAACCGAGGTGCCCCACGAGCCAGAGAGGATGCACGAGCCGTACTCCGATCGTGTGACGTTTCGTCGCTTTATCCAGGAAATTGCCAGATCACACCCATTCACGGAAACAGGCGTAACTTTCAAACCGTAAGTCTGATTGAGCCAAACCGAAGCTCAAACTGAAGCTAATTCAGAGATCTACAAGAGTTATTGAGCATAGCTACGTAATTGCTGTTTTCGGGCCCAAAAAAGGTCATCGGATAGGAGTTTTGGGCCTTTCTTTGTTCGTGATGCCACTTTGAGCAAATCGCTGCCTATCTTTTGATGTTGTTCTCCATATCCGAGCGCGATGCTATCCAGATATTCAGTGTGACAGCTTTTACCAAAAAGTGTGTCAACAATAGAATTACACCATTAAATCATTAAATATTGCTTGCAACCATATAATATCAAAATCATATTAAATTAAATAATATAATTTATCGCAAAAATTTGGGATGTTACAAATGTGAGGATAGATTAGTTAGATTTATTATCATAGATGAAATTCCCTTTAGGGTGGTTGAAGGCAAAGGATTTTGAGAATTGTTAAAAGAGTCATTCCTTCGGTTTTTTATCCCAACAAGACAAAAGATTGTCGTTCTAGTGTGGGAATTGTATACCTTGGAGAAGGCTAAAATAATGAGTGTAATAGGAGATAGACGAGTGAGCATCACAACCGATACTTGGACGTCTTTGTAAAATATAAATTATATGGTTGTGACAGCTCATTTTATGGATAGTGAATGGAAGTTGCATGAACGAATAATCAACTTCATAAAAATCATTAGTCATAGAGGCGATGACATAGGAAGGAGTTTAGAGGTGTGTTTGAGAAAATGAGGAATTGAAAAAGTCTTTACTATAACGGCTGATAATGCTTCCTCTAACGATGGAGCTATTGAATATATGAAAAGGAGATTAAGTGAGAAGAGTACCTTAACGTTCAAAGGCGAATACTTGCATATGAGATGTGCTTGTCACATTATCAATTTAATAGTGAAAGATGGGTTAAAGGAGCTCTACAGTTCCATCAAGGGCATACGAAATTGTGTTAAATATATACACTTATCTCCCGCAAGGGTTGGATAAATTTAGGGAGTATGCTCTTTATTTCAAAATGGATCAAATGCCTAACATACCAATGGATGTTCCAACTAGATGGAATGCCACATATAAAATACTTGAAAGTTTTGAAAAAAAAATAAAAAAAGTGTTTACAAAAATGTCAAAACAAAATGATCCTTTTTCTAATTATTTTAACGAGAAAGATAAAGATGGTTCAAAGAAGGTAGGACCACCAAACGAGGATGATTGGAAGAGGGCAAAGGCCTTTGTGCATTTTCTGTAAAAGTTTTATGATGCAGCCTTATCACTTAGTGCAACAAAATCATGCACTTCTCACTTAATTTTTATGGTATTAATGGGATTTATAATTGATATCGATATGAAAATTAGTGATGATACTAATAGTGACCCAATATTACAATGTATGGGGAAATCAGTAAAGGTAAAATGGAGCAAAAATTGGGGAAATTTTGGAAGTGTTAACAAGATGATATATGATGCTCATGTTCTATATCCAAGATATAAGCTTGAATTGATACAAAATTCCTTTGAAGATACGGGGAAAAATGACAATATAAACATAAGTTTACTTCAAGAAATAAAGAATTGTTTGCTTGAGTTGTATGATACATATAAAGGGGTTAGTGATCAAAATCAGACTTCAAGTACCACAAGACCCACAACACGAATGAATGCAAACTAGGGTTCTCAATCAAGAGGACTTTCTCATGTAGAAATGAGACTTAAAAGAAAAGAGAGCAAACAGAGGCTGTGGAAATTAATAATAAAGTGGATAAATATTTTTCGGATCCTTGTGAGAAACTTGATGGCGATTCATTTGATTTATTAACTTGGTGGAAAGTGAACCAGACATGGTATCCAATTCTTTCAATGGTTGCTAAAGATTTATTTTCAATCCCGAGTTCAACCGTGGTAAGTGAAAATTCATTTAGTTTGGGTAGGAAAACTGTTGATCCATTTAGAGCTTCATTAGTTCCAAAGATGGTTGAGGCATTAGTTTGTACTAATGATTGGCTTAGAGCAGAAGAATTTAATTTCTACAAGGAACCCGTTGATGATGATATTTCTTTATACCAAGAACTTAAAGAACTTGAAAAAAGTATCTAAGATTACTTATTCTTCTATTGTTATAATTAATTTGCAAAATATCATTTATTTGCAACATATCATTCCATGATACTTGATGCGTATCATTTAATAAATATTAGTAGTTTTTTTTATTTGAAGCATGCCATGATTCGTATTTTTTGCTTTTATCCCTGATGGTCTGCAGTTACCTGTAACAGTTTGTACTCATTTTTGTTGCATTGATGTTCTTATCTAATAAATGGTAAATAATAGGAACTGCATTTTGTTTTATGGTGTATTTTGTAAGTTAGTTAATAGGAACTGCATTTTTTCTAAGATAATAAGTCTGTTGATTGTACATTATGTGCAACATATCGTTTAATGGAATTCATCTTTTTTGTATAGGTATGCCAAACTCACAAGATTCATCTCTAGAGCTACCATTTTCACCACGCCCACCTGTTCACCCATAATTTTAAATTAATACATGGTTTCTCTTAGGGATGGTGCTTGTATGCTTGGACTATTGCCATATTTTGTACAGTCTCGATGAATATATGGAAAGCATTGAATAGGGTTCTCTGGTATGACCGGAGCTGGAAATAGATGCATGCATATTCTGTTGCCTATTTTGGACTATTGAATATATAATATAGTATATTGTATATATTATTACCACATTTTGTGTTAATGCCTTGCTGTAGTGAAAAACTGAAAATGCTTCACTGTTGCCATATTGTTTTTTAATGTCTTACTAGTTAATATTGCCATATTTTGTATTTATGCTTCACTGTTGCCATGCATGGAAATATGAAATGCAATGCTTATTCCGCGTTGTTGTTTTGAAAATACATAGGCACTTTTTTTTTTAGAATCCGAGACTCGATTTTAGAAAATTATTCATATATGCATATTGCATAGCCTGAATTTTCTTTTTGTCATGTTTTTTTTTCAACGGTAAATTTACCGTTACCTAAGATTGGTATACCGATATATCGGTGTACCGACTGTTGGCATGCCGATGATTTTAATGGTAAGCTTCTGATTTAGATTTACCAATAGTATTGGTACAGTAAAAAATAATATAATATTGGTAACAGTAATTGTTACCATTACAGCCCTAGTGCTTAGATTATTGCACCAAATGGTGGTTTATTGTGGTTGATCTACTCCAATTTCTTTGAGTAGAGATTCCAGCTATGATACTTCTGCCATAGCACCAGCCAGGATTTGATATTCTACCTCAGTGCAGGAGTATGAAATGATTTTCTTCTTTTTCGAGCACCAGGAGATAGGGTTTTCTCCAAGGTACATTATATACCCACTGGTGGATCTTTGATAGTCTCGATTAGAGGCCCAATCAGCATCAAAAAACCTTGTTATTTGTAAGTTTTCACACGCGTCGTAGTTTAGAGTTCCTTTGAGATATCGCGATATACGTTTTATCACCTTCCAGTGTTCTTTACATGGCATGTGCATAAATTGTGATACTTTGTTTACATTGTATGTTATATCTGGTCTGTTGCAGTTGCGTATTGTAGTGCTCCTATTATACTTCTGTGCAAAGTGGGATTTGAATTTTTTTTCCATATTAGCCTTTGATAGAATTCGATGACTAATCATAGGGGTAGAGATTGGTTTGGCTTGTTCCATCTTTTCTCCTGACAATTATTTGTGATATGCAGTTTTTTTGGCATAGTGTTAGACCATTGTTGTGATTTTTGCAAACTTCTAGTCCAAGAAAATAGCCTAGTTCTCCCAGATCCTTTATTGAGAATGTATTATTGAGGTATTACATTATTTTCCTTATCTCATTGCTATTGTTTCTAGCTAATATTAGATCATCCATATAAACAAGAATATATCTAGAGTAGTTCCCTTGTCTTTTTATATAGAGAGAATAGTCTGACCTTGTGTTGGTATACTGAAGAGTTACCAAAGTCTGTTTTATCTCTTCATACTATACTCTGGGCGCTTGTTTTGACACATATGGGAATTTGGTTAGCTTACATACCACTCTGTTGTTTCCATGAGTATATCCCTCTGGTTGATAGATGTATACATCTTCATTAAGTTCTCCATTTGGAAATGCATTGTTTATATCAAGTTCCTTGATTTCCCACTTGTAGTGTAGTGCAATATTTAGTATAAACCCGATTGTAGGCTTTATAATTGGGGAGAAATTTTCAGTGAAATCAAATCCATATTGCTGCGTATATCCCTTTGCTACAAGTTTTGCCTTGTATTTTTGTATAGATTCATCTGGTTAACTTTTATTCTGAAGGTCTATTTACCTTCCACTATATTTATGTGTTCTGGTTTATCTAATAAACTCCAAGTATTATTTTTCATTAGTTCTTCATATTCTTCATCCATGGTAGTTTTCCAGTGTTTATGTTTGATAACTTCAGCATATGTTGTAGGTTCTTCTTCCCGTATGGATGTGTTGATTACTTTTGGTTTGATATTCCACTTTTAACTCTAGTAGTCATGTGATGTCCACTACTAATATTGACACTTTACTCTTGATTATTACCTGAACTACTTTCTGAAGTGATATCATTTCTTTCAGTACTGGGAGATTTCCTTTTGATGAATAGAGTTGTCATTTGTGTTGTTGTTGTCACCTTGACCTGATTCAGTAGTGTGCACCGTGAGTTGTGGTGCATTATCATCATGACCTAATTTAGTATAATTAATTTTGCAGAACTTTGGTGGGTAATTTGTTGATAAGAAACACACTTGTACTAAAAGCATCATGCCAGAAATTCATTGGCAGTGAGGATTGGGCCAGAAGTGTGAGTTCGGTCGCTCAACCAATCCATTTTGTTCTGATGTGTATGGAAAGGTGGTTCGGTGAATTATACCTTTCTTTATAAAGAAGAATTTTAGAAGCTTAAACTTAGTTCCTTCATCTATCTGGTCAATTTTGACTTGCTCACCTGTTTGTTTCTCTGCTTGACTTATAAACTGAGTTATAACATTTATTGTTTCTGCTTTTGACTTAAGAAAATGAATCCTGGTAAATTTAGAATATGCACCAACAATAGAAATATTGCATTTGTAGGCATAATATGAGTTTGTTGGGACTGGTTCTCGTAGGTCAACAACTACCATTTCAAGTGGTTTGGAGTATTTGGTTGTGGAGTCTTAAAATGGTAGTTTGTGACTCTTTCATAGTTAGCAAGCAGTACAGATATAGGGGTTGCAATTATCAGAAAACTTTATATTATTATTCTTTAATACTTGTTTTACAACGTTAATATTTGGATGCCCTAGCTTACAATGCCATCAATCAATAATATTGTAACAACCCGTATTTTTATAACATGTTAAAACCATAAATCAAGGCGGAATTAATTTTTAAAATAAGAATCAAGGGAAACGGGTTGCGCTATTGCGTTCGTTTCGAAATTCTGCTTGGAAACGAGTCCGAGTTTTCGAGAAACGGAGTCCATATGAGGGAGATATGACCCTACGAAGTTTCAGGAATTTTCAGAATAAAAAACAGCTCGAAATTCGAATTCGAAATTCGAATTCAAACCCCAGCGCAGACTGGGCGGGAATTTTCCCGCCCAGGACTAGGTCGACCAGGGGGTCGACACTATGGTCGACCTCCCAGGGACCCGGTCGACCCTGTGGTCGACCTGGGGGTCGACCTGGTGCCAGAACCCGGTTTTGAGCCTGGGTTCATTCTGATGTATCTGGTCTCGTTTTCAGTCTAGACTCGTTCGCCTAATCCTATATAAACAGCCTCCTAGCCTCATTCTCTTTACACCATTCTTCTCTAACCTTATGCTGCACAAATTCTTGATGGACATGGCTTCTTTAAAATTAAATTAAATTAAATTAAAACACGAAGACTGTTTCTTGAATATTACGGCTAGGAATTGCATATTGGGGATTTGCTTCTACAATCAAATCAAGATTCAACAATTCAACGACTAGTTTATAGATTCAACTTCTGCATCTCAATTACTTAGACCACGATCTGTAAGTTCTAGTTACTTTGAGATTTAAACTTGTTAATTGTAATTTGGACATGAGATAAAGTGAAATTGGACTTAAGTATGATAATCGATTCACATCTATTCTAGTTTCCATCTTGGATCTTAACATTTGGGGATATTGCTATGAAATCAGTTTGGACCTATTCATGTGTAAATCAAACTCTTTCATGTCCATATCATTATCATGCCTGTGATGTTGAATCAGTCTATTATTTACAAGTTTGGGACTATCACCTTATGCCATGACTATCACCTTATTATGCTAGATTTGAAATCCTATTATTTTTTATATGCCAGTGATGTTGTAACCAATTATCTCAAGTTATGTCATGCTAGATTTGTAATCCCTTTTATCACTTTAAGCTCGTCCTTTTTGCCTATCATAGTTTTGATGTTATTCCCTTATTTCTGGATTTGGATTTACTTGTAATTTAGATCGATTCACGTTTACGTGCGATGGGAATACGATTTGGTAAATTAGGCAAAACATGAATTGGTTATGAACTTGAATCATGAACTTGATAATAGGAATAAGTTGAAATTTGACATGAAACTTGCCATGAAACTTGACACGAACTTGACATGAAATTTGAACATGGACATGAAATTAGAATGAACTTGAAAATGGCCAACTCGAGGTTGGGTTGAGTTTGCAGTGTAATCCTGCCCGGAACCGCCCGGCAAATCCAGTTACTGCAAACAATAGGACCCAATGTGGGTAGTTGGTCATATCGCGCTTGAAAACCCGAGGTCAGACTGAGTTGTGGTGTAAATCTGCCCGGAACTGCCCGACATATTCAGTGACTACAATAACAGGTCTGATGTGAGAAGTTGGAGGGCATTAATGAATTAATGCCACATGATAGGGTCAAGTCATGAACATGAAAGACAACACTTAACCAAATTGACACAGGATTAGTGGGGTTAAGTCATGAAATTGAGAGACAACACTTAACCAATCTGACATGATATACTGATAAGGGTTAAGTCATGAATTTAAATGACAACACTTAACCTGCTGGACGGAAACCCTAGTTACGCGGTCCATTTCAGCAGTAACCCACTTAGATGTATCGTCGTACCCTGGAACTAGGCAGGGTGAGGCACGATTACTGGGCTGATTATAAGCGACCAGAATGATGGCTGAGTTGGTGCGCCAGTGTAGGTTCAGGCGGACTATGGTCGTGCACGTAGTCCGGAGTTGAAAAAGCAGGCATTGGGCATCAGTAGGTCTACCTGTGCATGCTTGGTTCGTGTCGTTGGTTGGCACCATAGGGCTTGATACACCCTATGGTGGACCTAGCACAGGTGACTGCATTCGTGATAGGGCCGTATGACACAGACACATGACGAGCTAGAACTTGTAGGGAGCCGATCGATTAGTGGATCGTTCCGTTGGACATAGTAATGGGTCATTTCATGATATTGGGCCAGGGGATCATTTCATGGTTAATATATGACATGAGTTTGAGATACTAGTACAGTTGGTGCAGCGAACCTTAAACATGCGATGCTTATACTTGAATTATCTTGCCATCTTAGTCTATCTTGGCCATCTTATCATCATCCTTATGTTTACTTTCAGTTTATACATGTCATGTTACCTTTACCTGTTTTTATGCTGAAAGTCACTAGGATTTACCAGTCTTTATGACTGACCCATTTTCTTTTGCCTCTTTTTCTTTCGTCCCCCCCCCCCCCAGGTTCTCAGGGAGGAAACTCTAGCACTTAGCTTGGATTTTGCTTGCTTTCGGTTATGCTCATGTACGGTTTGATCTTGAGCTATGCTATGGCTGCATTTCTGCTACCTTTGGGGAATTAAGCTACTTTTGTTGTTTTAAGTTTATGCTTCTTTATTTATGCAAGACAGAATTTGTTGTAATGGAAAATAATGACTTTGGCTATTTGGTACTTTGGATGTAAAAGGCTTTGACTCTTATTGAAAGTAATGAAATTTATCTTTTGATTCTTCCGTTGTTTTATTTATGTTCTGTCTTGTAATATTTCTGTGTTTGTTTACCTCGATAACGCTCCTCCAAAACTAGTGCATTCCCTTTGAGAGTGACCCTAGCAGAGGTGGGGTGTTACACTTGGTATCAGAGCAGAAGCTTACCAGACTGGGCAAAAGTTTTTTTTAAACCTTCTAAAACTATTTTCAAAACCATTTAAAAAGAAGCATTTTTCAAGAAAAGTCTTGTTTTATTTAAAGGCGATTCCCCAAAAGCCATTAGCACTATCCTTTGTTTCCTCGTTTTGAATCTCTTCTTTTTCATTTCAGCATGTTTGGGAATCTTAACCTTCCAGAGGGCGTTCCAATACCTGGCTGGTTCAGGAGGTACTTAGAGGCTAGGGCCAACGATGCAGGCCCAGCAGATATTCCTCCTCCAGCCGCAGCGGTTTCTCCTCTTCCTCGTGCAAATGCTTTCTCAAAGATCTGTAGAGATTTTAGGGCCATGGGTGGAAAGGATTTCAAGGGAACTGAATCATTCGTAGAAGCGAGGAACTGGCTCAAAGAAACTGAGGATCTGTTCGTTATCTTCGAGGTGGACGATAAGCAGAAGGTACAGTTGGCAGTATGGTTGCTGAAAGATGAAGCTTCCTATTGGTGGGAAGTCACTAACGCTGAGAGGCCGGTCGAAACATGGATGGATTTCAGAATAAGGTTTGAGATGAAATTCCTCTCACAAGCTGAACGAAGTTTACAACTGGAAAAGTTCTTATCTCTTAAGCAAGGGAGTATGACGGTCAAGGAGTACGTCAATCAATTCAATCAACTGTCCCGGTTTGGACTGGACTTAGTGAATACTCCTCATAAGAAGGCTCTCCGTTTTGTTAAGGGATTGAATGAGCCACTTCACAGCTTGGCTATGACCCACATACCTATGGGGGCTACTTACGAAAGGTTAGTAGACATGGCACTCTTAAGTGAGGAATACAAGGGCAAGAATGAGGCAAAGGCAGAAGTGCCTCAAGATAAGAAGGGGAAAGGTCGCAGAACTAGAAAGCTGATCCAAAGAAAGGAGGGAAGAACAACAAATCCCGTGAAAAGAGAAAGTGTAATTTCTGTGGCATTCCTGGACATCTGGTCAAAGACTGCAGGAAGAAGAAAAGGAAGATGGGTGGTTGTTTCCACTGTGGTGAGACAGGACACATGGCTAAGGTCTGCCCGAGGAAGCAAGGGCAGGGAGTTAGACCTTCTTCTGGAGGACAAGTCCATGCTCTCACGGTACCTCCGCAAGAGCGAGGTAGAAATATTTCTGTCGAAAGTTTAGTCTATCTTTTTGATCATCATGTTCGAAGCTTGTTTGATTATGGCGCATCACATACTTTTATTTCTTCTGATATTGTTGAAACTCTGCACCTAAGTACTAGTCTAGTTGAGGATCCCGTTAATGTTTCAAATCCAACTGGTGGCTCCGCTCATTTATCTATGATTTGTGTGGATTTGAGGATTTCTATCTTAAGCGTAGAATTCACGTGTAATGCTTATGTTCTCGGATTTATGGGATACGGTTTGATTCTAGGCATGGATTGGCAGTCCAATAATGGAGCCATTCTCGATTGTGAACGAAGGGTATCTAGACTCATGACTCGCCTTGGTAATACCCTTGAAATTTCTTGTAACCCTATGGGTCCTGTCATGTTATGTTATCTAGAATCTCTTGACTCGTCTATCGATGATTTGCAATCAGTAAAGGTAGTCCGAGAATATCCCGATGTCTTTGATGAGGTTAAGGGGTTACCCCCTAAACGCGAGATAGATTTCCGTATATATCTTGTTGATAATGCTAAGCCAGTTGCATTGCCCGTTAGACACATGGCCCCGCGAGAGAGAAAAGAGCTTAGTAGGCAAGTAAAGGAGTTGCTTGAGAAAATTTTCATTAGGCGAAGCATTTCTGAATGGGTGCTCCGGTGGTATTCTCTACTAAGGCGGATGGTTCGCTTCGTCTATGCGTAGATTATCGTGAGTTAAACAAGCTGACTAAGAAGAATAGGCACCCACTCCCGAGAATCGACGACTTGTTCGACCAGCTTGTAGGAGCGTCTGTTTTCTCTTAACTCGATCTAGCTACAGGATTCCATCAGCTTAGAATGGCTGAGGATAGCATTGACAAGACTGTGTTTAGGACTCCGGATGGTTTCTTCGAATGGCTCATTATGCCGTTTGGTTTGACGAATGCACCCTCTTACTTCGTTGATTTAATAAACAGGGTGTTCCGAGAGTTCCTTAACAAGTTTTTGGGGGTCTTCGTGGACGATATTTTGATCTTCTCAAAGGATGAGGAAGAACATGCTAGACAACTCAAGGAAGTCATGTATACGCTTAGAGCACACGAGTTAAAGGCTAAGTTCTCCAAGTGTCATTTTTAGAGAAAAGAAGTTCGGTTTCTTGGACATGTAGTTTCTAAGCAAGGTATAGCTGTGGACCCCGCAAAGGTAGCTGCAGTGCAAGACTGGAAAGTCCTTAAGAACGCGACGGAAGTGCGAAGCTTTCTCGGTTTGGCGGGCAACTATAGGAAGTTCATTAAGGACTTCGCTAAGATTTCAGCCCCTCTTACTAGGTTAACAAATAAGAACCTAGCTTTTGCATGGGACATAGAGTGTGTGTTGCTTTTCAAAGGCTTAAGAGAGCCCTTACCACAGCTCCAGTTTTGGTATTACCCGACGGAGGTAAGATGATTACGGTGTACACAGATGCATGCGACACGGGACTAAGCGTTGTCCTAATGTAAGAAGGGAAAGTGATATGCTACGGGGGGTAGACAACTTAAAGTTCATGAGAAAAACTATCCCACACATGACTTGGAATTGGCCGCGATTGTTTTTGCGCTTATGTCTTGGCGCCACTATCTTCTAGGTGAGAAGTTCGAGTTGTACACCGATCATAAATCGCTTAAGTACCTCTTTTCGTAAAAAGATTTGAATCTAAGGCAATAGAGGTGGATGGAATTCTTGGCATCGTATGACTTTGATATAGCTTATACCCCTGGCAAGGGTAACGTGGTGGCGGATGCGCTAAGTAGGAAAAGGTTGACCTTAAGTCCTTTGTTTGTTGAAAGGAAAAGTCTAGAATTTATAGCAACCTTTGATTTCACACCTGTTGTTGAGTCGTTGGCTAGCACGTTAGCATCTCTTGAGTTAAGGCCTACGCTTCTAGACCAAGTAGGGACTTCACAGAAGGAAGACCCACAGATAGTCGAGATCATGGACAAGTTGATTAGGGGTGAGATGTCAAGTCACCTCCGTAGGTATGCCATAGATGACAAGGGATGGCTAAGGCGTGATGGTAGACTATGTGTCCCACAAGTGGAAGACTTAGTAAAGAGAGTTCTCGAAGAGGCGCATCACTCGAAGATGACTATACATCCCGGAGGGGATAAAATGTACAAGGATATGAAGCGCATTTTCTTTTGGAACGGGATGAAAAAGGACGTGGCGGAATTCGTTTCTAAGTGCATGGTGTTCCAACAAGTAAAGGCCGAGTCGAAAAAGCCCGGTGGGCTATTGCATCCTTTGGAGGTTCCGCTGTGGAAATGGGAGAGTGTCTCGATGGATTTCGTGGATGGATTGCCTAGGTCAAGGAAGGGCAATACTAGCATATGGGTTATAGTAGATAAACTCATGAAGAGCCGCTCACTTCATTCCTGTGAAGAGCAAGAGGACCGCATCATGGCTAGCATCTTTATACCTTCGAGAAATAGTACGATTGCACGGAGTTCCTTCTAGTATAGTTAGCGATCGTGACCCGATTTTCACTAGCGAATTTAGGAATAGTTTACAAGAAGCAATGGGTACACGACTAAGTTTAAGCACGGCCTATCACCCATAGCGGATGGAAAAACCGAAAGGGTAAATAGGGTACTAGAGGATCTTTTGAGACAATGCATTCTTGACTTTGGTGGTACTTGGGAAGATCACTTACCTCTCGTTGAGTTCGCGTATAATAATAGTTACCAAGCTAGCATAGGAATGGCACCATTCGAAGCTTTATACGGAAGACCATGCAAGTCACCAACTTGTTGGTGGGAGTCGACAGACAAGCTCATACTTGGACCCGACATGATAAGGGGCACTTCCGGGAAGGTTGAGTTGATACGAAGACGGATGAAAACGGCCCAAGATAGACAGAAATCCTATGCAGACAAGAGAAGGACAGACCTAAAGTTCGAAGTCGGAGATATGGTCTTTATAAAAGTTTCTCCTTTACGCAACGTGGTTCGCTTTGGAGTGGTTGGAAAGTTAGAACCGAGGTTCGTAGGACCTTTCCTTATCATCGAGAGGATTGGACAGGTGGCCTATAAGGTAGAGTTACCCGAGAGGTTGGCCGGATTACACAATGTCTTCCACGTTTCGCATCTCCGAAAGTGCTTACATGAGTCTGCCAAAGTGGTTGAGCCAAGCATCCATGAAGGCGTAGAACTGGAGAAGGAAGCAACATTGAGGCGAGTTCCGATTCGTATCTTAGGAACGGAGATAAAGAAGCTAAGGAATCGTGAAGTCAAGATAGTTAAAGTACAGTGGAGTGAAGCCCAAGAAGACGCGACTTGGGAACCCGAAGAGAAGATATGCTTGCTATACCCATTTCTTTTTGAGGGTACATTCTCGGTCTCTTTTTCCTATAAGTTTACATACCTTCGTATCATGTACATGCATTTGCTGTCCATGTTTGTCTTGTTATCTTCTCGATCTTATCTTGAGAACCTTAGGTAGAACCCTTTTGGATGTAAACATGTGATTGAAACATGTTATGGTTGATGATTGCAAGTGGTTGCAAGTGGTTACTCGTGGTTGCATAACACACATTAGGCACTAGATCGGCTCAGTCACATATCTCATATTGCATATGCATAGGTGCTCATACTTGTATATGGATGGAAACTTGATATGCTATCATTTGGACGTTGCATATGAATGAATGTTTGTGCACTCATGTAGAGATTATAAAATATGTTAGGAATTTGCATACATGTTGGACTCATTACACTAACATATTTTGCATTAAGGAGGTTTACTGAATCAGTGACCGCTTGATCTTTTGCATTAGATAAGTACATACACACACTCTTGCATAAGTTCATACAGCACTAGAAATCTTTTAAGGAAAATGGTTGCTTGTGGATGATGGTTGAGTAGATGGATGATTGGATGATAGAATGCATTCTTCTTAACTTGAAGATTTCGGGGACGAAATCCTTTAAGGAGCGCAGAATGTAACAACCCGTATTTTTATAACATGTTGAAACCATAAATCAAGGCAGAATTAATTTTTAAAATAAGAATCAAGGGAAATGGGTTGCACTATTACGTTCGTCTTGAAATTCTACTTGGAAACGAGTCCGAGTTTTCGAGAAACGGAGTCCGTATGAGGGAGATATGACCCTACGAAGTTTCAGGAATTTTCAGAATCGAAAACAACTCGAAAATCGAATTCAAACCCCAGCGCAGACTGGGCAGGAATTTTTCCACAAAAGACCAGGTCGATCTGGGGGTCGACACTATGGTCGACCTCCCAGGGACCAGGTCGACCCTATGGTCGACCTGGGGGTCGACCTGGTGCCAGAACCCAGTTTTGAGCCTGGGTTCATTCTGATGTATCTGGTCTCATTTTCAGTCTAGATTCGTCCGCCTAATCCTATACAAACAGCCTCCTAGCCTCATTCTCTTTACACCATTCTTCTCTAACCTTATGCTGCACAAATTCTTGATGGACATGGCTTCTTTTAAATTAAATTAAATTAAATTAAACCACGAAGACTGTTTCTTGAAGACTACGGCTAGGAATTGCATATTGGGGACTTGCTTCTACAATCAAATCAAGATTCAATGATTCAACAATTCGACGACTAGTTTATAGATTCAACTTCTACATCTCAATTTCTTAGACCACGATATGTAAGTTCTAGTTACTTTGAGATTTAACTTGTTAATTGTAATTTGGACATGAGATAATGTAAAATTGGACTTAAGTATGATAATCGATTCACATCTATTCTAGTTTCCATCTTGGATCTTGACATTTGGGAATATTGCTATGAAATCAATTTGGACCTATTCATGTGTAAATCAAACTCTTTCATGTTCATATCATTATCATGCTGTAATGTTGAATCAGTCTATTATTTACAAGTTTGGGACTATCACCTTATGCTATGACTATCACCTTATTATGCTAGATTTGAAATCCTATTATTTTCTATATGTCAGTGATGTTGTAACCAATTATCTCAAGTTATGTCATGCTAGACCTGTAATCCCTTTTATCACTTCAAGCTCGTCCTTTTTGCCGATCATAGTTTTGATGTTATTCCCTTTATTTCTGGATTTGGATTTACTTGTAATTTATATCAATTCACGTTTACGTGCGATGGGAATACGATTTGGGTAGATTTGGCAAAACAAGAATTGGTTATGAACATGAATCATGAACTTGATAATAGGCATAAGTTCAAATTTGACATGAAAATTGCCATGAAACTTGACACGAACATGACATGAAATTTGAACATGGACATGACACTAGAATGAACTTGAAAATGGCCAACTCGAGGTTGGGTTGAGTTTGCAGTGTAATCCTGCCCGGAACCGCTCGGCAAATCCAGTTACTGCAAACAATAGGACCCAATGTGGGTAGTTGGTCATATCGCTCTTGAAAACCCGAGGTCAGACTGAGTTGTGGTGTATATCTTCCCGGAACCACCCGGCATATCCAGTGACCACAACAACAGGTCTGATGTGAGAGGTTGGAGTCCATTAATGAATTAATGCCACATGATAGGGTTAAGTCATGAACATGAAAGACAACACTTAACCAACTGGACACAGGATTAGTAGGGTTAAGTCATGAAATTGAGTGACAACACTTAACCAACCTGACATGCTAGACTGATAAGGGTTAAGTCACGAATTTAAATGACAACACTTAACCTGCTGGACGAAAACCCTAGTTACGCGGTCCATTTCAGCAGTAACCCACTTAGATGTATCATGGTACCCAGGAACTAGGCATGGTGGGGCACGATTACTGGGCTGATTATAAGCGACCAGAATGACAGCTGAGTTGGTGCGCTAGTGTTGGTTCAGGCGGACTATGGTCGTGCATGTAGTCTGGAGTTGAAAAAGCAGACATTGGGCATCAGTAGGTTTACCTGTGCATGCTTGGTTCGTGTCGGTGGTTGGCACCATAGGGCTTGATACACCCTATGGTGTACCTAGCACATGTGACTACATTCGTGATAGGGTCGTATGACACAGACACATGATGAGCTAGAACTTGTAGGGAGACGATCGATTAGTGGATCGTTCCGTTGGACCTAGTAATGGGTCATTTCATGATATTGGGCCAGGGGATCATTTCATGGTTAATATATGACATGAGTTTGAGATACTAGTATAGTTGGTCCAGCGAACCTTGAACATGCGATGATTATACTTGAATTATCTTGCCATCTTAGTCTATCTTGCCCATCTTGTCATCATCCTTATGTTAATTTCAGTTTTTACATGTCATGTTACCTTTACCTGTTTTTATGCTGAAAGTCACTAGGATTTACCAGTCTTTATGACTGACCCGTTTTCTTTCGCCTCTTTATCTTTCGTTTCCCACCCCCCAGGTTCTCAGGGAGGAAACTCTAGCACTTAGCTTGGATTTCGCTTGCTTTCGGTTCAGCTCATGTACGGTTTGATCTTGAGCTATGCTATGGCTGCATTTCTGCTACCTTTGGGGAATTAAGCTACTTTTGTTGTTTTAAGTTTATGCTTCTTTATTTATGCAAGACAGAATTTGTGGTAATGGAAAATAATGACTTTGGCTATTTGGTACTTTGGATGACAAAGGCTTTGACTCTTTTTGAAAGTAATGAAATTTATCTTTTGATTCTTCCTCTGTTTTATTTATGTTTTGTCTTGTAATATTTCTGTGTTTGTTTACCTCAATAACGCTCCTCCAAAACTAGTGCATTCCCTTTGAGAGTGACCCTAGCGGAGGTGGCGTGTTACAAATATTACATTCAGAATTAAAATAATTGCACTGCAGTCTTCTGTCAGTTTCTTCATTTCCCTTCAGAAAGTTGAATATTTAAATTCCATTTTGCTCTTTACCTTGTAATAAAATATTTTTACTTAGTATATCTCTAACCATACAGTGATCTGGGGAGAATTCAAAGTAGACTCGGTTATATTTAACAAATTGTGATACACTTAGTAAATTTTTCTTGATTTCTTGCACTCTAAGTAAGTGATTTAGATATAGTTCTTTACTGCCTTTAAGTAAACCCGTACCAATGTGTGTAATTTTTGTAGTTGTTCCATTACCCATGAGTACAGATTGTGTACCTCTGTATTCCTGATTGCCAAGGATTAGGTTGTTGGTGATGCAATTGTTAGCTCCAAAATCTGAGAACTAGTCTACTCTTTGCATGTCATCAACTCTTGGTAAGTCTTCATCAACTTTATTTTTGGAGTTTTCTACATAGTTTCTGTGTCGTGAGCTTGACTGGGCCAGGTTTGCAGCGGGTCTTTGATTTTTGTTTTGTTGATTGGGTATGAAGTTATGATCATATCTAAAGCAGCACTTGTTGGCTATGTCCAAATTTTTCACAAAATTGACATCTAATATAATTTTTATTGTTGAACCTTCCTCTTCCTCTGCTGTTTTGGTTTCCTCTATGATTGTACAGCCACTCTCTATTGTTTTGGGTCCTTCCTGATATTTATTTTTGTTGGAAGCCGCATAATTGATACTAAGTTCACCATGCATGGCCTTCTTAGCATCTATTCTGTCTTCGTGAGCTATTAGGGTAGAGTGGATGTGTCGAAGGGATGGTGTAGTGAGTTGAGAGAAAACTATGGTTACCAGTGATTCATATTTGTTATCAAGACCACTTAGTAGGGTTACCAGTGGTCAGGTTGCCATCTTTATCATTGACAAATTTTGCAGGAATAGATAGAGTTCCATTTATGAAATCTTCTAGCCCATAACCAGTCAATGTTTTAATTACTTGAAATTTCCAAAGCAGATAATTTGCTCCATCTAACTGGGTTGAGAGAATTTGAGTTTTCGGATTAACGATAGATCTTGATTCAATTGTAGGGGTTAATGGTCTTCATACGACGCTGACATGCTCACGTTTTTTTGATGATGATCTTTCTGTGGCAGCAGTATTACTGTTGGTAATTATAGTCGACTGAGATGATCAAGTGATAATATTCTTCTTTGATGATCAATGCTGATGCAACTAGAGTTGTCAGAGTATCAGCTCTAGGACGACACAGCAAAGAGATAAGAACAGACTTCTTGAACACATTTCAAGATTGCTTATGCTTTATCGGAGATGGGTAAGTCTCTTCGGTGATGAGATTTTGCCGAAAGGAGATTATTCACCAAATCACAGAAACTGAGGGTGATCAGGATTTTAGTAATTGTCGTTTGGCAGAAGCTCCGATACCATATTGAGAAACAAAGTTTGTTTTGAAAAGAGTAATTTATATATTGCAGACTTGATGATACAATCGTTTGTGCCTATGTATAGGCTTTGTAATACAAAGCAAACAGTTAGAATAAAAAAACTGGAAATAAAGGCGGGTTTACAATATTACCACTTAAACCCTAGTATGTTAGGTAAGGTGTAAAACAACGATTCATTCTCTTATATATATAATGTCAATAATAATTTTTTTGTAAATAATAATAAGATAGAGCACACAATTGAAATCAAGCGTTATCCTCATTTATTTGATCTAATTTGATAATCAAAAAGAAATAATAATTCCACTTTGCAATCCTTGGTAATCAATTAAAGAACTTATTTCATAATTGAACTATTTTTTCACCAAAACAACTAGCCAAGCTAGGGGAGATTGTAATGATAACTTAGCTTCTGGTAGAAGTTTCGATAAGGAAATGACTGAAATTTCATGATGATGATCAAAACATGTATCTAATTTTCTCGTATCAAACTTAAAAGTAAATTCTCCATTTGTAAATATTTTCTGAAAATATGCATTCAATTTGCAAATAAACCTGCATTTAGGAACTTTTTGCATTGTATTTGGATTTTGTGGGTAGTATCTGCTGAAAACCCCCAACAAAATAACACTCGTCCTACTGGGGACCTCCAGAGGTTTAACGACGCGTTTCATATGCATAATGCATTAGTGCTTCCTATGAAAGTGGATTTACCTTTCTTTTCTTTATTCGAGGACGAATAAAAAGATAGGCGAGGGAGTATTTGATGTGCACGTAAATGTGCACATTTTTACTAACATATTTAATCTAGTTTAATTAAATAAATAAGCATATAAGGTAGTTTACATGTTTAAACAATAATTCAAATTATTTTCAAATCGTCGTTTATTCATCGTTATATATGGGCAAAATGGTAATTAATGTATGTGAATTAATTTAAGAATATTTATTTTCACATTTTATTTTTATTTGTAGGAAAGGGGATGAAAATGGAAGAGGCCTTATGAAGAATGTGCATGAATGAAGATGGAAATAATTCATTTCATGCATCATGGTAGACTCTACATACCCACTTACCTTAATGATACAATCAAGAGCTAGTGCAGTTATTAGAGGCTAAAAGTTTCATGCATATTTCATGAATGATTATTTGCTAATGAACAAGGAAGCTTCTACACATGGCAATGGTATTTTGGCTAGCTCCGAAAAGAGAGCTGGAGTCTTAAGGTTATAAAAAATATTCCATACGTTCATGTAATGGGATCCTGACACGAACCAAACCCCCACTCCACGGCGGCACGGTCGGTCTTTGGAAAATAACAAATTAATCACATCAGCGGGAAACATAATATACCATAATATATAAAGTTCGAGAATAATTGGCATCATAACATAACAGCGGAATCATAATCATCATCAAAGTTACACAGATACAAGATCCTACTTAGTACATAACAAGTTTCATCAAATAGATAAGAAGTCTACAACGGAATCAAATAGAAACATGCATTAGATAATGTATAAAGTTCAAAAGAAATGATAAAAGAACAAGTCTTCATTTTCTGCCAAAATAGCACCAATGCTACAGTGCATATCCAAAAGAAAGTCAATCACCTGTTCACTTGGTTGCCCATGTAAAAATATAGGCACTCGAGATTGCAAGGAAAATACAAGCTACGAGTCAGTCATGGGACTGGTATGAGAAATTCTATAGTTACATAACTTAATTAAGAATAAGGCAAATCACTGGACCACGCCGTATAACACGGAGCGGGTTTACTCCATTGGATCGCTGGTGCATAAAATAAAGTAAATCAAGTAAACAACGAAATTCTTTTTAGAAAAATAAATCCGTTATAAGACTCAGGTCCCATCACACAATGCAAATACAAACCAAAGGATAAAGTTTTCCCTTATAATGGCCAAACATGCTTTATACGCAGAAAACAAAAATCATTTGATATTATTATTAGTGTCTAGATGCATCAAAAACAATTTCAATATAAATGTATCAATCATAGACGACATAGGTACCATATATTACGTCGCCATATAGGTTTACAATTAAAACCGCACAATGTCGCATTGAAAATTGGATTTCCGTCATGAGTCAAGGCAAGGGATGGTCTCCTTACCGATTCAGATCAGCTCTAGCAAGATGATCCAGGATCACACCTCTGGGCAACCCTTAGATCCTATAACGTTGGTCCTCCCTTACGTTTGAGGATTGGTTATTCCTGAACAATAAGTTTCCCTGTCCTATCAGACCTATCTCTGAGCCTTTTAGTCGCCTCGATATCCAAGGCACCTCGCAATCCATCGTACACATAAGTATAAAATGTCTGGGCTCCACACCATAACACAACTTCTAGCTAGAAAGAAATGTATGCACTCTTTGCGTCCATTATCCCGTTTCTGACTCATACCGGGGTGTGAGGCTCGCGAGTTAACGCTATACGCAAAGCTATGCTAATTAAACCCGCGCTTTGATCATCAACCACAAGGCCCTGCTTTTAAACAAAAGCCTTGATCATTTGCATCTTAGCATGCCACATTGTCAATACATACCATACCATTGATTTCTGCCAATATATAACCTCTAAGCTCGTCCATCTTAGAGAAGGGTGTTAAGCAAGAGAATAAATTCTCCGCCACCAAACAGATATATATTTAGTAGAGATCAACGAATATTGCACACAATACAATGTCAGGCATAATCCATTTACAAGTTCGTTCTAGGTCTGAACAAAACCAGGGGCACCTTATTCCTCATCCCATATGTCCAATACAGGAGAGAGGCCCTTACATAACCGAACAATCAACAAGTACGTCCAGATAACTACCGCTATTACCCCTTCAAGGCAGCAACTCCAATCAAGGGCATCAGTAGCAATCCATTCGATGTGAAGATTGTCGGTCTTGCACCGTCTTCAATATCTTTGAATTTTAATCGTCGTTTACTTATTTGAAATGAGATTTAACTCGGTCTTTTCAAATAATTCACACATAAAATTTCAAATCAAATTCTTTCTCTTGGTTAAATCATTTGCCTTCACCATTCATTTTATACGTTTTCATGTCAAACTGTACCTAACCAATTTGTTTTACAAATCAAGCCAAAATTTATTTGCACACATTTTAAACCGCTTAAACAATTTGAAATGATTTACCAAATGATTTCGAATTAAAATCGATTGCTGAATTCTGTGATTGGTAAAACTCACAAGTCACAAACGAAGTCGAAATGGGTCGCAACTCCGTCGGGAAAGAACCTGGATGGACCTAAACTGTTGACTGTGGTCTCCACTGGTCAGCAGCAGTTTTTAGCCAACGGACCTCTGTCACCCCCAAGACAGACGTCTGTTGTCAGGAAAACTGTTTTCCCGAGATTTTAGACAGACATATGACCATTTTTGGTCATACGTATGACCTGATGCAATTATATTTTTTCTTCTCAAACCTTGACGGACGTCTGTCCCCCCCCCCCCCCGGACAAGGGTCTGAGCTGAAACAAGGGTAATGTTTTCTTAGGGAATGAGGTGCAAACGGCTATCGGACGAGCTCGGATCAATGGTGATGGCTTACAACGTTTTCTAAATGAAAATGAAGCCTCCTTAGCTCCTCGAAAACACCCAAGAACACATACACACACATGCACACATTCATACAAGAGATTCGCGATGATTTTGATCATGTATTCAAAGGTGAACTAAATTTCAAACAAAAGCTATCAAATGCGATTCAAGCTAGAACTAGATGGTTTGGCAATGTTAAAGGGAAGCTACAAGAGCATGGGTGCACCCAATAACTTCACCTATAGCATAAACAACCTGAATATAGATTATATCGAGATTTCCAATACTAGAAAAGCAAGGAAATCGACAATCCAAGCAATTAACCCAATGCATACACAACATATACTCAATTCAAACGTGCCATAGGCACATTATACAAGCATAAGGCTTGAAGCATTAATGTGAACTTTTGACTGACTCACCCATAACGTATACAATCGCATTTTCATTGCACTACTTAGCATTTAACATCACACTAAAGCTATACACAACACCAGAAATGCCAATTTGGCAGTACTCATGGCCGTATCAAAATCGATTTGATACGGTTTTAAGCCGTATCAAAAAATGACGTCTTTGTTGCTTTAATACGGTTTTAAGCCGTATCAAAATCGTAAATTGATACGGCTTAAAACCGTATCAAATTGGTAATTTGATACAGTTTTAAGCCGTATCAATTTATGTATTTGATACGACTTAAAACCGTATCAATTTATGTATTTGATACGGCTTAAAACCGTATCAAATTTAAAATAAAAAATAAAAAAATTACAGTTAGCTACTATTTGAATTAAACAGAAAGAAAAATCAACACAAACATTTATGGATTTCAAAACTCATCATCAACACAAACATAAACTAGTCTAAGAAATAAATCTATAAACCATTTTATTAATGTAACATGATATCAATGATACAGATATAATACAATGTACATGATATATATTACATACTAATATTCTGATACAATGATACTCATACTTCCATTTCCAGTCTTCCACTCTCAGTCTCCATTTCCAAGTTCCAGTCATCATATCTGGCTATCAGTTGAAAGCCTGATACAAAATGCATGACATAGTCTTTATGCTTATTTGTTTATAACTTTGTCAGTATATATGAAGAAAGTAAATATGGAAAGTATTTGTAGTGAAAAATAGAATGTTTTACTACAAAATGATTTGCTTACCACTGTTATACAAAATAATATTTATCAAAAGTGAATAAAACTACTTGCTAATTGTTCAAATTAACACTCTTGACTAAATTTTCATATGACAAAGCAAATGAACCAATTATGGTAATTTACTGAATGCATTTAATTAAACCATTCAAAAACTCATCAAACCCAACATCAAACGATATTTTCAGATTTAGTTCATTTTCTAGATCTCTTACCATGAAAAGAATAAAATTATGTATGAATGCCCAATAACAAAAGAAAAGTAATATAAAAGAACAAAAGAAGAAATTACAGTTTGACATTCAAAGCGAAAGAAATTAAAACGACATTATGTGTAATACAAGAACTAAGAAAGCCACCAAGAAAATAGATAGATTGATACTTTAATTTCTTTATATTTGTAATTAGGTTTGTTCCCTTTTTATACGTAAAAACATGTGTATAAGTAGCACTATATAAACTGTTGTATGAATTTGGATAAATAAAAAATAATTGTGTCTAGCAATAGTTACCTTCAAATGGTCGCAGTGCCATTTCATTCAAAATACATAATCTGGAGCCTAGCCTTTTGATCAGTGTCGCAGGCACTTCAGGATCTCTTTCTCCTTTGCTCGACCAACATTATTTGTCATTACTGGATGTCGATATTTCAATGACAGATGACCCAGATGTATATGTTATAAAGTCCATTAATGTAAAGTCATGCTCTAAGATTATATACTGACCCGTTAATGTCTTAAACATAACCTACCTATTCAGTAGACTATCAAGATGTCGCTGTAATCATTAACTATACAGCGTATAAGTCAAAGAAAAATAGTCTCCATCATTATATTTTAATTCAATAAATTCAAATAGGAGCATGGGGATACTTTAACGAATTTACATAATCAACATTGTTACCTTCATATACACATCGATATTCGGATCAAGTTTTATATTTTCCTCTTTTTCTCTTCTTGAAAGTTCAGTTAACATACCTACGAAAATCACAAGAAATGTACATGGTTTGATTTCAAAAGGTTTGTAGCTATAAGAAAACAATCAAACATTATGGAACAATACTACAGTAAAATATATGAAATCATACTGTATGTTGTGCTTACTCCTTGCCATCTAGCTGAAAAAGCCAAAGTTTCTCTAATTGTCATTTCTCTAATATGCAAATCATGTTGGGCAATATAAGTAGAAGTTCTTTGTGCTACAAATTCATCTATTCCATGCCCATTGTATCTAACTATCCCATCTACTTTCAACGCCGAGTCCAGCTTTCCTGCTAAAGCTAGCAGCAAAGTTGTCTTTCCAAAACCATGAGGTCCTAACAACAAAGCCATTCTACAACAATACATAGAAGTCGTTAAAATTTCAAAGACTTATACAGTAAAATAAATTTCTTTTAAAATTGTAATGTGTTTAACTTGTAATGTGGATTTGATTTATTTGAAAGACAAACTAAATAAGCATATTATCATTTTTTTTACTACTAACTGTCTCATAACTAATGAAATTTGATGTCATCTTTTATATTTAAAAAAAGGAAAGATTAACATGCGCGTGTCGCAAATGCTTAACAGGATTCAGAATAAAATATTTTGCAAATAATAGCATGCATAGGCAGTTTGTAAATCTACCCTTAAATTTAACCATTTTGCTTAATTACTTAAATATGTAACCTAGGATGATTTGTTAATGGCTGCATATAGGATCAAAATGTTTGTAAACTATTGATAATTGAAATAACATAGTCAGATTTTCCTTACTAGCTCTTCTCTTTGTAAGTTTGCTTCAGCTTGCATTTGTTCACATGCTCCTCCCTTTTATATCATCACCTGCTCTAGCAATTTATCAGCTTTTTTCTTCAAAGAAACTCCTCCATTCTCCCTTGGCACTTCAACATCAAGAAAACTACTAATGTTAAATCACACGATATAATAACAGAGCATAAGCTCTCCGGCTGTAATAAGAATCGGTTACTCTAATAATTGTGCGCCTACATAAACTACTCTGTACAGTTAGCAAATTTACATAATGATTCTCACAAATTGTGTTGTCATTCTCAATGTACAAATGTTGAATACATGTTCTATGAGAATGCTTTAAACTAATTTTACATGCACAATGAGTCTAGGCCTTCAATGTGGCCTTCTGCTTGACAAATTATGTACTTGACCATTCAAAAAAATGTTTGATCTTTCATGTAATCATTCTTTAAAATAAATAATATGTTATAGAATATACAGGAAAAATTTGGAATGAACATTAAATTGCCAAATTCATATGAACTCAATTCTTGAGCATACATTGCACTGTTATAATGTATAGTATGAAGCTTGTACCAATGACATAGATGCGAGCTTTATTTTGTTATATAGATTTTGTGCGACTGTATAGTGCATAAGTA
Source organism: Allium sativum (assembly GCA_030737875.1). Classification (NCBI taxonomy): domain Eukaryota; kingdom Viridiplantae; phylum Streptophyta; class Magnoliopsida; order Asparagales; family Amaryllidaceae; genus Allium; species Allium sativum. Next base: position 416,959,786 of record CM060910.1, on the reverse strand, counting down.
TGACATTTGATATGTGCAAAACCTCTATAAAATAGAAAGGACCACCATATTTTATGTAAGTGATCATCATTGATTTTAAAAACGTTAATTCGTGAGCGGTTAATTTTTCATCACAAATATTACAAACTTTTAACTTAGATTAGCTTATAGATGGCTACAACGCTTAATGGAACAAGGGCCTCCTTGGAGCCTATACTAACTATAGAGAAACATCATAATTGGATTTGTGTATAACAAAGTTAACATAGACAGTTGTTCGGTTCATTAGGCAATATTTTTCTTAAATTCACACCCATACAAATTAAAAACTTGCAGTAATATAGACTAATAGAACATCAATCATGTTACCACATGAAGTACATATTACGTGGTTTTAACATATAATAATACATCTATCATGCAATTTATTAGTGAATATTTGAATTAAACAGTAAAAGAATCTTTCTGAAAAGAAATAGTTGTCGGATGATAACATATGCATCACGGCCAATGCTGTCAAGTAACGAAATATCTCTGCAACATATAACAATAATAAAATAGGCTTATGCATTAATATGTAATCATTGGATGTAAACCTATAAAAAAACATATATATACAATAAGCCAAGACAAACACTAAAAAGAATGCTTATTTTTGCAAACGGTAACGAACTTGTTATAAGACATTTCTGCAAAGCGCGTATAGAAAACCATATAATTCTAGTTCAACACAACGATTTGTAGACATATACACGTACGTATATGTAAAAGTCATGAAGCATCAAACAAAGAAAACCAAAGATCGCAATGTATTGTCATAATAAAAGACTGAATACCACAGAAAAAACATTGCATATGTAGCACAAAAGGCTGTCTCGTTAGCCATAGGCTCTGTTCAGCAGGAATAGATCTGTCTATTCTTGCAGGTCTAGAAATAAAATATTAATTTAAACCAGTTCATCATCATTAAGTAATACCTCATAGCTCCAACCCTTCCTATGAACTCTAGCTTCAATGCTATCATCAATCAAATTCATGTGCTTCCATTATCAATCCCGGTTCATAGAAATACACCTTTTAGTACATAAAATGAAATAGAATAGAATTAGAATTGTTTGCAACACCGGTGAAGCATCTAAGCAATATGAAAATAGGAATAAGATGTGATTCTCACATGATGATAGCTCTGGAATTCGAACTGCTCGTTAATAAAGTTAACCCACTTTGAATCAATATTTAAACGAACTCGGCATTTAGTCCAGTATAAAATGACACATCACTGTCATAGGGAAAATGAATATATCCTACCTCTCTACCCCTACAGAACAGACATCTCTTCATTATTTTCAATTTTTTAGCTCTCAACACATTTATAGCGTTCAACTTCCCATGCATCAGAATCCACGTATATATCATCTAACTTCATAGCCCTTTCTATAGCTCCATATATTAGAAATTACCTCAAAACTTCTAGTAGAGAAATTGATATATTTATAATAGCTATGCACGTTGAAAATGTTGGAAGGTGGCAAACTAGGCCTATCTGTTACAGCTGGAATTAATAACTTGAGTATATTCAAGGGATATTTTGCATAAGACTCGTTCTGCTATTTATTAGTTTGTTTAATTTTTCTTACTTTGTTTAGTTTGAATTTTTCTCCTAGTTTCCTGCTGTAATAAGTCTATATATAAGACTCTTATGTAGCTACGAGAAGTTAATAAGAAAAAAAGTATTTTCCTTCTTAAGAGTCATTTTTCTTTGCGGATTGCATTTATATTATCTTAAGAGCACTGTCAGTTTTTGTACTAACAGCTTGGTATCAGAGCCGTGGTCGATCAGGATAGGAAATGGCTTCAGACTTAGTACAACTTCAGATTCCTGTGCTCCGAAAAGATAATTATGGGAAATGGTGCATTCAGTTTAAAGCATTGTTCGGATCGCATGATCTATGGGATGTAGTCAGCAACGGTTATGTTGAACCCACACCCGAACAGGAACAAGCTTATGATGCAGGGAAAAAGAAAACTCTTGCTGATCAGCGAAAAAAGGATAAAAAAGCTTTATTTTTCCTTTATCAAGGTTTGGAGGATGATATATTTGAGAAGATCTCAGAGGCTACTACTAGCAAGGAGGTATGGGACAAGCTAGGGATCATTTTTAAAGGTGTAGATCGAGTTAAAAGGGCACATCTACAGACACTGAGATGTGAATTTGAAGAAGCTCGAATGAAGGAAGGTGAGATGGTGTCTGATTATCACTCTAGATTGATTGCAATTGTTCACCAAATGCGAAGGAATGGAGAAACACTGGAAGATAAACGAGTGAATGAGAAGATGTTGCGGTCTTTAACAGCCAACTTTGATTATGTCATCGCGGCTATTGAAGAATCAAAAAACGTAGAAACAATGAGCACGGAAGAACTGCTCGGATCACTTCGTGTACATGAATTACGGGTTCGAAAAAATGGGGATATTGCCCATACAGAGCAAGCTCTCAAATCTGAATATGCTGTCCAAGGAAATGGAGCATATCGAGGAAGAGGGCGTGGAGGTCTTATTCCTCGCGGCAGAGGAGGCCGAAATAGTTCCATGCGGGGAAGAGGAGAAAGTTCCGGTAATAGGCGAATGCATGTGAAATGTTGGAATTGCCAGCAATATGGTCATTATGCATCCAACTGTCAGAGTAAAAATGAAAATATGGCTAATTTTGTTGAAGAAGAGTCAGGGGAGGAATTGGAACCAACTTTGCTATTTGTTGAAAATGAACGGAAAGAGCTTACAACGGATGTTAAGCTTTGTGACAAAAAATTTAATAGCTCATTAAACATTAGGTTTCATGCTGCCAGTAAAGAGACTCTAGAAGGAGGCAATGTTTGGTATCTAGATTCCGGAGCAAGCAACCATATGTGCGGAAAAAGAGAATTTTTTGCGGAGTTAGAAGTTAATGCAGGAAAAACTGTTAGTTTAGGAGATGATTCTAAGCTTCAAATTGCTGGAACAGGAAATGTAATTATTCATCAGAAAGATTATTCCACTGCTATTATCTCTGATGTATATTACATACCAAACATGAAAAGCAATATTTTGAGTATTGGCCAACTTATTGAAAAAGGTCATATGATTCACATAGAAGGGAAGCATTTAGAGTTGAGGACTAAAGACAGAAAATTAATTGCAAGAGTTGAAATGTCATCTAACCGCATGTTTCCTTTACATTTAAATACAATGAAAGTACATTGCCTTGCTTCTCGCATAGAGCATGAAACTGAAAAATGGCATCTGCGTTATGGACATCTTTATTTACAAGGTTTGATGCTGTTAAAAAAGAATAACATGGTGCAAGGTTTACCAAACATTGATTCATTGACAAGCATTTGTCCGACGTGTATTCTTGGGAAGCAGGCACGACAACCTTTCTCTACTGAAGAAAAATGGAGAGCCACAAAGCCATTGCAGCTCATTCATACTGATATATGTGGGCCATTTGCACCATTGTCGGTGGGAGGTAATAAATATTTTATTACATTTATTGATGATTTTAGTAGGAAAATTTGGATTTACTTTCTTAAAGAGAAATCCGCTGCCTTAGAAGTGTTTAAGACTTTCAAAACATATGTTGAAAATGAGAAAGCCTTGAAAATTGTAGCTATAAGATCTGATCGCGGAGGGGAATACACTTCCACGGCTTTTTCAAATTTTTTGTCGAAATAATGGGATTAAGCACCAACTTACTGCAGCTTACACCCCGCAGCAAAATGGCGTCGCCGAGAGAAAGAATCGCACAATTTTAAACATGACCCGAACACTACTCAAAGAAAAAATGTTACCGAAACAATTCTGGGCGGAAGCCGCAACATGTGCTGTGTATCTACTAAATAGAAGTCCCACAAAGAGTGTTCAACTTATGACTCCCCTTGAAGCATGGAGTGGGATCAAACCAAATGTGTCACATTTAAAAGTTTTTGGTTGCATTGCATATGCTCAAATACCTGAAGCAAAACGGACTAAGCTTGATGATCATGGTGTAAGATGTATATTTGTAGGCTATAGTGAAGATTCAAAAGCCTACAAATTATTTAATCCAGTGACAAATAAATTACTGATTAGTAGAGATGTTGTTTTTGATGAGGCAGCTAAATGGGACTGGAGGAATCAAGACACAGCGACAAATTTCCAGCTAGATGATTATGAAGAATATCAAGAACAAGCAGATACAATTGCTACAAATCCATCGTCTATAATAGCAACTCCACAAATTACTGAGGATGCTAGTTCAGATTCAGGCCAGCAATCGCAAGGTACCGATACTACTTGTTCATCTCCTCCAATACGCATGAGAAATTTGAATGATTTATATGAAGCAACTAGTGAGATCCATTTTGATGAAAACAGTGAATCAAACATGCTATGTTTATTTACTGACTATGAACCATTAAGTTTTGAAGAGGCAAATAAAATTGATTGTTGGAAGCTTGCGATGAAAGAAGAAATCCATGCACTCGAAAAAAATAACACTTGGACACTTACTGAACTTCCACCTCATCATAAAGCAATCGAGGTCAAATGGGTATATAAGATTAAGCGAACAGGAGATGGTAGTATCGATCGTTACAAGGCAAGACTTGTGGTGAAAGGATATCGACAGCGTTACGGAATTGATTATGATGAAGTATTTGCCCCGGTGGTCCGTTTTGATACTATACGACTAATTATTTCTCTTGCAGCATCTAATACATGGAAGATATACCAACTTGATGTTAAATCAGCATTTCTTAATGGAATCCTTGAAGAGGAGGTGTATGTTCAACAACCGAAAGGTTTTCATGTGGCTGGAGAGGAGAGCAAAGTTTATCGTCTTAAAAAAGCATTATACGGGCTTAAGCAAGCCCCTAGAGCTTGGAACTCAAGGTTAGATGGATATCTCAAAAAAGATGGCTTTGAGCAATGCACATATGAACACTCAGTGTATATAAAAGAAGGCACAAACGGAGGATTCATGGTGTTATGTGTTTACGTGGATGATTTATTATTCACAGGAAATAATGAAGATATGTTTATTCATTTCAAAAAAAATATGTTCAAGGAATTTGAAATGACAGACAATGGGCTTATGTCATATTTCTTAGGCATCCAGGTATATCAGAATGCAGCTGGAATCTTTCTTTCGCAGAAAAAGTATATGAAAGAGATACTTGAGAAGTTCAAAATGAGCAATTGTACAGCAGTTAATACACCTGCTGTATCAAATCAAATTATATCCGTAGAAGGTGAAGGAGATGCAATTGATCCAACTTACTACAAAAGCTTGATTGGAAGTCTACGATATCTTACAACAACAAGACCAGATATTGTATATGCAGTGAGCCTACTGAGTCGCTATATGGAGAGGCCAATGGTGTCACATTGGCAAGCAGCAAAGCGAATCCTAAGATATGTGAAAGGAACTTTGAATTTTGGGTTATATTACACATGCGGGGAGACGTTTGAACTTAAAGGCTATTCGGATAGTGATTGGGGACGAGACCCCATTGAAAAGAAAAGCACTACTGGATATGTATTTTTTGGATCATCAACTGCTTTTTCTTGGTCATCAAAGAAACAAAGTATTGTGGCTTTATCTTCTTGTGAGGCAGAATATGTTGCAACTGCCTCCACGGTGTGTGAAGCGATATGGTTGAAGAATTTGTTAGCAGCAATGAAGCAGCCGCATCATGATTCAGTAACAATTTACGTGGACAATAAATCAGCAATCAAGCTTGCCAAAAATCCAGTGCAACATGGAAGGAGCAAACACATTGACACAAGATTTCATTTTATTAGAGAGCATGTTAAGCATCGAACGGTGGAGCTGGTTTACTGTCATACTCTCGAACAAGTGGCTGACATTTTTACTAAACCTTTGTCATTTAAAAGTTTCATGAAGATGCGAGAGATACTTGGAGTGAAGGAAGTTAGATGTGAAGGAGAGCACAAGGCCTAGTTTGAAGGAGAGTGTTGGAAGGTGGCAAACTAGGCCTATCTGTTACAGCTGGAATTAATAACTTGAGTATATTCAAGGGATATTTTGCATAAGACTCGTTCTGCTATTTATTAGTTTGTTTAATTTTTCTTACTTTGTTTAGTTTGAATTTTTCTCCTAGTTTCCTGCTGTAATAAGTCTATATATAAGACTCTTATGTAGCTACGAGAAGTTAATAAGAAAAAAAGTATTTTCCTTCTTAAGAGTCATTTTTCTTTGCGGATTGCATTTATATTATCTTAAGAGCACTGTCAGTTTTTGTACTAACAGAAAACTTCCTTCTCAAACCAGAGCCACCCTACATCTCTTCTTTACAATGTAACTCTGCATCTAAAAAGAGACAAATATGATAGGTATAGAAAAGACATGTAACCATGATCAAATTGATTCCATATTTTACACATATAAAATTAGCTTTGGTTATAGAGTCGCAAGTACCATACTAACATAAGTACAGTAATGCGCAGTTAATTACTCTGATCTGTTTGGAATATTTACCAAGTTTCCTAGTGCAAAGCAAATGAAATTTAACATCAAGACACGCATGATATAACATCTTTTTATGTAAGATTAGGAACTTAAGAAGAGTGATGCTCGTGGTGAAGTTAAGTAGCATGTGATGATGACCAAAAATAGTGGAACCATATTTAGGAAAAAAAACAACATGGAAACATTGCTAACATGTGTTTGCGCGAAATTCAGAGCGGACTGCAAACCTAGTTTAGGGAACATGATACAATTTGGAAATTGAAGGGGGACTTAGGTGAAGTATGTAACAACCCGCATCTCCGTTCACGTAAGATATTGTCCTCAACTTAGCCACCGTATAGGTGTAGGGTTTTGTTCCTCAAAAGGCCTCGGCGTTAGTAAGAGATGAACTCTACTATATAAGTACCCACTTCACACAGGCTTCCACGATGTGGGACTTAGGGGTGTTACATTCTCCCCTCCTACAGAGCCTAACGTCCTCGTTGGCTCACAAACACATCACCCAGGCGCTGTGGTCCACACAGGAGCCACAATTCCGGCTGGATATTGGCTCTGACAAGGTTTTAAATCTCAGATATCGGTCGTGTTTTGTCTCAGGGATTTTATAGACTTGGTCTCATATCGGGGGAGATCTCGGACGAGATGAGCCTAACTCGGGAGTTCGTCTCGGATTTTCATCTCGGGTCTGAAAGTTCATATCGGAACAATCTTGGGGTACATGATATGTTAAAAATGATATTTTAACAAAATGTTTTTTATGAATGCTATTAAAAACATAATAACTTAAACTTAAAATGCAGAATAACTTTATTATTCTTTATTTTGCGAAAGATTATTCATACTCTAAATCGTAATATGATTAAAACAGGAATATTATTAGACAGGAAACATTAAAAGGATCCAAAACATTAAAAAAATTCAGCATAAATAGACCATAAAATACATAATTTCATAAGTAACATGTATGTAAAAAGACGAATATGAAAATCATAAGCATTGTAAAACATATAAGAACATACAACATAGTCATTTAACATGCAAAATGTAAAATAACAAAGATTGTTATGGCTAGATTTAATTTTTTTTAATTATAGTTCTTGTTCAGGCACAAACTTAAATTTAAACAAAAAAATAAGATCTCGGACGATATTCCGGTATTTTGTCTCGGTCAATATATCGTTCGATATTGCAATATCTCGGGCGATATATTCGAAAGGAGATTTAGAGTGATATTTGTTTTTTTTGTTTCGGGAGGAGCCTAAAACGAGATGTCGGAGGAGATCTTAGGCGATACTTGTGAGATTTGAAACAATGGGCTCTGATACCAACTGTAACAACGCGCACCTCCGTTCATGCAAGATATAGACCCAACTTAGCCACCGTATAAGTGTGGGGTTTTGTTCCTCAAAAGGCCTCGGCGTTAGTAAGAGATGGGCTCCAATATATATGTACGCACTTCACACAAGCTTCCACGATGTGGGACTTAGGGATGTTACAAAGTATACCTGAATCAGATTCAACATGCGGAAGCTAATTCGGAGAAGGGCATAACAACGTCACCGGAAGAGCAACATTGGAGTCACGATTCGGGTCAGAACCCTAATTTCGTTTTGCCGTCAGAAGTCAAAAAGAGGAAACGAAAGAGGACAAGGATAGTGAAAAATAAGAAATAGCAAGGCCAAAAATATGGTGTGGATTTGATACGGCTTCCCGGTGTTATATGAACCGATTCAAAACCTCGAAGATCTACAGTTAGATCTTAAAGGTTGGAGGAGGTGTGGATCGATTGAGCTGTAGCAAATGAAATTTGATACGGGTATGAGCCGTATCCAATTTGATACGGCTTTAAGCCTTATCATATCTCCAAATTTTGGTGTGCTAAATTTGCTATTTTGGTGTAGTGATGTGATCAATCAATGGTCATTCTGTCAACCCAAACTCAATCAACTACTATTATTTAGCTAATACTAGCCCTTTTTGTTTCTCACAAAAAAAATTATGATAGAAAATCTCACCTTGGCTTGTTTGCAAACAAGGAATGGATCCAATAGCAAGCAAAATCACCCTCTCTTCCAATATTGCATGTAAATCTCCAATCTAAGCACATATAAATATATTTCTTAAGAGTTAACTCATAGGAATCATCATAAATCAAAGAGGAGACAAGCTAGAGAAGATGGAGAAGGTGAAGAGGAGCTTACCTAAGCTTTTACACTTGTTTCAACAAGAATTGGGCTTGAAATCAAGAACTGTAGCTTAGAAATTTTAATTTCCCATTCCACTCTCCATTTTCTGATTTTGCTTAAGTGTTTTGAGTGAATGAAGAGGAGAGACTCATTTGGGCACTTAAGTGAGTGGCTAGGTTTAGCCAACCAAGACCCAACACATGTCCCAATTTTCACCAATTCCAAACATATCGATCCTTATAGTTTTCGAACACCTAAATGACGTTTTGAATTCAATGGAAGTGGTTTCGAGTCCAAATTCATCCGTATGTAAAATGTGACTTTTAGGATTACATTTAATATTCCATAGCAACTATTCTAAATTTTAATTTAGACATGACTTACAATTCATAAAGTGAACTCTCAATCTCTTACTCTCGTTAGAAAATTACAATCAAAATATTCTAGTGTTTCTTGTTTTATCAAATTCTGATTTATATTGAATCATATACATCCATTCAAAGTTTAAAATTAAATTTTCAAACCACTGCGTCACTTCAAGTTCATTTTAATTAAATTTAAATTTATACGTCCTAACTTTGATTAAAACAAATTTTAAGTCGTTTATTCTCAAAATAATTCATCTATAATATTTAATTTCTATGAAAATCAAATAAAAATAAATTTTAAATTAGTTCCTAAAATACGGGTTGTTACAATCTCCCCCACTTAAAAGTTTTCCGTCCCCAAAAAAGAAACAACCGCAAAGTAGGAACTAAGTAGCAACACAACAAAACATAAACATACCTCTCAATAGAGCAAATTAGAGATATCCACTCTGCACTTGGGATAAGCCTGTTTAATGTTATCTTCTGTTTCCCATGTACAGTCTCTAGGATCTCCACTCCATTGCACCTTGACTAAATGCAACTTCTTGTTCCTTAGAACTCTAGTTTCTCTGCCAATAATCTTTATCGGCTCCTTGTGCACCATCAAACTCAGAGTAATATCCAAATCTTGTTGCGATGCTTCTTCCACGATCAAGTCTGGATCATGTACATGCTTCCGAAGTTGAGATATGTGAAACACATCATGCACTCCGGGCAACCAATCTTGCAACTGAACCCTGTAAGTAAGAGTTCCAATCCTCTCGAGTATAGGAAACAGACCAATATATCTAGGTGCCAACTTCCCCAATTTCCCAAACCGAATTACTCCCCTCAACGGAGAAACTCTCAAATACACGTGATCACCCACAGAAAATGCCAAATCTCTTCTTTTAGAATCTGCATAACTCTTCTGTTGGCTCTGATCTGCTTGTTATCGCTTCTTAATGAAATCCACTTTATCTGAAGCTTCTCGCATCATGTCCGGACCCAAAACTAATCGATTCTCGGACCCTATCCAACATGCAGTAGATCTACATGGCCTACATACAATGCTTCAAATGATGACATTTTCAAACTCGAATGATAACTATTATTATATGAAAACTCCACCAAATGTATGTGATCTTCCCAAGATCCTCCAAAATGAAGAATACAAGCCTGCAATAAATCTTCTAATATATGATTCACCCTCTCAGTCTGGTCGTCCGTTTGAGAATGATATGTAGTGCTAAGATTTATCTTAGTTCACAATTCGGATTGGAATGCTTTCCAAAACTTACTTGCAAAGATCGAATCACAATCACTAACAATGCTATTGGGAACTCCATGCAGTCTAACAATCTCTCTAAAATATATTTAAGCCAAGCTCTAAGCTATTCTATTTGATTTTACTGGAATAAATTGGGCGCTCTTCATGAAACGATCGACTATAACCTAAATGCTATCATTTCCCTTCTTGGTTCTAGGCAAACCATCAATAAAATCCATAGAAATTTGATCTCACTTCCATTCTGGGATCTCTAAAGGTTGCAACAATCCAGTGAGCTTCTATTGATCACTCTTGACTTGTTGGCAAGTAGAGCACCTACTAACATATATAAAAATGTCTCTCTTAATAAACTTCCACCAACATGTGCGTTTTAGATAGTAATACATCTTGCTCACTCCCGGATGAATACTAATCTTGGATTTGTGACACTCATCCATTACCTCTCTTCTAAGCTCGGTAATATTTAGAATACAGATTCGGCCAAACAATCTCAGAATTCCCTTGCCATCAATGTGGAAACTCGAGACTTCGCCTTGTTGAATTCCTTTAATAATTTTCTAAACAAAATCATCGCCCTTTTGAAGAACAGAGATCTTCTCAATCAATGAAAGCGTAATAAAAAGATTAGCGATGATTGCATTCTTTCTACTAGGTGCATCCGCTACAACATTAGCTTTCCCCGGAGTATACAAAATATCTAGATCGTATGCCGCAAGAAATTCCAACCAATGCTGATGTCTCAAATTCAAATCTTTTTGGGTGAACAGATATTTCAATGATATATGATTTGTATACAATTCGAACTTCTCACCCAAAAGATAATGCCTCCTTATCTTCAAAGCAAATACTATGGCCAACAACTCTAAATCATGAGTAACGTATCTCTTCTCATGCGGCTTCGACTGATGGCTAGCATAAGCAACAACTTGGCCTCTTTGCATTTATACCGCACCAACTTCTTTATGAGAAGCATTTGTATAGATAGCCAAATCCTGATTGCCATCTATAATAGTCAACACTGGAGCAGTAGTCAACCTTACTTTCAGCTTTTGGAAAGCGGCCTCACATTCTGTCATCCAATTAAATCTTGCATGCTTCTTTGTAAGCTTCGTCAATGGACTATGGCTTTGAAAAATCCTTCACGAACTATCGATAATTGCCTGCCAATCCCAGGAAACTTCTAATTTCTGCGGGAGTGCTAGGTTGCTTCAATCTCTAATGGCTGTAATTTTGCCTATATCCACCGAAATTCCATCCTTCAATACGACATGACCGAGGAACTTCACTTCTTCTTGCCAGAATGTGCATTTAGAAAATTTGGCTTTCAATAAATTCTTTCTAAAAATTTCCAAAACTTTTCTAAATGCTTCGCATGCTTACTAGCTGACTTAGAGAATATCATCAATAAAAACTAGCACAAATTTATTCAACACTCCGTGAAATACTCGGTTCAGCAAATCGACAAAATAAGCAGGAGCAATACATAAGCCGAATGACATTACTAACCACTCATAAAATAAGTCTGGACTTCCGAAATCTGTCAAAGGAACACATTCTTCGGCGATCTGCAGTTGATGGAAACCTGTAGCTAGGTCCATCTTTAAAAATACTCGAGCTCCAATCAAGCAATCTAATAAATCATCAATGCGCGGTAATGGATATTTGTTCTTCAATGTTTGCTTATTTAAGTCTCCGTAATCTACGAATAATCTGAGAGTACCGTCTGACTTAGGAACAAATACCACGGCTGCTCCCCAATTCGAGAAACTAGGCCTGATTAGAGCTTTCCATAAAAGCTGTCGAGTTTGATCACTCAATTCTTCTTTCTCTTTCAATGTCATTCTTCGAATTTCATGCACAAATGGCGTTGCATGCATTCGGAAATAAATCGATTTTGAAATCAATTTCTCTTCGCGGAGGCAAGCTATCAATTTCTTCAAACACATCCGCATACTGTAACAGCCCATATTTTTTGACCATTTAGTTGTTATTTAAAAATGTTTTTTTATTGTTTTGGAAGTTTAAATGGTTTAATTTCAATAATTTTGAATATTTTATGTTATTCCGAAATGGTAGAAATTTAGTGGATCTGCAATATAATATGAACTGGCAGTATAAAAGGATAAATTTTTAATTAAAAATAGTACGTTTACAAAGGAAGTAGTAGCTAACGAACTCGGATTTCGATGAAATCAATTTCATTAAATCCGAAATGATGAAATTAGGTAACCAACCAAGTTATGTCAAAAATGGCATCCGTATGTGGAAAAGAAAAAAATAAAAGGCCAAAATTTGAACTAAATTTTGACGGTAATTGGAATTTGCTAATGCTAACAGCAAAACTGGAACCTGAGACCTATCCAGGAAAATTCTAAACATAGGATATTAGCTATATATGAAATCTGGGAAAATCCTATAACGGATATAGAAAGTTATTAAGGAAACAAAATTTAAATAAATTATTTGAAAATCTAAACGAACTCCGATTTTTGATTTGAATACATAGGATTGAAGTACGTTAAAAACCGGACCAGATGGTGGAAGAATTTCTGAAAACCGTTATCGTTTGATACTCCAACATAAGACCGGAAGGTGTTGAAACTAACACAAAACACTATTTTGAATTTGAATTTAAATTATTTGAAAGTTCAAACAAATTCAAAATTGATATATTTTTATATAGTATTGAAGAGCAAGAAAAATTGAACAACATGGTTGAAAAAAAAATTGGATAAGGTATCAATAAGTAAGTCAAATTAACGTCCGAATAGGGTTGAGAAAACACACTTTACTATTCATAAATTATTAAATTTATTTATAATTTAATTAATTTAAGGATTAATCCTAACCATCCATTTTCGACCGTTGGATTCGCGCCACCTCAGCAATCCATGTGACTCCTTCGGCTATAAATAGCCCCCCCCCTTCATTTTAAACTCACTCCTCCTCCTCCTCTTTCAAGCTTTGGCAATGGCAGAAATAATAATAAAATATTAGGAAATAGGGAAAAGGGAAGAAAGAGAGAAAGGAGGGTAAGACGGGGAGCTAGGGACTCTTAGGCAGAGGCTTGGGCTTCACGGGGTAAGTTTTTAAATAATATTTATTTATTTATTTATTTTTGTAATATATATATATATAATAATTAAAATAGAATTTGTAAAAATAAATATCGGAACATTTTAAGGGTGACAGAGAGGATAGTGTCTAAGGCTTGAGTTTGGAAAATATAGTTTCCTGCTCTCCCTGGCTATCCCTAACTGATCCGACGAATGGGATGATTAATTTAAATTTTAAATTTTAAATTTAATTTGAATTTAAAACAGACCAGGGGCATTTTCGTAATTTTTAACCATAAACTTTAAAAGCTTATAACTTTTTCAAAACAAGTTGGATTTCCAAGAAACAAGGACCGTTGGATTCTTATCGAAAAATACTTTAAAATGAGTGGAAGCAGATTTTTGATCCGGGTTAAAATTTTTAAGTTACAATTAAATGAATATTTTTAAATATTTTATTTGAAAATTAAATTTAATTAATATTAAAATGGTTTTTCAATTTTAAAGAAAAATTGGATATGGCTAAAGATGGGAAAGTAGGATTTTTTAGAAGGGCAGGGAAGGTAATTTGGCTAATAACGCAATTAGAAATTAATTAAGATAAAAATAATTTAATTAATTTAATTAAATATATATTCATTTAAATTAGGTAAATATTGTAAATAGCATAACTTTTGCATACATTAACGAAATTTAACGAAACAGGATCCGTTGGGATCGTATGGACAAGCACTACGCAATGAAACTGACCGCAAGTGGATTGGAGCTCGTTTGGATTTATGGCAAAATTAAACGCCTGAACCAAATCAATGACCGATTATCGTTATTCAACGATAAACCGTCCAATGTGAGTAAATCTCACTAACTCTGAACACTTTATGTAACACCCCACCTCCGCCAGGGTGGCTCTTGCAAGCAACTCTGACTTTGGTGGGGCGTTTTAAAACAAGGTAAACATGCATAATGATATAGCAAGGCAGGACATGACATACATATATGTAAATAAACAGAGTAAGTAGATAAAACAGCGGAAGATTTTTAAACCATTTCAAAACACAAGTCTGGTACATCAAAATGTCAATTTCCCAAATAAACAAGTCTAGTACATAAAATAACATCATCTGAAACTGAAAAGGAAAACATAGAAGTAGCTATCCCCAAAGTGGAAAAACCATAGCGAGCTCAAGTCCAAAGCATACGTGAGCTATCCAGGAAAGCAGCTAAGATCCAAGCTAGGCCCCTGTATTCCCTCCCTGAGAACCTGGGGGGGGAAACGGAAGAAAAGAGGCGAAAGAAAACAGGTCAGTCAAAAAGACTGAGTAAGCCCTGCTATGATCAGTCTATAAACTAATTAAAGTTAACAGCATGATGGAAACTGAGATGATCATAGATAACAACATACTGGCATGATAAATTAACTACAAGACATATAGAGGTGTCATCGCATAAACAAGGTTAAGTTTTGCACCATGGTGTACTAGCAAACCAACATAACAGGTATTGATCCCTTGGCCCAAGCTTTGACCCAATAACATGAAGTGACCTTAATATAAGGTCCAACCAAACGGTCTAGTCGATCGGCTCCCTATAAGCCTAACACGTCAAGTGTTGGTGTCCATACGGCCCATATATGGATGTAGTCAGACTGTGCTGGGTCCACCTTCGGGTGTATCAAGCCCTCGGGTGTCAACCCCAGACACTTAAGCAATAATGCACAGTCTAAACCTACTGGTACCCGTGCCTCGAGTTTGTCCAATACCGGACTACGTGCACGTCCGTAGCCCGCCTGGACCCGCACCGCTGTACCACTCGGCCATCGCTTTGGTCGCTTACATCCGTCCAGTAATCGTGCCCCGCCCTAGCCTAGCCTCTAGGGTTGTGATGATACCAAACTGGGATTACTGCTGGAACAGACCCCGTTGCTAGGGTTTCCTAAGAGGGTTAAGCGCGATTTAACCCTTCACTAATCATGGATTAAATTGGTTAAGTGTAACCAACAGTTCACCACTTAACCCCATTTCAATCCCTCAAACCCCCAAATGGATTAAATTGGTTAAGTGTAACCAACAGTTCACAACTTAACCCCATTTCAATCCCTCGAATCCCCAAATGGATTAAATTGGTTAAGTGTAACCAACAGTTCACAACTTAACCCCATTTCAATCCCTCGAATCCCCAAATGGATTAAATATTAGTGGACCCTGACTTAACCCTAATCATGAGGCATTAATTAATTTAATGCACCTTAACCTCTCACATTAGACCTTGTTGTGGTTACTAGTTAGGCCGGGCGGGTCCGGGTAGCTTTACACCACAACTTGGTCTAACCTCGGGTCTTGGCACCACATGACCAACTTCTCACATTGGGTCCTATTGTTTGTAGCCACTAGTTAAGCCGGTCGGTTCCGGGTAGAATTACGCTACAAACTCAACCCAACCTCGAGTTGGCCATACTTATGTTTTCTAAGTGTCATGTCCACTTTATCTCAAAACATAGTTGCAAGTCAACAAATACTTGGGTAGACCTAACTTAATAGGTAAATTCCCAAGGGGTAGACCTAACTTAATAGGTAAATTCCCAATCTTATATTTTCATGTATTTTAAGTTTACCCAAACCCCCCAACGTCATTCTATCGCTTATATATTCGTAATAACGCATAAAGGATAGGAAGAGGGAACTTGGCACAACATACATGATGAACTTGCATATCACAACAAACATGCATAACATGTTAGACTTGCATAACTTAGCATAGTGAACTTGCATATTACCCTAAACACGCATAACATGTTAAACTTGCATAACTTAGCATAGTGAACTTGCATATTACCATAAACATGCATAACATGTTAAACTTGCCTAACATGGCATAGGGAACTTGCATAAACATGCATAACTTGTCAAACGTGCACAACATGTCATTGTGAACTTGCATAAGCATGCATAACTTATTAAACATGCATAACATGGCATAGTGAACTTGCATAAACATGCATAACTCATTTAACTTGCAAATCATGGCTTAGTGAACTTGCATAAACATGCATAACTCATTTAACTTGCAAATCATGGCTTAGTGAACTTGCATAAACATGCATAACTTATTAAACTTGCAAATCATGGCTTAGTGAACTTGCATAAACATGCATAACTCATTTAACTTGCAAATCATGGCATGGTGAACTTGCATAAACATGCATAACTTATTAAACTTGCAAATCATGGCTTAGTGAACTTGCATAAACATGCATAACTCATTTAACTTGCAAATCATGGCATAGTGAACTCGCATAAACATGCATAACTCAATAAACTTGCAAAAATCCCAACTTTCATCACATATTAACTTTAGAGTTTCTAAAATGAAGGTAAGAGGGCTTACAATGCTTATGCGGACTCAAATAAGTATAGAAAATGTAAGAAACCCCTTATGCAACAAAATAAAACCCCAAAAATGCAAGCAAACTTGATCAAGACTCCTCCTTTATGATGACAATAGAGAAACAAGACTTTAATGCAAGCTAAGGAGGATCATACAAGCCTAAATACACTTGTATGCATGGAAATCTCTTTGGGATTTGTTTAGGAATTGTATGAAGAGAGTGGAGGCCATGAGAGTTTTGATTTTGGCATAGTTTAGTTGCTAGATTGAATAATGAGTGATTTAGGGTAGGTTAGGGTCTTATTTATAGATTAGGCTAGTGATTTAGACCATAGGATTAACCCTAGGTTGAATTAGGTCCATCAGATTTCGGAATTCTCCAGAACCAAGCCACAAGACCAAGCCCAAATCAAAATGGTGCGCCAGGCAAGACTGCCTGGCCACCCCCTGTCGACAGGGCTGTCGACAGGGCAGTCGACACCCTGGGGACCCTGTCGACAGGCCTGTCGACATGCGGGTCCTGGCGGGAATTTTCCCGCCTGCGCCAGTTTGCCCTAACCCTTGTTTTAATTTCAAATTTTAGATCTGTTTTTACTTAGGAATTTTCTGAAAACTTCAATGGGCCTTAACTGGGTCATACGGACTCCGATTTTCGAAAACTCGGACTCTATTTCGCGTATTTTTCCGAGACGAACGCAATGGCATAGCCCGTTTCCCTTGATTCACATTTTATAATTAAATTCTGCCTCAATTTATGTTATAACAGGTTATTGAAAATACGGGTTGTTACATTCTCCCCTCCTTAAAGGATTTCGTCCCCGAAATCTTCAAGTTAGGAAGAACGTATCCTACCATCCAATCATCCATCTACTCAAAGCATCATCCACGAGCAATCATTGTCCTTACAAGATTCTAAATGCTGGATGAACATATACAGAGGTGTGTGTATATGTACTTATCTAATGCAAATATCATCAATGCGAATTATGTTAGTGAAATGAATCCATATGTATGCAATTCCTAACATAATGTATATCATCTATATGTGTGCACATAACATACACCCATATGCAACATCCATGTGATAACACACAATTTTCATCCATGAATAAGCATAAACACTCATGCATATGCAATATGAGGAGTGTGCGAGCCGTCTAGTGCCTAATCGTGTATAATGCATCCACGAGCAACCACTTGCAAACACTTGCAACCACTTGCAACCATCAAACATAACATGTTTCAAACACATGTTTCATCCAAAGGGTCTCTACCTAAGGATCTCATGATAAGATAAACTAGATAAACTAGGTAAACATGGACAGAGAGATATGCTAAAAAGAGATCTTAGAAGATAAGCAAGATAAACTCCTTTTTGGATTACAAGAAATCCATTCAAACTCTGACATATAGTGCTAACTGATGAGTCATAACCCCCTTATGGAGTTTACAACAGATATAAGATCGAGAATGGGACCGAGAGGATATACACAAAAGATAACTTGCAAGCAAGCTCCACAGGAAAACAAGGATCAAGGATGCACTTTTACAAAGAGATATGATGCGTGCATCTAGTCTTCACTCTTCTTAGTCACGTTTCCTTGAGCTTAACTCCACTGTGCTTTGACCGTCTTTTACTTCATGATTTCTTGGCTTCCTAACTCCTATTTTCCAAAATTCGAGTTGGAACTCATTTCATTATTGCCTCTCGTCTTCCCTTTCTACTTATTCTTTTTCCTGTATACCTGGCTCATACCTAACTGTAACCTCATGATTTCATGCAAGCTCTCCAAAATTCACTAGTGAATCCTGGATCTCGTCTACTTACTATAAAGTGTCCCGCGCAGCAGAACTTTTCTTGAAAATACCAAGCTACGTTGCCAATTGCCCTTATAAACGTGATTTTCTATAACTCATGCTTAATCGAAATGAACCATCCGCCTATGAGTGATAGTCCATACCTAGATCCAGTTGCCTACCCATGGCTTCCTGTAGGCTATTTCAAAACTGGGCAACTTCTTGAGGGTAAACCGTTGCTAATCATGATGCAGTCCTCTCGCTCTTCACCGGACTGAAATGAGCACTCTTCGTGAGTCTACCTATTATGACCCACCTACCCGTATTCCCTTTCTTTGATCTAGGTAATCTATCCACATAATCTATCGAGATGTTTTCACACTTCCCTTGCGGAACCTCCAATGGAGGTAATGGCCCGCCGGGCTTCTATGACTTGGCCTTAACCTGGTGGCACAACATGCATCCTGAGACCAACTCGGTCACCTCCTCGAGTGATGCGCATCTTCAAGAACCTTCTTTACCAAGTCTTCCACTCGAGGAACACATAATCTCTCATCGCGCCTTAGTCATCCCTTGTCATCTATAATATATCTAGCGAGGTGACTTAACAGCTCGCCTCGAATCAACTGTTCCATGTCTTGACCAACTGCGGGTCTTCTTCCTGTGAAACCCCCTTTCTGACCCAGAAGAGTAAGTCTAAGCTCAGGGAATGCTAACTAACTAGCCAAACGGAGAAAGCTTCTTACTTCAATTGCCCTCCTCAGAGTTTTCCGGTCTTAAACCGCCACCACTTTAGCGGAATCCACCGCTAAGCCTTACTTAGGAACTATGTGCCCAAGAAATCCAACTTCTTTCCCCCAAAGTGACATTTGGAGAACTTGTCCTTCAACTGGTGGCTCTAAGCGTATCCATCACCTCCTTGAGGTGTCTAGCATGCTCTTCCTCGTTCTTTCAAGGAGATCAAAATATCGTCTATGACGACCATGACAAACTTGTTCAAGGACTCCCTAAACACCCTACCCATCAAGTTCATATGCGGGTGCATTAGTCAAACCAAATAGCATGACTAGCCATTCTAAAATTCCATCTAGAGTCCTAAACGCAGTCTTGTCAATTCCATCCTCAGCCATCCTAAGCTGATGGAATCCGGTAGCTAGATCAAAAGAAAACAGATGCTCCTACAAGCTGATCAAACAAATCATCAATCCTTGGTAACGGTTGTCTATCCTCCTCACGAAAATCAACACATAAACGAAGCAAACTGTCCATATTAGTAACGAATGCTACTGGAGCACCCTACTCGAAAATACTTCGTCTCAGGAAGTTCTTCTCAAGCAACTCCTTGACTTGCTTTCCCAACTCTCATCTCGTGAGTTCATGTGCCTAACCGGCCATGAAACTGGCTTGGTATTACCAACCAGATAATGCGGAAATCTATCCCACGTCCAGGGGTAACCCCTTCACTCCACCCAAGATATCAGGATATTCTCGGACCACCCTCACAGATTGTAAACTATCGATAGACGAGTCGAGGGATTCAACATAACAGGACGGGACCCATAGGGTTGCTAGAAATTTCCAGGGCATTACCGAGGCGAGTCATGAGCCTCACAACCCTATATACAAAAACCAAGAATGGCTCCAAAACAGGACAACCATTCCATGCCCAAAACCAACCCATATCCCCTGCAACCGAGAACATAAACATCCCACGAGAATTCTATACTCAAGATAGAAATTTTCAAATCCACTCAGACCACAGACAAACGGGCAGAACCCCCAATTGGATTTGAAACACATACGGGATCATCAACTAGGCTAGTACTTAGGTGCAAACTTTCAACTAGATCAGATGAAATAAAACTATGCGATGTGCCAGAATCAAACAAAGTACGAACAGGGAAAGTCAGAAAATGTAAACAAGACTTTCAACAGAAACACTACCTCTATCATGAGCTGGAAGAACGGTGTTGAGGGGATGAACTCGCCCTCCAGATAATCCTGCATACTGAGTCTGACCTTGCCCTTGTTTCCTCGGGCAATTCTTGCTGAGATGTCCAAACTCACCACACTGAAAGCATTCGCCCCGCTTTCTCTTCTTCTTCCTACATTCCCCGGATATATGTCCAACTTTACCACAGAAGTTGCATTTCCTATTCTCTCTTGGCTTGTCCTTGCGGTTGTTGTTATTCTTGCCTCGTTTCCCGGAATTTACCCTCTTGCCTTGAGACTCATTCGCCTTGACCTCTTTCTTGTCATTGTTATCTTCTTCTTGAAGTAGGGCCATATTCACCAAACTCTCGAAAGTCGCCCCCAAGGGTATGTGAGACATGGCCAAACCGTGCAATGGCTCGTTTAATCCTAGAGCAAAGTGTAGGGCCTTCTTCTGAGCGGTATTAACCGAGTCTAAATCGACCCGAGCCAGTTGATTAAACTTATCTATGTATTCCCTAATAGTCATGTCCCCTTGCTTCAGTGATAAGAACCTCAGTCCAAACCTTCCTCTAAAATCATCCCAAGTCTCAATTGGCCTAGTAGCGGTGGTGACTACCCACCAACGTGCAGCTTCTTCCTTTAGCAACCATACTGCTAATAGAACCTTCCTGCGGTCACCTATATCAAAGGTGGCTAAAAGATCCTCGGTCTCTTTCAACCAATTTCTTGCCTCTACAAAAGTTTCTGTTCCACTAAAATTCTTGCCACCCATCATCTTAAAGTTCTTACAAGTTTCCGCAAAATCCGCTTGTGGAGGCTGAGGGGGAAGAGGAACATCAGATACGGAAGGAGGAGAAGGAACAGCGGCCTTGACTGGAAAGACAACATTAGAGACACCCGGGACCGGTGCCGTGACTTCCAAGTACCGACGAAACCAATCGGGTATTGTTACTCCTTCGGGCAGGATGAGATTATCAGACATGCTGGAAACGAAAGGAAAAGAGTTCAAACGAGGGGTCAAAGGATAGTGCTAATGGCTTTTGGGGAATAGCCTTTTAAAAATAACTAGACTTTTCTTTGGAAAATACTTTATACTTGGTTTTGAAAATAGTTTTTCAAAAGTTTTAAAAACCTTTTTATCCCTTCTCGTAAACCATATGCTCTGATACCAAATGTAACACCCCACCTCCGCCAGGGTGGCTCTTGCAAGCAACTCTGACTTTGGTGGGGCGTTTTAAAACAAGGTAAACATGCATAATGATATAGCAAGGCAGGACATGACATACATATATGTAAATAAACAGAGTAAGTAGATAAAACAGCGGAAGATTTTTAAACCATTTCAAAACACAAGTCTGGTACATCAAAATGTCAATTTCCCAAATAAACAAGTCTAGTACATAAAATAACATCATCTGAAACTGAAAAGGAAAACATAGAAGTAGCTATCCCCAAAGTGGAAAAACCATAGCGAGCTCAAGTCCAAAGCATACGTGAGCTATCCAAGAAAGCAGCTAAGATCCAAGCTAGGCCCCTGTATTCCCTCCCTGAGAACCTGGGGGGGGGGAAACGGAAGAAAAGAGGCGAAAGAAAACAGGTCAGTCAAAAAGACTGAGTAAGCCCTGCTACGATCAGTCTATAAACTAATTAAAGTTAACAGCATGATGGAAACTGAGATGATCATAGATAACAACATACTGGCATGATAAATTAACTACAAGACAGATAAAAGTGTCATCGCATAAACAAGGTTAAGTTTTGCACCATGGTGTACTAGCAAACCAACATAACAGGTATTGATCCCTTGGCCCAAGCTTTGACCCAATAACATGAAGTGACCTTAATATAAGGTCCAACCAAACGGTCTAGTCGATCGGCTCCCTATAAGCCTAACACGTCAAGTGTTGGTGTCCATATGGCCCACATATGGATGTAGTCAGACTGTGCTGGGTCCACCTTCGGGTGTATCAAGCCCTCGGGTGTCAACCCCAGACACTTAAGCAATAATGCACAGTCTAAACCTACTGGTACCCGTGCCTCGAGTTTGTCCAATACCGGACTACGTGCACGTCCGTAGCCCGCCTGGACCCGCACCGCTGTACCACTCGGCCATCGCTTTGGTCGCTTACATCCGTCCAGTAATCGTGCCCCGCCCTAGCCTAGCCTCTAGGGTTGTGATGATACCAAACTGGGATTACTGCTGGAACAGACCCCGTTGCTAGGGTTTCCTAAGAGGGTTAAGCGCGATTTAACCCTTCACTAATCATGGATTAAATTGGTTAAGTGTAACCAACAGTTCACCACTTAACCCCATTTCAATCCCTCAAACCCCCAAATGGATTAAATTGGTTAAGTGTAACCAACAGTTCACAACTTAACCCCATTTCAATCCCTCGAATCCCCAAATGGATTAAATTGGTTAAGTGTAACCAACAGTTCACAACTTAACCCCATTTCAATCCCTCGAATCCCCAAATGGATTAAATATTAGTGGACCCTGACTTAACCCTAATCATGAGGCATTAATTAATTTAATGCACCTTAACCTCTCACATTAGACCTTGTTGTGGTTACTAGTTAGGCCGGGCGGGTCCGGGTAGCTTTACACCACAACTTGGTCTAACCTCGGGTCTTGGCACCACATGACCAACTTCTCACATTGGGTCCTATTGTTTGTAGCCACTAGTTAAGCCGGTCGGTTCCGGGTAGAATTACGCTACAAACTCAACCCAACCTCGAGTTGGCCATACTTATGTTTTCTAAGTGTCATGTCCACTTTATCTCAAAACATAGTTGCAAGTCAACAAATACTTGGGTAGACCTAACTTAATAGGTAAATTCCCAAGGGGTAGACCTAACTTAATAGGTAAATTCCCAATCTTATATTTTCATGTATTTTAAGTTTACCCAAACCCCCCAACGTCATTCTATCGCTTATGTATTCGTAATAACGCATAAAGGATAGGAAGAGGGAACTTGGCACAACATACATGATGAACTTGCATATCACAACAAACATGCATAACATGTTAGACTTGCATAACTTAGCATAGTGAACTTGCATATTACCCTAAACACGCATAACATGTTAAACTTGCATAACTTAGCATAGTGAACTTGCATATTACCATAAACATGCATAACATGTTAAACTTGCCTAACATGGCATAGGGAACTTGCATAAACATGCATAACTTGTCAAACGTGCACAACATGTCATTGTGAACTTGCATAAGCATGCATAACTTATTAAACATGCATAACATGGCATAGTGAACTTGCATAAACATGCATAACTCATTTAACTTGCAAATCATGGCTTAGTGAACTTGCATAAACATGCATAACTCATTTAACTTGCAAATCATGGCTTAGTGAACTTGCATAAACATGCATAACTTATTAAACTTGCAAATCATGGCTTAGTGAACTTGCATAAACATGCATAACTCATTTAACTTGCAAATCATGGCATGGTGAACTTGCATAAACATGCATAACTTATTAAACTTGCAAATCATGGCTTAGTGAACTTGCATAAACATGCATAACTCATTTAACTTGCAAATCATGGCATAGTGAACTCGCATAAACATGCATAACTCGATAAACTTGCAAAAATCCCAACTTTCATCACATATTAACTTTAGAGTTTCTAAAATGAAGGTAAGAGGGCTTACAATGCTTATGCGGACTCAAATAAGTATAGAAAATGTAAGAAACCCCTTATGCAACAAAATAAAACCCCAAAAATGCAAGCAAACTTGATCAAGACTCCTCCTTTATGATGAAAATGGAGAAACAAGACTTTAATGCAAGCTAAGGAGGATCATACAAGCCTAAATACACTTGTATGCATGGAAATCTCTTTGGGATTTGTTTAGGAATTGTATGAAGAGAGTGGAGGCCATGAGAGTTTTGATTTTGGCATAGTTTAGTTGCTAGATTGAATAATGAGTGATTTAGGGTAGGTTAGGGTCTTATTTATAGATTAGGCTAGTGATTTAGACCATAGGATTAACCCTAGGTTGAATTAGGTCCATCAGATTTCGGAATTCTCCAGAACCAAGCCACAAGACCAAGCCCAAATCAAAATGGTGCGCCAGGCAAGACTGCCTGGCCACCCCATGTCGACAGGGCAGTCGACACCCTGGGGACCCTGTCGACAGGCCTGTCGACATGCGGGTCCTGGCGGGAATTTTCCCGCCTGCGCCAGTTTGCCCTAACCCTTGTTTTAATTTCAAATTTTAGATCTGTTTTTACTTAGGAATTTTCTGAAAACTTCAATGGGCCTTAACTGGGTCATACGGACTCCGATTTTCGAAAACTCGGACTCTATTTCGCGTATTTTTCCGAGACGAACGCAATGGCATAGCCCGTTTCCCTTGATTCACATTTTATAATTAAATTCTGCCTCAATTTATGTTATAACAGGTTATTGAAAATACGGGTTGTTACACTTTATATTTCTCTAAAGTATTTTTAGAATTGATAAATATTGGCTGATTTGCTGTGTATTGGCTGTTTGGTTGAACTGCTAGTCAGTTGATTGAAAATATCGATAACGATATATATAAATCGTATCGAAATATTGATTCTGTTTATCAGAATATTTTACCTCCATGTTATTTATGTTGACTGACATCTGTGGATGCAGGGAAACAGGTCGGAGGAATCCAACTAGATTCCTCAACATTTATTTACCGTTTTTCATATATTCTGATATATGATGTGTTATATCATCTATTGTTGAACCTGTGTGTTTGGATGATGATTGAACCTTTTGATTTGGTATTTTTATACCATAAGTGATACTAGAAAGTGAAAAGGGATTTTCAAAGTTTATTTTGAAAATAAATTATTTATATAAAATCAATAGATTTTATATATAAAAGGAAGAGAATTTCATGAGAGAAAATGATTATAGAATCAAAGCATTTGTTAAAAAAAACAAATATTGGTGAAATCAAATAGAAGGGAAAATATTGGTGAAATCAAATAGAAGGGAAAATATTGGTGAAATCAAATAGAAGGGAAATATTTGTGAAACGATTACAAATAGAAATAAAAAGAGAAACATTCGTAAAAGTATTTACAAATGGAATTGAAAAGGGAATATTCCTGTAGGGAATAAAGAAAAGTTGAAAGAAGTACTTATTTGTTAAATAAATAGAAAAGTTAAAAGAAATATTTATTTGTTGAATAAATAGAAAAGTTAAAAGAAATATTTATTTGTTGAATAAATAGAAAAGTTAAAGGGAATATTTATTTGTTAAATAAATAGAAGCGAAAAGAGAATAGTTATTTGTTGAGTAAACGAATAGAAAAAGAATCTATTCAAGGGAGGTAATTCAAAGGAATTATTCAAAAGAGAAAAGTCAAAGGGATTAATTCAAAAGAGTTAATCAACTAGAGTTAAACCGTTGGAGTTAAACTGTTAGAGTTAAACAGTTGGAGTTAAACTGTTAGAGTTAAACAGTTGGGGTTAAACTGTTAGAGTTAAACCGTTGAAGTTAAACTGTCAGAGTTAAACCGTAAAGTTAAACAGTTAAAGTTAGTTAGTAGAGTTAACCAGTTAGAGTTATTCAGTTAGAGTTATCCAGTTAGAGTTATTTAGTTAGAATTAACCAGTTAGAGTTAATCAGTTAGAGTTAATCGTTTTGAGTCAAATCGAACTAGAGTTATTCAAATATAGTAATCGAATAAGGGTTAATTGAATATTAGTTATTCAATTAGAATTGATCGAATCTAATTATTCGAGATAGAGTTAAAAATAGACAAAGTTATTTAAGGATGAATTTCCATTTAGCACGACTGCTAGCGTAATTCGCAGGGCTGTAGATAGCCTACGGCGGTCGGATGTTTCCTGGGGGAATCAGGCGTAACCATTGTGATCGCTGCGATCTAGAGTCAAGCAAATGGTGTTAAATCAAATAGTAATTAATCAATAGAAGTTAATTAAGTCGAGTTAGTCGAGTATTAGTAAATTAAGTAGGGTTAGTCCAAAAGGGAATTAATCGAATATCACCTATTCGAAGTAGAGTTATCGAATATAGTTTATTCGAGAAGAGTAATCAAATATAGTTCGTTCGAAGTGTGTTAAATCGAATATAGTTATTCGAAGGAGAGAATTATCGAATATGGTTTATTCGAAGTGAGATTTTTCGAATATTAGTTATTCGAAGAAAAGGATTATCGAATATTAGTTATTCGAACAGGCGAATCGAATATAGTTTATTCGAAAGAGAATTATCGGATAGTGATTATTCGAGAGGGAATCATACATGGAAATTCGATTATATCGAATCAAGGGAAGTAATGTTTACTTTCCATTTCAAATCAAGTTTTAATTATCTGTTAATAAAGTAGTTGGTTGTTTATTTATCCAAATTAAGATATGGAAATATATTTAAGTTAACATATTTTGAAAGCATGGAATTATAACATTTATAGTTATAATCAAATGATTCAGTAAAGGAAGTGGATTCATAAATAGAATCCGAGAGTTCGCAAGGAAGTTTCTTAAAGAGTGAAGTTTGAACTTTGTCTATTTCGAAGTTAGAAATGTTGTTCAGTTAAGGTCTGAGAGGTAATTATACCCCAACTTGATTAACTTCGTTTTAACTAAGAAGTGGATAAGGTTCGAGAGTGAAAGTGGTTAAGTGAATTTAGTTAATGAGCGAAATGGTTGGTGTTGGCATAGCGATGTTTATTCAAACATCAGTTTAAACCCAATGAAGGAGATTTGGAAATGTCTTCCAAATGAAAAATCAAAAATGTTTTCTGAATATAGAAAATGAGAAATGGAATTGTTTTCCATTGTTAATAACGTATATTTTCTAAATATAGTAAATAAGAAATATAGGAAAACAAGAATAAGGAAAAGGGTAAATTTATGATAATTTGATGATAAATGATGATTGATCGATAGAATTTCCATCTGGAAATAATATCGTTGTTTGCACACAGACATGTTTTCATTTGATAGTTAAATCACCGACTATCAAAGTTTTTGACCATTTTACGTTGTTAATATGGAGAGACCGGTTGGATTATTATCTAGAGAATCACTCCGTATTGGCATAAGCGTTGCGAATCAAGTATGCTGAATATATTGAAGAGGGAGTTATGCAAGGGCTATCCTATTTACAGAATAGTGCCTTCGGTTTGTCCAGTCCCAGGACAAACGTGAATGGACGAATGTCTGACAGAGTATATTCAAAGGATCGCGTAAGTTGATCTCTTCAAACGTACTTACGTTTGGTGGCGGAGGAATTCATTTCTCTTAGCTGCATACTCGTGGTATTTTTGGTGAAATCAATTTGTGATTTGGCGGGTATGACGATGTGGCATTGATTTGAGTTTACTCACACCAGTCCCATGACTGACCCAGAGTTTATTTTGTTTTGTTTTCCCTAAACTCTTGGGTGCCCAAATTTGTACGGGCAGTCAAGTAGTCAGGATTTACAGGTATGCTTGAAGAGCTTGGAGCAGGAGGCTTCAAGATTTTTCTAGCTATTGATTATTCCGCTGTGATGAAAGTGTTGTACTCTGATAATGATATGATATACATATACTACTTTGATTTCAAGATATGTTGTCTATTATATTTTATTCGTTCCGCTGTGAGATTCGTGTTACTCTGATGTTGTTGTGTTCTTCTTCTTCTTCTGTTCTAATTTTCTATCTTATCTATCCTCACCCTCTAATTTCTTTCTTGGACTATCCAGTAATTTCGACTTTTGATTGTTCGATAGGTGTTATATATCGGATAACCAAGGTCGCTTTTTCCCGGGTCGTTACAGTTGGTATCAGAGCTGAAGGTTTAGTGATTTACCTTGGCTCTGTGGCGTGACTCAGTAGAGATGGGGTTAGTAATGCCCTAGACTGAGTTTGAGTGTATATATACGAGTGAATGTATTTGTTATTTGATATAAAAATGGTTTTATATTGTGGAGATTTATTGGTTGAGTTGTTTATGAGTTCTAGTCGATCAGTTTGATCCACTGTATCGATAGGAGTTTATAAACACTTGAATACGATGGGTCGACACGATATGTTTTGAAAAAAAGGGTAAATGAAATAATTTTACCCAAATTATATTTTGATATAAGCAAAGTATAGATATTTGAAATTATTATAGTATATTGAATGTGTTGGTTGTGATTATAATCGAATAAGATTATAAAATGTGAAATGGTTATGTAAATAACAAATCAAAATTCATATAAGTGAAATATATGAAATCAGATGAATTAAATCTGAATTTAAGTTCAGAATTGGAATTAAAATTGCTAAAATTTGAATAAGCGTTGTAAATGGAATTAAATTGAATATATGTGAATTTTAAAATCCTGAGAGATTTTAAATTTGTTACAAGCATTGAAAAGGGATATTTTGAAATGAATTTCAAAATGAAAATGTTTAAAAATGGGTTTTGAAAGTGCTATAGTATTGAACTCACTTCGATAGCTGGAAAATAAATTCCGATGATGATCCGGACATCATCGGTGCTCATTTTCGAGTTTGTAAGTGACGGATTACTACCAAAGATTTTGTCTTTAATTGTTTTGAAAAACCGAGTTGTTTTGATATTCCAAAGGGATATTTGATTTTTGGAAAAGGAAAAGCTATTTGAAACTCCCAGGTACAGATTATTGAAATAAACACAAATTAAATAGAAATTTGTGAAAGAAAATTTGAAATTGAATTGAAGGCAGTTCAGTGGAAATTGAGTTGAATTGAAATAGAATGGTATCAAGTAGAATTGGACTAGATTAGAGATAATCTGGGATAGAAATGGATGGTCGAGCAAGAAATTTGAATTGAGATTGGAATTGCAGTTTGATTGAAATTTGGCTTGGTTATAAGCGGATGGTCATGTTGAAGATAAAAGTGATTGGGAGTTTGATTGGGATGATAGTGGTATATGCTAAATTGATAACAGAATTGAATGCCGACAAAAAGGTACACGTACATATTCATATGAGTTGGATGAGATTTATGAGCCTGTTTGGCAAGCCACTTGGCTGTTTGATTTTCTTTTGGGTTGAAGAAGGCCTAGAGAGGGGAGTTGGAGTTTGAGCTATTGACCAATACAAAGGAGATGCTGGCGAAATTTTTCAGAAATTTCGAATGTTAGAAAATTTTCAGAATTTTTGAAATTTTCGTTTATAGAAATAAATTAATAAATTAATTAGAATTAATTGGTTTAGTGAAACCGGAGTAAATAAATAATTTTAACCTAGTTATAAAGTTCATTTTTCTACCTTAGCAATTTCGAGGACGAAATTATTTTAAGGGGGAAAGAATGTAACAGCCCAGATTTTTTGACCATTTAGTTATTATTTAAAAATGTTTTTTTTATTGTTTTGGAAGTTTAAATTGTTTAATTTCAATAATTTTGAATATTTTATGTTATTCCGAAATGGTAGAAATTTAGTGGATCTGCAATATAATATGAACTGGCAGTATAAAAGGATAAATTTTTAATTAAAAATAGTACGTTTACAAAGGAAGTAGTAGCTAACGAACTCGGATTTCGATGAAATCAATTTCATTAAATCCGAAATGATGAAATTAGGTAACCAACCAAGTTACGTCAAAAATGGCATCCGTATGTGGAAAAGAAAAAATAAAAGGCCAAAATTTGAACTAAATTTTGACGGTAATTGGAATTTGCTAATGCTAACAGCAAAACTGGAACCTGATACCTATCCAGGAAAATTCTAAACATAGGATATTTGCTATATATGAAATCTGGGAAAATCCTATAACGGATATAGAAAGTTATTAAGGAAACAAAATTTAAATAAATTATTTGAAAATCTAAACGAACTCCGATTTTTGATTTGAATACATAGGATTGAAGTACGTTAAAAACCGGACCAGATGGTGGAAGAATTTCTAAAAACCGTTATCGTTTGATACTCCAACATAAGACCGGAAGGTGTTGAAACTAACACAAAACACTATTTTGAATTTGAATTTAAATTATTTGAAAGTTCAAACAAATTCAAAATTGATATATTTTTATATAGTATTGAAGAGCAAGAAAAATTGAACAACATGGTTGAAAAAAAATTTGGATAAGGTATCAATAAGTAAGTCAAATTAACGTCCGAATAGGGTTGAGAAAACACACTTTACTATTCATAAATTATTAAATTTATTTATAATTTAATTAATTTAAGGATTAATCCTAGCCATCCATTTTCGACCGTTGGATTCGCGCCACCTCAGCAATCCATGTGACTCCTTCGGCTATAAATAGCCCCCCCCCCTTCATTTTAAACTCACTCCTCCTCCTCCTCTTTCAAGCTTTGGCAATGGCAGAAATAATAATAAAATATTAGGAAATAGGGAAAAGGGAAGAAAGGGAGAAAGGAGGGCAAGACGGGGAGCTAGGGACTCTTAGGCAGATGCTTAGGCTTCACGGGGTAAGTTTTTAAATAATATTTATTTATTTATTTATTTTTGTAATATATATATATATATAATAATTAAAATAGAATTTGTAAAAATAAATATCGGAACATTTTAAGGGTGACAGAGAGGATAGTGTCTAAGGCTTGAGTTTGGAAAATATAGTTTCCTGCTCTCCCTGGCTATCCCTAACTGATCCGACGAATGGGATGATTAATTTAAATTTTAAATTTTAAATTTAATTTGAATTTAAAACAGACCAGGGGCATTTTCGTAATTTTTAACCATAAACTTTAAAAGCTTATAACTTTTTCAAAACAAGTTGGATTTCCACGAAACAAGGACCGTTGGATTCTTATCGAAAAATACTTTAAAATGAGTGGAAGCAGATTTTTGATCCGGGTTAAAATTTTTAAGTTATAATTAAATGAATATTTTTAAATATTTTATTTGAAAATTAAATTTAATTAATATTAAAATGGTTTTTCAATTTTAAAGAAAAATTGGATATGGCTAAAGATGGGAAAGTAGGATTTTTTAGAAGGGCAGGGAAGGTAATTTGGCTAATAACGCAATTAGAAATTAATTAAGATAAAAACAATTTAATTAATTTAATTAAATATATATTCATTTAAATTAGGTAAATATTGTAAATAGCATAACTTTTGCATACATTAACGAAATTTAACGAAACAGGATCCGTTGGGATCGTATGGACAAGCACTACGCAATGAAACTGACCGCAAGTTGATTGGAGCTCGTTTGGATTTATGGCAAAATTAAACGCCTGAACCAAATCAATGACCGATTATCGTTATTCAACGATAAACCGTCCAATGTGAGTAAATCTCACTAACTCTGAACACTTTATATTTCTCTAAAGTATTTTTAGAATTGATAAATATTGGCTGATTTGCTGTGTATTGGCTGTTTGGTTGAACTGCTAGTCAGTTGATTGAAAATATCGATAACGATATATATAAATCGTATCGAAATATTGATTCTGTTTATCAGAATATTTTACCTCCATGTTATTTATGTTGACTGACATCTGTGGATGCAGGGAAACAGGTCGGAGGAATCCAACTGGATTCCTCAACATTTATTTACCGTTTTTCATATATTCTGATATATGATGTGTTATATCATCTATTGTTGAACCTGTGTGTTTGGATGATGATTGAACCTTTTGATTTGGTATTTTTATACCATAAGTGATACTAGAAAGTGAAAAGGGATTTTCAAAGTTTATTTTGAAAATAAATTATTTATATAAAATCAATAGATTTTATATATAAAAGGAAGAGAATTTCATGAGAGAAAATGATTATAGAATCAAAGCATTTGTTAAAAAAAACAAATATTGGTGAAATCAAATAGAAGGGAAAATATTGGTGAAATCAAATAGAAGGGAAATATTTGTGAAACGATTACAAATAGAAATAAAAAGAGAAACATTCGTAAAAGTATTTACAAATGGAATTGAAAAGGGAATATTCATGTAGGGAATAAAGAAAAGTTGAAAGAAGTACTTATTTGTTAAATAAATAGAAAAGTTAAAAGAAATATTTATTTGTTGAATAAATAGAAAAGTTAAAAGAAATATTTATTTGTTGAATAAATAGAAAAGTTAAAGGGAATATTTATTTGTTAAATAAATAGAAGCGAAAAGAGAATAGTTATTTGTTGAGTAAACGAATAGAAAAAGAATCTATTCAAGGGAGGTAATTCAAAGGAATTATTCCAAAGGAATTATTCAAAAGAGAAAAGTCAAAGGGATTAATTCAAAAGAGTTAATCAACTAGAGTTAAACCGTTGGAGTTAAACTGTTAGAGTTAAACAGTTGGAGTTAAACTGTTAGAGTTAAACAGTTGGGGTTAAACTGTTAGAGTTAAACCGTTGAAGTTAAACTGTCAGAGTTAAACCGTAAAGTTAAACAGTTAAAGTTAGTTAGTAGAGTTAACCAGTTAGAGTTATTCAGTTAGAGTTATCCAGTTAGAGTTATTTAGTTAGAATTAACCAGTTAGAGTTAATCAGTTAGAGTTAATCGTTTTGAGTCAAATCGAACTAGAGTTATTCAAATATAGTAATCGAATAAGGGTTAATTGAATATTAGTTATTCAATTAGAATTGATCGAATCTAATTATTCGAGATA
Source organism: Allium sativum (assembly GCA_030737875.1). Taxonomy (NCBI): domain Eukaryota; kingdom Viridiplantae; phylum Streptophyta; class Magnoliopsida; order Asparagales; family Amaryllidaceae; genus Allium; species Allium sativum. Next base: position 416,926,722 of record CM060910.1, on the reverse strand, counting down.
GAGTTAAAAATAGACAAAGTTATTTAAGGATGAATTTCCATTTAGCACGACTGCTAGCGTAATTCGCAGGGCTGTAGATAGCCTACGGCGGTCGGATATTTCCTGGGGGAATCAGGCGTAACCATTGTGATCGCTGCGATCTAGAGTCAAGCAAATGGTGTTAAATCAAATAGTAATTAATCAATAGAAGTTAATTAAGTCGAGTTAGTCGAGTATTAGTAAATTAAGTAGGGTTAGTCCAAAAGAGAATTAATCGAATATCACCTATTCGAAGTAGAGTTATCGAATATAGTTTATTCGAGAAGAGTAATCAAATATAGTTCGTTCGAAGTGTGTTAAATCGAATATAGTTATTCGAAGGAGAGAATTATCGAATATGGTTTATTCGAAGTGAGATTTTTCGAATATTAGTTATTCAAAGAAAAGGATTATCGAATATTAGTTATTCGAACAGGCGAATCGAATATAGTTTATTCGAAAGAGAATTATCGGATAGTGATTATTCGAGAGTGAATCATACATGGAAATTCGATTATATCGAATCAAGGGAAGTAATGTTTACTTTCCATTTCAAATCAAGTTTTAATTATCTGTTAATAAAGTAGTTGGTTGTTTATTTATCCAAATTAAGATATGGAAATATATTTAAGTTAACATATTTTGAAAGCATGGAATTATAACATTTATAGTTATAATCAAATGATTCAGTAAAGGAAGTGGATTCATAAATAGAATCCGAGAGTTCGCAAGGAAGTTTCTTAAAGAGTGAAGTTTGAACTTTGTCTATTTTGAAGTTAGAAATGTTGTTCAGTTAAGGTCTGAGAGGTAATTATACCCCAACTTGATTAACTTCGTTTTAACTAAGAAGTGGATAAGGTTCGAGAGTGAAAGTGGTTAAGTGAATTTAGTTAATGAGCGAAATGGTTGGTGTTGGCATAGCGATGTTTATTCAAACATCAGTTTAAACCCAATGAAGGAGATTTGGAAATGTCTTCCAAATGAAAAATCAGAAATGTTTTCTGAATATAGAAAATGAGAAATGGAATTGTTTTCCATTGTTAATAACGTATATTTTCTAAATATAGTAAATAAGAAATATAGGAAAACAAGAATAAGGAAAAGGGTAAATTTATGATAATTTGATGATAAATGATGATTGATCGATAGAATTTCCATCTGGAAATAATATCGTTGTTTGCACACAGACATGTTTTCATTTGATAGTTAAATCACCGACTATCAAAGTTTTTGACCATTTTACGTTGTTAATATGGAGAGACCGGTTGGATTATTATCTAGAGAACCACTCCGTATTGGCATAAGCGTTGCGAATCAAGTATGCTGAATATATTGAAGAGGGAGTTATGCAAGGGCTATCCTATTTACATAATAGTGCCTTCGGTTTGTCCAGTCCCAGGACAAACGTGAATGGACGAATGTCTGACAGAGTATATTCAAAGGATCGCGTAAGTTGATCTCTTCAAACGTACTTACGTTTGGTGGCGGAGGAATTCGTTTCTCTTAGCTGTATACTCGTGGTATTTTTGGTGAAATCAATTTGTGATTTGGCGGGTATGACGATGTGGCATTCAAAGTAATGGAGGTGTGATCTGTCAAAAGATACGTTATGACCTCTAGCCTCATCAACCGGGAAATGACAAAAATCGGGTAGGCAGCATGGCTATGTGGGTCGCACCCATTAGGATGTATGATCACCTATCTAGAGAAATTCCAATTGCTTCTTAAATCTATCGATGTTGCCCCATTCGGGAGACGGTTGCTGATCCCAACCGTTGGTGATATACATTCGATACACTTAAGCGAAATGAGTGGTCGGTCATGTGAGGGCCGGGTTGCAAGATGTTCTTGTTGAACCCAGTGTATTCGCCTCTAGAGATACACTATCGGCAGGTGGTCCCATACCTTGTCAAAGTCGGAATCCAATTTCCAATAAGTGCCCGCGAGTTTGATTTGTATACTATATATGTAGAGCGTGAGATGCAAGCGTTCTACTATATTTTAATTACTTGTGATTAGACATTATTATAATATCAGATAATATATGATTTCCAAAGTGTTTTGGGTTATCGTAAGGTAAAAACCGTCCGTGTTTATGTGTGGATTGGTCTTACGATTATCTTTTCTTTCGAAAGGATTTTGAAAGTTAAACCAAATGATTTGAGTTTACTCACACCAGTCCCATGACTGACCCAGAGTTTATTTTGTTTTGTTTTCCCTAAACTCTTCTTGGGTGCCCAAATTTGTACGGGCAGTCAAGTAGTCAGGATTTACAGGTATGCTTGAAGAGCTTGGAGCAGGAGGCTTCAAGATTTTTCTAGCTATTGATTATTCCGCTGTGATGAAAGTGTTGTACTCTGATAATGGTATGATATACATATACTACTTTGATTTCAAGATATGTTGTCTATTATATTTTATTCGTTCCGCTGTGAGATTCGTGTTACTCTGATGTTGTTGTGTTCTTCTTCTTCTTCTGTTCTAATTTTCTATCTTATCTATCCTCACCCTCTAATTTCTTTCTTGGACTATCCGGTAATTTCGACTTTTGATTGTTCGATAGGTGTTATATATCGGATAACCAAGGTCGCTTTTTCCCGGGTCGTTACACATACTCTCTAACAACGGGAATATTCCAAATATAGGAGAAACTTCAAGAGCAAACCAAAATTCTTTTCTATCTGAACTTGAGCATAGGAATGGTATAATAAAGCTCCCAAGTTTTGTTTTAGCTTTAACAATCCTATTGGCGCATTTAACTTCGGGTCGATACTTCGTCAACCAATCCAACCGAAGTATAATGTCAAATTCGAAAAGATTCATGACAATCAAATTAAAGGAAAACCGGTAAAAAGAATAGGAGACTGGCGCTCTACAATACAAACCAAGAATAAGGGAAGCTCCTATCGGATTATGAAAACTAATCGATTTTTCAAGATTTCTCAAATTTAAATTTAACTTATTAACCGTGTTATTTGAAATGAAACTTCGTGATGCTCCTGTATCAAATAATACTTTAACAGGAGTATGTTTAATTGTAAGTGTACCTTCCAACACACCAGGTTTACTTTTGCCAGTAGAAGAAGCTGGCGCACTCGCCCCTTCATACACATGAGCTACTTCGGCCTTTTTCAGCAATGGGAAACTCCTTGTAAAATGTCCCGGCTTACGACAATTATAGCACTCACCACTGTTGCGAAGCTGCTGGCTAGGGCCAGATTCATTTCTTTTTGGCCTCTTAGGAGCATTGCATTGATTAGTCCAATATCCATACTGGCCACAACTGAAGCATTTACCCTTTGGTTTTCTATCTTCCTAGGGCTTAGCCGTTTCAGTCTTACTCACTTCAGGCTTCTTGTCAGGAAGTTTCCTCTTGCTATTAGCTTGGCTTCTTCGCCGATCCGCTTGAGAGTTCCTCTTATCGATACCCTCATATCTACAAGCCATCTCGACAACTTTAGCAAATTGAAGTTCTATATGCCCAGTCACTCGGCTGTGGTACCGCCTTTGAAGACCGTCAATGAACCTCTTGTTCTTTCTAATCGGTTCCTGTATTAATTCAGGTCCATAGCGAGAAAGTTCATTAAACTTGCTGACATACTCATGAATGGTTCGATCGCCTTGCTGAGGATTAGAAAATTCGTCATGCAAGAATTCGACTTCTTGTCGTGGGACAAACCTTTCCTCAAAGACTTCTTTAAACCTGGTCAAGTCATATCAACTTCGAGCTCACCTATAGTCACCGCTTCCCACCAAATTAGGGCCTTGTCTTCAAGTAGCCAAGATGCTAAAAATCTTTTCCTGTTATCTACTAATTCTAGGCCTGCGAAGATCCGTTTGCAAGACCTTAACCAAGCTTGAGCTTCCATTACATTTGCAATGCCTGTGAATATCACTCCGCCCAAGTTCTTATATTTCTTTGCAACTTCATCAAGATCAAACAGTTGTTGTTGCAATACGGGCTCATTATTAGCTGATGATCGAACCTCATCGAGATCAGGCTGATTATTTATAATGGGGATATCACCCCCTCCTCAGCCTCTGCCTCTTCTGCCTCTGCCTCACCCACTCATTTTCTTCTAGTTTTGTGGATAGCAAGGAAAGAGTCAGGCCAACAAAAAAGATAGCTTAAGGAACGACAAAAGCAAATAGACATATGCATATGAACGATGTAATAATCATGTGATATGCTATTCTGATGTACTCATTCTAGGATATTACTAATCCTATCTCCAATGAGTTACTCGTCCTAGAATACTATTAATTCTATCTCTGACGAGTTGTTTAATATGTTATCTTCCAAAACTAAGGTTAACCAAGGCTCTGATACCACGCCTGACACGAACCAAAACCACACTCCACGGTGGCATGGTCGGTCTTTGGAAAATAACATATTAATCACATCACCAGAATACAGAATATAGCATAATACATAAAGTTGGAGAATAATTGACATCATAACATAATAGAGGAATCATAATCATCATCAGAGTTACACAGATACAGGATCCTACTTAGTACATAACAAGTTTCATCAAACAGATAAGAAGTCTACAGCGGAATCAAATATAAACATACATTAGATAATGCATAAAGTTCAAAAGAAATGATAAAAGAAAAAGTCTTCATTTTCTGCCAAAAGAGCACCAGTGTTACAGTGCATATCCAAAAGAAAGCCAAATCACTTGTTCACTTGGCTGCCCGTGTAAAAATATGGGTACCTGAATTTGCAAGGAAAAACAAACTACGAGTCAGTCATGAGACTGGTATGAGAAATTCTTTAGTTATATAACTTAATTAAGAATAAGGCAAATCACTGGACCACGCCGTATAACACGAAACGGGTTTACTCCATTGGATTGTCGGTGCATAAAATAAATTAAATCAAGTAAACAACGAAATGCTTTTTAGAAGAATGAAGCCGTTATAAGACTCAGGTCCCATCACACAATGCAAACACAAACCAGAGGATAGAGTTTTCGCTTATAATGGCCAAATATGCTTGATATGCAGAAAACAAAAATCATATGATATTATTATTAGTGTCTAGATGTCTCATAAACAATTTCAATATAAATGTACCAATCATAGACGACATAGGTACCATATATTATGTCGCCATATAGGTTTACAATTAAAACCGCACAATGTCGTATTGGAAATTGGATTTCCGTCATGAGTCAAAACAAGGAATGGTCTCCTTACCGATTCGAATCACCTCTAGCAAGATGATCCAGAATCACACCTCTGGGCAATCCTTGGATCCTGCAAGGTCGGTCCTCCCTTATGTTTGAGGATTGTTTTTTCCAAAACAATATGTTTCCCTGTCCTATCAGACATATCTCTGAGCCTTTTAGTCGGCTCGATATCCGAGGTGCCCCACAATCCATCATCCACATAAGTAAAAATGTCTGGGCTCCATACCATGACACAACTTCAGGTAGAAACAAACGTATGCACTCCTTGCGTCCCTTATCCTGTTTTTGACTCATACCGGGGTGAGAGACTTGTGACGAAGAGGGATTTCGCTCGGCCCGAACCAGTCGCTAAACCGACCCAGACCGTTCGAAACGCCCTATCGTTTGAGAACACGACAAAATAGAACGCATATAAAAGAACATTTCATTGTATATTCCAACAATGCTTCAGATTAAAAGAATATACAGAGTATAAACAAATAAATATTACACAGAAATATCAGAGATTTAAATTACATTTAAATACATAGCAGCGGAAAATAATACAATACACAACTAGAATGAGATATACGGATACAAAGCTTTCCGGATATCGTTCCAGCTGTAAACCAGGATCCTGTGAATATAAATCTGCAAAACCAAAACTACTAGCTGCCCGTGTCAAATATAAGGGCACCCAGAGTTTAGGTTAAAACAATAAACACCAGGTCAGTCATGGGACTGGTGTGAGAACTAAAACAGTTATTAATCTTTGTTTTTAAAGTTAGGTAAATCAAGGGACCACGCCGTATAACACGGAACGGGTTTCCTCCCAAGAATACCAGTGTATAAACAAACAACGCAATGCTAAATAAAGAAAAATGAAGCTGTTATAAGACCCAGGTCCTATCACACAATGCAACGCAAGCCGGGGGATAGGGTTTTCCCTTATAACAGCCAAAGAATGCTTGATACGTTTAAAACAAATCATTTGATACTATTATAAGTGCATAGTGTATAAAACAACTTCAAATCATAAGTATCAATCATAGGCGGCATGGGTACCATATATCATGTCGCCATACTAGTTTTACAATTAAAACCGCAAATGTCACGTATTTGGAAATTGGATTTCCGTCTATGAACCGAGGCAAAAGATAGTCCTCAACCGATTCGAGACGCTCTAGCCCGCCCCTCAGGCAAGCGCGCAGGAAATCCTTTAGATCGTCAGGGCCGGTCCACCGATGTGGATTATTATGCCTGAACACTACGTTTCCCTACCCTATGGGGTGTAAGTCTGGTCCGTCTGCCGACCAGAATGCATCGGCCGAAACCGATATAACCGAGGCGCCTCGCAACAGCAACAACCACATAAGTCAAACTCGTCAGGGCGTGTAAAACCACTGACGCCACTTCTAGCTAGAAAGAAACGCATGTCCTCCCTGATGTCCTCTCCCGTTTTTGGTTCATACCGGGTGTGAAACTCGCGAAGCAAACGTTACACAAAGCTACGCCACAAAGGCCTTGCTTTGATCATCACCACAAGACTTTGCTTTTCAACAGAAGCCTCGATCAATTGCCACTTAGGCATGCCACACAGGCAATTCACTCCATGCGTTTGATATCCATCAATATATAACCCCTGAGCTCGTACGTCTCAGAGAAGGGCGTTAAGCAAGAGAATAAATTCTCCGCCGCCAAACAGATATATATTTAATAGAGATCAATCACACGGACTAAAATCCAATGTCAGACACACAGTCCATTCACAAGTCCGTTCTGGGTCTGAACGAAACCGGAGGCACCTAGTACCCCGCATATCCATCGATCTCCAAGTACGTCTGGACGATCGCCAACTGTTTCCATCTTCTTGGGTGTACAGCCCAATCAAGATCATCAGTAATCACCCAAACGGCGTGAAGACCTCCGGTCTTCGACCATCGTCTTCATCTTCGACTTATCGTCGTATCATTTATTCAGAATGGGATAAACCCGGTCTTTCCGAATAACTCGCGTATACTTTAAATAAGTGTTACACAAACACAACATACGCCTCATTCCAATTCATTAGTCACTAACCGTAAATTAATCAAGAGAATAATTCCCCAAATATTAACCCCGAAGGCCGAAACCAACATCAGATCAGTATCCAGAAAACCATTCTGCTTGGCTAACCGACAGTTAGTTTCTAAAATCCACATTCATAGGGAAAGGTTCCCATTAATTTTATCCAAGATAAATTCCTTGAATTTATTCTTTATTCTATTTTTGAATCTCAATTCAAACTAGTCGGGATTAGCGAACCTTACCGAAGTAATCATTTATTTTAATTTCCCCATCCCAACCTATTCATCCCATGAAGTAAAACTGGTAATACTTCATATCTAACACCACCGTGTTATCGGTAAATTCAATTACCATTTCACGTTCAAATCTAATTAAAGATTTAACTATCGCCTGGAGCAAAACTGGTGATACTCCATTTTCGACCATTTCAATCTAATTAAAGATTCATTAAAACTCCGCTTAGTTTTAATCTTCGACTGGGTTAAAGAATCGGTGTCATTTAAAACACGGTTCACGATAAACCCAAAATCACATTCCATTAATTATCGGGTTAAAGAACAAGTGTTATTTAAAACACTGTTCACGATAAACCCAAAAATCAATACCAATTCAATTCCAATTAAATATCATTTAAATGGGTATACTTCATTAAATCTAAATAAAAAGATTTAATCTTTTCTCAACTGGGTTCAAGAACAGTGTTAGTGAAGACACCATTCACGACAAACCCAAATCACATTTGATATTCAATATAAGGCTCTGAATAGAAAATATATCGGCTTATATTCAATATCAAATTCTACGATTAACAAATGTCGTATTGGAAATAACGATATAAATATATATCTTTCAAATTTCCATAACAACATCTGCATAATCACGAATTCCAACATCGAAATATTCCGAAGACAATTTCGATTCAAATCCACTGCAATGCAATCATTGGAATTTCTGGTTATTTTTAAAACCTTTTTTTTTTAAATTCAATTTATTTATTTAAAAATAAATAGAATTATATTTCTAGTTCAAAACTAGTTCATTTCGATAAAAATCTATTTTTATCTTTTCAAATATGGAGTTTTTCATCCCAAATCTTCACAAATCATTTCTTATGATTTTACATAAATTATTACTATTTTTAATAATAATTTTATCAAGGCCCGTACAGTCGATTTCCATCAATGGCCATCGAACTGCACTTACAACGACCTTTTTCGAATTTGATTTGGACGTATCTCCAAATCCAACCGTTAGATTTCAAATTTCTAACATTCGTTAGGAAGCTCTTTTCGATACGAACCCAACGGTTCCGGTTTTAGGAGAATCCGACGGTCGGATCTCCCGTAATGTCCGTTTGAAATAAATGGTCGAAATTCGCGAACTGCCGCGGCGTGGCGCGTTCTATTCAGGCCATTATATTATATATATAATATATATTTCGTCGATTTCTATTTAAAACGAATTATATAAATAGTTTTAAATTCGTTTCAAAAGCAATTTCAACTTCCTTTTCAACTCAAATCAAAATTGAATTCTTCTTTATAAATTCGTTTTAAAGTTCATTTCTATTCAATTCAAATTTCAATTCAATTTGAATTCATTTCAATTCGTTTTCAATTCAATTTGAATTCGTTTTCAATTCAATTCATTTCGAAATCGTTTTCAATTCAATTCATTTCGAAATCGTTATATATTCAATTCATTTCGAAATCGTTATATATTCAATTCATTTCGAAATCGTTATCAATTCAATTCATTTCGAAATCGTTATATATTCAATTCATTTCGAAATGAATAAAATCGATATAAATATCGTTCACGTCAAAATGGCGTCAAACTAATCAACACGGCTTCATAAATTTCTATTTTCAAATATTCTATTTCAAATATTTCTTTTTCAAAATAGTTGTTATTATCAAAATATTTCGTTCAACACATGACCAATCTCAATGGATGAGTACTGTCAACACATGAACTTTTATTTTATATCGATAAAGATGTAAATTTTATTACTAAAATATTTCGTTCAACACATGACCAATCTCAATGGATGAGTACTGTCAACACATGAACTTTTATTTTATAATATTCTTTATTTTTCAAATTGGAATGAGGCCCAATCAATCACCATATAAAGTTAATTATATGGATTTTCATACATTACACACATATAATAGCATTGAAAAATAATCAACCATCAACCAAAGTGCACTACACTGTATAAGCATCAAATATAGATATCTAACGCTTATAACAGCCTGTCAATCAATCGATCGACATATTTAATCAATCAGGATGAGTGAACTTCAAATTTCATCCCAACACCCGTGTGGGGTTTCAAACAATCAAACGCATATTTTATCTGTGCAGTTGGGCGATGTGTAAAATTTATCGACCCAATCAATGTCCTTCAAATAGGTGTACATAAACAAACCGTCTGGTTTGTAAATGAATATTTATTTATTCATATTCACGTTAAAAATTATATTTTTAACGACAAAACATTTTATTCCAACATATGAATTTCTATTCAGTTCATTCTTTAAATAAAATGATATTTTTATTTTTCTAACTTATTTTAGAAAATTTCGGCGGCATAACGGCACGATACTAGAAACGGGACGAGGCCTCGCCTTATCCCCGGTCTAGTGAAGGCCCACGCCATTCACACATCAATCAAGTCCATTCATTTCACCAAACAATTCAGTTTCAATCAAATAATCCAACTAATCTATGCAACCAAACAAACAAGTCCATGGTCTGTGGACGATTGTGTCGGGTGCTACTAAACACCGTCTGCATCCTAGTATATATATGTAACTAGAGAAAAGAAAGTGAAAGGTGAGAAATTCTCACAGATAGCTATCCTAGCTCCACGACATTTCATTGATAGAAATCTTCATCGCTATCGCATCTTCGTTATCTTCGTTGCACGTAGCCACTACATGTATAAAAATCATATTTTTACTTTGATGCTATATGGATAAAAATTCTATTTTATCACGCTATTCTCTATATAAAGTTTCCGCCTTTTTAAAAATAAAGATTTCGCCTTTCTAAAAATATAGATTTCGCCTTTATAAAAATAATATTTTTATACTTCCTATATAATAAAAGATTATATTTTTATACTTTAAAAATCCCGTCTTTGTTGTTATAAAAATCTCACCATTCACTAATTAAAAATCTAACCTTTCTGTGTTAAAAATCTGATTTTTACTTTGCTAAAAATTCGATCTTTACTTCGCTAAAATCCCATATAAAAATCCGACCTTTCTTGTGTATAAAGATCAAATTTTTATCACGACGTACATAGAACAAAAGTATACTTTTACTCTACTTTTAAATAAGTCAAAATCGTATTTTTATTTCTTTATCTTCATAGGAAAAATCTAATCTTTCATCACATTAAAATTCAAACCTTTGTTCGATTAAAACCCAAATCTTTGTCCACTAACATCCTACATAGAACTGGTTTTCATTTTTATATAACGAATTATTTTATATATATAAATTTAAAGAAATAAAAATAAATTAAATAAAAACTTACAGTGGAAATCGAGGGGGAAGGGGAAGCAGGCGATGGACGGTCAGTAAGAAGGAGGGAGGGATGCGCGGCGCCTTCCAGGTGGTCGGGCGGCCTTCTGGCGATGATGGGGCCCGTTCAGGGGCTGGGCGCGTCGATCGTTATTGAGGAAAGGGGAAGAGAGAGAGTGGTGCGGAGGAGGGAGGGCGGCGCAGTAGCCCCGCCTTGCGCGGCGCGTCGCCAGGCCGCGATGGCCTTTGGTGGAGGAGCGACAGCTCCTCCCCTTTCTGCTCTTTTTTTTCTTCTGTTGAATGAATTTAATCGGGGGGGGGGGCAGAACGAGATTAAAAGGGAGGAAAGGGGTTGACCCAGAATTTTTAATTAATTATTTAATTAATTTATATCCCAAAAAGTAACTTTAAAACTCGAACTCGAAATCAAGCCCACCGACTGTCGTCCATAGCGTTTTACCCCCATTCCAAACACAACGGGATATGTATCGTAAGCTGATTCTGCTGTTACAATCAGTTTCCGTTAAATTTACATTTAAATCGCTATATTGAATTTTAAACGTACATTTCAAATTACCGGGATCACATACTCACTAGAAAAATTCCAGAAAAATATTTTCTAGCTTCGTATTGACGATACGGTCCTAACAAAACTAGTTTCGCCGAATTCTGAGACCGTTAGAAAAATGGCCATTTTCCAGTCGATTAAAATCAACGGAAACTGGTCAAACGTGTTTTCCTTTGTCACGCTCACATATTGATTCGAAAAATTATGAAATTTGGAATCTAGCAATAACTTGACACCACAGACCCAACAAAACTGGTTTCATCGAAATCCGAGGTCATTTGCAAAATGTCCATTTTTAAGGGCCTGAATTCCATAGCGACTATTCAGAATTTTCAACTGGACATATCTTTTGATTCCCGCTATGAAATCTTGATTTTTCGGATTCGTTGGAAAGATATTATCAATTAGATCCTAATGTTTTTGGTTTCACTAAAATCCGGATTGTTTTGCACCCGGTACATTCAATTGAAGTTTGAAATCGAATTATCGAACTACCGCGCCATTTTCAATTCTATTTATAATTATATATAAATATTTATATTCTAACGACGACGCGTATAAATATATACGTTCGAATTCTATTCAAAATAAATTTTCCCGTTGATTTTATTTAAAATAAACTATTTTAAATAATCAAAATTCGCTAAAATTGCCAAAATAAAAATTTTAAACTGGCCCAGATTTTCGGATTGTTACAAGACTCGTGAATTAATGCTATACACAAAGCTATGCTAATTATAGCCGCGCTTTGATCATCAATCACAAGTCCCTGCTTTTCAACAAAAGCCTTGATCATTTGCATCTTAGTATGCCACATTGTCAATCCATACCATACCATTGGTTTCTGCCAATATATGACCTCTGAGCTCGTGCGTCTTAGAGAAGGGTGTTAAGTAAGAGAATAAATTCTCCGCCACCAAACAAATATATATTTAGTAGAGATGAACGAATATAGCACACAATAAAATGTCAAACATAATCCATTTACAAGTCCATTCTGGGTTTGAACGAAACCAGAGGCACCTTATTCCTCATCCCATATGTCCAATACAGGAGAGAGGCCCTCGCATATCCGAAAAATCAATAAGTATGTCCGGATAACTACCACTATAACCCCTTCAAGGAAGCAACTCCAATCAAGGACATCAGTAGCAATCCATTCGATGTGAAGATTGTCGGTCTTGCACCGTCTTCAATATTTTCGACTTTTAATCGTCGTTTACTTATTTGAAATGAGATTTAACTCGGTCTTTTCAAAAAATTCTCGCATAAAATTTCAGATCAAATTCTTTCCCTTGGTTAAATCATTTGCCTTCACCATTCATTTTATACGTTTTCATGTCAAACAGTACTTAACAAATTAGTTTTACAAATCAAGCAAAAATTTATTTGCACACATTTTTAAATCGCTTAAACAATTTGAAATGATTTATCAAATGATTTCGAATTAAAATCGATTGCTGAAATCTAAGAATTAGTAAAACTGATAAGTCATAAAAGAAGTCGAAATGGGCCGAAATTCGGCCAGGAAAGAGCCTGGATGGACCACCGGTCAACAGCAGTTTTTAGTCAACATAAGTCTATCACCCCTGGGACAGACGTCTGTTGTTAGGAAAACTGTTTTCCCGAGAGTTTTGATAGATGTCTGACCATTTTAAGACATACATCGAACCTGATGCGATTTTTTTCCCCTTCTGAAACCTTCACAGACGTTTATCCCCCTCCCGGACAGGCGTTTGAGCTGAAACAAGGGCAATGTTTGCTTAAGGAATGAGGTGCAAACGGCTTTCTGACGAGCTCCGATCAATGGTGATGGCTTATAACGTTTTCTAAATGAAAATGAAGCCTCCTTAGCTCCCCGAAACACTCAAGAACACACACATGCACATATTCATACAAGAGATTCACGACGATTTTGATCATATGTTCAAAGGTAAACTAAATTTCAAACCAAATCTATCAAATGCGATTCAAGCTCGAACGAGATGGTTTGGCAATGCTAAAGGGAAGCTATAAGAGCATGGGTGCACCCAATAACTTTAACTATAACATATACAACCCGAATATAGATTATATCGAGATTTCTAATGCTAGAAAAGCATGGAAATCGACAACCCAAACAATTAACCCAATGCATGCACAACATATACTCAATTCTAACGTGCCATAGGCACACTATACAAGCATAAGGCTTGAAGCATTAATGTGAACTTTTGACTAACTCACCCATAACGTATACAATCGCATTTTCATTGCACTACTTAACATTTAACATCACACTAAAGCTATATGATTAATCAGTGGTAATTCTATTAACCCAAACTTAATCAACTACTATTATTTAGCTATTACTATCCCTTTTTGTTTCTCACAAAAAAAATTATGATAGAAAATCTCACCTCGGCTTGTTTGCAAACAAGGAATGGACACAATAGCAAGCAAAATCACCCTCTCTTCCAATATTTCATGCAAATCTCGAATCTAAGCACATATAAATAGATTTCTTAAGAGTTAACTCATAGAAATCATTATAAATCAAAGAGGAGACAAACTAGAGAAGATGGAGAAGGTGAAAAGGAGCTTAACTAAGCTTCTACACTTAATTTCAACAAGATTTGGGCTTGGAATCAAGAACCATAACTTAGGAATTTTAATTTCCTGTTCCACTCTCCATTTTCTAATTTTTCTTAAGTGTTTTGAGTGAATGAAGAGGAGAGGATCATTTGGGCACCTAATTGAGTGGCTAGGTTTAGCCAACCAAGTCCCGACCCGTGTCCCAATTTTCACCAACTCCAAACATTTTGATCCTTATAGTTTTCGAACACCTAAACGACGTTTTGAACTCAATGGAAGTGGTTTTGAGTCCAAATTCATCCGTATACAAAATGTGACTTTTAGGACTACATATTATATTCCATAGCAACTATTCTAAAATTTAATTTTGACATAACTTACAATTCATAAAGTGAACTCTCAATCTTTTACTCTCATTAGAAAATTACAATTCAGAATATTCTAGTGTTTCTTGTTTTATCAAATACTGATTTATATTGAATCCTATACATCCACTCAAAGTTTAAATTAAAATTTCAAAATACCGCATCATTTCAAATTCGTTTTAATTAAATTTAAATTTATACGTCCTAACTTTGATTAAAACAAATTTTAAGTCGTTTATTTTCAAAATAATTCATCTATGATATTTAAATTCTACGAAAAACAATTAAAAATAAATTTTAAATTGGTTCCAAAAATACGGGTTGTTACAGTCTTACACATCCTCCTCTTTAGTTAGATTTAGTTTGAGAATCAAGAACAAAATTCTCTTTCATGGTTTCTTAGCCATTTTCTTTTATTAATTTTTTTATATGCAATTTTAATTCATGCACTCTTATTTTATGTTCTTTTCTTGTGTCTTTCCTCTTATGTCAGTAGTTTAGTTTAGTTTAATTTATGGAAATAGATTAGTTCTCATTTTACTTCAGTTAGTTTGCATTTTCTTCTAGTTTTTATTTCATGTTGAATGCTACATTTGTTGAACTGATCACAATATGAGAGGTTAAATCCCTTTAATTTAGGGGTATTGAAGCTTTTTTCATCATGAAAATTCAACATTGTGATAATTCTTTATCTCTTTTTGTACTTGATGAAAATTCCTAAAGTGGTTAAAGTATGTTATTTTAGTTTTGAATTTGATATCTTATGTTGTTGACACCAAATATGATATTTTAGACAAACAGAATATAGAATACCTATTTATCTACATATGATGTTAGCAATGATGTGATTTTAAAATCAAAATTTGATGATCTATATCTCTAATCGATATTCAATAGATCGTACTTAGAATAGATTTTACTTTCAATTTCATGGTCAGTTTTCAGAGAGTTAGTAAGTGGTTTGGTGTGTAGGTTATAGTTTGATGGTTTATTTTGGGTTAATTAATAGGAAAAATAACTCATACTTATGATAAACATACCAAATAAATTAACTAATGACCATAAGAGATTTCATATATGTCGATTCATGTAACCTAGATAGTGGACTTGCTTTTAAATTGTCATTTCAAGTCATAGTTTTCATTTACTTTTGTAGTTGTTAGTTTTTACTTTCCAAAACAATATCAAGTTGATTTAATTTGATTAAGTAGAATTTAAAATTAATTGTTTCTTCGTGGATCAACACGTGCTCGCCACATACTAAAATAGTATGCCGTGCACTTGCGTTTATTATAATTGAAGTGCTGAATTTCTAGTCGATAGAAAATTCCATCACATGGAACAAGTTTTTGATTTTAGGAGCAATTATTATATCACAGCAAGAGCAAGCAAATCTGTTTTCAACAAGCAATTTGTTTTTTGATTTATCTACGACAAAAAAAAGAGTTGATATTTTTAGTCCAAAGTAAAATGATCTTCCTTTTTTTAAATTTTGTAAAGATACCCTTTTTATGAAAAAGATAAAAGAAAAAAGAAAACAAATTAATTCACAAAACAAAACAAGAACTCAGCCCAAGTACAGTAAAGCTCAAAAGCACCCTTTTTAAAATGAAAAACACAAATAAAATAGAGATTTTTTATTTCTTAAACACAAACAAACAGGCAATGCAAAACTACTAAACCGACAAAATAGAGGCAACCCACACTCACAAACAACCCTAATTCAAACCCACTAAACCAACAAGCAATACCACCCTTTTCTGTAAAACACAGACTCTTTTGCGTAAGAAAAAAAAAATCATGAAATCAAAATCTCAATTTTTTTTATAGTGTACTATGCGAGATGATGGTAGCATCATCTTGCTTACGTGCCTGAGACCTGGTTTCTGGCATGGTGAAATGGCAATCAGGTGAGTATAGGAGATGGATCAGGGTGAAGGAAAGGTTGTTAGGTATGGAAAAAGGAAAGAAATAGCATGTAATGATCACAAGAAAAGGAGCGATGGGTACGTGATTAGCAAGGGAATACAAGGGCAGATTACATAGTAGGATAAGGATGATTAACACGAGCAAATCTTTAGAACTGCTTGATTAACTCATGGATAAGAGAAGCAATTCAGATAAGGGAAAGAGAACATAAAGTAGAACAAAAAAATAGTGTGAGTGAGAGTTTTATTAATTGATATTTGCATGCATTTACAATATAAGGCGCTACTTACATAAGCTTACATCCTTGCTCATTTTCTGATATTTACAAGTTTGCCATGAACCTGAATTACATTATAATTATAGTTGTGCATATGCACAAGATGCACAACTTAATTTTTAATCATTTCCAAATGCAATTCTTTACTGTAATCTGTTAAGGTATGATTAGTCGGACATGTTAATAATTTTCATGTGATTTAATTCATCATCTTGTCTGTGGTTTGCTTGCTTGCCGAGTTTTTCCTCAGTGTTTGATGAAATGTCTGTCCATTTTCATGCTCATTAACTATCTGATGATATGTCTGGATGTGACAATTCCCCCTTGAAAAATAGACCTTGCCCCAAGGTCTAAAGTAGGAAATCTCTTGATTATGTCTCAGTACTCCTCCCATGTAGCATCTGATTTAGGTTAATTTTTCCATTTAATCAAGACTTGTACGACTGGTTTGTTGTTTTTTGGTACTAGTCTTCTGTCAAGAATAAATTCAGGCTCTTCTATTAGTTCATCAACAAAGGATGGTAGATATGTCTGTAAAGTGACATGGAAGCCGATTTTTTTCTTTAATTGAGTGGCATAAAATACATGATGTGCCTGTGCTTGCTATGGCAACTCTAACTTGTAAGCTACTTCTCCAATTCATTGAATTATTTTGAAAGGGACATAGTATTTTGGTGACAGCTTTGTTTTTTTAGTTATAGTTGTTGTGGTTTGTCTATATGGTTATAGCTTGAGGTAGACCAATTATTAACATCAAAAACCCTGTCAGTCCTATGTTTATTGGAAAATTTCTGCATTCTAGCTTGAGCAAGCTGTAAGTTGTCTTTAAGCATAGCAAGGATAATATCCCTTGAAAAGAGTAGCTTTTCCACCTGTTCAACTTTGGCAGTGTTTGACACATAGGATAAAATAGTTGGAGGAGGTTTGCCATAAACAATTTCATATGGTGTCATCTTAGTTGATTCTTTCCATGTCATGTTAAACCAGAATTTAGCTAAGGAGAACCATTCGGTACGTTCACTAGGTTGGTGAGACACAAAACATCTTAAGTATGTTTGAAGAATTTTATTTATAACCTCAGTTCGGCCATCTGATTGAAGATGGTGGGCTGAACAAAATTTTAAAGAATATCCTTATAATTTGAATAGGTCAGTTCAAAATTTGCTCAGGAAAATTGTGTCTCTGTTGTTAATTTGTGATCCGAAATTCTCATTAGGATTGGTTCAGCTGATGTGTCATCTAAAGGATATTATTTAGTTCCTTAATTTACTCTCTTGATTGAGGATTGGTCCAGCTGATGTGTCACCTAAAGAATATTATTTAGTTCCTTAATTTACTCCCTTGATTGAGGTATTTTCAGCAACCTCATTTAAAGGATAAAGAAGATTCTCTCTTGATTGAGACATTTATAGCAACCTCATCAAAAGAATAAAGGAGATTTTAATTTACTCTCTTGATTGAGATAAATGCAGCAACCTCATTGAAGGATAAAGAATATTCTTATTTTTATTCTTTCTCTCCTTATCTGAATGCATGAAAGTAGAATATAAATTTACTGCTATGATTGATATGTTGAATAAGCTTGTAACAACTTCATCAATTAAATCAATAAAGTTTGCCTTTCTCCCGTGGTTTTTTTCCCGCAAAGGGTTTTTCCACGTTAAATCTTGTGTGTGATTTTATTCTTTACTTGCTTCTTTGATCATTTATTTATTCACAAGTGGTATCAGAACGCTGGTTTATTCAACATGGCGTCGTTAAAGTATGATCTTCCGCTATTGGATCGAAACACTCGATTCTCATTGTGGCAAGTGAAGATGCGGGCGTTGCTCGCACAAGCTGATTATGATGATGCATTGGATGGATTCGGGAACAAGAGATTTGATCTATGGACCGATGATGAGAAGAGAAAGGATCGGAAGGCTTTGTCGTAAATTCAGCTCCATCTACACAATAATATTTTACAAGAAGTTTTGAACGAGAAGACAGCTGCTTCTCTTTGGCTGAAACTGGAGTCAATTTGCATGACCAAGGATCTCACAAGTAAGATGCATCTCAAACAAAAGCTGTTTCTGCACAAATTGCAAGAGGGAGGTAATTTGCTTGACCATATTTCTGATTTTAAAGAGATTGTTTCTGACTTGACTGCAATGGAAGTCAAATATGATGATGAAGATTTGGGTTTAATCCTATTATGTTCTTTGCCCAGTTCTTACTCAAATTTCAGAGATACCATATTATATAGTCATGATACTCTCACTCTAAATGACGTTTATGAAGCCTTGCACGCCAAGGAGAAAATGAAACAACTGGTGTCTTCAACTGGATCAAGCTCTCAAGCCGAAAGCTTGTCCGTTCATGGCAGGACAAAGGAGAAAAATTCAAATAATGGATCTCGAGGCAAAAGTTCCAATGCCTATAAAGGTCGATCTAAATCTAGAGGCAAATACAAGTCTTGCAAATATTGTAAGAGGGATGGACATGAAATATCCGAATGTTATAAGCTGCAGAACAAGGAAAAGAGAAATGGCACATACAAACCAAAAGATAACAAAGAAGATGAAGTTAATGCCAATTGTGCTCGTAATGATAGTTCTGACAATGAGATGCTTGTTGTTACCGTGTTTGCTGGATGTGCTGAGATTA
Source organism: Allium sativum (assembly GCA_030737875.1). Taxonomy (NCBI): domain Eukaryota; kingdom Viridiplantae; phylum Streptophyta; class Magnoliopsida; order Asparagales; family Amaryllidaceae; genus Allium; species Allium sativum. Next base: position 416,907,564 of record CM060910.1, on the reverse strand, counting down.
AAGATGAATGGATACTTGACACTGCTTGCACTTTCCATATGTGTCCTATTAAAGATTGGTTTACAACCTTAGAACCCATAAAAGATGCTGGCTCAGTTTTGATGGGTGATGATTCGGCATGTAAAGTAGCAAGAATTGGTTCTATTCAGATCAAGATGTTTGATGGCGCAATCAGAACTTTAACAGATGTTCGGTTCATTCCCAACATGAAGAGAAATCTGATTTCTTTAAGTGCTCTTGATGACGAAGGGTACAAATATTCAGGTGGAGGTGGTGTCTTGAAAGTCACAAATGGTTCTCTTATTGTAATGAAGGGAAATCTTAGGCAAACAAATGGCCTTTATTATCTTCAAGGCACTACTGTTTCAGGTAATGCTTCCCCTGTTATCTCAAATAATATTTCTGATTGTGATACTGCTAATCTTTGGCATATGCGTCTTGGACATATGAGTGAATTAGGTCTGTCGGAGTTGAACAAGAGAGGACTTCTTGATGGGTACAACGCAGGCAAGCTGAAGTTCTGTGAGCATTGCATTTTTGGCAAGCATAAGAGAGTGAAGTTCAACACTGCAGTTCATACAACAGAAGGCATTCTAGATTATGTGCATTCAGACTTATGGGGACCGTCTAGGAAAGCATCCATGGGCGGTGCTTGTTACATGATGACAATTATTGATGATTATTCCAGAAGAGTTTGGCCTTATTTTTTGAAACATAAATCTGAAGCTTTTTCAGCTTTCAAAGAGTGGAAGACTATGGTTGAGAGACAAACCGAAAGGAAGGTAAAGAAGCTTCGGACTGATAATGGGATGGAGTTTTGTTCAGATGAATTTAATTCATTTTGCAAGGCTGAAGGCATTGTTAGGCACTACACCATACCTCACACTCCTCAGCAAAACGGGGTTGCCGAGCGTATGAATAGGACTATCATTTATAAGGCTCGCTGCATGTTGTCAAACGCAGGTTTGGATAGACGTTTTTGGGCTGAAGCTGCTTCCACAGCCTGTTATCTCATCAACCGCTCTCCCTCTGTTGCTATTGGTAAGAAAACTCCGATTGAGGTATGGTCTGGTTCTCCAGCAAATTATTCTGAATTGAAAGTTTTTGGATGTATTGCTTATGCTCATGTTGACAATGGAAAGTTAGAGCCAAGAGCTGTTAAGTGCATTTTTCTTGGTTATAAGTCTGGTGTTAAAGGCTATAAATTATGGAATCCTGAAACAAGTAAGGTTGTAATTAGCAGAAATGTTGTGTTTAATGAATCTGCTATGTTACATGATATTCCATCTACTAATGATCTTGTTGAGAGTAAGCAGAAATCAAATGTCCAGGTGGAGCATATTATTGATACAGATGCTACATCAAACGCAGAAATTGAGGGACAAGATGAAGCACCCATTGTTGAGGATCCTCCAGCAGTTATGCAACTACCGCAACAATCTATTGCAACAAACAGAACTAGAAGGAATCCAAAACCAGTAAGAAGGTTTATTGAGGAAGCAAATGTTGTTGCTTATGCGTGCGCTGTAGCAGAAGAAATAGAAGGTATTGCCGAGCCTTCTTCATATTCTGAGGCTGTTATCTCTAGTGATTCTGATAAGTGGATGGCTGCTATGCATGATGAGATGAAGTCACTTGAAAGAAATGACACTTGGGACTTAATCAAATTGCCTAAAGAGAAGAAACCTATTCATTGCAAATGGGTTTTCAAGAGAAAAGAAGGTGTTTCTCCAAACGATAAGACAAGGTACAAAGCAAGATTAGTTGCAAAAGGTTACAGTCAGATTCCAGGTATTGACTATAATGAAGTTTTTTCCCCTGTTGTGAAACATAGCTCAATTCGCATGTTACTCAGTATTGTTGCTATGCATGATTATGAGCTTCAACAGTTAGATGTAAAAACTGCATTTTTACATGGAGAATTAGAAGAGGATATTTATATGCATTAACCTGAGGGTTTTATCATCCCTGGAAAAAAAAATCTTGTCTGTAAATTAAAGAAATCTCTTTATGGATTGAAACAGTCACCTAGGCAGTGGTATAAAAGATTTGACACTTTTATGCTATCTCAAGGTTTTAAAAGGTCCAATTATGATAGTTGTGTCTATTTGAAAATTACTACTCATTCAGCCATTTATTTGTTACTTTATGTTGATGATATGTTGATTACTTCAAAAGACAAGGTGGAAATTGAAAATTTGAAAAGGCAGTTAAGTAGAGAGTTTGAAATGAAAGATTTGGGAGATGCTAAGAAGATTCTTGGCATGGAGATATCAAGAGATAGAACTTCTGGAAAATTATACCTAAGTCAGAGTGGGTATGTTAGAAAAGTGCTTCGTCGTTTTAATATGCTTGATGTCAAACCTGTAAGTACTCCTCTTGCTGCACATTTTAAATTGTCATCAGCCATGTGTCCACAATCAAATGAAGATATTGAGTACATGTCTAGAGTTCCCTATTCTAGTGCAGTTGGTTCACTTATGTATGCCATGGTTTGTTTGCGTCCTGATTTATCACATGCTTTAAGTGTTGTCAGTAGATTCATGGCCAATCCTGGAAGAGAGCATTGGAAAGCAGTTCAATGGATTTTTAGATATCTTCATGGCACTACAAATGCTTGTTTGCAGTTTGGTAAATCTAAAGAAGAACTTGTTGGTTATGTGGATTCTGATTTTGCAGGTGATTTGGATAAAAGGAGATCATTAACAGGTTATGTTTTCACCATTGGTGGCTGTGCTGTAAGTTGGAAAGCAACCTTGCAAACTACAGTAGCATTATCAACTACTGAGGCCGAGTATATGGCTATTTCTGAAGCATGTAAAGAAGCTATTTGGCTTAGAGGTTTATATTTTGAGTTTTGTGGAGATACATCTTGCATTACTATATTTTCTGATAGCCAGAGTGCTATATGCCTTACAAAGGATCAAATGTTCCATGAGAGAACCAAACATATAGATGTGAGGTATCACTACATTCAAGATGTTATTGCTAAAGGTGGTGTTAAAATTTGCAAGATAAGTACTCTTGACAATCCCGCTGACATGATGACAAAGCCAGTTCCAATTACTTAGTTTGAGCTTTGCTCAAGCTTGGTTGGTGTTACAGTATAGTCTTTAGGGACTATTGGAGCAAGGCAGATATTTACTTGTTGAAGGAGTTCGTTTTTTACTTCAAGATGAGAATTCGTCTCAAGGTGGAGATTGTTAATTTGTGATCCGAAATTCTCATTAGGATTGGTTCAGCTGATGTGTCATCTAAAGGATATTATTTAGTTCCTTAATTTACTCTCTTGATTGAGGATTGGTCCAGCTGATGTGTCACCTAAAGAATATTATTTAGTTCCTTAATTTACTCCCTTGATTGAGGTATTTTCAGCAACCTCGTTTAAAGGATAAAGAAGATTCTCTCTTGATTGAGACATTTATAGCAACCTCATCAAAAGGATAAAGGAGATTTTAATTTACTCTCTTGATTGAGATAAATGCAGCAACCTCATTGAAGGATAAAGAATATTCTTATTTTTATTCTTTCTCTCCTTATCTGAATGCATGAAAGTAGAATATAAATTTACTGCTATGGTTGATATGTTGAATAAGCTTGTAACAACTCCATCAATTAAATCAATAAAGTTTGCCTTTCTCCCGTGGTTTTTTCCCGCAAAGGGTTTTTCCACGTTAAATCTTGTGTGTGATTTTATTCTTTACTTGCTTCTTTGATCATTTATTTATTCACATCTGTCACTTACTATGGATTTGGAAATGCATAAAGTTTTGCTACTCCATCAAAGAATGTGTGCTATAAATGGATGTCCCAAAGAGCAAAAATATGAGTATTTTGAGAGTTTGTCTTCTATTACATATATTGCAGTGGCTCTACTGCTTTTAGGTAGATGTGCAGTGAAATCCGTAGAAAGATTAGTCTAGATATGCTCAGGTATAGACAGAGGCTGTAGTAGTCCAGGGTAGGGTACATTTTCTGATTTTACTTTTTGGCAAATATCACATTATTTAATGAAATTCTCCACTGACTTTTTTGTTTGCTCCCAATGAAATACTCTATTGATTTTTTTTTAGAGTTTTCTTCACCCCTGCATGGCCTTCTAGTGGTGTTGAATGAAATTCAAACAAGATTATATCCAAGAGCTAAGAATGTGTGTAATCCAATAAGATTTTCCCTTTGTAGAATAGTAAATCATCAATCAGCTAATAATTTGTATTATCAACAGCTCCAGACAGAATTTGATCCTTTTTTTAGATTGTAGAAAGGCCTTTGCTTTATTTCCTTTCTAAGCTCAACAATCCAGTCAACATGTACAAGTGACAAATCATGCAGTTTAGGTTGATCATATATTCTGGATAGACTATTTGCTATTATGTTCTATTTTCCTTTTTTGTATTCAACGGTGTAGTCATAGCCATGCAGCTTTGTCAGCCATTTTCCTTGAATGTCTGCTGTAAGTTTCTGAGATTAGAGATGTTGCAAGCTCTGATGATCAGTCCTGATAATAAATTTTCTGTCCAGTAGGTATTGTGTCCATTTCTTTGTTTCTAGAATAAGTGCTAACGGCTCTTTTTCATAAGTAGATAGATGCAGGTTTCTTCCTTGTAAAGGTCGGCTAATGTATGCTATAGGTTCGTTGTTTTGTAACAAAATAGCTCCAAGACCATTGCAACTAGCATCACATTCTATTATAAAACCTGTTGTAAAATATGGCAATGCTAAAATTGGTGGGTTAGTCAAAAAAGATTTCAATTTAAAAAATGCAGCAGTTGCCTCATTAGTCCAATGAAAAGAGTTCTTTTTTGACATGCAAGTTAGAGGCTTTGCTATAGAGCCATAGTTTTTTATGAATTTTTCTATAGTATACCGTTAGGCCTGAAAAACCTCTTAAAGCTTTTATGTTATTTGGTTGAGGCCAATGGAGAATTGCCTTAATTTTATCTTCATCTACTGCAATTCCTTGTTCAGATATTATGTGCCCTAAATACAAAATATTATTTGCAGCAACTGAACATTTTGGCAAGTTTATGACTAGCTGGTTGTCTTTAAGTGTTTGCAAAATCAATCGTAAATGTTTCAAGTGATCAATCTAGCCAGTGCTTCTGTAAAAACCAATCAGTTTTCATGATTTTGTGTGTTCCTGGAGTATCTATAGGACCATTGTAAAGCTTCTTTCCTTAGATTATAGAAACATAGATGTACCTAGTCACGAGGATCTATTTCATTGTATTTGAAGAAATTTTCGACCTGTCTTAACCAACCAATTACTCGGCCATCTCTAGAAAAAGTAGGAAATTTGATTTTAAAATTGATTTTTGATGAGTCTCTTGATGTGGTAATCATTGTGTCCTCCTTTTTTGTTTGAGCGTTTGTAATTCTTGAGTCATTGTCTGCGTTTCTTGGATGCATATCAGCCATTCTAAAATTAATTTCAATGTTTCTACTATGTGCATTACTACAAAACTGGTCTATTGCTTCTGTTTTAACCATGTTGCTTCGGTTCTAACAGTTAACCAAATTGTGTTGCTTCGACTGGAAAACCGAAGCAAAAAAACCTTTTTGCTTCAATTTCTTGCCACCTGTTGCTTACGTCCGAAGCAAATGAAAAATGAGCAAATAGACCCAAATTTGTTGCTTTTGATACACAACTGAAGTAACAAAAATGTCCTTTCTTTGCTTCCGTTCCCGGCTTTTGAAGCAAAAAAAAAGTATAATGGGATTTAAAGAGACCCTACCTGTTGCTTCTGTTGTGCTTACATCAGAAGCAAAGCACTATATTTTTTACAGAAAAAATACCCTGTTGCAAATCACTATAATTCTCAAACAAGTAATAGATATATATCACAAATAATTATCTCTTGCAATTATATAATAAGAATATATAACAATATAAATTGAACAATTGAATGTATAATTTCATCGGTTGTGTTATGATCCGTACATTTAAGAGCAACAACATAACAGAAAACAAAATAATACAGTAATACTGCTAATAATCTGGTCTTTAACACAAGAAAGTATCAAATACAAACTAAGAACTACAACTTACTAATTACAAAATCACAGTTTTAAGATGGAGTGCGGTTACAAAATGCAGCTCTTATTAAAAAGCAAACTTTTATAAACAAACCAAACCTCATTGAATAAACAATAATCTGACATAGTGTAGTATATGGACAACAAAGCGAAATGGATGTTTTAGTGAGTATTCAGCAATGATGTTGCTAACAACAAATGATTTTATTGACAGCTAACGTGGGTAAACAATGGACAGTTTGGCAAATTATGGTCTATATATTGACATTTTAAAGCAACAATATCACCAATGTGAACTCAGTTTGTATTTGTCAAACAACGTCCTCAACAATATGTAACAGTCAAAAATATAGTATCATCCATAAATATACACATAAATTCCTGTATCTAAACCAAAATCTGTATTTGTCGAACAATGGACGGATTTAAATGTTGTATATGTTTCATGACAAACCATGTTGTTGCCTCAACATCTTAAATGTATATATCTAAGAAAATGTTGTATACATTTTATTCATTGTATATGTTGATGAACTATGCATTTTTTTTGGGTCAACGCAGTATTGTATTTGATTCCATCCACAAACTTTCACAACTATGTTTTGATGTTTGATACTTAATAAGCAGTAGAACCTTGTGTGTGGATGATCAACTGAGCATCCATATATGTCCATTAACCTTCTGATTTCATCTCTTGCCTACATAAAATAATAATAACAATAACAATAACAATAACAATAACAATAATAATAATAATAATAATAATGAAAAGCAGGTGTAACTTAAAAACGTAGGCAGCAAAAGGTGCAGGAAAGGACACCAGAAAAAGTACCATTTCTGAGCGAAACGCTAAGCACACTTTCTTTTGGGAAAAATAGGTTTGGGCTTTGCCATCTAACTAGTATGAAGCGACGAACAATAAATGAAAGCATATAGTTGACAATTGATGGGTTCATACTGTTATGATTTTTGTGCGCAACGGAAGCTTGACAAAACGCCAAGAAAAATAGGATCTTTATCACCCAATCACTTGAAGATGAATTTGATTGAAAAACAAAAAAAATGTAAAAAAAAAATATCGGAAATATGACAACCACCCTCTTTATTGATTCACCAATAAAAATTATTTACAAACGACCTCAACTATCGTTACAAACAATTACAACTTGAACCAATAATCTTATTGAGAAATAGGTATAGAATATCTAATGGCTAAAAATTTGAGGAGAAAGACAATGAAGAATAATGGCAAATTTTCCACACCTAATGAAGAGATTAGCTAGTTCTTTTTATAGTGAGAATTGCTTCATGCCCAAGAAAAACTTGGCTTCATGCCCAAGAAAACTTGGCTCCTAAATATCTTCATATATGTTATAAAACTATTTGGTTAAGCACCAAATATCATTGCAATAAATGTCCACAAATATAGCAATCAATATCTCTCCATAAAATCTAGCACCAAATCTCTTCATCAAATCTAACACCAAATCTCTTCATCAAATCTAGCACCAAATCTCTCCACAAAATATGTAAGATTATTTGTTGCTCAAAATTGTGATTTGTGTATCATCAATTTCAACACTCCACCTTAATACCAAATCACATCTCCTCCACTCAAACAATAGCCCCTTAGCTCTCACTTTCAACATTTCTTTCTCGATTAACACCATTACAAACCTCCACCATCGCCCACTAATGATGCACCTCCCTTATCCGTGCACCATGCCACTAGCGATCTTCAAAAGCATTTGTAATACCACAAAGACCTCCATCTCGTCTTTGTGGATTTCACAACTTGACATCCGTCTTCCGCTTGACATGATCTCTTCATCTCCGGGATCCCTCGAGCATCATCAACATCTAGACCCTTGTCGATACCATGATCCTATACCTTAGGACCATCAGCAGTGACCATATTAACCTCTCCGCCTTGCTGTGGACTAGGTTCTTCAACTGTCACCCGCATTTCATTATTGACCACCGAACCGACCAAACTATATAGGTTTCCCTCCTCCAAAACTCCTCACATCATCAAACGACCGCCCTTCTTCACTCTCAAAACTCCACCTCGAGTCTCATAAGTGCAACCGCGGCGATCTAACTGACCGAGAGATATGAGGTTATGCAAACAAGTGGGTATGTGCCTCACACCTGCCACTTCTCTCACCACTCCATCATGCATCCAAAACCTAACAGCTCCAACTTCACAAATTGGTAGCTCTACTCCATTGGCCGTCTTTATCATGCCAACACTCTTCTCATATGAAGAAAAACTTTTCACATCACGACATATGTGAAAACTGGCTCCTAAATCCATCTTCCAAGGCTCCACAACACTAAATAAGACATCACATGAAGAATCGCTTTCGGTACCTTCAGCAAAACCTGCTTGTGCCAAATCATTATTATTATCACCTTGCGCCTTCTTCTTATCCCTCTAATAAGCATAACAATCATTGCGCTTGTGGCCTTTCTTACCACAATAATAACAAGCACCTTTACCATTATCCCCTTTCTTCTTCCTTCTTGTATCTTTCCCCGAGTCCCTTGCTACCATCGCCTCAGTTTGAACCGATTTCAACTCCGACCGTTTTCTCCTTAGCTCCTCATTCAAAAGACTGCTTCGAACCGTTTCTAAAGAGATAGTTCCATTAGCATTGGAATTACTCAATGAAACAACCAAAGTCTCCCAACTTTCCGAAAGAGAACTCATCAATAAAAGAGCCTGCAAGTCATCATCAAAATTGACCTTCATATTTGCCAATTGATTGATGACATCCTGAAACTCGTTCAAATGCTCTGCAACAGACTTCTCCTCATCCAATCGAAGTTGCACCAACTTTCGAACCAGAAAAGCCTTATTTGTAGCACTTCTCGACTCATACAAAGATACTAATTTGTCCCACAACACCTTCGCGGATTCACAACTAGCCACATGGTGGAATACAGAATCATCCAAATATTGACGAATCAACGCAATTGCTTTTTTGTCCATTTTCTTCCATTTTCCCTCATCCATATTCGAGGGCTTCACCCTATCTCCATCAATGGGATCATGCAAATCATTGAGATATAGAATGTCCTCCATCTTCGGCTTCCATATACCCCAATTCTTCCCATTTAAAATAGTCATCTTTGAAAACGTCATCATCTCCGACATCTCCAATTTTCAATCCAACAAACACTCCAAGCTATGCGATGGTCTGGCTCCAATACCAAACTGTTATGATTTTTGTGCGCAACGGAAGCTTGACAAAACGCCAAGAAAAATATGATCTTTATCACCCAATCACTTGAAGATGAATTTGATTGAAAAACAAAAAAAATATAAAAAAATATCGGAAATATGAGCACAAGGTATTCCACCCAACCACCCTCTTTATTGATTCACTAATAAAAATTGTTTACAAATGACCTCAACTATCGTTACAAACAATTACAACTTGAACCAATAACCTTATTGAGAATTAGGTATAGAATATCTAATGGCTAAAAATTTGAGGAGAAAGACAATGAAGAATAATGGCAAAATTTCCACACCTAATGAAGAGATTAGCTAGCCCTTTTTATAGTGAGAATTGCTTCATACCCAAGAAAAACTTGGCTTCATGCCCAAGAAAACTTGGCTCCCAAATATCTTCATATATGTTATAAAATTATTTGGTTAAGCACCAAATATCCTTACAATAAATGTCCACAAATATAGCAATCAATATCTCTCCATAAAATCTAGCACCAAATCTCTTCATCAAATCTAGAACCAAATCTCTTCATCAAATCTAGCACCAAATCTCTCCACAAAATATGTAAGATTATTTGTTGCTCAAAATTGTGATTTGCGTATCATTAATTTCAACACATACTTCTCACTAATAAGCACAAGTGCAAGTTCGCTCTTCCTAAACAAGAGCATACTTAGCATTAGATTCACTTTAATATCATTTAAGATATTAGTTTATTTAAAGGATGGCTAGCTAGTCCAAGTATCAAAATAAATCCATCTAACTGTTAACCTTTAACCAATACTTATACATTTTTTTTTAAAGATTTTAAGCTCAAATAAGAGATGTCTGAAGATGTAAACAAACTCCAAAATCCTTTCTCAACCATGGGATTGCTGCAGGAGTCTATAAATTTAACATTAGTTGGAAGATGAGTTAATGTCGTTCTCAGGGTTTCAAACCATTTCATGAATGTAAGAGTTCCTCTATAAGCGATGGCAATAAATCTTCTTTCAATTCTAGCAATTTCTTCCTCATCATTGCAAACAGCCACATATCCAATCCAGCTTGATGTCTGCAGCATCCAGCTTCACTACTTTGTAGCATATCATTAGCTGTTGCATGCATTTTAACATTTGCCAAATCATAATCAAAATGTAAACATTCATTTCATAGGTTCAAAATAACTAAGGAGATGGAGAAGGTCAAAGTTCAGTCTATGCACATTTTGGAACCTTTATCCAACTGTGGCAGACAAACGCATATTTTAGACTTTGGATTTCAAAACTATCATCTTCACAGCAGATATAATTCCGGCTTAAGTGTCGTTTCATTCAAATACTCAACTCATGCTTCTACTTCCCTAAAGTAAATAAAAATTTCTTTGTTTGCTTTTCCTGTCATATGCAATTGTATTGTTTTTTTGATTTAAGGAGACAATGGCTTGCAGTGTTCCCAGCATTCATTTCCATTAGGATAATCTTTTATCTTTGTATCATTTTTTCCTATTATTTTAAGGGAAAGTGTATTTAAATATAAAAATTTGACTTAAAATTGAAAATATAAAATCTCAACCATTGGATTGCCCACTAAATTTCTTCTTTCATATAAAGGCAAATTGATCTAATGACTAAGATTTTGTGTTATACAATTTATGTTAAATTTTCTGTTCAAATAGCCACACTCCCTTATTTTAATGCCAATTTTTAGCTTTCATTCGTCAAGCTATAATTTTTTTGTTTTAAAAAAAAAGATTATGGCTTTCATTCTGCTTTGGTTCAATCTTTGTTATTTTTCTGCAAGTACGTGACAGCCAACCAAACATGAATCCTCATGTCTAATTAAAGTATATTTAGTGCGTTTTCAATTTTGCCATGAAGTAAAAACTTAACTGTTCCATTAATGTAGTATATATGAGCATGAATACTATTGAATTAGATTAAATGTTCGTATTTCGATATTTGCTTCATTATTTCTACTTTTTGCAGAATGGACAAATTTTCAAAATAGGCTAATTTTTAAAACATATAGCACAAATAGGCCAGTTTAAAAAGTATTAGCAGAAATAGGCTATTTTTTGCCACCTCAGCAATAGGGTGGCAAAAATTTCAAAAAAATTAATCGGAGGCGCACTTGACAAGTGCGCCCCTTAAAATTAGAACGGGCACACTTTTTTCCAACCCTACCCGTTTCCTGCTATTCTCTGCTACTCTCTGTCATTCTGGTTTTTACTATTTCGGGAAAAAAGTACCAATTCATACCATTCTTCCACTAGCTCCAAAAAACCCTAAAATCTACCAAAATTATCAAAACAAACAAGGTTTTTTGATTGGGTTACTTCTATCAGCTATTGCACATCAATTTGAAGGTATTGATTTAGTTTAAACTCAAACCATATCTCAAATTCTTATGTTTCTCAATTTCATTCAAGCCCTAGGTTTAGTTTTTTTATGCTTTCTTTTGTTACTAATATTTATTTAACAATTATGTATCCTTATGCCTTCCAAATTTTTCATTGTAGACTATGTCGGATTTTATTCCTATTATTTGCTATTTTGATGGGAAGTTGAACTTAAAAGAAAATAATACGCCGGTGTATGTTGGTGGCAAACAAAAAGGTTCAAAGATCAAAATTTTTTGCTCCTACCATGAATTAAAGGAAACGGTGTATAGGGTTACAAAAATTGATCCACAAAAATACGATGTACGATTAGTAAGCAAGTGGGTGACGGATTCTGGATCTTCTGCTATCGATGTAACTGATGATGATGATGCCGATGCAATGTTTTCGGTTAGTATGAAAGTTATTGAGTTATTCGTAATAAAAGAGCAGCTGAGACATTATGAAGAGGCAGTTGATACTAATTTAAACCAACATTCTACTCAAAATATTGGAACTATTCTGAGTTGTGCTCATCAAAGCAATCCAAGTCCAATATTTCCTCCATTCATGAATACAAAGTAAGTTTGTAAATTTTACATTTGAGTAGTTAAAATTCATAGTTTTCTGATCTCATCCTTTTTTAAATAGTTTTACGGTGCATGCGGGTGGTCCAAGCTCTAGACCGACAAATGATGGTGTAGGTTGTAGCTCACCACATATTGATAGCATACAAATTGCATCAATGGATAATGATATGGCATGGATGGAAAATATGGAAGCTAACAATGATCCGCTTGAGTTTGGAATTGGTAATGTGATTGAAAACGAAAATTATGAAGCATCGTTGGTGCAAGAAGATGAAGATGATAACAATGGACAAATGGAATTTGAGATGCCTTTGACAGATGATATATGTAGTGCACAAATTATGGCAGCATCGTTGATTCAAAATGTAGCTCCTATTAGAGACGCATTTACTGCAGATTGTGTTGATTCGGGCTTTCATGTGGGAATGCAGTTTCAAACCAAGGAAGTGCTTATTCAACAACTTAGTGAGTGGTCTATAAAGAATTCTGTCTCTTTTAAACCTGTAAAATCCCGCAAAAAAGAATACACTGCAATTTGTAATGTCGATAACAATTGCAAGTGGAGAATACATGCTATTGTCCCAAAAAAATCATTGACGGGAAGGTGGGAAATTAGGAAATATGAAGGCAATCATTCTTGTGTTAATCCGATCATCAATTCTAATCACAAGCAAGCGACAAGTAGATTTGTTGCTAACAAAATACTTCCGGTTGTGAAGTCGGATTTGAATACCACTCCCTCTGCGATTCAAGTTTTAATGTTGGAAACTTTTTTCATCAAAATAAGCTACTTCAAGGCGTATAGAGCATTGCGGAAAGCACTTGAGACGGTTTTTGGAGATTGGGAAACATCATATGCTGAGCTGCCACAATATTTAGCTAATATTAAAAAACATAATCCGGGAACTGTTTTTAAGATTGAAAACGAAAGAGTCACAAATGACAAAGTTCATTTCAAAAGTGCTTTTTGGGCATTCAGTCCATCTATTGATGGTTTTGCTCATTGTCGACCGTTAATTTGCACTGATGGCACACATCTATACGGCAAATATCAAGGTACGTTGCTAGTCGCGACTGGAGTTGATGCAAATGATGGTATATTTCCATTAGCATATGCAATTGTAGACTCTGAATCAAAAGATAATTGGGAATGGTTTCTTAGATGCATGTACTATCTCATACATAGTGTTCGCAATAGATGTTTGACTTTTATATCCGATCGAATGAAAGACATTCTGGGAGCATTAGAAAATTGGCCTCAAGAGCACCATCACCGCTTTTGTGCTAGGCATCTCAAAGCAAACTTTCAAGTTGCCGGATTTACTCAAAAAAAATTGATAGACTTATTCTATTCATGTGCTAGTGCTACCGATGAGTTGCAGTACAAAGAATTAAGAGGCCACTTGAGAACCATTTCTCCAGATGCGCATGCTTGGATTGAAAAGAGCTTACGAGGTGCGGAGAAAAATTGGGCTCTATGCAAGGATAACGGTGGACGATTTATGATGATGACAACAAATGTATCCGAAAGTTTTAATGTAGTTCTACGAGGTGCTCGTGCTTTGCCGGTTAAGTCTTTAGTAGAACGAACGTTTTATCGTTTAAACGACTATTTCATGAAACATCGTTCCGACGCCGAAGGATTTGAAATGCAAATGACTCCAAAAGTTGAAACTCTTTTAGCGAAAAGAGCAAAACAAGCACGAAATTGCTGAATTGTTAGATTCAATCAAAATGAATGGCAAGTGAATGATCAATTTGGAAAAGCATTTACCGTGACTTTACATGATAATGTGTGTACTTGCACTTGCAACATTCCGCTATTGCAAAAATTGTCATGCTTGCATGTGATGGCCGCTTGTGCTTAAACCGTTGGAGGAGCGAATATATCGTACTATGAATTTTGTTCAGTGTGGTTTTCCGTGGAAAGATATAAAGCAAGTTACGCTCCAAGCTTCCATCCAATTCCCAATAGTAGATATTGGGATGCCTATCATGGTCCGACCATAATGCCTTCACATACAAAAAGGAAGACGGGACGTCCGCGTTCGACAAGAGTTAAAGGTATGATGGATAAAATGGGAGGAAGTAAACAAAATACTTTCAGCAAATGTGGTTAAAAAGGACACAACAGATCGACATGTCCGTCCAAATGATATTTTTTAAGAGAATATTTGGAGATACGTCTTGATATTTTGTTTGAATAATTTCTAATGTAATGAACGATTTGTACTTTCAATTCAGTTAATGAATGAATGATTTGCATTTCAATAGTGAATGTTTGCATTTTACAAGATTATGAATCGTATTCGATTGTCTTTAATTCAAGTTTGCAAATTGAATTGTTCAGGCATGGTAGCAGATTTATGCTACCAAGTCTCGGGAAGGGCGCACCTACAAGGTGTGCCGTGGGCAATTCTCAAGGGCGCGCTTGTCAAGCGCGCCCTTGAAATTTTGTAAGGGCGCGCTTGGCAAGCGCGCCCTGGTAAATTATCAAGGGCGTTCTTGTCAAGCGCGCCCTTGATATTTTGTAAGGGCGCGCTTGCCAAGCGCGCCCTCGTTATTTCAGGAGGGCGCACCTACCAGGTGCACCCATGCCGAGATGCTCCAGCTCCAAACTTCAACTGGTTTACCCCTTCACTCCTCACTTTTTCCAATCCCCCTTTTACTCCAAAATCCCCAAAAACTAAAAAAATCCAAAAACCTAAATTTCTAAGCTTTCAAATAATCGAATTCTCATAGGAAAATAATCAAATTACCTCAACAATGGAAGGATCTTCATCATCTCATGAAGTTAGAGGTAGATTGTTAAACAACACTTTCTTATTTTTTGTTTGTGTTGCATACAATAGATTTGGTTTGATCATTACTTGTTCAACAATGGAAGGATCTTCATAAATTTACTTCTTGTTTGTGAATGAAAACCTAGCTAATTCATAGTTTAGTTATATGGTGAGTTAAATCCTAGCTAATTCCTAATTCATATGATATAGTAAAAAAACATTTTTTTCTATAAATTGTTAAAACTAGTTCATTAGACACAAGCGTGTTGCATCCGGTTCACTATTTGTTAAAACTTATTCATTAAACACAAGTGTCTTGCATCCGGTTCATATTTTGTTCACTACTTGTCACATTTTGTTCCCTACTTGTTCACAAGTGTCTTGCATCCGGTTCACTACTTGTTCACAAGTGTCTTGCATCTGGTTCACTACTTGTTCACTACATGCATCCGGTTCACTACTTGTCCACTACTTGTTCACTACATTTTGTTCGCTACTTGTTCACAAGTGTCTTGCATCCGGTTCACTACTTGTCCACTACTTGTTCACTACATGCATTGTTCTTGTAGAGTTGGCACCGGGTCCTGAGGATGCAAGTGTGTTGTATCTTCAAAATGAACATAGAAGCAATAATCCGGACTTGATGAAGGTATTTCAAAAATTCTAATGAATGAACTCACTAATTTTTCATTTCTCATGGAGTAGCTAATTATTTTCATCTTGTATTGAATTTGTAGAGTGACGAGCCAATTGATTGTCAAGATCATTCTAGCAAGTTAGGGTTGATTACAGCAAATACACCTAGAGTTCAACTTGCGCTACAAAGAGCTGGATTTAGAGAAATATCCAGATTGGGATTTTTTAAGATAGATCATGCGCTTTTTACTTCATTGGTAGACGGGTGGAAACAGGAAACTTCCACATTCCATCTTCCCGCTGGTGAAATTACTATCATGTTGCAAGATGTTGGCTGTCTTTTGGGCATTGTAGTGGAAGGAAATCTTGAACTGCTACACATCTCAGTAATTATGAAGATATTTGTTATGAGTGTTTAGGGGCGGTCCCAAATCGAAATGAGATAAGAGGTGCAACAGTTAAGTTGACTTGGCTTCGACGTACATTTCAAAATGAGCCATCAGAAGATGCGTCAGACGAAGAAGTTGAATGTCATGCGAGAGCCGTTATTCTACACTTGATATGTTGTCGTCTTTGTCCCGATCATTCGAAAGGACGATTAAATCTTTTTTGGCTATTATTTGTGAGAAATTTGGACGATTGTGCACCAAATTCTTGGGGTAGTGCCATATTGACAACATTATACACAGAATTAACAAATGCTACGCTCGGTAAATCCAAATCGATAGTCGGTTGTCTTCTTCTACAGGTAAATATTAGAACGTATATTTATTAATGGCCACTTGTAATATACAATCTTATCATATTTATCTTTTATATTTTTTACAGCTTTGGTCATGGACACATCTTCCTATCGGTCGTCCAAACGTAACTTTATCTGCACAGATCGATAGGTCATTACCTTATAGTGCAAGGTAGTTTATGTACATTTACATGATGTTCAACAATAGTGCTTATGCTTATGCTATATTATTTACATTTACATACTTTATGTGCATTACTTTATATCGCAGGTGGTTTGGAAATAGGAGCTGGATTGAATCTCCAAAGCAGGTTGCCACTTACTATCGTGACCAGCTTGACATGCTAACAGACAAGGTTGTTGTATGGAATCCCTACACACAGGATGTGCTAGTTCATCTGCCTCATATATGTCTAAGTGGCATGCCTAGTTGGCTATGAAAGACACCGATCATATGCATGCGAACTATTCAGATTTATTATCCTGATCGAGTGATGCGACAATTTGGTCTTCAGCAACACATCCCTGAGCCTTGCGAACCTAAGCCAAATTTGGATTTTGCTGTCATTCAATGGAACGATAGACATAAGCATATCGTTCGTCAACACGTTCCTAGCACTCAACTTTCACAATACATGAGTTGGTATTGGACGATCACTCGAAGATTCATTCTCGCGGATCGGACTCAACATGAACGAGCATACACCGCTCGTGCACCGCTTGAGCGAGATGTCGTACGTCTTTTACTTTGCTTTACTGTTTCACTTTACAGATTTAAATCTTTAAATGTGTGATTATAAATAACAAAATTCGCAGGTCGATGTGCTAGAGACGGTTAGTAAAGAATTGACGGATATTGGACGTGGTCGAGTACCGGAGCCCGACATCCAACCACGATGTATTAGCTTGAAGAAACTCATTGACGCATTACTCTTTATGCGTAGATTAGAACGCCCAGGAGAGCGAAGAACTAAAAGAAGGCAAGATCCTTCTCAAGCTTCACTTCAACATGACCCAGCTCAATCGCAGGCGGCATGACCTTCTCAACCTCCTCCTACTCAAGATTGAACTTCACTATGAACGTTTTATAAGTATTGTATTAGCGTATGTTTGTAAGCGAACCATGTCCACTTTGTATTTGTGATCGAATTCTATTTCGGTTCGTGTTTATGTTTGTAATCGAATTTTATTTAGACTTGTGTTTATGTTTGTAATAGAATATTAACGTTGTTTTTACGTATTTATGTTTGAAATTGATACAAATGTGTTTATGTTTTATTTGGGTTAGCGTATATTTGAAGTTGAATCAATAGAAAAGATCAAATCTGTATAAAAACTGCTGTGAAACAGCAGGGTGGATGAAGAGAGGCTGCTGAAAAGCAGCAGATAGTATGGGCGCACCTTGCAGGTGCGCCTTAACATATTTTTCAAGGGCGCACTTGTTAATTTTTAAGGGTGCACTTGGCAAGTGCGCCCTTGTTATTTTGTACGGGCGCACTTGCCAAGTGCGCCCCAGTAATTTTTTTATAACTTTTGCCACCTCAACGCTGAGGTGGCAAAAACTAGCCTATTTCTGCTAATACTTTTTAAACTGGTCTATTTGTGCTATATGTTTTAAAAATTAGCCTATTTTGAAAATTTGTCCTTGTTAAACGGTGTATATTAACTCCACTTTATGGATCTGGGAGAAATTTTGACAATTTTTATGCGATCTTTGTTTCTTAAACTGCAGAGAGATATGCACATCCATTTACTTTCTTTTTTTAGGTTGAAATTTTCATGAAATTAGATGATGCCAGTATGATTTTTTCGTCTCGCTCTTGAATCATGACAATTATGATTCCTTTCACAACTACATGAAGTTAATAATATAACATGCTCGTTGAATACCAGACCTTATATGTGGTCTTTGTTGAATACTAGATTTATGTAAACATAGAGAATACCCCATCTTCTTATAAAGATATATGTCTCTCTCATTGTTAATAGCCAATACATAGTAAGATTTAACATATTTTTATCACTTAGAAAAGAATTTGTGCTAACTATTAAAGCATGAGACACATTGAACGGTCAATAGCTACTGGGGGTAACTTTTCAGCGCATGACATATGGTCACCCTTGTCAGAGCTTATAACACTGAAGTATGATATATTCAGTAATTACTGAAGCATGATATATTCATTAATAATCAAGGTATCAATAACACTAAAGTTCACTGTAATTCATGAACTTCTGTAAATGGTTTAAGCACAAAAAAAAAAAAAAAAAAAAAAAAAAAAAAAAAAAAAAAAACTATTGAGGAATTGTTATACAACCGACATAAAAGTTATGCTTCTGGTCTCACCTATACTATTACAAATTTACTGAACACACAACTGAAACACATAAAACAGCAAGCATGGGACAATTTTCCCTAGGTACTATCATAAATACTGGAAGGTGTATTATTTTATACAAAATTTTCTACACATATACCTTTGGCAGATTTCATGAGAAAAGCAACCATTATTCAAATCCTGCATTACACGTAAAATACCATATATGACATCAACTTTATGCGTGCTATGCATGCATGTCGAAGTAGCTTGAGCTGCTAATATTTCAACGTGTTTACCTTTCAGTTCCTTGAGCAGTTCACTTTTAAAATCCAATGGCTATTTTTAAAATATACCAGATACAATTTTAAGATGTTTAGAGTTGGAAATTTTGATAAAAAATGCTTGGATTTTGAGGTATTTAAATTTGAAGTTAGGAGGTTTGTGTTTTTAAAATAGGGCCAATAGGCAGAGAGTGATTTCTTGTTTCCAGTAATATGTTTCTTTGTTTTTGCCAGTTTCATGTTTTTCTTTAGCTATTGATTAAATACATAGGAACATATATATAAATAAAAGCATGATTTCATAGTTCAAAGTTCAAGATTATAAATTAGCTAACTATGCCACCTCCCCCAATTGATCGGGTTCGCCTTGCCCTGTGGATCACAACTACTACCCCGATGTTTGGGCAGTAGTACAGCCCCTTCGCAAGTCTCTGTTTAGAAGCTGGGTCGCATAGTTGTCACAGAAGAAATAGTATTTCTTAAATAAGCCGGATCCGATTGAATTGGAATGTTCTCTCCAATCATTCAGCATGAATGGATTACTGATCTTGTCTAAACAGGAGTGCAAACATATTAAAGCATATGCCTCACACCAAAAATCTTTAAACAAACAATGCATACACATGAAGTCATGAAAAATATTACTTGAATATCATTTCAGACTTGCAATACAACATCACAAAGCAAAATTAAAGTGAGTTTCTCACCTTTCTTTCGTGTTAGCTTTATTGAACTATAACTCTGAAATCTTTTATCTTTCTTATTTGATTCTCTTGTTGTTTTTGATTCGTTGTATCTATTGCTTCTTGCTCTTTTTTTTGAACTTTCTTTTGTTTTTGAAAACGAAGCTCGTATGAACGAAGCAAGTTTGAATATATAGAAAATTATGAAAGAAACAGGATTTTTTTCATAAGTTTACACATCATCTCTCTCTGATTGTTAAATCTAGTAGAGTATGTTAAATCTAGTAAAGTATTTATCACTTAGAAATAGTAAAATATAATTAGATGAGGTATAAGAAGACGGGGTATTCTCTATGTTTAAATCTGGTAAATCTAGCATGTTAAAGTATGTTAATAATTTAGGTTTCTGTTCCTTATCTGATCATACTAGAATATCATAAACAGTAAACTAAAGTATGTTAATATGTCAAACATAATGATAAATACTAAATTTAGCTTTACTATGTATCTTCTTACACAAATATTGTCAGCGATACATTGTGATACTATTAAAGTATTACTACAACAGAAACTGTAATAATCCAGAATTTTGAACCAATTTGAAATTGGAATTTTTAATACTTAATTTAAAATTTCTGAACATAAAATAAGTTTGAGAACATTTAATAATTTTGATAGGTTAAACAATAGGTTTTATTTGAATTATAACATTTATAAATGGAAATGATTATTAATAAGTTTGGATTTAGTGATATTATTTGTCGTTTGATCGGATTTGTCAAAAGATAACACAAATTAATAGCATTAGTATTATGCCTTGCTCTTTGTTTTCATAACGTTTAAGGTAAATGCTACCAAAACCACATTCCTTCTCCTTTTTACAAGTGTTAAGACACTTGTAATTTTGCATGCAACATTCCATGCATAAAATACACATGTCCTATGATGTGTCACTCTCTCCTTACTCCTCTTTTCCTACAAATACCACCATTTCCACTACAACAAAAAGATAAATTTAAGACGAAGATCCGTGACTTTTTGCTTTTCTGTCCCTATAAATGGACCAGTTAGGAATAAAAATATTTTGTCTCAATTATAATGTAAAAGACCCAATTAGCACTATCTGATGCGTCTTAACATAGTCGGTTGCTCACCCATTTCCTTATTCACATGTCTCCCTCTCTCTTTTTTCACGTGAGATCCTCTCCCTATCTACCGACTGAAACAATGAATAGAAAAGGAAAAAAAATGGTGCTCGTTAATGGCAAACTGACGATACAATAGATGGTGTGGAACAAATAAAAGGTTAGTCTTTCTAGATCTTTATAATTACATTCGATTCTTCAAATCTAAATTGAAATTCTAGGTCAATTTCCCCAATTTCTTTTGTAAATCCTTTTGATTCATAGTTTCTAATTTGCTGTTCTAGTTATATTAACCTACCACTATTGAATTCGATCTAATTTACAATGATTATTTTGAATTAATTGAGATTAATTGACACATTTTTCTATTATTTTACAATTGAACAGACGTTTAATTTGCTTACCCTAATACTTCCCATTTTATTTGTTTATTGGAGAAAATTGATTGTGGGATAATTTATACTAGAATCTACCATGTTTTCCATTAAGATTCAGAAGTCAATAGATAATTTGTTTTAGCATAAGATTTTTTAGCCTAACTTCTGTATTGATTGGACTCCTAATAATACCTTTTACAATTTTCATTTCCTTTGATAACAACGATTAATATGATATCTGATTAATTATATTATTCTCTATGCTGGAAAATTTTCTAATTTTAATGGTAAACCCTCCTGTTATACATGTAGCTGTAGGGCTAGGAGCATGGATACAATTTCATGGAGAAATTTGGGAAGACTAGTGGTATTGGGTACTTTTTTTACTTGCAATTTTTTCGGGTCTTCCGAATTTCGGGGACTTACATAGTTGTCTTCTAATTGCAGGTTGAAGATGAGGATATACCGATTGTTTCAGCATACGAGTAAGTTCTCTTATACCATACTACTAAGAACTTAATACTCTGTTTTTAGTTGATTGTCTATATATCGGCTGTAACGACCCGCAAATCTGAGCTATCTGAGTTGACTAAATACAACACACGTCCAACCCAAATAACACAGAAATACGAACCATTAATAGAAAGAAGATAGAGGATGAGAAATAGAAAGAAAGAAATATTAGAATAGAAGAAAAAGAATACACAACATCAGGGTAAACATGAACCTCACAGCGGAACGAATAAAATATATTATATAACATAAGCTTTGAAATACAAATCTGTTTGGTACATATATACATACCATCATCAGAGTACACATAACATTTGATTCAGCGGAAGTAACTCTAAATAACTAACGTTGAAGCCTCCTGCTTCAAGCTCCTCCAAGTATATCTGTAAAAGCCTGAAACACTTGACTGCCCGTACAAATTTGGGCACCCAAGAGTTTAGGGAAAACAAAACAAAATAAACTCTGGGTCAGTCATGGGACTGGTGTGAGTAAACTCCAACCACTTGTTTAACTTTCAAAACTCTTTTCGGAAGAAAAGATAATAGTAAGACCAGCCCACACATAAACATGGACGGTTTTTACCTTACTATAACCCAAAACACTTTGATACGAAAATCCAGTGATATTATAATAATGTCTACATCAAGTAAATAACCAAATAGCAGAACGCTTGCATCTCACGCTCCACATATATATTATAAATCAAAAACCGCATGGCGCTTATTGGAGATTGGATTTCCAACATGACAAGGTATGGAACCACCTTCCGATGATGTATCTCTAGAGGCGAATACACCTGGGTTCAACAAGAACGTCTTGCAACCCGGCCCACACATGACCGACCACTCATTTCGCTTGAGTGTATCGAATGTATATCACCAACGGTTGGACTCAAACCACCGTTTCCCGAATGGGCAGAATCGATAGATTTAGAATAAAAGGAATTTCTCTAGATAGGTGATTATACACCCTAATGGGTGCGACCCACATAGCCATGCTGCCTGCCCGATTTTTGTCCTTTCCCGGTTGTTGAGGCCTGAGGCTACGATTACTTACCATTCATTGATAACACAATCACTTTGAATGCCACATTGTCAGATCCGTTAATCACTAGTTGAGTTTGCACAAATATTCTGGATATTATGCTAAGGGATAAATCCGTTGCAACCATATATATTCATACAGACCAACCCATTTGATCATTGGAAATACTTTGGCAGACATTCGTCCATTTACGTTCGTTCTGGGATTGAACGAAACCGAAGGCACCATTTCTATTAATAGAAAAAGCCCTTGCACTTCACTCCGTCTTCAATATATTCAGCATACTTGGTTCGCAACGCTTATGCCAATACGGAGTGGTTCTTCGGATAATAATCCAACCGGTCTCTCCATATTGACAACGATGGTCAAAACTTCGATAGTCTGTGTTTTAACTATCGAATAAAAACAAGTGTCCATCTAACATATCAAACAAATCACTGGGCTCTTTAATTAATATTTCATTAATTTAAATCTCTTCTCCATTTCCTTATCAATATTTGTTAACCAAATATTTCCAATAACCATATTGGCCCTTTACGCTATTTGGAAAGCATTTTCCAATATCAACTTCTTTTATTTTCTATATATTAGAAAATATCTCTATTTGCAATTGGAAACAATTCCAATCACTTATCTCTATCCTGACTATTTTAGTTATACTCAGGAAATATTTACTTGTTATATTTCCAAAATTCCATCACTTGGGTTTAAAACGAATGTTGTGTAAAACATTGTTACAACAACCCAAAATATTTTATTCAACTAACTCTTTTTCAAAGACTTCTCTTCGAGACTGGATCTTGTTATTTATCCATTAAAAATGAAATCAATCAAGTTGGGGTAAAATTACCTCTCAGACCTTAACTGAAAACATCCTCAACTTCGAAACGGCAAAACCACTAACCTCGAATAAACACACTATAAAACCCAATTGTTCATTCTAAAACACGTGTATGGTTTCCTTTCTATTTCTAATTTATAGATTTCCCTTTTTGTTTACAATATTCTATTTTTGATTTCGTTTCCTTATCGAATTCTATACGTTGATACAATGATTTCAAATTATCAAAATATCTTAAAAACATTCTAACTCCTTAAATTTCCGGAAAATTTCGCCATAACCTCCCCTGTATCGGGAGCATCGGGAAATTTCAAATTGCTTCCCGGTAACTTCTCATCTCAAAAAGAAAAAGAAAAAAACCAAGCGGCTTGCCGATACGGCGCATAAAATCTCATATATGAATTAAACATGTACCTTTTTGTCGAGCACATTATTTATATACCTGCATTATCCTTGTCCCATACCTGTCTCCTGTATGTCTATACCTGTCCAATTTATTTCAACTTCACACACTCGTTTTGACCCAACTCGTTAATTAACTCGTTAATTAACTCGTTAATTAACTCGTTGGTCTATTTCGCTTGTATATTGGAATATAACATATTTCAAACATATTTCAACCTACTTATCAAATAATTGAATTCAAATTTCAATTTAAGCGCTATGTTCGATTTCGAATATATATATATTTACGAACGCCATATTTACTTTTCAAGGTTCGACTTTAGTTCAAACTCGATTAACTAATTTCTACTTGACTTAGTTAATCCTAAATAATCAAAATAGGGTTATTGTTTCAAAAATCTCTTTACTTACTTCACTTGAGCTCACCTTTATTTTCTAACTCAAGATTAGGCTTTTAAAATGGGACTTTGGATTTTTATATATAAAATCCATTATGGTTTATAATGGTTTCTGGCGCTGCATTTTTGAAATTTTGATTTTAACATATCTCAAAATCTATTCGACGAAATCCAGATTTTTCTCCTTCATTAGAAAACTATTATCAGATTGGTCCTAATGTTTCTTGTTTCAAAGAATTTCGACTTTAATTGAGTTCTGTATATTCAATTGAAGTTCGAATCGCCAAATTACGAACTGCAGCACCGCGGCGAGTTCGTTTTATATTTTTATAAACTTTTAACTTTCGTTAAAATGAATCCAACTCCATTTTAACTCCATTAGAATTTCTAATATTCAAACTCCATTTTCCTTTATTTGAATTCCTTGATTCAAATTCCAATCTCACTTTGAATTCTATTTTCAAATCCCAATTCCTTTGATATTCAAATTCAGTACTTGAATTTCTATTTCAAATCTCTATTCGAACTTCATATTCAATTCTATTTGAGTTATATATTCAAACTCTATTTCGATTATATTTGAAGTTTATATTCAATCCTTCTTTGAATTCTAAATTCAAATCCATATTCAATTCTCTTGAATTCGATATTTCAAATTTCATTACAATTCTACCTTGCAATTCTATATTCAAATTCATTTATTCAAATTCTATTTGAATTGCTATATTCAGACCCCATATTTGAATTCTATTTGAAATTCAAATATTCAAACTTCATTTAAATTCTATTTGAAATTCTAAATGTTTCAAATTCCACTTTCTCTTCTTTGAAATCCTCAATATTTCAAATTATATTTCTTTTATTTGAAATTCCATTTTTGAATTTCCTTTATTCCAATCCCATTTGAATTCCCTTGAATTCAAATCCTATTTCAATTCCCTTGAATTCAAATCCCATATTTAAATTCCTTTGAATTCAAATCCTATATTTGAATCCCTTTTGAATTTCTATAGTCAAATTCTCTTTATATTTGAATTCAAATTTCATTGCAATTCTATTTTTGAAATTCTATTTTCAAAGTCTATTTCAAATTCTCTTTTGAAAATTCTATTTTGAAATTCTATTTCAAATTCTATTTGGAAATTCTATTTCAAATTCTCTATATTCAAACACCATTTGAAAGTTCTATATCCAAATCCACTTTGGATTTCCTATTTGAATTCTAAATTCAAATTTCCATTTCCTTTTCTATTTGAATTCAAATTTCCATATTTAAATTTCCTTTTGAATCATATTTTCAAATCTCTATAGTTAACTTCACTGAATTCTATTTTCAAGTCTCTATAGTTAACTCCATTTGAATTTTCTTTATTCAATTTCTTTAAACAAGTCTCGACTTCAATTCCTTTTTGAAATCAATATCTCTATTTTCCTTTTGAAGATAGATTTCCCATTCAAATTTCACACTTGTATTTCTATTTCTGAATTATCAAATGATAATTCTTTTCACTTCATTTATAACTTCGTTATAAAAGAACTGTTTATAAACTTCGTTTATAAAGGAACTACTTGTTTTATTTTAAAACAAGTTTATACTTTTATTTCCATTAAAAATTCAAATTCTATTTAAAAAAATAGAAATTTCCCTTTTTAAATCTCAAATATCCTTCCACGATATTTTAAATATCATTACTTAAGCCCAGTGATATTTAAACACACAAAGCAACGAATTATTTTTCTAACACATCATATATAACAATATATATACAAACAAATAAACAAACAGATAATATATTTTTGAGGAATCCAGTTGGATTCCTCCAACCTGTTTTCCTGCATCCACAGATGTTAGCACATAAATAATACCAATTCTGCTTCGTGGCAGAATATCGCGGTATAGAAGGTCATCCACTAATCATAGCGTGGGGCGTATAGGGTAATCATCCGCTATGAAACTGCGGGCATCCGCTAATGAGACTGCGGGAATCCAACCAATCAATCAACCCAATATATATATATATATAATAGCCTAAATAACTAATATATATATATAACAACCAGAAACATTCACACAAGCAACAAACAAATATTTTTAATGAAATAAAAATAATTCTAAAGGTGAGTGAGATTTACTCACCTGATTTTTGTTTGCCGAATATCCAATTTAATCCCATATTCCTGCATCTATGGACCGTCTCCAATAAACTTATCACCTATGATTATTTTATTTATCTATTAGACTATGTTCATTTAATTTAATTACGACAAATAAAAATATTAGTTCTTTGTATTTTAAAATTCATAAAACATATACCTTGCTTTTATTTGCGCTGAATCCCTGTTTAATTTTATATTGTTGCGTCAACGGATCTACTCGGATCACTTACACCTTATTCGGAACAAACGACGGCCCATGACATCGTCCATCACAGCATCACTTATCCCCGATATCTACAACAATCTATACTGCGTCAATTCTCCCCTTCCCTTCATCTTCTTGTACCACCAAAACAACTCCAGACAGTTCCTTTAACACAGCATCGACCTACTATGAATCAAACTCAACCAACCATGATCCTTTCCCACTGAAATCGAACCCAAAACAGCTCCATCACGAAACTGTGATCATCCCTTAAAAACTGCACCAACCCACTGCAGCATTCCATCGAATACATTGCTGTCGACCACCATTCCCTTCTCTATCACCCCTCACTACTGTTTCTTAACCACCCAGTTCAACACCTGACAGTTGAACTCCATCCCCTATCGAGCCAGTTCCTGAGCATCCACCTTCCTCATTTGACAATCGCATAAAATCAGATCGAGCCCTCCCTTTGCTACAGTGAACTCGTGAATTCAACCAACATCGAACTTCCCTACGTTTTGCCAACTCGTGCTCCTCCTTACTCCTTCCTGAAGCAGCAGCCATCTTTTTCTCATTACTCGCACCTTACTTCACGAGTCCCACTTGACGATGGCCTTCAGGAGTCTCGCGATAGAATCGCGATTTCCAATTGTCCCCCTTCTGATAGTATCACAATGCAAGGTGGCATTCGAATGGACTGGAAGGCAAAAGGGAATTCATGAATTCTGGTTTCTGGATTTTAGAATTAGGTTTGGAAATTGTTTTCGGTTTGACTGGAAAAATGAAATTTGAAAGAAAGGGGAAGACATCGAAATGGTTTCAGTTGCTATCAGAAGGAGGATTGAAAAATTATGAAGGCTAATGCTTGCTTTATAGTTGCGAGCAGCAGACCAACGTACAGAGGGCATTGAATTTCTGCTCCTTTGATATAGAAGATGGGAGACGAATTATTTGGCTTGAGGAATGAATAGTATCAGAGATGTAATGGTTTAGGGTGGCGCTGTTTGTTTTTAGGCTGGCTGATTTACAATTGAAAAGATTTTGAAGTGATTTTAATTATTAAAATAATCAAAATATCTCGTGTCCTTTAACTCAAAATCCCGACCCGTTATTCAATTGTAATGACTGATATTCCCAACGTTATTCATTATTCTGAATTCAACGAAATAGATTATACCATTTAATTTGAACGTATATTTAAAATAGCCATATTAAATCAATTTAAATTCAAAACAAATAAATTTAACAATAAATTTCAATTATCATTGTTCATATTTAAATCGTATATATATACATTGATCATCTAAACTGTTTCGATTAAATTTTTCCTTTGAATTAAATTGTTTAGTTCTCGTATTTCGATAATTATCAAATTAAATCGTATTTCGATTATTTAATCGATAATCGAATAAAATACCATTTATATTATAAATTCAGTATTTAAAACTATATTAAATATTTACAATTAATCGACGAAAAATCTGGGTCGTTACATCGGCATTTAGAGAAGAGAATTGTACAAGATGCTTGAGCCTACCGTTCATCTGGTGATCCTAAAAGCATTATGTGATATATATTCGTACTGAGGTAATATATTTAATGACTAGTTTATTATTGGTCTTTCAACACTTCGAATTATTCCTTTCAAAAATTATTATCTTTAGCGGTTTCAAGAAATACTCTCCTTTTAGTCATCAACGTTATGTTTTTTTCCCTTTTTTTTTCTTTTTTTTTTTTTGCACAAAACTTAAATCTCGTAATGAGCTCTCCTTAATGGTTTGTGAGTATCTTTAAGCATACAACATAAACCCTATGATGAAAAATGTCTTGGTTTATGTTTGGAAGCTCTTGCAAACTTTTAGAGTAACGGTTATATATACTATCCTTAGCAAGTGTAGGACACAAACATGGATACATTTCTGAAACTGTGACACCATTGTATGGATGTATTGAAGTAATAAAAGTTGTAGTACAACATTGGTCCCAAGCATCAACAAACAAAGCTAATCTTCATAATAAATATATAATATATTTTTTGCCCTTTTTATAGCTCGTTTTGGAAAGTGGGTGTAGGATATGGACACGGTTAATATCTTTAAGGGTATCTATGTTATGATTTTGACGTAACCATGAGTTTAATATTCAAGTTTTCTTTTCTTTTTTACCCGAGGACATTGCACACATGTCTTGTTTTCTTATGACTTTTCTTTAATTTCGATATATTTTACCCATTCTCGGGTGCATACATGTCCGAAAGACAAAAGGCCTTTTGATATTGTTATCTCGGAGATGTTTACTTGTACTTCAAACACATGTAGGCTCCAACTCAGAAGCTATAGCAATAATGATATTGATCATAGAAATAGGTTCGGACATGACCATTTGTTAAATTTCTCATTGGTATCAAGATGGAAACGTTATGACAAAAAAATACCAATATTCTAGTGATATTTCATTAAAGCTTTAACATACATAATATTTTGTTGATGGTATGTTTACATATAAACTAATTATTATTTGATATTCAATTCAGGCATATTTCTATTATCTTATTCCATAACATTACATGCAAATCTTTGAAGTAACTTCAGAAATATACTTTATATATAAAATAGCTATTACTGAAGTTTAGCTATCAAAAAAATTTAATATAAATTATCAAATGGCAAAAATAAAAGTATAAAAGCTATAAAATTTTCAAATACTAAATAATCATTTTAAGGTTAGGCTTAAAACGCATCTATATACCTTTAGAACTAACTGTGCTTAAGGCTACAGGAAAAAATACGATTGTCGGTTTTATTTATCTACAAAATATAGTAAGTTGGAGCCCATTTTTTCAAAATAAATGACAATGTAATAACGGTCAAAATTCTAAAACCTGGTCAAATATTCTAAATATAATTTGAGGGATAACATGGGTTAAAAATGCTAAATGCAATATAGTTGCATATAAAACGAATTTCAATGTAGTTAATGACTTAATGTATAAAACATACTTGTATTAAACAAACAGCAATCACTGAACTTTTCTACTCTTGATAACATTGCTTTTCCAACATTACAGTTATAATAAAAGCGCATACCCACTTGATCCATTCATAATGAAAATAGATTGTTGCTGAATTAATTTTACACACAACAATTATTAAAAAAATCTCACTGGAATTAAGAGAACTGAGAAAAAAATTATGAACTAAATTAGTTGAAAACAAAAAAATGGAACAAAATTTAGTAAAAATAGTGCAAATGATTTGGATGATGAATGTTACCTGGAAATAAATAGTTCAGAATGAAATCAATGTCAACTTACTCAATTTTATCTTTGATTTGAGCTGGTTAGTTGTTAGTTATTATCACCATTAAGAAGACAAAAAGGGAGATAGGAAGATGGCAAGTGGAAATGGTATTATAGGAAATGAAAAGGGTGAACGTTAAACAAAAACGGGTTAAAAAAGGAAAAATAAATATGGACGTCTGAAATGCAAAATAAAAGGCCTTAATGTTCTTAAAATGGTATTCAAATGATAGTGGCATTTTTCTAGTTTCAAAAGCTTCAAAATGGAGTGTTCCTGGTATATGCACATAAGCCATTTTTTGACCAGGTGGGATCTATAGCATATTTAGACCCTTGAATTGCCTTTCTATATGTTAGGCAATAAGTACATTTCAGTTATTATAATCTTACTCTACATTTTCTAAATACTGTTTTGAACATTATTTTCAGGAGATGGAGACATAAAAGGGCCTACTAGGAAAATGCATATATATTGAATTTGAACATTTAGGACAAGTCACGTTGAGGCTAGAAGATGAGTCTACAAAGCACAATGTGTCAATACAAGTACTTTACTGCAATGAAGTCCTTACTGCAACTTGATAGCGGGTCATGCAAATTAAGAGTATACTTGCATTATGACTTAAGTTTCAATATTATTATTTTGCATTGCTTTTGTATAACTTACTTGTCATGGTAGTCTGTGTTTATGTTAGAATCAGGTGCAAACTGGGTTTCTTCTAAGCTATATGGATCAGCTTTACAAAAATTATGTCTAATGTAATGTACTTGGGATGTTGTGACATTTATTTCATTTGGATATTATGGATTTTATTGTCAGTGAATGAATGAATTATTTATGTTATTGTCCATTTTATGATGAAAATTTGTTGTGAATATTCACATTTTAGATTTGATATTGTTTCTTGTTTCATCATCTGTGAGGAATTGAGCGTTAGAATAGCAATTACTTAATGGTAATAACTCCTTTCTGGATTGATCTGAAACATTATAGAAGGATCCAATTGCAAGATTTGAGACTGTTGTATTGTTTCAAATCTCTTTAAATTTGTGACATACTTGATACTGCCAACGTATGTCTTTAATAATTTAGGGACTTACACCTGTGGTCTCTCTTTATTTTGGGACCTTATTTTAGGGACAATATTTTTTATCTCAATGGGGTCTTAAATGTAAATTTAAGACAAAATCTTTTGTTTAAGGACTATACTATGATGTCTCAAGTAACCTTTATTTTTGTAATGTTCCTTCCACTTTTTCATTCATTCTCACTTCTTTTCTTTCCACCTTCTTCTTAAAGCTTATGGTCATGGTTTCCATGGCATAAGTCTTCCTCCTTCCCACCATCACCTTGCCAAAGTTCGTCATTCTACTCCTCCTCTTATAATATAAAGAGAGATTAGTGTATATTATATTATATATATATTTTGGTGAAGAAGACGTTGCGCTGAAATACTGTCCGATGGTTCACTTAGCTAGGCTCGCCTACCGTGAAGATTTGGAAAGTTGTTAGGTGAGAACTCTTTAACCACGGTTTATATATTTAATTAGTAGCTAGACTAATTTAAATATAGTGATGAATTATTATTGGTTAATGATGATTGATATTTGTTGTGATGGATGATGGATGCGAAGTTTAGAACATACACTATTAAGCGTTAGCGTTATAACGCTTGTGCACAATTATGATTTATTGAATCATGTTGATGATGGTTACTATGGATGTTTAAATGGTTGTTGATGTTGTTTTGCACACACTATGACACAACAATTATGGTATCACATTGGTGATCGACAAATCTCCTTCATAATTAAAAGCAATATCATTATTGAAATTGAAGGTTAATAATTGGAAAAGACCATATGTATGAATTCATATATATTGTTAAAATCCTTTAAATGAATAAATAAATACCGGGACATTCTAGGATGACAGAGAGGATAGTGTCTAGGCTTGGGTTTGGAAATGAAGTTTCCTGCTCTCCCTGGTTATCCCTAACTGATCTGACGAATGGGAAGGTAAATTTGAAGTTATTTGAATTTAGAAATGAATTATTGGAATTTATGAAAGTTGAATTTTAGATCCAAAATAATTTGGAAAGTAAATTTAAATGATTTTAAAAGGGTTATATAAGGATATAATTGTTTTCTAAGATATTTTGAAGTATCGTAGAATAATGGTTATTATGATCAAAATAGAGCTTGTCGCATAATGGCAGTTTACGTATTTTAGATGCAGACTTTAAACGCTTATAACTTTTGCAATCTAAATCGGATTTCCATAAAATGAAAAACGTTTGATTTCCATTAACAAGAACTTTCAAATGAGTGAAAGCCGATTTTAAATTTGAGTTATAACTTTCAAGTTATGTTTGAAACCGTTTTGGAAAAGATCGACGTAAGAACAATTGTTGACCATAACTATAAACAGCTATTTCTAAATGTTTTAAAAATATGGAAAAAAATTGTAAAATCATTACAAATTATGAAAAGGTGTTTTGAATTGTAAAGTTTAAGTTTTGGCTAAGATAAACGATGTTTTATCAAAGTAGTTAAGATAACTATTTTGTAACGCTTTTGTAACACTTTTGAAGCACTATTGTAACGCTTTCTTTGAAAACAACCTATTTTGAAGTATTTAAACCGCGAAATGTTTTCCGAACTATAAGTAATCATTTGTAAATGATTTTTTGAATGTTTTCAAAGGTTTAAAAGTATTGAAAATAATTTGTTTGGAATTTAAATTGATTTATTTAATAATTAAAATGTGTTTTTCAACTTTAAATAATTGGATATGGTTGGAGATAAATCTTCGGATGGTTGACATTAATCCAGTAGACGATGATTCTTACTATTTGAGGAATTTAAAAGGTAGTTCACCATTATTCCGCTTATAGTGTGAGTTGGATATCGAGATTAATATTAAGTATAAGTTGATGGTATTTCTATCCAGATCTAATGTCAAAGAGTTGGATAAATCTTTTAATTAAGATACGAGTTTCCTAAGTTGACTGGGATAAGTTGGATAGAAATAATCTTCAGATATTTGATATGAAATTCTGTGGTGTAAACGTATACTATTTGAGGAATTTGGAAGATATTATTATATTGTTACTCCACTTATATTATTCGTTGATTATGAAAATTGATATCGAATATAAGTAGACACAATTTCTGTGTAACTTATGTTCAATATCAATTGATTTGGGTTTTGTCGTGAATCATATTTTCAATAATACCATTCTTGAAACCCCATGAGATTGAGTTACAAAAATTCATATTATAATTTGAGGATTTAATCAGATCTTTGATTTGAGGAAATTAAAAGTGAGGAATTGGAAAGAAAGTATAATCTTTTAGTTAAAATTAAGGAATGGAATGTTGGGAAATCAATTTAATTGGAAACTATGGTTGAAATGTGGATTAAGGATTTTCAAAGGAAACTGGATTTTGATAACGAGTTATCAAACGGAAATTAATTAAGGCTTTAAGGCTAAATCATCTTTGATTTAAGGGATGTGTTTTAAAAGAGAAAGGTTAAATATGGATTTTGTAATAATTTGAGAATGGGTTTAAAGAAGTTCAATTTTGACAAAATCCAAGATGGAAGGAGATTGGTAGAAAGCATGTGTGTTCTATAATTGTGTTTTTTTTAAATTGCGCCTATTATTTGGAAAGATCGGGATCGGATGTATTTCTGAAAACCATTCCAAGTAATAATACGACGTTGTGGAGCAATTGAAGACCGGGACCGTTCATGTCGTAAGGACGACTTGCTGAATGTCTCGAATGGGTCACTCCCATTTGCAGGTGGATTTTATATCAGTTAAGTGGCAAGAAGCCCGAACGTATGTGAAGGAATTCTGGATTGTGGTTTCGTTCAGACCCAGAACGGAAATGTATGGATTGTGTGTCTGACATTGTAATTGACTCCGTAGCACTGATCTTTGTTAAATATATGTATCTGCTTGGTGGCGGAGAATTTATTATCTTGCTTAACACCTTTCTCTAAGACGTATGAGCTTAGAGGTTATATATTGATGGAAACCAGTGATACGTAGTGAATGGACAATGTGGCATACTTAAGTTATGAGATGAGCTATGGATGATAAAAGCATGGCTTATTTAAGCGTAGCTTTGTGTATATCGTGACCTCGACGAAGCTCGTACCCCGGATTGATGGTAAACTGGTGGTCAGATTTTTATGTTCGTTTCGTATGTTCGGTCCACCGGGATGTGATGATGAAAGGGTACTACGAAGTCCCCAGTCTGGGACGCTATTTGTTGGGTACTCTGATTCATGTATGGTGGGTTAGTATAACGGAGTCCAAGTCTGGACGTTATCTAGCGAGTACTGGGATGATGCGCGCAAGAAAGTTTGTGAGCCCACGAATGATTTTTCGTATCAGGAACCATCATGTTGGAAACCCAATCTCCACTACGAGCCCATACGGTTTTGATTGTATAGTCTGCTGGTTACCAGTAGGATTGTCAGTATAATGGGATGGGGCATTATGCTGGCTAGGATTAATACATTTATTTGCGAAAAAGTTTTTCACACTATATATAATAGTAAAAGAGGATTTTCACGTATGAATGCATTTTTGGTTATTATCATAAGGCAAAACATGCCCATCTGGTGTGCGCTTGCATTCTGTGATGTGGGACGAGCTTATGATAGCTTCATTTTTCGAAAAGTCGTTGCGGATTTCTATGCACTGGTGTCCACATGGAGTAAACCCGTTCCGCATTTGCGGCGTGGTCCGGTGAATTACCTAACTTTAAAATAAACCCTAAAAATAACTGTTTTGAGTTCTCACACCAATCCCACGACTGACCTGGAGTTTATTGTTCCCTCACCTAAACTCTGGGTGCCCATAATTTTTACACGGGCAGCCTAGTAGTTTGGTTCGTAGATTTATCCTTGGAGTTAGTTGGAGCAGGATTCTGGGTTTAGCTGAAGCTATTATGACTTGGAGCATTCGCATTCTTCCGCTGAGTTAGTATCTCCTCCGCTGTGAAATCAATGTACTCTGATGTATTCCTTGTAACTCTGATGTTATATTATGGTAATGAAATGAAAAGTTCTGTTATTTTTGTGCAAATATGTTAGTACCCATAACAATCCGTCTTGATGAACGGTTTAAGTTTGTTTAATTACCAGAGAGAATCGGGCAAAAATCCAGGTCGTTACATTTTTGGTATCAGATCTTTGGTTTATACAAAGCAATGGGGTACGACACATTTGAACAAAAGGAAACACCCATCAGAGTTATATATCTCTTTGGAGATAGGGTTAGTAATGCCCTCGAATGAGATTTTGGAGTATTATATTTGAGAGAGCGTATTTGAAAATACGAAATGAGTTTTGAAAAGTTATATTTTAAGAAAGAAAAATATTTTGGAAATATATGGTTAATTATAACCTGGATACTTAATCAAATGATTAAGGTTAAGTTTACATTTTGTGATTATAATTACACATAATATAATTCTTATGGCATGGTAATTAAGCCCCTTCCACTGATCAGGAAAATAATCCAGGTACAAATGCCTTTTGGATTTAATTTCACTATTGGGTAACATTTCAAAATATCGATAAACTTAGGTCAAATTTGTTAAGGTAACTAATCAATATGGTTAGAAATTAAAAATTAGAATTTGAGTATTTTATTTGATGTTGAGGTTGAACTATCGAGTATAAGAAGATTTTTCATATACGTCTAATCAACGTATATACGAAGTCTTAACTATACTAGATAGATATAGAATCACACTCTACGAGCCCATACGCGCAAGAAAGTTTGTGAGCCCACGAATGATCTTTCGTACCAGAAACCATCATGTTGGAAACCCAATCTCTACTACGAGCCCATACGGTTTTGATTGTATAGCCTGCTGGTTACCAGTAGAATTGTCAGTATAATGGGATGGGGCATTATGCTGGCTAGGATTAATACATTTATTTGCGAAAAGGTTTTTCACATTATATATAATAATAAAAGGGGATTTTCACGTATGAATGCATTTTTGTTATCATAAGGCAAAACTCGCCCATCTGGTGTGCGCTTGCATTGTGTGATGTGGGACGAGCTTGTGATAGCTTCATTTTTCAGAAAGTAATTGCAGATTTCTATGCACTGGTATCCACATGGAGTAAACCCGTTCCGCATTAGCGGCGTGGTTCGGTGAATTACCTAACATTAAACTAAACCCTAAAAACAACTGTTTTGAGTTCTCACACCAGTCCCACGACTGACCTGGAGTTTATTGTTCCCTCACCTAAACTTTCACTACAACAAAAAACACTTTTCGCAACAGGCAATATCTGTTGCAGTAGACCATTTGCAACAGACCCGCGCCTGTTGGTATAGCCGAAGTTGTAAAAAGTTCGCAACATTTTCCGCCTGTTGCAATAAGATGTTGCGGTATACTTTTTTACAATAGGCTTTTGCTATTGCAAAAGATCCATTTGCAACAGTCTATGCCCGTTGCAATAGATTTATAAATCTATAAAAATTTTTTTTACAGCTTATAGATACTACATATTAAATGTATTCGTTTTAGTATTGGTGTATATCACAAAATGAAATAAACAAATAAAAAATTTAATTTAACAAAGTTATAATAATATAAACAATTACAACAAAAATTTCTATAATTTTCATACACCATTCATGTATAACAATTTCTTCTCTCACACAACACATTTTTTTCAAATAAAGTATTTTCTAATCATATTTCTACTCGATCATACATATACTATAACAAGAAAATAAATATCATCGGTTCACATGCAGTATCACATCTGAATATCATAACCTGCAAAGGCAAATCATGTAAACTTCACATACATCAATTTTACTACAAATACATGTTGCTCTGTCAAAAGAAAAGACATAACAATACACTAAATTTTCACAACAAATCATGTAAGCTTCACATGCGGTATCTAATACTTCAAACCCAGATAACCTATAAGAAAATACAACTTAAGGAATAACCACCTAATCTCACCCTACATATTTTTGGCTACAAAATGCAATTCACTACAAGACGGACTACCTAAAGCATAGGGACCGTATAAACTACTAGAAAGAAGAATCATACCGTAGCTGGAGTCCGCTGAGGCATTGACAGCATCACCTCTGAGTCGAGCACTTCTCACGAGATGAGATCTACTCAAGTGAGAGCCACGTCGAGAACATTAATGTTTCAGTACTAGATAAAAAAAGAAAAGGAATCAAAGAGTGAGTACAATTCAGCTGCAACCACATTAAAAGTGGCATGACATAATACAAATCGAGAGAGTAATCAACTAAAGCACTACTCTCTCGATTCTAATAATCACATAGTAGATTCAAATTAAAAAAAAAGTTAACAAAAGCAGAGCCACCACAAAACAGACTATGATCAACATCTTCATCCACAACTTTAGCGTTCTCATACTCACTCACAACTGCCTCAATCTCGAATGCCCCTGCCTCATATTTCGGCAGCTTATCTTACTCCTCTCTCCCAATCACACTTTTCAAATCTTCTCCACCATTCGACATTGAAATCCGAAAAATATTAATCTGATCATTTTATGTAATGCAATCCCCTAATCTATGGAGGAGTCAATAGTATATTCAATGTCATATAATCATACAAATCCTGTATATGATAAAACATGATTAATTTGCAAGATTTAATCAAGTTCATTGTTGTAAAAGGACATAAAGAAAATTATATTTCAACATCAATAACCTTGTCATAAGCCAAAATTCAATACTCCTGTAAGTAACAACAACCTGATTATGGCTTTCAGCATATGCAACACACTTTTCTGACCACCTTCTGTTAGTAAGAGTGTATACAATGTCACCCATTTTCCAATCTTTGTCCTTTGACCGGCAGGTCATAATGAGATGATCATTAAATGTAAGAAAAATGACAAAGGTAATTCCACTATAGTATTAATTTGTATTTTTTAACAAAAGAAGGCATAAGCCTTCAGATAGTTGCAGATCGTCGTAATTCCATAGATCATCGATTCTTTGGCTCTCCATTCCATTATGGAAAAGCACATGACAAGACACATCAGTACCTTCAAGCAGGTCATAAGGTTATATATAGTCATCATGTCATTATAAACCTTATTACTTTGATCAATGAACTTCCCAACTCCTTCGTGGTTTTTTGGTCTCTTCTATCCATTGCTCATCTAATCGCCTCAGCCGTAGGCAAAGCAACCTGATGCTGCACCCTTAGTACTACTACTACTATCTTCATCAGGATAAAAATTAAAACATTTCATCTGTAGGATAAAAAGAAAAAACAGTTGAATATTACATGGAATAATGATATTAGGATGTTATAATGAAAGTTATTGTTAGTGGCGGTAATAGAGAGAACACATAGCAACATAAACAATACATATTAATCCAAATGAAATAATTTTTGGCCAATGGTTATTTGGTATTTTGCAACTCAGACCCAACTTTAATTAAAAATCAAAGACGTTGTCGCAAATAAAAAAGAGTCTTTAAGGACCACAATCCACAAATATTTTAACCAAAGCAATGCATAAAGTCAGAAGCACAACCTTTTTCAAATAACATGTAGAATTAGTATCTTCAATTTTAAAGGATGGAACAATTGATTACCTACATCATGGGATTAAATGCCAAGCTTCTTCCTTGGCATGACCTTCTACCGTGGTTTGTTCTGTTACTTCGAACAAACCAAATAGCTTGCAATGAAACTAATGTCAAAATAAATTTGTTCTCGATGTTAAGCATCTAGGTGTAAGGAAACCATTTTGAAAAAGAGAAGTAATTCTCACGTTGCTATCTGCCTTTTTACTATGTTTGTATTATAAGAAAATGAAAGAACTGTTTGGCGCTCTTCAATGTACCAAGGTGATAAATTCTACTCTCTGTTATTAACCAAGATGAAGCACCAACATCACTAACCGAGATAAAATCTCAGCAACCAGACAAACAAATGACAGCACTAAGGCAAAAACGCTGACCTCCCCAAAAAACAAACAAACCAGATCAAATCCAAGAGACAAGCAACTCAAAACCCAGCCTTAAAGAGAGACGCAAAGAACACCAGTGATTAAAACATAGACACACTTCAAACGATAATTAGAAATAGGAAAAATAAATAAAGAACCTGAGTAACTCTTTGGTAAATGCAACTGCTGGAAATTTTAAGCGTTAACAAGGCCGATTGTCTTCGATAAGAACTGGAAAACTGGAAATTATAACTTAAATTAGAAATACATAATTGAACGCCACGTATTTCGTAACTTATAGCCCAATCATAAAAGCAAGAGGACATCAAGAATTATATCAGAAAGATAACCAGTGGTGGTTGGAATTTGGGATCGGAATTCAATACCTGTCCTACAATAGGTTTCAGATTACATTGATCTGAGCGGCATAGGAAAAAATAAAACATACAAAATTTAATTTGAAGGGGCATGGATTTGGGATTGCAAAACATAGTCTATCGAAGAACAGTTAATTGTATAATGACTCACCTTGATGAAGAAGGAACAATACCGCTGATGATTTTAGAAGTGGCGTTGCGTGTACGACTGTTGTAGGAAGGACATAGTGCGCAATCTAGTTGATACTATTATGATTTTAGCGTTGTAGTATTGAGAATAGTAGAGAGTTGTTTTGAGGTTAAAGACTTCTGCCATGGATCGTTGGGAATAGATTTAGGATTTAGGGTTAAGGAAACATAGGCGGTGAGTGAACTTAGGTATGAAATTGTGGCGGGCCTTGAACTTTTACTTGCCGCCATCCGTTAACGGACCATTGATAATCGAATGTTATTTGTACCAATTACGTTCTCTTATTGCTGCTCATTATACCGTGATGTTGCATAACAACGAATCTTTGCCGATTCCGTTATAAAAGTATTATTTTTGAATTTTAATTATAAATATTTATAATAAAACATTAATCAAAAACTTAACTATTTATCATACATTTTTTATTATTTATTTGTTAAATCATATTATTATCTATTAGGCTTAATTATTAAATATTATTAACTCTGTCATGTTTTTTGATTGAAATTTAAAGAATGAAATTACATTTAGCTATAAATAAATGTTTCAACATTACACATAATACTATTTCTTATAGTAATCGATTAACCAATTTGACAATTATTAGGTCACGTTGGTTAAGTCACACTTAAATATTTATTTCAACTTTGAAGTTCATTTATCGTAAGAAATAATGATTTGCAAAGGAAGGAACTAACAAGTAGTTGTTTATACTTCTTAATTATGTATATATTATTAATTATAAATATTGTTTATTTCTTCTTAATTATATTTAAATATTAAATACAATTTACACACCATTAATAACTAATTAAGATAAATTATTAAAGTATTAATTCATATTAATTTATTATTATTACTTAATACTTATTATATTATAACTAAATATTATTTATTACTCGTACTTTGTATTTAATAATAATTATGCTTACCATTAGTTATTAAATATTATCCATTAGTTTTTTGTTATTAATATATTATTATTTAATAATTCTTTATCTATTTTATTATTTTGTTAATTATTAATTATTATTATTTAATTATCAGATATAAATATCACTTTATAATACTTAAATTTTATTATTAATTAATAATTATTAAATATTAATCTTAAATATTATATAATTACTAGTAGTTAATCATTTAATAGTAAATATTTAAAATTAATTACTAAAAGATAATCATAAAAGCTTATACTTATTTTTAGTATGTTTTCGCAACTGGCTTTATCAGTTGTAAAATAATACAATTATTGCAAGTGACATAAACAGTTGCTAAAGATATTTATTCGCAACTGGCTAAGAAGCTTTAGTTGCAAATAATATGTTGGTTGCAACTGTTACCGAAGCACAGTTGCTAAAAGTATGTTTTAGCAACAGGAAGAGAAGCGCAGTTGCTAAAAATATGCTTTTCGCAATAGAAAGAAAAGGCTTGTTGCTAAATCGTACCTATCGCAACTGCCATGATAGGTCTGTTGCTAAATATCATTTACTGCAACTGACATTTAGCGCCTGTTGCAAATAGTTTGTTGCAATAGGGTATTTTTCTTATAGTGTTTGGGTGCCCATAATTTTTACACGGACATCCTAGTAGTTTGGTTCGCAGATTTAGCCTTGGAGTTAGTTGGAGCAGAATTCTGGTTTTAGCTGAAGCTATTATGAATTGAAGCATTCGCATTCTTTCGCTGAGTTAGTATCTCCTCCGCTGTGGAACCAATGTACCCTGATGTATTCCTTGTAACTATGAAGTTATATTATGGTAATAAAATGAAAAGTTCTGTTATTTTTGTGCAAATATGTTAGTACCCATAAAAATCCATCTTGATGAACGATTTAAGTTGGTTTAATTACCAGCGAGAATCGGGCAAAAAGCCGGGTCGTTACAGAAACCCCATCTTCTTATACATACTAGTAAAGTATGCAACAATTAAGTATAAAAATTTCCATTAATATGCAAAGGTTGCTACATGAATTGATTGATTATACATATCAAGCTAAAATTTTGTCCTTAGGTTTCAACGAAAACCGTACCCTAGAGAAGACTTGAATGAAATAAAACACAATGATGCCTAGCGTGTTCGAGATTTTCTATGAAATAAAACTCTTAAAGTAGTGTAACGTAACTAAACATAGCTTGCAACAAACCTGGCGCAAAGAGTAGGCAGGCTACATGTGCACAATCTTTTGTTGTCATAACTGCTGACATGCATGTTGTTGCAAAAACTAACCAACTATATGACTTCATGTACCGCGAACACTAAACGTTTAGCTGCTGGTGTGAGATCAAATTCATTTATGTTTTTTCGGGTAAATACTACTGCAGAACGTTAACCACTGCCATACCCTAACCCTACATGCTTTCAAACTTTAAATATTACTGAAATTAACTTTCATATGCGTATATGGTTTGAATTATGAAATTTGTAACAGTGCGAACAAATTTGAAAACAAATATCATATACTTTATGATGTCACTTATGCTAAGTATGATTCCTTTAAATTGAACCCTATTGAACTGGAGAGGTGGAATCTTTGGGGTTAGCAAATTCAGTTTTATTAATCCTCATTCATGCATAAATTATCAAATTTTAATATTATTACTACTGTCTAAATTGGTGCATAAAATGTATTATCACTTTTCTCTTGTTGCTGAATTGACATTAGTAACAAATATTGTCAAAGACACGTCAATTCTAGCCCACTCAAAGGTAATTCGCAAAAACATATTACACGCACGTTTAACTGAATTATTGCTTGCTTGATTTAAGAAATTTTATATAAAAGTTTATGAAGCATTGAAGAGGGGAGAAATCATCAGCGAACAAGGAAAAAGAGAATAATAGAATACACCTGATTAGACTTCTGTATCGAGTAGGAAGATATGCATATGCTGAACAATAGTTGCATGCACTTGACTAGATAACTCACTCTATTTTCGAACACCTTGCATCAGAATGAGCTATCATTCACGACGTAGATCGATAAATGGAAATTTGAAGAAGCTCACCAATCAACACTAAATTTGGTAAACACTGTGCTGAAGTCAAAGAGCTCAACCGGTTGAATGGTCTTTTTCTGAACAGTTAGAAATAAAGAATCCCTTAAAGAAAATTCAAAACTTATAAGTACCATGAAAAAGAATCAAGTTCTTCATATAATCTAGTTCATTTCTTGTCAAGTTTCTTTCCCAAATTAAAATTTTAATTTCTTATAACACATTACACAAAATTTTCTATTGTTTGCGCCAAAATAACAGCGTGAATTCAAATGGGACCAGTCGTTGTCAT
Organism: Allium sativum; assembly: GCA_030737875.1. Classification (NCBI taxonomy): domain Eukaryota; kingdom Viridiplantae; phylum Streptophyta; class Magnoliopsida; order Asparagales; family Amaryllidaceae; genus Allium; species Allium sativum. The sequence goes on along the minus strand of CM060910.1, from coordinate 416,864,648 downwards.
CAAAATTGAAGTGCTACTCTATTTTCCTTCTTTCTAAGATGCATTCTAGAAATATGGAAATGAGTTGTTGCTATAACAACAAGCTTGACATTGTAGATGATTCTTTGCATTAAGGGGTGGTAATACACAATTTTTCTAGAAATATGGAAGCTTAACATAGAAAAATTCGGTGTAGAATGTCAAACCCCAATTTCTTCCTTTCACACCCCACAGAATTTTCTATTTTTAGATTTTCCAAAATAACTCTTTCTTCAAATCATTGCAGACCACAATTTTAAAAAAATCACATACATAAGATTCGACGGAGCAATGTTTATGTAAAAACCTCATTCGATCCAAGTGAGGTTTATACAACAACCTACTTCGGATCAAACGAGGTTTATGCAACAACCTAGTTTGGATCGAGTGAGATTTGCACAACAACCTAGTTGAGGCCAAGCGATATTGATAAATAAACAACATCATAACTAAATGTGGTTGAAAAAAATACAAGGACATTTTTGGAATAATGCGGGGTGTGAAAGAGAAATAGTGGGGTGTAATGACTATTTTTGGGTAGGTGGAGTGTGAAAGAAAAATTAGGGGTGAGAATAGATCTAGCCTATAATAATTTGAACTTAATATCAAACTTCCGGTACAATGGTCATCCAGCGCATACTAATTAGATCATTGAAATTTACACGGCAGAGCATTGAAAGAACCAGATAAGATGTTTAAACTCCATAAATCACAGGGTTATCAAATGACTAAATTTCAAAAAGGGAACAAAATAGAAGGATTAAATACCTTGTAAGCCCTATGCAGCGTGGATTACGGCAGAAACCACAGGTGAAGGCGGACCAAGGGCGGAGGTTAGCAGCAGAACTAGGCAGAATTGAAGGGAAGAAGGAAAGAAGACAGACTCACCATTGGATGACGTTTGTAACGAATTGGCTTATACAATATGGGCTAGTCATCGCTATCGAAGTTTAGGTGAAAAAAATTTGTGAAAGAAGAGGGGAAGAAGCAAGCGGCTTTGTTAGAGGAATATCTAGCTATTTCAGTTGGTAGGGTGCTAGTTAAAAAATGGAGGGTTAACAGTAGGTGATTATTTTGAAACGATGGAATTTGAAATGTCTATTTCTGTTTTACAATTTAAATAATAGATTTGCTTCTCATGTTTATTCATTAGGTGCAAATAAAACGTATCTGCTTCCGTTGCACAGTGGTCTGGAGCAAAAAAATAATAATACGCTTCCTATTTGTTGCTTCCATTTCTACCACAACGCAAACAAATTTCTATATGTTGATTTTATTTTGTTTTCCATATACTAATTTCTTCCATTGTAATATGGAACAGAAGCAAATAATATTATTTATTTTTGTTGTAAGCACAACAGAAGCAAATGAGGGTAATTAACAAGCACTTTTTGTACTAGTAGTGAGTTATCTGGCCATGATTGTTCTGATCTCGACAATAAAGGTGGCCTGACGTTTGTAGCCAGGACTGGATTGGATCTGAGACTTTAGTTGTTACCTATATTTCTTTGCATATCAGTTCGAAGTGGTGTGTCTGATATCCTTGAATTTCTATTATCTTTTAATTCAGAATTTCTAAGGACTCTTGCATACAGCTGTGTATAATATCCACTTTTGCATTGAGATCTCCCATTTTTTCCTTAATTTTTTGATTTTGTTGTAACAAATCGATTCTATATTGACAGATCTTGAGTTTGCTGTGATAAACCATGGGTAATCTCCTCCAATTTCTCAAAATATTTTCATTTCTATGATTAGAACTGCTTTGTCTATCCCAAAATTCTTGTTGTGACAAACTGCCCAAGTTTACATTATCAAGTGGTGATGATGCCTCCATACTTGCCCTGAGAATTGAAGGATCTTAATGGTGAGGGTCAGTGTTAAACTCGCCAGTGGGCTGCTCTGATACCAAAGTGCTAGCATCAACTTGCTTACGCGCCTGAGACCTGGTTTCTGGCATGGTGAAATGGCAATCGGGTGAGGATAGGAGATGGACAAGGGTGAAGGAAGGGTTGTGATATGGTTAGAGGAGAACAGATTTATTGATGCACACACTAACCATACACAGGAAGGAGCATATATAAACAGTACACAAGAGAATGCTACACGTCTAAGGAGGATAATAAGGCTACTTAGAAGGCTAATGGATTAGGGGTATCTAATGACACCATAAAGTTGTTGCCAGCTAGTGCCATGTTACTTTTATTTTCAATTTTGTTATCATTTTGGCTCCTAAATGTTTAGCCACGCATTAAAGTTTGTTGCATTGTACAACTATATATATGTACCTTGTCACTAGATGTCTAGAAAGGATATGGAAGAATTATTTGTGAACAATCTCTCTCTCTATCTCTTTTAGTTTTTCTTTCCCAGACTCTCTTCTTCTTCCCCAATATTCTCCTACTTCCTCTGCCTCCCCTGTTGTATCCACAACTGGTTGTTAGGAATGGAAATGGCAAGAAACATCATGTAACATGTAGTGATTTATGCAGAATTTTGATGAGGATCTATTATTGTTTATTTAGATACTACTGGAGTATAACAAAACAATTATGAAATCTCACAAAAAACAAAAAAACAAAAAAACAAAAAAGGACACAGAAGATTTAACGTGGTTCGGATATGAATATCCTACGTCCACGGAGACCCAACAATTATTTCTCAATGGAGAAATGAGTACATAAGAGGGGAGGAAGATTACAATAGAGAGAAGATTAATGGTGGATTGCTTTCTTCATACAATAACATGACCTCTATTTATATAGAGGGATTTCTTAAACTCCAAGTAAACTTGGCACCCAAGTTTTCTTGACTTCCAAATAAACTTGGCACCAAGTTTTCTTGACCTCCAAGTAAACTTGGCACCCAAGTTATTCCATATAGGAGCCAATTACATGATTGACAATCAATCTTTCCTTCTCTACAAATATTTGAATCCTCAATTTCAACAATCCACCTTGATTCAAATATGACAGTCTTTCTTCATCATCTCATCTTCAACAATCAACATAGAAGTTGTTGGGCCCAGTGCCCCATGACGCTCAAGTAACAGGAAGCAAACTGATCTAGCATGAGCAATGCTCAAAATTGTCCTTTGGAAGTGAATTAGTCATCATATCTGAAGATTATCCGAAGTACCCATCTTCAATAATTTGATCTTGCTCCGTTCTTCCTCAAGCATAAGAAAGAAACCTCTAACATCGATGTGCTTTGTCCATGAACTATAAGCTTGATTCTCAATAAGAAGAATCGCACTCTGACTGTCTAAAAATAGCTCCACTGTCCGCTGCGCCATTGAAAGATCATCCAACAGCCGAAGTAAGTACAATCCTTCCTTTGTTGCTTCCATAATCGATATCAACTCTGCTTTGGTAGTCGACAAAGCTACGATAGATTGCAGCTTTGATCTCCATGAAATCGAGCCTATACCAAGTGTAAAAACATAGCCCGACACTGATTTCCTAGCATCTCTATCCCCAGCATAATCAGAATCACAGTATCCTCTAAGAAAGATGTCACCATCTACTCCACCATATAGCAAACCCACCGAAGAAGTCCCTCGAAGATATCTAAGAATCCACTTCACTGCTTGCCAATGTTCTTTGCCTGGGTAAGACATATATCGACTAACAACACCAACTGCATGGGCCAAATCTGGTCTTGTGCATACCATTGCATACATGAGACTACCAATAGCACTAGAATAAGGTATATTAGCCATATACCCTTTATCTTCTTCCGATGTAGGAGAATGGTCTTTTGACAACTTAAAATGAGAGCCTAAAGGAGTGCCTACAGGTTTGGCTTTCTCCATCCCAAATCGAGCGAGGACTTTCTTGATGTACTGCGCCTGAGTGAACCTTAACTCTCTCCGCTTCCTATCCCTGCTTGTCTCCATACCCAATATTCTTTGTGCCTTTCCCAAATCCTTCATATCAAACTCTCTACTGAGCTCCGCTTTCAACTCCTTAATTTTGACCATACTCTGAGTTGCAATCAACATATCATCAACATATAACAACAAATAAATCATTTCATCATCACATCTCCTAAAATAAACACACTGGTCTTTGAAGCTTCTGGAGTATCCCTGTGAAAGCATAAACTTATAAAATCTCTTGTACCATAGTCTAGGAGACTGCTTCAGTCCATAAAAAGATTTGTTAAGTTTACATACATAGTCTGGCCTACTACTATCAATGAACCCTTCCGGTTGCCACAAATAAATCTCTTCATCCAGATCACCATGCAAGAAAGCAGTTTTGACTAGTTGCTCTAACTCCGTGTCATAATGAGCAACTAATGCCAAAAGAATATGAATGGAAGTATGCCTAACAACTGGAGCAAAGATGTCATGATACTCTACCCCTTTCTTCTGAACATACCCCTTTGCTACTAGTCTTGCTTTATATCTGAACTCTCCATTGCCGCCGTCTTTCACTCTATAGATCCACTTACATCCAATAGCTCTCTTGTCGGTAGGAAGTGGCACCAAATCCCAAGTGTGACTTTTCCGTAAAGATTTGATCTCCTCTTCCATTGCTACTAACTAACTAGAACTGTCAATTGATGCAATAGCGTCTCTATAATCTCTGGGCTCATCATGGACAACATTTAATGCATATGTTGCCATATCATCAAAGTCAATGTCTTTGATGCTCAAACCAACAAACTCTTCTAGCCATCTGGGCTTTCTTCTTTCTCTAACATGCCTGGTCTCTATACGAGCTCCACCTTGAATTTGATCTTCTATGCCAGTATCCATACTATCCTCATCAACCATGGCATCATCGGACACGGCATTTGAACGTCTATGGAAAGAATCAACAGATGATTTGCTTTGTGTTTGGTATTCTTCACATGTCCTCTCATCATCATCCGATGAGGAAGGCTCCACCTTCAACATAGCCTTCTCATCAAAAGTTACATGCCTGCTTAAAATAAGTTTCTTGCTAATAGGACACCACAACCTGTATCCTTTTACTCCTCTTCTATAACCTAGAAAGATACACTTGCGAGCTCTAGGTTCCAGCTTTCCTCGACTCTCATGCACATAAGATGGACAACCAAATACCTTGAGGAATGAATAGCTAACAGACTCTCCTTTCCATACTTCTTCAAGTATGTTGATTTTATGTTTCTTTCCATATACTAATTTCTTCTATTGTAATATGGAACAGAAGCAAATAATATTATTTATTTTTGTTGTAAGCACAACAGAAGCAAATGAGGTTAATTAACAAGCGCTTTTTGTACTAGTAGTGAGTTATCTGGCCATGATTGTTCTGATCTTGACAATAAAGGCGGTCTGACGTTTGTAGCTAGGACTGGATTGGATCTGAAACTTTGGTTGGTACCCATATTTCTATGCATATCAGTTCAAAGTGGTGTGTCTGATATCCTTGAATTTCCATTATATTTTAATTCCTAATTTCTAAGGACTCTTGCATACTGCTGTGTATAATATCCACTTTTGCATTGAGATCTCCCATTTTTTCCTTAATTTATTGATTTTGTTGTAACAAATTGACTCTATATTGACAAATCTTGAGTTTGTGGTGATGACCTATGGGTAATCTCCTCCAGTTTCCTTAGGATATTTTCATTTCTATGGTTAACACTGTTTTGTCTGTCCCAAAGTTCTTATTATGACAAACTGCCTAAGTTTACATTATCAAGTGATGATGATGCCTCCATACTTGCCTCGAGAATTAAAAGATCTTAATGGTGAGGGCCAGTGTTAAACTCGCCAGTGGGTTGCTCTGATACCAAAGTGCTATGTTGGGGATATCGTGGTTTGAGACGCTAATGGAGGAGAAATATTGCCGTACTTCTGACTTCAAGGATTTGCATAGAAAATTCTTTTAGATAATAGTTCAACCCACCAGGTACTAAAGGGTCATCGAACTATTTACTTCAGGATTCAATGAAGCCTTGAAACAACGTTATCGGATTCAAAGTTTGCACGACTTTGATCCGACCAAGAACACTCTTAATTTATATTTCTGATGATGCAAGTATAGAAGAAAACAAAGAGAATAACAATAAGATGAATCCGCAACGTATTTCCGGTATTTGCAACACATCAGAGGCGTTGCAGATCAAACAGCGTTTGGCACGATTTAATGACGTTGCAAATTCTAGAGGAAAAAGAAGAGTAAATTTTTTAATTGTTTTTGTCACGTTTTTTTGGCGTCGGTATTTATAGCCATCGAGAGATGTATCCGTTGGCCAAGCGTTGCGACTGTTAATTGTTACGGTCAGATCCGTTCAAATTTGGACAGATGCGCCCCTTCAGATTTGCAACGCCATGAAGCATTGCGAAGCAGGAAAACCCCACATCACGAGACCATAAGATCCCCAAGGCCCAAGGCCCATCTTTTTACCTTCTAAATATTTAATATGCATGTTATGTTCATGCACTGCCTCATCTCTCTTCTCTTCTTTGTTTTGTTATTATACATCATGCCTTTACATATATATAGAAAACCCTTTGCATTTTTCATGATGTGGGACAAAACATATTTTCCTATTCCTTCTTCCTTTTATTCTTCATTCTCTTCAAAATAATATCCAAACCCAAATCATTTGTTTTGAAAATTTTACAACATGCTAGCATCATCTTGCTTACGCGCTTAAGACTTGGTTTCTGGCATGGTGAAATAGCAATCGGGTGAGGATAGGAGATGGACAAGGGTGAAGGAAGTGTTGTGATATGGTTAGAGGAAAAATGGATTTATTGATGCACACACTAACCATACAAAGGAAGGAGCATATATAAACAGTACACAAGAGAATGCTACACATCCAAGGAGGATAATAAAGCTACCTAGAAGGCTAATGGATTAGGGGTATCTAAGGTATCTAATGACACCATAAAGTTGTTGCCAGCTAGTTCCATGTTACTTTTATTTGCAATTTTGTTATCATTTTGACGTCTAAATGTTTAGCCATGCACAGTGTTATCATAATCAGACTGGACCTCTGGTTGGACAGCCAAAACCACGGACCCAAAGCTAACCCGGCCCGGAATGCTAATAGACCGTAACCAACACCAAAAGCATAGAAATACCACGGCCCATCTGAGAAACCACGTCCCATATTAAACAGAACGAACAAAAAATACTTGCAAATTGTCTTTTGTAGGCCCATTAGATATTATCCGCTTTGCAGCCTTACCAGAACAACTGCGAAGGGCACAACGCGTACGGATGATGGATGAGCGCTTAGGTAGCGTTTGATTTTTAAACTGGCCAGTTAACGTTCGCGTCCACGTCAGACGCTTCCGACGTGTCGATGTGGGCCTACACCATTTGCCTCTTCCAGCCAAACAGTTAAAAAGTTAGCTTTCGCGTCCGACGCGACGTCCGACGCAAACAAACTGCTAATTTTTTATCCATTTAATACATACCTATACAAATAAAACACATACAAATAATTAATAAAATAATAACTTTACCCTTTTTGTAAAAAAAACATATTCCCCTTTTGTAATAATTCTCCTTCAAATAACCCTTCAAAATACCTCTTCCATTTTCCTCTTCCCGTTCAAAATCAAACTGATCCTTAATTTTATAGTTGAGAAATAAGAACTTTCCCTCTTTTTAGCTGATGTGGGATAATTAAATACAAAGATGTTTCAAAAAATCCTTGAGCCTTCAAAAAATGTTTTCAATGCATGGCTCGTTCAACTTTAAACCTGTACAAAGACTAAACCATGCAGTCAGCACGGTTTCAAAACATTAAATTTTGTTTCAACCCTTTTACAATATTTTTGGAAAAATAAAATACAAATACAAATACTATAGTCTCTATTTGATTATAAATAAATTATGCAGTCAACACGGTTTTAACGGTTCAACCGGTCCGACCATCAAAACCTTTGGCCTTGGACTAACGCGGTTCGATACGCGGTTCGGTTATGATAACAATGGCCACGCATTAAAGTTTGTTGCATTGTACAGCTATATATATGTACCTTGTCACTAGAAGTCTAGAAAGGATATGGAAGAATTACTTGTGAACAATCTCTCTCTCTTTTAGTTTTTCTTTCCCAATCTCTCTTCTTCTTCCCCAATATTCTCCTACTACCTCTGCCTCCCATGTTGTATCCACATCAGGTTGTTAGGAATGGAAAAAGCAAGAAACATCATGTAACGATCACAAGAAAAGGAGTGATCAGTCCGTGATCAGCAAGGGGATACAAGGGAAGATTATAGATTAGGCTAAGGGGGATTAACATGAGCAAATCTTTAGAAACAACTTGATCAACTTGTGGGAATAGAAGCAACTTAGACAAGGGAAAGAGAACAAAAAACAGGACAGCAAAATAGTGTAAGTGTGAGATTTTATTAATTGATTTTCACATGCATTTACAATGTTAGGGTGCTACATATATAAGCTTACATCCTTGCTCATTTGTTGATATTTACAAGTTTGCCATAAACCCAAATTACATTATAATTACAGCTGTGCACGTGCACAAGATGCACATATTAATTTTTAATCATTTCCAAATGCAACTCTTTACTGTAATCTGTTAATGTATGATTAGTCAGGCCTATTAATGATTCGCATGTGATTTAATTCATCATCTTGTCTTTAATTTGCTTGATTGCTGAGTTTTTTCACGGTGTTTGATGAAATGTCTATGCCATTTTCATATTCATTAACTATTTGATGATATGTCTAGCTGTGACAGATGAAATTTGCTTCAAGAAGTCAGGTTTGAGGTTCGTTTGGTTCAGATTCGGGTGATTTGCATTCGGATCGATAAAGGAGATCAAATTGGGTATTTGAAATTACGGTGATGGGTTTGTTTTTGGATTGGAGGGTGACGCAATTCGGGGGTGAGATAATTAAAGTTTGGGTTATTTTAGTTGCGATTTGGGTGAATTGAGGAGTTGTGCAGGTAGTGAGTGAGGTTGCGGTTCACTAATTCTAGAAAAGAGTGGTTGGTTGAGGTGATGCTGTAGTTAGGCCAGTGACGGGTGATGTTCTGTTTGCGTATAAGGGAAGGAAGATGAGTTTGTTTGCTAGTCTCGAATCTCGATCAGATGGTGGTGGGGTTTCAGTGGTGTTAAGGCGATTCGTTGTTGATGCTCGATTGGTGTTTGGTGAGGGTAGGGTTGACGGATTGGTCACTGAAATTGAAGCAGTGAGGAAAGGGAGCAATTATGGGGTGATGATAGTTAGTTAGGGTGGTGATGAGTGGCATAGAGTTATGTGGTTTGGATGACGAGGGATTTGTGATAGTGAAGCTGAGATGGTCGGTTGGTGCTTGGTGAGGTCGGTTGAGGTAGTGGTAAAGAGAGACTACTATGTTGGAGGAGGTTGCTGGAATGATTTGGGTTGTAAAAGTGGGTGCTTGTGTAGAGGAAATTGTAAATTAGTGTGTGTAGATTATTGTCTTTGGATGGTTTCTCAGTACGGTTTCGAGGAAGCTTGCTGATGGATGATATTGATGGGAAGATCATGGAGCAAATGAGCTTTTGGGTGGTAATACAATTTTTTTGTGCAATGGTCAAAAAAATAAAAGAAACTAAAATGTTCCTCTGTAAACAACTTTGTTAATGCAATGTTAATGTAATGGATATTTTTTTGTTAACTTTGACAGTTTCTGTGTCTGATTGTTTCAGCAAATAAGATTCTATTTATTAGGAGTTTAAGTAGGTTTTGAATTTTTCATAATAAATATCACGACTGCCGTGATTGATATTTTAGCTTTAGCCTTTTATGTTATATAAAAAGATCTGATGTTGCTTTAATAAAGAATAAGAGATCTTCCAGTACTTTGTGTGTATTTGTTTCTCAACAAATCTGGTATCAGAGCCTTGAAAGAGCAAGTGAGAGAATAGTGAGTGTGTGACAGATGGACGAGGCAAGCAGTTTTTCACAAGCATGCATTCCCAAGTTTGATGGAGATTATGACTATTGGAGTTTACTCATGGAGAACCTTCTTAGATCAAAGGAGTACTGGAATGTTGTTGAAAGAGGTTGCATACAACCAGCCAATGAAGAAACGCTGACAGTGGCAGAAAGGAAGACCTTAGAATATTTGAGGCTGAAAGATTTGAAAGCCAAGAATTATCTTTTCAGCTCAATTGATAGGTCAATTTTGAAAGCAATCATGCAAAAGGAGACAGCTAAACAGTTGTGGGATTCAATGAAGATGAAGTATCAAGGGAATGCTCGAGTAAAGCGTGCCCAACTTCAAACTCTTCGCAGGAATTTTGAAGTATTGGAGAAGAGAGAAGGAGAAATTGTCACTGACTATTTTGGAAGAGTGATGGTGATGGCTAACGACATGAGAAACTGTGGTGAAGACATGCCGGATGTTAAGATTGTTGAGAAGATTTTGCGTACTCTCACAGAGAAGTTCAACTACATAGTGTGCTCAATTGAGGAGTCGAAGGACCATTGATAGTCTTTCGGTTGATGCCTTGCAAAGCTCACTGCTGGTTCATGAGCAGAAGTTCAAGAAAAATAATGGAGAGGAGCAAGCACTGAAGGTCAGTTATGAGAAGAGGAGTTGCAACTAGAGGTCGAGGAATAGGCAGAGGAAGAAAATTGAACAAGGCCACCGTGGAATGTTTTAACCGTCATCAACTAGGACACTTTCAGTATGAATGTCCTAATTGGAAAAAAAGAATAAATTATGCTGAGGCTGACGATGATGAAGAGATGCTTTTGATGGCTTTTGTCGAAAACAACACAAACGAAAAAAATTGTAGTTTTTGGACTCTGGTTGCAGCAACCATATGTGCGGAAATATGCACTGGTTCTCGAGTTTTGATGAAACATACAAACACTCTGTTATGCTTGGTAACAACACAAGTATAGAAGTGATAGGGAAGGGAAACATAAGGCTGGAAATGATCAATGGCATGACTTTGATGATCATAGACATCTATTATGTGCCAGACTTGAAAAATAATTTACTTAGCATAGGACAGCTTCAACAAAAGGGATTAGATATCCTTATACAACGCGGAGAATGCAAGATCTATCATCCAGAAAGAGGTATGATCATTCAAACACAGATGACAGCAAATCGGATGTTTGTATTAATGGCCAGTGCGGTACCAAAATAACATGATTGCCTCCAAATAGTGACAGAAGATGAATCACAATTATGGCATAGAAGATATGGACATTTGAGCTATAAGGGATTAGAAACGCTAATGCATAAAGACATGGTAAAGGGGCTTCCACCTCTGAATGCTACAGCAAGATCATGTAGTATATGCTTGGTAGGTAAGCAACATAAGGAGGCTATTCCGAAAAAAGTAATTGGCATACATCGAAGATTTTGCAGCTGGTACATGCGGACATATGTGGTCCAATAACACCATCTTCTAACAGTGGTAAAACGTACATTTTAACATTCATTGATGATTATAGTAGAAAGTTGTGGATGTGTTTCTTGACTAAGAAGTCTGAAGCATTTAAAACTTACAAAAATTACAAAACTCTTGTTGAAAAAGAATCTGGAACATCTATATGTTGTTTACGTACTGACAGAGGAGGAGGATTCACATCCAAAGATTTCAATGATTTTTGCAGTGATAATGGTATACGTAGGCGACTTACTACAGCCTATATCCCACAATAGAATGGCGTAGCCGAACGCAAAAATCAAACTATCATGAATATGGTTCGCTGTATGCTGAGCGAGAAAAACGTACCAAAAGCTTTCTGGCCAGAAGCTGCAAGGTGGGCATCACATGTTCTCAATAGAAGTCCAACGTCAATGATAAAGGATAAAACACCAAAAGAAATGTGGAGCGGAGTTAAACCCGAAGTGACTTACGTCAGAGTTTTTGGATGCTTAGCCCATGTTCATGTTCCAAGCCAAAGTACAAAGAAGTTGGATGACAAAAGCTTTCCATGCATGCTACTTGGAAAAAGTGATGAGTCGAATCATGTCGATTGTATGATCCAACAACAAAAAGGATTGTCATAAGTCGAGATGTACATTTTGAAGAAGATAAGGGATGGGATTGGGGAAGGACAGTTGAAGAAGTGAGGCCAGATGCATTGGTTTGGGAAGATTGCAATAATAGTGAGAATAAGGAAAGAGAAGCTGCATTAGCGCCAAATGATATTAGTGATCAACAAGCACCAAGTCAGATAGCTTCACAGCAAATAGAACACGAAAAGCTCCTGCATACTTACAAGATTATTTGTCAAGAGAAGGTCTTTCAGAAGAAGACGAGGAGTTGAACAATTTTGCTATGTTTGTTTCTTGTGAAGATCCTAGTTCCTTCGAAGAAGCAGCAGTAGAAGAAAAGTGGAGAGAAGCTATGAGGTGTGAGATGGAGTCCACTGAAAAGAATAAAACCTGGCAGTTGACAACGCTACCTGCAGGCGCCAAAAGAATAGGTGTAAAGTGGGTTTTCAAGACCAAATTTAATGAAAATGATAAGGTAGATAAGTACAAAGACCGTTTGGTTTCTAAGGGTTATGCTCAACAACATGGGATCGACTACAACGAAGTCTTTGCCCAGGTAGCAAGATGGGATACGATTCGGATGATTCTGGCACTTGCAGCACAAAAAGATTGGCGTGTGTTTCAACTTGACTTTAAAAGTGCATTTCTTTATGGTGAACTGAATGAGGATGTGTATGTAGAGCAACCACCCGGGTATGTTCGTAAGGGTGAAGAAGATAAGGTTCATAAGCTTCGGAAGGCGCTTTATGGACTAAAACATGCACCATGTGCTTAGTATAGTAGAATTGAAGCCTATTTTGTCAAAGAAAGCTTTTCACGCTGCAACTATGAGCATACACTCTTTGTCAAGTCAGAAAGAGGAGGTAAGAAGATTTTAATAGTAAGTTTATATGTTGATGACTTAATATATACCGGTAATGATATGTGCATGCTTGAGAAATTTAAGAGTTCTATGAAGGATGAGTTTGACATGACCGATTTAGGGAAAATGAAATATTTTCTGGGTGTCCAGGTACTGCAAACATTAGAAGGTATCCACCTAAGTCAAAGGAAATACGCTAGTGAAGTTTTGGAAAGGTTCCATTTGCAAAATGGAAATTCAGTTAAGAATCCAATTGTACCGGGCACTAGACTCTCAAAGGAAGGAGGAGGAGCAAAGGTGGATGCAACTGTGTATAAGCAGTTAATAGGGAGTCTCATGTATATCACTACTACAAGGCCAGACTTAATGTATGTGGTGTGTTTGCTGAGTAGGTATATGTCCAGTCCCACTGAATTGCATATGCAAGCAGCAAAGAGGGTGTTGCGTTATTTGAAGGGTACTGTCAACTTAGGATTGCTTTATAAAAAAGGAGATGCTAAAGAATTAGTTGCTTATACAGACAGTGACTGTGCTGGAGACATCGATGATAGGAGGAGTACAAGTGGCTATGTTTTCTTGATGAATGGAAGCCCAGTTGCATGGGCTTCGAAAAAGCAGCCAGTGGTGACACTGTCCACCATGAAGGCTGAATATATTGCCGCAGCATCTTGTGCATGTCACTGTATTTGGATGTGCAGAATCTTGGAACAGTTTGGCTATATACAGTAGGGCTGGATGCGGAAATTTTCCGTTTCAACCGGAGTCTTTTCCACTTCTTCCAGATGATGGTGGAAATATGATATGCGGAATGATTTCCGTTCCATCAACTCTGGAATTCCGTTAAATGAAATTCATGGTTAATGGAAAAGACGGTATGAAAGATGGAAATTCCATCGTTTTCCAGAAGCCACAAATAATCCAAAAAATTACGATTTATATTTACGAAAATACCCTTCATGTTGAAAATATTACAAAAAACGAAAAATTTTCAAAAAATTACAAAATGAAAAGTAACAAAAGAATTATTCGAAAATTAAGATTTCTAAAACTAAAAATGCCAAATTACGAAAGTACCCTTCAGTTTGAAAAAAGTAAAAAAAAAAAAATCAAAAAATTACAAAATGAAAAGTAAAAAAAGAATTATTCGAAAATTACGATTTCTAAAGCTAAAATTGCCAAAATTACGAAAATACCCTTTATTTTGAAAAAAATAAAAAAATTTCAAAAAATTACGAAATGAAAAGTATAAAAAGAATTATTCGGAAATTACGATTTCTAAAGCTAAAAATGCCAAAATTACGAAAATACCCTTCATTTTGAAAAAAGTAAAAAAAAAATGAAAAAATGAAAAAAAATTACGAAATGAAAAGTAAAGAAAGAATTATTCGAAAATTACGATTTCTAAAGCTAAAAATGCCAAAATTACGAAAATACCCTTCATTTTGAAAAAACAAAAAAAATGAAAAAATTTCAAAAAATCAAAAAAATTACGAAATGAAAAGTAAAGAAAAAATTATTCGAAAATTACGATTTCTAAAGCTAAAAATGCCAAAATTACGAAAATACCCTTCATTTTGAAAAAAGTAAAAAAAAAACCCAAAAAATTACGAAATGAAAAGTAAAAAAAGAATTATTCGAAAATTACGATTTCTAAAACTAAAAATGTAAATATTACGAAAATACCCTTTATATTGGAAAAATGGAAAAAAAATAAAAAAAGTTCAGAAAATTTTGAAATGAAAAATAATAAAAGAATTATTCGAAAATAATAATAATTATTAAAGTTTAAAAAGATCAAAATTACGAAAATGACCTTCATGTTGAAATAAAGGTATTTTTGTAATTTTAGCATTTTTAGCTTCAAAAATCGTTATTTTAAAATATATTTTTTTAACTTTTCATTTCGTAATTAATTAGATTTTTTGAAAATTTTTCATTTTTTTCACTTTTTCCAATATGAAGGGTATTTTCGTAATTTTAGCATTTTTAGCTTAAAAAATCGTTATTTTAAAATAATTCTTTTTTAACTTTTCATTTCGTAATTTTCTAGATTTTTTGAAATTTTTTCATTTTTTTTTCACTTTTCCAATATGTAGGGTATTTTCGTAATTTTAGCACTTTTAGCTAAAAAAATCGTTATTTTAAAATAATTCTGTTTTAACTTTTCATTTCGTAATTTTTTAGATTTTTTTGAAATTTATTCATTTTTTTCACTTTTTCCAATATGAAGGGTATTTTCGTAATTTTAGCATTTTTAGCTTAAAAAATCGTTATTTTAAAATTATTCTTTTTTAACTTTTCATTTCGTAATTTTCTAGATTTTTTGAATTTTTTTCATTTTTTTCACTTTTTCCAATATGAAGGTTATTTTCGTAATTTTAACATTTTTAGCTTTAAAAATCGTTATTTCAAAATAATTCTTTTTTTACTTTTCATTTCTTAATTTTCTAGATTTTTTGGAATTTTTTCATTTTTTTTTTACTTTTTCCAATATGTAGGTTATTTTCGTAATTTTAGCTTTTTTTTAGCTTAAAAATTTGATATTTTAAAATAATTCTGTTTTGACTTTTCTTTTCGTAATTTTCTAGATTTTTTTTCATTTTTTTCACTTTTTCCAATATGAAGGGTATTTTCGTAATTTTAGCATTTTTAGCTTAAACAATCATTATTTCAAAATAATTCTTTTTTAACTTTTCATTTTATAATTTTATGGAAGGAACGGAATTACCATGGAAAACATGGAAATTTCCGCTCTTTTACCGCTGTGCGTCGGAAGGAATTCCTTCCGAACTATCTATTTCGGAAAAGTGCCGAAACGGAAAATCTTGGAAATGTTCGGAAGGAAAACACTGGAAAAGCGGAAGACGGAAAAAAACCCAGCCCTAATATACAGCCCTAGTGCATTAGTATTCTATGTCATAATTGTTCAACAATTAAATTATCCAAGAATCCAGTTTTTCATGGCAGGAGTAAGCATATTGATGTTAGGTTTCATTTCTTGAGGGATCTTACGAAAGAGGGAGTAGTGAGACTTATTCATTGTGGTACAACGGAGCAACTAGCAGATATAATGACTAAGTCCCTGAAGCTTGATGCGTTCGAGAAGCTGCGTGACAAGCTTGGAGTGTGTGAAGTGCCATTGAACATAAACTGAAGGCTACTGGTTTATGTTTAGGGAAGGCATTGTTAAGTTTGACAGTTTCTATGTTTGATTGTTTCAGCAAATAAGATTCTATTTATTAGGAGTTTAAGTAGGTTTTGAATTTTTCATAATAAATATCACGACTGCAGTGATTGATATTTTAGCTTTAGCCTTTTATGTTATATAAAAAGACCTGATGTTGCTTTAATAAAGAATAAAAGATCTTCCAGTACTTTGTGTGTATTTGTTTCTCAGCATTTTTAATATTGGATATGAAATGAAACCCAAAGGCAATGCAGCTCTTTTTTAGATGAATTATGATAAAAATGCAGCAAATCCAAGTGTAACAGAATAGAGATGCACAGATTTGAGTTGAAAAACAGTAAATTAAAGTGTAACAGTAAACAAGATGCAAGCTAAATGCACAGTAATTTAAATGCAATGAGATTTCCTTTGTTGGTTTTTTTACTGGCAAACAAAAGTAGTAAAAGAAGTAAACAAGACATGTAATTAGATAGCTTAAATGAAACAGAGAAAAATAAAGAAACACAATAATAAAAAAATAGAGGTAAAAACATAAATAAAATGTTAAAGTTTGTATGGATAGAGGACCCAAGTTGAAGCAGAATTTTTGTTTCTATTTCCTGATTTTTTTAAAACTAGAACAATGGATAATATAACAAGGCACATGAGGTAATAACTAAATAAAATTCCACTAATTGCATGTTCGGACCGGTGGTAATGCATAGTCGCAACTATCGCGCACCTCAAATAACACTCTCGTAATCAAAGGGCCTCAATCAAATTGTAACGACCCGGGGAATTCGCGATCCTGAGATACCGACGTCGGGAGTGCATTTCAGCATCACAAACCGTTTTCTTCCACACCAGAAGCCTTTTTCTGCATCTCCAAATATAGATGGATCTATACATCTATAAAAACTCAATGTCGACTATTCGAGCATAAAAAACACCGGATAGTCCATGAAAGAAATTAGAGGGTGAGAATAGATAAGATAGAAACTTAGAATAGAAGAAGAACATACAACATCAGAGTAAACACGAATCTCACAGCGGAACAAACAATATATAATAGATATATAACTTCGAAATAAAATCAGTATATGTATACTGTAACATTATCAGAGTATAACACTTACAACACAACGAAAATAAACAATAACTATATAATCCTGAAGCCTCCTACTCCAAGCTCTCCAAGTATATCTGAAAAATCCTGACTACTTGACTGCTCGTACAAAATTGGGCACCCAAGAGTTTAGGAAAAATAAAACAAAATAACTCCGGGTCAGTCATGGGACTGGTGTGAGTAAAACAATTTAAAAACAGTTTGAGCAATTAAACAATATCTCATAAGACCACGTCGTATAACGAAACGGGTTTTTCCCTTATGAGAATCCGAATCAATTTGATTTAACTTTCAAATCATTTTGAAAGAAACAATGATCTTTTATATGAAACTTTTTGGATATTATATTAGTGTCTATCAATCAAAATATAATAATCATCAAGCGAAACGCTTTCATCTCACGTTCCACATACCTAATATATAATCAAAAATCACAGGCGCTTATTTGGGGAATGAATTCCAACTGGCAAGGTATGGGACCACCTTCCACAGTGTATCTCTAGAGAGGAATACACCGGGTTCAACGAGAACATCTTGTAACCCAGGCTAAACATGACCGGTCGCTCATTTCGCTTGAGGGTACCGAATGTATTATCACCAACAGTTGGGATCAGCAACCGTTTCCCAAAAGGGACAACATCGAAATAGATTATAGAAGTAAATGGAATTTCTCTAGATCAGGTGACAATACACCCTAATTGGAAGCTAACCACTTAGCCATGCGACCTACCCGATTTTATAACATTTCCTGGTTGTGAGGCTAGAGGTCATATCGTATAGATCGCACCTTTATTTACTTTGAATGTCACGTGGTCATACTTGTCAAATCACAAATTGATTTTCTCAAAAATACGATGGGTATACAGCTAAGAGAAACGAATTCCACCGCCACCAAACGTAAATACGTTTGAAGAGATCAACTTACGTGATCTATTAAATATACTTTGTTAGACATTCTTCTATATAGGTCGTCCTGGGACTGGACAGACTGAAGGCACTATTCTTTAAATCCTTCTTAGGCAATTTCTACCTAGGATCGCCAGAACAGCCCTTGCATAACTCCATCTTCAATTATCTTCATCATATGTGATTCGCAATGCTAATGTCCATATGGGGTGGTTTTCAGATAATGAATCTGATCTCGGTCTTTCCGTATTGACAACGGAAATGGTCAAAAACTTTGATAGTCGATTCTTTAACTATTAAAGGAAAACATGTGTACAAACAACGATCTTATTTCGCAATGGAAATTTTATCTATCAATCATCAGTCAACATTTATCCCTTTAAATTAATTTATCATTAATTTATCCATTTCCCTATTTTTCGTTTTCCATATATTTCTTAAATCCTGTTTAGTCACACAGCTTCTATATTTAGAAACTATACGTTATTAACATTGGAAACATTTCCGTATTTACTCCCATTTCTTATTTTTTGTATTAGAAAAAAAAATTGATTCTTATTTGGAAAACATTCCCAAAATTCCTTCATTGGATTTAAGCAGATGTTTAAATAAAACATCGCTATGCCAACTAAAACCATTACCCTCATTAACTATATTCACTTAACCAAACTTTACTATCAAACCTTAACTATTCCTTAGTTATAAACAAAGTCAATCAATTTGGGGTATAACTACCTCTCAGACCTTAACTGAACAACATTTCTAACTTCGAAATAGACAAAGCTCACATTCTTAATCTTTAACAAACTTCCTTACGTAACTCTCGTATTCTATTTACGAATCCACTTCTTTTACAGAAAACATTTGATTATAGCAATAGTGTTATAATCCCATGCTTCCAAAATATAATAACTTAAATATAACTTTTATTTATTAAATTTGGATAAATAAACAAACAACTAATTTATTAATAAATAAACCTTGATTTAAAACCAGAAAGTAAATAGTACTTTCCTACATTTGATATAGTCTAATTTCAATGTATATTTCTCTCTCGAATAAACTATATTCGATAACTCTCTTTCGAATAAACTATATTCGATAATCTCTCTTCTTTGAATGAACTATATTCGATAATCCCCCTTCCAATAACTATATTCGATAACTCTTTTCTTCGAATAAACTATATTCGATAATCTCCCTTTGAATAACTATATTCGATAACTCTTTTCTTTGAATAAACTATATTCGATACTCTATTCGATTAACTTTATTCGAATAACCAATATTCAATTAACTCTAATTCGATTAACTCTATTAGAATAACTAATATTCGACTAACTCTAATTCCTATCTCATTCAAATTCCCATTTGAATTTCTATTTCAAAACCAACTTTTCCTTATAAATGTTTTAATTTATAAAATATTCATTTTTATCCATTATTATATCGAATGTGAAAAATATCTCTTTTATATAATCCATTAAGTTTGATTTCGTATATTAAAATAATTTCCCACTTCCAAATTCTATTTATACTTCTATTTATAGAATTATTCATACGAAATCTCCTTCTTATTTCTGACACTTAAACCTCATTTATAATTCCCTTTATAAACGCTGAGTTCACATTCTATTTAAAATATCGGTGTCAAAACCGATTTCTACTTCTCTATATAAGCTCAGACTTATATATTCCATTTATCACATGATAAATAATTTATTTAATTTATAAAAGAATATTTATAAATTAATCATCTCAATTTATCTGTTAAAACAGATTCTAATTAAAATCTACTTTAAATTTATCTTTTCCATTTATCTGTTAAAACCGATTTCCATTAAATATTTTTTTTCCACATATTTCCTTTTATAAAATTCTATTCATTTCCAACATATTTCCTTTTATAAAATTCTATTCATTTCCCAAATATTTCCTTTTATAAAATTCTATTCATTTTATAAATATTTCCTTTTATAATTCTATTTATTTTCTAAATAAACATTCCTTTTATAATTCTATTTATTTTCTAAAAAAATATATTTCATTTTCAATATTCACTTTGAAAATTTCCTTTTATACATTCCAGTAATTCATATGGTATTTAAAATACCAAATAACATGACCAGTGTCATCATAATCACATTATAATCAATCACAGATTATATATAACACATCATATATCACAATATATGAAAAACAGTAATATAAATATTGAGGAATTCAGTTGGATCCCTCCAACTTGTTTTCCTGCATCCACAGATGTTAAACAATATAATTAACATCAATTTCATTTCAATATGAAATATTCTGACCAACAGAATCAATATAAAATTAACGATTTATATATATATAACTATATCTATATTTTCAACCAAATCAATCAGCAATTGAATCAAACAATTTACACACAGAAATCAACCAATATCTATCAGTTCTAAAAATACATTATAAAAATATAATTGTGCAGAGTTAGTGAGATTTTACTCACATTGGTCGGTTATCGTTGAATAACGATAAGCAATCGTCAGTTCAGATCAGACAATTTATTTTGATATAAATTGTAACGAGCTCCAATTCACTCTCAGTTAGTTCCATTGTGTAGCCACCGTCCATACGATCCTAACGGATCTTGTTTCGTGAAATTCTGATAGCGTACGATATAGTTACGCATTTTTAAAGTTATATACATTATTTAGTTTAAATATAATTCAATTTATATGGTAAACGGGCCTTACCATATCCACTACTCAGCCCACTCCCAATCTTCAACCCAAGCCCACACCGTTACCTTTCTCTCCTGATTCGAACCTTCTCACGAAAAGAAAACCCAAACCATTTTTGTTTCTTCCACCCGAACTTCCTTCAAACACCAAGCTTACACAAACCGATAATACTTAAAATCTTGTCATTAGCTCCTAATCATCTCCATACTATTTACAGTGAACTCGCACTTTCCCCCAATGGTTTTCCAGTTCGAAATGGACGTGACCCATAGAACCAGCGGACTTCGTGAAACCCAGAACAAAGCTCACCACGCTTCATCTCTTCGCACACCCTTCGAGCCGGACAACTCCCTCTCCATTTCGACCTTGATCTGCGAACCGCGCCTCCTTGGGTATCACGGAAACCACTGTGCAAACATCGAGCTTTTTAATTTTTATAAATTCCCGAAAATTTAAACCAACTTCAAATTGATTCTACAATCATGAATCCAACAACAGAAATTGCAATCGTATCTTCAAACTTGGATAATACCCAGCCCTAGGGCTTGCTGAAATTGATCTGCCGGAAAAGAAGGATGTCGAACCAAGGCAAATCCATATAGGAACGTGAAGCAACTTCCCAACAAACCAAATATGCATGTGTGGAGATTTACAGATTTTATCTTAATTTCTAATTATTTTAGAAGACCTTCCTTTTCACGTTTTGGATGTTGAAGAGGAATACTGGCGGCTCTTGCTCTGTTGACTGTGGGAGGAATGATTTTAGGGTTAGAGGAGGGTATTTATTGAATTGGGTTGCTTAGAAGTTAAGCATCATGTTTTTTAAAAATAATTTATATTCTATTTCAATTTGTATTTATGATCTAAAAATTGGCATGATCACACACGATATCTAAAAATCATGAAATGGGCATGTAGCTACAGTTTGATATTACAGACCCAATGAAACTTGTTTCGTCAAATTCCGACTCCGTTTGCTCACACAGCGTATTTTTAAAGGTTAAATTATCGACTTTTTTTCGCATTAAAATTCCCCACGGCCACATACTGACTCCAAAAATCACGAAAATTGAAATATAACAATAATTTAATATTCCAGATCCAACAAAATTAGTTTCATCGAAAACGGAGGTCGTTTGCAAAACTGCCTATTTTTAAAGCTCTAAATAAACCCATTTAAATATAAATATATTTGAAAATAATTAAATTAAATATAAATAAATAAATATTATCGTATATATTCACATAGAATATTATACAACTCCAAAATATTCCTATTTGACTTTCTAACTCGATATTTCGAAATCAGAGTTAACCGATATTCAATTAAAAATAGAAATCCTTTTTATAAATCGTTATAAATTATAATGGAATTCCATAGCAACATTTTGAAAATTTGATTTAGACATAAATCAAAATCGACGCAATGAAATCCCGATTTTTCTCTTCAATTAGAAAAATATAGTGCACCAGCTCCGAACGTTTCTTGTTTTATAGAAATCCGGCTTAAAACGGATTCTGTAAATTTGTTTAAAGTTCGAATCGCCAAATTACGTGCTGCCGCGCCATTTCGAGCTCGATTATAATTATAATATAATTTATACATTCAACCGTCATTAATTAAATATATTGGTTATCGTAATTCAATTTTAAATTGAATTATATATTTTGAATTGCCCAATTCACACAATATTGCCATTTCAGCTAATTCTGATTATTTCAGAATTAAATATATTATTTAATTATTATATTAATTAAATATTCAAAGTTATTTAATTAAACAACTATTTAAATCTCTATATCACTATTTAAATAATTAAATAAATTAATTATTATATCGTTGAAAATACGGGTCGTTACATTCTTCCCCCTTAAAATATTTTCGTCCTCGAAATTGCTAAGGTAGAATAGAAACCCTATTAGCTGGGTTAATTTTTTTTTTGTTTACTTATTATCTTCAGTTTCAACTGAACCAATAAATTCTAATTAAAATATTATTAATTCTTACCAACTAAAATTTTCAAAAATCATGAAAATTTTCTAACACCTTAAATTTTCGAAAAAATTTGCCAGCACCTCCTTTGTACCGGTCAGTCGGTACAATTACAACTCGCCTCTCTAGGCCTTCTCCAACCCAAAAGAAAATCAAACAACCAAGCGGCTTGCCAATTCAGCTCATAAATCTCATACCCATATAAATATAAACTGGTACCTTTTTGTCGGGCATATCATTATATCCTTTCCTCCTGTTATCAATTCAGCATATATCAATATCATTTCAATCAAATTCCAATCAGTTTTATCCTCGAACCCGAACATTCACTTATATCCAAATCGAATTTCATTTCAAACTCGAGTTCCATCCTCGATTTCAAACTCTAACTTATCAACTAAATTACAGATTATTCTTTGATCAATTTCAGTTTTATTTAACTTATCCCAAGTTAAATTCTAATTTATTTACTTTTACCATCTCACCCTATTTAACTTCATAAGTTAAATTTAAATTTTCAAAATTTTAATTCCTGGGTTTTTATTTCAAATCAGTTTGAAATCATAATAAAAATTCAAAACCTTTGAATTTCTCAACAACTTGTTTCCTCAAAACAATTTTGAAACAAAAATTTTTTGGTTGTAATTCCTTACTTAGAAACTCGAAAATGAACATCGATGATGCAGCTGTCATAATCGGAATCTATTTTCCAGCGATCGAAGTGAGTTTAATACTATATCACTTATCAAAACCATTTCTAAACATTTCCACTTTGAAATATATTTCAAAATACCATTCCCAATGCTTGTAAAACAATTTAAAATCTCCTAGGATTTTAAAATTCTCATATATTTAATCCATATTAATTAACAAACATTTATTCAAATTTCCAGAGTTTTAATTTCAATTCTGATTTAAATTCCAAAGTTAATTCACTTCGTAATACTTACACGAATTTTATTGGTTATATATAGATAACCATCTCCATTATAATCTTATTTGATTATAATAACAACCAACACATCCAATATACGATAATATTTTAAATATTTGTACTTTGTTTATATCAAAATATATTTTGGGAAAAATTATTTCATTGCACTCTTTTCAAAACATAGAGTGTCGGTTCATTGTATTCGAGTGTCTATAAACCCTTACCGATACAGTGGATCAAACTGATTGACCAGAATTCATAAGCCACTCAACCAATAAATCTCCACAATATAAAATCATTTTTATATCAAATAACAAATACGCGCTCATATGTACACACTCAAACTCAATCTAGGGTATTGCTAACCCCATCTCTACTGAGTCACGCCACAGAGCACATATAATAACTTAACCTTCAGCTCTAATACCACTGTAACGACCCGAGGAATTCGCGATTCTGAGTAACCGACATAAACTCAATGTCGACTATTCAAGCATCGAAAACACCAGATAGTCCATGAAAGAAATTAGAGGGTGAGAATAGATAAGATATAAACTTAGAATAGAAGAAGAGAAGAACATACAACATCATAGTAAACATGAATCTCACATCGGAACGAACAATATATAATAGATACATAACTTTGAAATAAAATCAGTATATGTATGCAGTAACATTATCAGAGTATAACACTTACGACACAGCGAAAATAAACAATAGCTATATAATCTTGAAGCCTCCTGCTCCAAGCTCTCTAAGTATATCTGAAAAATCCTAACTACTTGACTGCCCGTACAAAATTGGGCACCCAAGAGTTTAGGGAAAACAAAACACAATAAACTCCAGGTCAGTCATGGGACTGGTATGAGTAAAACAATTTAAAAACAGTTTGAGCAATTAAACGATATCTCATAAGACCACGCCGTATAACGGAATGGCTTTTTGCCTTATGAGAATCCAAATCAATTTGATTTAACTTTCAAATCATTTTGAAAGAAAGAATGATCTTTTATATCAAACTCTTTGGATATTATATTAGTGTCTATCAATCACAATATAATAATCATCTAGCGAAACACTTTCATCTCACGTTCCACATACATAATATATAATAAAAAACTACAGGCGCTTATTTGGGTAAAGAATTCCAATAGGCAAGGTATGGGACCACCTTCCAACAAGTATCTCTAGAGAGGAATACACCGGTTTCAACAAGAACATCTTGTAACCCAGGCTAAACCTGACCGGTCACTCATTTTGCTTGAGTGTACCGAATGTATTATCACCAACAGTTGGGATCAGCAACCGTTTCCCGAAAGGGACAACATCGAAAGAGATTATAGAAGTAAATGGAATTTCTTTAGATCAGGTGACAATACACCCTAATTGGCAGCTAACCACTTAGCCATGCGACCTACCCGATTTTATATCATTTCCTGGTTGTGAGGCTAGAGGTCATAACGTATAGATCGCACCTTTATTTACATTGAATGTCATGTTGTCATACCCATCAAATCACAAATTGGTTTCCTCAAAAATGCTATGTGTATACAGTTAAGAGAAACGAATTTCTCCGCCACCGAACGTAAATACGTTTGAAGAGATCAACTTACGCGATCTATTAAATATACTCTGTCAGACATCCTTCCATACAGGTCGTCCTGGGACCGGACAGACCAAAGGCACTATTATGTAAATCCATCTTAGGCAATTTCTACCTAGGATCGCCAGAACAACCCTTGCATAAATCCATCTTCAATTATCTTCATCATATTTGATTCGCAACGCTAATGCCCATATGGAGTGGTTTTCAGATAATGAATCTGATCCCGATCTCTCTGTATTGGCAAAGGAAATGGTCAAAAACTTTGATAGTCGGTTCTTTAACTATCAAAGGAAAACATGTGTACAAACAATGATCTTATTTCCCAATGGAAATTTTAACGATCAATCATCAATCAACATTTATCCCTTTATATTAATTTATCATTAATTTATCCATTTCCCTATTTTCCATTTTCCATATATTTCTTAAATCCCGTTTAGTCACACAACTTCTATATTTAGAAACTATACGTTATGAAAATTGGAAACATTTCCATATTTACTCCCGTTTCTTATTTTCTATATTAGAAAACATTTCTGATTCTTATTTGGAAAACATTCCCAAAACTCCTTCATTGGATTTAAGCAGATGTTTAAATAAAACATCGCTATGCCAACTAAAACCATTACACTCATTAACTATATTCACTTAACCAAACTTTACTATCAAACCTTAACCGTTCCTTAGTTAAAAACGAAGTCAATCAAGTTGGGGTATAACTACCTCTCAGACCTTAACTGAACAACATTTCTAACTTTGAAATAGACAAAGCTCACATTCTAAATCTTTTTACAAACTTCCTTACGTAACTCTCAGATTCTATTTACGAATCCACTTCTTTTATAGAAATCATTTGATTATAACAATAGTGTTATAATCCCATGCTTCCGAAATATAATAACTTAAATATAACTTTTATTTATTAAATTTGGATAAATAAACAAACAACTGATTTATTAATAAATAAACCTTGGTTTAAAACCGGAAAGTAAATAGTACTTTCCTACATTCGATATAGTCAAATTTCAATGTATATTTCTCTCTCGAATAAACTCTATTCGATAACTCTCTCTTGAATAAACTATATTCGATAATCTCTCTTCTTCGAATAAACTATATTCGATAATCTCCCTTCGAATAACTATATTTGATAACTCTTTTCTTCGAATAAACTATATTCGATAATCTCCCTTTGTAACACCCCGGATTTTTGAATAATCAAATTAACTAAATTAATGAATAATTAATCTCAGACGTGAGAATTAAGGGAATGGGGTTGCGCCATTGTGTTCGTCTCGGAATTCTAGTTGAAATAGAGTCCGATTTTGCGGGAAACGGGTACCGGATGAAGGAGTTATGGACGAACAAAGTTTGGTGGCAAAATAGAAAAAAAAAGATTGCACTGGCGCACTTGGGAAGTGCACCAGTAAAAATTTGCACTGGCGCACCTGCCAAGTGCGCCCAGGCCGAGGCAGAAGCCTGCACAGCTTTCTGGTTCAGGCTGACCCATGCTGCTGAGTCCTTTCTGACTCCTTGCTGAGTCATTAGGGCTGAGGTGTCACCCTATCATGACTGAATGGTTTTGATTAACCCTAAGATCATCCGACGACTTAAATTAATTCAAAACTCTATAAAAAGACCCATAGACTCAAACCCTAAATCAGAATTAAAACTGAAACTATGGCCGTCATGCTGTTGTCTTGAACCCTAGAGCAGCCGCCACCAAATTAAAGAGGAAAAACAGCAAATCAAATCAGTTCTACTCAACCCTAACAGCGAATCTTCTTCAAAGGAGAGCTAATTCAACTCCAGAAATCAGAATTCAGAACTCAAGACTGCTTTTGAGTTGTGAGTTCGATAGTTTTAATAAAATTATTAGTAATTTAATTGGATTAAGTTATAATGCGGATTGTATGGATGTGATGTGAAGTATTGATTGCATGTTGTAATTATGTTGTAGGATTGTGATTGAAATCTCTATGACGTTATGTTGTGATGCTATCATTTATGATGTAAAGTTATGTTGCTATCATCCATGTTGTAATTTTATATACAATCAAATCATCATGTTTCTTATGCTAGTTGGTTATGTTGATTCATATGATAAATCATATGTAGGCAAGTTTAGATTTTGATTCAAACATGAACCATATACAAGTTTGGGTAGAATTATATGTGACCTTACATGGTTATGGCACCTAGTTTATGTGAAAATTTAATTGAAAGTTAGGCTATGACATGTGCTAAATTCTACATGATACTTTACATGTTAGATACTTGTTTACACCATTGTTGCGATGTATAAATCACATATGTAAGTTTATGAGTTGGATATGAATCATGTTATGCAAGTTTAGGATTATTACCTATGCAAGTTTATTCCTCTAGATATAGATCTATGACATACATGATTTATGCAAGTTTGTGGCCGTTTTCTCATCACGTTCACACCTTTAGATTTGGATCCATGACATGTGATTGTTTATGAAAGTTTGTGGCAATTATCTCATCAACTTCACACCTTTAGATTTGGATCCATGACATATGTTGTTTATGCAAGTTGTAACTTTGGCCTATGCAAGTTTAGATGTAGAACATCATTCACATATGCAAGTTCACCCCTATGTTAGATCTATGTTTTAATTATGTGTATATTGTGATGTTTTCTCTTTATTCCATGAGTTAGACTATTCGAGTCTAACGTATATTTTACGTTAAACGAACAAACGTACAACGTGGGGTAATGGGGATAATATTAAAAAGATTTAATTGGCATAAATGCCTTAAAAGGCATAAAATATAATTGTGGTGAAAATTGGTATGATTTTACATACCATAAATGGATGGACATAATTGAGTCAATTATGGACATCGTTAAATTTGGAATTGATTGATAATTTGAATAGGGAAAGTAATTCAAATTTGGGGAATGATTAATTAGGAGTAATTAATCGTCTAAGACACGAGGTTAGGCTCTTTTGTGGTGTAAGACTGCCCGGACCCGCTTGGCAAATCCAGCTGCCACAAATGCCAGTCTAATGTGAGAGGTCTTAGGCATAAACTAAATACGTAACAATTGTAAAGACACGAGGTTAGGCTCTTTTGTGGTGTAAGACTGCACGGACCCGCCCGGCAAATCCAGCTGCCATAAATGCCAGTCTAATGTGAGAGGTCTCTATGAGGTTACGGTCTTAATGAATTAAGAAACACTTAACCAGATAAACATGTAGTGGGACATGAGGGGGTTAAGTGGGTGCCTTGGGTGGCATGTGCAATCTAGTGGGTGCCTTGGGTGGCATTTGGAAATACGATTAGAAACACTTAACCAAAATTGAAACATGAATAAGAAGTGGGTTAAGTGGGATGTACTAGAGGGGACCAAGCTTAGGTGGATAGCTTGCGTCAAGTAATGGGGGCCCGTTTCAACCAGTAACCCATACGTATCTTTGTGGGCTCGACCCAAGTCGACGACGGGACACGCATACTGGGCTTGACTGTAAGAGGCCAAACCGGGTTAGCGGTGGCAACGCAAGTCCGATGGGTTCATATGCGTGTGTGGACCCGCGCTGGTAGGTAAGACGTTGTTGCATCGTGTAGGTATAAGCTATGCATTGTTGGTTGTATCGGGTTGCCACTTTGGGGAGAGATACACCCCACTGTGGGGCCAGCACGGGTATCTACGAGTTAGGGAGCCGATCGCTTGGGGGTAGTGGGTACACCTAGTGGAGATAGGGGCAGGCGACACCTATGAAGGCAGCTAGGGGTGCACGAAACTACCATTATCATTATTTAAGTCTGTAGGCGGAATCAACCTTAGAGTGACTAGTGGTGGTGCAGTATAGCAATTATCCTATAGTGTTGGTGTAGTTTAGTAATCACCCTATAGTGGTTTAGGTGCGCTTAAACGATATCGTTGTTCATCTTGTTTCCATGTTTACTCTGCCATACTTAATGGTTCATGATCATTTCCTTATTTTCCAACTTATGCCTTAGCCTAGTTACTTTGTTAATTATATTGTTAAAGTTGTCGCACTCGTCAGACTTTATGTCTGAACCCCCTTTGTTTCCTCCTCTTTTCTCCCTTCCCCCCCCCACAGGTGCTCAGGTTGGAACTAGCACCAGTGGAGCTTGATTTTGGACTGCTTTTAGAAGATTGCTTGGATCGCTGAAGTAAAGTTCAGCTTCTCTCTTATTTATGGCTATTCTAATATTGTGGATTATGTCTTTCAGTTTATGTACTTTGTTTTATCAAGATGGATATTATGTACTTGACTTTGGTTTATGGTTTTGATGATGTAACCAAACATATTTACCTTCTGCTTCAATAAATAAAGTTTTAAATTTTCAAGTACTGCTTTATATCTGTCTTGTTGTGATTTTTTGTTCTATATTCACTTAAAATGCTCCATGGAAGTTAATGCGTTCCCTTTGAGAGTGACGTTAATGGACGTGGGGTGTTACACGTGGTATCAGAGCTGAAGGTTACCATAACAGATATGAATTTTGAAAAACCATTTTGAAAAACAATTTTTATAAAGAAGTACCTTCAAAAGTACATTTTAAGGAAAGTATTTTCAAGAGAAAAGTATATTTTAGAAAGCATAACCCCAAGAGCCATATATCTTTCCCTTAATTCTTTATATTGAATCTTTCCTTTTTCGTTTCAGCATGTCTGAAGCATTTGAGATACTAGAGGATGTTCATGTACCCGGTTGGTTTCGTCAATATCTTGAGGCTAGGGCCGCCACCGCAGGTCCAGCAAATGCTCCTCCTCCTCCTCCCCCTCCTCCTCGCGTCGATACTTTTTCTAAGATATGTAAGGACTTTAGAGCAATGGGTGGAAAACCTTTTCACGGGACGGAGACATTTGTTGAAGCTCGTAACTGGCTAAAGGAGGTGGAAGAATTGTTTAGAATCTTTGAAGTGGATGATGAAAGAAAAGTTCAGCTAGCTGCCTGGCTAATGAAGGATGAGGCCTCGTTTTGGTGGGAGGTCACTAATGGGGGACGTCCAGTCGATACATGGCCAGATTTTAGGCAGAGGTTTGAGGCGAAGTTTCTCTCGCGGGCTGAAGAGAATCTATACATGGAAAGGTTTTTGGCGCTGAAGCAAGGGAATCTATCGGTGAAAGAGTACGTCAACAAATTCAACCAATTAGCAAGGTTTGTCTTGGACTTGGTGAACACTCCAGAAAAGAAGGCTCTAAGATTTGTTAAGGGTTTAAACGAGCCGCTTCATGGGTTAGCTATGACCCACATTCCCAAGGGGGCTACCTTCGAGAGTCTAGCTGACATGGCGCTCATGCATGAAGAGGAGAAGGGCGCCAATGCTAATAAGGCACCCGAGAAGAAAGGGGATCAAAAGAAGCCGCAACAGCAACAACAGAACAAGAGAGGTGGCAAAGGCAATAATGCTAAGGGGAAGAAGAAATGCTTTAACTGTGGGACACCTGGCCATCTAAGCAAATATTGTAGGAAGAAAAAGAAGACCGGTTGTTTCCACTGTGGAGAGGCGGGACATCTTATTAAGGTCTGCCCAAAGAAAGGGCAAAGGGCAGGGTCTACCTCGGGAGGACAGGTGCAGGCTCTTATGGCACCAGGGCAGGCAAGGGGACAAGTTCAGGCTCTCGTGGTCCCACCGCTGCAAGAACGAGGTAGAGACTTTTCCGTTGAAAGTTTAGTTTTTCTGTTTGATCATCCTGTCCGTACTTTATTCGATTCTGGCGCATCACATTCGTTTATTTCTACATCATTAGTTGAAACACTGCACCTTGATACTAGTCTAGTTACTGATCCCATAGTAGTCTCAAATCCTATCAGTAGTTCGGCTCATCTTTCTATGATTTGTCGGGATTTGAGAGTGTTTATCTTGGGCGTTGAGTTTGAGTGCAACGCTTTTGTTCTTGGCTTCATGGGCAATGGTTTAATTCTAGGTATGGATTGGCTAACTAGATATGGGGCCATCCTAGATTGTGAAAGAAGGGTAGTTAGATTGTTGACTCGTTCTGGAAAGACCCTTGATATTTCTTGTGACCCTAAAGGTCCAGTAATGCTTAGCTACCAAGAATCCCTTGACGCATCCAATAATGATCTACATTCTGTTCCCATAGTCCATGAATATGTTGATGTCTTCGATGAGGTGAGGGGTCTACCCCCAAAACGTGAGATAGACTTTCAAATATATCTAGTAGATAATGCAAAGCCAGTTGCATTACCAGTGCACCACATGGCTCCAAGAGAGAGAAGAGAACTCAGTAAGCAAGTGAAGGAATTGCTTGAGAACGGGTTCATCAGACGTAGTATATTGGAGTGGGGTGCTCTAGTAGTATTTTCCACGAAGGAAGATGGGTCCCTTAGACTCTGTGTGGACTATAGAGAACTTAATAAGCTTACTAAGAAGAATAGACACCCACTGCCGAGGATTGACGATATCTTCGATCAGTTAGTTGGCGCCTCAGTGTTTTCGCAGTTGGACTTAGCCATGGGTTTCCATCAGTTGAGAGTGGCTGAGGATAGCATAGACAAGACTGCCTTTAGGACTCCAGACGGTTTCTTTGAGTGGCCTGTGATGCCCTTCGGTTTGACTAACGCCCCTGCATACTTTGTTGACTTGATGCGTAGGGTGTTTAGGGAGTACCTTAATAGGTTCGTGGTAGTCTTTGTGGATGATATCTTGATCTTTTCTAAATGTGAGGAAGAGCATGACCTACATCTTAGGGAAGTGTTGGAGACTCTTCAGCGCATAGTCTTAAAGCTAAATTTTCTAAATGTCACTTTTGGAGGAAGGAAGTGCGATTTTTAGGGCACGTGATTTCCAAAGAAGGGATAGCTGTGGATCACGCTAAGATAGTGGCCATCCAAGATTGGAAGGTTCTTAAAAATGGTACCGAGGTGAGGAGTTTCTTAGGGTTGGCTGGCTACTATAGGAAGTTCATCAAAGACTTCGCAAAAATATCAGCCCCATTAACACGCTTGACGAAGAAGAATCTAATTTTTACGTGGGACGTAGATTGTGATGATGCGTTCCAACGTTTGAAGAGAGCTTTGACCACAGCCCCAGTCTTAGTGTTGCCAGATGCGAGTAAGCCATTTACCGTTTATACCGATGCTTGTGGGACAGGGCTAGGCGCAATCTTAATGCAAGAGGGAAGGGTAATAGCCTATGGTGGAAGGCAATTGAGAGTACACGAGAGAAATTACCCTACACATGACCTAGAGTTGGCCGCTATTGTCTTCGCGCTTAAGTCTTGGTGTCATTATCTTCTTGGCGAAAAATTCGAATTATTCACTGACCACAAATCGCTAAAATACTTATTCTCTCAGAAGGACTTGAACTTAAGGCAGCAAAGGTGGATGGAATTCTTAGCATCCTACGACTTCGAGATAGCATATACCCCTGGCAAGGGTAACGTGGTGGCAGATGCCTTAAGTAGAAAAAGGTTATCCTTGAGTCCGTTTTTTGTTGAGTGGCGAAGTTTAGAGTTCATCTCTATGTTTGACTTTACACCTCCCATTGACTTCGTACCTGGTTTGCTAGCATCCTTAGAGATCAAACCTACGCTTTTGGGATGGATTGGCGAGGCACAGCGAGACGACCCACAGTTGGTTGAGTTAGTAGAGAAGCTCAAAGGAGGGGAGTCATTGAGCCATCTCCGTAGGTATACCCTAGATGATAAGGGTTGGTTACGTAGGGACGGTAGACTTTGTGTACCAAAAGACGATGACCTAAGGAAGACCATTCTTGATGATGCCCATCGTTCGAAGATGACCATCCATCCCGGCGGGGACAAGATGTACATGGACATGAGACCAGTTTACTTTTGGGCTGGCATGAAGAAGGATGTGGCCAAGTATGTCGCTAGATGCTTGGTGTGCCAACAAGTAAAAGCAGAGCAAAAGAAGCCCGGTGGATTGCTACACCCATTGGAGGTCCCACGATGGAAGTGGGAAAGTGTTTCGATGGACTTTGTTGACGGATTACCAAGATCTAGGAAGGGTAATACGGGGATTTGGGTCGTGGTAGACATACTTACTAAGAGCGCCCATTTCATTCCCGTGAAGAGTAAGAGGACTGCTCCATGGTTAACCTCCGTATACATTCGAGAAATAGTTCGTTTGCACGGTGTTCCTTCTAGCATAGTGAGCGACCGCGATCCTATTTTCACTAGCGAATTTTGGAAGAGCTTGCAAGAGGCGGTAGGGACTCAGTTATGTTTGAGCACCACATATCATCCTCAGACGGACGGCCAGACCGAGAGGGTGAATCGTATTCTAGAGGACTTATTGAGGTTGTGTGTCTTAGATTTCGGAGGTACATGGGAGGAACATCTTCCGTTGGTAGAGTTCGCATATAATAATAGCTTTCAGTCTACTATTGGCATGGCACCGTTCGAGGCACTTTATGGACGGCCGTGTCGTTCACCTACATGTTGGTGGGAGTCTACAGACAAGATCTTGCTTGGGCCCGATATGATTAGAGCGACTTCGGAAAAGATCGATTTGATTCGAAGGAGGATGAAGACGGTGCAAGATAGACAGAAATCTTATGCGGACAAGAGGAGGATAGATCTCGAGTTTGATATTAGGGACATGGTCTTTGTCAAGGTGTCTCCATTACGGAACGTCGTTCGCTTTGGGTCCGTTGGAAAGTTAGTACCAAGGTTCGCAGGGCCGTTTCCTATTAAGGAAAGGATTGGGCAGATGGCGTATAGAGTGGAGTTGCCCGAGCGAATTAGTGGTGTACACGACGTATTCCATGTATCACATTTGAGGAAGTGCTTGCACGAGACCATGGATGTGGTAGAGCCGAGCTTGCTTAGAGAGGTGGAGATCGAGCGTGATGCGACGATTCGACGAGCTCCTACGCGCATTCTTGGGTCGGAGATTAGGAAGTTGAGGAATCGAGAGGTCAAACTAGTCAAAGTGCAATGAGGAGATGATGAGAGCAACGCTACTTGGGAGACGGAAGAGAAGATGCGTTCATTATACCCTTTTCTTTTTGAGGGTATGTCTTTTAAATTTCTCCTTTATCGCTTACCTTGTACTTATCTTATCTTTAGTATGTCCTCTCGCTAGTATCTTTGACCTTTAGATAGGATAGTCCTATGGTTGAAACATGTGTTTGAGACGTGTTATGTGTGATGGATGCAAGTGTTTGCTCGTGGATGCATATACACACACTTTAGGCACTAGATCGGCTCAGTCACTTCATATTGCATATTGCATATAAATGTGTGTACATATTTAAGTAATGGATGTATAATGGTTGTACCATCATATGGATGTTGCATTTTGGTGAATGTTTGTGCACACATGTAGAAATAATATATATCGATAGGGTTCCTTCGCATACATAATGGACGCATGGCACTATCATGGTTTGCATTAAGGAGGTCAATTGAAACAGTAGACCGCCTGATTTTGCATTAGATAAGGAACATATACACACACTTCTTGCATATGTTCATACAGCATTAGAAATTTTATAAGGACAATGGATGCCCATGTTTGATGGTTGAGTAGATAGTTGTTTGGATGGTAGGATATGCATTCTCCTTAACTTGGAGATTTCGGGGGCGAAATCCTTTAAGGAGGGGAGAATGTAACACCCCGGATTTTTAAATAATCAAATTAACTAAATTAAAGAATAATTAATCTCAGACTTGAGAATTAAGGGAATGGGGTTGCGCCATTGTGTTCGTCTCGGAATTCTGGTTGAAATAGAGTCCGAGTTTGCAGGAAACGGGTACCGGATGAAGGAGTTATGGACGAACGAAGTTTGGTGGCAAAATAGAAAAAAAAAAGATTGCACTGGCGCACTTGGGAAGTGCGCCAATATAATTTTGCATTGGCGCACCTGCCAAGTGCGCCCAGGCCGAGGCAGAAGCCTGCACAGCTTTCTGGTTCAGGCTGACCCATGTTGCTGAATCCTTTCTGACTCCTTGCTGAGTCATTAGGGCTGAGGTGTCACCCTATCATGACTGAATGGTTTTGATTAACCCTAAGATCATCCGACGGCTTAAATTAATTCAAAACTCTATAAAAAGACCCATAGACTCAAACCCTAAATCAGAATTAAAACTGAAACTATGGCCGTCATGCTGTTGTCTTGAACCCTAGAGCAGCCGCCACCAAATTAAAGAGGAAGAACAGCAAATCAAATCAGTTCTACTCAACCCTAACAGCGAATCTTCTTCAAAGGAGAGCTAATTCAACTCCAGAAATCAGAATTCAGAACTAAAGACTGCTTTTGAGTTGTGAGTTCGATAGTTTTAATAAAATAATTAGTAATTTAATTGGATTAAGTAATAATGCGGATTGTATGGATGTGATGTGAAGTATTGATTGCATGTTGTAATTATATTGTAGGATTTTGATTAAAATCTCTATGACGTTATGTTGTGATGCTATCATTTATGATATAAAGTTATGTTGCTATCGTCCATGTTGTAATTTTATATACAATCAAATCATCATGTTTCTTATGCTAGTTGGTTATGTTGATTCATATGATAAATCATATGTAGGCAAGTTTAGATTTTGATTCAAACATGAACCATATACAAGTTTGGGTAGAATTATATGTGACCTTACATGGTTATGGCACCTAGTTTATGTGAAAATTTAATTGAAAGTTAGGCTATGACATATGCTAAATTCTACATGAAACTTTACATTTAGATACTTGTTTACACCATTGTTGCGATGTATAAATCACATATGTAAGTTTATGAGTTGGATATGAATCATGTTATGCAAGTTTAGGATTATTACCTATGCAAGTTTATTCCTTTAGATATAGATCTATGACATACATGATTTATGCAAGTTTGTGGCCATTTTCTCATCAAGTTCACACCTTTAGATTTGGATCCATGACATATGATTGTTTATGCAAGTTTGTGGCCATTATCTCATCAAGTTCACACCTTTATATTTGGATCCATGACATATGTTGTTTATGCAAGTTGTAACTTTGGCCTATGCAAGTTTAGATGTAGAACATCATTCACATATGCAAGTTCACCCCTATGTTAGATCTATGTTTTAATTATGTGTATATTGTAATGTTTTCTCTTTATTCCATGAGTTAGAATACTCGAGTCTAATGTATATTTTACGTTAAACGAACAAACGTACAACGTGGGGGTAAAGGGGATAATATTAAAAAGATTTAATTGGCATAAATGCCTTAAAAGGCATAAAATATAATTGTGGTGAAAATTGGTATGATTTTACATACCATAAATGGATGGACATAATTGAGTCAATTATGGACATCGTTAAATTTGGAATTGATTGATAATTTGAATAGGGAAAGTAATTCAAATTTGGGAAATGATAAATTAGGAGTAATTAATCGTCTAAGACACGAGGTTAGGCTCTTTTGTGGTGTAAGACTGCCCGGACCCACTCGACAAATCCAGCTGCCACAAATGCCAGTCTAATGTGAGAGGTCTTAGGCATAAACTAAATACGTAAAAATTGTAAAGACACGAGGTTAGGCTCTTTTGTGGTGTAAGACTGCCCGGACCCGCCCGACAAATCCAGCTGCCACAAATGCCAGTCTAATGTTAGAGATCTTTATGAGGTTACGGTCTTAATGAATTAAGAAACAATTAACCAGATAAACATGTAGTGGGACATGAGGGGGTTAAGTGGGTGCCTTGGGTGGCATGTGGAATCTAGTGGGTGCCTTGGGTGGCATTTGGAAATACGATTAGAAACACTTAACCAAAATTGAAACATGAATAAGAAGTGGGTTAAGTGGGATGTACTAGAGGGGACCAAGCTTAGGTGGATAGCTTGCGTCAAGTAATGGGGGCCCGTTTCAACCAGTAACCCATACGTATCTTTGTGGGCTCGACCCAAGTCGTGGAAGGGACATGCATACTGGGCTTGACTGTAAGAGGCCAAACCGGGTTAGCGGTGGCAACGCAAGTCCAACGAGTTAATATGCGTGTGTGGACCCGGGCTGGTAGGTAAGACGTTGTAGCATCGTGTAGGTATAAGCCGTGCATTGTTGGTTGTATCGGGTTGCCACTTTGGGGAGAGATACACCCCACTGTGGGGCCAGTACGGGTATCTACGAGTTAGGGAGCCGATCGCTTGGGGGTAGTGGGTACACCTAATGGAGATAGGGGCATGCGGCACCTATGAAGGCAGCTAGGGGTGCACGAAACTACCATTATCATTATTTAAGTCTGTAGGCGGAATCAACCTTAGATTGACTAGTGGTGGTGCAGTATAGCAATTATCCTATAGTGTTGGTGTAGTTTAGTAATCGTCCTATAGTGGTTTAGGTGCGCTTAATCGATATCGTTGTTCATCTTGTTTCCTTGTTTACTCTGCCATACTCAATGGTTCATGATCATTTCCTTATTTTCCAACTTATGCCTTAGCCTAGTTACTTTGTTAATTATATTGTTAAAGTTATCACACTCGCCAGACTTTATGTTTGACCCCCCTTTGTTTCCTCCTCTTTTCTCCCTTCCCCCCCCCCCCAAGGTGCTCAGGTTTGAACTAGCACCAGTGGAGCTTGATTTTGGACTGCTTTTAGAGGATTGCTTGGATCGCTGAAGTAAAGTTCAGCTTCTCTCTTATTTATGGCTATTCTGATGTTGGGGATTATGTCTTTCAGTTTATGTACTTTATTTTATCAAGATGGATATTATGTACTTGACTTTGGTTTATGGTTTTGATGATGTAACCAAACATATTTACCTTCTGCTGCAATAAATAAAGTTTTAAATTTTCAAGTACTGCTTTATATCTGTCTTGTTGTGATTTTCTGTTCAATATTCACTTAAAATGCTCCATGGAAGTTAATGCATTCCCTTTGCGAGTGACATTAATGGAGGTAGGGTGTTACACCCTTCGAATAACTATATTTGATAACTCTTTTCTTCGAATAAACTATATTCGATACTCTATTCGATTAACTTTATTCGAATAACCAATATTCGATTAACTCTAATTTGATTAACCCTATTGTTTGCGAACAAATTATGCAGTTGTAAACAACTGTAAAATCCGTTCGGCTTTCCTAAACAACAAGGATTGTTGTAGAGGGTGTCGAACTCTGGGACCAAATTATTTTATTAATAAATCCAATCAAGTTATCCCTAACTTTTGATTGGTGGAAAACAAAGAAAATAGCAGGAATTAAATAAAAGAGAGTTTTAACACTAAGTGAAAGCAATTAGGGGATAATGACATAGATCAGATTCATAATCATCAATAGCCAAAAGATTAACCAGATCTAATACATGTTTCTGTCACAAACATGAATCAACGATTATAGGTTTTTTAGAAACAAATATGTAAATAATGACAAGCATAGCCTATGCAGGAGCTCAGCTCTACAACCATAGGCTATCAGGACAGATTCACTATTTTATTTCTAAAACCCTAAATATTAAATCTAAATCTGATAAGTGTTAGACCGAACTCGAATATACCCTGTGAAGGAGCACAGCTCTTAAACGACACAGGGTATGAAGGTTCAGATCTAATCCTAGGTTCAGATCTCGATCTATATACATGAATTCCTCATCCTTTGGCTATGTGATTCATATTGAATCATACTATCAGCGTCATCACCCCCTAATCAAAGGGGATTAGCTAGACATAGCTAAAGAAGAAGAAAAACAGAAATTAAATAACACGAACATAAAGAAAACTAAAACTAAATAGAAAAGAGGAAGAAGAATGATTTTATTCCAAGAAGAGAATTACAGAATAAAACCCAATGTGTTTTACAATGAATGAGATACAAGGTATTTATAGCTGATATGACAAAGGCTAGCTAATTACATAATGTGGGACTAAAGAAATAACCCAAATAACACATAAGCTAGTGTGAACGCAGCTTTGGAGTGAGTGGTTTAGCAAATAGGCTAGTGTGAACGCAACATGAGTAAGAGGCCTTCTAAATGAGCTAATGTGAATGCGGTTTGAGTCTTTATTGAGCCAAATCTTCTTAACTGAAATATAATTGCAACCGTTCTTCAAGCTTTAGATTCTTCAAGCTTTAGCAATTTTAAACTTCACTCTTTTTAAGCAAATTCTTCATGCTTTATCCATCAAATGCTCTAAACCATGCTTCTTGTCAACAATCTGAAAACACAGCTATAAATACACAATATCAATTATTTAAAAGATAAAATAAGATAAATAAGCGGATAAAATATACACATTTACGTGTATATCACCTATTCGAATAACTTATATTTGACTAACTCTAATTCATATCTCATTCAAATTCCCACTTGAATTTCTATTTCAAAACCCACTTTTCCTTATAAATGTTTTAATTTATAAAATATTCATTTTTATCCATTATTCACATCGAAGGTGAAAAATATCTCTTTTATATAATCCATTAAGTTTGATTTCGTAGATTAAAATAATTTCCCATTTCCAAATTCTATTTATAGAATTATTCATACAAAATCTCCTTCTTATTTCTAACATTTAAACCTCATTTATAATTCCCTTTATAATTGCTGAGTTCACATTCTATTTAAAATATCGGTGTCAAAACCGATTTCTACTTTTCTACATAAGTTCAGACTTATATATTCCATTTATCACATGATAAATAATTAATTTAATTTATAAAACATTATTTATAAATTAATCATCTTAATTTATCTATTAAAACAGATTCTAATTAAAATCTACTTTAAATTTATCTTTTCCATTTATCTGTTAAAACCGATTTCCATTAAATATTTATTTTCTACATATTTCCTTTTATAAAATTCTATTCATTTCCCAAATATTTCCTTTTATAAAATTCTATTCGTTTCCCAAATATTTCCTTTTATAAAATTCTATTCATTTTATAAATATTTCCTTTTATAATTCTATTTATTTTCTAAATAAATATTCCCTTTATAATTCTATTTATTTTCTAAATAAAAATATTTCATTTTCAATATTCACTTTGAAAATTTCCTTTTATACATTCCAGTAATTCATATGGTATTTAAAATATCAGATAACATGACTAGTGTCATCATAATCGCATTATAATCTACCACAGATTATATATAACACATCATATATCACAATATACGAAAAACAGTAATATAAATATCGAGGAATCCAGTTGGATCCCTTCAACTTGTTTCCCTACATCAACAGATGTTAAACAATATAATTAACATCAATTTCATTTCAATATGAAATATTCTGACCAACAGAATCAACATAAAATTAATGATTTATATATATATATATATATATATATAACTATATTTATATTTTCAACCAAATTAATCAGCAATTCAATCAAACAATCAACGCACATAAATAAACCAATATCTATCAGTTCTAAAAATACGTTATAAAAATATAAATGTGCAGAGTTAGTGAGATTTTACTCACATTGGTCAGTTATCGTTGAATAACGATAATCGATCGTCAGTTCAGATCAAACAATTTATTTTGCTATAATTTGTAAGGAGCTCCAACTCACTCTCAGTTAGTTCCATTGTGTAGCCACCGTCCATACGATCTCAACGGATCTTGTTTCGTCAAATTCTGATAAAGTATGATAAAGTTACGCATTTTTAAAGTTATGTACATTACTTAGCTTAAATATAATTCAATTTATATGATAATCGGGCCTTACCATATCCACTGACCGGCCCACTACCAAACTTCAACCCAAGCCCACACCATTACCTTTCTCTCCCGATTCGAACCTGCTCAGGAAAAGAAAACCCAAACCATTTTTGTTTCTTCCACCTGAACTTCCTTCAAACACCAAGCTTACACAAAACGATAATACCAAAAATATTGTCATTAGCTCCTCATCATCTCCATACTTTTTACAGTGAACTCGCACTTTCCCCCCATGGTTTTCCAGTTCGAAACAGACGTGAACCATAGAACCAGCGAACTTCGCGAAACCCAGAACAAAGCTCACTATTGAGTATAATAGTATGATTTTTGTTTGATGATAACAAACATATATATATATATATATTTGAATTATTTTATAAATGTAAGCAGTACTATTCAATATTTTACATACAAAAAATAAATATTTATTGAATAGAACACTACTATATAGAATTGAATATCCAAATAGTGTTTTTATTAGAACAAATATTTTATTTTTACAGTTGAAATAGTACATATACATCACTCCACTATTTACGATTCAAATATTTTTGAATATTTCTGACATGACACATTTAACACATCACAGAAATTGTACTATTAAAAGATTCAAACAAAATTAAACAGATTGAATTGAACAGCAAAAATATATTTTTATTTCAATCAATATTGATCATTACAAATAATAGTACAATTCTATTCAGTCGTGTCTACAACCACTCTCATATACACAGATTTCTCATTACATTTCTATATAGTTCACTCATATATACTGGCACATGAACATCATCGTCTTCAGTCTTTTGTCTTCACTGCTCTCCAATCCAGTCCAGTCATCTCCACACCTGTCACAAAAACACACACGCAGTAAACTGGAACAAAAATAAAATTATAAACAAACAAATATAAATTTATATTTAAATTTTATTTGCCTCAGAATTACGGTGTGTTTCTCATCACTTTTCTAGACTTTGTCTGATATGCAGTGACAGGAAAAATTGTCTGATGGCTACATGTACAAACGTGTATAGATATACACATGTGTAGATATACACGTGTGCATTAAGTCGCCAATCAGCGAGCAACCGAGGAGTAGCCACGTGGACCATCTCGACTCAGTGCACAGTTCATAATCAAGCCATAGTGAAAAACAACTCAACATATACATGGTAATGGTCGAGCTCAGGACTATATGCATGATCATTAAACAAGCATGGTGCAAAAGCAAATGGCCGAGCACAAGGCATCAACAAGGACTGGAAAAAGCAGTTGAGGCAACAACACATGTACAAGAAGGTCAAGCCAGTGTGAAGATGGAGTGTGCACATCATGTTTCAAGTGGTTCAACAATACATGGAGGTGTACACAGCAGTTTGTCAAGACTGCTCAACAATCATGGTTGAGCACAAAGATGAAAAGGCATGAATACATGCTTAGAGTTTAAGGAACATGTAACAAGGTTTTAAAGAAAGTGGACAAGAGTGGACATTTCAGCTTGCAAAGGTGGAGACATGAACATATGGGAAACAACAAAAAGAAACTAAACAACTCACTGGTGCAGCGTAGACATCATGGACAAGTGAAACAACTACAAGCACAAATCCACATAAAAAAACATGCCAAATGCCAAATAATCCAAAATGATCAAAGTGCATGTACATAAATGGCCAATAGTAAACAACAACAATGCAAAGATGGTACAACAAGGTCATGGCACAAATACATGGTCAAACACAGGTGACTAATGCATGGACTCGAATGGTTACAAGGCAGTTTATACAATATGGTACAAAGCTCAAGTGTAGTATCAAGTATCAAAAATAGCATCAGTTCTTAGCAGCAGCACAACAACATGCCGAATGCAAAGAACACAATGAAAAGCTTAACACAAATCAATGTACATAAATGTAACACCACTTAAAATAAGGGAGAAGGTACACAAAGATGGTGCAATAAGCACAGTGTAATGCATTTTCAATTTCAATTATGATTCAAGGCAAGTCCGTGCAAGCAAGAAATGACCAAGTGTAGTACCTATGTTTATGGTATAATATCTGTTTCTATCAAACCGAGTAGTGTAAAAACAGTAATGGGTATTCAAGTACCAGTTCTGTTCAAAGGAAATACAAGAGTACATTCACAAGTATATAGGTTCAACAAGTGTTAATCAAGCAATATTTCAAAGTCGAGACAAATATGGGTAGTAGCAG
This sequence comes from Allium sativum, assembly GCA_030737875.1. Lineage (NCBI taxonomy): Eukaryota > Viridiplantae > Streptophyta > Magnoliopsida > Asparagales > Amaryllidaceae > Allium > Allium sativum. The sequence continues at coordinate 416,821,516 of CM060910.1, read as the reverse complement.
CTCAACATAAAACATGTCGAGAGTATCAAAGTATCATCTGCTCGTACCAGTTTTTTGTAAGCAGTTAACCAAAGGATTCAAAATAAATTCAGTTGAAATCATCCTTGGCAAAATGAAGCGTATGTTCATATCAGATTTATATTCAAGGGTATAAGCAGTTTTATCAAAAGACAGAAACATTGAGGGTGTTTGAATGATTCAAAGTACAGTTCGAAATCTCCTGAAACCAGAAGTTTAAATTTGACAGTGAGAGATATAAAGGAATGTTGAAATATTCAAATTATTAATTCGAATTCAAGCAACAAAAAGCCCAAAATTCACATGCAAGTTAAAGGTCCAGGATTCTCACGCAATATCACTAACCTATATGAAGATTTCAACGTCCCAAATTTTACGCAACAATCAGGACCAAGTCTAAGCATGAAATCAGAGCATATATCTTGGATTTACAATCCTATATATACACCAATCATCACAGGATTTCAATTCATCCAGTTCAAGCAAAATTAAAAGCATAAATTCAAATCTAAAATCGTACCAGATTATCAACAAAGTGCTTAGATCAAATAGAAGTGCTTCATCTCGTATAAGCAACACTGAAAATTCGAGAGCATCACACGAGAGTGCGGCAACTTCTAATCCAAGAAGAATCGAAACCCTAAATCAACAAATTTCCAAATCATGAAGAATGGAGCTCCAGAGATCGATCAAGAACATCAACGAGATATCAAACATCAGAAAGCCATCGCGATTTTGGGATTTGAAGAAACCCCAAGAGCAAAGCCGCCGCCATTTTTATTTCAGAGAAAAGAGATCGGGCTAAAGTGAAGTGGTGAAACAACTTTAAGGGGCCGACCAACTTTATTTTTAAAAGGGGATAACCCATCTAATTTAAACTCCTAAGGGTTTTTAAAATTTGTTTTATAGGGGTTTTTATTTCTTACTCATTTTTTTTTTCAATTTCAATTTGTAATCAAATCTGTAGTTTTCTAGTTTGTCTCTAAAACTAGGGTGACGAATTACGGGATTTGTAATTTGGGGAAATCTGGTTTCGGGGATAGAGACCAGTGCAGGGTTTTGAGCGTAGGGTTAAGAACAGTTGAGAGCGAATGTCGCGAGTTTACAGGGGATTGTAAGCGTAGAGATTGTTTTAACTCCTAGTAGAAACCTTGGGGAATGCTGCAGTAGGCAGGGTTTTGTCGAAGCTGGGTATATCTGTGTGTTATTTATTTTCTGCATTTATATTGATTATTATCTATGCTGTTATTATTTAATTACTCTGTGAAAATCTGTAGTAAACCCTATTCACCCCCCCTCTAGGGTTAATTTAGATCCTACAAGTGGTGTCAGAGCAGGTATTTTTAATTTTAAAATTACTCTAAAGTCATGGATTTCCCTAACGGTGAGTTTTCTAGTTGTCAATCTAGCGAGAATTTTTCCAGTATAACCCCAACTATTTTTGATGGAACAAATTTTTTAAACTGGAAATTAAAAATGGAATTTTATTTAAAATCTGTTAATATTAAATGTTGGGATATGATTTAAAATGGGTTTGATATGTTAGATAAGAATGATATTATAATTAACTCTCGTGCTACTCACATTTTATATTCTTAAATTAACGATGATCAGTATAACCATATCTCTCATTGTTTAACTACACAGGAAATCTGGAAAACTCTCAACACATTGTATGGAAGAAAAGACAACAAGAGCTCAAAACCCCCGATTGCCAACTCAGTTTCAGAAATATGCTTGACAGGATTTACAGAAGGTGGATTAGATGATGACAGTGATGGAGACTCAACAAATGACGACCACAGTGAATTTTCTTTTGAAAAGTTAATTTTTGTTTGTGATAAATTAACTAAAACTGTTGAGAATCTCAAACTGACAAATAAAAACATAAAATCTGAAAATATTGAGTTGGGAAATAAAAATCATGATTTGGAATTAAAACTTGAAAATGTTAAAAAGATAGAAAACTTGAATTGCAAAAAATGTTTAGATTTGGAAAATGCTTTAGTTCATCTTAATGAAAAATTTCAAAAGCTTGAAAAAGGAATTGTGTTTCTAAAAATAAACGAGATTGAACTAAAAACAAAAAATGATTTTTTACAAAAAGAGTTATATAAGTTTAAGAAGGTTAAAAATTCCAAACATGAAATTTTAGAGAAAGAGAGTTTATTGAAAATTGAATTGATTTTGAATGAGCTTGAAATTGAAACCGAGAAAATCAAAAATCTCAGGTGCAATAAATGCACGACTTTTCAAAAAGAATTACTTAAAATAAAAGAAAATTTCAAAACCTTTGAAAACGAAAACGTAATTTTGAAAAATAACGAATCGAAATTTACTCGTATAAATCACAATCTGGAAAAAGAAATTGAAAAATTCAATGTAACAACCTGGAAAATATAGATTTATTTAAAATTTTTATTTTGGCCCTTTTAGTGAATTTTGAATATTTAAAATGAATTATTTTAAATAATTACGACGAGAAATTTATTTTGAATAGAATTGGAACATATATATTTAACTGAATCGACGTTAGAATATAAATATTTATTTTAATTATAAAAGGAATTGAAAATGGCGCGGTAGTTTGAAAATTCGATTTCAAATTTCAAATGAATGTACAGGATTCAAAATAAACCGGATTTTAGCGAAACCAAAATTATTTGAATTTATTTGAAAATATCTTTCCAACGAATCTGAAAAATCCAAATTTAATAGCGCGAATAAAAAGTTATTCCCAGTTGAAAATTCAGAATAGTCGCTATGGAAATATAGCCCTTAAAAATGGAAATTTTGCAAACGACCTCTGTTTTCGACGAAACCACTTTTGCTGGATCCGGGATGTCAAATTATTGATTGATTCCAAAATTCATAATTTTTGGAATTAATACGTGAGCGTGCCGATGTAAAACGTGTTTTGACAGTTTTAGTCAATTTAGATTGACCAGAAAATGATCATTTTTCGAACGGTCTTCAAATTTGACGAAATTAGTTTTTTTAGGACCGTATCGTCAATATGAAGCTAGAAATAAAAATTTTGGAAATTTTAGAGTCCGTATGTGGCCCCGATAAATTGAAATGTGCATTCACATTCAATATGTAGATTTATATTTTGATTTTGACGGAAACTGATCGAAACAGCCGAAATGGCTTATGATACATATCCCATTGTGTTTGGAATAGGGGTAATTAGCTACGGACGACAGTCGTTGGGTTTTGTTTGGAGTTTGAATGGAAAGTAAACTTTTTAGAGGGAGAAAATAAAAATAAAATATAAGTAAATATATATATTCTCTAACACACCCCCTCCCACTATTTAGTCATGATTAAAAGCAAATAAAATAAAAAGGCGCTGTAGCCCTAACCCCTCATCGCGCCTCCATCTCCACCCTCCGTCACCGCATCGTCGACGCTCCCCTCCCCCTGGCCTCATCGCGTAGCTCGCCTCCGATTCCCCCCTCTTCTTCTCCGCCATGCTCCTTACCTCGATTAGAAACTGTTCCTTCCCCTTCAGCTTCTTCGCGCCGCCAGTTCTAGACCCCACCGCCACCCTGAAGCCATGCCCCGACCACCAGACCCTCCTACGCCCTTCCCCTTCACCTGTAAGTTTTTATTTATTTATTTATTTCTACTTTGGTTTATTTTGGTTAATTTAATTATAAAGCGTTGTTTTAAATTTATAAAACTTGTATGGTTGTATCAATATAAAATTTCTGTTTTAATAAGTGATAAAAATCCAATTTTTATATGGAAGGTTTTGAAATAAAAATCCAATTTTTATATGAATGGTTTTGAAATAAAAATCCAATTTTTATATGAAAGGTTTTGAAATAAAAATACAATTTTATGTATATAAAGTGAAATAAAAATATGATTTTTAAATTATAGAGATAATAAAAATATGATTTTATATTATAGAGATAATAAAAATATGATTTTTATAATTTGAATAGCGATATGAAAATATTATTTTTAGTTAGATAAAAATATAAATTTTATCGTGTGTATGTTATAATATAAAACTTCGATTTTTATATATGTGGAATGCCGATAAAGATTTGATTTTTATATATGAAGTGGCGAAGTAAATGTGTAATAACCCGGAAATCCGAGCCAATTTAAATTTTTTATTTTGGCAATTTTAGTGAATTTTGAACATTTAAAATGATTTATTTTAAATAATAACGACGAGAAATTTATTTTGAACAGAATTAGAACGTATATATTTATATACGTCGTCGTTAGAATATAAATATTTATTTATAAATATAAAAGGAATTGAAAATGACGCGGTAGTTTGAAAATTCGATTTTAAATTTCGAATGAATGTACAGGATTCAAAATAAATCGGATTTTGGCAAAACAAAAAATATTAGAATATGTTAGAGAATATCTTTCCAACGAATCCGAAAAATTGAAATTTCATAGCGGGGATAAAAAGTTATGCCCAGTTGAAATTTCAGAATAGTCGCTACGGAATTATAGCCCTTAAAAATGGCCATTTAGCAAATGACCTCGGTTTTCGACGAAACCACTTTTGTTGGTTCCGAGATGTCAAATTATTGTTAGGTTCCAAAATTCGTAATTTTCTGAATCAATATGTGAGCGTGGCAAATGAAAACGTGTTTTGACAGTTTCAGTCAATTTCGATCGACCAGAAAATGGCCATTTTTCAAATGGTCTCAGAATTTGGTGAAATTAGGTTTGTTAGGACCGTATCGTCAATACGAAGCTAGAAAATATCTTTCGGGAATTTTTAGAGACTGTGTGTGTTCCCGGTAAATTGAAATGTGCGTTCAAATTCAATATATAGAGTTATATTTTGATTTTGATGGAAACTGATCGAAACGATCGAATCAGCTTACGATACATATCCCGTTGTGTTCGGAATGAGGGTAATTAGCTATGGATGACAGTCGGTGGGTTCAATTTCGAGTTCGAATTAAAAAGTACCTTTTTGAAATTTAATAATAAAAAATATATATTAATAAACCCAGTCAAACGCCCTCTATACTTTCTCTCTCCCTCCCTCGTTATTCGTTCAGAAGGAAATGAAAATAAGAAAAAAAAGAAAAAAACCCTAACTAAGCCGTCGCCCCCCCCCCCCCCCCGGCGGCGCTGCCGCAGCCGCATCCTCCCACCGCAACCCCTCCATCGCCTGCTCCTCCACCGCACCCTCCCTCTTCTCCTCCTCTTGATTCTCTCGCTCCCCTTCCTCACCGCGGCGCGCCCCCCTTGGCCAGCCGTCAATGCTCGAGACCCCCCCAGACCCGCGTTTTCTCCACCGCACCCTCCTCTGATGTGTTGGGCCCCCTCCGCAGTCAAACCGAAAGAAAAAGTTAGTATTTTAATTATTTTATTTCGGTTTATATATGTAACAATCTGTAAAGAAATTCTGATTCATATATATGAAGCGTAAGATTAATTTTCAGTTTTTAAAGTAATAAAAGTTCGATTTTTATCATAGAAAGTTTAGTTTTTTTTCATAGGAGAGTTTAAATTTTTACATAAGAAAAGATAGGATATTTAATATAGAAAAGAATAGATTTTTAGTTGAGATTTTTATATGATAAAAATTCGATTTTTATATGTGAAGTAGACGTGAAAAGATACGATTTTTTAAATTATAAATATATGCTTTTTATATTATAGAGATAGTAAAAATATAATTTTTATATAATAGAGAATATAAAAAATGTGATTTTTATATACATAACAACAATATAAAAATGTGATTTTTATATATGTAGTGAACACGAGCAACGAAAGTTGCAAAAGGGGAGAATGGTTTAGACTTCCTTCATATGAATTACGGCGTTTGGTTTAGCTCTTGGTGAGAACTCCTCACTTTTATTTTAATTTCTAGTTTGAAATATATACTAGGATGTAGACGGTGCTGAGTAGCACCCGACACCCGTCGCCCACTGACCATGGATGACTTGTTTGTTTGGTTGCTGTGTTGTGGAATTTGATTGTGTGATGTGGAATGAAATAAAATATTTTATAGTGGAAAATATTTTATAGTTAAAAATATGATTTTTAATGTGTATATAAAATAAATAGTAATAAACAAATCGGACGATTTTGTTTATATACACTGATTTGACTGATATTGATTGGGACGATAAATTTTACACATCGCCCAACTGCACAAATAAAATCTGTGTTTGTTGATTTGAAACCCCACACGGGTATTGGGATGATTTTTGACGTACACTAATCCCGATTGTTTAGTTGTAGGTCAATCGATGGGTTGACAGACTATGTAAGCGTTAATTATTTATATTTAATGCTTATGCAGTTGTGTGGTGCACTCTGGATGATGGTTGATGATTTATCGTTGCTGTTATATACATGTGTTGTAGGGAATCCATATAATAAACGTTATATGGTAATTGATTGGGCCTCATTCCAATTTGGAAAATAAGAAATAAAAATTCATGTGTTGAATTGAAGAAATAAATATTCATGTGTTGAATAAGAAATATAAATATTCATGTGTTGAATAAGAAATATAAATTCATGTGTTGAATAGAAATATACATTCATGTGTTGAATAGAAAATTAAATATTCATGTGTTGAATAAAAATATATATTCATGTGTTGAATAAAATATATATTCATGTGTTGAATAAAAATATATATTCATGTGTTGAATAAAATATATATTCATGTGTTGAAGAAAATATTCATTTGTTGAATAGAATAACGAAGTTATTGAAATATATATAAAACCATGTTGGTTAGATATGCGCCATTTTGACGCGAACGATATTTATATCGATTATATTCGTTTTTATAATGATTATAGAAAAAGAAGTGATTTCAAAATATAATATTTTGAAAATATTATCATTTATATATCGATGATATGGAATATTCAATTTTGATTAGAAATTGAATATGAAGTTGAAATCGTTTTGAAAACGATTTTAAAACGATTTATAAAATACGTTTTAAAAAGGAAATCGACGAAATATATATAATATATATTATATATATATAATGGCCTGAATAGAACATGCCGCACTGCGGCAGTTCACGAATTTTGACCATTGACTTTGAATTGACGTTGCAGGAGATCCGACCGTCGGTTTCTCCTAAAACCGGAACTGTTGGGTTCATATCGAAAAGAGCTTTCTAACGAATATTAGAAATTAGAAATATAACGGTTGGATTTGGAATTATGTCCAAATCAAATTTGGAAAAGGTCGTTGTAAGTGCAATTCGATGGCCGTTGATGGAAATCGACTGTACGGGCCTTGATAAAATTATTAAAAATATCAATAATTTGTGTAAAATCATAATAAATGATTTGTGCAGAACTGAGATGAAAAACTCCAAAGTTGAAAAGATAAAAATAGAATTTTATCGAAATGAACTGGTTTTGAACTAGAATTAAAATCCATTTTTTTTAAATAAATAAATTGGATTTGAAATGGTTTTAAAAGTGTAACACCCCGTAATTCTATAACACTAAGATTCACAAATCAAGGCAGAATTAAAAGTTAAAGTCAAAATCAAGGGAAACGGGCTGCGCCATTGCGTTCGTCTCAGAATTTTGCATGAAAACGAGTCCGAGTTTGCGTAAATCGGAGTCCGTATGAGGAAGATATGGCCTCCGAAAGATTCAGCGAAGTTCAAATTTCAAAACAGGTCAGAAAACGAGTTCAAAATTCGAAATCGGACCCAGAGTGGGTTGGGCGGGAATTTTCCCGACCAAAGACCCAGGTCAACTGGGTAGTCGACCTGGGGGTCGACCTCCCCGCTTTTTCCAGTTTTCTGAACCTGGTTCGTTCTGATGTATTTGGTCACGTTTTCTGCCTAGGTTCGTCTGCCTAACACTATATAAACAGCCCTAGTCTCCTTCTCTATTCACAATTCTTTTCTATCCTTATGCTGCCTCTGAGAAAATAAATAAATAAGTGAATAAAATAATATATAAAATAAATCAAGAGGAGGAGATGCTGCTCAAGACTTTCAAGAAGAGGTCCAAGTCAAGTTAGGATTCAAGTGAAGATTCAAACGACTTTAACGACTATTTTTGTACGAATCTAATCTAATCTCTGTAAGTCAGTTACTTTGTAGATTTGAACGCTTTCTCTGTTCGTGACATGAAATTAAAGGAATAAAAGAATATGCCAAATCTTTCTATTCGAATCTGTGCCTATATCTTTGGACCTAATTAAGAACTGTTATGATTCGAAGACAAATAAGACTGTGACTATGAAACTATGGACCTTAGAACCATATACCTCTTTGACTATGAACATTGCCTATGACTATGAACACTGCCTATGACTGTGACTGTGACTATCGGAATTATTTCCTTAACTGTGAACACCAGCCTATGCCTTTGATTAGGAAAACATAAACTATTGCCTATGACATAACATGAACAGCTGTGATTAAGCACCTATGATTCATGACTAGGAAAGTGTTGCTTAAGTTTTGTGACTGTGAAATTGGGTCTAAATCTGATTTTCTATTCTGTCTATTCTTGGTTTTCTTTGGTTTTAGACCATGGGAATTTACCTATTAAGTTAGGTCTACCCATGTTCTTGAACCTGCGTCTCTATTCTGTATATTCTTGGTTTTCTTTGGTTTTAGACCTTGGGAATTTACCTATTAAGTTAGGTCTACCCATGTTCTTGAACCTACGTCGTTATTCAACCCTTTTTATGTCAATGGATTTTCAGACCTATAGGCCTTCGATGTTTTAGATCAATTTCAGTGAAATTCGTTAGGTCTGTAATTAGTAAATTATCATTTTATGCCAGTTGTTATGTCTATCTTTTTCATAGCATCTCTGGTTCATTCCCTATTTTCTACGAATCTAGACTTATCTATAATCTAGATTGAATCACGATTATACGAACGGTGGGAATACGATTTGGGCAAAATATGAAATTTACTAAAAACATAGTTATAAACTTGGAAATTGGCATAAATTGGGAACATGTATTATGGCATGTTCATAGAAAGGCAAATTGGATAAATTTGATATGATCTATAGGATGTGTAATTTGAATCTAGTATTGACTTGTAAATCTAGCACTTACATGAACTGTGAACTAGAATAATAAGTCTAGTTTGACATGAACTGTAATTAGAATGTTAAATCAAGAATTGGATTAGCTAATTTGGAATATTGGCATAAATTTGAAATTGGCCATAATTGGGAATAATTGTCAGGTTTAGCAAAATCATGGTTAGTGACACTTAATTTGGTATAGTTTACATACCAAAAAGCATAAATATGATTTAGAGGGGGAAATGGGCCATAAGAATGAATGTTGACAATTTACATTAAAAGAGTAATCAGGAGATAAGTAAATTAGGAATGATTTACTTATAGAATTTGTCCTAAATGAGAAAATGTGAATTTAGACAAATTAAAGGTTTATTAACGACATCTCTTTTAATGACACACCAGAAAGTTCTAGGGTGACAGAGAGGATAGTGTCTAGGCTTGGGTTTGGAAAATACAAGTTTCCTGCTCTCCCTGGCTATCCCTAACTGATCCGACGGACGAGATGGTTACTTTCAAAACCTGATTTGAAAATTAATCAAACCCTTTGAACTTAGAAAACACGAATATGCCTAACCCGAGGTTAGACTGAGTTGCGATGTAAACCTGCCCGGAACCAACCGGCACATCCAGTAATCGCAACAATATCTGTCTAATGTGATTGGTAGCGACTTTAATTTATTTAGTTAAAGCTAAGAATGGTAGGGTTAAACCAACTCAAAATGGTAATCAGACCGGTGGGTGGGGGTAGGTTCATACAGACACTTAACATAGTTAAGCTAGAATGGGAGGGCTAAGTCAATAGGGACACTTAACCAACTTTACATGGTAACCAGACAAGATTTGTGGGGGTTAAGTAACTAAGAAAACACTTAGCCAAATTAACATGTTAACTAGACTAGAAGATGAGGTTAAGTAAAGTAAATACACTTAGCCAACTTGATATGTCAGCTGGACTAGACCGTAGGGTTAAGTAAACTTGAACACTTGACCATCATATTGTGATAAAGGAATAGGGCTAAGTCTAAAACATGAAGGGATAATACTTAACCGCAAATAACATGTTAGTTAAAACAGACGGGCAGGGAACACTTAACCAATACAGGATGAATGGGTAGGGTTAAGTAATAAGAAATACTTAACCAATATAACTTGGTTTGTGGCAGGATTAAGTCAACATGAGTTGCTGATGACACTTAACCAGTTTAACAGGATAAATGAAGAGGGTTAAGTTAGCTTGAATTAACTAATGACACTTAACCAATCCAAATTGACGAGAAAGAGAACTAAGTAGTAAACCTTAGTTAAAAGGAGACAAAGTAGTAAACCTTAGTTAAGAAAACAACGATTCTAGAAACTAAGTGGTAAACCTTAGTTAGTAGAACTAAGTAGTAATTCTTAGTATAACACGGGAAGGAGCGAATGCCCGTCTGAGTAAAAAGAAGGCTCCAACGAATTGGGTTACGAAGCCCGAGGCTTCGAGGGGACGTGAGGGTACTCCTGGTATCCCTCTGTGAGGCTGCAGATGATCCTCCTGGGCTCACAGAGGTTAAGGTCTGCGTTAGAAGAACCAGGGGTATGCCTTGGTTGCAAAATATGGCAACCTAAAGAGTAGGATGGACCAGCGTGATTCGGCGAGAAAACGGTAGCCCTGTGATAGCAACTCGTCGTCTACCATCCATCTTGAGTCGGTCGAGATACGTGAAGCGGAAAGGCGGAGAACTCCAAAAGACCACATACTTGCTATCTAGTTATGAGTGAGGATGGCCATAGGATAGTGGGGCACCAGGGGCCTGCGTATAGTTCTCATTTTTCAAGGTGTGCCTTTCATTAGTTGAGGGTGGGGTCAAGTGGGACCATAGCCACTGGAATAAAAATAGACCTTAGCATCTGCATTGGCAGATATCTGAAAGCTTCCGACCGAGTTCTGTATTCCTTGATTTGCCCTGTCACAAGACTCGGCCCGCACATTACAGGACGTGCTTCTAGACAAGCGATAACGATTCGCGATACATGCGTGGGGAAGCCTAGGAACATATACCACCCTAGGTAGTGTGTCCTAGACTTAGGGGCATCGTTCGACAGGTAGCATAATCCCAAGTTGGACAAGGTGGCATAAACCCTGAATCCGAGAAGCGTTCAGCAAATAGCGTAAACTCTAGTTGAATCTAGAAAGCACTTGATAGAAAACCCTAGATTAGATCTAGGTAATAAATAATAAATGTATGCCTGAAGGCAATGGAAAATACAGGGATTGGGTTCACGTTATCGTTACTAGTTGGGACACTAGTTAGGTGGTGCAGAGATATAGAAACCAGTATAACAAGGAAATAGCGAAGCGGCGAAAGTATTAGAGCATATCCAGTCTATCTTAGCTTAGTATATCTTGTGATTATCTTGTCTAATCTTGCAGCCCTATCGTCATGGTGTAATCTTGTATTCAGTTAATTCATGTCGCTTTGTTTTTCCATGTTCACATGCTAGAAGTTACTGAACTTACTCAGGCTTTATGTCTGACTCTGTTTTTCTTTCGTCTTCTTTTCTTCCGTCCCCTCCCCCCCAGGTAGTAGAGGAGGGAATAATATAGCTCAGGTTAAGTTGGACTATCACTCTTTCCCAGCTTGAAGATTTGTCGAAGTTTTGCTTGGATTCTCTTTTCAGATGCTGTGGCTGGCTCTTGCTAAAAATTGGGGAATATAAATGTTGTTTTATGCTTCTTTATTTTGTAAGACAGATGATACTCTGATATTGTAAGAAATCATTGTACAAACTATTTTATCAATAAAGCAAAGTTTTATTTTCCGCTGTTTAATTTCTGTCTGTCTTGTAATTTATCTGCATCTTTTACCTTAAAATGCTCCACAGAACTTAGTGCATTCCCTTTGTGAGTGACACTAAAGGATGTAGGGTGTTACACGTGGTATCAGAACTGAAGGTTACCGGATCAGATAAAAGATTTGAAAAATTATTTTCAAAACGGTTTTAAAAGAAGCATTTTCAAGAGAAAAGATTTGTTTTAAAGGCATATTCCCCAAAGCCATACGCATTATTTTCTCATCCTCTGTTTGAATTCTTGTCTCCTTCTTTCTTGAGTCTCTGGGGCTCCTGGCTTTCTGGGAGGTAACCTCATCGATGGGCGAAGTCGTGCCTGGCTTCCATCCTTAGCCGTAGTTGTTTCACCTACGGCCAGTTTTCTTTCAAGCTTATAGGGTTTTCTGTACGATGGAAGCAGCTTTCAAAAGATTTGTCAACATGACTACACACGGAAGAGGCTGAGGAATTCATGGATCTAGATTTAGCTCAAAAAAGGAGAAGGAATTATAAAACCTAAGACAAGAGGAAGTATCTTTACTAGGGTATGATAGGGCAAGAACGAGGAACAAGATTTTCAGAAGGGCACGTACATACTTTCACCACCAAGCGTACCTAGGAGAAAGGTAGTAATGTTCTGTTGGAAGAGTCTAGTTTTGCTGATCGTTTTAGCGCTTCGCATTTGTTCATATCCACTCCCATAGTTGAGTCTCTGCACCATAGTACTTGTATAGTAGAAAGATCCCACTAGAGTCTCAAATCCAATTGGTTGTCCGACCAGTTTATTTTTGGTTAGTAGGGATTTGAGAATAGCTATCGAGTTTGCTTATATCATCTCACGTAGATCGTCTAAATTCAAAGGAGATATTCCTTGGGTGCTTGTCTGATATTGGTTTAGGCCTTTGGGGCTTGTACTTGAGGAATGTCAAGTTCGACTAGGATGGTTTGCGTGAGGGATGAATAGTTGTGGCAGGCACTCTAAAAAGTGCATAGTGACCTTTCGACCCTTATAGTTATGGCATGGCGGATAATAGGGAGACCTCTAATCATCTTAGTACATACACTTGGTATCATAGTTGACATCTGTTTACTTTGGAAATGGAGGTCAGAAACTTCACAATCGTGAAGTTAAATTAGTTAGGATACAGTGGAGTAAAGCTCAAGAAGGCTAGATACTAGCATCATACCCTTTTCCTTGAGGGTGCATCCTTGATTTCTTTGTTTAGGAGCTTTACGCATAATTGTTTCTCCCTTTCCAAAGTATATCCTCTAGGTCGTATCTTCGATCCTTAGGTAGAAGCCAATGGATGTAAACATATATTTGAAACATGTTATGGTTGATGGTTGCAAGTGGTTGCTAATGGTTGCTCGTGGATGCATATGCATACGTATTAGGCACTAGATCAAGTTCGGACACTTTCATCTTGCATTACAGATATGTATTTTTTGGTAAGTTGAACTTGATATGTTATCATATGGATGTTGCATATGGATGAATGGCTATGCACACATGTAGTATTTACATAACTAGGGATGCTTGCATACATGATTGGACGCATGGCACTGACATGATTTGCATTAAGGAGGTCAACTGAATCAGTAGACCGCCTGATTTTGCATTAGATAAAGACATATACACACACTATGCATATGAACATGAAAGCATTAGAAATCTTTTAAGGACAATGAATGCCTGTGATTGAATGGTTGAGTAGATGGGTGATTGGATGGTAGGACAAATTCTTCCTAACTTGAAGATTTCGGGGACGAAATCCTTTTAAGTGGGGGAGAATGTAACACCCCGTAATTCTGTAACAATAAGATTCACAAATCAAGGCAGAATTAAAAGTTAAAATCAAAATCAAGGGAAATGGGCTGCGCCATTGCGTTCGTCTCGTAATTCTGTATGAAAACGAGTCCGAGTTTGCGTAAATCGGAGTCCGTATGAGGAAGATATGGCCTCCGAAAGATTCAGCGAAGTTCAAATTTCAAAACAGGTCAGAAAACGAGTTCAAAATTCGAAATCGGACCTAGAGTGGGCTGGGCGGGAATTTTCCCGCCCAAAGACCCAGGTTGACTGGGTAGTCGACCTGGGGTACCCAGGTCGACTGGGTAGTCGATCTGGGGGTCGACCTCCCCGCTTTTTCCAGTTTTCTGAACCTGGTTCGTTCTGATGTATTTGGTCACGTTTTCTGCCTAGGTTTGTCTGCCTAACACTATATAAACAGCCCTAGTCTCCTTCTCTATTCACATTTCTTTTCTATCCTTATGCTGCCTCTGTGAAAATAAATAAATAAGTGAATAAAATAACATATAAAATAAATCAAGATGAGGAGATGCTGTTCAAGACTTTCAAGAAGAGGTCCAAGTCAAGTTAGGATTCAAGTGAAGATTCAAACGACTTCAACGACTGTTTTTCTACGAATCTAATCTAATCTCTGTAAGTCAGTTACTTTGTAGATTTGAACGCTTTCTCTGTTCGTGACATGAAATTAAAGGAATAAAAGAATATGCCAAATCTTTCTATTCGAATCTGTGCCTATATCTTTGGACCTAATTAAGAACTGTTATGATTCGATGACAAATAAGAATGTGACTATGAAACTATGGACCTAAGAACCATATGCCTCTTTGACTATGAACATTGCCTATGACTATGAACATTGCCTATGACTATGAACATTGCCTATGACTATGAACACTGCCTATGACTGTGACTGTGACTATGGGAATTATTTCCTTAACTGTGAACACCAACCTATGCCTTTGATTAGGAAAACATAAACTATTGCCTATGACATAACATGAACAACTGTGATTAAGCACCTATGATTCATGACTAGGAAAGTGTTGCTTAAGTTTTGTGACTGTGAAATTGGGTCTAAATCTGATTTTCTATTCTGTCTATTCTTGGTTTTCTCTGGTTTTAGACCTTGGGAATTTACCTATTAAGTTAGGTCTACCCATGTTCTTGAACCTGCGTCTCTATTCTGTCTATTCTTGGTTTTCTTTGGTTTTAGACCTTGGGAATTTACCTATTAAGTTAGGTCTACCCATGTTCTTGAACCTACGTCATTATTCAACCCTTTTTATGTCAATGGATTTTCAGACCTATAGGCCTTCGATGTTTTAGATCGATTTCAGTGAAATTCGTTAGGTCTGTAATTAGTAAATTATCATTTTATGCCAGTTGTTATGTCTATCTTTTTCATAGCATCTCTGGTTCATTCCCTATTTTCTACGAATCTAGACTTATCTATAATCTAGATTGAATCACGATTATACGAACGGTGGGAATACGATTTGGGCAAAATATGAAATTTACTAAAAACATAGTTATAAACTTGGAAATTGGCATAAATTGGGAACATGTATTATGGAATGTTCATAGAAAGGCAAATTGGATAAATTTGACATGATCTATAGGATGTGTAATTTGAATCTAGTATTGACTTGTAAATCTAGCACTTACATGAACTGTGAACTAGAATAATAAGTCTAGTTTGACATGAACTGTAATTAGAATGTTAAATCAAGAATTGGATTAGCTAATTTGGAATATTGGCATAAATTTGAAATTGGCCATAATTGGGAATAATTGTCAGGTTTAGCAAAATCATGGTTAGTGACACTTAATTTGATATAGTTTACATACCAAAAAGCATAAATATGATTTAGAGGGGGAAATGGGCCATAAGAATGAATGTTGACAATTTACATTAAAAGAGTAATTAGGAGATAAGTAAATTAGGAATAATTTACTTATAGAATTTTTCCTAAATGAGAAAATGTGAATTTAGACAAATTAAAGGTTTATTAACGACATCTCTTTTAATGACACACCAGAAAGTTCTAGGTGACAGAGAGGATAGTGTCTAGGCTTGGGTTTGGAAAATACAAGTTTCCTGCTCTCCCTGGCTATCCCTAACTGATCCAACGGATGGGATGGTTACTTTCAAAACCTGATTTGAAAATTAATCAAACCCTTTGAACTTAGAAAACACGAATATGCCTAACCCGAGGTTAGACTGAGTTGCGATGTAAACCTGCCCGGAACCAACCGACACATCCAGTAATCGCAACAATATCTGTCTAATGTGATTGGTAGCGGCTTTAATTTATTTAGTTAAAGCTAAGAATGGTAGGGTTAAACCAACTTAAAATGGTAATCAGACCGGTGGGTGAGGGTAGGTTCATACAGACACTTAACACAGTTAAGCTAGAATGGGAGGGCTAAGTCCATAAGGAAACTTAACCAACTTAACATGGTAACCAAACAAGATTTGTGGGGGTTAAGTAACTAAGAAAACACTTAGCCAAATTAACATGTTAACTAGACTAGAAGATGGGGTTAAGTAAAGTAAATACACTTAGCCAACTTGATATGTCAGCTGGACTAGACCGTAGGGTTAAGTAAACTTGAACACTTGACCATCAGATTGTGATAAAGGAATAGGGCTAAGTCTAAAACATGAAGGGATAATACTTAACTGCAAATAACATGTTAGTTAAAACAGACGGGCAAGGAACACTTAACCAATACAGGATGAATGGGTAGGGTTAAGTAATAAGAAATACTTAACCAATATAACTTGGTTTGTGGCATGGTTAAGTCAACATGAGTTGCTGATGACACTTAAACAGTTTAACAGGATAAATGAAGAGGGTTAAGTTAGCTTTAATTGACTAATGACACTTAACCAATCCAAATTGACGAGAAAGAGAACTAAGTAGTAAACCTTAGTTAAAAGGAGCTAAGTAGTAAACCTTAGTTAAGAAAACAACGATTCTGGAAACTAAGTGGTAAACCTTAGTTAGTAGAACTAAGTAGTAATTCTTTGTATAACACGGGAAGGGGCGAATGTCCGTCTGAGTAAAAAGAAGGCTCCAACGAATTGGGTTACGAAGCCCGAGGCTTCGAGGGGACGTGAGGGTACTCCTGGTATCCCTCTGTGAGGCTGCAGATGATCCTCCTAGGCTCACAGAGGTTAAGGTCTGCGTTAGAAGAACCAGGGGTATGCCTTGGTTGCAAAATATGGCAACCTAAGGACTAGGATCGACCAACGTGATTCGTCGAGAAAAAGGTAGCCCTGTGATAGCAACTCGTCGTCTACCATCCATCTTGAGTCGGTCGAGATACGTGAAGCGGAAAGGCGGAGAACTCCAAAAGACCATATACTTGCTATCTAGTTATGGGTGAGCATGGCCATAGGAAAGTGGGGCACCAGGGGTCTGCGTATAGTTCTCATTTTTCAAGGTGTGCCTTTCATTAGTTGAGGGAGGGGTCAAGTGGGACCATAGCCACTGGAATAAAAACAGACCTTAGCATCTGCATCGGCAGATATCTGAAAGCTCCCGACCGAGTTCTGTTTTCCTTGATTTGCCCTGTCACAGGACTCGGGCCGCACATTACAGGACATGTGCATCTGGACAAGCGATAACGATTCACGATACATGCGTGGGGAAGTCTAGGAACATATACCAACCGAGGTAGTGTGTCCTAGACTTAGGGGCATCGTTCGACAGGTAGCATAATCCCTAGTTGGACTAGGTGGCATAAACCCTGAATCCGAGAAGTGTTCAGCAAACAGCGTAAACTCTAGTTGAATCTAGAAAGCACTTGATAGAAAACCCTAGATTAGATATAGGTAATAAATAATAAATGTATGCCTGAAGGCAATGGAAAATACAGGGATTGGGTTCACGTTATCGTTACTAGTTGGGACACTAGTTAGGTGGTGCAGAGATATAGAAACCAGTATAACAAGGAAATAGCGAAGCGGCGAAAGTATTAGAGCATATCCAGTCTATCTTAGCCTAGTATATCTTGTGATTATCTTGTCTAATCTTGCTGACCCTATCGTCATTGTGTAATCTTGTATTCAGTTAATTCATGTCGCTTTGTTTTTCCATGTTCACATGCTAGAAGTTACTGAACTTACTCAGGCTTTATGTCTGACTTTGTTTTTCTTTCGTCTTCTTTTCTTCCGTTCCCCCCCAGGTAGTAGAGGATGGAATAATGTTGCTCAGGTTAAGTTGGACTGTCACTCTTTCCTAGCTTGAAGATTTGTCGAAGTTTTGCTTGGATTCTCTTTTCAGATGCTATGGCTGGCTCTTGCTAAAAATTGGGGAATATAAATGTTGTTTTATGCCTCTTTATTTTGTAAGACAGATGATACTCTGATATTGTAAGAAATCATTGTACAAACTATTTTATCAATAAAGGAAAGTTTTATTTTCCGCTGTTTAATATCTGTCTGTCTTGTAATTTATCTGCATCTTTTACCTTAAAATGCTCCACAGAACTTAGTGCATTCCTTTTGTGAGTGACACTAAAGGATGTGGGGTGTTACAAAAATTAACCAAAATTTCCAATAATTGAATTGGAATGGATTTGAATCGAAATTGTCATTGGAATATTTCGATGTTGGATTTTGTGATGATACAGATATTGTTATGGAAATTTGAAAGATATATTTATATCGTTATTTCCAATACGATATTTGTTGGTCGTAGAATTTGATATTGAATATAAGCCGACATATTTTCTATTCAGAGCCTTGTATTTAATATCAAATGTGATTTGGGTTTGTCTTGAATGGTGTCTTCATTAACACTGTTCTTAAACCCAGTTGAGAAAAGGAATAAATCTTTTTATTTAGATTTAATGAAGTGTACCAATTAAATGGTATTTAATTGGAATTGATTTTTTTTTGGTTTATCGTGAACATGTTTTAGATGACAATGGTTCTTTAACCCAGTTAAAGAAAGGATATTGATTTTTGGGAAAATTAAAACTAAGTGGAGTTTTAATGAATCTTTAATTAGATTGAAATGATTGAGAATGGAGTATCACCAGTTTTGCTTCAGACGATAGTTAAATCTTTAATTAGATTTGAACATGAAATGGTAATAAAATTTACCGATAACACCGTGGTGTTAGATATGAAGTATGACTAGTTTTACTTCATGGGATGAATAATTTGGGATTGGGAAATAAAATAAATGATTATTGCGGTGTGGTTCACTAATGCCGACTAATTTGAATTGATATTCAAAGGAAGATTAAAGAATAAATTTAAAGAATTTATCTTTGATAAAATTAATGGGAACCTTTCCCAAAGTGTAAGAATATTTGAATAAAAGAATATTCTAAATTGGAATGAGGCGTATGTTGTGTTTGTGTAACACTTGTTTATTATATACGCGAGTTATTCAGAAAGACCGGGTTCATCCCATTCTGAATAACTGATTCGACGTGGTGTCGAGGATGAAGACGGTGGTTGAAGACCGGAGGTCTTCACATCGTTTGGATGATTACTGATGATCTTGATTGGGCTGTACACCCAAGAGGAGGGAATCAGTTGGTGATCGTCCATACGTACTTGGAGATCGATGGAAATGCGAGGTACAAGGTGCCTCCGGTTTCGTTCAGACCCAGAACGAACTTGTAAATGGACTATGTGTCTGACATTGGATTTTATTCTGTGTGATTGATTTCTATTAAATATGTATCTGTTTGGCTGCGTATAATTTATTCTCTTGCTTAACGCCCTTCTCTGAGACGTACGAGCTCACGGGCTATATATTGATGGATATCAATCGCACAGAATGAATTGCCTGTGTGGCATGCCTAAGTGGCAATTGATCAAGGCTTCTGTTGAAAAGCAAAGTCTTGTGGTTGATGATCAAAGCACCTCCTGTGTGGCATAGCTTTGTGTAACGTTGATTCGCGAGCCTCACACCCCGGTTGTGAACCAGAAACATGAGAGGACATTAGGGAGGACATGTGTTTCCTTCTAGCTAGGGTGGTGTCAGTGGCCTACCAGCCCTGACATTTATATTATTTTAACCTGTGTGGTTGTTGCTGTTGCGAGGCGCCTCGGATATATCGGTGACTGTGTGGAGCCGATGGAGTCATTTGGCTCATTTACGCCCCAAAGGGCGGGGAAACGCAATGTTCAGGCATTTTAATCCACATCGGTGGACCGGCCCTGACGATCCAAGGGCTCACTTGTGTCTGGGTCCTAAGGTTCGGGCTAGACAGTCTCGAACTCGGTAGAGACGACCCCTGGCCTCGGTTCATAGATGGAAATCCAATTTCCAAATACGTGACTTTGCGGTTTTATTTGTAGAGCCTACTATGGCGACATAGTGGTATGTGGCACTTATGTCATCTATGATTGATACTTATGATTGAAATTGTTTTATACACTATGCACTTATAATAGTATCAAATGATTTGTTTTTTTAGCATATCAAGCATTCTTTGGCTATTATAAGGTAAAAACCCTATCCTTCGGCTTGCATTGCATTGTGTGATGGGACCTGGGTCTTATAATAGCTTCATTTTTCTTTATTTAGCATTTCGTTGTTTGTTTTATGCACTGGTATTCTTGGGAGGAAACCCGTTCCGTGTTATACGGCGTGGTCCCTTGATTTACCTAAATTTAAAATAAAGATTAATAACTATTTTAGTTCTCACACCAGTCACATTACTGACCTGGAGTTTATTGTTTTAACCTAAACTTTGGGTGCCCTTATTTTGACATGGGCAGCTAGTAGTTTTGGTTTTGCAGATTTATACTAATAGGATCCTGATTTACAGCTGGAACGATACTCGGAAAGTTCAGTATCCGCGTATTACTTCTAGTTGTGTATTGTATTTTTTTTTCCGCTGTGATGTATTTAAATGTAATTTAAATCTCTGATATTTCCTGTGTAATATTTATTCATACTCTGTATATTCTTGTATTCTGATGGAATTGTTGAAATATACAATGAAATGTTCTTCTGTTTGCGTTCCGATGTGGCTTGTTGTAACGACCCGTATTTCGATAACGTGTTATAACTATAAATAAAGGCATAAGTAATTTTTAAAATAAGAATCAAGGGCAATGGGTTATGCCATTGCGTTCATCTCGAAATTCTGCTTGGAAACGAGTCCGAGTTTTCGAAAATCGGAGTCCGTATGACCAAGTTATGACCCTTCGAAGTTTTCAGAAATTTTCAAGTTCAAAACAGCTCAGAATTCGAATTCAAAATTTCGAATTCAAACCCCAGAACAGACTGGGCGGGAAATTTCCTGCCCAGGACCAGGTCGACCTGGGGGTCGACCATAGGGTCGACCTGCCCAGGACCAGGTCGACCATAGAGTCGACCTGGGTGTCGACCTGGTTGCCGAGCCCATTTTCGAGTCAGAATTCACTCTGATGTATTTAGTCCAATTTCTGTCTAGATTCATTGGCCTGACCCTATATAAACAACCCCTAACTCTAGTCTCTCTACACAAATTCTCCCTGTTCTTATGCTGCTAAACTCTGGTTGAAAAGTTAGAGAAAAAGGAATTGCTTCTTCTCCAACAAGGCTACGTGTAGAGTATTGATGTTTGGGGGATTTCTGTTAGACTCGAGATTCAACATCGCCTCTTTGTTTTCTAATTCTCAAACCACGATCTGTAAGCCCCAGTTACTTTTAGATTTAAACTTTAAACTTAATGTGGAGATGTTGTAAATTGAAATTGAACATAAGTATGACAATCATCTTGGACCTATCATTGTATATCTTGGATCTATCATTGTTCATTTTGAATCTAGTATTTTGGATCTACTATTTGTTCACCTTGGATCTATCCATCTTGAATCTTGACTTGTGGTAACATTTATATGAAATTGATTTGGGGCCTAAACATGTTGTAAAACTAAACCCCTCATGACCTTGATGTTAACATGCCTGTGATGTTGAATTAGTTGTTATTCACAAGTTTGAAGTTATTATCTTATGTCAACAGTTACCATGACTATCACCCTATTTTGCTAAGTTAGATATTTGAAACCACTATTCCATATGCCAGTATTGTTGTGGTAATTTACCTCAAGTTATACCATGCTTGACTTATAATCACTTTTGCCACCTTATGCCCGTTCTTTCTATGTTATTCCCTAATTAGATTTGTTTGTATCGATTCGAATTCACGTGCGATGGGAATACGATTTGGGTAGCTTAGGCAAAACTGAATTTACTATAAACTTGAAACGTGAACATTGTTATAATTTGAACCTGGATATGGACATGAACTTGACACGATTTGACATGAAACATGACATGAAAACTTGACATGAATTTAGACTCGAAACTTGAACCTGGACATGACACTTAGAATGAATTTGGAAATGGACAACTCGAGGTTGGGTTGAGTTTGCAGTGTAAATCTGCCCGGAACCGCCCGGCGAATCCAGTGACTGCAAACAATAGGATCCAATGTGGGTAGTTGGTCATATCGCACCTAAAACCCAAGGTTAGACTACGTTGTGGTGTAAATAAGCCCGGAACCGCCCGGCAAATCCACTGACCACAACAACTAGTCTAATGTGAGAGGTTGGGGTGCATTAATGAATTTATGCCACATGATAGGGTTAAGTCATATACTTAACCAATTTGACACGATGATTTGATAGGGTTAAGTCATGAACCGCTTGAACACACTTAACCAACTTGATACATGATTTGGATAGGGTTAAGTCACGAATTTGAATGACAACACTTAACCCATTAGAAACCCTAGTTACGCGGTCCTTTTCAGTAGTAACCCACTTAGATGTATCATGATACCCTGGGACTAGGCAGGGTGGGGCACGATTACTGGGCTGATTGTAACCGACCAGAACGACGGTTGAGTAGGTGCGTCATTGTAGGTTCAGGCGGACTATGGTCGTGCACGTAGTTCGGAGTTGAAAAAGCAGGCATTGGGCACCAGTAGGTTTACGCTGTGCGTGCTTGATTCGTGTCGGTGGTCGGCACCCTAGGGCTTGATACACCCTAGGATGGACCTAGCACAGGTGACTACATTTCATGATTGGGCCATATGACACAGACACATGACGAGCTAGAACTTGTAGGGAGCCGATCGATTAGTAGATCGTACCGTAGGACCCCGTAATGGTTCACTTCATGATATTGGGCCAAGGGATCATTTCATGGTTAATACTGGAAATGGGTTAAAATACTAGTACAGTTGGTGCAGCGAATCTTGAATATGCGATGCTAGACTTGATTTATCTGGTTATCTTAGCTATCTTTCCAGTCTTATTATCATCCCTATGTTTACTTTCCGTTTACTCATGTCTTGTTAACTTTACTAGTTTTTATACTGAAAGCCACTAGGACTTACCAGTCTTTATGACTGACCCTTTTTCTTTGGCCTCCTTTTCTTTCGTCCCCCCCCCCAGGTTTTCAGGGAGGAAACACTAGCTCTTAGCTTGGATTTAGCTTGCTTTCTGTCAGCTCATGTACGGTTTGGTCTTGAGCTATGCTATGGCTGCACTTCTGCTATGTTTGGGGAATAATTTACTTTTGTTATCTTAAGTTTATGCTTCTTTATTTAGAACTTGGTGTAATGGAATAATTTGTACCTTGGATATATGAGGTTTCGACTCTTTTCTTGAAAGTAATAAAAATTTGGTTTTTAAATTTCTATCGCTGCTTTACTTATGTTCTGCCTTGTGATTTCTCTGTGTATGTTTACCTGGATAATACTCCACCAAAACTAGTGCATTCCCTTTGTGGGTGACCCTAGCGGAGGTGGGGTGTTACATTTGGTATCATAGCAGAAGGTTACCAGACGGGACAAAAGTTTTAAAAACCTCCTAAAACTATTTTCCAAAACCGTTTATAAAGAAGCATTTTTCAATAGAAGTTTTATGATTAAAAAGGCTATTCCCCAAAATCCATTAGCACTTTCCTTTGTTTCCTCGTTTGAATCGTTTTCTTTTCATTTTTCAGCATGTCTGATCTTAACCTTCCTGAGGGAGTACCCGTACATGGATGGTTCCGAAGGTACTTAGAAGCTAGGGCCAACGGCGCGGGCCCGGCAGACATCCCTCCTCCACCTCCCCTAATGGTCGCGGTCCCTCCTCCTCCTGGTACCGCCTTTGCCAAAATATGCAAAGACTTTAAAGTAATGGGCGACAAGAACTTCGTTGGAACTGAAACCTTCGTTGAGGCACGAAACTGGCTAAAGTAGACTGAAGACTTGTTTATTATCTTCGATGTGGAGGATCATAGGAAAGTTCAGTTGGCAACATGGTTGTTGAAAGAGGAAGCTACATTTTGGTGGGAAGTCACCAACGCTACCAGGCCAGTTGAGACTTGGGCAGACTTTAGAGAGAGGTTTAGGCTTAAATTCTTATCATCAGCAGAAGAGAACCTTCAGATGGAGAGCTTCCTAGCACTCAAGCAAGGGGACATGTCTGTTAGGGGGTACGTGAATAAGTTTAATCAGCTTGCTCGGTTCGGTGTGGACTTGGTCAACACGGCCCAGAAAAAGGCTGTACGCTTTGCTCGAGGATTGAACGAGCCACTACACAGTTTGGCCATAACTCATATACCCATGGGGGCGACCTTTGAAAGCTTAGTGGATATGGCCCTACTTCATGAGGAAGACAAGAATAGCAAGAAGGTGGTTAAGCCTAATGAGACTCAGAATAAGAAAGTTGACTTCAAGAAGGGAGGCAACAAGAATAACAAGAATAACAAGGGCAAAAAAAACAATGCTAACAAACCACGTGAGACAAGGAAGTGCAACTTTTGTGGTATTACGGGACATCTAGCTAAAGACTGTAGAAAGAAGAAGAGAAAGTTGAGTGAATGCTTTCATTGCGGGGATACTGGACACTTCAGTAAGGATTGCCCTAAGAAGCAAGGACAGAAGCAAGGACAGACCCAGCGAGCAGGACCTTCTGGAGGGCAGTTGCATGCTCTCAACACCACTCCAGCTCTTGACCGAGGTAGTAATATTTCTATAGAAAGCCTTGTTTACATTTCTGACTTTCCTGTTCGAACCTTATTTGACTCTGGCGCATCACATACTTTTATTTCTTCTGATATTGTTGAAAATCTGCACCTAAGTACTAGTCTAGTTGAGGATCCCGTTAGTGTTTCAAATCCAATTGGGGGCTCCGCTCATTTATCTATGATATGTGTGGATTTGAGGATCTCTATCTTAAGCGTAGAATTCGCGTGTAATGCTTATGTTCTCGGATTTATGGGATACGGTTTGATCCTAGGTATGGATTGGTTGTACAATTATGGAGCCATTCTTGATTGAGAACGAAGGGTAGTGAGGCTCATGACTCGCCTTGGTAATACCCTTGAAATTTCTTGTAACCCTAAGGGTCCAGTCATGTTGTGTTATCTTGAATCTCTTGAATTGTCCATCGACAATTTGCAATCTGTAAGGGTGGTCCGAGAATATCCAGATGTCTTTGATGAGGTGAAGGGGTTACCCCCTAAACGCGAGATAGATTTCCGTATTTATCTTGTTGATAATGCCAAGCCAGTTTCATTTCTCGTTAGGCACATAGCCCCGCGAGAAAGAAGAGAGCTCAGCAAACAAGTTAAGGAGTTGCTTGAGAAAAATTTCATAAGACGAAGCATTTTTGAATGGGGTGCTCCGGTGGTATTCGCTACTAAGGCGGATGGTTCGCTTCGTCTATGTGTAGATTATCGTGAGTTAAACAAGCTAACTAAGAAAAATAGGCACCCACTACCAAGAATCGACGATTTGTTTGACCAGCTTGTGGGAGCATCTATTTTCTCTCAACTCGATCTAGCCACAGGATTCCATCAGCTTAGTGTGGCTGAGGATAGCATTGACAAAACTGCGTTCAGGACTCCAGATGGGTTCTTCGAATGGCTCGTCATGCCGTTTGGGTTAACAAATTCACCTGCGTATTTTGTAGATTTGATGAGTAGGGTGTTTCGGGAGTTCCTTAACATGTTTGTATTGGTTTTTGTAGACGATATTCTGATCTTCTCAAAGGATGAAGAAGAGCATGCTAGACATCTCAAGGAAGTCATGGATACGCTTAGAGCACACCAGTTAAAGGCTAAGTTCTCTAAATGCCATTTTTGGAGGAAGGAAGTTCGGTTTCTTGGACATGTAGTTTCTAAGCAAGGCATAGCCGTGG
Source organism: Allium sativum (assembly GCA_030737875.1). Taxonomy (NCBI): domain Eukaryota; kingdom Viridiplantae; phylum Streptophyta; class Magnoliopsida; order Asparagales; family Amaryllidaceae; genus Allium; species Allium sativum. Next base: position 416,795,688 of record CM060910.1, on the reverse strand, counting down.
ACCCCGCAAAGGTAGTTGCGGTGCAAGACTGGAAAATTCATAAGAACGCAATGGAGGTGAGAAGCTTTCTCGGTTTGGCAGGCTACTATAGGAAGTTTATTAAGGACTTCGCTAAGATTTCAGCCCGTCTTACTAGGTAAACGAAGAAAAACCTAGCGTTTGCATGGGACATAGAATGTGAGATTGCTTTTCAGAGACTTAAGAGAGCCCTCACCACAGCTCCAGTTTTGGCATTACCCGATGGAGGTAAGATGTTTACGGTGTACACAGATGCGTGTGGCACGGGATTAGGCGCAGTCCTAATGCAAGAAGGGAAAGTGATTTGCTACAGGGGTAGACAACTTAAAGTTCATGAGAAGAACTATCCCACACATGACTTGGAGTTGGCGGCGATCGTTTTTGCACTTAAATCTTGGCGTCATTATCTTCTAGGGGAGAGGTTCGAGCTGTATACCGACCACAAATCGCTTAAGTACCTCTTATCACAGAAAGATTTGAATCTGAGACAACACCGGTGGATGGAATTCTTGGCATCATATGACTTCAATATAGCTTATACCCCTGGCAAGGGTAATGTGGTGGCGGATGCGCTAAGTAGGAAAAGGTTGACCTTGAGCCCCTTGTTTGTTGAAAGGAAAAGTCTAGAGTTTATAGCAACCTTTGATTTTACACCTGCTGTTGAGTCATTGACTGTTACGTTATCATCTCTTCAGTTAAGACCTACACTTCTAGATCAAGTAGGGACTTCACAGAAGGAAGACCCCCAGATAGTCGAAATCATGGACAAGCTGATTAGTGGTGATACGTCAAGTCAGCTCGGTAGGTATGCCATAGATGACAAGGGATGGCTAAGGTGTGATGGAAGGCTATGTGTCCCACAATTGGGAGACTTAGTAAAGAAAGTTCTCGAAGAGGCGCACCACTCGAAGATGACTATACATCCCGGAGGGGATAAGATGTATAGAGATATGAAACGCATTTTCTTTTGGACTGGAATGAAAAAAGACGTGGCAGAGTTCGTTCCAAAGTGTATGGTGTGCCAAAAAGTAAAGGCCGAGTCAAAGAAGCCCGGTGGGCTATTACATCCTTTGGAGGTTCCGCAATGGAAATAGGAGAGTATATCCATGGATTTCGTGGATGGACTGCCTAGGTCAAGGAAGGGAAATACTATCATATGGGTCATAGTGGATAAACTCACGAAGAGTGCTCACTTCATTCCGGTGAAAAGTAAGAGGACCGCATCATGGCTAGCGTCTATTTACCTTCGAGAGGTAGTACGGTTGCACGGGGTTCCTTCTAGTATAGTAAGTGATCGTGACCCGATTTTCACTAGCCAGTTTTGGAATAGTCTACAAGAAGCAATGGGTACACGACTGAGCTTAAGCACGGCCTATCACCCGCAGACGGATGGGAAAACCGAAAGGGTAAATAGGGTACTAGAGGATCTTTTGAGACTATGCATTCTTGACTTTGGTGGTACTTGGGAAGACCATCTTCCTCTCGTGGAGTTTGCATATAATAATAGTTACCAACCTAACATCGGAATGGCACCGTTCGAAGCCCTGTATGGAAGACCGTGCAAGTCGCCAACTTGTTGTTGGGAGACGACAGACAGGCTTATACTTGAGCCCGACATGATAAGGGACACTTCCGAGAAGGTTGAGTTGATACGAAGACGGATGAAAATGGCCCAAGATAGACAGAAATCTTATGCGGACAAGAGAAGGACAGACCTAGAGTTCGAAGTCGGAGACATGGTCTTTATAAAAGTTTCTCCTTTACGCAATGTAGTTCGTTTTGGAGCGGTTGGAAAGCTAGCACCAAGGTTTGTAGGACCGTTCCCTATCACCGTGAGGGTTGTGCGGATGGCCTATAAGGTAGAATTACCCGAGAGGCTGGCCAGAGTACACAATGTCTTTCATGTCTCGCATCTCCGAATGTGCTTACATGAATCAGCCGAAGTGGTTGAGCCAAGCATCCTTGAAGGCGTAGAAGTGGAAAAAGAAGCAACATTGAGGCGAGTTCCGATCCGTATCTTAGGAACGGAGATCAAGAAGCTAAGGAATCGAGAAGTCAAGCTAGTTAAAGTTCAGTGGAGTGAAGCCCAAGAAGACGCAACTTGGGAAACCGAAGAGAAGATATGCGCACTTTACCCATTTCTTTTTTAGGGTACATTCTCAATCTCTTTTTCCTATAAACTTGAAAACCTTTTCGTATCATGCTACCTACGTTTGTCTTGTTATCTTCTCGATCTTATCTAGAGAACCTTAGGTAAAACCATACGGATGTAAACATGTGAATGAAACATGTTATGGTTGATGTTTGCAAATGGTTGCAAGTGTTTGCAAGTGATTTCTAGTGGATGCATGACACACATTAGGCACTAGATCGGCTCAGTCACATTTTCATGTTGCATATGCATGAGTGCTTATACTTGTACATGGATGGAACTTGTTATGTTATCACTTGGATGTTGCATATGAATGAATGTTTGTGCACTCATGTAGAGATTATAAAGTATGTTAGGAATTTTGCATACATGTTGGATTCATTACACTAACATATTTTGCATTAAGGAAGTATACTGAATCAGTAACCGCTTGATCTTTTGCATTAGATAAGTACATATACACACACTTTCTGCATATGTTCATACAACACTAGAAACCTTTTAAGGACAATGGTTGCTTGTGGATGATGTTTTGAGTAGATGGATGATGGATGGTAGGACACATCCTCCCTAACTTAGAGATTTCGGGGACGAAATCCTTTAAGGAGGGGAGAATGTAACGACCCGTATTTCGATAACGTGTTATAACTATAAATCAAGGCAGAAGTAATTTTTAAAATAATAATCAAGGTTAACGGGTTACGCCATTGCGTTCGTCTTGAAATTCTTCTTGGAAACGAGTCCGAGTTTTCGAAAATCGGAGTTCGTATGACCAAGTTATGACCCTTCGAAGTTTTCATAAATTTTCAAGTTCAAAACAGCTCAGAATTCGAATTCAAAATTTCGAATTCAAACCCCAGAACAGACTGGGCGGGAAATTTCCCACACAGGACTAGGTTGACCTGGGGGTCGACCATAGGGTCGACCTGCCTAGGACCAGGTCAACCATAGAGTCGACCTGGGTGTCGACCTGGTTGCCGAGCCCATTTTCGAGTCAGAATTCACTCTGATGTATTTAGTCCGATTTCTGTCTAGATTCATTGACCTGACCCTATATAAACAGCCCCTAACTCTAGTCTCTCTACACAAATTTTCCCTGTTCTTATGCTGCTAAAACTCTGGTTGAAAAGTTAGAGAAAAAGGAATTGCTTCTTCTCCAACAAGGCTACGTGTAGAGTATTGCTGTTTGGGGGATTTCTGTTAGACTCGAGATTCAACATAGCCTCTTTGTTTTCTAATTCTCAAACCACGATCTGTAAGCCCCAGTTACTTTTAGATTTAAACTTTAAACTTAATGTGGACATGTTGTAAATTGAAATTGAACATAAGTATGACAATCATCTTGGACCTATCATTGTATATCTTGGATCTATCATTGTTCATTTTGAATCTAGTATTTTGGATCTACTATTTGTTCACCTTGGATCTATCCATCTTGAATCTTGACTTGTGGTAATATTTATATGAAATTGATTTAGGGCCTAAACATGTTGTAAACCTAAAACCCTCATGACCATGATGTTAACATGCCTGTGATGTTGAATTAGTTGTTATTCACAAGTTCGAGGTTATTATCTTATGTCAACAATTACCATGACTATCACCCTATTTTTCTAAGTTAGATATTTGAAACCACTATTCCGTATGCCAGTATTGTTGTAGTAATTTACCTCAAGTTATACCATGCTTGATTTATAATCACTTTTGCCACCTTATGCCCGTTCTTTCTATGTTATTCCCTAAATAGATTTGTTTGTATCGATTCGAATTCACGTGCGATGGGAATACGATTTGGGTAGTTTAGGCAAACCTGAATTTACTATAAACTTGAAATGTGAACATGGATATGGACATGAACTTGACACGATTTGACATGAAACATGACATGAAAACTTGACATGAATCTAGACTCGAAACTTGAACCGGGACACGACACTTAGAATGAATTTGAAAATGGCCAACTCGAGGTTGGGTTGAGTTTGCAGTGTAAATCTGCCCGGAACCGCCCGGCAAATCCAGTGACTGCAAACAATAGGATCCAATGTGGGTAGTTGGTCATATCGCACCTAAAACCCGAGGTTAGACTATGTTGTGGTGTAAATGTGCCCGGAACCGCCCGACAAATCCACTGACCACAACAACTAGACTAATGTGAGAGGTTGGGGTGCATTAATGAATTTATGCCACAGGATAGGGTTAAGTCATATACTTAACCAATTTGACACGATGATTTGATAGGGTTAAGTCATGAACCGCTTGAACACACTTAACCAACTTGATACATGATTTGGATAGGGTTAAGTCACGAATTTGAATGACAACACTTAACCCATTAGAAACCCTAGTTACGCGGTCCTTTTCAGCAGTAACCCACTTAGATGTATCACGATACCCTAGGACTAGGCAGGGTGGGGCACGATTACTGGGATGATTGTAAGCGACCAGAACGACGACTGAGTAGGTGTGCCATTGTAGGTTCAGGCGGACTATGGTCGTGCACGTAGTTCGGAGTTGAAAAAGCAGGCATTGGGCACCAGTAGGTTTACACTGTGCGTGCTTGATTCGTGTCGGTGGTCGGCACGCTAGGGCTTGATACACCCTAGGGTGGACCTAGCACAGGTGACTACATTTCATGATTGGGCCGTATACATAGACACATGACGAGCAAGAACTTGTAGGGAGCCGATCGATTAGTAGATCGTACCGTAGGACCCCGTAATGGGTCACTTCATGATATTGGGCCAAGGGATCATTTCATGGTTAATACTTGACATGGGTTAAAAAACTAGTGCAGTTGGTGCAGCAAATCTTGAATATGCGATGCTGGACTTGATTTATCTGGTTATCTTAGCTATCTTGCCAGTCTTATTATCATCCCTATGTTTACTTTCCGTTTACTCATGTCTTGTTAACTTTACTAGTTTTTATACTGAAAGCCACTAGGACTTACCAGTCTTTATGATTGACCCTTTTTCTTTCGCCTCTTTTTCTTTCGTTTCCCCCCTAGGTTCTCAGGGAAGAAACACTAGCTCTTAGCTTGGAATTAGCTTGCTTTCTGTCTGCTCCTGTACGGTTTGGTCTTGAGCTATGCTATGGCTGCACTTCTGCTATGTTTGGGGAGTAATTTACTTTTTTTATCTTAAGTTTATGCTTCTTTATTTAGAACTTGATGTAATGGAATAATTTGTACCTTGGATATATGAGGTTTCGACTCTTTTCTTGAAAGTAATAAAAATTTGGTTTTTTAATTTCTACCGCTGCTTTACTTATGTTTTGCCTTGTGATATCTCTGTGTATGTTTACCTGAATAATACTCCACCAAAACTAGTGCATTCCCTTTGTGAGTGACCCTAGCGGAGGTGGGGTGTTACTCTTGTCCTCAAAGAAATTCGTTCCTTCCTTACCGAGGAAGTTACAGGTTACTACATTTGGTATCAGAGCTTTGGTTTACAAAGCTCGAGAACAAGACACGTTAGAACCAAACGAAAGAATTGATCAGAGATTGGATTAGTAATATCCAATAAGAATGACTGGTTAGAGATGGGATCAGTAGTTTCCTAGAACGAGTGTGAAGAGTATATTTTTGAAAATGAAAACAAATTTTGTTTTGAAATTTAAATCATTTTATACGTATTTGAATATTTATTTGTACTGAATTTGGACAATCCAATATATAAAGATTTTGCATATACGTCTGATCCACGGGTATTCGAAGTTTTAATATATTGGGTAGATATAGAATCACATTCTAGTCGCCTGGAGATGACACTGATGATAGCAGCTGCATCATTAGTGGAATTATGTTCGAGTTTCGAAAGTGGGATCTCTATATATTTCCATTAGACTCGTGTGAGAACCAAAATATAGCTAGAATATATTGTTGTGACTTGTCATCAAAAATGTGATTTTTGACTATATATCAAAGTTATGAATTTGAAACGTTAATCAACTAATTGATTGCTGGTTGTGTTGTTTGATTATTGTTTGATTAATTAAATGTTGAACCTTTAGCCAAATTGAACCAAATAGTGAATTATATTGAAAATTAGTCGCATTTGCATGCATATACATGTACTTACATTGAACAGGTCATAGCAAGGAGCTAGAGAAGAGGAATAAAATTGTTTTCCCGACAAATAGGTACATGTTTATTGTATTTCTTGGGTTTTTGATGATTTTATGAGCCGATTTGCTAGCCGCTTTGCTCTTTCTTTTTCTTTTTGGATTGATGAGGGTCATGGGAGGCTATTTGAAATATCCCGAAGTCCCCGGTGCCGGGGAGGTTATGGCTAAATTTTTCGAAAAATTTGGGTGTTAGCCAAATTTTTGAAAAATTTGAAAAGTTATTAGAAACTGAAAAGTTGAAGAACTTAAGCCGTAAAGAAAATAATGAAAGTTGAGTTGATTAGTTAAACAACTTTCAGCTTCGTTCCTTTTCGGGGACGAAAAGTTTTAAGTGGGGGAGATTGTAATAACCCGGAAATCCGAGCCAATTTAAAAATTTTATTTTCGCAATTTTAGTGAATTTTGAACATTTAAAATGATTTATTTTAAATAATAACGACGAGAAATTTATTTTGAATAGAATTAGAATGTATATATTTATATACGTCGTCGTTAGAATATTAATATTTATTTATAAATATAAAAGGAATTGAAAATGACGCGGTTGTTTGAAAATTCGATTTCAAATTTCAAATGAATGTACAGGATTCAAAATAAACCGGATTTTGGCGAAACCAAAAATATTAGAATCTTTTAGAGAATAACTTTCCAACGAACCCGAAAAATTGAAATTTCATAGCGGGGATAAAAAGTTATTCCCAGTTGAAATTTCAGAATAGTCGCTATGGAATTCTGGCCCTTAAAAATGGCCATTTTGCAAACGACCTCGGTTTTCGACGAAACCACTTTTGTTGGATCCAGGATGTCAAATTATTGTTAGGTTTCAAAATTCGTAATTTTCTGAATCAATATGTGAGTGTGGCAAAGGAAAACGTGTTTTGACAGTTTCAGTCAATTTCGATCGACCAGAAAATGGCCATTTTTCAAACAGTCTTAGAATTGGGTGAAATTTGTTTTGTTAGGACCGTATCATAAATACAAAGCTAGAAAATATCTTTCGAGAATTTTTAGAAACTGTGTGTGTTCCCGGTAAATTGAAATGTGCGTTCAAATTCAATATATAGAGTTATATTTTGATTTTGACGGAAATTGATCGAAATGATCGAACCAGCTTACGATACTTATCCCATTGTGTTCGGAATGGGGCTAATTAGCTATGAACGACAGTCGATGGGTTCAATTTCGAGTTCGAATAAAAAAGTACCTTTTTGAAATTTAATAATAAAAAATATATATTAATAAACCCAGTCAAACCCCCTCTATACTTTCTTTCTCCCTCCCTCGTTATTCGTTCAGAAGGAAATCAAAATAAGAAAAAAAAGAAAAAAAAAACTAACTAAGTCGTCGCCCCCCCTCCCCCAGCGCCGCCGCCGCAGCCGCATTCTCCCACCGCACCCCCCTCCATCGCCTGCTCCTCGACCGCACCCTCCCTCTTCTCCTCCTCTCAATTCTCTCGCTCCCCTTCCTCACGCGACGCCCGCCCCCCCTTGGCCAGCCGTCGACGCTCGAGACCCCCCCCCCCCCCCGCCAGACCCGCGTTTTCTCCACCGCACCCTCCTTCGACGTGTGGGGCCCCCTCCGCAATCAAACCGAAAGAAAAAGTGAGTATTTAATTTTTTTTATTTCGGTTTATATATGTAATAATCTGTAAAGAAATTATGATTCATATATATGAAGCGTAGGATTAATTTTCAGTTTTTAAAGTAATAAAAATTCGATTTTTATCATAGAAAGTTTAGTTTTTTTTTTCATTGGAGAGTTTAAATTTTTACATAAGAAAAGATAGGATTTTTAATATAGAAAAGAATAGATTTTTAGTTGAGATTTTTATATGATAAAAATTCGATTTTTATATGTGAAGTAGACATGAAAAGATACGATTTTTTAAATTATAAAATTTGCTTTTTATATTATAGAGATAGTAAAAATATAATTTTTATATAATAGAGAATATAAAAATGTGATTTTTATATACATAGCAACAATTTAAAAAATGTGATTTTTATATATGTAGTGAATACGGGCAACGAAAGTGGCAAAAGGCGAGAATGGCGTAGACTTCCTACATATGAAGAGTCGCGGTGTTTGGTTTAGCTCTTGGTGAGAACTCCTCACTTTTATTTTAATTTCTAGTTTGAAATATATTCTAGGATGCAAACGGTGCTTAGTAGCACCCGACACCCGTCGTCCACAGACCATGGATGACTTGTTTGTTTGGTTGCTGTGTTGTGGAATTTGATTGTGTGATGTGGAATGAAATAAAATATTTTATAGTGGAAAATATTTTTAGTTAAAAAAATGATTTTTAACGTGTACATAAAATAAATAGTAATAAAGAAATCGGATGATTTGTTTATATACACTGATTTGACTGATATTGATTGAGATGATAAATTTTACACATCGCCCAACTGCACAAATAAAATCAGTGTTTGTTGATTTGAAACCCCACACGGGTATTGGGATGATATTTGACGTACACTAATCCCGATTGTTTAGTTGTAGGTCAATCGATGGGTTGACAGACTGTGTAAGCGTTAATTATTTATATTTAATGCTTATGCAGTTGTGTGGTGCACTCTGGATGATGGTTGATGGTTTATCGTTGCTGTTATATACATGTGTTGTAGGGAATCCATATAATAAACGTTATATGGTAATTGATTGGGCCTCATTCCAATTTGGAAAATAAGAAATAAAAATTCATGTGTTGAATTGAAGAAATAATTATTCATGTGTTGAATAAGAAATATAAATATTCATGTGTTGAATAAGAAATATAAATTCATGTGTTGAATAGAAATATACATTCATGTGTTGAATAGAAAATAAATATTCATGTGTTGAATAAAAATATATATTCATGTGTTGAATAAAATATATATTCATGTGTTGAATGGAAAATATAAATTCATGTGTTGAATAGAAAAAAAATTCATGTGTTGAATAAAAATATATATCCATGTGTTGAATAAAATATATATTCATGTGTTGAAGAAAATATTCATTTGTTGAATAGAATAACGAAGTTATTGAAATATATATATAACCGTGTTGGTTAGATATGCGCCATTTTGACGTGAACGATATTTGTATCGATTATATTCGTTTTTATAATGATTATAGAAAAAGAAGTGACTTCAAAATATAATATTTTGAAAATATTATCATTTATATATCGATGATATGGAATATTCAATTTTGATTAGAAATTGAATATGAAGTTGAAATCGTTTTGAAAACGAATTTAAAACGATTTATAAAATACGTTTTAAAAAGGAAATCCGACCAACACGCCGCACTGCGGGAGATCCGACCGTCGGATTCTCCTAAAACCGGAACCGTTGGGTTTATATTGAAAAGAGCTTTCTAACGAATATTAGAAATTAGAAATCTAACGGTTGGATTTGGAATTATGTCCAAATCAAATTTGGAAAAGGTCGTTGTAAGTGCAGTTCGATGGCCGCTGATGGAAATCGACTGTACGGGCTTTGATAAAATTATTAAAAATATCAATAATTTGTGTAAAATCATAATAAATGATTTGTGAAGAACTGAGATGAAAAATTCCAAAGTTGAAAAGATAAAAATAGATTTTTATCGAAATGAACTGGTTTTGAACTAGAATTAAAATCCATTTTTTTAAAATAAATAAATTGGATTTGAAATGGTTTTAAAAGTAACAAGAATTTCCAATAATTGAATTGGAATGGATTTGAATCGAAATTGTCCTTGGAAAATTTCGATGTTGGATTTCTTGATGATACAGATATTGTTATGGGAATTCGAAAGATATATTTATATCGTTATTTCCAATACGATATTTGTTGGTCGTAGAATTTGATATTGAATATAAGCCGATATATTTTCTATTCAGAGCCTTGTATTTAATATCAAATGTGATTTGGTTTTGTCGTGAATGGTGTCGTCATTAACACTGTTCTTAAACCCAGTTGAGAAAAGGATTAAATCTTTTTATTTAGATTTAATGAAGTGTACCAATTAAATGGTATTTAATTGGAATTGATTTTTTTTGGGTTCATCGTGAACCGTGTTTTAGATGACATTGGTTCTTTAACCCAATTAAAGACAAGATATTGATTTTTGGGAAGATTAAAACTAAGTGGAGTTTTAATGAATCTTTAATTAGATTGAAATGATTGAGAATGGAGTGTCACCAGTTTTGCTCCAGACGATAGTTTAATCTTTAATTAGATTTGAACGTGAAATGGTAATAAAATTTACCGATAACACCGTGGTGTTAGATATGAAGTATGACTAGTTTTACTTCATGGGATGAATAATTTGGGATTGGGAAATAAAATAAATGATTACTGCGGTGTGGTTCGCTAATCCCGACTAATTTGAATTGATATTCAAAGGAAGATTAAAGAATAAATTTAAAGAATTTATCTTTGATAAAATTAATGGGAACCTTTCCCAAAGTGTAAGAATATTTGAATAAAAGAATATTCTAAATTGGAATGAGGCGTATGTTGTGTTTGTGTAACACTTGTTTATTATATACGCGAGTTATTCAGAAAGACCGGGTTTATCCCATTCTGAATAACTGATTCGACGTGGTGTCGAGGATGAAGACGGTGGTTGAAGACCGGAGGTCTTCACATCGTTTGGGTGATTACTGATGATCTTGATTGGGTTATACACCCAAGAGGAGGGAATCAGTTGGTGATCGTCTAGACGTACTTGGAGATCGATGGATATGCGAGGTACAAGGTGCCTCCGGTTTCGTTCAGACCCAGAACGAACTTGTAAATGGACTTTGTGTCTGACATTGGATTTTATTCTGTGTGATTGATTTCTATTAAATATTTATTTGTTTGGCGGCGTAGAATTTATTCTCTTGCTTAACGCCGTTCTCTGAGACGTACGAGCTCAGGGGCTATATATTGATGGATATCAATCGCACGGAGTGAATTGCTTGTGTGACATGCCTAAGTGGCAATTGATCAAGGCTTCTGTTGAAAAGCAAAGTCTTGTGGTTGATGATCAAAGCACCGCCTGTGTGGCATAGCTTTGTGTAACGTTGATTCACGAGCCTCACACCCCGGTTGTGAACCAGAAACGGGAGAGGACATCAGGGAGGGCATGCGTTTTCTTCTAGCTAGGGTGGTGTTAGTGACCTACCAGCCCTGACATTTATATTATTTCACCTGTGTGGTTGTTGCTGTTGCGAGGCGCCTCGGATATATCGGTGACTGTGTGGAGCCGATGGAGTCATTTGGCTCATTTACGCCCCAAAGGGCGGGGAAACGCAATGTTCAGGCATTTTAATCCACACCGGTGGACCGGCCCTGACGATCCAAGGGATCGCCTGTGTCTGGTTCCTGAGGCTCGGGCTAGACAGTCTCGAATTCAGTAGAGGACGATCCCTGGCCTCGGTTCATAGATGGAAATCCAATTTCCAAATATGTGACTTTGCGGTTTTATTTGTAGAGCCTAGTATGGCGACATAGTGGTATGGGGCACTTATGCCGTCTATGATTGATACTTATGATTGAAATTGTTTTATACACTATGCACTTATAATAGTATCAAATGATTTGTTTTTTAGCTTATCAAGCATTCTTTGGCTATTATAAGGTAAAAACCCTATCCTCTGGCTTGCGTTGCATTGTGTGATGGGACCTGGGTCTTATAACAGCTTCATTTTTTTTATTTAGCATTGCGCTGTTTGTTTTATGCACTGGTATTCTTGGGAGGAAACCCCTTACGTGTTATACGGTGTGGTTCCTTGATTTACCTAACTTTAAAATAAAGATTAATATCTGTTTTAGTTCTCACACCAGTCACATGACTGACCTGGAGTTTATTTTTTTAACCTAAACTCTGGGTGCCCTTATTTTGACACGGGCAGCTAGTAGTTTTGGTTTTGCAGATTTATATTCATAGGATCCTGATTTACAGCTAGGACGTTACCCAGAAAGCTCTGTATCCGTGTATTACTTCTAGTTGTGTATTGTATTATTTTTTTCCGCTGCGATGCATTTAAATGTAATTTAAATCTCTCATATTTCATGTGTAATATTTATTTATACTCTGTATATTCATGTATTCTGATGGAATTGTTGCAATATATAATGAAATGTTCTTCTGTTTGCGTTCCGATGTGGCTTGTCCTCAAAGCAATTCGTTCCTTCCTTACCGGGGAAGTTACGGGTTACTACAAAATGTTTTTGTAAGAAGAATTATAAAAATGCGATTTTTATAAATAAAAGTACGATTTTTATAATGTTTTCATTATGATAAATATACGTTCTTTATATGGATATCATTAAGATAAAAATTCAATCTTTATATAAGAAGTAGAAATATAAAAATATAATTTTTATATAGAAAGAAGCGTTGTAAAAATATATGAAGTAGAAATAAAAATATGATTTTTATTTATTGGAATGAAGCGATAAAAATAGGATTTTTATATATGAACAGCGTGAAATGGATGCGTTGGAATTTCGAACAAATCTAAACAGTTCAGAAAGAAAGACTGACGGAGTAGAACCCAAAGATGAGAACTCCTCACTTTAATTTATTTTCTAGTTAAAATATATACTAGGATGCAGACGGTGCTTAGCAGCACCCGACATCCGTCGTCCACAAACCATGGATGAGTTGTTTGTTTGTTTGATTGTGTTGTGAAATTTTATTGTGTGGTGTGGAATGGAATAAAAAAAATATTCTTGTGTTGAAATAAAATATTTTGTCGTTGAAAATATAATTTTTAATGTGTATATGAATAAAATAAATATTCATTTACAAATCAGACGATATGTTTATGTACACTAATTTGACTGATATTGATTGAGACGATAAATTTTACACATCGCCCAACTGCACAAATAAAATTCATTATTTGAAACCCCACACGGATATTGGGATGAAATTGGGCATACAATAATCCCAATAATTATTTGTATGTCGATCGATTGATTGATAAGCTGTTGTAAGCGTTAAATATTTATATTCGATGCTTATGCAGTGCAGAATGCAATCTGGATGATGGTTGACTGTGTGATTGTTGTTGTATACATGTATGTACGAAATCCATATAATCACATTAAATGGTAATTGACTGTGTCTGATTCCAGTTCAGAAAGGAATGAATATTTTAAAATAACGACTACTTTAAAATAATGAATATTTTAAAATAATATTCAGTAATGTATCAAAAATGTGATTTTGATGTCCGATTTGGGATGGACATGAATATATTTAAATATATATAGCTGTGTTAATTAGATAACGCCATTTTGACATGAATGATATTTATATCGATTTTATTCATTTTTATAATGCATATCGAAAAGGAATTGGTTTCGAAATCTAATGTTTTGAAAATACTATCATTTATATATCGATGATATGGAATATTCAATTTTGATTTGAAATTGAATATGAAGTTGAAACCGTTTTGAAAATGAATTTAAAACGATTCATAAAATATGTTTTAAACGGAAATCGACGAAATATATATAATATATATATTATATATATAATGGCCTGAATAGAACGCGCCATGCTGCGGTAGTTCGCGAATTTCGACCATTGACTTCGAACGGACATTACGGGAGATCCGACTGTCAGATTCTCCTAAAACCGGAACCGTTGGGTTCGTATCGAAATGAGATTTCTAACGAATGCAAGAAATTAGAAATCTAACAGTTAGATTTGTAATTATGTCCAAATCAAATTTGGAAAAGGTCGCTGTAAGTGCACTTCGATGGCCGTTTATGGAAATCGACTGTACGAGCCTTGATAAAATTATTAAAAATATCAATAATTAGTGTAAAAATCATAACAAATGATTTAGAAAGAATTAGGATGAAAAATTCCATATTTAAAAAGATAAAAATATATTTTTATCGAAATGAACTAGTTATGAACTAGAATTATGAAATCCAATATTTTTAAATAAATTAATTGGATTTGAAGTGGTTTTAAAAATAACCAGAATTTCCAATATATGAATTGGAATGGATTTGAATCAAAATTACCTTCATAATATTTCGATATTGGATTCCGTGATTATATGGAAATTGTGGAGGAATTTGGAAGATATATATATCGTTATTCCAATATGGTATTTGTTGATTCCAGAATTTGACATTGAATATAAGCCGATATATTTTCTATTCAGAGCCTTGTATTTAATATTAAATGTGATTTTGGGTTGTCATGAATGGTGTCTTTAATAAAACTGTTCTTAGACCCAATGGAGTTAAGAAAATAAGAAACTAATTGGAGATTAGTTAAGTAGAATGGTTTCCTGGGTATTGATCTGTTGTTTGTTTCGGCCTTCGGGGTTAACACTAAGGGAATTGTTCACTTGCTAATTTACGGTTAAAGGCTGATGGAATGGAATGTGATTTTGGGATTATCGTGAACCGTGTTTTAAAGGACATTGGTTCTTTAACCCATTTAAAGATAGGAATAAGATTTTGGGTTGTCATGAATGGTATGTTTAATAATACTGTTCTTAGACCCAATGGAGTTAAGAAAATCAGAAACTAACTGGAGATTAGTTAAGTTGAATGGTTTCCTGGGTATTGATCTGATGTTGGTTTCGGCCTTCGGGGTTAATACTTAGGGAATTATTCACTTGCTAGTTTACGGTTAAAGGCTGATGGAATGGAATGTGATTTTGGATTTATCGTGAACCGTGTTTTAAATGACAATGGTTCTTTAACCCGGTTAAAGACATGATACGATTTCCCAAGTTAAACAATCGTTAATATTGATTTTTGGGAAGATTAAAACTAAGTGGAGTTTTTATGCATCTCTAATTAGATTGAAATGATATCCAAAGGAAGATTAAAGAATAAACTTTAAGAATTTTTCTTTGATAAAATTAATGGGAACCTTTCCCAAAGTGTAAGAATATTTGAATCAAGGAATATTCTGGATTGGAATGAGGCGTATGTTGTGTTTTTATAGCACTTGTTTATTATATACGCGAGTTATTCAGAAAGACCAGGTTTATCCCATTTTGAATAAATGATTCGACGATATGTTGAGGATGAAGACGGTGGTTGAAGACCGGAGGTCTTCACATCGTTTGGATGATTACTGATGTCTTGATTAGGCTGTACACCCAAGACAAGGTAATAAGTGGTGATCGTCCAGACGTACTTGGAGATCGACCGGATATACGAGGATCTCTCCTCTGTATTGGACATATGGGGAAGAATAAGGTGCCTCCGGTTTCGTTCAGACCCAGAACGAACTTGTAAGTGGATGTGTGTCTGACATCGGATTTCATTCTATGTGATTAATATATATCGGTTGCATAGCGTGAATTGCCTGTGTGGCATGTTGAGATGCAAATGATCAAGGCTTTTGTTGAAAAGCAGAGTCATGTGGTTGATGATCAAAGAACGACTTTAATATAGCATAGCTTTGTGTAGTGTTAACTCACGAGCATCACAGCCCGGTGTGAACTAGAAATGGGAGAGGATTGCAGGGAGGGCATGCATTTCCTTTTAGCTAGGAGTGGTATCAGCGTTTTGCAAGCCCTGACATTTTACTTATGTGGATGATGGAGAGCGAGGCACCTCGGTTATATCGGTCATTCTAGGGCTTATAGCTTGGTCGAGATATGACCAGTTTACGCCCCATAGGTTGGGGAAACCCATTGTTCAGGCATTTTAATCCACTCCGTGTGGACCGGCCATGAAGATCCAAGGTGCAGTTGCGGCTGTTCTTGAGACATGGGCTAGATTGTCGAGAAGCGGTAAGGATGATCCCTTGCCTTGGTTCGTAGATGGAAATCCCACTTCCAATACGACATTTTGCAGTTTTGATTGTAGAGCCTAGTATGGCGACATAGTGGTATGGGGCACTTATGCCGTCTATGATTGATACTTCTGATTGAAATTGTTTTGACACTATGCACTTATAGTAATAGTAAAATATGAAATTTCACATACCAAGCATTTTTGGCTATTATAAGGTAAAAATCTATCCTCCGGCTTGCGTTGCATTGTGTGATGCGACCTGAGTCTTATAATAGCTTCATTGTTCTTTATTTAGCATTGCACTGTTTGTTTTATGCACTAGTATTTTTGGGAGGAAACCCGTTCCGTGTTATACGGCGTGGTCCCTTGATTTACCGAACTTTAAAATAAAGATTAATAAATGTTTTAGTTCTCACACGAGTCACATGATTAACCTAGAGTTTATTGTTTTAACCTAAACTCTGGGTGCCCCTATTTTCCACACAGGCACCTAGTAGTTTTGGTTTTGCAGATTTATATTCACAGGATCCTGGTTTACAGCTGGAATGATATTCGGAAAGCTCTGTATCCGTATATTCTTTTCAGTTGTGTTTTGTATTATTTTTCCGCTGCATTGTTACTTGTAAATCTCTGATATTTAGTAAATGTGTAATATTTATTCACACTATGTATACTCTTGTATTCTGATGAAATTGTTGTAATAAGCAATGAAATGTTCTTATGTTTGTGTTCTGATTTGTCTTGTCCTCAAAGCAATCCGGGCTTTCCTTCATGGGGAATATTCGGGTTGTTTCATTCAAGGATTTTGAAAAACTTGAAATTGAACAGCGTAAACAATTTGAAAATGAGATTTTCGAGTCCAATGCGAAAATTAAAATTCTTGAAACAAAAATATGGTTTTGAAACAAAATGATTCTGAAAAGAGAAATATCGCTATAAATCGTTGTTTGAATATAATAAAAGAAAATAGCGATCTAAAATCTAAAATTCAACAACTTGAATCAATATTGGCTAAATTTTCTAAGGGAGAAAAAGCGTTGAATATGTTGTTAAAAAACAAATTTTTTTGTTAAGAATAGGAAAGGACTCGGTTTTGATAAATTTGATCAAATTGAAAAGTGTGATTTTAAAAATCCTTCAAACCGCTTTGGGAAAATCGATCACGTTGAAAAACGAAATTCTAATGATTTTAAAAATCCCGTAAATAGCTTTGAAAAAGGTTGATTTGAAATTTCGAAATCTAATAATTTCAAAGGGTTTTTAAATCATAAACAGTATGAAAACTCGTTTAGAAACAATTCAATTAAACGAATTTGGATTCCAAAAAATAACAAAATGAATTTGAATAAGCTTAAACGAATTTGGGTTCCAAAGGGTACGTTCATGGATAATAATGGATTGTTATATAAACGGGTTTGGTTACCAAAAAGAGTAAACGAAGATAAGAGTGGTAAAACAGTCGTTGTTAGACCACTCAATGTTATAAACATTTAGGTACCAAGGATAGGCTAGGGAACAACTATGTTTAAGAGATAAAAATTCAAATTGTTCCATTTTATTGAATTGTTTGAAGTTCCTTAGCCATAGATTCTGAGTTGGAGATTCATTGGTTCACATTGATTATGGTAAGACAAGTATGATCTTTAAACACATATTTTTATTTTAATTCCTTTTTTAGTTTTTATTTCTTTTGTTTTCTTTATTTTTTTACTTGGCTGATTTTGAAATCATTCATTATTGACTGTTGAAATTCTTGGATTATAAAAATTTGATTTTTTTAAGTGATTTTAAATAATTATCTTCAGATTTGATCGTTGACTTTTTCTTGTGCTTTTTTTAAAAATTCTCTGAAAAAAATTTCATGTATGATTCTTGCTTTGAAATGATCTTGTGCTGCTCTGATAAGAAAATTAGTTTGATTCGTTTGAATATCTTGGTGATTGGACGATGAGTTGAAAAATCAGTGATTAAATATCTTTAGTTTCCATAGACAATTTGAATTAAATATATAAGAGTATTTAAAATTGTTTAGGAGCAATCAGTGTTAAAAATATTAGAAAATTCCATATCCTACTGATTGATTTTTGAAACTCACTTTCAACTTGCATTGATATTTTCAGAAACTCCTCTTCAAATTGATATTTTCAATTTTAAAATTATTTTTGATTTTTTATTCAAAAATTGAAATTATTGATTGAGTTGAATCGTTTTGTGACTCATCAAAATTATTAATAGATTTATGGATTTTTGATGAGTTGTGACTATGGTATAATTCATAACTAGAGGAGATGTTATTTTAAATCTCACGATGATTGGACAGATTTTATGATATCTTTGAATTTGAGCTTATTTCACGATCATCTTCTATATCTACCATATTTCTGTCATTCATCATGGTTTTATTTAATTTGGGGAGTTCTAATTATTCTTAGGATTAAAAATAAAATAAAATAAAATATTCATATATAATTTATCCTTGGTATTCACTCCCATTTAAAAGTCCTCACAGTTATGCGTGAGTGAATTACCTTAAACTCTATGTGCTTCCATTCTCACTTAAAAGACCATTGGGCTGTGCATGGGTGGAACTCATTAGAGAGGATAAAGTTAAGTTACTACTAACCCCATTTAAAAGACCTTTGGGCTATGCGTGGTTAGCAAGTACTTAACACATTTTTGAGCATATTTAAAATCTATAAAATTCAAATTCAAATATTCAATTTTCTATTGAACTCTCCTCATTCTATAAAATCCATCGTAAATCCATTTATTCTGAAAGTGAAATTTGCTTCTGATTTAAGGATTATTATGATTTTTGTTTGATTAAATGGGATTTGCGATATATAATCTCTCTCTGAATTTGAATTTATATTTATGGTCTAAATTTGTCACTATTTCGATATCTATAATCCTTTTGATGATAATAAAAAGGGGAGAATGATCAAGATTTTGATTGACAGGTATTTAATTCAAAAATATTTTAAGATCGGAAATTAAATATCTAGAGGGAGAATGGTCAATTGGATTTCATCATTTATATTTTCCACATATATAGGGGGAGTTCAGTTGTAGGGGGAGAACAAATAGGGGGAGTGATATATTTCACGTACAAACACATATAACACATCCAAAATCTTGTATATGTTTGTCATCATCAAAAGGGGGAGATTGTTGAGTATAATAGTATGATTTTTGTTTGATGATAACAAACATATATATATATATTATATTATAAATGTAAGCAGTACTATTCTATATTTTACACACAGAAATAAATATTTATTGAATAGAACACTACTATACAGAATTGAATATACAAATAGTGTTTTTATTCGAATAAATATTTTATTTTTACAGTTGAAATAGTACATATACATCACTCCACTATTTACGATTCAAATATTTTTGAATATTTCTGACATGACACATTTAACACATCATAGAAATTGTACTATTAAAAGATTCAAACAAAATGAAACAGATTGAATTGAATAGAAAAAATATATTTTTATTTCAATCAGTATTCATCACTACAAATAATAGTACAATTCTATTCAGTTGTGTCTACAACCACTCTCATATACACAGATTTCTCATTACATTTCTATACATTTCACTCTTATATACTGGCACGTGAACATCATCATCCTCAGTCTTCTGTCATCACTGCTCTCCAATCCAGTCCATTCATCTCCATACCTGTCATAAAAACACACACGTAGTAAACTAGAACAAAAATAAAAATATAAACAAATAAATAAAAATTTATTTTCCTCAAAATTACGGTGTGTTTCTCATCATTTTTCTAGACTTGGTCTGATATGCAGTGACAGGAAAAATTGTCTGATGGCTGCATGTACACACGTGTGCACTGCCTCGCCAATCAGCGAGCAACTGAGGAGTAGCCACGTGGACCATCTCGACCCAGTGCACAGTTCATAATCAAGCCAAAGTGAAAAACAACTCAACATATACAAAGTAATGGTCGAGCTCAAGACTGTATGCATGATCGTTAAACAAGCATGGTGCAAAAGCAAATGGTTGAGCACAAAGCATCAACGAGGACTGGAAAAATCAGTTGAGACAGCAGCACATGTACAAGAAGGTCAAGCCAGTGTGAAGATGGAGTGTACACATCATGTTTCAAATGGTTCAGCAATACATGGAGGTGTACACAACAGTTTGTCAAGACTGCTCAACAATCATGGTTGAGCACAAAGGTGAAAAGGCATGAATACATGCTTAGAGTTCAAGGAATATGTAATAAGGTTTTAAAGCAAGTGGACAAGAGTGAACATTTTAGCATGCAAAGGTGGAGACATGAACATATGGGACACAACAAAAAGAAACAAAACAACTCACTGGTGCAGCATAGACATCACGGACAAGTGAAACAACTACAAGCATAAATCAACATAAAAAAACATGCCAAATGCCAAATGCCAAATAATCCAAAATGATCAAAGTGCGTGTACATAAATGGTTAATAGTAAACAACAACAATGCAAAGATGGTACAACAAGATTATGGCACAAATACATGGTCAAACACACGTGACTAATGCATGGACTCGAATGGTCACAAGGCAGTTTGTACAATATGGTGCAAAGCTCAAGTGTAGTATCATGTATCAAAAATAGCATCAGTTCTTAGCAACAACACAACAGCATGCCGAATGCAAAAAACACAATGAAAAGCTTAACACAAATCAATGTACATAAATGTAACACCACTTAAAATAAGGGAGAAGGTACACAAAGATGGTGCAACAAGCAAAGTGTAATGCATTTTCAATTTCAAGTATGGTTCAAGGCAAGTCCGTGCAAGCAGCAAATGACCAAGTGCAGTACCTATGTTTATGGTATAATATCTGTTTCTATCAAACCGAGCAGTGTAAAAACAGTAATGGGTATTCAAGTACTAGTTCTGTTCAAAGGAAATACAGGAGTACATTCACAAGTATATAGGTTCAGCAAGTGTTAATCAAGAAATATTTCAAAGTCTAGACAAATATGGGTAGTAGCAGTTCAACATAAAACATGTCGAGAGTATCAAAGTAGCATCTGGTCATACCAGTTTTTTGTCAGCAATTAATCAAAGGATTCAAATTTAATTCAGTTGAAATCAGCCTTGGAAAAATGAAGCGTCTGTTCATATCAGATTTATATTCAAGGGTATAAGCAGATTTATCAAAAGACAGAAACATTGAGGGTGTTTGAATGATTCAAAGTACAGTTCAAAATCTTCTGGAACCAAAAGTTTAAATTTGAAAGTGAGAGATATAATAGGAAGGTTGAAATATTCAAATTATTAATTCGAATTCAATCAACTAAAAGCCCAAAATTCACACGCAAGTTAAAGGTCCAGAATTCTCATGCAATATCATCAACATATATGAAGATTTCAAAGTCCCAAAATTTAAGCAACAATCAGTACCAAGTCTAAGCATGAAATCAGAGCATATATCTTGGATTTACAATCCTATATAAACACCAATCATCACAGGCTTTCAATTCATCAAGGTTCAAGCAAAATTAAAAGAATAAATTCAAATCTAAAATCATTCCAAATTATCAACAAAGTGCTTGGATCAAATAGAAGTGCTTTATCTCGTATAAGCAACACTGAAAATTTGAGAGCATCACACGAGAGTGCGGCAGCTTCTAATCCAAGAAGAATCGGAATCCTAAATCAAAAAATTTCCAAATCGTGAAGAGAGGAGCACCAGAGATCGATCAAGAACATCAACGAGATATCAAGCATCAGAAAGCCATCGCGATTTTTGGATTTGAAGAAACCCTAGGAGCAAAGCCGCCACCATTTTTATTTCAGAGAAAAGAGACCGGGCTAAAGTGTAGTGGTGAAACAACTTTAAGGGGTCGTCCAACTAAGTTTTTAAAAGGGGATAACCCATCTAATTTAAACTCCTAAGGGTTTTTTAAATTTGTTTTATAAGTGTTTTTATTTCTTATTCGGTTTTTTTTTTCAATTTAAATTTGTAATCGAATCTGTAGTTTTCTAGTTTGTGTCTAAAACTAGGGAGACGAATTACGGGATTTGTAACGGGGAAATCTGGTTTCGGGGATAGAAACCAGTGCAGGGTTTTGAGCGTAGGGTTAAGAACAGTAGGGAGAGAGTGTCGCGAGTTTACAGGGGATTGTAAGCGTAGAGATTGTTTTAACTCCTAGTAGAAACCTTGGGGAATGCAGTAGTCGGCAGGGTTTTGCCGAAGCTGGGCATATTTGTGTGTTATTTATTTTCTACATTTATTTTGATTATTATCTGTTCTGTTATTTTTTAATTACTCTGTGAAAATCTGCGATAAACCCTATTCTTCCCTCTAGGGTTAATTTAGATCTTATACTCACTACGCTTCATCTCTTCGCACACATTTCGAGCTGGACAACTCCCTCTCCACTTCGACCTTGATCTGCGAACTGTGCCTCCTAGGGCATCACGAAAACCACTGTGCAAACATCGACCTTTTTAATTTTTATAAATTCCCGAAAATTCAAAACAACTTCAAATCGATTCTACAATCATGAATCCAACAACAGAAATTGCAATCGAATCTTCAAACTTGGATAATACCCACCCTAGGGCTCGCTGAAATTGAACTAGCGGAAAAGATGGACATCGGACCTAGGCAAATGCATATAGGAACATGAAGCAACTTCCCAGCAATCCAAATACGCATGTGTGGAGATTTATAAATTTTTATCTTAATTTCTAATGATTTTAGAAGACCTTCCTTTTCACGTTTTGGATGTTGAAGAGGAATACTAGCGGCGCTTGCTCTATTGACAGTGGGAGGAACGTTTTTAGGGTTAGAGGAGGGTATTTATAGAATAGGATTGCTTAGAAGTTAAGCATCATATTTTTCAAAAATAATTTATATTCTATTTTAATTTGTATTTTTGATCTAAAAATGCTCATGATGACACACGATATCCAAAAATCATGAAAATGGGCATGCAGCTACAGTTTGATATTACGGACCCAACGAAACTTGTTTCGTCGAATTCCGACTCCGTTTGCTCACACATCTTATTTTAATGGTCAAATTATCGATTGTTTTTCAAATTAAAATTC
Organism: Allium sativum; assembly: GCA_030737875.1. Classification (NCBI taxonomy): domain Eukaryota; kingdom Viridiplantae; phylum Streptophyta; class Magnoliopsida; order Asparagales; family Amaryllidaceae; genus Allium; species Allium sativum. Next base: position 416,772,546 of record CM060910.1, on the reverse strand, counting down.
CCCACAGCTGCATATTGACACCAAAAATCACGGAAATTGAAATCTAACAAAAATTTAAAATTCCGGATCCAACAAAATTAGTTTCGTCGAAAACGGAGGTCGTTTGCAAAACTGGCTATTTTTAAAGCTCTAAATAAGCCCATTTAAATATAAATATATTTAAAAATAATTAAATTAAATATAAATAAATAAATATTGTCGTATATATTCACATAGAATATTATACAACTCCAAAATATTCCTATCTGAGTTTCTAACTCGGTATTTCAAAATCAGAGTTAACCGATATTCAATTAAAAATAGAAATCCTTTTTATAAATCTTTATAAATTATAAAGGAATTCCATAGCAACTTTTTGAAAATTTGATTTTGACATAAATCAAAATCTACACAATGAAATCCCGATTTTTCTCTTCCACTAGAAAAATACAGTTCACCAGCTCCGAACGTTTCATGTTTCATAGAAATCCGGCTTAAAATGGATTCTGTACATTCGTTTAAAGTTCGAATCGCCAAATTACGAACTACCGCGCCATTTCGAGCACGATTATAATTATAATATAATTTATACGTTCAACCGTCGTTAATTAAATATATTCGTTACCGTAATTCAATTTTAAACTAAATTATATATTTTGAATTGCCCAGTTCACACAATATTGCCATTTCAGCTGATTCTAATTATTTCAGAATTAAACATATTATTTAATCATTATATTAATTAAATATTCAAAGTTATTTAATTAAACAACTAGTTAAATCCCTATATCACTATTTAAATAATTAAATAAATAAATTATTATATCGCTGAAAATACGAGTCATTGCATAAATCACAAAGTAGCAGATATGATATCGAAGAAATGTGTCCGATAAGAGGTGCAACCTTTATTAATCACGATATAGCTCATATTTTAGTCATTTTAATAATGACCCGAAAGTCAAAGCTATCCATCATTAATCTCTTACTTCATTCCAGTAGCGACCGCTAAAGCAACATACTTCATTTTGGATTCTCCATCACGTGCAAATTTGTTAAAGTGGTATCGATATTGACATAGAGCATGTTAATACCGACTTCAGTCACTTTAACAACCAAACGCCTATTTCACACCTTGGTCATTTATATTTGAAATCATATTTAAAATATCATGAATCAAACAATAATAATACATGGTTTTATATTTAAACTTAAGTCCAAATATTTCGACGTCATAAATCATACTTTAAATCAATTCATTATTTGGTTAAGCTCAAAAATTAAGATTTAATATTTATAAAACGATTTATTTACAAAATTACATTTTTATTTCAACTTTCTAAATCTCAATCGTCATTATCTAAAATCTTTATATCCAACATTTCAGACTTAATAGCTTGGACTGGACATAGACTTTTAATTTATTTAAAATAGTTAACATAATATAAAATAGTAATATTTAAAAATTATTATATTATGTAAAATAATTTGATGAAAAATATTTAAAATATATATAATAGTTAAATTTAAGATAAAATGGTATAATTAAAATAGTTATAGAAAATATAATATTTAAGTTAAATATAAAATACTTATACAATAATAGTTAAGTTTAGATAGTATAATTTAAATTAGTTTAATATAAAATAATACAATTTCAAATAATCCAACATATCCCAATCCTAACTACATAGTTAAATTTAAGATAAAATGGTATAATTAAAATAGTTACAGAAAATATAATAATTAAGTTAAATATAAAATTATTACATTAAATAGTTATAAATAATAGTTAAGTTTATATAGTATAATTTAAATTAGTTTAATATAAGATGATACTATTTCAAATAATCCAACATAGCCCATTTCAAACTATATGTCCTTATTTCCAAATTTCAACTTATTATAAGTTCATATTTTCAAAATTTCAACTCAATTAATTCAAAAGTTTAAACAGGATATTCTTAGGTTCGATCTATTTCAAAACATTATTCAAGTTAGGTTATCTGATTTTATTCTTAAGATTCCTATTCAATAAATCTAAACTTTTAATTTAACTAATTACAATATTTCAATTTCAATTATATTTAGATTCAAAACATTTACCTAATAAATTATTTTCTAATAAATTTATTAATTTTTACAATCACAAAAAATTCATACAAAACCCATTTCATTATGTTCCAACTCGCATTTTTAAATCAGTTTAAGTAACTTGGTAAATTTCATTACAATGAAGTCATTTAACAAACCAAGTTATCATTAAGTTTCTAACTTTTTTAAAAACCTTTATATAGTTATATTTTATAAAAACCTATATTTACATATAATAATTTAAAATTCAAGTAATATCTATACCATATTATAAATTACATTAATTTACTTATAAAATAATTTAAATTTTAAAATTAAATAATATTATAATTTTCAATTTATATTAACTAATAAATTAGAATTTTATAATATATAAATTTATTTTAGATTAAATTCAAACTTTATTAAATTACCAAAATATAAGTTTAAACAAAATTCTAAATTTAGATGTCTTAAACACTTTTATTAAATCAGAATGTATTTATAAATTTAGAGACTACTTTTCAAAATAGACCAACGGTGCCCGTATGTAATTTTCTACAAAGCCCAAGTGATACCGATATATATCATTTCAATTCGTTTGATTTAAATTTACGGTTATTTATCATTTCAACATACATCCCAATGCATTTAGTTTTTTATTTTCTAAATCTATATGGTGGTTCGGTTATATATCATTTCAACCTATAGTGACTTTACAAATCTATATGGAAGTCGTAGTATGATAACAAATAATTATAACCCTACAGATATCACACATACATTATAATATATCACAATAATCAAATATCATTTGCAAATGATTCGTGTTACACATGTACTCAAATTTAGAATAAACAGATCAGGTATTCTAGAGTAATCCTAACCTTTCATATGTCATTTCAAGAGGTGTCAATTCACTAAATAAAAATGTTGATCGTGAATAAGGGGTTTCACCTTGCATGGAAAATTAAAAGAAATGCGCTATGTACAAACACACAACGGCTAAAAAACGAACTGTCGTTATTAGCAATAATTAATTCCCATTTCAGTGCCATTTATTGTTCTTCTACTTCCGAGCTTCAACTACGCATCATAGCGTCAACCTCTGCTCCACTTTATCACAGCTGGTTCCAATAGTTCCTTCCACTTCCGATGGGTGATTTTCTCTTGCAGACTCACCTCGTCTATGCCTCCATTTATCTGTAAAACCTCTTACTCGATTACTCATGATTTTGATTTCATTTTCAGCGATTTTACTTATGTTAGTACACCTTTTCTCTTCTTCTCAAAAATCCTGTGATTTCTTTCTCTCCGTATCATCAAACAAATGTTGTGATAATGTAACAATGGAGTTTGGTCTTCACATGCATCATATGTTGGTGGACGGACAAGTAATCGATGATTTCTTGAAGCTTATATTTATCGGTGTTGTATCCAAAATATTCTCAGTAGTGTTTTAGAAATGATTTTCATTTATTCACATTCGAAGAGAAAATGTTCATGAATTTTCGCATTAGAATTGTGAAGAACACGGTTAGTTTCTTCAATAATTCCCCATTTAAATAGCATATCCCTAGTAGGAAGGTGATGTAAAACTACTTTGTACAACGTGTTAGCTGTATTAGAACTGATAGCTTTATCCCAAACCACTGAACACCAAAGTATGATATTGTTTCTGTTTTTGGTATTTTCCTACACCGATTTGGTTTGGAAACCATCATTGGTTTGTTTCCATTTCCATATATCATACTCTTTATCAAAGTATAGGGGCACATCTTTAATTTTGGATTTATACTCTGAGTTGCAAGGCAAACTATCACACTTCCATTTATTATTCGCAGTTATTTATTTCTTTAACTATTCAGTTAGGACAATCAAATGTTGAATAGGTATCCTACCCTAATTTCTCAACCGAAGATTCACTATCTATCCATGGGTCACGCAAAAAATCTGTCTCTTTTCCTCTAGCAAATTCTCTCTCACAAGCCAAAACACCTCTTGCTTTTAGGAAAGCTTTCCAATTTGTTGAAGCATTATAATCAATTCTCATTTGCCAAAATTGTCTTTCATGTATCTTTTCTTCATATATTTAGCCCATAAACACTCAGATTGAATAATTCTCCTACCCTGCTTCAGAATGAACACTTGTCTCATGTCTCTAAAATTTCTAAGTCCAACTCCTTCTTCTTTAGGTCTACACAAGTGACTATATTTGATATGATGCATCCCCCATTTCCAATGAAATTAGCACATACTCTCTCAATTTTTTTAATAAAAGCTTCAGGAATTTGAAACTTCTGTAGCTAGAAATTGACTTCTGGATGAGCAACAATGTGAATTATTTTAATCCTGCTCACAAATGATAATATTTAAGAGCTCCAACCATGAAATTTGTCCCTAATGTTAGAGACAAGAGTAGCACACTCCCTGTCGGTAATCTTATTTGTAGAAATAGGCACTCCCTGATATTTGACTAGCAATTCTCCTCCATCCATGCACAAAACGTCCTTTATCACAATTTTAGTTTTATAGTATGTGTTAATGTAACATTTCATCTTGTGTTCATTCATCTTAAGGCTCACATACTTCTCTAGATCTCCAAAAATAATTTTAATCGATCATGCTACCTTATTAGTTTCTTTTATACAAATTATATGGTCATCGTCATATAGGAGGTGGCTAAGTTTAGGTTATGAATTATACACAGATTGAATGTGGTTGTCATGCTCAACAAGCTCTATATGCAGAGAGAATTACCCTATGGCTATGGTGAAAAGGTAAGGAGATAGCGGATCTCCGTGCCTAATACCAAGATTAGATCTAATGTGTCCTTACGGAACATCATTAATCAATATGGAAAAGGTAGGGGTGGTAACACACTCTTTAATTAGGCTTACAAATTTTCTAGGGAACCCCACAGCAATAAGCATATAAATAATACAATTGTGATTAATTTTATCATATGCTTTGTGGTGATCAACTTTTAAACAAAATTTGTCTTCTCCTTGTTTATTGAAATTTCTAATCATCTCTTATGCTAGAGAATTCTATGGAATGCTTCTGCCTTTAATAAATGCGATTTAACACTCAGCAATGATGTCTGGTAAAAAATTCTTCAGTCTATTTCATAACACTTTGCTTAAGATTTTATAGATAACATTACAACATGCAATTGGTCCATAATCTTTAGTTCTAACTGGGCTTTTAACTAGGAATTAGACAGATAAAAGTGTGATTTACTTCTTTCAAAATTTTCCCTGATACCAGGGATTCATGAATTGATGGTACAACATGTGCATTTCAGGAAATTCCAGTGGTTTTTATAGAAGCTAAAGCTCATGCCATCAGGCGTCAGGCTAGATCCATTAGGGATGGATTAGGCAACACACCAAACTTTTTATATGCTGACATTGTCCCATAGCATTTTCGTACTACTTTCATTGATCAGTCTTCTGCGGTTAACACGGGGTAAGTTAGATTCATATAAGCCATTATAAAGTTCATAACAAAAATGTAAAGATTCATCCTCCATTTTATTTTTATCATTAGACCAAGAACCATCTAAATTAATTAATTGGTGATTAGTATTTATTTGGGTTCAGATTTCCATTTTAGTGTAAAAAAAATTAGTGGATTCATCCGCTTCTGTAAGCCGTTTTTCTTTCGCTTTTTATTTCAGCTCTGAGGCTTTTGCTTCGAGAGCCTCCTTTAGTTTGCTTTGGTTAGTATAGTAAGCTATCCAGGTTTCTTTAGTAGCACCTCCATCATCAATTATTTGAAAAAGTTATTCTATATTTCCATGCAACCTAACAATTTGATCATTGTCTTTAGACTTTCTTTGTTCCATTGTTTCATCCTGGATTTAGCAAATTTTATTAATTGAAGCATTTTAAATAAAGAACAGCTTGGTTCCAAAATATGTTGACTGGAATCCACTTCTTCCTGACAACCTTCTTTTAGAAACCAATCGTTCACATATCGAAATGGTTTCCTTTTATCATCTAAATCTTTTTCTAGTAGATTAATAAGTAAACGACTGTGATCACTGGTTGAATTATGTAGTATATTAATTTTTATTTTATAGAATTTATTTATACATCCACTTTAACTACCACCCTATCTAGTTTACATGATATTTTCTTATTTTCTCCTCTTCTTCATGTGTATTTTAGGCTGATGTGGATAGGTCCCAGAAGTCCAGCACCAACAATGTAATTATTAAATTCCTCCAGCTGGGAAACTCTCAGTGTAAGTCCACCTAAATTTTTATCTACTTTAGATGCTGCATTAAAGTCACCCATAACAATTCAAGGGATATTTATGATGTTTGAAAGTTATTGGATTTTCTCCCACAAACTGCTTGTGCTTGAGGCTAGGTTACTAGCATAAACCGAAGTAATATGCAAATTCAAACCCCCAATGTTTTGTGCCAGGACTGTAATTTTCTGGTAATTGACACATCTCGAACTTCCCCGTAAAGGAAACCCCGGATTGAGTTGAGAACACAACAAATCAGAACACAAACAAAAGAACATTCCATTGCTTATTACAAGAATTACACCAGAGTACAAGAATATAGCAGAGTATGAATAAATATTACACATTTGAAAAATATCAGAGATTTAAATTACATTTAAATACATAGCAGCGGAAAAATAATACATAACACAGCTTAAAGAAATACTCGGATACAGAGCGTTCCGAATATAACTCCCGCTGTAAATCCAAGATCCTATGGGTATAAATCTGCAAAAACCCAACAACTAGCTACCTATGTGGAAAATAGGGGCACCCAGAATTTAGGTTAAAACAATAAACTCCAGGTCAGTCATGTGACTATTGTGAGAACTAAAACAGTTATTAATTTGATTTTAAAGTTAGGTAAATCATGGGACCATGCCGTATAACACGGGACGGGTTTCCTCCCAAGAATACCAGTGCATAAATAAACAGCGCACTGCTAAATAAAGAACAATGAAGCTATTATAAGACTAAGGTCCCATCACAAAATGTAACGCAAGCTGGAGGATAGAGTTTTTACCTTATAATAGCCAAAAAAGCTTGGTACGCGAAAGTTTATCTTTTATTATTACTACATGTGAATAAATCAACTTCAAATATAAATGTATCAATCATAAACGGCATGAGTGCCTCATCCCACTATGTCGCCATACTAGGCTTTACAATCAAAATCGCAAAATGTCGTATTGGAAGTTGGATTTCCGTCTGCGAACCAAGGCAAGGGATCGTCCTTATTGCTTCAAGACTCTCTAGCCCGAGCCTCAGGATCAGAGCTCGAGTGACCCTTGGATCGTCAGGGGCGGTCCACATGGAGTGGATTAAATGCCTGAACCATGCGTTTCCCCGCCTTATGAGGCGTAAAATGGTCATATATCGACCAAACCATCCATCGACACCGTAGTGACAGATATAACCGAGGTGCCTCGCTTTCCGTCATCCACATAAGTAAAATGTCAGGGCTTGCAAACGTTGACACCACTCCCAGCTAGAAGGAAATGCATGTCCTCCTTGAGGGCCTCTCCCGTTTCTGGTTCACATCGGGGTGTGAGGCCTGCGAATTAACACTATACACAAAGCGGCGCTATATTAAAGTTATGCTTTGATCATCAACCACAAGACTCTTCTTTTCAATAAAAGCCTTGATTATTTTCCACTCAGGCCTGCCGCACATGCAATTTACACCATGCGACTGATGTCTGTCGATATATAACCTCTGAGCTCGTACATTTCAGAGAAGGGTATTAAGCAAGAGAATAAATTCTCCGCCACCAAACAGATATATATTTAATAGAGATCAATCAACACAGGAGAAATATGTCCAATACAGGAGAAATGCCCTCGCATATCCGTCGATCTCCAAGTATGTCTGGACGATCACCACTTATTACCTCGTCTTGGGTGTATAGCCCAATCAAGAAATCAGTAATCATCCAAACTATGTGAAGACCTCCGGTCTTCAACCACCGTCTTCATTGTCGACATATCGTCGAATCAATTATTCAGAATGGGATAAACCCGATCTTTCCGAATAACTCACGTATTTTATAAGAAAGTGTTACACAAACACAGCATACGCCTCATTCCAATCCAGAATATTCTTTTATTCAAATATTCACATTTCTAGGGAAAGGTACCCATTAATTTTATCAAAGATAAATTCTTTTAAATTTATTCTTTAATCTTCCTTTGGATATCAAGCCAAATTAAAGTTTATCCAAACAAGTAGGGACTAGCGAACCTTACCGAAGTAATCATTTATATTTCCCAATCCCAACCTATTCATCCCATGGAGCAAAACTGGTAAAACTCCATATCTAACACTACAGTGTTATCGGTAAATATTAATTACCATTTAACGTTCAAGTCTAATTAAAGATTTGACTATCGCTTGGAGCTAAACTAGTGATACTCCCTTCTCGATCATTTCCCAGATTTGACAATTTAAGTTACCAAATCATCGTTTCATTCTAATTAAAGATTCATTAAAACTCCACTTAGTTTTAATCTTCCCAAAAATCAGTATTAATGATTATTTAACTTTGGGACATTATATCCTGTCTTTAACGGGGTTAAAGAACCATTGTCATTTAAAACACGGTTCACAATAAACCCAAAATCACATTCCATTAATTATGGAATCTTCATGGAAAACAAATCAATATATAATCGATATCAATTTCCGTATCCGACTAATAATATAAATGGAATAAAGACAAAGTCTTTTAAATTCCATATATATTAACAGTCTTCTTCCATAGAAGCTCACTTTGATTATTTCCAAATCGAATTCCATTCCATTCCAATTAAATTTTAATTAATTGGAAAACTTTGCTTTGGAAAAACCCATTAAATCTTAATATAAGATTCATATATTCCAAATCATATTTCTCTGTTAATCGGGTTAAATAACAAATGTCGTTAAAAACACAGTTCACAATAAACCCAATTCACATTCCATTTCAATTCCAATTAAATGTTAATTAACTGGTAATTCTTCTTTAAATCTTAGTTAAAAGATTTATTCTTTTCACACGAGGTTTATGAAAAGCGTTAATGAAGACAACGTCCACGCCAAACCCAAAAATCCAATTCAATTCCGATTAAATACTAATTAATTGGGAAACTTCATTAAATATTAATAAAAAGATTTAATCTTTTCTCAACTGGGTTTAAGAACAGTGTTAGTGAACACACCTTTCACGAAAAACCCTAAACCCCATTTGATATTAAATACAGGGATTTGAATAAAAAATATATCGGCTTATAATTAATATCAAATTCTGAAATCAACAAATATCGTACTGGAATAACGATACATATATATCTTCCAAATTCCTCCACAATGTCCGTATAATCATGGAATCCAATATCGAAATATTCCGAAGATAATTTTGATTCAAATCCACTCCAATTCATATATTGGAAATTCTGGTTCTTTTTATAACCATTTCGAATCCAATTTATTTATTTAAAAACATTTGATTATAATTCTAGTTCGTAATTAGTTCATTTCAAGAAAAATATATTTTTATCCTTCCAAATCCAACCATTAGATTTCAAATCTCTAATATTCGTTGGAAAACTCTTTTCGATACAAACCCAACGGTTCCGGTTTTTGGAGAATCTGACGGTCGGATCTCTCGTAACGTCAATTTGAAGTCAATGGTCGAAATTCGCGAACGATCGTGGCGCGGCGCGTTCTATTCAGGCCATTTAATATATATAATATATATTATATATATTTCATTAATTTCCATTTAAAACGTATTTTATAAATCGTTTTAACTTCATTTTTTTAAAAATGATTTCAACTTCATATTCAATTTTAAATCAAAATTGAATATTCTATATCATTAATATATAAATGATAATATTTTCAAACATTAGATTTTGAAATTACTTCCTTTTCGATATTCATTACAAAAATGAATAAAATCGATATAAATATCGCTCGCGTCAAAATGGCGCACATTTAATCAACACGGCTTCATATATTTAAATATGTTCGTGTCCATCCAAAATCGGATATCAAAATCAGATTTTAATTCTTTACTGAATATTATTTTAAAATATTCATTATTTTATTTCATTTAACACACGAATATTATTTTAAAACATTTTGTGTTTTTCATATTGGAATGAGACCCAACCAATTACCATATAAGGTTAATTATGTGGATTCCATTCAACACATGTATATAATAACAATGGTAAACAATCATCCATAGTGCATCATACAACTGTATAAGCATTAAAATGAATAAATAACGCTTATACAGTCTGTCAACCCATCGATTGACATACAGCTAAACAATTGGGATTAGTGTATGTCAAATATCACCCCAAACCCGTGTGGGGTTTCAATCAACAAACACTGATTTTATTTGTGCAATTGGGCGATGTGTAAAATATATCGTCCCAATCAATGTCAGTCAAATGGGTGTACATAAACAAATCGTTCGATTTGTAAATGAATATTTATTTTATTCATATACACGTTAAAAATTATAATTTTTAACGATAAAATATTTATTTATTCCATTCCACATAACAATCAATTTTCACAACACAACAAAATCAAACAAGCCGTCCATGGTCTGTGGACGACGGTGTCGGGTGCTTCTAAGCACCGTCTGCATCCCAGTGTAATTTTAACTAGAGAATAATCAGAGTGAGGACTTCTCACCTTTGGGATCCACTCCTCCATTCTTTATTTCTAAACGGTTTGGATTTGGATTCGTTTCCCGTCGTTGTGTCCTTTACCGTAATCCCAACATAATCTATTTCACACGATTTTTATATTAAAAATCACATTTTTATTTTAATTCTATATGGATAAAAACCTCATTTTTATATCACTATTATATATATAAAAATCATAATTTTATGGCGATGTTTATAATATAAAAATCACATTTTTGTTCCAGGGATAAACGTATAAAGATCGCATTTTTATATCGCTACATGTACATAATAATCCTATTTTTATCATTACTTCACATGGATAGAAATCATATTTTTAAAACGATTTCATTTCTATAAAGATCATATTTTTATTACATGATATTTAAAATTAAAAATATTATTTTTAATTATCTAGATAACTAAAAATGTAAATAAACGCTCACCTTCGGCGCTGACGGAGCGGGGTGGTGATGGCCAAGTGGTGGTGGCCTCAAGTGGTGGTTTGCGACGAAGAACGCGGGTTTTCAGATCTAGAAAAAATAAAAATTGCGCCTTTTGGAAGGAGGGGGGTCCACTGCTGTCAGTGGCGGTCGGTGGAGGGTGTGGGTGTTTGAGGAAGTGGTCGATGACGGCGCTGTGCCCAGGTTTCGGCGGCGCCGGGTTTTGGGGTGGAGTTCGAGATCTGAACGGGGGGAAAGGGAGGAGGAGAAGAGAGAGAGGGGAGGATGGGAGGGGCGCGACCGCCGGAGGAAGGGGGTGCGATTGTGCATGGCGGCGGTGGAAGGTGGATGATGGAGGAGGTGTTGAGCGACGCGGGTTTCCCCTTTTTTTTTCTTTTTTTTTTTATTTTGGAACGTTGAGTGTGAGGGAGAAAGGGAGTAGGGCAATATATATATATATATATTAAATTTCCAAAACGTTGCTTTTTGATTCGAACCCAAATCGAACCCAATTACTTTCGCCCCTAGCTAATTACCCTCATTCCGAACACAATGGGATATGTCCGGTAAGCCAATTCTATCGTTTCGATCAGTTTCATCAAAATTAAAATATAAATTAATATTACAGTTAATATTGATTTTAACGTACATTTTAATTTATCGGGGCCACATACGAACTCCAAAAATTCTCGAAAAATAAATCTGGCTATGTTTTGACAATACGGTTCTAACAAAACTAATTTCATCGAATTTGAAGACCGTTTGAAATACGGTCAATTTCCAGTCGATTACATTAAAATTGAAATTACCAAACACGTTTAAATCCACCACGCTCACATATTAGTTCCAAAAATTATGAAAATTGGAATCTAGAAATAACTTGACATTCCGGATCCAACAAAAGTGGTTTCGTCAAAAATGGAGGTCGTTTGCAAAACGGCTATTTTAAGGGCTATATATTATATAAAATATATATAAATTCCACATGGATTTTTCTGAATTTTTATTTAGCCATAACTTACAACTTATAAAACAAAATTTCAGTTTATTATATCTATTAGAAAGATATTGTTAATTAGATTCAAATATTTCTTGTTTCTTCCAATTCTGACTTATAATGAATTCTATACATTCAGTTGAAATTAAAAATCGAATTTTCAAACTACTCGCCATTTCAGGCTCGTTTTACATTTAAAATAAATTTATACGTTCTAACTTCGATTAAAATAAATTTTTAATCGTTATTATTTAAAATAAATCATTTTAAATATTCAAAATCCATTAAAATTGCTAAAATAAAAATTTTAAATTGGTTCTGAAAATCCGGGTTGTTACAGTAATCTTTGTCTATGATATGCATTTTCTAGATAGATGTGCACTACATTAGTAAAATTCTACCTTTTCCATAAGTGTCATTGTTACGTTCAAACTTCTATTCTTTACCCATATTCAAAGCAAAAAAAAATTAAAATTTCATTATCAAGTTTATTTTCCAGTATACTCATAATAGAAGGAGCATGATTGCTTTTCAGATTGTAGAGGTCTGACTGTCGAGTATCCACATTTAGACCTCTAACATTCCAACTGATTATTAACATTTATAATTTAGGGAGCTACTCCTCAATTTCCTAGGAGAAATTCCTCTTGCTTTTATCGCCTTGACTTTTTCTACTTCTACTTTTATGAATTGCTTTAAGTATTTAATGATAGATTTTGTATATTTCTTACTATTCTCAGGATTTTCTTCCAATTCTTCTCATTTACTAAGTTAATGTTGAAATCATTTAACTTTTATACATTTGTTGGCATTTCTTCATTAACTTGAGTGGTTTCTTGTGCAGGAATACAATTTTCGTTCACCGTCATACCCTTAGTTTGATCAACAGTCATCTTATGTTGTTGACCCTTGTTAGTTTCCTTTTGGTTTGCAGATCTGGAAGATGGATCATCCTCCACTATAGTATGTATATTATCAGTACTATATCTGGTAGATTCATGGAATTGTTTTTTCCTTGCATACCATATCTAACTAATTCCTTGTGTATTATCACGTATGTCAATAGTGATATTATCAATTGTGGCTACTTCTTTTTGTGTTACTGCTTCTTCAAATCTCCACACTTTTTTAATCTTTGCAATTAAACTTCATTACTTCACTGCATGTCCAATACACTTATAGTGTTTACACATAGGTGGTACATATTCGTATTCAATTTCTTGCACACAGATATGGTCATGCCTATCTTTTGCATGCACTTATTTCTTGAACTCGTCACTCGCTTTCATGTCCACAAGGACTCTAGCTAGTTTTAACCATTTGACATTCTTTGTAAAATCATGAATGGATGGAGGCCTGCCTAATAAACTGGCTAGTTTACTGGTTCCTCTCGCATTCCACAAAGCAAGATCTAAATTAGGCATTCTAACCCAGATCAGATGGGATTCTAAGATATCCTGTTCAAGGCATAGGTTTGGTTCCCATGTCTTCATGAAAATTAGCATGTTATCCATAAACTAAGGTCCTGCATTGAGAACTTTTCTAAAATCAGTTTCATTCACGAACTTTACTAGATAAAACCCATTCTCACGTGCGAAGATCTCCCAGCTTCCTGTTGGTTTCTGTTCTCTTTTAATAAATGCATTTAAATATATGTAACAAGGACTTTTACTAGTCAAATAAATGTATATAGAATTATTCCACATCATATTTGCTTCATCGAACAATGGATCATCCAAATCCACAAAAAAACCTTCATCATCCATTGCCCATTCACAATTTTCCACACCACCATCAATCCTTGTATTTCTTGTAAGAGCTTGGGCCCATGATCTATATGTGGTCCCCACCTTCAATTGTTTAATCTGAGTAGATCATTCGAACTAATTGTCGAATTAGATCTAACTGGGTACTTTTAATTTGTTGTCGCCGCCTTATTTTGATTTGACAAATCCACTTTAGTAGATTTAATTTTTCTACTTCTTACCTTATGCTATCAGTTTTCATTCCTATCGTCTTTCATTTTTTGATTTTCAACACCAGGTGAGGCAGCCATAAAGAGCATTCCCAACCCAAGATTGTGTTGGGCTCTAACCGACCCCTAACAAGGGGTTGGTTGGAAGCTCTGAGGTTACTTGGCAAACTTTCCCTTAGCCGGCTAAGGGAAACAGACTTTTATAAAAGTTATGCCCCTAGCCGGCTAAGGGAAACAACATAACTTTTACAAAAGTCATGGCCTTAGCCGGCTTTTATAAAGCCGGCTAAAGTCACCTTTACCTTAGCCGACTTTTATAAAACCAACTAAAGTCACCTTTTCCTTAGTCATCTTTATAAAATCCGGCTAAAATACATAGCAACCCCCTATGTTTTCTTCCATTAGGGGTTGGTAGGGTGTCAACCCAGCCGGATTGGACCCCAGGCCTAACCCTGGTTAGGAAAGCTCTAAAGGATATATCGTTTTGTTTTAAATTAATTAATTTTTTTTCAACACATCCTATTATTTTATAATATATGTATATATTTGCATGGAGCAAAATATATATACATTGTATAAAATACCGTACACAAAAAAAATATCTTCAACCAACAACCACCCAGATTGAACACCAAAACTAATAGTAATGATCCGCAGGTACTACCACTTCACCTACACACTCTCTTAATCTTAAACAAAGCACAAAACAACAAACTCAACCCATACACAACCACTCAACACCAAGGCAGCGGCTCGAAGTCACCGGATGGTGTCCGAGGCTCGGGAGACACAGCCGCAGTGCATAAGGAAATATCAGGGGCTTTGGTTTTGGGTTCATGTTCATTTTCTATATTCTTATCGGGTTTGGTTTTTGAGTTTGCAAGTGGTGGTGGGTGAGGCACAAGGTGCACGCAGCTCAAAGGCATGGTGTATGGTGTTCGGAGGGTCGGTGGCGGCACAGGCGAAGGGGAGGGGATTGGTCATGGTCCGACAGTTTTTTTTTTCAATCAGTTTTGGGTAGTTTAGTGAAAGTCGAGTGGTCGGGGGGAGCCAGGAGTAGGCCGAACGCTGGTCCTGGTGGAGGCGCACGATTTTGGTGGTGAACAAGGAACGGTGCGTGGGTTTGGAAATGATGAATAAGTTTTGAGATAGGAAGACAAAGTACGGGTCTGAGGCCATGAAACTATGAATGCGTAAATAAAGGGAATAAAACTTTGTGTTCTGAATGATATTGTTTGCTTTGCTACTTTGATTTCATGCTTGGTATTTGCTTGTCATATATTCCTTCTTCTTTGAATTAGAATTTTATTTCAGTTTTCTTTTCTTTGCAAGAATGAAAAGTGGAGAAGAATGAGAGATATTAGAGGTCGCATAAGTGAAGAGAAAAATGGAAAATAAATAACTATGAGTGATATGGATATGAATCAGTGCATGAATTTAAAAACCAACTTAACATTTTGTATTAAAAAATTTGGGGGTCAATACATAAAGAGAAAACAGAGATAGAATGATTAGAGGTGAGTGTTATAACTCTATACCTATACAATGATAAAATTAGCACATTTTTTAATGGAAATTAAAATTTCGGAGGAATGAACATCTGAATTTCACAAAACGAAAAAAATACCATCTTGCATGGAAAATAATCTAGTATTTTTGATAGAAAATGCCTAAGTTCCGAAAAACTTTTATTTTCATAGTAATTTATTCAAACTTAATGAAATATGCCAACTAAACAAAATTGCGTATTTTTCAGTGAAATTTATTTCAATGCCATGTTTAATTAAACGCATCTCAAATTTTAAATTTTTGATTTTATTTCAAATTTTAAGTTTTTAATGTTAGTTGCGCTATATCGGTTGTCGCTACCATACGTCGATTGCATAAATTGATTTAAACGAAGCGAACGAAAGTTGACATTTTCGTTACAAAATTTATAGGATCAATTTTGTATAAAAAAATATATATTATAAATCAATATTATAATGTAAAATTTATAATTGATTTCATGTTAGTTTCTAAACAAAAAAAATTCTAAATAAAACGATCGTTTAGATTTTGTTATTCAAGTTAGACATACAAGTTTTAAATCTAGAAATCAAATACATATACTTTTATGATTCATAATAAATAAAATTTTAAATCCTTAAGTAAAAGTTTTGTTAGATTCATTATTTAAATTCATTAAAATTTCAAATTATTACTGTTTCTCACATAAATTATCAATTTTTCTTCCATTCATCCTCACTTTTATAAATTCGTCACTGTTTTTTTTCCTCTAAAAGTCATCACCTTCGAAAAGTCATCACCTTCAAAAATACTCTTCCTTTTCCCTTCTAAATTTGGACCCTACCTTTTTGTCTTGCAATGGTTATGTCAAATGAGATAGACAAGAAGAGGAAGGCGCAACTCAAAATCGATATGTACACAAATTGCCTGCTGTTAGGTTAGATCTAGTGATCATTGGCGCATACTCTGGCAGTGATAGAGTTAGAAATTTTTGGAACTCGAACTTTTTGAATGGGAGACCAATCTTTGTAGGTTCTTCATTCTTCGCTTAGAGGATCAATTTAACCTACCAAAGGTAAAGAATTCTAAATCTCTTAATACTGAAAGTTGTACATTATTTTTATTTTGCTACTAAACTATCTATCATGTTTTTTTTAAGGATTTTGATAAGGTTTGGATGATTTTTGATTATGCGCAGTTAAATTATTTTTAGAAGGTAATTATGCATTTTGAGTTTATGTAGTTATTTGGAATTTTTAGGAAAAAATTGAATTAGTACTTAAGTTGCTTTTTTACATTTTTTTTTGTGTAACGGAAAATATGTCCTATAAATTGTACAGTGTATTGTTTCTGATATTGAATCCCAAGCTACACTTTGTGAAGTAATTCTATGTTTTTTCTCTGGCTTCGTGTTGTAATTTAAGGTCTGTGTTGAGTTTCCTTTCTATGACTTTTTTTCTCTAACAATGCCTTGTGACAGTTGTGTGTGCAATGGCGGCAGTTGAGCTGGCCAAGCTCGGCAATGACGCATGACCTGGATTTTAAGGGGGGCCCAAAACATATTACTTCTCCCTATATATTTGTATATCATAAAGCAAATAAAAGTCAAAATCAATCAAATAATTTTATGCTCATTGAATGAATAACTGACAATAACATAACACTACATCAATAATCTAATGAACCACCTTTTGAACAACCTTTTGTATACTATGGATATCTATTTTCTTTGTTTTCCTTCTCTTCTTTAATACAGATAATGTCAGTTATCGTTTATATATGTTTGGACTTTCATGATATAATCTTTTAATAACATTTATATATTACCTTGCAAAGGAAATACTATCTGCAAATTCAACAATGTCTTCCAAAAGCGTTTATTCTGTATTCAGAGGTGTTTTTTTTGTAATTCTTACATCAAAATTTTGATTAATTCAAATTTTCGTTTGAATATTTTATAGGAGTCCAAGACATAAATATTTGTAAATATTGGTGAATTTGATAGAATTAATTGGATATTAATTAAATGCTAATTTTCTAACTCACATTCAGTTATTAAAACAAATATGTGATTTTGTGTTACAATGGTTTAAAAAAATTACATGTCATATTGAATATTCGCATTCCTTGTTGCTTTAGTTTTGTAAATTTGCAAAATGAAAAGTAGTTGAATGAAATGATTTTGTTATCCACTACACTTTATTACATATTCATATGTTCTACAATTTTATTGTTAAATTTGAGTGATATGAATGAAAAACTACTATAATGCTTGGCAAAACTTGGCAACACTTCAAGATTTAAAACCACGTGACGTGTTGAGTCGAGTGGGACTTATGTACTTTTGGGAACCAGACAAAAATACCGGATAACGTATATTTTGTATCTTTGAGACAAATTGGTTTTCATAGCTTTGTTTTGGAATAAATGTAACATAAGGCACCCCTTAACGCTATCGTATTATAGAATCTCGTTAAGGAATGTGGAGTGTTGTAGGTATAAAGACAACAAACATCACATAGACTAAGATTTTATAAGACATAAAAGAATAATTTCACATCAGGAAAGAAACAACAACTTATAGTAAAATGGCAAAACCATTAACCATTCTCAAATTATTTCAACCAAACCAAAGTCTTAAATAAGTACCATGTCTTAATCCCAGTCATAAAAAATTATTAGAGTACTAAACAAAAGTTTCCCCAAATGGCCAATAGAAAATACAAGGAACTGTGGAAAGAAAAAAGATAAACAATACGTCTCCAAAAAAATCTTCCAGAGAGAGGCCAAAAGGAAAATCCGAGCTGAGCACTTCCTCCCAGAGAGCCTAGAGGAAGAAAAAGGAAAGAAGAAAAAGGAGAAAATGGGTCAGACAAAAAGTCCGGTGAGCTTAGTAATTTCTAGCACAACTAGTAAGGGGAACTAATAAATAAAACAGTAATCTAGTATAGATAAGGGAACAAGTGTCTATGTACGACTGAAAATGAATAGATTAAAGTAAGGGTATAATAAAGTGTGTTATACAAAGATATTTGATAATGATGTTGAATGTTTTGCACTTCTACAAATAGAACAAATTAGGAAGAAATTCCGAATAATACCCAGACGATCGACTACATCGAACCACATATAACCTATGCCCACTACGGGTTTTGGTTTATCAGACCCTAGCCTATCAGCGATTTGACATAACCTCATCCATAGGTGCGAAATGTCTTATGTTCCCAAATTGAGGCAGTGTATGCACACTGACTCGCCCGAACGCACTCGCACCTTCTCAATTTGGACCAACTTATATCTATTACGTAACATAATACATGCCTTTACCTAAAGTGAGGCTGAAATGATCCTAACAACTTGGCCCAAATCCCCCAACCCTTGATTTGGCCCCCAAAAATATTTATTTTATTAAGCCCGAAAACGAGAAGTACTGAGCTAAAATTTTATTATGTTCATATCCAAAAGCTTCGCAGTAAAGAGTACCGGGCTTTAAAACCCGACAACAAGGAGTACTGTGTCCCTAGTACGAGTTAACGTGTTTAGCCCAACAACAAGGAGTAGTGGGTTACATGTTTACAAATAAGCATGCTTACATTCTGACAATTATGTCATTTTTCCCAATTACAGTCTATTTCTGTCAATTCTATAAAATGTGCAATCATTCAGTTTAATTCCCTTTATTATTCCAAATATTCCTTTCAATTTGTAGTTTTTGAACATATTCAGATTTTAGTCTTAATTTTGATTACCTCAATCTCATGTATTTTATTTCCCAACCCAAATGCAAAACCAAGAAATGAAAAAAAATTCCAATACAAAATATAAGGCTTAATGGTTCATGCCTTTTTCAACATATTTATATGCTCTCTTTAGGCATATGTTTAGCGCAACTGTAAAAAATCCAAATGAAAAGATAGGATAAAGGGGAAAAGAGATTCAGAATAACAAATCACAAGAATTCTGAATAAAATTTAAAGAAATTTAGAAAAATAATTAGAACAACTGTAAGAGCATAATTCAGATCCAACTATTATTTTATAGATTTGGTTCCAATCCCATAAGAAATCTAAAAATTACTAAAAACACACCTAAAATCCAGTTTATAAGATATGAGCCCCTTCTAGGATTCGTTGGAAAGTTTTTCTCAATTAGATTCAAATATTTTTGGTTTCGCTAAAATCCAGTTTATTTTGAATCCTGTACATTCATTTGAAATTTGAGAATTTTCGAACTACCGCACCATTTTCAATTCCATTTATAATTAAAATAAAATATTTACATTCTAACGAGGATTCAAATAAAAATATACGTTCTAATTCTATTCAAAATAGATTTCTCATCGTCATTATTTAAAATAAATCATTTTAAATCTTCAAAATTCACCATAATTGCCAAAATACAAATTTTAAATTGGCTCGGATTTCCGGGTTATTACAATCTCCCCCACTTAAAACTTTTCGTCCCCGAAAAGGAACTAAGATGAAAGTTGTTTAACTAATCAACTCAACTTTCATTATTTTAATTACGGCTTAAGTTCTTCAATTTTTCAGTTTCTAAGAACTTTTCAAAATTTGGCTAACACCCTAAATTTTCGAAAAATTTCGCTCTGCCCTGCACCGGGAGCTTCGGGATATTTCGAATAGCCTCCCATGGCCCTTACCAATTCTAAAAGAAAAAGAAACAGCCAAGCGGCTAGCCAATCAGCTCATAAAATCATCAAAAACCCAAGAAATACAATAAACATGTACCTATTTATCGGGCAAACAATTTTATTCCTCTTCTCTAGCCTCCTTGCTATGACCTGTTCAATGTAAGTACATGTATATGCATGCAAATGCGACAAATTTTCAATACAAATCACTACTTGTTTCAATTTGGCTAAATGGTTCAAATTTTAATTAATCTACCAATAATCAAACAACACAATCAGCAATCAATTAGTTGATTAGCTTTTCAAATTCATAACTTTGATACATAATCCAAAAATCAGATTTTTGATGCCAAATGACAATAATAGACCCTATCTAGTTTTGGTTCTCACACCAGTCAATTGGAAATATATAAATATCACACCTTCAAAACTTGAATACCAATTCTGATGATGTTCGAACTATCATCAGAATCATCTCCGGGCGACTAGAGTGTGATTCTATATCCATCCAGTATATTAAAACTTCAAATACACGCGGATCAGACGTATACGCAAAGTCTTTATATACTTGATTGTCCAAATCAATACAAATAAATATTCAAATATGAATAATTGAATTAAATTTTCAAAACAAAAATTGTCTTTTTTAAAAAAAAAATATACTCTTCGCACTCGTTCTAGGATACTACTAATCCCATCTCTAACGAGTTATTCCAATTGGATATTACTAATCCAATCTCTGATGAATTCTTTCGTTCGGTTCTAACGTGTCTTGTTCTCCGAGCTTTGTAAACCAAAGCTCTGATACCAAATGTAACAATTGGGAATTTCGCTTGATTCGAATCGATCGCTAAACCGACCAAGACCGTTCAAAACCCCTGATTGCTTTGAGAACATGACAAATCAGAACGCAAACAAAAGAACATTTCATTGCTTATTACAACAATACCATCAGAATACAAGAATAAACAGAGTATGAATAAATATTACACATAAAATATCAGAGATTTAAATTACATTACATAGCAGCGGAAAAATAATACAAAATACAACTAAAAGTAATACACAGATACAGAGCTTTCCGAGTATCGTTCCAGCTGTAAACCAGGTTCTTGTATATATAAATCTGCAAAACCAAAACTACTAACTTCCCTTGTCAAAATAAGGGCACCCAGAGTTTAGGTTAAAACAATAAACTCTAGGCCAGTTATGTGACTGGTGTGAGAACTAAAACAATTATTAATCTTTATTTTAAAGTTAGGTAAATCAAGGGACCACGCCGTATAACACGGAACGGGTTTCCTCCCAAGAATACCAGTGCATAAAACAACAGCGCAATGCTAAATAAAGAACAATGAAGCTATTATAAGACCAAGGTCCCATCACACAATGCAACGCAAGCCGGAGGATAGGGTTTTTACCTTATAATAGCCAAAGAATGCTTGATACACTAAATTTCATGTTTTATTATTACTATAAGTGTATAGTGTCAAAAACAATTTCAATCATAAGTATCAATCATGGACGGCATAAGTGCCCCATACCAATATGTCGCCATATATAGGTTTACAACTAAAACCGCAAAGTCACATATTGGAAGCTAGATTTCCATCTGTGAACCGAGGCAAAAGATAGTCCTCACCGAATTCGAGACAATCTAGCCCATGTCTCAGGCAAGTACTCAGTCAAGCCTTTGGATAGTCAGGGCCGGTCCATCGATGTGGATTAAAATGCCTGAACACTGCGTTTCCCCGCCCTTTGGGGCGTAAATGAGTCCAATGACTCCATCGGCTCCACACAGTCACCGATATATCCGAGGCGCCTCGCAATCCAACAACCACATAAGTCAAACTCGTCAGGGCGTGTAAAACCACTGACGCCACTTCTAGCTAGAAAGAAACGCATGTCCTCCCTGATGTCCTCTCCCGTTTCTAGTTCACAACCGGGATGTGAGGCTCGCGAACCAACGTTACACAAAGCTATGCCACACAGGCGGTGCTTTGATCATCAACCACAAGACTTTGCTTTTCAACAGAAGCCTTGATCAATTTCCACTTAGGCATGCCACACATGCAATTCACTCCATCAGATTGATATCCATCAATATATAACCCTTAAGCTCGTACGTCTCAGAGAAAGGCGTTAAGCAAGAGAATAAATTCTCCACCGCCAAACAGATATATATTTAATAGAAATCAATCACACAGAATAAAATCCAATGTCAGACACACAGTCCATTTACAAGTTCGTTCTGGGCCTGAACGAAACCGAAGGCACCTGGAACCTCGCATATCCATCGATCTCCAAGTACGTCTGGACGATCACCAACTGATTCCCTCCTCTTGGGTGTACAACCCAATCAAGATCATCAGTAATCACCTAAACGACGTGAAGACCTCCGTTCTTCGACCACCGTCTTCATCCTCGACACATTGTCGAATCAATTATTCAGAATGGGATAAACCCGGTCTTTCTGAATAACTCGCGTATATAATAAACAAGTGTTACACAAACACAACATACGCCTCATTCCAATTCAGAATATTCTTTAATTCAAATATTCTTATACTTTGGGAAAGGTTCCCATTAATTTTATGAAAGATAAATTCTTTAAATTTTATCTTTTAATCTTCTTTTGAATATCAATTTAAACCTAATTATGGTTTATCCAAACTAGTCGGGATTAACGAACCTTACCGAAGTAATCATTTGTTTTAAATTTCCCAATCCCAACCTATTCATTCCATGAAGTAAACTGGTAATACTTCATATCTAACACCACGGTGTTATCGTTAAATTCAATTACCATTTCACATTCAAATCTAATTAAAGATTTAACTATCGCCTAGAGCAAAGTTGGTGATACTCCATTCTCGATCATCTCAATCTAATTAAAGATTCATTAAAACTCCACTTGGTTTTAATCTTCCCAAAAATCATATTAATGATTGTTTAACTTGGGAAACCATATCCTGTCCTTAACTGGGTTAAAGAACCAATGTCATTTAAAATACGGTTCACTATAAACCCAAAATCACATTCTATTCCATTCCAATTTATTTTATTAAATTGGAAAACTTTACTTTGGAAAACCTCCTTTAAATCTTAACAAAAGATTTATAAATTCCAAATCACATTTCACTGTAAATCGGGTCAAAGAACAAATGTCGTTAAAACACAGTTCACGATAAACCCAATTCCCATTTGATATTAAATATAAGGCTCTGAATAGAAAATACATAGGCTTATATTCAATATCAAATTCTACGACCATCAAATATCGTATTGGAAATAATGATATAAATATATCTTTCAAATTTCCATAACAATATCTGTATAATCACGAAATCCAACATCAAAATTTTCCAAAGACAATTTCGACTCAAATCCATTCCAATTCAATTATTGGAAATTCTGGTTACTTTTAAAACCCTTTCAAATCCAATTTATTTATTTAAAAATAAATAAATTATTATTCTAGTTCAAAACTTGTTCATTTCGATAAAAATCTATTTTTATCTTTTCAAATTTGGAATTTTTCATCTCAATTCTTTACAAATCATTTCTTATGATTTTACATAAATTATTACTATTTTTAATAATTTTATCAAGGCCCGTACAGTCGAATTCCATCAACGGCCATCGAACTGCACTTACAACGACCTTTTCCAAATTTGATTTGGACATAATTACAAATCCAACCGTTAGATCTCAAATCTCTAATATTCGTTAGAAATCTCTTTTCGATGCGAACCCAACGGATCCAGTTTTAGGAGAATCCGACGGTCGGATCTCCCGTAATATCCATTCGAAGTCAATGGTAGAAATTCGTGAACTGCCGCAGCGCGGCGAATTCTATTCAAGCCATTATATATATATATATATATATATATATATATATATATATATATATATATTGAGTTGATTTCCTTTCAAAACGTATTTTATAAATCGTTTTAAATTCTTTTCGTAATGATTTCAACTTCATATTCAATTTCGAATCAAAATTGAATATTCCACATCATCGATATACAAATGATAATATTTTCAAAACGTTATATTTTGAAATCACTTTCTTTTCTATATTCATTATAAAAATGAATAAAATCGATATAAATATCGTTCACGTCAAAATGGCGTCAATCTAGTCAACACGGCTTTTATTCAACACCTGAATGTTTATTCTATTCAACACACGAATATTTATTCTATTCAACACATGAATTTATATTATTCAACACATGAATTTTTATTCTATTCAACACATGAATTTTTATTCTATTCAACACATGAATTTAGTTCTATTCAACACATGAATTTTTATTTCTATTCAACACATGAATTTATTTCTATTCAACACATGAATTTATTTCTATTCAACACATGAATTTATTTTCTATTCAACACATGAATTTTTATTCTATTCAACACATGAATTTATTTTCTATTCAACACATGAATTTATTTTTATAATATCCCTTATTTTCCAAATTGGAATGAGACCCAATCAATTACCATATAATGTTAATTATATGGATTTTCTACAACACATGTATATAATAGCAACGATAAATCATCAACCATCATCGAGAGTGCACCACACAACTGCATAAGCATTAAATATAAATAATTAACGCTTACACAGTCTGTCAACCCATCGATTGACATACAACTAAACAATCAGGATTAGTGAATGTCAAATATCATCCCAACACCCATGTGGGGTTTCAAACAATCAAACACAGATTTTATTTGTGCAGTTGGGCGATGTGTAAAATTTAACGTCCCAATCAATATCAGTCAAATCGGTGTACATAAACAAATCGTTCGATTTTAAATGAATATTTATTTTATTTCAACCCATGAATATATATTTTATTTCAACACGTGAATATTTATTTTATTTCAACACATGAATATATATATTTTATTTCAACACATGAATATATATTTTATTTCACAACCAACAGTCAATTTTCACAACACAAACAATCACACAAGTCGTCCATGGTCTATGGACGACGGGGATCAGTTTATATATGCAGTTATAAAATAAATAACTGAATAGAAAATTTTAGTGAGGAGTTCTCACCAAGAGCTAAACCAAACGCCGTGACTCTTCATATCTAGGAAATCTTCGCCGTGCTCGCCTTTTGTCACTTTCATTGTCTGTATCCACTACATATATAGAAATCGCATTTTTATAACCATGCTATATTGATAAAAGTTCTATTTTTATACCGCTACTATATAGATAAAAATTCTATTTTTCTACCGGTATTCATATAACAAAGATCATATTTTTATCACGCTAACTTCATAATAAAAATTATATTTTTATATCGCTCTTCTTCTAATAAAGATTATATTTTTATATCTCTACTCATATAAAAATCACATTTTTAATACTCTACATTAATAAAATCATATCTTTTCATGAGTAAAAATCCCTACTTTACATATTAAAAGATGCCATCTTTAGATTATTAAAAATCTATTCTTTTTGTTATCATAAAAATCTAGACTTTTAGAACTAAAAATCATCACTTTATATTGTTAAAAACCAAAGTTTTCTTACATTAAAACTCTAAATCTTCCTACATTAAAAATCTGAATTTAAATCACTTCCTATTGGCTATAAAAATAAGTAAGTAAAAAAATATAAATTAAATTAAAGAAAACACTTACAGGTTTTTCTAACGAGGGGGAGGGGGTGGTTTCTCACGTTCAAGGGTGAGAAGAGGAAAGGTAGGAGGAGGAGGATGGGTCGCGGTCAGGCGGGTGGAGGGAGGGGGCTAGAGTTAGCGGTGGTGATTTGGGGGGCGAAGGGGGGGGGGGGGGTTTCAGGTCGCAGTTTCAAATCAAGAAGGGGGCGACTGAAGGAGGAGTTCGAGGTGAAGTCGGAGGTGGAGCAGCAGGCGAGGCGGTCGTGGGGGAGGCAGCATCGACAGCGAGAGCGGGAGGGGCGCGAGCGCGATTTCCTTTTTCTTTTTCTCTTCTTTTTATTTGGTTATGGGTTTGTGTTGATTGAGGGAGAGAGGAGTGGGAAAATATAATATATATAATTATTTTATTCTATTTAATTTAATTTCAAAAAGGTACCTTTTTATTTTGACCTCGAAACGAGACCCACCGCCTGTCATCCCCAGCTAATTACCCCCATTCCGAACACAATGGGATAGGAATCGTAAGCTGTTTCGATCATTTCGATCGGTTTTCGTCAAAATCAAAATATAAATCTTTATATTAAATTTGAACGCGCATTTCAATTTACCGGGGCCACAAATGGAGTCTAAAAATTCTTAAAAAATACTTTCTAGCTTCGTATTTAAAATACGGTCCTAACAAAACTAATTTCGTTAAATTTTGAGACCGTTTGAAAAATGGTCATTTTCCAGTCGATTAAAATCAACTGAAATTGGCCAAACTCGTTTTCCTTTGCCACGCTCACATATTGATTCGAAAAATTACAAATTTTGGAATCTAGCAATAATTTGACTTCTAGGATCCAACAAAAGTAGTTTCGTCGAAAACCGAGGTCGTTTGCAAAATTTCCATTTTTAAGGGCCAGAATTCCATAACGACTATTCTGACTTTTCAACTGGGCATAACTTTTTATCCGCGCTATGAAATTTCAGTTTTTCGGATTCGTTGGAAAGATATTCTCAATTAGATTCAAATATTTTTGGTTTCACTAAAATTCAGTTTATTTTGAATCCTGTACATTCATTTGAAATCGAATTTTCGAACTACCGCGCCATTTTCAATTCCATTTATAATTAAAATAAAATATTTATATTCTAACGACGATTCAGATAAAAATATACGTTCTAATTCTATTCAAAATAGATTTCTCGTCGTCATTATTTAAAATAAATCATTTTAAATCTTCAAAATTCACTAAAATTGCCAAAATAAAAAAATTTAAATTGGCTCGGGTTTCCTCGTTATTACAGTGTTATCGGTAAATATTAATTACCATTTCACGTTCAAGTCTAATTAATGATTTAACTATCGCTTGGAGCAAAACTGGTGATACTCCCTTCTCGATCATTTCCCAGATTGGACAATATAAATTAACAAATCCTCATTTCATTCTAATTAAAGATTCATTAAAACTCCACTTAGTTTTAATCTTCCCAAAAATCAATATTAATGATTATTTAACTTTGGGAAATCATATTCTGTCTTTAACCGGGTTAAAGAACCAATGTCATTTAAAACACGGTTCATGATAAACCAAAATCATATTCCATCAATTATGGAATCTTCACGGAAAACAGATCAATATATAATCGATATCATTTTTCGTATCTAACTAATAATATAAATGGAATAACGACAAAGCCTTTTAAATTCCATATATATTAAGAGTCTCCCTCCATAGAAGCTCACTTCGATTATTACAAAATAGAATTCCATTCCATTCCAATTAAATATTAATTAATTAGAAAACTTTGCTTTGGAAAAACCCATTAAATCTTAATATAAGATTCATATATTCAAAGTCACATTTCTTTGTTAATCGGGTTAAATAACGAATGTCGTTAAAAACACAGTTCATAATAAACCCAATTCACATTCCATTTCAATTCCAATTAAATGTTAATTAATTGGTAATTCTTCTTTAAATCTTAGTTAAAAGATTTATTCTTTTCACATGGGGTTTAAGAACAGTGTTAATGAAGACAACATCTACAACAAACCCAAAAATCCAATTCAATTCCAACTAAATATTAATTAGTTGGTAAACTTCATTAAATCTTAATTAAAAAAATTAATCTTTTCTCAACTGGGTTTAAGAACAGTGTTAGTGAAGACACCGTTCACGAAAAACCCAAAATCCCATTTGATATTAAATACAGGGCTCTGAATAGAAAATATATCGGCTTATATTCAATATCAAATTTTGAAATCAACGAATATCGTATTGGAATAACGATATATATATATATATATATATATATATACATATATATATATATATATATCTTCCAAATTCCTCCACAATGTCTGTATAATCACGGAATCCAATAATGGAATATTCCGAAGATAATTTCAGTTCAAATCCATTCCAATTCATATATTGGAAATTCTGGTTCTTTTTAAAACCATTTCAAATACAATTTACTTATTTAAAAACATTGGATTATAATTCTAGTTCATAACCAGTTCATTTCGATAAAAATATATTTTTATCTTTTCAAATATGGAATTTTTCATCCCAATTCTTTCCAAATCATTTATTATGATTTTACGCAAATTATTAATATTTTTAATAATTTTATCAAGGCCCGTACAGTCGATTTCCACAAACGGTCATCGAACTGCACTTACAACGACCTTTCGCAAATTTGATTTGGACATAATTCCAAATCCAACCGTTAGATTTCAAATCTCTAATATTCGTTGGCAAGCTCTTTTCGATATGAACCCAAAGGTTCCAGTATTTGGAGAATCCGACGGTCGGATCTCCCATAACGTCAATTCGAAATCAATGGTCGAAATTCGCAAACGGTCGCGGCGCGGCGCGTTCTGTTCAGGCCATTTAATATATATAATATATATCATATATATTTCATTGATTTCCATTTAAAACGTATTTTATAAATCGTTTTAACTTCGTTTTTTCTAAAAACGATTTCAACTTCATATTCAATTTTAAATCAAAATTGAATATTCCATATCATTAATATATAATTGATAATATTTTCAAAACATTAGATTTTGAAATCACTTCCTTTTCGATATTCATTATAAAAATGAATAAAATCGATAAAAATATCGTTCGCGTCATAATGGCGCACATCTAATTAACACGGCTTTATATATTTAAATATGTTCATGTGCATCCAAAATCGGACATCAAAATCAGATTTTAATTCTTTACTGAATATTATTTTAAAATATTCATTATTTTATTTCATTTAACACATGAGCATTATTTTAAAACATTCTTTGTTTTCCATATTGGAATAAGACTCAACCCATTACCATATAAGGTTAATTATGTGGATTCCATACAACACATGTATATAATAACAATGGTAAACAATCATCCATAGTGCATCATACAACTGTATAAGCATTAAAATGAATAAATAACGCTTATACAGTCTGTCAACCCATCGATTGACATACAGCTAAACAATTGGGATTAGTGTATGTCAAATATCACCCCAATACCCGTGTGTCGTTTCAATCAACAAACACTGATTTTATTTGTGCAATTGGGCGATGTGTAAAATATATCGTCCCAATCAATGTCAGTTAAATGGGTGTACATAAACAAATCGTTCGATTTGTAAATGAATATTTATTTTATTCATATACACGTTAAAAATTATAATTTTTAACGATAAAATATTTATTTATTCCATTCCACATAACAATCAATTTTCACAACACAACAAAATCAAACAAGTCGTCCATGGTCTGTGGACGACGGTGTCTGGTGCTTCTAAGCACCGTCTGCATCCCAGTATAATTTTAACTAGAGAATCATCAGAGTGAGGATTTCTCACCTTTGGGATCCACTCCTCCATTCTTTATTTCTAAACGGTTTGGATTTGGATTCGTTTCCCGTCGTTGTGTCCTTTACCGTAATCCCAACATAATCTATTTCACACGATTTTTATATTAAAAATCACATTTTTATTTTAATTCTATATGGATAAAAACCTCGTTTTTATATCACTATTATATATATATAAAAATCATAATTTTATGGCGATGTTTATAATATAAAAATCACATTTTTATTCCAGGGATAAACATATAAAGATCGCATTTTTATATCGCTACATGTACATAATAATCCTATTTTTGTCATTACTTCACATGGATAGAAATCATATTTTTAAAACGATTTCATTTCTATAAAGATCATATTTTTATTACATGATATTTAAAATTAAAAATCTTATTTTAATTATCTAGATAACTAAAAATGTAAATAAACGCTCACCTTCGGCGCTGACGGAGCGGGGTGGTGATGGCCAAGTGGTGGTGGCTTCAAGTGGTGGTTTGCGACGAAGAACGGGGGTTTTCAGATCTAGAAAAATTAAAAATTGCGCCTTTTGGAAGGAGGGGGTCCACTGCTGTTAGTGGCGGTCGGTGGAGGGTGTGGGTGGTCGAGGAAGTGGTGGATGACGGCGCTGGGCCCGGGTTGTGGCGGCACCGGGTTTTGGTGTGGAGTTCGAGATCTGAACGGGGGGAAGGGGAGGAGGAGAAGAGAGAGGGGAGGATGGGAGGGGCGCAACCACCGGAGAAAGGGGGTGTGATTGTGCATGGCGGCGGTGGAAGGAGGATGATGGAGGGGGTGCTGAGCGACGCGGGTTTCCTCTTTTTCTTTTTCTTTTTTATTTTGGAACGTTGAGTTTGAGGGTGAAAGGGAGTATGGTAATATATATATATTTAATTTCCAAAACGTTGCTTTTTGATTCGAACCCCAAATCGAACCCAACGACTTTTGCCCCTAGCTAATTACCCTCATTCCGAACACAATGGGATATGTCCGGTAAGCCAATTCTATCGTTTCGATCAGTTTCATCAAAATTAAAATATAAATTGATATTATAGTTAATATTGATTTTAACGTACATTTTAATTTATCGGGGCCACATACGGACTCCAAAAATTCTCGAAAAATAAATCTGGCTATGTTTTGACAATACGGTCGTAACAAAACTAATTTCATCGAATTTGAAGACCGTTTGAAAACGGTCAATTTCCAGTCGATTACATTCAAATTGAAATTACCAAACACGTTTAAATCCACCATGCTCACATATTAATTCCAAAAATTATGAAAATTGGAATCTAGAAATAACTTGACATTCCGGATCCAACAAAAGTGGTTTCGTCAAAAACGGAGGTCGTTTGCAAAATGGCTATTTTTAAGGGCTATATATTATATAAAATATATATAAATTCCACATGGATTTTTCTGAATTTTAATTTTGCCATAACTTACAACTTATAAAACAAAATTTCAGTTTCTTATATCTGTTAGAAAGATAATGTTAATTAGATTCAAATATTTCTTGTTTCTTCCAATTCTGACTTATAATGAATTCTGTACATTCAATTGAAATTAAAAATCGAATTTTCAACCTACCCGCCATTTCAGGCTCGTTTTACATTTAAAATAAATTTATACATTCTAACTTCGATTAAAATAAATTTTTAATCGTTATTATTTAAAATAAATCATTTTAAAAATTCAAAATCCATTAAAATTGCTAAAATAAAATTTTTAAATTGGTTCTGAAAATCCGGGTTGTTACAGTAATCTTTGTCTATGATATGCATTTTCTAGATAGATGTGCACTACATTAGTAAAATTCTACCTTTTCCACAAGTGTCATTGTTATGTTCAAACTTCTATTCTTTACCCATATTCAAAGCAAAAAAAATTAAAATTTCATTATTAAGTTTATTTTCCAATATACTCATAATAGAAGGAGCATGAGTGCTTTTCAGATTGTAGAGGTCTGACTGTCGAGTATCCACGTCTAGACCTCTAACATTCCAACTAATTATTAACATTTATAATTTAGGGAGCTACTCCTCAATTTCCTAGGAGAAATTCCTCTTGCTTTTATCGCCTTGACTTTTTCTAATTCTACTTTTATGAATTGCTTTAAGTATTTTATGTTAGATTTTGTATATTTCTTACTATTCTCAGCATTTTCTTCCAATTCTTCTCATTTACTAAGTTAATGTTGAAATCATTTAACTTTTATACATTTGTTGGCATTTCTTCATTAACTTGAGTGGTTTCTTGTGCAGGAATACAATTTTCGCTCACCACCATACCCTTAGTTTGATCAACAGTCATCTTATGTTGTTGACCCTTGTTAGTTTCCTTTTGGTTTGCAGATTTGTAAGATGGATCATCCTCCACTATAGTATGTATATTATCAGTACTATATCTGGTAGATTCGTGGAATTGTTTTTTCCTTGTATACCATATCTAACTAATTCCTTGTGTATTATCACGTATGTCAATAGTGATATTATCAATTGTGGCTACTTCTTTTTGTGTTACCGCTTCTTCAATTCTCCACACTTTTTTAATCTTTGCAATTAAACAGCATTGCTTCACTGCATGTCCAATACACTTATAGTGTTTACACCTATGTGGTACATATTCGTATTCAATTTCTTGCACACAGATATGGGCATGCCTATCTTTTGCATGCACTTATTTCTTGAACTTGTCACTCGCTTTCATGTCCACAAGGACTCTAGCTAGTTTTAACCATTTGACATTCTTTGTAAAATCATGAATGGCTGGAGGCCTGCCTAATAAACTGGCTAGTTTACCGGTTCCTCTCGCATTCCACAAAGCTAGATCTAAATTAGGCATTCTAACCCAGATCAGATGGGATTCTAAGATATCCTGTTCAAGGCATAGGTTTGGTTCCTATGTCTTCATGAAAATTAGCATGTTATCCATAAACCAAGGTCCTGCATTGAGAACTTTTCTACAATCAATTTCATTCACGAACTTTACTAGATAAAATCCATTCTCACGTGCGAAGATCTCCCAGCTTCCTGTTGGTTTCTGTTCTCTTTTAATAAATGCATTTAAATATATGTAACAAGGACTTTTACTAGTCAAATAAATGTATATAGAATTATTCCACATCATATTTGCTTCATCGAACAATGGATCATCCAGATCCACATAAAAACCTTCATCATCCATTTCCCATTCACAATTTTCCACACCACCATCAATCCTTGTATTTCTTGTAAGAGCTTGGGCCCATTTTCTATATGTGGTTCCCACCTTCAATTGTTTAATATGAGTAGATCATTCGAACTAATTGTCGAATTAGATCTAACTGGGTACTTTTAATTTGTTGTCGCCGCCTTATTTTGATTTGACAAATCCACTTTAGTAGATTTAATTTTTATACTTCTTACCTCATGCCATCAGTTTTCATTCCTATCGTCTTTCATTTTTTGATTTTCAACACCAGGTGAGGCAGCCATAAAGAGCATTCCCAACCCAAGATTGTGTTGGGCTCTAACCGACCCCTAACAAGTGGTTGGTTGGAAGCTCTGAGGTTACTTGGCAACTTTTCCCTTAGCCGGCTAAGGGAAACAGACTTTTATAAAAGTTATGCCCCTCGCTGGCTAAGGAAACAACATGACTTTTACAAAAGTCATGGCCTTAGCCGGCTTTTATAAAGCCGGCTAAAGTCACCTTTACCTTAGCCGACTTTTATAAAGCCAACTAAAGTCACCTTTTCCTTAGTCATCTTTATAAAATCCGGCTAAAAGACATAGCAACCCCCTATATTTTCTTCCATTAGGGGTTGGTAGGGGGTCAACCCAACCAGATTGGACCCCAGGCCTAACCCTAGTTAGGAAAGCTCTAAAGGATATATCGTTTTGTTTTAAATTAATAAATTTTTTTTCAACACCTCCTATTATTTTATAATATATGTATATATTTGCATGGAGCAAAATATATATACATTGTATAAAATACCGTAAACAAAAAAAATATCTTCAACCAACAACCACCCAGATTGAACACCAAAACTAATAGTAATGATCCGCAGGTACTACCACTCCACCTACACACTCTCTTAATCTTAAACAAAGCAGAAAACAAATACATATAGAACAAACTCAACCCACACATAACCACTCAACACCAAGGCAGCAGCTCGAAGTCATGGGATGGTGACCGAGGCTCGGGAGACACAGCCGCAGTGCATAAGGAAATATCAGGGGCTTTGGTTTTGGGTTCATGTTCATTTTCTATATTCTTATCGGGTTTGGTTTTTGAGTTTGCAAGTGGTGGTGGGTGGGGCACAAGGCGCACGCAGGTCAAAGGCATGGTGTATGGTGTTCGGAGGGTCAGTGGTGGCACAAGCGAAGGGGAGGGGATTGGTCATGGTCCGACAGTTTTTTTCCAATCAGTTTTGGGTAGTTTAGTGAAAGTCGAGTGGTCGGGGGGAGCCAGGAGTAGGCCGAACGCTGGTCCTGGTGGAGGCGCATGATTTTGGTGGTGAACAAGGAACGGTGCGTGGGTTTGGAAACGATGAATGAGTTTTGAGATAGGAAGACAAAGTACGGGTCTGAGGCCATGAAACTATGAATGCGTAAATAAAGGGAACAAGACTTTGTGTTCTAAATGATATTGTTTGCTTTGCTACTTTGATTTCATGCTTGGTATTTGCTTGTCATATATTCCTTCTTCTTTGAATTAGAATTTTATTTTAGTTTTCTTTTCTTTGCAAGAATGAAAAGTGGAGAAGAATGAGAGATATTAGAGGTCGCATAAGTGAAGAGAAAAATGGAAAATAAATAACTATGAGTGATATGGATATGAATCAGTGCATGAATTTAAAAACCGACTTAACGTTGGGTACCAAGTGATTTTCAAGTTTCAAAACTAAAATTACAAAATTTGGGGGTCAATACATAAAGAGAAAACAGAGATAGAATGATTAGAGGTGAGTGTTATAACTCTATACCTATACATTGATAAAATTAGCACATTTTTTAATGGAAATTAAAATTTTGGAGGAATGAACATTTGAATTTCACAAAACGAAAAAAATACCATCTCGCATGGAAAATAATCTAGTATTTTTAATAGAAAACGCCTCAGTTCCAGAAAACTTTTATTTTCATAGTAATTTATTCAAACTTATTGAAATATGCCAACTAAACAAATTTGCGTAGTTTTCAGTGAAATTTATTTCTATGCCATGTTTAATTAAACGCATCTCAAATTTTATATTTTGGATTTCATTTCAAATTTTAAGTTTTTAACGTTAGTTGCGCTATATCGGTTGTCGCTACCATACGTCGATTGCATTAATTGATTTAAACGAAGCGAACGAAAGTTGACATTTTCATTACAAAATTTATAGTATCAATTTTGTATAAAAAATATATATTATAAATCAATATTATAATGTTAAATTTATAATTGATTTCATGTTAGTTTCTAAACAAAAAAAATCTAAATAAAACGATCGTTTAGATTTTGTTATTCAAGTTAGACATACAAGTTTTAAATCTAGAAATCAAATACATATACTTTTATGATTCATAATAAATAAAATTTTAAATCCTTAAGTAAAAGTTTTGTTAGATTTATTATTTAAATTCATTAAAATTTCTAATTATTTCTGTTTCTCACATAAATTATCATTTTTTTCTTCCATTCATCTTCACTTTTATAAATTCATCACTGTTTTTTTCCTCTAAAATTCAATCATTTTCGAAAAGTCATCACCTTCAGAAATACTCTTCCTTTTCCCTTCTAAATATGGACCCTACCTTTTTGTCTTACAATGGTTATGTCAAATGAGAGAGTTAAGAAGAGGAAGGCGCAACTCCAAATCGATATGTACACAAATTGCCTGCTGTTAGGTTAGATCTAGTGATCATTGGCGCATACTCTGGCAGTGATAGAGTTAGAAATTTTTGGAACTTGAACATTTTGAATGGGAGACCAATCTTTGTAGGTTCTTAATTCTTTGCTTAGAGGATCAATTTAACCTACCAAAGGTAAAGAATTCTAAATCTCTGAATACTGAAAGTTTTACATTATTTTTATTTTGCTACTAAACTATCTATCATGTTTTTTTTAAGGATTTTGATAAGGTTTGGATGATTTTTGATTATGCACAATTAAATTATTTTTAGAAGGTAATTATGCATTTTGAGTTTCTGTAGTTATTTGGAATTTTTAGGAAAAAATTGAATCAGTACTTAAGTTGCTTTTTTAGATTTTTTTGTGTAACGGAAAATATGTCCTATAAATTGTACAGTGTACTATTTCTGATATTGAATCCCAAGCTACACTTTGTGAAGTAATTCTATGTTTTTTCTCTGGCTTCGTGTTGTAATTTAAGGTCTATGTTGAGTTTCCTTTCTATGAGTTTTTTCCTCTAACAATGCCTTGTGACAGTTGTGTGTGCAAGGGCGGCATTTAAGCTGGCCAAGCTCGGCAATGGCGCCTGACCTGGATTTTAAGGGGGCCCAAAACATATTACTTCTCCCTATATATTTGTATATCATAAAGCAAATAAAAGTCAAAATCAATTATATAATTTTATGCTCATTGAATGAATAACTGATAATAACATAACACTACATCAATAATCAAATGAAGCACCTTTTGAACAACCTTTTGTATACTATGGATATCTATTTTCTTTGTTTTTCTTCTCTTCTTTAATATGGATAATGTCAGTTATCGTTTATATATGTTTGGACTTTCATGATATACTCTTTTAATAACATTTATATATTACCTTGCAAAGGAAATACTATCTGCAAATTTAACAATGTCTTCCAAAAGCGTTTATTCTGTATTTAGAGGTTTTTTTTGTAATTCTTACATCAAAATTTTGATTAATTCAAATTTTGATTTGAATATTTTATAGGAGTCCAAGACATAAATATTTGTAAATATTGGTGAATTTGACAGAATTAATTGGATATTAATTAAATGATAATTTTCTAACTCACATTCAGCTATTAAAACAAATATGTGATTTTGTGTTACAATGGTTTAAAAAAATTACATGTCATATTGAATATTCGCATTCCTTGTTGCTTTAGTTTTGTAAATTTGCAAAATGAAAAGTAGTTGAATGAAATGATTTTGTTATCCACTACACTTTATTACATATTCATATGTTCTACAATTTTATTGTTAAATTTGAGTGATATGAATGAAAAACTACTATAATGCTTGGCAACACTTGGCAACACTTCAAGCTTTAAAACCACATGACGTGTTGAGTCGAGTGGGACTTATGTACTTTTTGGAACCAGACAAAAATACCGGTTAACGTATATTTTGTATCTTTGAGACAAATTGGTTTTCATAGCTTTGTTTTGGAATAAATGTAAGATAAGGCACCCCTTAACGCTATCGTATTATAGAATCTCGTTAAGGAATGTGGAGTGTTGTAGGTATAAAGACAACAAACATCACATAGACTAAGATTTTATAAGACATAAAAGAATAATTTCACATCAGGAAAGAAACAACAACTTATAGTAAAATGACAAAACCATTAACCATTCTCAAATTATTTCAACCAAACCAAAGTGTCAAATAAGTACCATGTCTCAATCCCAGTCATAAAAAAATATTAGAGTACTAAACAAAAGTATCCCCAAATGGCCAAAAGAAAATACAAGGAACTGTGGAAAGAAAAAAGATACACAATACGTCTCTAAAAAAATCTTTCAGAGAGAGGCCAAAAAAATACGAGCTGAGAACTTCCTCCCTGAGAGCCTAGAGGAAGAAAAAGGAAAGAAGAAAAAGGAGAAAATGGGTCAGAAAAAAAGTCCGGTGAGCTTAGTAATTTCTAGCACAACTAGTAAGGGGAACTAATAAATAAAACAGTAATCTAGTATAGATAAGGGAACAAGTGTCTATGTACGACTGAAAATGAATAGATTAAAGTAAGGGTATAATAAAGTGTGTTATACAAAGATATTTGATAATGATGTTGAATGTTTTGCACTTCTACAAATAGAACAAATTAGGAAGAAATTCCGAATAATACCCAGACAATCGACTGCATCGAACCACATATAACCTATGCCCACTACGGGTTTGGGTTAATCAGACCCTAGCCTATCAGCGATTTGACATAACCTCATCCATAGGTGCGAAAATGTCTTATGTTCCCAAATCGAGGCAGTGTATGCACACTGACTCGCCCGAACACACTCGCACCTTCTCAATTTGGACCAACTTATATCTATTACGTAACATAATGCAAGCCTTTACCTAAAGTGAGGCCGAAATGATCCTAACAACTTGGCCCAAATCCCCCAACCCTTGATTTGGCCCCCAAAACAATTTATTTTATTAAGCCCGAAAACGAGAAGTACTGAGCTAAAATTTTATTATGTTCATATCCAAAAGCTTCGCAGTAAGGAGTACCGGGCTTTAAAACCCGACAACAAGGAGTACTGTGTCCCTAGTACGAGTTAACGTGTTTAGCCCAACAACAAGGAGTAGTGGGTTACATGTTTACAAATAAGCATGCTTACATTCTGACAATTATGTCATTTTTCCCAATTACAGTCTATTTCTGTCAATTCTATAAAATGTGCAATCATTCAGTTTAATTCCCTTTATTATTCCAAATATTCCTTTCAATTTGTAGTTTTTGAACATATTCAGATTTTAGTCTTAATTTTGATTACCTCAATCTCATGTATTTTATTTCCCAACCCAAATGCAAAACCAAGAAAGGAAAAAAATAATCCAATACAAAATATAAGGCTTAATGGTTCATGCCTTTTTCAACGTATTTATATGCTCTCTTTAGGCATATGTTTAGCGCAACTGCAAAAAATCCAAATGAAAAGAAAGGATAAAGGGGAAAAGAGATTCAGAATAACAAATCACAAGAATTCTGAATAAAATTTAA
Source organism: Allium sativum (assembly GCA_030737875.1). Taxonomy (NCBI): domain Eukaryota; kingdom Viridiplantae; phylum Streptophyta; class Magnoliopsida; order Asparagales; family Amaryllidaceae; genus Allium; species Allium sativum. The sequence goes on along the minus strand of CM060910.1, from coordinate 416,733,773 downwards.
AGAAATTTAGAAAAATAATTAGAACAACTGTAAGAGCATAATTCAGATCCAACTATTATTTTATAGATTTGGTTCCAATCCCATAAGAAATCTAAAAATTACTAAAAACACACCTAAAGATTGCAAATCCAAAAAGGCCCCGATAGAACAATCCTTCAAATCTACAAATGGATAGTACGTTGATTCCTTCCCAATATATTTTATTTTAAAGAAGAAGCGAAGTGGAGGCTAAGGAAATGAAGAAGGAGAGATGCATGGAGAAATGGAGGAGTAGCTGTCAATTTATAAGTGAAGAAAGAAAATCTAAGCCTTAGGATTATTAGATTTTCAATAAAAATGCTTAAAGCCACATCAACAGAAGTCTCCAGAAGCATCGAACGTATTTGGCTCATGCCAGGCACGAAATCGTGCTTGGCATCGTCATCTGGGACGACCCATCCGCCCAGGTGGGTCGACATAAGCATTGACATTCTTGGGTCCTGGGTCGACCACATGGTCGACCTAGATGGGGCTGGGTCGCCACAAATACAGCATTAATTTAGCTTGGTTTATTTATTTAACTTATATTAAATCTCTAGTTTGAAATTCAAACTTCAACTGATCATAACTTGTTCGTTTTAATTTCGTTTTACGCAAACCAAAAGTCCATCCGAACCAGAAAATCGTGACGAATCTAATGGCGCAACACCCATTGTCTAATTCCTGATTATTTCTCAACTTATTCTTAAATAATCAGTTGTTTAATTATTGTTTGGTTAAAATTTGGGTTGTTACATTCTCCCCACCTTAAAGGATTTCGTCCCTGAAAATTCTTAGGTAGAAGAATAGAATAAATGTTCTCTGCATCCATCTACTTATCCATCATCCAATGGCAACCATTTTGTTCTTAATATATCTAATGCAATTTATTTATTTATGCAATAATGTAGTGTATATGACCCAAATTAACGTGGAATGTTAGGCGGTCTACCGAATCAATTAACCTCCTCTTTGTGCAGTCGGAAGAAGTTTTTGAACTCTACAGTTTCGAACTGGGTCCCTTTGTCGGAGACGATGGCTTGGGTGACTCCATATTGAGTGATAATATTTTGGATCATGAAGTTGATTACCTTCTTGGTAGTGATTGTGGCAAGGGCCTCGGCCTATGCCCATTTGGTAATATAATCGACTGCGACGATGGCATAATGTGCCCCCTCTAGCCATTGGGAGAGTCCCGATGATGTCAATTCCCCGCATGGCGAATGGCCAGGGACTGACCATTTGCGTTAACTTGTTAGGTGGGGCTCTTGGAATCTTGGAAAATTCTGGCATTTATCGCATTTGTGGGCATAGTCCGCCGCGTCCCGTTCGAGGGTCGGCCATAAGTAACCATGTATGAGAATTTTCTTTGCTAGAGTCTGCCCGGTGTGGTCGCTACACACTCCTTCATGTATGTCTAGCAATATGTGTTCCACGTCATAGTGGGCTATACACCAGAGTAATGGCATAAAGAATCCCCTGTGGTGGAGCACCCCATCCAAAATGGTGTAGCGAGATGACTTCTGGGCGAGAGCTCATTTGTCTTTGCTGCTCTCGGGGATATTTCCATGCTGGAAATTGTTCCTGATCGGCGTCATCCATGACTTAGGCTCGGGCTCGGGCTCCATCGTTGCAACTGAATTAGTCTGCACCTGATCGATGCTTGGAGAGTTGAGTACGTTGTTAGGGGAAAGCACCATAAGTTGTGCATCCTCGAAGATTTCCAGTTTGGACAGGGAGTCAGCCTTTTCGTTTTGTCCTCGAGGGAGGTGCGTAATGAGGTAATAGTCGAAGTTGGTGAGGAGTTCACGAACCCGAGCGAGGTAGGGAGCGAGCCGTGCTCTCTTTGCTTGATACTCTCCCAAAACCCTACGTACGATGAGAAGTGAGTCCGAGTATATCTGGAGTGTCTTGATGTCAAGTTTGACTGCGATTTTGAGTCCGACTATCAAGGCCTCATACTCAGCGTCGTTATTGGTAGCATTAAAGTCGAGTTTCAGAGCGTAGCATTTTGGTTAAGCTTCAGGAGTGATGAGCAAGACCCCAACACCGGAACACTGGTCGCTAGAGGGTCTATCCACATAGAGTTTCCATTGGGGTTCTGGAGTGTCGGTGTCCTCCAAAGGAGGGTCTTCGGGGATGGTAAACTCCACGATGAAGTCGGCGAGAGCTTGTCTGAGGATGGCCCGACAAGGGAGGAAGGTAATCTCGAATTGGCTTAGCTTTATGTTCCACTTCAATAACCATCCAGACGCATCAGGCTATTGTAGGACATGTCGTAGCAGTTGGTCGGTGAAAACATTGATGGGGTGAGATTGGAAGTAAGGGCGTAGCTTTTGGGAAGATATCAATAGGCAATAAGCCAACTTCTCGAGCTTAATATAGTTCTTTTCTTCCCTTGTTAGTCTATTGCTATTGTAGTAGACGGGTCGCTAGACACGATCTTCAATGCATATGAGTGCTAAGCTGACCGCATGCAAAGAAACAGCCAAATAAATGTGTAACAACCTGCCCGGAATGGGCCTAAATTTTGACCCAGAAAAGGGCCATCAAAACCCAGAGCCATTCTAAAAGGGTCACTGGTTCCTGTGAGGATTAGATTTGCACAGATAATAATAACACAAACTTCGAATGGAAATCTCACACACTGGAAAGAGAAAATATAATACAAAAAATAAGATGTACCATTTATTTCAAAATCATAGAAATACATAGACGCAATTACATTTAATCAATAGGTACACCAAATAGTTTAATCCAACAAGATTCCAAAAGAAGTAAAGCAATAACTGCTAATAATATATTAATAACTTCGTCTTCTCCATCGGCTTCAATCATGACTTCATCCAAGGCTTTACCCCATCTACTGACATGTTGGATGTTAAGGAGAGGGGGTCAGAACATAAAGTTCTGTGTGACTGAAATATATTGTTAATTAATGTTAATACCCAACATTTTTAGCAGGTTACATATGACAAGGTATGTCTACGCAGCACACAAGATTTCATGCAAACATAAATATCTAACCAATGCGGTGGTTATCCGAGTCAATCGCCCATTAGTGTTTTTAGGGTAAAGACCCAACGAGGTGGCATTCTCAGTCACTTATGGCCATGTTAAAGGTGGATTCTTACGATCTCTTATAACCCTAATGTAGACCCCTAGCTCTTTCAGACCCCGTCCTAGTACGTCAACGTTCTTAAGTCTTTTCTCCTATTTGTAATATGATAAGTAGTATTGCGAATGTTACTACTTAACTAATATTACCCGGTACGACACCTATGTCGCTTGAGACTTCCCTTATATGGTTGGTGAGCATGCAATGGCCACATATCCTTTCAATTACCGACCTGTCCCTGGCTAAGCCCTTAAAAGCTTCTAGAGGAAGTGGACATCCCCGTGAACTACCCTACTCCGTTAACCGTTTTATGCCTAACCACTTTTAAAGAAGGAGGACCCAAAAACGTACCTCAATACTAATAAGGGTGGTCCCATGACTTGGGTTCCTCTCCAAGGAATAAACCTTCGGAGGGATCCTAGTCCAAACCACTTAAGACCCAACCTAGATAAAAAAGATGAGTCAACCACTTAAGACCTTCTTAAGGCAGAGTAAACCTATCTTTTTTCACACATCAAACTTATATAGTTATATGTACATACACACTAGACCTCTCACATTAAACCGTATACCTATAGATGTTGGATATGTCGGTCGGTTCTGGGTAGGCTTTTACTACAAGTTGATTTAACCTCATGTCTAGTGTACTACATTTGTGAATGGCCTGTGACACCTAGACATCTTACACTACTTGGGCCTAGTTGTGACTGTTGGATATGCCAGTCCATTCCAAGCAAGCTTCTACCACAAATGGCAACTAACCTCATGTCTATGTATCATTTACTTATATATATTTAAGCCATTCTAAATATACGCACACACAAGAAAAAAAATATTTGTTATAGGGACATTTCAAATTCAAACTCTAACCTATTCGCATTTATTACGCTAAGATAACGTTAATTACGTAAATATAAGTAATATAATAATAGCGACTAATTAACGTAATATTTGTACAAATGGGGAAACATTCTAACAAGGTGGAAATTATCATCTTATCCAAATTAAGGCATGCAAATTGGGTTTTCCATACTTTTACCACTACAACATAGGCATAATAATAATATGATAACATAAAAGTAGTAGTGGATGGAAAAACATATATACATAAAAATTAAACTTACATCCTAAGCATGTGGAAATGATATTAATATTAAATTAAAAGTCGAGTATTTCATGCATTCACACATGTATGCTTACAATCCATATTTCACCCAGTTCATCCTTTTTGTGGTGTTACACACCCATAAATGTTTACATTTGACTTATTCCAGGTTATGAATGCGTTTACACCCAAAATAGGATCCAAACCCAATTCAACTATGAAACAATTCAAATCCAAAACTTTTTAGGCTAAATCAAATGATAATAACGGTGAATTGCATAAAATATAAATAATAATACAACACTCATATTTACCTTTAATCCAATACAAAAATCACAATTCCACAAACCCAATTCATTATGACCATTTCATGCGTATAAAAAAATAGAAGATTTGGGGATTTTCATGTTCATATATCGCATATCCAAATCTTCATAGGCATAACAATTCATATGGCAAACTATTAAAAACAAGATTATGCCTTTAAGAAAAACTAGATTCCACTCACAAATTAGGTGAAGATGTGGTAGAATTTCAAGATCTGCAACAGTTATTAACATTCAAGTGAGCTCTGATTGATCTCCTAACAATATACATATAAGAATCATATAATTAGAGTCTTACACATAATTCTTTTGCTAAATTCCAAATTCCTAAACTTATATAGATAGAAATAGAAAGATATAGAATGGTGGTAGAGAAGCAAAAGAAACCTTCACCCTATTCTATTTTTTTCTATGTAATTCAGCAGCATGGTAGCAGAGGTGTAGAAGATTAGGGTTTCTAGTGTGGAGTTTGAGGGTTTATTTATACTTGCTCGTGTGAGCACGAGCCATCGGATTAATAAAATTTAATCCGAGCCTTACAGAAAAATATAATCTCTTAGAAAATCCTCATCCACGTAGGCAGAATTGGACTTCCTAGCCGCCTAGCGGTCGACCGGCGGTCATCCCCCTTAAGGGGGAGCGGTTGACCCCTTCAGGGATGGAACGCCCAATTTTGCTGCGTTGCTGAGCTATTTATTTTATTAATTTCATTCTAAATTTGCTTCATGTTTTCCATATATCCAATATACGTTGTCCCCTAGATCTTATCTCCAATTTCAAATTTAGAATTTCCTTCTTTTATTTTAAATTATTATTTGGACAATATATATAATATTCACATAATTATATATATTTATTCTACGTACACAATCCAAATTCATTCGTTCATAACTTCTTCATATATTAACCGTTTTCAGCATATTATATATTAAAACGTTTCAGAATTTCATCACGAATTCAAATAAATGAGTTTCTTAGCCAAATTACTAAATATGCAAAATCTCATTTTCCAGCCATATCATTTAATTGCTTGTTTTTATTTATTTATTAATACTTATGAATTTTATGGGGTGTTACATTCTTCCCCCCTTAAAATAGATTTCATCCTGAAATCTGTTTAAAGGGCGAAAAATACTACTCGCTTGAAACATCCGTGTTGTGCACCCATGTTGTTTATAATTCATCCATAAGTATCAATGACTCGTAGTGATTATGAACTGCAGACCCACTAAAGTGAGCTCTACCCTAGCATGTAGATGTAATAAGTGATGCAGCATGTATGCAAACAACCAAAATATGCATATATTTCAATATGAGTGCTTGGTGCGATGGTGTTGCATCCATTCCCTAACAATCACGATGCATCCATAAACAAAAATTTGAGGGAAAAAATTCCCGTGAAAAGCTCTGGGTGAGACTTTCTCATCTTATCCTCGATCTCCCGTGTGCTTTCCATAAGGTCATCCCCAATTGTACTCAGACGAGGCGAACAGTTCTGTTGCGGAGTCTCTTGATTCCGTGCTCTACAATCCTTGCAGTGGCATGGGGCACCCTGGACTACAATCGAGTTTCTCTATGACCCCAATTTCATCAAGCTCGAGTCTGATAGTAGAATCATGAAGGCATTTCCTTATATGAGATACATGAAAAACATTATGGATTCTCGATAGACACTCTAGGAGATCCACTCGATAGGCCAATGAACCTATCTTCTCGATGACACTAAAAGTCCTAATAAACCTGGGAGCCAACTTCCCAGTCTTTCCAAACCGAAGAGTCTTTTTAAGAGGAGATACTTTGATGAACATAAAGTCTCCAACATTATATTCTAGTTCCTTCCTACGCTTATCGGCATACATTTTCTGGTGGTCTTGGGTTGCCTTCATTCTCTGCCTAATCAAAAATATCTTCTCTATGGATTCCCAGACGATGTCCGGTCCGAGTACAAAATTTCGGTAGATTCCCACCAACAAGTTGGCAATTTGCACGGCCTCCCGTATAGTGCTTCGAAAGGGGCCATACCAATCGTCACTTGAAAACTATTATTATACATGAACTCCACAAGCAGTAGGTGTTGCTCCCAAACTCCTCCAAAGTCGATGATACAAGCTCTGAGCAAGTCTTCTAAGAATCTTTTTACTCTCTCTGTACATCGGTCTGCGGATGATAAGTTGTGCTTAAGTTAAGGGTCGTCCCCAAAGCTGCTTGGATGCTTCTCCAAAATTCGCTTATGAATAAGGGATATCTATCACTCATGATACTTGATGGAGCACCATGAAGTCTAACTATCTCTTTGACAAATAAATGGGCTAACGAGGTTGCAGTCCTTGTATTCTTGACTGGTATGAAATGAGCACTTTTGGTTAAACGTTCTACCATAACCCAAATGGCCTCATTACCTTTTTGGATTCTAGGAAGTCAATCTATAAAGTCCATGGAAATATGTTCCCTCTTCCACATGGGGATCTCTAAAGGTAACAACAATCCTCCGGGCTTTCCTTGATCCACCTTGACATTTTGGCATGTCAAACATTTGGCCACGAACTTAGCTATGCCTCTCTTTATTCCTTGGCAATGGAGATTCCTCTTCATATTCTTGTACATCTTATCCCCACCGGGGTGTATGGTCAATTTTGACATATGGCACTCTTCTAGAATTTCTTTCCTAAACACTTCATCCTTAGGGACGTAAAGTCGTCCATCCCAAAGTAAACTCCTATCGTCGCTAATCAAATACCTAACCGAACGAGGAAAGGCCTCTCTCTTTACCACTTTCTCCTTTATTCCTCTTAACTCTTCGTCAATGTCTTGTGCACTTTGGAATCTTTCTCTTAGGGTAGGTCTAATTATCATAGCCCCAAGAAAACCATTGGAAGTGGTTGGTGAGGGTTGCAAATTAAAATTTGCGGCGAACTCTAATTGTTTCCATTCTATCATCGCATTCAATGTCGCGTGTTTTCTACTTAAAGCATCCGCCACAACATTCCCCTTTTACTGGGGTATACTGAATCGTAAAGTCAAATGAGGCAATATATTTCATCCATCTTTGTTGTCTCAAGTTTAAGTCACATTGACAAAATAAATTTTTAAGGGATTTATGGTCGGTAAACAATTCAAATTTCTCTCCTAAGAGATAATGCCTCCACATCTTAAGGGCAAACACTATTGCGGCTAACTCAAGGTCATGCACTGGATATCTTTTCTCTAGATCCTTGAGTTGTCTACTCGCATAGGCAACTACTCTTCCTTCCTGCATAAGGACTGCTCCTAAACCGGTCCCACATGCGTCAGTGTAAACGGTAAATGATTTTGAACCATCAGGTATAATTAGGACTGGTGCGCTAGTTAATGCTTCCTTTAATTTCTTAAAGGCTGTATGACTTTTATTACTCCAAGTGAATAACAAATTCTTTCTCGTTAATTGGGTTAATGGAGTAGCAATCATTGCGAAGTCTTTAATGAATTTCCTATAATATCCGGCCAATACAAGGAAACTTCTTACCTCTGTAGTATTTCGAGGTATCCTCCATTCCTTGATTGCCTCGATCTTTGTGGGGTCTACGACCAAGCCTTTACATGACACAATATATCCTAAAAATCTTACTTATTCCCTCCAGACATGGCACTTCGAGAATTTGGCTTTCGGTTGGTTCTTTCTTAATATCCCTAACGCTTGTCTCAAGTGTTTTTCATGCCCTTCGCGATCTTTTGAAAACATAAGGATGTCATCTACGAAGACCACCACTATTTTGTTTAGAATGCCCCTAAACACTCGACTCATGAGGTCTACAAAGAAGGCAGGTGCATTCGTTAATCTGAAAGGCATAACTTCCCATTTGAAAAATCCGTATGTCTTCCTAAATGAATTTTTGTCCTTGCCGTCCTCCAAAATTCTTAATTGGTGAAATCCAGTAGCAAGGTCTAATTGGGAAAATACTTGGGCTCCTACTAAGTTGTCAAAAAGGTCATCGATTGTTAGTAAAGGGTATCTGTTCTTTTTGGTTAATTTATTATGTTCCCTATAGTCCACACAAAGTCTCAAAGATCCATCTGCTTTGGTGGCAAATACAACAGGTGCACCCCATTCTAAAGTACTTCGATAAATAAAACCTTTTTGTAATAATTCTAAAATCTATTTATCTAACTCCCTTCTTTTCTTGTACGCCATATGTCTCAAGGGCAGTGCTACAGGTTTAGCGTCCTTCTCTAGGTCAATACAAAGGAGAGTTCTCTGTGGGGAGGAAGTCCCGTGACTTCCTTAAAAACGTCCAAGAACTCAGAAATTATAGGGACTGGAGATGGTCCTTCAGAACTAGGAGACAAGGAATAGAATAAGGCTTTGCCCTTGTTTTTAACATTACAAGGAATATTTAGGTTACGTCCTCCTAGCTTCCTAAGACGAACGAGTCGTTTATCACAATCAAGGACGGCCCCATAAAACGATAGCCAGTCAATACCTAAGATAAGGTCATACCCCATAAAATCCAACGCATATGCTTTGAAATGGAACTCGACATTGTCGACCTCCAATACTAGGTCTTTACACAACAGCTCAAGATACTTAGATCCCCTGATAGGGTTAGCCACCTTTATAGGGCTATCTGCGATTGATATGGAAAGGTTCAACAGATTTACTAATCGCTTGGAGATAAAAGAATGGGTCGCTCCAAAATCCAACAAGGTGTATGCTGAATTTCCTAAAATAGAGATTATACCTTCAAGTGTGGGCTGCCCTTTGTCTCTTGGGGGTCATCTTTGAATTGGGGTTGCTTCAATTGCATAGTTATGGCCACTTTTGGTAGCTGTGGGCTTTGGCAGTTTTTGGACATGTGTCCTTCTTCATGGCAGTTGTAACATTTTCCCATAAACTCCTTTTTTGCCAATGAGGTCCAACAATCCTTGGCCTCATGGCCCTTGCGGTTGCACTTCGTACAAGTCTTTGTGTCCTTTTTGAAGTTTTCTTCTTCTTGTTCTTCCACCACTCCTTCTTCTTATTTATGTTGGAGCTTTCTCCTTTCTCACCCTACTTATCCTCCTTGGAGCTTTCTACCATGCAAAGGGTAGTTGTCTCAACTAGAGTCTCAAAAGTTGCCCCAAATGCTACATGGACTAATAAGGTTTCCTTCAATAGGGAGTTCGGTCCTTTCACAAATCTAAGGGCGTTGTTCATGGGGGTGTATACGAATCCTCTACCGAACTTGCATACGTTAGTGAATTTGGATACGTTGTAGATTCAAGCTTCCTTGCTTGAGGTCGACGAATTTCTCTAGCTGGATAGTCATTTCTGCCCTTGGCAAAATTTTTGCTTCAAAACGGGTCTTCAATTCGGCCCATGTGAAGATCCTACCCTCGTTCTCCATTGATATTAAGTTCCACCACTCTAGGGCTTCATCCTTCAAATGCCAGGACATTGTCCTTCTCTTTACTTAATCGGGCCAGGTAGTTGCCTCAAAGAATCTTTCACATTCCATAACCCAAGATTGGGCACTAGCAAAGCCATCCTTTCCAGAAAATTGTTTCTCCCCAGAATTCGTAAAGATCGTACCCAAGCAAGAGAAATCAAAGGCCAAAAGAAGTAAAGCAATAACTGCTAATAATATCATAATAACTTCGTCTTCTCTATTGGCTTCAATCATGACTTCATCCATGGCTTTACCCTATCTACTGGCCTGTTGGATGTTAAGGAGAGGGGGTCAGAGCATAAAGTTCTGTGACTGTTACTTAATGTCCATACCCTATATTTTAAGCAAGTTACATTTGTCAAGGTATGTCTACGCAGCACACAAGATTTTACACAAAAATAAATATCTAACCAATGAGGTGGATACCCAAGTCAATCGCCCATTAGTCTTTTTAGGGTAAAGGACCAACAAGGTGGCATTCTCGGTCACTTATGACCACATTAAAGGTGGATTCTTAGGATATCTTTTATCCCTGAGGCAGACCCCTAGCTTTTTCAGACCCCGTCCTAGTACGTCAACGTTCTTAAGTCCATGCACTCATTTGTAATATGAGAACTAGTATTGTGAATGTTACAATTTAACTGATATTACCCGGTAAGACACCTATGTCGCTTAAGACTTCCCTTAGATGGTTGGTGAGCATGCAATGGCCACATATCCTTTCAATTACCAACCTGTCCCTAGTTAAGCCCTTACAAGCTTCTAGAGGAAGTGGACATCCTCATGAACTACCCTACTCCATTAACTATTTTATGCCTAACCACTTTAAAAGAAGGAGGACCAAAAAACCTACCTTAATACTAATAAAGGTGGGTCCCATGACTTGGGTTCCTCTCCAAGGAATAAACCTTCGGAGGGATCCTAGTTGTAACGACCTGCATTCTACGCATCGGAGGATCGTTGAGTATTTATTTATTTTTCATATGAAGTCGCATGGTCGTGTCACTTTGGGGAACGGCTATTAGGGTCATTTCCCATGTTCACGATTTTTGCCGAATTTTAAATGACCGTTTTGCCCCAAGAGAATCTTTGTTTGCCTATAACTTTTGATTGCTAAGGAGTTTTGACCTAAAACCATTTCAATTGGATTCGAATGATGGTTTACCTTTCCGTAGAGTGGTTACATTTGTCAAACGGACTTACCGTTTGGGAGATATAGCTGAAACAAGGTTTAGAAGGTGAAAAACAGCTTAATCGGGTCTAATTAAGGTGATTAGCAACTAGGCCCATAACACATTTCGGGATTAGGGTTATGGGGAGGCTGATAGGGTTAGAGAATTCAGTTTTTATTCATTTTTCAGCTGCCACTCACATCTCTTGAAACCTAGCCATGGCCTCCACCTTCTAAAATCATCCCAAATCTCTTTCTAATCGAGGATTAAGCTAAGAAATCAACACCAAATCAGAGTTAGAGCTGCTGTGTTTCATAGGAATTCGACCTAAACAGTAGAAAAGTTTTAGATCTAAGATTATTTGTGGCCAAGGTGAGTGATTTGCATTGTTTTTCACTAATTACGGCTAATTAGGGGTGATTAGTGTTAATTAACGAAATTATGCATGTCAATATTCTAGAAAAATGTTTAGAAATTCTTAAATATTATTTTATGCCTCTGTTAGAAATTTGGGTTAATTTGGACATGTTTTGCTAATCGTAAGGTTAAATCTTGATAAAGGGATTAAAGGGAAAATCATAATTTTGGGTATGTTTGATCCATCTTTGAATGTTAAATTGTTGTTTTGTTGTTTATGGTTGATTATATATGTTGCTATTACTGTTTGGAATGATTTGTGATTGCATAGAAAAGTTAGATTGGTCGAAAACGCCATCGTAAGGCATAAATTGCTTGCTGGAAAAAGTTACAGGAAATTGGTCATTCCCGTTCGTGAAGCACCTGTCCCTCACGACCCGACCCCTAGGATCGTGTAGCACCGTCACACCCCGAGCCCTAGGATCATGCAGCACCCTCGCACCCCGACCCCTTGGATCGTGCAGCACCCTCACACCCCGACCCTTAGGATCGTGCAGAACCCTCACGACCCGACTCCTAGGATGGTGAAGTATCCTTACGACCCGACCCCTAGGAACGTGAAGCACCCTCACGACCCGACCGTGAGGAAGATGGCAAACCCTCACACTACGACCGTGAGGAAGATGGAAAACCCTCACACCCCAACCGTGAGGAATAGGGCAAACCCTAGGAGGGAGACCATGAGGAAGGGAGCGAACCCTAGGATGGCAAGCCGTAAACCGCACCAGGAAGGAATGGGGATCACGACCCGGACTGGAGAATCACGAACCGGATCAGGATAGGGACCAAGGGCCGCCTATTTACCATGAACCCGAACTGATAATGGAAGAAAGGTGAATCACGAACCGTGCCAGGAGGGGGACCGCGAGCTGTGTGGACCACGAACCGAAGCCAAGAGGGTGACACGAGTCGAAGCTTGACCCGAACCACGAACCGAGGAAGCTGATGACGAACTAAAGCTTTGGAGCATCATAAGTCGATATGGAGGATCACGAACTAAATTGAAGAGTCGGGTGATGGGATAATGACCAAAACCCGAGAAGCAAAGGTAGTCCAAATGAGAGGTTATTACTCAGGATCCCAAAGGGGGTCAACGAGTTAACTTCATGAGTTGGACTTTGCTGCGGGACGTGTGCAAAGGGGTTATCGATATCCATAACTTTAGTTCACCACTGAGAGACGGATTAGTGGCTATGGATCAGTGCAATGGGGTCATTGTGACTTTATGGAGCAAAGTGATCGTAGCACAGGATTGGGTGATCGAGTGGTGGATATCGTATGCTTTACGCACTAAGTGAGAGATGTGAGGATGATTTCTATGTTTGATGTTTGCTATCACCATATCATGCACACCCCATATTACTTTTACACTTTATGTTAGTGCTACCTTGGAGTACTGTACATCTTGTTGTGCTAACTCTTTGATTGCAGGTCCAGGTTCAGGTATGATTGGATTATACCTGTTATTGTTCTGTTTTGTTGTTTATCCCTCATACCAGACTTTTGTCTGACCCAGAGTTCTATGTCTCTTCTTATTACTCTGGGTGATCCTAAGTGAGTAGACTAGAGACTGGTTAGGTGGTAATGTGCGAGTAGCTGTCTGGAGACGAGCAGGAGGCTTCCACGTATGATATACATATATACTCCCTGTGTTGTACTGGTCACTTCTTGGGCATTAGTAGTGTACCTTTTCTTTCTTTTGCTTTAGAGACAGTATTTCAAAGTTGTAATAATGTTGGTTTGGATGATAAGCTATATTTTGGATTTCCGCTGCTATGATGGTTTAGTTTTCAGCTTATACACTGTCTCACCTGTTTTATGCCAAAATTATGTTATTATTATATTTTATCCCATGCGCTATGGGACATTCTATAGGTTCCTTGTTAGTTCAAATTCCTTTCTTCTCTTTTCTTTTCTTTCGATGACCGTCCCGTGCTAGTTGGACATTGGTACAACGCATTTCGAAGGAAATGTCGGCTGGTTCGGGGCAGGCCGTCACACTGGGTATCAGAGCTCTAGGTTGCGTAGTTAACCTATGGGAAGACATCATGGAGAGATTGTACACATATATGAGAGCGTGTATTTATGATATTTCAGTTTTCAAAAACTATATATATATATACACTATTATTATATATAAGGATGAAGTCGTACTACACGGCCACCACATTGAGATGGTTAATCGTTTTCTCTTTACAGATTGAACGATGAGCCGATATACGAGGGTTACGGGTTCAGGGGCCCAAAGTAGGAATGTCCCTTATATAAGGGTGATGTTTACTACCTTCATGCGAGAGATGCATAGGGACGCTCAAGGACCAGTTCCTAATGCTGTTAACGGTGGTGGTGCAGTAGTGCAGGCGCCTACGGTCGATTTCGCCAAGCTTAACAAAGATTATACTAGTCTTGGAGGGAATACATTCAATGGAACGGAGTCGGCTATGGATGTTCAATATTGGTTGGATAGTTGTGAGCGCATCTTCGACGACTTGGGAATCGATGATGCCATGACGAGAAAGTTAGCATCGCGTCAGCTTCAAGGACGAGCTATGATTTGGTGGAATGCTATTAAAAAAGCTACTCCTGAAGATCATGTTAGTTGGAATCAGTTTATAACTCGTTTTAGCGAAAAGTTCATTCAACTGCTCACAAATCTGAATTGTTTAGGAAATTTTTGGAGCTTAAGCAGAATGGTAGGGCAGTCTCGGAATATATTGCTGAGTTCGATACTTTATCGAAGTATGGATTATCTTTTATCGACACTTCCGAGAAGAAGAACGAGAAGTTCATAACCGGCTTAGATGAGTACTTAGGAGAAAGGCTGATAAACCACATCGACGAGACGTTCGAGTCTATAGTGGGGAAAGAATTTAGATCGGAGAGTCTTTACCCTAAGTCAAAGGCCGATGTTGCTATTGCATCTGTAGAGGAACCAAAGCCGCAAGTAAGAGGTAGAGGTAAGAAGGAGTCTCAGAATAAGAGAAAACAGGATCAGACCAAGGGTGGTCAGAAAAAGAAGGACAAGAAAGATAAAGAGTGCTTTAGTTGTGGCAAGAAGGGCCACTATGCTAGAGATTGTCAGGAAAAGCCTGGGGGAAAGGAAGTGCTTCAATTGCGGCCAAGTGGGACATCACATGGATAATTGCCTGCAATCCCCTAAAGAGAAGCAGATTGTGAAAGCATATGATATCAACGCCATTCCTTCTTTGTCGAATGCCCCAATTATGGCGGAGAAGGGAAAGGGCGTCATTATTCGAGGTATGCTTTCTATTTATGATGTTTCTGATCTAGTTTTGTTGATAGCAAGGCATCCCCTTCCTTCATATCTAGATAAGTTGGGATTGGAACCTGGGATAGTCGATAGACCTTTAGTTGTGACGAACCTGATAGGTGGTTCGACTAGTCTTTGCATGATTTGTTGTAATGTGGTCTTATCGATTTATGGATGTATGTTTGCTTGTGATTGCTTAGTTGTTTTGCTGGTATCATCTCATGTAGATTGTCTGAATTCGGAGGAGATGTTCCTTGAGTGCTTGTCTGATATTGGTTTAGGCCTTTGGGGCCTGTGCTTAGGGAATGTCGAGTTCGAATAAGATGGTTTGCGTGAGATATAAGTAGTTGTTGTGATTTCCATTGAATGATATCTCGGCTTACTCGAGGAGTGATGTGCAGCCGTAGCATGATAAGACTGTTCAACGGTTTTGACTGCCCCGAGTTGGATTCGATAGGGCTAGGAGATGACTCGAGTGGGACTTGAGGAAGCAGCAAGGTAATGGATTGTTTAGGACCATATGTTGATGTTCTCTTTGGTTAAAGAATGGTAGAACTTCGAAGGGATAAGATGTGCTCGTTGATCGTGGAGATGCAACGAGGGCTAGGACGATTCAAGTTGGACTTAAACTCGTAAAAGAAAAATGGTTGTTCGTTGATCTTGGAGATGCAACGAATAGAAAGACGACTCATGTTGAACTTGAGATTTGTCAGTAATGGATACTCGAGACTGGGTCAGAGTATGTGGGTAGGTCATCTGATGAGAGTACCAAGAAATCGTCGATACTTAGAGTATTCTAGGCAGACTCGAAGCAGGGGTATCTGGGGACGCCCGTTACCTTGGATCCGTCGGACGTGATCTAGTTATCCTTGGAGGATAAACATACGTTTGACATACGGTAGTCCATATGGAGGCAGGGCTTCCATTAGCCTTGGGATTGGTTGGACCAGTCAAGTAGGCATCGACGTATGTATGGAGGCGGGGATTCCATTAGCCTTGGGATTGGTTGGACCAGTTAGGTAGGTATCGACATATTTATGGCTTTAGCAGTTGATTGATAGGACATGTTTGGTGGATGCTATGGTTGCTATGTTTGTTCCTATTTTTGTTCCCTTGAGTAGACTGTCACCTGTAGGATTCTGGTAAAAGAGAATTAAGGGATGACAACATACACGGATGCCTGTGCTACCAGACTAGGTGCGATAGCTGATGCATTGAATAGGAGACATGACAGTTTAGATGTTATGTTTCTTGAATGGAAGAAACTGGAGTATATCATGGGATATGATCTCAGACGTAAGTATGGATTGGATACAGAAATGTTAGCAAGTCAGACGATCACACCGACTTTGATTGGGAAGATTGGTACCAGTTAGAGGGACGATCCTAATCTATTAAAAATCATCTCAAAGGTAGAGATGGGCATCGACAGTGATAAGATGAACAAGTATGGACTTGATCGAGGAAGATGGCTTCGAAAGAATGGGAGACTAGTTGTACCCAACGTTAATGGATTGAGAGATGAAGTTCTTAGAGAACGTCATCACTCAAAACTGACTATGCACCTCGGTGGTAACAAAATGTATCGAGACATGAAGCAGACCTACTACAAGGAAGGGATGAAGAGAGACGTTGGAAAGTTTATATCTAAGTGCATGAATTGCCAACTAGTTAAAGATGAGAAAAAGGAGCCTAGTAGTTTGTTACAACCATTGGAAATTCTCGAATGGAAATGGAAACAAGTCTCAATGGATTTCATTGACAGTTTACCAATGACTAGATTGGATCATGGTAGTATTTGGGTGAATCGTGTATTAGAGGATCTCTTGAGGGCTTGTATATTAGATTTTGGTGGGTCATGGGATGACCATTTGCATCTAGTTTAGCTTGCATATGATAATAGTTATCTGTCCAGTATTAGTATGACTCCATTTGAGGTTTTGTATGGAAGACTGTGCAACTCACCATCATGTTAATTGGAAACCAGTGAGAAATTTGTGCTTGGACCAGAAGTAATAAGAGAAACTTCAGATAAGATGGTGGGAGTTCACAACGTATTTCATGTTTCATAGTTAAGGAAGTTTGTGCATGACCCTAATGTGAATATTTCACCAAATCAGTTGGACGACATCGAGGTAGAACCCGAGGTGGTAGGGAACCACAAGATGATTCGTATTGTCGGACACGATACGAAGAAACTTCAAAGGAAGATGGTGAAACTTGTCAAGGTTCAGTGGGGCAAGAATGAAAATGACTGTACTTGGGAAACAGAGGAGAGCCTAAGGAAGTCGCATCTAGAACTCTTTGCCTGGTAAGGTTTTCATTTCGATTTAGTCTTTCCGCATGCTAGGATAGGTTTGTTTTGTATGTTTGATTGCGAGATATAACTGATAGGCATGCGGAACACCTTTTTATGTTTTTTGTTAAGGAATTTCGAGTGTGAAATTTCTTAAGGAGGAAGAATGTAACGACCTGCATTTTACGCAACGGAGGATCGCAGAATATTTATTTCTTTTTCATATGAAGTTATATGGTCGTGTCACTTTGGGGAACGGCTATTGGGGTCATTTCCCATGTTCACGATTTTTGCCAAATTTTAAATGACTGTTTTGCCCCTAGCGAATCTTGTTTCACCTATAATTTTGATTGGTAAGGAGTTTTGACTTGAAACCACATCCACTGGATTCGGATGATGGTTTACCTTTTCGTAGAGTGGTCACATTTCTCAAACGGATTTACCGTTTGGGAGATATGGCTAAAACAAGATTTAGAAGGTGAAAAACAGCTTAATCGGGCCTAATTAAGGTGATAAGCAGCAAGGCCCATAACCCATTTCGGGATTAGGGTTATGGGGAGGCTGATAGGGTTAGGGAATTCAGTTTTTAGTCATTTTTCAGCCGCCACTTACATCTCTTGAAACCTAACCATGGCCTCCACCTCCTAAAATCATCCCAAATCGCTTTCTAATCAAGGATTAAGCTAAGCTACATCAAATCAAGGAAAATCAACACCAAATCAGAGATGGAGCTGCTGTGTTGCATAGGAATTCGACCCAAACAGTAGAAAAGTTTCAGATCTAAGATTATTTATGGCTAAGGTGAGTGATTTGCATTGTTTTTCACTAATTACGGCTAATTAGGGGTGATTAGTGTTAATTAACGAAATTATGCATGTAAAAATGTTTAGAAATTCTTAAATATTATTTTATGCCTCTGTTCGAAATTTGGGTTAATTTGGACATGTTTTGCTAATCGTAAGGTTAAATCTTGATTAAGGGGAAAATCATAGTTTTGGGTATGTTTGATCCATATTTGCATGTTAAATTGTTGTTTTGGTGTTTATGGTTGATTATATATGTTGTTGTTACTGTTTGGAATGATTTGTGATTGCATAGAAAAGTTAGATTGGTCGAAAACCCCGTCCTAAGTCGTAAATTGCTTGCTGGAAAAAGTTACACGAAATGGGTCATTCCCATTCGTGAAGCACCTGTCCCTCACGACCCGACCCCTAGGATCGTGCAGCACCCTCACATCCCGACCCCTAGGATCGTGCAGCACCCTCACACCCTGACCCCTAGGATCGTGCAGCACCCTCATGGCCGGACTCCTAGGATGGCGAAGTATCCTCACTACCCGGCTCCTAGGATTGCGAATTATCCTCACGAACCGACCTTTAGGAACATGAAGCACCCTCATGACCCGACCGTGAGGAAGATGGCGAACCCTCGCACACCGACCGTGAGGAAGATGGCGTACCCTCACACCCCGACCGTGAGGAATAGGGAAAACCCTAGGAGGGCGACCGTGAGGAAGGGGGCGAACCCTAGGATGGCGAGCCGTAAACCGCATTAGGAAGGAAAGGGGATCACGACCCGGACTGGTGAATCACGAAGCGGATCAGGATAGGGACCACGAGCCGCCTGTTTACCACGAACCCGAACTTAGAATGGAAGATAGGTGAATCACTAACCGTGCCAGGTGGGGAACCGCAAGCCGTGTGGACCACGAACCGAAGCCAAGGGGGTGACACGAGTCGAAGCTTGACCCGAACCACGAACCGAGGAAGCTAATCAAGAACCGAAGCTTTGGAGCATCACGAGTCAATATGGAGGATCACGAACTGAATTGAAGAGTCACATGACGGGATAATGACCAAAACCCGAGAATAAAAGATAGTCCAAATGAGAGGTTATTACTCAGGATCCCAAAGGGGATCAACGAGTTAACTTCATGAGTTGGACTTTGCTGCGGGACGTGTGCAAAGGGGTTATCGATATCCATAACTTTAGTTCACCACTGAGAGACGGATTAGTGGCTATGGATAAGTGCAATGGGATCATTGTGACTCCATGGAGCAAAGTGATCGTAGCACAGGATTGGGTGATTGAGTGGTGGATATCGTATGCTTTACGCATTGAGTGAGAGATGTGAGGATGATTGCTATGTTTGATGTTTGCTATCACCATATCATGCACACCCCATATTACTTTTACACTTTATGTTAGTGCTACCTTAGAGTACTGTACATCTTGCTGTGCTAACTCTTTGGTTGCAGGTTCAGGTTCAGGTATGATTGGATTATACCTGTTATTATTCTGTTTTGTTGCTTATCCCTCATACCAGACTTTTGTCTGACCTAGAGTTTTATTTCTCTTCTTATTACTCTGGGTGCTCTAAAACGAGCAGACTAGAGACAGGTTAGGTGGTAATGTGCGAGTAGCTGTCTGGAGACAAGCAGGAGGCTTCCACGTATGATATACATATGTACTCCCTGTGTTGTAGTTGGTCACTGCTTGGGCATTAGTAGTGTACATTTTCTTTCTTTTGCTTTAGAGACAATATTTCAAAGTTGTAATAATGTTGGTTTGGATGATAAGCTGTATTTTGGATTTCCTCTTCTATGATGGTTTAGTTTTCAGCGTATGCACTGTCTCGCCTGTTTTATGTCAAAGTTATGTTATTATTATATTTTACCCCATGCGTTGTGAGACATTCTACAGGTTCCTTGTTAGTTCAAATTCCTTTCTTCTCTTTTCTTTTCTTTTCTTTCGACGACCGTTCCGTGCTAGTTGGACATCGGTACAGCGCATTTCGAAGGAAATGTCGGCTGGTTCGGGGCGGGCCGTCACACTAGTCCTAAACACTTAAGACCCAAACTAGATAAAAAGGTGAGTCAGCCACTTAAGATCATCTTAAGGCGTAGTAAACCTATTTGTTTTCACATATCAAACTTATATATATATATATATATATAGTTATATGTAGATACACACTAGACCTCTCACATTAAACCATATACCTGTAAATGCTGGATAAGCCAGTCGGTTCCAGGCAGGCTTCTACTACAAGTCGGTTTAACCTCATGTCTAGTGTACTAGGTTTATGAGTTCCCCGTGGCACCTAGATATCTCACATTAGTTGGGCTTACTTGGGGTTGTTGGATATGTCGTTTAGTTCCGGGCAGGCTTCTACCACAAATGGCAACTAACCTCATGTATATGTGTCATTTATTTATATATATATATATATTTAAGCCATTCTAAATATACACACAAAAGCAAACAAATATATATGTATATTTGTTAAGGGGACATTTCAAATTCAAACTCTAACCTAGTTGCATTTAATATGCTAAGATAACGTTAATTACGTTGATTACGTAAATATAAGTAATACAATAATAGCACCTAATTAACTTAACATTCATACAAACGGGGAAACGTTCTAACGAGGTGGCAGTTGTCATCTTACCCAAATTAAGGCATGCAAATTGGGTTTTCCATACTTTTACCGTTACAACATAAGCATAATAACAATATGATAACATAACAAGTAGCAGTGGATGGAAAAACATATATACAAAAAAAATTAAACTTGCATCCTAAGCATGTGTGGAAATGATATTAATATTAAATTAAAAGTAGAGTATTCCATGTATTCACACATGTATGTTTTCAATTCATATTTCACCCAATTCACCCTTTTTGTGGTGTTATACACCCGTAAATGTTTACGTTTGACAAATTCCAATTTATGAATGCGTTTACACCCAAAATAGGATCCAAACCCAATTCAACTACGAAAAATTCAAATGCAAGCCTTTTTAGACTAAATCAAATTATAATAACGATGAATTGCACAAAATATAAATAATAATACAACACTCATATTTACCTTTAATCCAACACAAAAATCACAATTCCACAAACCCAATTCATTATGACAATTTCACACATAATAAAAAAATAGAAGATTTGGGGATTTTCATGTTCATATTATCGCATATCTAAATCTTCATAGGCATAACAATTCATTTGGCAAACTATTAAAAATGGTTCCACTCACAAATTATGTGAAGATGTGGTAGAATTTCAAGATCTGCAATAGTTCTTAATGTTCAAGGGAGCTCTGACTGATCTCCAAACAATATACATATAAGAATCATATAATTAG
Organism: Allium sativum; assembly: GCA_030737875.1. Lineage (NCBI taxonomy): Eukaryota > Viridiplantae > Streptophyta > Magnoliopsida > Asparagales > Amaryllidaceae > Allium > Allium sativum. The sequence goes on along the minus strand of CM060910.1, from coordinate 416,712,492 downwards.
AGTATTATACATATTGTTTATGCTAAATTCAAATTGCTAAACTTATGTAGATTGAAATAGAAAGAAATAGAATGGAGGTAGAGAAGTAAAAGAAACCTTCACCCTATTCTCTTTATTTTTCTATGGAATTCAGCAGCATAGAGGCAGAGGTGTAGAAGATTAGCATTTTTAGTGTGGGGTTTGAGGGTTTATTTATACTTGCTCATGTGAGCATGAGTCGTCGGATTAATAAAATTTAATCTGAGCCTTACATATAAATATAACCTCTTAGAAAACCCTCAACCACGTAGGTAGAATTGGGATTCCCATCCGCCTAGCGGTCGATCGGCGGCCGACCACCCTTAAGGGGGGCGTTCGACCCCTTCGAGGCTGGAACGCCCAATTTTGCTGCATTGACGAGCTGTTTATTTTATTAATTACATTCTTAATTTGCTTCATTGTCTTACATATATCCAATATATGTTGTCCCCTAGATCTTATCTCCAATTTCAAGTTTTTGAATATCCCTCTTTTATTTTAATTATTATTTGGACAATATATATAATATTCACATATATATATATATACATATATTTATTCTACGTACACTATCCAAATTCATTCGTTTATAACTACTTCATACAATAACCGTTTTCAGCATATTATATAAGAAAGCAATACAGAATTTCGCCACGAATCCAAATAAATGAGTTTCATAACCAAATTCCTAAAGCTACAAAATCTCATTTTCTAGCCATATCATTTAATTTCTTGTTTTTAATTATTTATTAATTAATACTTATGAATTTTACGGGGTGCTACAAAATGTATAAGTCCTCATGATCCATGGGTTTGGACAGGATAAGTGGTCACTCTAAGTGATTCAAAAGGTCCAGGAATGCTGCAGCGCATTCCGGTGTCCAAGAGAAGTTGCGCTTCCCCTTTCTGAGCAAGTCTAAAAAGGGAATGCATTTGTCAGTTGCCTTTGAGATTAATCAACTTAGAGCGGCGACCTTTCCATTTAAACTCTGAAAATCCTTGATGCTCTGAGGGGCCTGGATGTCTCGGATAGCTTTTATATTATTTGGATTCGCTTCGATGCCTCGCGAATTGATGACGAAACCCAAATTTTTTCCTGATGCAATGCCAAAAGAGCTTTTCAAGGGATTAAGCTTCATGCCATATTGGCGAAGGACACCAAAAGCTTCGGAGAGACCACATACATGGTCGTTCAGTATCCTTGATTTAACAAGCATATCGTCCATGTATACCTCCATGGACCGCCTAATTTGATTCTTGGAAATGAAGTAGACCAGCCATTGGTAGGTTGCTCCAGCGTTCTGTAGGCCAAAAGGCATGACGAGGTAGTAATAAAGTATGAGGTCGGTAATGAAAGAAGTGTGATCCTGGTTAGGGAGATACATCGAAATCTGGGTGTAGCCCGAGTAAGCATCAATGAAGGAAAAGAGCTGGTAACCTACGGTTGAATCGACAAGCTTGTCGAACTTCAGATGTGGGAAACCGTCCTTCGGCGATGCTTTGTTTAAGTCAGAGAAATTGACACCTTGTCGTTCTCCTTCTTGACTAATACTGGATTAGAGAACCATTCTGGGTAACAGGCTTCTCGGATAAAACCATTGTTGAGTAGCTTATCAACCTCTTCTCTGAGTGCGGTTGACCTGTCGGTTCCCAGGATTCGACATTTCTGTTTGATTGGAAGTTGCAAGGGACTGATTTCGAGCCTATGACAAGCGACTCCTGGGTCGATGCCACACATGTCAAAGTGTGTCCAAGCGAACACATTAAGATTGGCCCTTAAGAAATCCAGGAGCTCTTCCCTTATTGCGGGGTGGAGTTACGATCTAACTTTCAAGACCTTAGTTAGGTCGTCGGGGTTGATCGGAATATCCACCGTTGGCACTACCGAGGTAGCCCTTTCAAGACCTCTTATTGAACGGCCCTAGTGCCATAGTAGCAGAAGCCAGAAGGGCGGGAGTCGGGGGACTAATAGCCTCCTCATGAGGGACAGGATCCTAAACATACTTCTCTTGACGTTTCTCTGGGATGAGTTTTTAGATTGCATCTTCGAGGCGGTGTCATTCATTAGTATTATGTCCGTACATGTTGTGGAACCTGTAATACTTGTCAGAGTTCTTCTCACGGCCAGTGGATTCCCTCGTGTCGGGCTTCTTGTACTGGAGCGTTTTGCATGTTTCCAAGTAAATGGTTTCCATGTCACGATTTAGCGGAGTGTAGTTCCTGTAATTTTGGTAGCGGTCATGATTTTTGGTTTCCAATGGAGTCACATTATTGTTGCAACCTCCTTGTTTGCCAGGGTTCAGCTTCGGCTTGTAGGGGATTGCTCCTTTACCCTTATCGGAAGATTCCCCGACCTGTTTTCCCTTGATACTCTCGCCGACAGTGCTGGCGTATGGGTTGTTGGAGTGGTTGGCTCGTGACGCTCTGTTACGCCTAGCTTCCTCTTGGCACAAGAACTGCCCCGCTTTTTCGTAGAAAGCCTCTAAACTCTTGGGCTGCTTTCTATCTATCCATTCCCCGAACTCGGAGGTTGGGAGGACGCCCATTGCTAGCTAGAAAAGTACGGGACGGAGTTCAGAATCATCGACCTCGGCGAGGGAGATATTGAATTGATCGAGGTAGCTTTTAAGAGATTAAGCAGGACCCTGGTATAAAATGGAAAGGGGCACGTGCATCCTGAACTGCATGACCAGCCCAGTAGCTAGCTGGACAAAGGTATTAACTGTATGGAGCGAAAGGCGAGAGAACCAAGGCAAAGTCGTGCCTGCTAAGGCAACTGGGAAGCATTTGCGCTTGATGGCATCGGTGGCTCTATTGGAGTCCATCTACCATTCGTAACTGTTCAAGAACGTGCAAGGATCGGTCGTGCCGTCATATAACGTCATTTGTGGCATGCTAAAGTGTCGAGGCCACTCAGCTTCCTGGACGGCTCTGGTAAAGGTATTACCCATCACTTGGGTATCCCATGAGTCATTGGCGTTTCCCTGCATATCTCTCATGGTCCTCCAGATCATGTCAGGGGGATATGTCGGATGTACATCCTCTAGAGAAATCATGTTTCGGCGAAATCCGAGGGTTCTATTCCATGGACGTCTTCTATGGTGAATATCGGGATCATCCTTTTCCATATCGTCGACATCAAGTACATGGTTCTGGTATGGTTGGCAAAGCTGAGCGGGCTGACGCTTGTCCTGATCTTGGTGAACTTGAGCCTACCGAGTTGCTGGAAGCGTTGGCGCCAAGTTATGAGTGGCAGCAGTTGGGCTCTACCATGGAGGGGGCGATTACTTGGACTTGGCTCATCGTTGATGAACAGTCAAGATCGATCACAATGATGAGTGCCCTCACTATAGGTGACGATGGTTCTGTCACCATTCCTGTTTCCGTTGTTGTTGTTGTGACCATTAATGTGAGCATTAGAGCGGAAAATGACGTTGTTATCAAGATTTAACTTCCTTCGTTTATGTGGATCCCGAGACTCGGGGGAATAAGTTTTTAAGACAATACGCCTCACTTGGGGATTGTTCTGAGCTAGTTGGAGTTGGGTGACTATGCGCGGACTCTCGTGAAACTAACACATAAGGTCAATGTTAGCTTGCAACGCTTGGTTGGGTTCGAGAGCCGTAGTTTCATGCCTCTTGGCGAGCGCGTAAATATGCGCTTGGGTTACAAGGGCTTTGAGGTCCATAGGTGGAAGTACATACATTTCAACAGGGATATCCATCGACGGGAGTTACTGAGATTTTTCACCTTCAGCTGCAGTAGAGAAGCTGATCAATGTTTTCTTTGTTTGCTAACCATTGTAAGTTGACTTAGCTGCAGTTTGGAGAAGGAACCTAAAGCACGTCGGAGTCGAATGGTAGTGTGCAACAAAGAATCGAGTTTTAGAATCTCTCAATGAATGCACCAGAATGTTGATGGCAAAAAATGTCACCAACACCCAAGATTCCTAATTACTTAAGAATATCGATTTGCGTAAGGAAAACAAGTGTAGAAGAGGAGGAAAGCATTAAATGACACTTAGGATTTATAGTGGCTTAGTCCCTTGTGGGGCCTACGTCCACTTTGGAAGAGCTGCTGGTATTTTATTGACAATAATGATTTATAAGCTATGAGCCCCTTCTATGAATTTAGTTATAAGCATTTTCATGTAATTTGAAGTCATAGTCATCATTTGTGATTATATGGAAAAAGTCACTTTTGTCCTTCTTCTTCCTCAAAATGAGGATGCCATTAGAAGGGTCTCTTGGAGCTCTATGGTGATGTCAAATCAGCAATTTCCTAACCCTTGTAACAAATAAGCTTGGGGGTATTTATAATGGAGTGGTTAGGTGGGAGTGGGTAGGATTAGGGGACCACTCAGTTGAGAATCGCATCACAGGCTCGCGCATTCCCGAAACTCGCATCAAACATGTTTGTTTGGGAAAAATTGCATCACACTTATGGGATGCGATTTTCGCATCATAGGGGGTGCGAAAGTATCATCCTCGGGGGATGCGTTATAAGAGGGAGGGGCGTCGCATCCCCTGGATGTGATGACATCGCATCCTGAGGGATGCGGTGCTATGCATTTAGTTGGATGCGATGACATCGTGCTTTGTTTGGTGTGACACGGGCTACCCAGGATGATGTGAGGCGAGTAGGTAGTGTTGTGATGGGAGATGAGGTGGTTTGATGCAAGTCGATGGGTTGTAGGTAAGGCGAGGTGAGTCGTGGTAATTGGGGTTAGACGATTCGACATTGGGTGATGTGGTACGGTTATATGATGCGATGTGGGCCCTATGATGAATTGTGAGCCCATTGCTTGCTCATTATCTTCTCGGCCTGAATCTTCAACAACTTGGAAACACCTCAAGCTTTAATACCAAGTGACATGTTGAGTCGAGTGGGACTCATGTACTTTTGGGAGCCGGGCAAAAATACCGGTTAACATTTGCCCCCCAAACTGCGACTTGCCTCGGTAGGATGTGCTTTGTGTTGGAGAGAAAACTTGGATGAAGCGTGGAGCTTTACGTTTGTTGAGTGTTCTGGCTCGTCGGTGGCTTGCTTGATTGTTTAGCCCCTGTCTTATTCACGAAATTTATACGTTAGTCATCGATCCTCATTTATGCCTTGGCGTAAGCGAGTGGTTGTCAACGTGTGTTCGCGCTTGTGCTCACATATTTCCATATGATTTTGCACAATGCGGTCACGGTTTGGCAATTAAACATGGGGAAGGAGCCCGACACCAAGGTATGCATGTGTGGGCAGACACACACGTATTTTTACTGCTTATATACATATATACACGTACACATATATGTACATATTCTTTAATTATATTATTATATATTAATTAATATTTTTTTGCATTTACATCGCATCCCAGTGGGATGCGATAGATCGCATCCCAGTGGGATGCAATAGATCGCATCCTGATGGGCTGTGTGATGAAATAGATGGGCCAAGGCCCTCCCCCTATAAAAGCCAGAGCTCCTCCTCCTTCCCACATTTTTTCACATCCTCTTTCTGCATCAAACTTATTTGAGGTATTAATGGGGGATGGTGGAAGAAGGGACGGAGTAGGGGTAGAAGAAAGGGGAGGCACACCGGGTCCTTCATCGCATAGAGGCCTGCCTCGCTCTATGATTCGAGTTCTCGCATCAAGGTAATGCGATGTCGCATCACCTTGGTGATGCGATCTCGCCTCCCTTATGATGCGAGCTCTCACATACTTGTGATGCGATATCGCATCACTTTGGTGATGCGATTCCGCATCGCTTGCGATGCGAGTTCTCGCATTACTTTGATGCAATATCACATCCCTTATGATGCGAGCTATTGCATCCTTACGATGCTGTATCGCATCACTTTAGTGATGCGATTTCATATCTCTTTCCATGTGAGTTCTCACATTGTTGTGATGCGATATCCATCCCTTATGATGCGAGCTCTCGCGTCCTTGTGATGCAATATCGCATCACTTTGGTGATGCGATTCCACATCACTTGCGATGCGAGTTCTATCATCGATAAAAAACGAGCTCTCTCATCCTTGCGATGTGATCGCATCACTTTGGGATGCGATTCTGCATCACTTGCGATGTGAGTTCTCTCATCGATGTGATGCGATATCGCATTTCTTCGGCGATGCGATTTCGCATCGTTTGTGATGCGAGTCCTTGCATCGTTGTTATGTTGTGCTGCATTACTTGAGTGATGCGTTCCGGTATTGTCACGTTGACGCGATTTTGCGTTGTTTGCGATGCGACTTCGCATCATCTGCGATGCGACTTCGCATCATCTGCGATGCGATCTCGTGTCTCTTTGGCGATGCGAGGACTCATGCTGACTGGGTGACTCTTCGTGATCAGACGGGATTCAAACTTTGAACATAAGACTTAGAGCGTATATCCCAAGCCACGGAAAATTTGGACTTTTTTTACTATAGTTTTTGTCCCGATCCTCCTCACGATATAGCCGCGACTTAGCGTGAACTTCAGGATATCGGTCGATGATGACGTTGGTTACTGTCATAAAGTAGCAGTGATTATCACCGTGTCCTGGATATGTTTTAATTAAAACTGCATCGTCACTGCACTACACCGCACATTTGTACGTTATTTGTAACAACCCGGATTTTTACAACATGCTAAGAAAAGAATCAAGGCAGAAGTTAATTTTTAAATGTGAATCAAGGGAAACGGGCTATGCCATTGCGTTCGTCTCAGAAAAATAGGCGAAATAGAGTCCGCGTTTTCGAAAATCGGAGTCCGTATGACCAAGTTATGGCCCGTCAAAGTTTTCAGAAGATTTCAAGTTCAAAAACAGTTCAAATTTGAATTCAGATTTCAAATTCAGCCAAGCAGAAGAGGCGGGAAAAATTCCCGCCACCCCAAGTCGACCGGGGAGTCGACTTGGGAGTCGACACACCCCAGGTGGTGTCGACTGCACAGTCGACACCCCTGTCGACTTGGGTGGTCGGCCAGTTTGGCCTGGGTGCACCTGACTTGTTCCTCAAGACATGGTTGGAGGCTTGTGACGGATTTTAAAGGCTCAGATCTATCCTAGGGTTAATCTAAGGGCCTAAACTACTCCTAATCTCTATAAAAAGACCCCTAAACCCTCACAAATCACTCATGCCACGAAGTGCCGCCAAAATCTATCTTGATCATGGCCTCCATCTCCAACTCTAAGAGCTCATGCATTCAAATCGGATCTGAATCAAAGGTGCTAGCTTGCTACATCAAATCAAGGGAGTGAATCAACGTTGCTATGCAAGTTTCATGACGATTCTTCAACAAAGGAGCCACCTCTCTTGGTCAAGACGATTCATGATCTTTCCCTAAGCCTCGCTATGTAAGTTCTAGCTACTTGTAGATTCTAACAGTGGTTCTAATGTGACATGGAATAAAATGCGATGAAACATAAGTTAGCTAGCCTATATGAACCTAATTTTGCCCCTTTTTAATGATCTATGACCTTAGGCTAAGTTTTAGCGACTTAATCATGCCACTCATGTTATGCTTAACCTAGTTTATCTTGCAAGTTTGAATCTTTATCTATGGAATGCTAGCATGAACCTTTGGGAACCATTTGACTTGTGAAACATTGGCAAAGATTTGACTTTGGGGCTTATGCATGTAAATGAACCCAAACCCCTTATGTTATCATGCATGTTTGTGGCCAAATTCCCTTATGATAATATGCATGTTTGTGGCCAAATTCCCTTATGATAATATGCATGTTTCTGGCCAAATTACCTTATGATACTATGCATGTTTGTGGCCAAAAACCCCTTATGATGCTATGCATATTTTGAGGCCAAACCCCTTATGATACATGCATGTTGGTGGCCAATCCCTTTTTGACATCGTGCATGTTTTGAGGCAAATATGTAGCATAGTATCCTTACTATGTTGACTCGCTTTTACTTGAGTTGGAAACACGATTGGGGGTAGGTTAGACGTGCGTGATTATGACATGATAATTTGACATGGTATTTCATGAAAATATGGCATTCATGATACACCTAAATGGGGACATGACATGTGGGGTAAACATGGGACTTGAAACTAGACACGTATGGGTTGTAAGTGTAATATGACACTAGACCAAACATGAAAGTGGCCAACTCGAGGTTGGGTTGAGTTTGTAGCATAAATCTACCCGGACCCGCCTGGCTTAACTAGTGGCTACAAACAATAGGACCCAATGTGAGTAGTTGGTCATATAGCACTTAAAACCCGAGGTTAGACTAGGTTGTGGTATAAATCTACCCGGACCCGCCCGGCTTAACTAGTAACCACAACAAAGTCTAATGTGAGAGGTTGGGGTGCATTAATCTAATTAATGCCACATGAAAAGGTTAAGTAATTTTGACTAATGACACTTAACCGATATGACACGAATGGGTAGGTTAAGTGGAACCGGACTTGATTTCTTAATGACACTTAACCATATAAGACGATTAGGGGATGGGTTAAGTAATTTACACTTAACTAATCCGACTTGGTAATTAGATGGGGTTAAGTAACCTACACTTAACTAATCTAAACACGGTAATTAGATGGGGTTTAGTAACCTACACTTAACTAATCTAAACACGGTAATTAGATGGGGTTAAGTAACCTACACTTAACTAATCTAAACACGGTAATTAGATGGGGTTAAGTGACCTACACTGAACTAATCTAAACACGGTAATTCGATGGGGTTTAGTTAAGCACTTAACCAATCTAAACTTGGTAATTCAATGTGGCTAAGTAACCAATACTTAACCAACTTAACATGATAATTTAATGGGGTTAAGTAACTTATACTTAATCAATTATACATGATGATTTGATGAGGTTAAGCAACCATACTTAACCAATCTAATATGAGCACTTGATAGGGCTAAGTCACAAGACCATTTAAATATACTTAACCATTCTAATACGATTAGTGGATGGGGTTAAGTTAACCTATACTTAACCAATCCGACTCGATAATGCGATGAGGTTAAGATAATCTATGCTTAACCAATCTAACACGATAATCTGATAGGGTTAAGATAAACAAATACTTAACCAATTTGACTTGATGATTGAATAGGGTTAAGTCATGAGCTTCTTGGTATACTTAACCAACTTGTAGGGCTAGGTCTTGGATTTGAATACTTAGCCAAATCTTGACATGATTCGTAGGCAGGTTAAGTCATGAACTTAAATGACAATACTTAACCCATTAGATAAAACCCTAGTTCAGGGGACTAGGTGGAAAACCGGGATTAACAAGGATAACGGGAAAGGAGACTAAGTGGTAAACCTTAGTTTGGGAAACTAAGTAGTAATCCTTAGTCGAGGAATTTGGACCAGTTCATAGATAGATGAGTAACTCGATACGGTAGGTCATCGCTTAAAACACGAGGAGGAGCAAATTATCTGACTTAGATAAAGGCTCCAACGAACTGGGTGGCGAAGCGGTAGCTTCGAGGGATGTGTGGGTACTCTTGGTATCCCTCTGTGAGGTGGCAGATGGTCCATGAAACCCGGCCTCACAGAGGTTAAGGTCTGCGGTAGAAGAGCCAAGAGTATGCCTTGGTTGCTATGCGAGCGACCTAAAGACTGGGATGGATTAGCGTGGAGTCGACGATACTTGTTTTTTCCCTAGATAGCACGTCCCCGACTACCTACCATCTTTAGTCAATCGTGTACGAACGGAAAGCAAGAGAACTCCCAACAGACCATGTTCTTGCTATCGAGTCATGGGTGAGGTAGGCCCATAGGAAAGTGGGGCTATAGTGGGGCCGGGATGTAGTTCTCATACATGATTTTTCTTGGATTGCGTTTCAGTAGTTGAGGGAGGGGTCACGTGGGACCACAGCCACGGATACAAAAAAAGACCTTGATATCTGCATCAGCAGACGACTTAAAGCTCCCGACCGAGTTCCGTATTTCTTGATTTGCCCTGGCACGGAACTCGGATGGCACATTGAGATACATGTGCGTCTAGACATGGAAAACGATTCACGATATATACATGGGACAAAGGGCGTGGTTGACGGGTGGCATAATCCCTAGTGGTCCTAGGTGGCCAAAACCCAAACCGAGACACGGAAACGTTCATTAGGTAGCATAATCCCTAGTGGTCCTAGGTGGCATAAATCCTAAGTGAACACGTGATAGTTCATGGTAAGAAAACATAACTAGATCAAGGGTAGCAGTCCAAAACAACTTCAAGGATAAAATGGTACTACGTTGAGGTGGTATAGATTTACATGGGAAAGCCCGTACGGCCTACGGCAAAGGACTGAACTTATACATGGAAAGAAACATACGAGTTGGGAAAACCAACATATGCTATATATTAGGTTGACATGGACCATTACATGACATTGGGCAAGGGACATTCATAGTTAACACATGACGCGGGTTGGGATACTAGTACGAGGGGTGCAGAGCAAATATACATGATAAATACCCTAGGATGTTATACATAATAGATACCGTGGGATGTTATACATGATAGATACCTTGGGATAGTATACTTGATAGAAACCTGACGATGTGATACCTTGATTTATCTTGACACGTAGTTTATCATGATACCTTAGTATATCTTGCTACAGTAGTTCATCCAGTTATCTTGGTTTAGCTTATCTATCTTGTCGTCATCCTTATGTTTACTTTCAGTTTATGCATGTCATGTTACCTTTACCTGTTTTTATACTGGAAGTAGATAGGACTTACCAGTCTTTATGACTGACCCCGTTTTGTTTCGCCTCTTTGTCTTCCGTTTCCCCCCCTCAGGTTTTCAGGGATGAAATGATGTTGTTTAGTTCGGACCTTTTATGCTTGAAGGTCATCATGTATAGCTTGGTCTCCTCTTGGCTATGGCTGCTTCACCGCTCTATTTTGGGGAATAATTTATGAAAAGGTTTATGCTTCTTTACTATTGCAAAACAGGTTTTGATGTATTCTGATGTAAAAGGCTTTAGACCTTATTTTATAAGGTAATGAAATTTGTTTTACTTCCGCTGTTTTATATATGTTCTATCTTGTAATATTTCTGTGCATGTTTACCTCGATAATGCTTCACCAAACCTAGTGCATTCCATTTGTGAGTGACCCTAGCGGAGGTGGGGTGTTACATTTGGTATCAGAGCAGAAGGTTACCAGACTGGGCAAAAGTTTTTAAAATATTCTGAAAACTAATTGAGAAACCGTTTACAAAGAAGCATTTTTCAAGAAAAGTTTTTAAAGGCTATTCCCCAAAAGCCATTAGCATTATCCTTTGTTTCCTTGATCGAATCTCTTTTCCTTTCTTTCCTCCATCTGTAGTCACAGTAGTTTTAACTGCGACTAATCCTTGTCTAGCTACGTAAGTGTTTTCCCGTGCGATGGAGGAAGTTCTCAAGAGACCTGTTACCGAAGTTATAAGAAGGGATAATAAGAGCAAGGATAAAGGACACGAGCTTAAGAATAAGCAACTTGTTTGTATGGCTTGATCCACAAAGGAAGATAAGGACAAGATCAGCGAGAGGGCAATTGTATGCTCTCATTTCTAGCGTACCTAAGAGGAATGGTACCGTTTTTGTTAAAGGCTTAGCCTTTCTTTTCTATCGTCCCGTCTAGACTTTGTTTTGATCATCGCATCATTTAAGTCTACCTCGATAGTTAAGTCTCTGCACCTTAGTACTAACATGGTAGAAGATCCCACTTTAGTCCCAAAATCTGGTTGGAGAGTTGGTCCATTTGTTCATGACTTGTTTGGAATTGAGAGTGTAAATGCCAAGTGTTGAGATTAGAAGCAATGCATCTATTGTTGAGCTATGGATGGATTCTAGGGATGAAGTGGTTATCCAGTAAGGGATGCCATTCTCGGTTTTGAAAGGAGGGTAGTTAAACTCTTAACTTGCCTTGGTAATACCCTCGAAGTCTTGTGTAACCTTTTAGGTTCTCTCATGGTTAGTTACCTAGAATCTCTTGATGCATTTATCGGAAATCTCTGATCCGATCGAGTAATGTTCGCCAATAAGGCGGATGGTTCATTCTGCTTAAGCATGGGCTATAGAAATCATCCTAGTAAGTACACTGGGCAACATGGCTGGCATCGGTTGTTTTCAAGGGAAAGTTCTTCTGCGTGGAATACCTCTTAGTAGGTAAATGAGATCCAAGATTCGCTAGTGAATTGTTGGAAAGCCTGCTTGAAACCATGAGTATGCAGTTATGGTTGAGCCAAGTATTCTAGAAAAGAATAAGTGAAAAAGGAACGAGAGGCGACAGTGAAACGAGTTCCGACTCATACCTTGGAAATAGGAATCAAGGAGCTACGAAATCATGAAGTCAAAGGCGGTCAAGGCACAATGGAATTAAGCTCATGGAAACGCGGCTTAGACGCGCGCATCATGTCTCTTTTTAAGAGTATATCGTTGATCCTTGGTTCTCCTGTAGAGCTTGCTTGCATGCTATCGCTTGGTGGATGTCCTCTCGGTCCTGTTTCTGTTACAAACCCCGTAAGGAGTTTGTCTTGTTTATCTCCTCGATCTTATCTTGGGAACCTTAGGTAGAACTCTATGGATGTAAACATGTATTTGAAACATGTTATGATTGATATGGTTGCAAATGATTGCAAGTGGTTGCTCGTGGATGCGCGATTACACGTTAGATACTAGATTGACGCACTCACATTTTGCATTGCATATGCACGAGTATTTATACTTGTTTATGGATGGAATTAAATATGTTATCATGTGGATGTTGCATGTGGATGAATGGTTGTGCACACATATAGTGTTTATATGACTATGACTATTTGCATATATGTTGGACTCATGGCACTAAACATATCTTGCATTAGAAAGATCATTCAGGCTTGATCATTAGCATTAGCTAGGGAACATATACACACACTTTCTGCATGTGTTCATAAATCATTAGGAGTCTTTTAAGGACCATGGTTGCCTGTGGATGATGTTTTGAGTAGATGGATGATGGATGGTAGGATACGTTCTTCCTAACTTGGAGATTTCGGGGACGAAATCCTTTAAGTTGGGGAGAATGTAACAACCCGGATTTTTACAACATGCTAAGACAAGAATCAAGGCAGAAGTTAATTTTAAAATGTGAATCAAGGGAAACGGGCTATGCCATTGCGTTCGTCTCGGAAAAATACGCGAAATAGAGTCCGAGTTTTCGAAAATCGGAGTCCGTATGACCAAGTTATGGCCCGTCAAAGTTTTCAGAAGATTTCAAGTTCAAAAACAGTTCAAATTTGAATTCAGATTTCAAATTCAGCCAAGCAGAAGAGGCGGGAAAAATTCCCGCCACCCCCAAGTCGACTGGGGAGTCGACTTGGGAGTCGACACACCCTAGGTGGTGTCGACTGCCCAGTCGACACCCCTGTCGACTTGGGTGGTTGGCCAGTTTGGCCTGGGTGCACCTGACTTGTTCCTCAAGACATGGTTGGAGGCTTGTGACGGATTTTAAAGGCTCAGATCTATCCTAGGGTTAATCTAAGGGCCTAAACTATTCCTAATCTCTATAAAAAAAAACCTAAGCCTACCCTAAACCCTCACAAATCACTCATGCCACGAAGTGCCACCAAAATCTATCTTGATCATGGCCTCCATCTCCAACTCCAAGAGCTCATGCATTCAAATCGGATCCGAATCAAAGGTGCTAGCTTGCTACATCAAATCAAGGGAGTGAATCAACGTTGCTATGCAAGTTTCATGACGATTCTTCAACAAAGGAGCCACCTTTCTTGGTCAAGACGATTCATGATCTTTCCCTAAGCCTCGCTATGTAAGTTCTAGCTACTTGTAGATTCTAACGGTGGTTCTAATGTGACATGGAATAAAATGCGATGAAACATAAGTATGCTAGCCTATATGAACCTAATTTTTCCCCTTTTTAATGATCTATGAGCTTGGGCTAAGTTTTAGCGACTTAATCATGCCACTCATGTTATGCTTAACCTAGTTTATCTTGCAAGTTTGAATCTTTATCTATGGAATGCTAGCATGAACCTTTGGGAACCATTTGACTTGTGAAACATTGGCAAAGATTTGACTTTGGGGCTTATGCATGTAAATGAACCCAAACCCCTTATGTTATCATGCATGTTTGTGGCCAAATTCCCTTATGATAATATGCATGTTTGTGGCCAAATTCCCTTATGATAATATGCATGTTTGTGGCCAAATTCCCTTATGATACTATGCATGTTTGTGGCCAAAAACCCCTTATGATGCTATGCATATTTTGAGGCCAAACCCCTTATGATACCATGCATGTTGGTGGCCAATCCCTTTTTTACATCGTTCATGTTTTGAGGCAAATATGTAGCATAGTATCCTTACAATGTTGACTCGCTTTTACTTGAGTTGGAAACACGATTTGGGGTAGGTTAGACGTTCGTGATTATGACATGATAATTTGACATGGGATTTCATGAAAATATGGCACTCATGATACACCTAAATGGGGACATGACATGTGGGGTAAACATGGGACTTGAAACTAGACACGTATGGGTTGTAAGTGTAATATGACACTAGACCAAACATGAAAGTGACCAACTCGAGGTTGGGTTGAGTTTGTAGCATAAATCTACCCGGACCCGCCCGGCTTAACTAGTGGCTACAAACAATAGGACCCAATGTGAGTAGTTGGTCATATAGCACTTAAAACCCGAGGTTAGACTAGGTTGTGGTATAAATCTACCCGGACCCGCCCGGCTTAACTAGTAACCACAACAAAGTCTAATGTGAGAGGTTGGGGTGCATTATTCTAATTAATGCCACATGAAAAGGTTAAGTAATTTTGACTAATGACACTTAACCGATATGACACGAATGGGTAGGTTAAGTGGAACCGAACTTGATTTCTTAATGACACTTAACCATATAAGACGATTAGGGGATGGGGTTAAGTAATTTACACTTAAATAATCCGACATGGTAATTAGATGTAATTAGATGGGGTTAAGTAACCTACACTTAACTAATCTAAACACGGTAATTAGATGGGGTTAAGTAACCTACACTTAACTAATCTAAACACGGTAATTAGATGGGGTTAAGTAACCTACACTTAACTAATCTAAACACGGTAATTAGATGGGGTTAAGTGGCCTACACTGAACTAATCTAAACACGATAATTCGATGGGGTTAAGTTAAGCACTTAACCAATCTAAACTTGGTAATTCAATGTGGCTAAGTAACCAATACTTAACCAACTTAACATGATAATTTAATGGGGTTAAGTAACTTATACTTAATCAATTATACATGATGATTTGATGAGGTTAAGCAACCATACTTAACCAATCTAATATGAGAACTTGATAGGGCTAAGTCACAAGACCGTTTAAATATACTTAACCATTCTAATACGATTAGTGGATGGGGTTAAGTTAACCCATACTTAACCAATCCGACTCGATAATCCGATGAGGTTAAGATAATCTATGCTTAACCAATCTAACACGATAATCTGATAGGGTTAAGATAAACAAATACTTAACCAATTTGACTTGATGATTGAATAAGGTTAAGTCATGAGCTTCTTGGTATACTTAACCAACTTGTAGGGCTAGGTCTTGGACTTGAATACTTAGCCAAATCTTGACATGATTCGTAGGCAGGTTAAGTCATGAACTTAAATGACAATACTTAACCCATTAGACAAAACCCTAGTTCAGGGGACTAGGTGGAAAACCGGGATTAACAAGGATAACGGGAAAGGAGACTAAGTGGTAAACCTTAGTTTGGGAAACTAAGTAGTAATACTTAGTCGAGGAATTTGGACTAGTTCACAGATAGATGAGTAACCCGATACGGTAGGTCATCGCTTAAAACACGAGGAGGAGCAAATTATCTGACTTAGATAAAGGCTCCAACGAACTGGGTGGCGAAGCGGTAGCTTCGGGGGATGTGAGGGTACTCTTGGTATCCCTCTGTGAGGTGGCAGATGGTCCATGAAACCCGGCCTCACAGAGGTTAAGGTCTGCGGTAGAAGAGCCAAGAGTATGCCTTAGTTGCTATGCGAGCGACCTAAAGACTGGGATGGATTAGCGTGGAGTCGACGATACTTGTTTTTGCCCAAGATAGCACGTCGCCGACTACCTACCATCTTTAGTCAATCGTGTACGAACAGAAAGGCAGAGAACTCCCAACAGACCATGTTCTTGCTATCGAGTCATGGGTGAGGTAGGCCCATAGGAAAGTGGGGCTATAGTGGGGCCGGGATGTAGTTCTCATACATGATTTTTCTTGGATTGCCTTTCAGTAGTTGAGAGAGGGGTCACGTGGGACCATAGCCACAGATACAAAAACAGACCTTGATATCTGCATCAGCAGACGACTTAAAGCTCCCGACCGAGTTCCGTATTTCTTGATTTGCCCTGGCACGGAACTCGGATGGCACATTGAGATACATGTGCGTCTAGACATGGAAAACGATTCACGATATATACATGGGACAAAGGGCGTGGTTGACGGGTGGCATAATCCCTAGTAGTCCTAGGTGGCCAAAACCCAAACCGAGACACGGAAACGTTCATTAGGTAGCATAATCCCTAGTGGTCCTAGGTGGCATAAATCCTAAGTGAACACGCGATAGTTCATGGTTAGAAAACATAACTAGATCAAGGGTAGCAGTCCAAAACAACTTCAAGGATAAAATGGTACTACGTTGAGGTGGTATAGATTTACATGGGAAAGCCCGTACGGCCTACGGGAAAGGACTGAACTTATACATGGAAAGAAACATACGAGTTGGGAAAACCTACATATGCTATATATTAGGTTGACATGGACCATTACATGACATTGGGCAAGGGACATTCATAGTTAACACATGACGCGGGTTGGGATACTAGTACGAGAGGTGCAGAGCAAATATACATGATAAATACCCTGGGATGTTATACATAATAGATACCGTGGGATGTTATACATGATGGATACCTTGGGATAGTATACTTGATAGAAACCTGACGACGTGATACCTTGATTTATCTTGACATGTAGTTTATCATGATACCTTAGTTTATCTTGCTACAGTAGTTCATCTAGTTATCTTGGTTTAGCTTATCTATCTTGTCGTCATCCTTATATTTACTTTCAGTTTATGCATGTCATGTTACCTTTACCTGTTTTTATACTGGAAGTAGATAGGACTTACCAATCTTTATGACTGACCCCGTTTTGTTTCGCCTCTTTGTCTTCTGTTCCCCCCCCCTCAGGTTTTCAGGGAGGAAATGATGTTGTTTAGTTCGGACATCTTATGCTTGAAGGTCATCATGTATAGCTTGGTCTCCTCTTGGCTATGGCTGCTTCACCGCTTTATTTTGGGGAATAATTTATGAAAAGGTTTTATGCTTCTTTACTATTGCAAGACAGGTTTTGATGTATTCTGATGTAAAAGGCTTTAGACTTTATTTTATAAGGTAATGAAATTTGTTTTACTTCCGCTGTTTTATATATGTTTTGTCTTGTAATATTTCTGTGCATGTTTACCTCGATTATGCTTCACCAAACCTAGTGCATTCCCTTTGTGAGTGACCCTAGCGGAGGTGGGGTGTTACATTATTTCATACCAACATGAGGGGTATAGGTTTTACATACGATGTCTAACATAATTATATTGAAGTATAACTTGCAATTGAGACACGATCCAAAACCCAGAAACACTCGGAAGCTGAAGCTTCTCAGCACTCGCCGTCCCAGTCCGACTCCACTAATAACACTAGTCCTGGGGACAACAAGCTTGAAACTTATTCAGAGTCAACCCTTTCCCAGTTTACAGATTCACCAAAAGCACCCGACCGTGATTTACAGCAGACGGTCTGAGCGCTCGGCCGATCCATTGGTGAGGTGCTACTGTAGTTGAGGAGAGGTCCGAGGAGGACTTAGATATTGTGACGAGTGACGTACTTGAGGCTCCTGATGTGACAACAGGCACTGTTATAGTTGACAATCCACCAGATTCGGGACGTTCGAGTTTGGATGAAATTGCCTTGAGGCGCATTAGCGCTAGGTTAAACATACCATGGACCGACGTTTTAGTTCCCAAGGAGGAAGACTGGGCACACGCTACTCCAGCGGGATAGACCGCATGGAAGAAACAAATGTGCATTGCGGGGTGTGTGCCTCCATCTTGTGATTTCATTCATGACATAATGAACTACTTCCAATTAGGGCCTATACTGCTTCATCCCAACGAATATGCACTCATTCTAAGCACTTGTCGTTTGTTTAGAGAGTACCTGCATATGGACCCCACCAGGAGAGGACATCCAGTTATTGTTTCAGATTAAGAGGAGACCCAAGACTTTGCCTTCCCTTTACTTCCTAGAAGCAATACATAGTGCAAAGTTCATTGAAGGGTCATGGACCAGACTAGGATTATTCAAGTCTGAGTGGTTCTTCGTTCGCTATCCTCCGAGCTATGCGAGACGATGGCTGGAGGGAAGTAAGTACCTATGTTCTCTCTAGTTTGGTGTTGGTTGAATTATGAGCTCGGTGTTGACTTCGATTTCCTGCAACAGGAATCCTACCGATGCTGAAGGGAAATGAATATCAAGTAGCATGTTTGAAGGCTATTCTGAAGGAGGTTTGCTCGACGGAGAAGATTTTGGATGAGGAGACCCTTCGTTGAATAGGCCTACTCCCGCAAAACCGGAGTATTTTCCCGATGGCTACCTCAGAATGGGAGAGCGAAGATCCTGAGGACGGAAAAGTTCATAAGGGAAAATCCCTTCCTACCATGACTAAACATCCCAAGGCTGTAAAGATTCAGGAGGGTGCTAGTGTGAGTGGCGTTCATGTTGAGGAAGTGGTTGGTGAAGGAGATGGTCTACCGTCCACTCCCGTCCAGCCTACGAATGTTGAGGCTGGAGCGGGAGCGTCGGCGAGGTCGGTTCCCCCGATAATCGCATCTGGGACCGCCACTTCATTGGAGAAAGCGGATCAGTTTAAAGGATTGGATGATGTTTCAACTGGAATTCCACCGTCTTGGCCTAGTGGCACAAGTTTTGGAAGCTTGACTTTACTTGTCGGGGGGACAACTCCTCCTAACGGGTCTCAGTATGGTCCGTGGAGAGTGCACTTAGGGTACACATTCATAAACACTGCATAACACAGCATTTGCTCACGTGCTCCAAGTGCTTTGGTCTGACCTTTGGCTTTGCTTTATGAAGGTCAAATGAGGTGGTGATGATAGGCATTATAGCTATGGATCGGGCGAACAGAGACCGCAAAAGAGCTCGGTTTTGATTGGTTTTAAGAAAGGGGCCAGACTGCCTCAGTCCTCCTGCCCTCATGTTCGTGGTGGCGATCACCGATATCTACAACACTCAGAATCTATATTGCCACTTAGATCTTTGGGGGACGATTCAAGGCTTGGACTGCAGGCACTAGACTGTAAGCTCTGACGCTCCCTCTTCCTACCCCTTAAGTGGAGCTCGTTCAAAGATGTACTAGTCATGTTGTTCAGTCAGTGTGTCGCAGGCCATCGAGGATGAGCGCGTCAAGGGGAGGACCGGAAGTCCCACAGCTAACCAACAAGAAGAAGATTTCCCTCTTGAAGAGGAAATTCCCAAAGTATTACTTTGAGAAGTTGATCTTTGTGTGGGATATTAGTTCGACTCCTCAGGAAGACACTGCTCTTGTATGGAAGAAAGTGTACCATGCTTATTGCAACGTCGTCGAGTTCAGCAGGTACGCTGGGCACCTCTCTGTCTTGGATCGGGCTAAGAATGTAGAGATCCAGAACCGTGGTCTGACCATCGATGCTGAGAGGACGACTATCCGAAACATAGAGAAAGAGATAGGTGAAGCCTATCATTATGCCGTAGACGCTTTTTGTGCTCGTGGTGCCTATTTGAAAGACGACCTGGAGAATACGGTCCTCAAGAAAGATAAAGCCGATCTGGAGAGGGTTAATACCAAGTTGGAGAAGGATAATGAAAGGGTTTCTTAACTTCAGAAGAATAATGAGGCCCTGAGGAAAGAGAACGAGAGATTGAGTGATGAGAACACGGAAACTCAGAGGCTAACACGGGACGTTACTAAATTGAAGAGGCATGTTGAGGAGGCCAAGAGGGATAAAGAAAAGGCCGAGGAAAAAACTCGAGATGCGCTAGGCCAACTGGATGGAATGACGGTCGAGCATGAGAGAGAGGTATAGGGGCTCAAGATTGCAGCTGAGGACGCCACGGCCCAAGTGAAATTGGATTTAAAGCCCTATATATGGGATATGTATGTTAAAGTGCTCAAGTACCGCGATCTTTCATGAGTTGATGACTACTCTAAGGTATTGGCCAAGGTGTGAGATAAGCTGCTGGTATTTAAGGCCGACCTATAGGGGGTTGATTCCATCGATGAAGTTGATTTCCTGTTTTCTCACTTGAAAGAGGAAGAACGCTTGAAGTTACAGGAGGGAAAATAGTTGCTAAGGAATGATGCTGAGGCGGAACGAGCTTCCATGAAGGGAAAGACCGTGGACACTGACAGTTTGGTGGTGGGCCATGAATTCAGCAGAGATAGTTCTTCCCAGCAGCAGGTTGGACCGTCTGCTCCAACCATTAGCTTACAAGTCGCTCCCCCTCATCGTACCTGAATACAATCTAGATCAACCGGGGTTCGGTCCTGAGAGTTCGAACCAGACAATGAGCGATGGTTTGGTGCCTACCAGAAATGGACCACAAGTTTCGGTAGGTAAAGTCGCACCTTCCTTAAGTACTTAAAGGTATGGGCATGCAAGAATTTAGCTGACCGATGAGCCCTTTCTTGGATGTGCAGTGTCCTTTGGAACGGAAATGACTATAAGCCTGGACCCGGTTCAGTTCGGGCATCCCAAGATCGAAGTGGGAGGTATTGTGAGCCCGCTTAGCGAGGGAGTAGGAACGGAGATTATGCTCACTGAGGAGGAGTCGGCGTGCTTTAGCTCTTTCATAGGGAGATATGGGCATAAGGGTCAGGTGATAAAGACGGCTGAATTGAGCGATCACATGATGTGAGGGATGTTTGAGTAGCAGCAGGGGGCCTTACGTGCCATGGCAGAGAAACAAGAGCAGAAAAAGGGAAATGACGAGCAGGCCTGATAAACAGCTTTAGTAGGTTCCATGAAGAAGGCTTAATAGGATGTCACTGATAAAGTTTAGAGAGAAAGGGAGGCTACGGCAAAAAAAACAGGTAAATCTGAAGGAAAAGGCCGATGCTGCGACCTTTAGGAAGAAGGCCGTGGAGACATATAAATAGTTGTATGAAGCGGAGGCCCAGAAACTCAAGGCTGGGAAGACGATCCAACAAAAGGTGTCCCCGAAGAATAGGTCCTAGGGAAAGAGAGTGCGCCGTCAGTTCTTGCACTTTCTCACAAGGTTGTTCCTCTGCCTTTGAGGGAGATCCCGCTTGATGATGAAATTACAGAGATTAGTGATGACGAGGAGGAGATCCCGTTGTCCTCTCTAAAGTTCTCTTCCCCGTCCAAAGGGAAAAAGGAGATAGGAGAAAGTGGTTCCAGGAGGCGTAAGAAGAGGGGTGTGATGGTCAGTCAAGATGAAATTCGGGCAGGAAGAAGAAGAAAGTAGAGAAGGGGCCCAAGGAAGTGGAGGAGGGCGAGTTGCCCAAGTGAATGTGGTCTTTTGTTTTTTCATGATGTAGGGCGATAGTATATGCGAGCACAACCCTCGCCTTTTGGCTTTTGGAGGCACGGTGTGGTTTTCATGTACACCCTGTCATTAGAAAGAAGGATACCAAAGTATGTAGTTTTCTTTAATATTGTGAATGAAAGTTGTAGTTAGTTTTTCTTATATTTCATTTGTATTAAGTGTTCGAATGTTCTTCTCATGTTTTCCAGCGTCCTGTACATACACAAGCGTAATTGTTGTTACACTAAACCAAAATGTGATTGAAGATTTAGCACCAGGGGTGCCCCCGTGAAGTAAAATTTGGATATTTACACAGTGGAATAGTATATAATTTCTAAAAACCCTAGTTAATAATCGAATTCAATGTTGAATCGAAACTGTGTACCTTACTACTTTTAATCAAATCACAGATCTGAGTGATGGTTACACTGAGTTGAATTGAATCGATCGCTTGAAGCAAAGCGTCTCTATTAGAGATCCACGGACGACGATCTCAGAAATGTCAAACAAATCGAGGAAGATAGAATTTTCGGTACTAGCCAAATTGGGATTAGGGTTTTCTAAAATTTCATGGTGGATGATTGATTATTAAAAGAAAGGGGTCATCCTTTCCTTTTATAAACAAACAGTACGATATTTTAGGCCTTCCTAATAACCTGTTCTCTACTTTAAATAAAAGAAAATGTCAACCATTTTAAATTCCCTTTTATTTTAAATAGTTCTCACCTTATTCCACTCCCTTATGTGTGACCGTATAGGTTATCCTAACGTTGGCAACAATCTTAACAATATTTAAATTGTAAACAGTGAGCGGAATCTAGTAATACATCGTTGTTACCCATGTTATAATAATATCAATGATTCGGTACAATACTTTTGTGACCAGTGTATCAATGTAATATAATCCTTTTAACTATTATATCCAGGAATAAACTCGAGGCATGGAACATGTAATCCTCTTTATAATTTAATGTGTTTATCTTGATCGATGAATAGTCTATATAAACAAATCGATATTTTAGCATGACCATGCATTTCATAGTCTCACTAAATCAAGAGGCTCATGGATAATTCTACGTATATATACATATATACTGTAGTGTCAAATTCCATCTAGATCATTCATAATTTTCATTCGATTCGAGATGTATCCAACAATCACCTTTATCATCAACTCAGTTACGAGTAACATTTGATGATATCAAAACATGAATATCTTCGAATAAAATTATAATGATTTCAAGTCTGAGGACCATTACATCACTGTCACTATGAGAATAACTTATGATACTATTAATTATATTCCACATAGTTTTCTCATGTTGGGTCAGCCCAATACGCTATTCTCTAATACGTATTTATGTCTTGACATTAATATTACGTGTATTAATGATCAATGAGATGTGATCATCGGTCAATTAACAAACTAGTCTCAATGCTTAATTGTTGTCCTATATAAACAATAAAACTTGACTAGGGACTTTCAAGAATTATAATACTTAATATATTATATAATCTCAAGTTCAAGTCTTATACAATTCCGTATTATTATTTAATGGACTTCTATTATGTTAATATTTATAATATGTAGTAAATATAACACAACATAATATTTTATTCCAAATAAAATATAACATCAACAATGTTATTATTATTCACATCAAACATATTACCCGAGGGCACAAACTATAA
Source organism: Allium sativum (assembly GCA_030737875.1). Taxonomy (NCBI): domain Eukaryota; kingdom Viridiplantae; phylum Streptophyta; class Magnoliopsida; order Asparagales; family Amaryllidaceae; genus Allium; species Allium sativum. The sequence continues at coordinate 416,689,160 of CM060910.1, read as the reverse complement.
AAATCTCCCACTTGCACTAGAGACAATCACTCATGTATCGTATACCCATGAAACTAGTGTGACTATCACGCTTCTTTTGCGATAAAGCTTTAGTCAGTGTGTCTGCAACATTATTATCTATTGGATCTCTACAGATATTTATATCTCCTCTGTCAACAATTACATGGATGAGATGGTATCGCCGAAGTATGTGTTTGGATCATTGATGTGATCTAGGTTCCTTAGCCTAAGCAATGGCCCTATTGTTGTCACAATAAAGATCATTGGATCAACAATGGATGGAACAACATAAAGTTTAGTGATGAATTTCTTAATCCAAATAGCCTCCTTAGTAGCTTTTGAAGCAGCAATGTATTCAGCCTCCATAGTCTAATCAACGACTGTTTCTTGCTTTGAACTTTTCCAGCTAATAGCAGCACCATTCAGGAAAAACACATAACCGGACTGTGATTTGTAGTCATCTTTATCGGTTTGGAAACTAGCATCTGTGTAACCTTTTACCACTAATTCCTCTTCGCCTCCATATATCAAGATGGAGTCTTTAGTCCTTCTCATGTACTTAAGAATGTTCTTGGCTGCTGTCCAGTGACTTTCACCTCGATCTTATTGGATTCTATTCGTCATACGTAAAGCGTAGGAGACATCTGGATGAGTACACAACATTGCATACATGATTGATCCAATTGCCGAGGTGTAAGGGATCATTTTCATCCGTTTCTTATCATTAGATGACTTAGGACATTGGGATTTAGAAAGTGATGTACAATGTGACATGGATACGTATCCTTTCTTTTCCCCTTGCATTCCAAATCTTTTCAGCACTTTATCAATGTATGTACTCTAACTTAGGCCTATTAACTTTCTTGATCTATCTCTATAGATCTTAATGCCTAAAATATAGGATGCTTTGCCTAAGTCTTTCATTGAGAAACTTTTTCCCAACTATGTCTTTACCTCTTGTAATGAATAGACATTATTCCCAATAAGTAATATGTCATCCACATATAATACTAGGAATATTACGTTACTCCCACTAATTTCTTGCATACACAAGGTTCATCTTTGTTTTTAATAAAGCCAAACTCTTTGACTGTTTCATCAAAACGAAGATTCCAACTCCAAGATGCTTGTTTCAATCCATATATGGAACGTTGTAGTTTACATACTTTTCTAGCATCCTTTGGATTGAAAAAACCCATATGTTATGTCATGTACACATCCTTGATAAGATTCCCATTAAGGAATGTGGCTTTGACATCCATCTGACAGATCTCATAATCGTAAAAGGCTGCAGTTGCAAGCATAATCCTAATGGATTTAACCATAGACACTGGGGATAAGGTTTCATCATAGTCAACTCCTTGAGCTTGTTTGAAACCTTTCGCCAATAGTCAGCCTTTATAGGTTTGTAATTTACCATCCATGTCAGGTTTCTTCTTGAAAGCCCACTTACACCCGATTGGTCTTACCCTGTCAGGTGATTCAACCAAAGTCCACATTTAGTTGGTGTACATGGAATCCATTTAAGATTTCATGGCTTCAAGCCATTTCTCAGATTTTGGTCTATTCATAGCCTCTTGGTAAGAAGTGCGCTCATCTTGATCTATGAGCATTAAGTCTCCTATTTGAGTTATTAGATATCCAAAATATCTATTGGGCTCATGACGTATTCTACTAGATCTACGAACATTTTGTGTAATGTGAGCAGGTTCAGTTTCTACAACAATTTGTGATTCTTGCTCAATTTCAAGTTCAGGTTCAATGATATCTTGTGGTTCCCGAATTTCTTCGAGTTCTACTTTATTTCCATTGATATTGTTAGAGACAAGATCCCTTTCAATGAAGAAACCAGTTCGAGCAATAAACACTTTATTCTCTGTAGGCATGTAGAAATAATATCCTTTTGTTTCCTTAGGATATCCCACAAAAAAACATTTATCTTATTTGGGTCAGAGTTTGTCAGAGGTAAGACATTTAACAAAAGCCTCACATCCCCAAATCCTCATAAAAGAGAGATTGGGACATCTCCCGATCCATATCTGAATGGTGCTTCAGAACCATTTTAATGGGAACTCAATTAAGTATGAATGCAGCTGTTGCAAGGGAATAACCCCAAAAACTTATTGGAAGATTCGTATGGCTCACATTGATTGCACCATATCTAACAAGGTGCGATTTCTCCTTTTGGATACACCATTCTATTGTGGTATTCCCGGCGATATGAGTTGTGATACAATACCACACTCTTTCAGTAATCATTAAACTCTTGGCTTAAATATTTTCCTCCTCGATCTGTTCTAAGAGTTTATAGATTCTTACCAAGTTGGTTCTGAACTTCATTCTTGAATTCTTTGAACTTTTCAAAGGATACTTATTTGTGTTTCATAAGATACACATATCTGTATCTACTGAAATCATCAGTAAATGTAATGAAGTAATAAAACCCACCTCTTGCAGATGTACTCGTTGGTCCACATACATCACTATGTGCAAGTGCCAATACATCATTAGCCCATTCACTGTGTCCAGTGAAAGGAGCTTTAGTCATCTTGCCTAACAAACAAGATTTGCATTCTGCATACGATTCAAAATCAAATGAATTCAAAATTCCATCTTTATGGAGTTTTCGTTTATGTTAATCCCTAAAAAATCCACATGGACATTGAGTAAAGGATACGAAATGGACATCATCAGGGTCGATCATGCGCAATGTTATCCAAGGCACTTAAATGGCCAAATATCAAACCCAAGACGAGTCAAGTCAACCAGTACGACCGAGGATGATGGCGCGATATCAAATGAGAAATGGGGCCCAAAAATGATAGAGACCGCATATCCTGTAAAGCCATTCACTGTTTTGCTGTCAAAAGACCAAGCCTGAAATGAAGCTGTAATGCAAGCGCTTGCAACATCTTATGTGACCATATCTATTATCAAAGTTGGACATGAATCGTGACTCAGGTGCGGGAGCCAAGGTCGATCGTTCATACTGGGGCAAACCCGCCTAAACACGGAAGTAAAGCAAATCGCCTATTCAACATAGGCGGGAGCGACCTTATGGCGTAGCCGTAGGGACAAACAGCGCCATACAAAGGCAGCAAAAAGACGAGCGCCCTTGAACTAAGAAGAACCGTCGCGCAAGGAATTGGGGAGAGCCAGATCCAGTCCCGCGTTCCGCTCTTATAAAAGTTTCCAAGTTATCAGAAGTGTTCATATTCACAGGAATGCCCGCACCTGTGGATCTGCTCAACCACATAAGGCGCTCGCTCCACTAAGTCACTCGCGCATGACAACCAAATACAAATCTGGACAACGGACTAAAACTAGCCAAAGGCATGATTGTAATTAATAGAATGAGCGATCCGTAGCCTACATAAACAGATTTTAGATCATCTCCCATATGGAGCTCACCTATAAGTACACCATGGCCACCAACATAAGGGGGATCCCAACCTTTGAAACCTAGAAGTTCTGCTAAATTCTATCCTCGACTACTGATTCGGCCATGGCGTCAAGTATAATCTCGTGATCAACGAAAACAGATGCATCCTCCTCCTCAATCATTCATCCATCCTTCTTTTCCTTAAATTCCGCCGTCCCCTTGTGTAATTCCAAGATTGAAATATATAAACGAGGGTATATTGAGTGAATACAAAGATGTATGAAAAGAGAGAATTGATGTGTTCTGTAATCTCTATTATAAGATTGGAGATCACCTTCACAGTGGACGTAGGCCTAGTTAACGGATGAACCACTTTAAATCTCGCCTCTACTTTACTTTTCTTGCATTTTTTATTTTTAATTGCTGATTAAACACGGTTCCATTTATTTCATACCAAATTGGTGAAGTACAGTTTAACACCTTGGCTTTGTGGTGTAAACATTTTGGCACCCACCATGGGGCCGTGTTTTGATTCTTTCCCCATTTCAGGTCCGATGAGATTTTCTGAGAGGCACTGTGCTTGAAATCATGACCACGCCAAGGAGAATCGCTGACGAAGTCAACAACCCCAACAACGGCATCAACATCATCACGCCGTCAGACAGCGACTCCGGCGAAGAGGGGTTTCCAGAAGTTAAAGAAGCTGTAACTAGGAAGGAATTAGAGGAGGCGATGATAGGATTAACGAGTCAAATAACCATTGCAAGCGATACAATGATGAAGAAGCTCGAGTCGATACTCACCATTCAAGCCGCCACCGCAAAAGCCATTTTAAGTGCCACCTGTTCCGCGCTAGCTCGAGCAAATTGCGAGTCAGAAACAGAGCTCCCTGCTTCAAGCTCAAGACAGTGGGATTCCATCGAGAGAGTTGCATGTCGCACCAATCCAAACTACGAAGGGGGTAAAGCACCTTTATGCGATCACTCTGACGATACAATCGCGGAGCGGGAAAACAGTCCCATTATCATTGGGACATCCTTCCCAAAGGGAAGCCCAAATTCCTTGCCCCCAGTTCATGCAGACACATCTAGATCAGAGGTCGGTAATAAAAAATGTGGTCGATCCATGGATCGAAGCAAGGAACGGAAGTACATCTTGGGAATGGCACGAGCAATTGTGAAGGAAAGCCTAGAGAAGAAGGATGATCGAAGTGAATTGGAGTCCTTCCCAACTAAAACCCCGCTCATTGAAAGGGTTAAGAAAACTGTATACCTACAAAGATTCGAACCTCCATCATTATAGTCCTATGATGGGCCAAGCAACCATGATATATTTCTATGTAAATATGACCAGTATATGAATGGGGTGTGCGCTACTGATGAAATCAAATGCTTATATTTCCCAACTTATTTAGAAGGAGTGGCTTACCTAAGTTTCACAAATCTGCCACCGCAGTCCGTGGATAATTTCGTAACCTTGGCTAGGCTATTCATTGAGCATTTCAAATCCCAAGCACTCGAAACTTGAGATGCTACGGAGCTAAGTGAACTACAACAATGACCAGGAGAGCCCATCAAAGCTTTTCTCACTCGCTTTGATATGGCAGTGGCTAAAGCCAAGAATCTCGAACCCGGCCTAATCTTAATGGCTTTTAAGGGGGGCATACGTAAAGAAACCAAGTTGGGGCGGTGGGTCAAGAAAAAGAAACCACGTACACTCGAACGATTGCTCAACAAATCCGAACAATATTGAAGTATTGAAGGAAAAAACGCACAGGTAGAGAAGAATGGAAATGTGCAAAGCAACCTAGATAATCAAAAAAGGAGCAATGAAGAAGATGACAGTCGAGCAAAAAAAGAAGCTGCGTTTCTTCAAGAACTCCGAGTTCACTCCCCTTAATGATACCGTGGGAAATATCTTCATGGCAACTAAAAACACCGATAGATATCCGGTTTTGAAACAAAGACAAGTCAAAAATACCGCTATGAAGTCAGGAAGATTCTGTCAGTTCCACAAACAGCCAGGACACGATACCGATGAATGTAGGCACTTGAAGTTAGTAATCGAGGAGTTAATCCGAAAAAACCATTTGCAATAGTATGTACAAGATCATAACAGTTGTCCAGACTCTCCGCAAACAAGGGGCAATATGCCTTAAAGAGGAAAGGGCTTAAACCGATCCAAAGATGACGCTCATCACGGGGACTAGTCACTAATATCCCAATAATGGAGCATTAAACTAGAGCTTTCATTACTTTGCTTCATTCCACTAATTTTATCTTGTTGTTAAGATTGTTTTAACTTGCTTTACTATTCACTATGTTCGTATTAAGCTGCAGTTTACTTGCAAGAACTATGTGCATCAAAAATTAATTATGTGTCTATCTGAATAACATACTTATTGGTCCATGCTAAAAGAAGAACAATCTCTGGGAATGTAGGCATGGTAAAAGCAATCCGCCATACACAGCAAGACTTTGACGGAAAAATCCCAGGGCGCACACTAAACAAAGCAGTTTCAGAATCGCGAACATTAAGCAAGATCAAACGGGAGGAATAGATACATCACCTTAAAAAGAACAAGCTGTTCTAAGATAGAAATCAAGGATGCACCTCTCATTATGGAGTATGCTGAATGCTTAGTAGACACCCATTCAAAGGACCGCCGCCAGACCTCATTGAAAGTACATGAATATTACCAAATCTTTACCTCAGATAAAATTACTAATCCTAAAGAGGCGTTTTCTCAGGTACGGGACATGAACTCCTTAAAACCGGAGTTAAATTCGGTAGCAAGGATTGATATCCACCTCCTACGAGTCAATGCCGAAGTGGAAGCAATTCAAAAAGTCTCATGGTTAAAGTCCCACAGATAAAATTGCTGAGCCCACGGAAGAAACACCTTAGATGCTGGACATGGGTTCTCCAACTTGAAAAAATAAATTCAATGAGGCGAACCAGTGTCTGTTTCCTAGGGCAAAGGCATAAAGTCGGAAAAACAGACATGTCCCAAAATGGAAAAAAATGCCGATTCACGAGGGGCACCTTGTTAGGTGAAGGACACGAATTTTATCCCTTCTAAGTGAAGGCTCGACGAGATGAATTAGTGTATGCTTCTCGGGATGAAGCATAAAAATGGGAAGGATTAAACATGCTGGAAGGACCAGCGCAAAACAGAAATCCTAGCCGAAAGGGGGTGTCAGAAATCCTAGCCGAAAGGGGGTATCCATTATAGAACCTTTTTGAATAACTAAAACAATCGAATAGGGCCTAGAATGGATCGAAAACCTTTAACCCAAGCCTCACCAGGGGGCATGTATTCAAAACCAGCCTCCGAAGGGCTCGGATTACCAGTCAGTCAGGCGCGGGGTTGAATACTACTAAATAAAAGATACCAAATGCGCTTTCAATAATACAAATGTGTAATAACCCTCGATAAGTGATGAACTTAAAAAGCTAACTAAATCCCAACAACAATAATAATAATAACAGAAAATAGGGCGTAACCGAACGATTAATAAAGTGCCTGGCCGAATGTGTAAATCAGAAAATAAAGGTGCAGCGTGCGACGCACCCGCGTGAAAGTAAACGAGTTGCATAATAAGAACCAAACCCCTCAAAGAAGGGACAAAAGAATAAATAGGTTGTCCTAAAATTAAAAGAAAGCTAGCGTTATTGACGATGAATGACGTAGAAACATAGCCATCGCACAAACCATAAAAGTTACAAACCTAAGCGTATGAGAATAAGCGAGGCTGGCTCTCACATACACAAGCCAGACTAAAAATACCAATCAAAATCAAAACCAAAATAACAGAACAGGTAAAGCATTAACAAGCCATAGTGTTCATATGAGGTAAGAGATGATCCTCTCCCTAGATTCAAGGGCCTCGACAAGTTTGTATCTATCTTTTTCCAAGGCATGAAGTCGTTCAAGATTTTCTTTGTTTGACTGCTGAAGATCTTCGACAAGAGAATTCCAGGCACCCATTTGTTCCACAATGTAATCCCTGACAGTGGTGATAAGGCCTTCGACCAAATGCGGCCATGCTTCCAGTTGATTGAACTCAGCCAATATGCAATCCTTCATGGCATATATCTTACCTGCAATAATCCATTGTTAAATGGATCTGTGTACACACCGGAACGCGAGCCAGCCGGACATTCAGCTGCAAAGTCCTTGGCAAGTTCAGGATTGCAAGGGTTGGGAATAGAAAAAGGCTTCGGCATAGTTGCAGGATCAAAAGTAATGGACGAAGAAGCCATATGACCAAGAGCAGTCTGAATATCTGAGCTAGGAAGTTCATTCAACAAACAATGACTCTGAGTGATAGTTGCACCCAAAATCCCCTTGCCTTGGGGCATCTTTTTGTTACCAGCCCTCCTTGTCGACCTTTTCCTGAGCCTCCTAGACATGAATTTTTTTATCCTCGGACGACCTTTTTCAAAAGTGATCAGTATGAACTCAAAAAACAACCATGAAAAGGGAAACAACCCAGCCAGACTTAGGCATATTCAAAAACATCTCAACTGGAGAAACCCAGGGCATTTCACCCAACAATTTGTAAACAAATACCAAGCATCAGGGTTTCAAAGAAAACCACCGGATAATTCATACTCTCCGAAGATAATTACAGAAACAATATCTACGCTACACAAAAATCTGGCCGTTGCCCAAATCTCGAATTCATACACAGCTCGGTCAGGTCGTATTGAAACATCCTAACTTGGAAACTCATGAGTACTCGAACATTACAAAATAAAGGGAAGACTCACCTAGAAATATCATGGTACCTCGAAGCCGAAAGAAAATTGCTCAAGAAAAAACAGGTGTTGCTGCAAGCACTAGGCAAGATGATATAATAAGGAAGCCAAAACCTTTTGAAGAGAAATCAAGGCAGAGATGTCAAACACAGATTACCTGGTTAAAATCTCAAGGAAGCACAACTATGATCGGAAAATTTCTCGAAAAAGATAAAAGTGAAATGAAGCAGGCTAAAAGTAAATAAGGAAGATTAAAAGGCATACATCAGGAGAATTTTCGCCATGTCAGCTTAGTGCCCAAGAAGTGTCTCATCAAGTTCCAGCTGGCATCCCGAAACTCAACTATTCGCACAATGACCTAAATGGATACATTAAGCCTCTTGCTTACGAAAAAAACAATACCAACCAGCTACAATGAAGCAATATTAATCTTTTGCACGAACGACCCCTCGACAGGTCAGGATAAATCAACAAAACAATGTGTGATCAAATAGGTCGAATGTAATGTCCCGAAAATTTCGAAAACAAAAACAAGGAATTAATTAATGATTTAAATGTGAACAATCAATTTTATATTGATAATGGGGTTAGAAATTAACAATCAGAGATATTGCTTGATTTGAATTGAATTTGATATTTAATTCGATATTGAATGGTAGATTGGAAATCAAATATTTATTTGAATTGAAGTTGGATTGGAATTCGATTGAAAATATAAAATGATTGAATTTGAAATTTAACGCAGTTAGCTTTAAATAAATTGAAAATTTTATTTGTTGAAATACATGAAAATTTGATTGCAGTATGTGTGTATTCGTGTTTATAAAGAGAATGAGTTTAACGTTTCAAATATTGAAAAACGAACGGGGTTGATAAACTAAATAAAATCAGTGAACCGTTAAATAAAATTAAAATTTAAATAACGTTATATACAGACGAAGTCGAATGACAACCAAATTAATTTTATTGGATTCAGAATGTTGAAATATGGAGGCACGTCAAATTTCGTTGCATTTGGAGATTTTATGGACGGTCTGAATTCAGAGCGTTACACGGTTACATGGTGGTTCGCGGTAAGATCTAATTTTTTATTTTAACTAAATATAACCTACCATAAATTTCACCTACACCAGTAAAATTCAATCCGACCTAGCTTTTGAGGTACGCTTCTGTCCTATTCTACCGATTGACATCGTTCCTATCCCCAAATTTCCTCCTGTAAATCCACGGCCAAGGCCAGATCGCAAATCAAAATTGAAGTTTTTTTTCTTTCAAATCGGTAGTGAATAAATGGCCACTGCAAATCATTTACTTCCCTTCCTAACCCTTTTCCCCAAAATCATTCCTTCTTCTAAAATTTATCAGTTCCTTCAGTATCCCCAAATCAATTCGCACCACCGCAAATAAAAGTCGAATCACCATGGAAGATTCCCTCTTTCTCGCTGCTGCACCACCGTAAGCCGCCAAGGTCAGCGCGTAAGTTTTGACCGATGCCAGGTCTGGAGGCGTCTACTGTTTTGGGGTGCCGCGAAACCGTGATAGCCAAAGATCGCTCAGCTTTCTCGCTATCATCTCTTGCTCCTTATCGCTGCGAAGGTGAGCATCTCACTCACGATTAATTTACTTCAAGTAATTTAATTTCAATAGAAAACGAATTTAGAATAGTTAATTTTGGGATTGGTTAGGTTTGTTGGCCTTTACATTTGTTGTTGAACACAGTTGTTGACTGCTATGAATTTTCCTAATTTGTTTATGCGGCCACACTAGATTTTGCTTCCCCTATATGTTGGCTGCTATATATAATTCATCTTGCAGTTGGTTAGTTTATTTGTGGATTGGACACTACAATGTTCGGAACCCATATAGGCATATACATTCTAAGCTTTAAAATAGTTCATCCTGGTTGTCTTTCCTAGCCATGTACTCACCTGTTATAGGTAGTATGGTATAAAATTTTGGCACTTGTTCATGGTTTTAAACTGTGCATTTTAAACTCTTGTTGTTAAAAAAAACATTTCCAAGGAACGATAATGTTACTGTAATTTCTATGTGAGATTAAAACTTTCCAGAAGCATTTGAACTTGAGGTCTTGTGCAGACATTTGAGTGCTGAACCATTCATGCACCACTTCACGGTTGTACACTCCATTTTGAATGTGAATCTTTTGAGAAACTTCGGACTTTTGCTATTGCCATGTTGTTGCACTTGTCTACCTTCCTGCTACACTAGCTCAAGTTGTGGTTGCATCATGGTCACCCTGACTTGGCTTCACCCCATTTATGTATGCATATTGTGTACACATGCATTTCCTTAAGCCTGCATGCATATATGAATATACTGTTGCTGCCTTGTTAAATTTCAGTCATTGTGGATTGGGATCTTCAGAGCGTGATTTTCGAGTATATACATAGTGGCTGTTAAAATATGTGTATGTATGTACCATGGTATGTGCATATACATATATACGGCACACATATGTACCCGAGTACACTCATATCCTCGAGTTACTGATCTACTACCTATCATGTTTTGTAAACACGAAGGATTTCTATCTCATTTGAATTGAAATTTTATCTCAGTCTTATTGTCGTAAACCGGCAGTGCACTAACACCTATCACATTTGGTAAATATGAACATTGCTGACCTGTTTATTTAATTGCTTTTCTTTTTACTAAAAAATTGGCTTGACCATTTTACCTTGTTGTCAATCTGATCATATTTTCTTTTATACACGGGGTTCACTCATGCTCATTCTATAACACTGTTTCTCCTTCAATTATTTTTGTTATTGTTGTCTGGTTTGCATGTTCACCCCTTCCAGCTTGTAAATACCTTGTATACATGAGAAGTACTGTTGTTGTTGAAACCAAGCCACTTGAATGACTGTAATGTTTTCTCTACTAGTTGGGTTTCCTGTCATGAACATTTTTGCCGTTATCTTGTTAAATCACCCATGTACACTTCACTTCATATACGTACACGTAAGTATATACGTATTGGATCTATGCTTTGCGCTTGAGCATTTAAAATACGGTAGTTTCCATTATGCGCCCTGAAATTGGTTACATTGGCCTTAATATTTGAAGAACCTACCATACACTCAAACGTTGAAAAAGTTACCGTACATACCGTATTTATAGTACACGCTTGTGTCATCTGTTAGCACCAGGACAATATAACTTATGCATGCATCTGTAGCTTATAACTAGTCACGCCATGTAACTTTGCAAATTTCTGTTTCTTTTTTTTTGTTCATTTAAGTCTTGCATCTATTTCCTGGGTTCTATTCTAATCTAAGGATTTACCTCAGTATAGACCCTTATGTAAATAATACTGAGAAAAAAAGGAGAAACTGCTCATTGTTGTCATATACTTCAGTTCTTGCTATCATCAGTTCAAACTCACCCATTACTTGACTTTATACTTGGTTATATAAAGAAGTAAATGCCTGCATTCGAGACTACCACGCTGAATTTATTTGTACATGGAATCAGGCCACCTCATGTAGTTGGAAATTTTGCCATTGTAACTTTTTCTTATTGATTCCTCTTGTTAGTGTTGGGCGTGAGTTCCCATTATCATACGCTGTTGGATTTCAACTATCATATGATTTACTAAAATATTTTTCATGCATGGGAATGGTACACACATATATGTTGCTTAGTAACTATGAAGACTCATACCACTTGATTTGAAGTTGTTTACTCAGATATGGCATTATACAGTGGAAATTTAAGCTGGCATGTTTTATTCTAACTAGAAAGAAAATTGTTGATTTAAAGCCATATCTATATATATTATTACTCAGGCTTTGTTGGTTGCTTGGAACACTCCCGCGTTTGTTGTATATTTCCACCCATATTGTTTTGATTACCAATTGAATGCATGCTCCATGGTGCAAGCATTGATCAGTTCTACTTAGCCATGTTGTATATCCTATTTCGTATCCCTTTGTGCATTCCTTATTATTCGAAGCATCATATTTTTTTGTATATATGTGGTGGCCGATGCATATGTGTATATATATGCCATCGTATGTGTACATACGTATTATCGGCATACGTGTATACATAAAAATTCAGGCTGTCCGGATTTGTTTTATTCCAAGTTGCTATGCTATTCTTTTTTGGTTTCTCATGGGTTCAATGCATTCAAAAATTAAAATTGTAGGATTAAATATTTTATATTTAGTTCTGTTGAGATTATTTTACTTGAACTTTGATTAATCCTGACTCGAGTGTTTTATGTTTTTACATGGAACGCTCGAGTCAGACTCTCAGCGTTATAGACTCAAAGATTTCAGTTTGGGATTCGAAGACTGGCAAAGATGGGAATTCTGAAGACGCGCCCTCTGATGTTTTAAAACAGTAAATATTTTCTTGTATTCAAGTCATTTTAAAAACCTCGCTGTATATAGAAAAATCTTGTATTCAAAATTCTGATTATATATAAAAGTTTTATTTCGCTGTTCAATACTGTATTTATTCTGTATTTTCTGTGTTGATTCTGTTTTTAAACTCTGTAAGCTAAATAACGATCCGTCGATTTGGACGTTTTTAGTTGGTTTAATCACCAATTTGGAGCGGTTAAAAAGGCGGGACGTTACGTCGAAGCCCGTAATTCCTTACTAAAAGAAATCATGGACTTCGAGGGGCAAGTGTTAATCCCTAAAAAATCCACATGCACATTGGGTAAAGGATACAGAACGGACATCATCAGGGTCAATCGTGCGCAATGTTATCCAAGGCACTTAAACGGCCAAATATCAAACCCAAGACGAGTCAAGTCAACCAGTAGACCGAGGATGATGGCGCAATATCAAATGAGAAATGTGGCCCAAAAAGGACAGAGATCGCATATCCTATAAAGCCACTCACTTTTTTCCTGTCAAAAGACCAAGCCTGAAATGAAGTTGCAATGCGAGCGCTTACAACATCTTATGTGACCATATCTCTAATCGAAGTTGGACACGAATCGTGACTCAGGTGCGGGAGCCAAGGTCGATCGTTCATACTGGGGCAAAGCCTCTTAAACACAGAAGAAAAGTAAATCACCCATTCAACATAGGCGGGAGCGACCTTATGGCGTAGCCGTAGGGACAAATAGCTCCATACAAAGGCAACAAAAAGACGAGCACCCTTGAACTAAGAAGAATGGTCGTGTAAGGAACAGGGGAGAGCCAGGTCCAGTCCCGCGTTCTGCTCTTATAAAAGTTTCCAAGTTTTCCAAAGCATTCGTATTCACAGGAATGGCCGCACCTATGGATCCGCTCAACCACTTAAGGCGCTTGCTCCATTAAGTCACTCGCGCATGACACCAAATACAGATCTGGACAGCTGGCTACAACTAGCCGATGACATGATTGTAATTTATAGAATAAGCTATCTGCAGCCTGCGCTCACCTATAAATACACCATGGCTACCAACATAAGGGAGATCCCATGTAACAACCCGTATTTTCAACAACCTGTTATAACATAAATGGAGGCAGAATTAAACTGTAAAATCTGAATCAAGGGAAACGGGCTATGCCGTTGCATTCGTCTCGGAAAAATACATGAAATAGAGTCCGAGTTTTCGAAAATCGGAGTCCGTATGACCAAGATATGGCCTCGCGAAGTTTCACGAAAAATTCCCAAATTAATGTATACTTAATTAAGTGAAATGGGTTGCGCAGAGAAATATATATATATTAATATATATATATATATATATAATTGAAAATTAAATAAATAAATATGCAAAAATGTTCAAAACAGCGAATTGGGAGAGGGGAATAACCGAACCGGCCGATTTTTGAGGTCGACCCGAGCTCGTTGGGTCGACTAGGGGTTAATCCAGGGTGTTTGGCTGTCAACCCGTGGGCCGATTCGCTCAAATGCATATTTTGCATTTGGATGGTTCTCATGGTTCATCTTTAATCTAAAGACCCTAGATGGTTCCTACACTTGACTTCTTCCCCGAGACATGCTTTGATGGCTTGGATTGAATCTAGGTTTAATCCTATGGCCTAAAACACTTGCCTAATCTATAAATAAGACCCTAACCTATCCTAAATCCTCATTATTCATTCATGCAACTAAACTATGGCAAAATTTTACCTCTCATGGCCTCCACTCTCTTCATAAAATTTCTAAATGGTTTCTATGAGAGATTTTCCATGCATACAAGTGTTTTCAAGCTTGTATGAGTGTCATTAGCTTGCATTCAAGTCAAGTTTCTATCTTTGCATCATAAAGCAAGGGTTTTGATCATTTTGGCTCAAGGGTTTTTATGTTAGAGCTTGCATTTTGGGTCTATTTGATTGCATAAGGGCTTTGTCATATCTTTTGTGCCTTCATAGCAATGTAAGCCCTTTCCCTACTCTTAGATATTAACTATGAAGTTAAATGTTCATGTTGCAAGTTTGGGTTTGATCATTGAGTATGATACATGCTATCATGTCATGCAAGTTTATGAAGTCATTATCTTGATCTTGTGAGCTAAAAGCTACAACCTTTATGTTGAAATGTTAGGCAACATGAGAACCCTCATAACCTTTATGTCAACTTGCATATGAAGTCATAATCCTTATATGATGATATATGCGAGTTACTAGTCATCATTCCATATCTTTTGTCACCATGATTCGCTTATGTGCCAAGTTTGGGTTTATGCATGTTTTGAGGCTTAAGAATGTAACATGCAAGTTAATGAACACATTTGTGCCTCATTTGCCACCATGATTAACTTGTGGCTTAATATCCATTTTTGTCATGCCTTTGCCAAGTCTCTTCTTTTAATCCATTACGTTGTCGCGAACGTATATGCGAGTTTAAAAGCGTTGGGTTATGTTATGGGTAATTTATAATGACATGAAAATACAACTTGAAAACATGACTTGAAATATAACATGGAAGTTGACATGTAAGTATGCATAAAAACATAAGCTTGGGAATTTACCTATTAATTTAGGTCTACCCTTTGGGAATTTACCTATTAAGTTAGGTCTACCCAAATGCTTGAAAACTTGTAACATGTTTTGGGAAACATGATGGACATGACACTTAGATAATATAAGTGTGGCCAACTCGAGGTTGGGTTGAGTTTGCAACGTAAAACTACCCGGAACCGACCGGCCTAACTAGTAGTTGCAAACAATAGGACCCAATGTGAGAAGTTGGTCATGTTGTGCTTGAACCCGAGGTTAGACCAAGTTGTGGTGTAAAGCTACCTGGAACCGACCGGCTTAACTAGTAACCACAACAAAGTCTAATGTGAGAGGTGAAGGTGCATTAAGTAATTAATGCCACATGATAGGGTTAAGTTAATTTGATTAATGACTCTTAACCAAATATGACATGGACAAATGGGTTAAGTAATTTGATTAGGCTAATGATACTTAACAAAACATGACAAGGTTGGGTAGGTTAAGTAACTTGATTTGCCTAATGACACTTAACCATTTTTATATGACTAGTGGATGGGGTTAAGTTAACCAACACTTAATCAATCCAACGCGATAACTTGGTAAGGTTAAGTAAGTTTTCTTAATGATGCTTAACCGAAAAATACGGTTAACGAATGGGGTTAAGATTAGACTCAACTAGTCTAAACATGGAAATCGGATGGGGTTAAGTTAGCCTAGACTTAATTAATCCCACTTGGTAGTTTAATGGGGTTAAGTTAAACACTTAACTAATCTAAACATGATGAATTGATGCGGTTAAGTGACCTATACTTATCCAATCTAACTCGCTAATTTATTGTGGTTAAGTTAACCAATACGTAACCAATATAACGTGAAAACATGATAAGGCTAAGTCACGAATTGCTTGAATACACTTGACCGATTTGACTAAGTAAATTGATAGGGTCAAGTTAATATATACTTAACCAATCTAGAATGATAATTGGACGAGGTTAAGTCGTGAATTGCTTAATATACTTAACCAACTTGAGCAAGGTTTGTAGGGTTATGCTTTGAACTTGGATACTTAGCCAATTTTGACAGGATTTGTAGACGGGTTAAGTCATGAACTTAAGTGACACTTAATCCATTATGTAAACCCTAGTTCTGAGGATTAGGTGGATAACCGTAGTTAACAAGGATAACGAGAACAATGCTAAGTGGTAAACCTTAGTTGAAGAATAACTAAGTAATGATTCTTAGTCAAGGAAATTTAGACCAGTTCATAGATAGATGAGTAACCTAATACGGTAGGTCATCGTTTAAGTATACGAGTAGGAGCAAGTATCTGATTTAGATAAAGGCTCCAGCGAACTAGGTAACGAAGCAGCGGCTTCGGGGAACGTGAGGATATTCTTGGTATCCCTCTATGAGCTGCCAGGTGATTATACTAGGCTCATGAGAGGTTAAGGTCTGCGTTAGAAGAACCAAGAGTATGCCTTGGTTGCTATACGAGCGACCTAAAGACGGGGATGGATAGGGGATAGTCGACGATACACGGTCGTACCCTAGATAGCATTTCGTCAGGCTACCTACCATCTTTGGTCAAGCGTGTACGTACGGAAAGGCAGAGAACACCCAAAAGGCCATAATTGCTATCTAATTATGGTTGCGGTAAGGCTTGGATGTGGGTTGGCCAGTGTTGTGTTCTCATACAGGATTTATCCTGTCTTGTCTTTCACTAGTTGAGGGAGTTGTCTCGTGGGACCATAGCCACGTATAAGAAAAACAGACCTTAGCATCTGCATCGGCAGATAAATCGAAAGCTCCCGACCGAGTCCTGTATTTCTTGATTTGCCCTGTGACAGGACTCGGATGGCACGATGTGATACATGTGCATACAGTCATGGAAAAGCGATTCACGATGAATGCGTGGGAAAAAGGGCGCGGTTGGCGGTTAGCGTAATCCCTAGTGGCCCTAGGTGGTTGAACCCAAACCGAGATACGAAAACGTGCAATAGGTAAGCATAATCCCTAGCAGCCCTAGGTAGCATAAGTCCTAGTTGTACAAACAATAATTCATGTTGGAAGACCCTAGCTAGGTTTAGGGTAACAGTCCAAACCGATCTTAAGGATCATGGAACTATGTTAAAGTAATATATAATCTTATGGGAAAGCCCGTATGGTCTACGGCAAGGGACTGAACATTTACATGGAATAAAACATACAAGTTGAGTAACCTATATATGCGATATATTAGGTTGACATGGACCATTACACGACTTTTGAGTGAGGGTCATTCTTGGTTAACACATGACACGGTGGGGATACTAGTACGGTAGGTGCAGAGCTAAAATACAGGATAGATATCACGGGGCGTTATACGTGACAGATATCTTGGGGATATTATACTTGATAGAAACCTGACGATGTGATACCTTGTTTTATCTTGACATTGTAATTTATCATGACACCTTAGTTTATCTGAGTTCAGTAGTTCATCCTGTTATTTTGATTTAGCTTATCTATCTTGTTATCATGCTTATGTTCATCTCAGTTTCTCATGTCAGTTAACTTTACTAGTTTTTATGCTAATAGTAGATAGGGCTTACTCAGTCTTTTTGACTGACCCGTTTTGTTTCGCCTCTTTTCTTCCGTTTCCCCCCCAGGTTACAGGGAGGAAATACTGTTGTTTAGTTCGGACTTCTTCTGCTTGAAGGTCATCATGGATGGCTTGAACTTTTCTTGGCTAATGGCTACTTTACTGTTTTTACTTGGGGAATAATTTATGAAAATGTCTTTATGCTTCTTTACTATTGCAAGACAGGTTTTGATGTACTCTGATGTAAAAGGCTTTAGACCTTATTTATTCATGTTATGAAAGTTTAATTTTACTTCCGCTATTTTATATTTTCTGTCTTGTGATATTTCTGTGCATGTTTACCAATAATGCCCCTCTAAAGCTAGTGCATTCCTTTGCGAGTGACCCTAGCGGAGGCGGGGTGTTACACGTGGTATCAGAGCAGAAGGTTACCAGACTGGGCAAAAGTTTTTAAAGACCTTCTGAAAACTATTTGAAAAAAAAAACCGTTTACAAAGAAGCATTTTTCAAGAAAATTTTCTTTTAAAAGAAAAAGGCTATTCCCCAAAGGCCATTAGCACTATCCTTGTTTCCTTAATTGAGTCTCTTTTCCTTTCTTTCCTCTATCTGTAGTCACAGTAGTTTTAAATGCGACTAGCCTTTTCTACCTACGAAAGTGTTTTCCATACGATGGAGGTGGTTCTCGAGAGACCATTGGCCGCGTTATAAGAAAGGATCGTGAGAAAGAAGGATAAAGGATACGAGCTTAAGGATGAGCAACTTGTTGGTATGGCTTAGTCCTCAAAGGAGGGAGAAAGATGAACAATGAAACCCTTGACGAGAGAGTACCTTTGGCATGGTAAAACGGGGCGGATAGTTAAGTATTATGGGACAAGGACAATATCATCGGGAGGGCAGTAGTATGCTCTCATTTCTAGAGTATCTCGGAAGGAGGGTAACGATCTTGTTAAAGGTTTAGCTTTTCTTCTCTATCATCCCGTTAGGACTTCGTTGTTCGTATCATTTAAGTCTGCTTCGATAGTTGAGTCTCTACACCTTAAGTACTAGCGTAATAGAGAATCCCATTTTTGTCTCAAAGTCCTATTGGAGAATCAGTCCATTTATACGTGACTTGTTTGGATTTAGGAATGTCTATGCCAAGTGTTGAGTTTGGAAACAATGCTTATGTTTATAAGCTATGGATGGATTCTAGGGATGAAGTAGTTATCCAGTAGGGGGTGCCACTCTCGGTTTTGATAGGAGGGTAGTTAAACCTTTTGACTAGCCTTGGTA
Source organism: Allium sativum (assembly GCA_030737875.1). Taxonomy (NCBI): domain Eukaryota; kingdom Viridiplantae; phylum Streptophyta; class Magnoliopsida; order Asparagales; family Amaryllidaceae; genus Allium; species Allium sativum. The sequence continues at coordinate 416,670,250 of CM060910.1, read as the reverse complement.
ATGCCCTCGAAGTATCGGGTAACCTTTTTGAGGTTCTGTCATGACTAGTTACTTAGAATCCCTTGATGCCATTATTGGAAATTTGAAGCCCGATCGAGTGGTGTTCGCCAATAAGACGGATGGTTTACTTCATTTATGCATGGGTTATACAGATCACCCTAGTAAGTGCGCATGATAACCTGATTGACATCTGTTTACTTTCAAGAGAAAGTTCTTCTACATGGAATGCCTTATAGTATACAAACGAGATCCAAGATTCACTAGTGAATTTTGGAAAGCTTGCATGAGATCATGAGTACGCAGTCATGTTTGCGTCAAGTATTCTAGGAAACGGATAAGTGCAAGTGGAACGAGAGGCGACGAAGAAATGAGTTCCAGCTCATGTTATGGAAACAGGAATAAGAAGCTACAAAATCGCGAAGTTAAAAGACGACTTTGATGGTCAAAGACTAGATACGCGCATGATATCTCTTTTTGGGAGTATATCCTTGATCCCTGTTTTCTGTAGAGCTTACTTGTAGGCTATCTTTTGTGGACATCCTCTCGGTCCTATTCTCCGTTACAAACCCTGTAAGGAGTTTGTCCTGTTTATCTTCTCGACCCTGTTTCAGGGAATTCTAGGTAGAACCCTATGGATGTAAACATGTATTTGAAACATGTTATGATTGATATGGTTGCAAGTGGTTGCAAGTGGTTGCTCGTGGATGCGCGAATACACATTAGATACTAGCTCGACTCGGTCACATTTCATATTGCATATGCACGAGTATTTATACTTGTTTATGGATGAAATCGAATGTATTATCATGCGGTTGTTGCATATGAATGAATGATTGTGCACGCATATAGTATCTATATGACTAGGACTATTTGCATACATGTTGGATTCATGGCACTATACATATTTTGCATTAGAAAGATTATTCAGGCCTGATCATTAGCATTAGCTAAGGAACATGTAAACACACGTTTTGCATATATTCATACAGCATTAGAAATCATCTAAAGACAATGGTTGCTTGTGGATGATGTTTTGAGTAGATGGATGATGGATGGTAGGATATGTTCTTCCTAACTTGGAGATTTCGGGGACGAAATCCTAAAAGGTGGGGAGAATGTAACAACCCGTATTTTCAATAACCTGTTATAACATAAATGGAGGCAGAATTAAACTGTAAAATCTGAATCAAGGGAAACGGGCTATGCCATTGCGTTCGTCTCGGAAAAATACGCGAAATAGAGTCCGAGTTTTCGAAAATCGGAGTTCGTATGATCAAGATATGGCCTCGCGAAGTTTCACGAAAAATTCCCAAATTAAAGTATACTTAATTAAGTGAAATGGGTTGCGCAGAGAAATATATATATATTGATATATATATATATATAATTGAAAATTAAATAAATAAATATGCAAAAATGTTCAAAACAGCGAATTGGGAGAGGGGAATAACCGAACCGGCCGATTTTTGAGGTCGACCCGAGCTCGCTGGGTCGACTAGGGGTTAATCCAGGGTGTTTGGCTGTCAACCCGTGGGCCGATTCGCTCAAATGCAGATTTTGCATTTGGATGGTTCTCAAGGTTCATCTTTAATCTAAAGGCCCTAGATGGTTCCTACACTTGACTTCTTCCCCAAGACATGCTTTGATGGCTTGGATTGAATCTAGGTTTAATCCTATGGCCTAAAACACTTGCCTAATCTATAAATAAGACCCTAACCTATCCTAAATCCTCATTATTCATTCATGCAACTAAACTATGGCAAAATTTTACCTCTCATGGCCTCCACTCTCTTCATAAAATTTCTAAATGGTTTCTATGAGAGATTTTCCATGCATACAAGTGTTTTCAAGCTTGTATGAGTGTCATTAGCTTGCATTCAAGTCAAGTTTCTATCTTTGCATCATAAAGCAAGGGTTTTGATCATTTTGGCTCAAGGGTTTTTATGTTAGAGCTTGCATTTTGGGTCTATTTGATTGCATAAGGGCTTTGTCATATCTTTTGTGCCTTCATAGCAATGTAAGCCCTTTCCCTACTCTTAGATATTAACTATGAAGTTAAATGTTCATGTTGCAAGTTTGGGTTTGATCATTGAGTATGATACATGCTATCATGTCATGCAAGTTTATGAAGTCATTATCTTGATCTTGTGAGCTAAAAGCTACAACCTTTATGTTGAAATGTTGCATTAGGCAACATGAGAACCCTCATAACCTTTATGTCAACTTGCATATGAAGTCATAACCCTTATATGATGATATATGCGAGTTACTAGTCATCATTCCATATCTTTTGTCACCATGATTCGCTTATGTGCCAAGTTTGGGTTTATGCATGTTTTGAGGCTTAAGAATGTAACATGCAAGTTAATGAACACATTTGTGCCTCATTTGCCACCATGATTAACTTGTGGCTTAATATCCATTTTTGTCATGCCTTTGCCAAGTCTCTTCTTTTAATCCATTACGTTGTCGCGAACGTATATGCGAGTTTAAAAGCGTTGGGTTATGTTATGGGTAATTTCTAATGACATGAAAATACAACTTGAAAACATGACTTGAAATATAACATGGAAGTTGACATGTAAGTATGCATAAAAACATAAGCTTGGGAATTTACCTATGAAGTTAGGTCTACCATTTGGGAATTTACCTATTAAGTTAGGTCTACCCAAATGCTTGAAAACTTGTAACATGTTTTGGGAAACATGATGGACATGACACTTAGATAATATAAGTGTGGCCAACTCGAGGTTGGGTTGAGTTTGCAACGTAAAACTACCCGGAACCGACCGGCCTAACTAGTAGTTGCAAACAATAGGACCCAATGTGAGAAGTTGGTCATGTTGTGCTTGAACCCGAGGTTAGATCAAGTTGTGGTGTAAAGCTACCCGGAACCGACCGGCTTAACTAGTAACCACAACAAAGTCTAATGTGAGAGGTGAAGGTGCATTAAGTAATTAATGCCACATGATAGGGTTAAGTTAATTTGATTAATGACTCTTAACCAAATATGACATGGACAAATGGGTTAAGTAATTTGATTAGGCTAATGATACTTAACAAAACATGACAAGGTTGGGTAGGTTAAGTAACTTGATTTGCCTAATGACACTTAACCATTTTTATATGACTAGTGGATGGGGTTAAGTTAACCAACACTTAATCAATCCAACGCGATAACTTGGTAAGGTTAAGTAAGTTTTCTTAATGACGCTTAACCGAAAAATACGGTTAACGAATGGGGTTAAGATTAGACTCAACTAGTCTAGACATGGAAATCGGATGGGGTTAAGTTAGCCTAGAGTTAATTAATCCCACTTGGTAGTTTAATGGGGTTAAGTTAAACACTTAACTAATCTAAACATGATGAATTGATGTGGTTAAGTGACCTATACTTATCCAATCTAACTCGCTAATTTATTGTGGTTAAGTTAACCAATACTTAACCAATATAACGTGAATACATGATAAGGCTAAGTAAAGAATCGCTTGAATACACTTGACCGATTTGACTAAGTAAATTGATAGGGTCAAGTTAATATATACTTAACCAATCTAGAATGATAATTGGACGAGGTTAAGTCGTGAATTGCTTAATATACTTAACCAACTTGAGCATGGTTTGTAGGGTTAAGCCTTGAACTTGGATACTTAGCCAATTTTGATAGGATTTGTAGATGGGTTAAGTCATGAACTTAAGTGACACTTAATCCATTATGTAAACCCTAGTTCTGAGGATTAGGTGGATAACCGTAGTTAACAAGGATAACGGGAACAATGCTAAGTGGTAAACCTTAGTTGAAGAATAACTAAGTAATGATTCTTAGTCAAGGAAATTTAGACCAGTTCATAGATAGATGAGTAACCTGATACGGTAGGTCATCGTTTAAGTATACGAGTAGGAGCAAGTATCTGATTTAGATAAAGGCTCCAGCGAACTGGGTAACGAAGCAGCGGCTTCGGGGAACGTGAGGATATTCTTGGTATCCCTCTATGAGCTGCCAGGTGATTATACTAGGCTCATGAGAGGTTAATGTCTGCGTTAGAAGAACCAAGAGTATGCCTTGGTTGCTATACGAGCGACCTTAAGACGGGGATGGATAGGGGATAGTCGACGATACACGGTCGTACCCTAGATAGCATTTCGTCAGGCTACCTACCATCTTTGGTCAAGCGTGTACGTACGGAAAGGCAAAGAACACCCAAAAGACCATAATTGCTATCTAATTATGGTTGCGGTAAGGCTTGGATGTGGGTTGGCCAGTGTTGTGTTCTCATACAGGATTTATCCTGTCTTGTCTTTCACTAGTTGAGGGAGTGGTCTCGTGGGACCATAGCCACGTATAAGAAAAACAGACCTTAGCATCTGCATCGGCAGATAAATCGAAAGCTCCCGACCGAGTCCTGTATTTCTTGATTTGCCCTGTGACAGGACTCGGATGGAACAATGTGATACATGTGCATACAGTCATGGAAAAGCGATTCACGATGAATGCGTGGGAAAAAGGGCGTGGTTGGCGGTTAGCGTAATCCCTAGTGGCCCTAGGTGGTTGAACCCAAACCGAGATACGAAAACGTGCAATAGGTAAGCATAATCCCTAGCAGCCCTAGGTAGCATAAGTCCTAGTTGTACAAACAATAATTCATGTTGGAAGACCCTAGCTAGGTTTAGGGTAACAGTCCAAACCGATCTTAAGGATCATGGAACTATGTTAAAGTAATATAGAATCTCATGGGAAAGCCCGTATGGTCTACGGCAAGGGACTGAACATTTACATGGAATAAAACATACAAGTTGAGTAACCTATATATGCGATATATTAGGTTGACATGGACCATTTCACGACTTTTGAGTGAGGGTCATTCTTGGTTAACACATGACACGGTGGGGATACTAGTACGGTAGGTGCAGAGCTAAAATACAGGATAGATATCACGGGGCGTTATACGTGACAGATATCTTGGGGATATTATACTTGATAGAAACCTGACGATGTGATACCTTGTTTTATCTTGACATCGTAATTTATCATGACACCTTAGTTTATCTGAGTTCAGTAGTTCATCCTGTTATTTTGATTTAGCTTATCTATCTTGTTATCATGCTTATGTTCATCTCAGTTTCTCATGTCAGTTAACTTTACTAGTTTTTATGCTAATAGTAGATAGGGCTTACTCAGTCTTTTTGAATGACCCGTTTTGTTTCGCCTCTTTTCTTCCGTTTCCCCCCCAGGTTACAGGGAGGAAATACTGTTGTTTAGTTCGGACTTCTTCTGCTTGAAGGTCATCATGGATGGCTTGAACTTTTCTTGGCTAATGGCTACTTTACTGTTTTTACTTGGGGAATAATTTATGAAAATGTCTTTATGCTTCTTTACTATTGCAAGACAGGTTTTGATGTACTCTGATGTAAAAGGCTTTAGACCTTATTTATTCATGTTATGAAAGTTTGATTTTACTTCCGCTATTTTATATGTTCTGTCTTGTGATATTTCTGTGCATGTTTACCAATAATGCCCCTCTAAAGCTAGTGCATTCCTTTGCGAGTGACCCTAGCGGAGGCGGGGTGTTACATCCCAACCTTTGAAACCTGGAAGTTCTGCTAAATTCTATCCTTAACTACTGATTCGGCCATGGCGTCAAGTATAATCTCGTGATCAAGGAAAACAGAAGCATCCTCCTCCTCTATCATTCATCCATCCTTCTTTCCCTCAAATTCCACCGTCCCCTTGTGTAATTCCAAGATTGAAATATGCAAATGAGGGTATATTAAGTGAATACAAAGATGTATGAAAAGGGAGAATCGATGTGTTCCGTAATCTCTATTATAAGATTGGAGATCACCTTCACAGTGGACGTAGGCCTAGTTAACGGCTGAACCACTTTAAATCTCGCTTCTACTTTACTTTTCTTTCATTTTTCATTTTTAATTGCTGACTAAACATGGTTCCATTTATTTCTTAATAAATTGGTGAAATACAGTTTAGTACCTTAGGTGTTTAGACCATTTTTGGTGTAAACAGTTTATATAACCTAAACGACAATGCCAAAGGTATGTTGGATTTAAATCATTAAATATAATCCTTTTGGTATAAATGTTATAAACTGGTATATTAGAGTTAAGAAAATAGAGACCATTTACTAACTTTGCATTTCCATTAAATATCTCATTTAAATAAAATGAACAACATTTGTCTTTTATTATAAATGAAAATCTAAGCTTGTCCAAACAAGATACAGAAATAATATTTGTTTTAATGGAAGGCACAAAATAACAATCTTCTAATTCTAAAACTAATCCAATTGGTAGGGATAAGTGGCAACTTTCTATGGCTAATGCGGCAACACTTGCTCCATTTCCCACTCGTAAGTCCATTTCTCTTTTTGCCAAGTTTCTACTCTTTTGCATCTCTTGCAAATTGACACAAATATGTGATCCACATCCAATATCAAATACCCGAGATGTAGAAGTAGATAAATTAACATTTATACCTGAATCGGGTGAAATCAAACTTCCCTTCTTCTTCTTCTTTAGATCTTCTAAATAAGCATAACAATTGCATTTCCAATGACCTGGCTTTCCACATTAGTGACAATCACCCTCTTTGGAAACCTCTCCTTTAGGCTTTGATGTCTTTTTGAATTTGAGGACAATCCTAAAATTTCGGAGCAAGCCAAGGAAATTAATTCCATTCAATTTTTTAACAACAGACCATAGTGATAAATTATTGGTGTTGCTTGCCATTTCTTATCTACAGGAGATAATAAATAATATTGATAAATAATTTAGACGATCAAACTAATAACAATCATTGCTTTATTAATGTAAATGTATAAATAAATATGCTCCCACTATAATCAACATCCCTATTTTAATATATATATATATATATATATATATATATATATATTTAGGGGGTCCATGATCCATATCTAATCATGACTTGACCTAGCTTTGGCTAAACTCAAAACACAACCTTTTAGGTAGTCATCTTATGTCAATTATATCATACATATAATTTTTGGATCGCATGATGAACATTTTGTTCAGTATTATTCATTTGCTCAAAATATATAATAGTTCATGTTATTTGTCTCTAAGGCCATAATCCTATTATGTAGCCTAGTTAAGTCAGACCCAATAATACTTTGGAGCATCACATTTACTCCATCGTGTATAACCAAAATAAAAGGTGCACAACACTTTGGCATTAGTTACATCCAATGAGACTGGCATTTACGAGTATATTATTGGATGACATCACCATGACTTAATATAAACAACAATTTTAAAGAGGATTTAAATTCAATTGGCAAACAATGTTATTTATACATTTACAATTATTTTAAATTGATAATTTTAATTCCATATAAACATTTTAAACAAATATAAGTGTTAATAGGTATAAATTATACTTTGCCTTTTGTTTTAAACATTTCAAAACTATTTGCATATTTATATCCAAAGAAAAAATTATATCATTTGCAAAACAATTTTTAATTTGTCTGGCCCATATACCAGGGATTAAAACATAGCTTTCAGGGCCTACATTGAATACGACCCATTTGATATCAAATACCAAATATTTACTCAACCGCAAATTTTATCCATATTAATTTAGCCTTATAATAAAACATGTAACATATTTCACTTGCAGGTTCAATTATGTGCAAGTTTTATTTTCAGAAATATGTAATCATAACGCAGTTGTGTTTAACAATATGCATATAGAGCCGAACTAAGATGTATAAATGACAAACATTTAAACAAAGTTGGCATATCAATGAATATATATTGGTGACATTAATGCAATAATAAGTTAAGTGTTTATTATCACAAAATAAATAAAATAAATACAATGTTGCTGAACATTTTAGTTTTTCTTAAAATGGGACAGAATCATTAACAAGACAATTTCGTATATGATAATATGTCTAATGGATAATTAAAAATTAAGGCTAGCTAAATTAAAAGGACATAAACAATCCTGATGTCAACTAATTAAAACCAGACTCTTAAAGCCTAGTACTAAATCATGTATTGGACCCATCCAGATGAGAACATCAGGCTATAGTAAGTTTGCAAAACCAAAACACTTGACATATGAAAATAAAACTGCAGTATTACAATTGTTAGCTGATACATCAGAACATTGTCTCACATACACCATACATGTGCTGGCTATCAATCTCATCAGAACTGAAAACTTCCATTGTCGATCTTAAGTAATTCCAGAATTTTACAGATTGTAAACATTTACATAATATAATCAAAATTATACATGTAAAACTGGGAAAACATATGTCTGCACACACGGGTATATTAACTAACAGTTAATGGGCACATGCAAATTATAAACATTTATATATAGAATTGCAGGAGAAATCAAAATGGTTGTCACCATAATAGAATGTACATTAATGTACGTCTCCAGAACTGATTATACCATAATACAAATAGTCTACAAGTGAAGTATAACATGCACATAATGTTTGCAAAATCTATAAAAGCACTTCAGATCTAATTAGTAAAACTTTTATTGCAGTTTAATATATGTCAATAAAACATGTATATAATTGAGAACAATATAAAATACTGTCAATTTAATAGACCTGGGAGTTATGTATATTAATACTGACTAGTAATGTATATTATAGACATGATTTTCAGATCAAATCACAATATTTCGAAAAACTAGATTTCACTGTTAAACAAGATTACCCAGATATCAAACAAACATAGCATTTGTAAAGCCATGATATCAATGCATATCATTTCAAAATATAAGTTATCTAATACACACTTATACTAGTTATAACATACCCAGACATTATCTGCTATTTTTGGGCAACTTCGTATCAAGCATGACTTCCATGCCACTTTTATTACAAGTATACATAAAATTCCATTCTAAAACAATTTTAGATAAATAGAGTTCAAAATTAAACCAAATGATTTTGATGCCCAGAATTACTATATATATATATATAAATATATATGTGTGTGTGTGTGTATACACCCTAACACAATCATATTTGTCAAAGTATTTATTTGTCGCATTATATAATATCAACTATTAATATCAAACAGGATTTTCAAAAGCCAATCTATCTAAGTATACTTGCATATCAAATTATATGTCAGGTCATCAATTATGCAGGAATGCATACTAGATCAAATCTATATGACTCAGCGTTCTTATAAATATAGCAACATATATCTAAGACGTATAGATATATCTAGCCATTTATAGTATCATTAACATAAATGTTTGGCTAGTTTATAAAAATATATGTATGCATATTTCGCAGAAACCCTTTTCAATACATATACAAATACATGAACAAGTTTAAGTCCAGATTTTGTAACTACATTTCAAACTAGCAGAAACAAATAACAAATATGTTCTCGTTTATACACATAGATTTTACAATAACAAATCAACTCTTAATATCTATATATTTATAGTTTCATTTGGATAATAAAATTGTTCTAGAATTAAGGATATAGGAGTATAACTAATTTACCAGCAATCAACCAAAATTCAAATCCAAACACTTATAAAATATACATTCAAATTACCATCTAAACAAAATTCATGGAATCCAACAGAACATGGGTATTATATAAAAATAGAGTTAATTCGAAATTAACAATGGATTTATATATTTTAGAATTTCCATATCAAATACAAAATTCACTTATACAGATTCAACTTTTGATCCTATATAATTTACAAATTTTACATATACCAACTGAAATTCAAATTAGTGTTCTCAACATTGTAAATTTTCAAATGTATACAATATCAAATACATGGTTTTAAACCCAATCAATTGTATTCGAAAGTAAGCTGCTCCGATACCATTGAAGTAAAATTTGGACCTTTACACAGCGGAATAATATATAATTTCTAACAACCCTAGTTAATAATCGAGTTCAGTGTTGAATTGAAATAGTGTACCTTACTGCTTTTAATCGAATCGCATATCTGAGTGATGATTAGACTAAGTTGAATTGAATCGATTGCTTGAAGCAAAACGTCCCTATTGGAGATCTACGGACTATGATCTCGGAAATGTCAAACAAATTGAAGAAGGTGGAATTTTTGGTACTAGCCAAATTGGTATTAGCGTTTTCTAAAATTTCATGGTGGATGATTGATTATTAAAAGAAGGGGTCGGCCTTTCCTTTATAAACAGACAGTACGATATTTCAGGACTTCCTATTAACCCGTTCTGTACTTTAAATAAAAGAAAAAGTCAACCATTTTGAATTCCCATTTATTTTAAACAGTTTCCACCTTATTCAACATCATTAGGTGTGACCCTATAGGTCATCATAACGTTTGCAACAATTTAAACAATATTTAAATTGTAAACAGTGAGCGTTATCTAGTTACACATCGTTGTTACCCAAGTTATAATAATATCAATGATTCGATACAATCCTTTTATGACTAGTGTATCAATGTAATATAATCCTTTTAACCATTATATCCACGATTAAACTCAAGGCATGGAACGTATCATCTTCTTTATAATTTAATCAGTTTATCTTGATCGATGAGTAGACTATATAAACAAATTAATATTTGAGCACGACCATGCATTTTATAGTCTCACTCAATCAAGAGGCCCATGGATAATTCTAAATATATATTGTAGTGTTATATTCCATCTAGATCATTCAGAATTTTAATTCAATTCAAGATGTATCCAATAATCACCCTTATCATCAACTCAGTTACGAGTAAGTTTTGATGATATCAAAACACAAACATCTTCAAATAAAATAATAAAGATTTCAGATCTGAGGACCATTACATCATTGTCACTATGAGAATAACTTATGATACTGTTAATTATATTCCACGTAGTTTTCTCATGCTGGGTCAGCCCAATACGCTATTCTCTAATACGTATTAATGTCTTGACATTAATATCACATATATTAATGATCAATGAGATGTGATCATCAGTCGACCAACATACTAGTCTCAGTGCTTTATTGTTGTCCTATATAAACAATAAAAATTGACTAGGGACATTCAATAATTATAATACTCAAAATACTATATAATCTCAAGTTCAACTCTTACTCGAACTATACAATTCCATATTATTATTCTAAGGACTTCTATTATGTTAATATTTATAATACACGGTAAATATAACACAACAGAACATTTTATTCCAAATAAAATATAACATCAACAATGTTATTATTATTCACATCAAACAGGTTGCCTCTAAGGCACAATCTTTAACACCCCGATCGTGTGGAGATCGTGTGCTAGTTATGCTCTCGGGTCTCCCGTTAGTTGGGGGTCCCAGGTTGCACGGATCTCAGGTCATGTGCCCTCTCTTTTGGACCCCCCGGTGGTCGTTGGTCCTAAGTTGTGAGGAGGTGTAGACATTGCGATTCGTCCGACTTTTGGCTCTCCCGTCGTTCCATTGGGCTTAGAGCACCAGAAGGTTGTTTATTCGCGAAATGGTGCCCGGATCCAGAACCAGTTGGTCGGATTATGGTCGAGGGGCTACCCCCAAGCCCGTAGTCTTACAAGAAAAACGATTTTTACTCGGTCCCGGTGCTAGGCCGAGGTTCGAGTGGTACCCGGATCCAGACCCTTAGGGTCGGATGGAGCCGTAGGAGTGGTTGATTTCACAATAACTTGGCCGATGGGTTGCCCCCAAGTCCGGAGATTGGGTGGCGGAACGATTTATACTCGGTCTCGTCGTTGATTCGAGGTTCGGGTGGAGTTACTTATACTCGGTCTCGTCGTTGATTCGTGACTCAAGTGGTGTTGTTCGTACCCGGTCTCATCGTTGATTCGATACTCGAGTAGCGGTGTCGGCTCCCGTCCCCGAGGTGCTGATCCGGTGGTTAGCATGTTTGTGAGTGTGAGCCAGTTATAATGATTAATCAAACACATCATGCATTAAGTCAACACATTAAGAGCACAAAGAAAAGAACACTATATTTACTAATAACTTTGGCAGTAACAGCTTTTATAATGCCTTGAATTTAAAGAAAACAAAACATTGTGGGAAAGCGGAAAATTTGTACACTAAGTTACATGATGTAGCGACGAATATGTCCACTGTTCCATGCCCTTGGGAGTTCGGCGCCGTCGATGGTTGCTGGTTTGAAGGTTCCTTCTCCGAGCCTTCGTTGTATGACGTATGGACCCTCCCATCAAGGACTGAGGCAAGTCGGTGTGGGAAAGATCCACTTCAGGACGAGATCTCCTACATTGAGGTCCTTGGGACGGACTCAAGAGTTGAAGTAAAGGGTGACTCGGTGGCAATGATCGGCAGCTCTGAGCTTGGGTTCATTCCTTTTTTCTTCGAGCATGTCAAGTGACTCCAAGAGGAGATCTTGGTTGGTCTTCGGATCATAGTAGGTGACTCGATGAAATTGGAGCTTTAGCTCAATGGGAATCACGTCTTTGGATTCGTAGACAAGAGCGAAAGGATTGTGGTCGGTCGCAGACTTGTGGGTGGTCCGGTAGGCCCATAGGGCCAGAGGGAGTTCTTCGTCCCACAAGCCTACGGCCTTTTCCAGATGCTTCTTGATGATGGATTTGATCACCTTGTTTCGACTTGCCCATTGGCTTGAGGGTAAGCTATAGTTGAGAATCTCTTCTCGATCCTGTGTAGTTGGAAGAATTTTTTGAACTCAGCACTTTCGAACTAGGTCCCGTTGTCGTAGACGATGGCTTAGGGGACTCCATATTGGGTGATAATATTGCGAACGACGAAGTTGATTACCTTCATTGTAGTGACTGTGGTGAGTGCCTCAGCCTGTGCCCATTTGGTAAAATAATCGACTGCGACTATGGCATAACGTGCCCCCTCTAGCCATTGGGAGAGTCCCGACAATGTCAATTCCCCACATGGCGAATGGCCAGGGACTGACCATTTGCGTTAACTCGTTAGGCGGGGCTCTTGGAATCTTGAAATATCTCTACCATTTATCGCATTTGCGGGCAAAGTCCGCCATGTCCCGGTCGAGTGTCGGCCATATGTAACCGTGTTTGAGAACTTTCTTTGCTAGAGTCTGCCCTACGGTGTGGTCGCCACACTCTCCTTCATGTATGTTTAGCAATACGCATTCGGCGTCATGTTGGGATACACATCGGAGTAATGACATAGAGAATCTCCTGTGGTAGAGCACCCTATCCAAAATGTGTAGCGAGATGACTTCCGGGTGAGAGCTCGTTTGTCTTTGCGGCGCTCGGGGAGATTTCCATGTTGCAAATAGTTCATGATCAGCGTCATCCATGACTCAAGCTCGGTCTCTGTCGTTGCAACAGAATCAATCTGCACCTGATCGTTGCTCGGAGAGTTGAGTACCTCGATGAGGGAAAGCCACATAAGCTGTGCATCCTAGGGCTTTCCAGTTTAGGTAGGAAGTCGGCCTTTTAATTTTTTCCTCGAGAGATGTGCATAATGAGGTAATAGTTGAAGTTGGTCAGGAGTTCGCGAACCGAGAGAGGTACAGAGCGAGCCGTTCCCCCTTGACTTGATACTCTCCCAATATTTGGCGTACGACGAGAAGTGAGTCCGAGTATATCTGGCGTGTCTTGATGTCAAGTTTGATCGCGATTTTGAGTCCGGTTATCAAGGCCTCGTACTCGGCGTCTTTTTTGGTAGCATGAAAGTCGAGTTTCAGAGCAAAGCATATCGGTTGAGCCATAGGAGTGACGAGCATGTCCCCGACACTGGAACACTGGTTGCTAGAGGATATATCCACATAGAGTTTCCATTGGGGTTCTGGAGTGTCGGTGTCCTCCGAAGGAGGGCCTTCGGGGATGGTGAACTCCACAATGAAGTAGGTGAAGGCTTGTCCGAGGATGGCCCGGGGAGGGAGGAAGGTAATATCGAATTGGCTTAGCTCTTTGTTCCACTTCAAAAGCTGGCCAGACACCTGAGGCCATTGTAGGACCTGTCATAGTGGTCGGTCGGTGAAAACTTTGATGGGGGTGAGATTCGAAGTAAGGGCGTAGCTTTCTGGAAGAGATCAATAGGCAATAGGCCAACTTCTCGAGCTTAATTTAGTTCTTTTCTGCCCCCGTTAGTCTCTTGCTAATGTAGTGGACAGGTCGCTGGACACGATCTTCAATGCGTATGAGTGCTGAGCTGACCGTATATAAAGAAAAAACCAAATAAATGTATAAGTCCTCGTGATCCACGTGTTGGATAGTATAGGTTGTCGGTCTGGTGTCCAAGAGAAGTTGCACTTCCACTTTTTGAGCAAGTCGAAAAAGGGAATGCATTTATAAGTTGCCTTTGAGATGAATCGACTTAAAGCGGCGACCTTTCCATTTAAACTCTAAACATTCTTGATGCTCAGCGGGGCCTGGATGTCCAAGATTGCTTTGATCTTATCTGGATTGGCTTCGATGCCTCTCGAATTAACGATGAAACCTAAAAATCCTCCCGATGCAATGCCAAAAGAGCATTTCAAGGGATTAAGCTTCATGCCATATTGGCAGAGAACACCAAACATTTCGGGGAGGTCACGGACGTGGTCGTTCGTTATCCTTGATTTAACAAGCATATCGTCTATGTATACCTCCATGGATTGCCCAATTTGATTCTTGAAAATGAAGTTGACCAACCGTTAGTAGGTTGCTCCAGCGTTCTTGAGGCCAAAATGAATAACGAGGGAGTAATAAGGTCTGAGGTTAGTTATGAAATAAGTGTGATCCTGGTCGGGGAGATACATTGGAACATTACAAGAAAACACTGATTTAGCGTCAAATATTTAGAAGCGGAAATTTCTGTTGCTAATTTGTGACGATTTCCGTGTGATCTGCAAGGGATTTTTTTTCAACTTTTTCCTTTTATTTATTACCATCGTTTTTTGTCATCCCTCACTAAACCGTTGCAAATTGCATCAAATTACCAACAGAAAAATTCTGCCACTATTTTCCACTGCAAATCCAGGCAGAATACCAACGAATATTTATAGAAGCTATTTTGCAGTAGAACTCCAATAGATTTGCAAGAGAAAATTAGTAATACCAATTAATTAATGATTAGTTTTAAATAATTACTTTTAATATTTGAAAATTACTATCAAATAAGTGAAAAGTTACAATAATTAATGATTAATAATTAAGACTTAAGGATTAGTAAGTAATACTTATTAATGAAAAGAAAACAATTAGTACTTAATATCTAATAGACACAATTAATTTTTATATTTAATAATTAATATTTCAAAAAAAATCAAATTCAATTTTTTTTAAAATTGAGTTTTCGTAAACACAAAAATAAAGGATTATAATTCTTTTAATAAACTTAAAATTTGTATATTTATATTTTGGAAAAAATCAAAAATATCGAAAAAGAGAGAAAATCAACAATATTAATTAGTTTTAATAAATTTTGATATTCAATAATTAATATTAAATATATAAAATTATTAATTAGCATGAATAGTTGATAACTAATACTAAGTATATAATAATGACATTTAATTTTTAATATTTATTTATGGTCAAGAAGTAATAACTAATCATTATTAAATAATAAACAATAATTAGCTAATAAATAATAGTTATATTGTAAAACACATTACAACTTTTGTATGATACAAAACATTGCTTTCGTATGCATATATTTTATTTATTTTATAACTCCAAATTTTTAGAAATACAAAATTCATTTTGGCTCCATATCGCATCTTTTGGCTCCAAGTCTAAATTTTAGCGTTCCATCCAAATTCTTGGTCGGTCTTTTATCCTGCAGCTCCCTTCCAAAATCCCTAATCCAATTGAAATATGATACATACCACAAACCCTAACCAAATATTCCATACCCATCAGCGCCTCAGCTATAACCACAACTACTCTCGCTCAAATACATCGACGCTGAAAATCCTAACCCTAATTTCATGTTCTTTATTCGGAGATGAAGGTATTTCAATCCAAGGAAACTAAAGATTAAAGCAAGTTACCAACAATGAAGAAGATTGATAACCAAGGCAAGGATCCTAACAAGCCATAAAGGTCTTCAAGTGCTTTCTTCATTTTCATGGGCAAGTTCAGAAAGCAGTTCAATCTGACAACCGTGATGACAGACTCGATTCCTGCGACCGAGCTTGCGGAGGCTGACGCACAAAGGAGTTCAAAATTAGAAAAAGTACGTGAAGTTTAAATTCCAGTTGAAAATTTTCTTTTGTTTATTAACATCGGTAAAATTATAATTTTTTTTGAAATTCAGTTAGTTTTAAAATTTTAAGACTTGTTTTTACTGAAGTTTACGGTAGGAGCTGGACTTTATGAAAGCAAGGAAAAACAATTTAGAGAGAAGAAGTGTTAGGCCAAATTGATCAGGTGTTAATCTTAAAGATTGTAATTTCTTATTGATGCTAGTAAAGAGGGAACACACAGATGAATTCTGTTCCATAGAGTGGCAAAGTTCTATTTAAAGTAACTAACATTGCTGATATTGAAACATATTGTATGGCTGATCAAATTTGTTTTGCTTTTTACCAACTTTATAGATTTGTTAAAGTATGGGTAAAGATGTTGCCACAACAGAAAGGTTATACAGAACAGATGGTTAATGGTGCTAATGCTGTGATTTTCACATTTGGTTATTATCGACTAGGGGTATGTCATATTCTATTTTCTGAAATCCTATGCGGTAGATTGTTGTTTGGTCTTCTTAAGTTGTTTTTTGACAAAACTCTGTAGATGTTTAAATAGGAATATTTTTTGTGGAATTTTGAACGATGTTAATTTAAAGTGTAAAAAATATATTATTAGTGGCTGGCGTTGTAACACCCCGTATTTTCTATGAATATTAAAATTAAAAAATTTAAGAAGACTGGATTTTTTTATTAGAAGAATAGGGTGAAATGGGTTACGCCATTGCATTCGTCTCGGAATTCTGCCTGAGATAAAGCTCGAGTTTGCGTGAATCGGACTCCGTATGAAGAAGTTATGGAGGTTAGAAGATTTCTAGTGTAAGCAGAAAATAAATTAAAAATAATAACTAAATAATCAATTCAGTTCAAAATTCAAAAACTCAGAAATCGGCTGAGCGGAAAATCTCCCACTCAGGGGTGTCGACCTCTCTAGGGGGTGTCGACATGGGAGTCGACCCCCCTATAGGGGTGTCGACATAGGTGTCGACCCCCCTATAGGGGTCGACCCCTGCCAGCTGTGTTGGACAGTGACGATTTTATGAATCATAGGGCTACATGGCGACTTCTGATTTGCCTGATGACGTATTTTCTTGGACTAGACGGCTCTGATGACTCCTAGGTTTATCTAAAGGCCCATATTAATCCTAAACTTCTATATAATCACCCCCAAACCTCAACCCTAGACCTCATAACCCTATTCTATGAAGCCATCACATTGTCCATGTCTAAGCTAGCCTAGCCTCCATCTTCTCCAAACTAGAAATCAAGTTAGAAAGCTCCAAACCAAATCCAAACTAGAGAATCAAACGTCTACATCAAGAGTTAAGCTTAACAAATTCACAAATCAGATCCCAGAATACAAGATCCGTTCTTTTTTGTGTAAGTTCAGTTATTATTCAGATTTCAATACCTAATAGAAATCATGACTGTAATAATCGGATCTAGAATATTGCCTAATTCTGATTCGTGCTTATCCTTTTGTCAAATCTGAACTGCCCATGCCTATGAGACTGTTGTGATTGACATAATGAAACCTGTCATGCCTATGAGACTGTTGTGATTGACATAATGGAACCTATCATGCCTATGAGATTGTTGTGATCAATATGATGGAACCTATCATGTTGTATATCCCATGCCTATGAGACTATTGTGATTGATATGATGGAACCTGTAATTTTGTACATTATATGCCTATGAGACTATTGTGATTGATATAATGGAACTTATCATGTTTTACATCAAAATTAGTGATTCTCTTATGTCCAATTCTATCTAATCTTTATACCTATGGTGTAAATTACTTAGCATGCCCACACTTATTGTTAATGTACAACATGCCTATTGGAAACATGATTCTTGGATTGGGTACACCTTTACATGCCTATTTTTCCTTATGTAAATTCTTATGCTCCTTCTCTATTCTTCCCCTTTTTATTTTCTTTTATGAATACTAGGTTCATTCGGAACTTAGATTGAATCTCGTTGTACGTGAGATTATAACGCAGGAAAAATTGGGTATAATTTAATTAATTAAATTTTGGGCATAACAAGTGAATGTGGCATAAAACTTGTACTAACTACACTTGGAGAATATTGATATAAAAAGACCTAAACTTGGACACATATGACAAATATGTAAATTGGCCCAAGATGATCATGCCTAACCCGAGGTTACATTGAGATGCAGTGTAAGACTGCCCGGAACCGCCCGGCACATACAGAGACCGCAACAATATAGATCTAATGTGAGAGGTTAGCGCACTAAGCCCAAAAACCCGAGGTTAGATTGAGTTGCGGTGTAAGGCTTCCCGGAACCGCCCGGCACTTCCAGCGACCGCAACAATATAGATCTAATGTGAGAGGTTGGTGCCTTAATGAATGAATTAAAGCTAAGGGACGGACAGGCTAAGAATGGTAGGGTTAAGATAATTAAGGCAACACTTAACCAATACAATATGTTAATTAAACAGATGGGTGGGGTTAGGTTAATTTGAGAACACTTAACCATTATAACATGTTGATTAGGAAACCCTAGTAACGGGGACCCATTTCAGCAGTAACCCACATAGATGTATCACGATACCCTGAACTAGGCAGGATGGGGCACGATTACTGGGCTGATTATAAGCGGTCAAAATAGAAGTAGGTGATGCAGCAGTGTAGGTTCCGGTGGACCATGGGCGTGCACGTACTCTGGAGTGGGAAAAGCAGGCACTGGGCATCAGTAGTATACACTGTGCATCTTGAATTTGTGTCGGGTTACCACCATAGGAATTGATACACCCCATGGTGTCACCAGCACATGTATCTACAATCAAGCCGGGCCGAATGACACAAGAAATAAATGCATGCGAGTAGAGGCCGATCGAAAAAGGGATCACTTTGTTATGAGCACATGATGGTAGTTGAAACATTCTTTAGTAGGTGCAGAGAAATGGAAATGAGTGCGATAGTATATTCAATTTATCTTGCCTTATTTTATGTTATCTTATTTCTATTGTATTTTCCTATGTTCAGTTTATTCATGTCATGATCCTTTAACCTGTTTACATGCTGAATAATCACTGGACTTACCAGGCTTAGGTCTGACCCGTTTTCTTTTGCCTTCTTTTCTTCCATTCCCCCCGGTCCTCAGGGAGGGAATACTTCAGCTTAGTGCAGACCTTTTCCAGCTTGAGGAGAGTAGATGTATTGCTTGGATTCTCTTTTATTGGGCTATGGATGTGGTTACACTTTTATTGGAGATTTATGCTGCTTTACTACTGTTTTATGCTTCTTTATGTACTTGGAGTTTTAAATCAAGATAGATGTCTTATTGTAATAATTTAGAAGTTGGGTTTTGAGACAAGGCTAGTAATGTTTTGACTGAACCATGCTATTTATGAAATGATTTCAGTTTTTCACTGTTTATATGTCTGTCTTGTAAATTATCTGTGCCTTTTACCTAAAATGCTTCACCAAAATTAATGCGTTCCCCTTGTGAGTGACCTTAACGGAGATGGGGTGTTTTGCTTGGTATCAGAGCGATGGTTTACTAGATCAGATAAAAGTTTTTGATAACTATTTTTCAAAAAAAGAAGTTTAAAGAAGCATTTTCAAGAAAAGTGTTGTTTTATTTTAAAGGCATAATCCCCAAAGTCATATGCACTACCTTTCTATCCTTTGTTTTGAACCTTTTATTTTCATTTCAGCATGTCTGGGGATCTTAATCTTCCCGAGGGCGTACAGATACCTGGCTGGTTCAGAAGGTATCTGGAGCCTAGGGCTAACGACGCAGGCCCAACAGACGTTCCTCCACCCCCGGTTGCATCCGTTCCTCCTCCTCCGCGTTTGAATGCTTTCTTTAAAATATGTAGAGACTTTCAAGCTATGGGAGGAAAGAATTTTAATGGGACTGAGTCATTTGTGGAAGTAAGAAACTGGCTCAAGGAAATAGAAGATTTGTTTGTTATCTTCGAAGTGGACGATAGGCAGAAGATACAATTGGCTGTATGGTTACTTAAGGACGAAGCCTCTTACTAGTGGGAAGTTATTAATGTTGAGAGACCAGCTGAAACTTGGGAGGATTTCAGAATGAGATTTGAAATGAAGTTCCTCTCACAAGCTAAACGAAGTCTACAGATGGAGAATTTCTAAGCACTCAAATGGGGAAGCTTATCGGTTAAGGAATACGTCAATCAATTCAACCAGCTGGCTAGATTCAGACTGGAGTTAGTACGCACTCCACATTAAAAGGCTCTCCGATTCGTTAAAGGGTTAAATGAGCCACTGCACAGCCTAGCTATGTCCCATATACCTATGGGTGCGACTTTTGGGAGACTGGTGGACATGGCACTATTACAGGAGAAAGACAAGGATGAAAAGAAAGAGGCAAATGTGGAAGAATCTCTAGACAAGAAAGTGGAGGGATCACAGAATAAGAAGATGGATTCCAAGAAAGGCGGGAAGAATAACAAACCCTGTGACAAGAGGAAGTGTAAATTTTGTGGCATACCTGGACATCTGATTAAGGACTGTAGAAAGAAGAAAAGGAGGATGGGTGGTTGCTTTCAATGCGGCGAGATAGGACATATGGCTAAGGACTGTCCAAAAAGGCAAGGGCGAGAGAATAGGACTGGATCTACTTTTGGAGGGCAGATTCACGCTCTCATTGAACCTCCGCAAGAAAGAGGTAGAAATCTTTCTGTTGAGAGTTTAGCTTATCTTTCTTATCATCCAGTTCGTACACTTTTTGATTCTGGCGCATCACACTCTTTTAAATTTACTGCTTTAGTTGAATCTCTGCACCTAGATACCAGTATAGTAGAGGATCCCATGGTTGTTTCAAATCCAATTGGGGGTTTGTCTTATTTGTCAATGATTTGTTTGGATTTGGAAATTTCTATACTAAGCGTTGGGTTTAGATGTAATGCTTATGTTTTGGGTTTCACAGGCTATGGGTTGATTTTAGGCATGGATTGGTTATGCAGTAATAGTTCCATCCTTGATTGTGAAAGGAGAGTGGTTAGACTTATGACTCGCCTCGGTAACACTCTCGAAATCTCTTGTAATCCCATGAATTCTATTATGCTTAGCTATCTAGAATCTCTTGATGCGTCCGTTGAAAACTTGCAAACTGTTAGAGTAGTTCGTGAATACTCGGATGTCTTTGAAGAGGTG
This sequence comes from Allium sativum, assembly GCA_030737875.1. Lineage (NCBI taxonomy): Eukaryota > Viridiplantae > Streptophyta > Magnoliopsida > Asparagales > Amaryllidaceae > Allium > Allium sativum. The sequence continues at coordinate 416,648,922 of CM060910.1, read as the reverse complement.
AAGGGTTTACCTCCGAAGCGAGAGATAGACTTCCGCATATACCTTGTTGATAATGCAAAACCTGTTGATTTACCCATTCGACACATGGCTCTAAGGGAGGAAAGAGCTCAACAAGTAAGTTAAAGAGTTGCTTGAAAAGGGGTTCATAAGGCAGAGTATTTCTGAATTGGGTGCTCCAGTGGTGTTTGCAACCAAAGCGGAGGGTTAACTTCGCCTGTGCGTAGACTATAGGGAGCTAAACTAGCTGACCAAGAAGAATAGGCACCCACTTCCTAGAATATATGACTTGTTCGACCAGCTCGTAGGTGCCTCGGTTTTCTCCTAACTAAATCTGGCCACCGGATTTCATCATCTAAGAGTGGTTGAAGACAACATAGATAAGACTGCGTTCAGGACCCTGGATGGTTTCTTCGAATGGCTTGTCATGCCTTTCGGCTTGACAAACGTACCCACCTATTTCATAGACTTAATAAGTAGGGTGTTCAGAGAGTTCCTTAATAAATTTGTAGTGGTCTTTGTGGACGACATTTTGATTTTCTCAAAAAGTGAGGAAGAAGAACATGCTTTGCATTTAAGGGAAGTTATGGATACTCTTCGAGCACATCGGCTGAAAGCAAAATTCTCCAAATGCCATTTTTGGAGAGAAGAAGTAAGGTTTCTTGGACATGTTGTGTCCAAAGAGGGGTAGCTGTGGATCCCGCAAAAGTAGTTGCGGTGCAAGATTGGAAGATTCCACGGAATGCAACCGAAGTACGAAGTTTTCTCGGGCTAGCGGGCTTTTACAGAAAGTTCATTAAGGACTTTGCGAAGATTTCAGCCCCACTTACTAGGTTGACAAAGAAGAACCTAAATTTTGCCTGGGATTTGGATTGTGGTGTTGCTTTCCAACGACTGAACAGGGCTCTGACAACGGCCCTAGTTCTGACATTGCCTGATGGGAGTAAGATGTTTACGGTATACACAGACGCATGCGGTACCGGACTAGGCGTTGTCTTGATGCAAGAAGGCAAGGTAGTTTGTTATGAGGGAAGGCAGTTGAAGGTACATGAGAAGAACTACCCAACTCATGATTTAGAACGAGCTGCCATTGTTTTTGCTCTTATGTCATGGCATCACTACCTACTAGGAGAAAGGTTTGAACTGTTTACTGACCATAAATCGTTAAAGTACCTTTTCTCACAGAAAGATCTTAACTTAAGACAACAAAGGTGGATGGAATTTCTTGCCTTATACGATTTTGAGATTGCTTATACCCCTGGCAAGGGAAATGTGGTAGCAGACGCCTTAAGTAGGAAAAAGTTGACCTTAAGTCCTCTCTTTGTAGAAAGGCAAAGCTTAGAGTACATGGCAAACTTTGACTTTTGACCCTCCTTTGAATTTGTACCTGGTTTGTTAGCATCGCTAGAGGTGCGGCCTACTCTTTTGGACTCAATAGGAACCGCGCAACGTGAAGATCCTCAGCTAGTTGATGTGATGGATAAGCTAATTAGAGGTGAGACTTCTAGTCACCTCAATAGATACTCCATCGATGACAAGGGTTGGTTGAGATGGGATGGAAGACTATGCATCCCACAAGCAAGGGATTTGGTGAAAACCGTTCTCGAAGAAGCACACCATTCTAAGTTGACCATACACCCAGGTGGGGACAAGATGTATAAAGACATAAAAAGGGTTTTCTTTTGGAATGGCATGAACAAGGATGTAGCTGGGTTTGTCTCTAAATGCTTGATATGCCGGCAAGTCAAGGCAGAGCAGAAGAAGCCTGGTGGTCTGCTTCATCCTCTAGAGGTCCCACAGTGGAAATGGGATACCTTTTTGATGGACTTTATATATGGGTTTCCTAGGTCAAGAAGGGGCAATACTAGTATTTGGGTAATAGTGGATAGGCTCACTAAAAGCGCTCACTTTATATTTGTTAAGAGTAGGAGGACTGCCTCATCGTTAGCATCCATTTATCTTAAAGAGGTGGTTCGACTGCATGGAATACCCTCTAGCATAGTAAGTGATCGTGATCCTATCTTTACGAGCGAGTTTTGGAAAAGTTTGCAAGAGGATGTAGGCGCACAACTATGCTTAAGCACTGCCTATCACCCTCAAACCTATGGTCAGACAGAAAGGGTGAACAGAGTATTAGAAGATCTTTTGAGATTGTGCATTCTTGATTTTGGAGGAACATGGGAGGATCATCTTCCTTTGGTGGAATTCTCCTACAACAATAGCTACCAAGCCACCATAGGTACGACACCCTTTAAGGCTTTATATTGAAGGCCATGCCGATCACCAACTTGTTGGTGGGAGTCTACAAACAAGCTCGTACTTGAGCCTGACATGATAGAGAAGGTGGACTTGATACGAAGACGAATGAAGACCGCACAAGATACACAGAAGTCCTACGCTGATAAAAGAAGGACCGACCTTGAGTTTGAGGTTGGAGACAAGTTTTTCTTAAAGTATCTCCTTTGAAGAATGTCGTTCGCTTTGGGTCCGTAGGAAATTTGGCACCATGATTTGAAGGGCCATTTCCTATCATTGAGAGGATTGGGAAGATGGCTTATAAAGTAGAGCTGCCCGAAAGATTGGTTGGAGTTCATAATGTTTTTAATGTCTCTCATCTACGGAAGTGCTTACATGAGTTTGCGGAAGTTGTGGAGCCGAACATACTGGAGGAAGTAGAAGTGGAGTGAGAAGCGACGGTGAGAAGAATCCTAACTTGTATCTTGGGTATAGAAGTTAAAAAGCTACGCAATCATGAGGTCAAGCTAGTTAAAGTACAGTGGAGTGACGCTGAAGGAGACGCGACTTGGGAGACTGAAGGCAAGATACACACATCCTACCCTTTTCTTTTTGAGGGTACATCCTTGATCTTTTTTGCCATAAGTATACGCATGCTTGTATCTATCATTTAATTATATCTCCTCGGTCCTATTATTAATCCTTAGGTAGAAACCAATGGATGTAAACATGTATTTGAAACATGTTATGATTGATGGCTGCAAGTGGTTGCTAATGGTTTCTCGTGGATGCATATACACACACATTTAGTACTAGATCGGATCAGTCACTTTCATATTGCATATGCATATATGTATTTGTATGTGGATTGAAACTTGATGTGCTATCATAAGGATGTTGCATTTGTATGAACAATTGTGCACTCATGTAGAAGTTACAAAATACGATTAGGAATAATTGCATACATGATGGACTCATAGCACCGACATGATTCGCATCAAGGAGGTCAACTGAATCGGTAGACAGTCTGATTTTGCATTAGATAAGGACATATACACACACACTATGCATATGATCATGAAAGTATTATAAATATTTTTAAGAACAATGGATGCCCGTGATTGATGGTTGAGTAGATAGATATTGGATGTTAGGATACATTCTTCTTAAATTAGAGATTTCGAGGATGAAATCCTTTAAGGAGGGGAGAAAGTAACACCCCCTATTTTCTATGAATATTGAAATTAACAAATCTAAGAACACTTAATTTTTTTAAAGAAGAATTGGGTGAAACGGGTTACGCCATTGTGTTCATCTCGGAATTCTGCTTGAGATAGATTCCGAGTTTGCGTGTATCGGACTCGTTATGAAGAAGTTATGGTGGTTAGAAGATTTCTTGTGTAAGCAGAAAATAAATTAAAAATAATAATTAAATAATCAATTCAGTTTGAAATTCAAAAACTCAGAAATCGGCTGAGCGGGAAATCTCCTGCTCAGGGGTATTGACCCCCCCCCAGCGGGTGTCGACATGGGAGTCGACCCCCTATAGGGGTGTCGACATGGGTGTCGATCCCCCCTGTAGGAGTTGACCCCTGCCAACTGTGCGGGACAGTGACGATTTTCTGAGTCATAGGGCTACGTGGAGACTTCTGATTTGCCCGATGACGCATTTTCTTGGACTAGACGGCTCTGATGACTCCTAGGTTGATCTAAAGGCCCATATGAATCATAATCTTCTCTATAATCACCCCAAAACTCAACCCTAGACCTCATAACACTATTCTATGAAGCCGTCATGCTGTCCATGTCTAAGTTAGCCTAGCCTCCATCTTCTCCAAACTAGAAATCAAGTTAGAAAGCTACAAACCAAATCCAAACTAGAGAATCAAATGTCTACATCAAGGGTTAAGCTTACCAAATTCAGAAATCAAATCCCATAATACAAGATCCATTTTTTTTCTGTAAGTTCAATTATTATTCAGAATTAAACACCTAATAGAAATCATGACTGTAATAATCGGATCTAGAACTATGCCTAATTCTGATTCGTTCTTACCCTTTTGTCAAATCTGAATTGCCCATGCCTATGAGACTATTGTGATTGACATAATGAAACCTATCATGCTTATGAGAGTATTGTGATCGACATAATGGAACCTATCATGCCTATGACACTGTTGTGATTGATATGACGGAACCTATCATGTTGTATATCCTATGCCTATGAGACTATTGTGATTAATATTATGGAACCTATCATGTTGTACATCCTATGCCTATGAGACTATTGTGATTGATATAATGGAACTTATCATGTTGTACATCAAAATTAGTGATTCTCTTAAGTCCAATTCTATATAATCTTTATACCTATGGTGTGAATTGCTTAGCTTGCCCACACTTATTGTTAATGTACAACATGCCTATTGGAAACATGATTCTTGAATTGGGTACACCTTTACATGCCTATTTTTCCTTATGTCAATTCTTATGCTCCTTCTCTATTCTTCCCCTTTTTATTTTCTTTTATGAATACTAGGTTCATTCGTAACTTAGATTGAATCTCGTTGTACGTGTGATTATAACGTGGGAAAAATTGGGTATAATTTAATTAAGTAAATTTTGGGCATAACAAGTGAATGTGGCATAAAACTTGTACTGACTACACTTGGAGAATATTGATATAAAAAGACCTAAACTTGGACACATATGACAAATATGTAAATTGGCTAAAGATGACCATGCCTAACCCGATGTTAGATTGAGTTACGGTGTAAGACTGCCCGGAACCGCCCGGCACATCCAACAACCGCAACAATATAGATCTAATGTGAGAGGTTAGCGTATTAAGCCCAAAAACCCGAGGTTAGATGGAGTTGCAGTGTAAGGCTACCCGGAACCGCCCGGCACATCCAGCGACCGCAACAATATAGATCTAATGTGAGAGGTTGGTGCTTTAATGAATGAATTAAAGCTAAGGGATGGACAAGCTAAGACTGGTAGGTTAAGTTAATTAAGGCAAAACTTAACCAATACAACATGTTAATTAAACAGATGGGTGGGGTTAGGTTAATTTGAGAACACTTAACCGTTATAACATGTTGATTAGGAAACCCTAGTAACGGGGACCCATTTCAGTAGTAACCCACATAGATTTATCACGGTACCCTGAACTAGGAAGGGTGGGGCCCGATTACTGGGTTGATTATAAGCGGTCAAAATAGCGGCGGGCAGTGCAGCAGTGTAGGTTCCGGCGGAGTATGGGCATCCACGTACTTCATAGTGGAAAAAGCAGGCACTGGGCATCGGTAGTATACACTGTGCATCTTGAATTTGTGTCGGGATGCCACCATAGGAATTGATACACCCCATGGTGGGACCAGCACATGTATCTACAATCAAGCGGGGCCGAATGACACAAGAAATAAATGCATGCGAATAGAAGCCGAGCGGAAAAGGGATCACTTTGTTATGAGCACATTATGATAGTTAAAACATTCGTTAGTAGATGCCGAGAAATGGAAATGAGTGCGATAGTATATTCAGTTTATCTTGCCTTATCTTATGTTATCTTATTGCTATGGTATTGTCCTATGTTCAGTTTATTCATGTCATGATCCTTTTACCTGTTTACTTGCTGAATAATCACTGGACTTACCAGGCATATGTATGACCCGTTTTCTTTTGCCTTCTTTTCTACTGTTTCCCCTCTCCCCTCCCTCCAGGTCCTCAGGGAGGGAATACTTCAGCTTAGTGTAGACCTTTTCCAGCTTGAAGAGAGTAGATGTATTGCTTGGATTCTCTTTTCTTGGGCTATGGCTATGGTTACACTTTTATTGGGGATTTATGCTGCTTTATTACTGTTTTATGCTTCTTTATGTACTTGGAGTTTTAAATCAAGATAGATGTCTTATTGTAATAATTTAGAAGTTGGGTTTTGAGGCAATGCTTGTAATGTTTTAACTGAACCACGCTATTTATGAAATGATTTCTGGTTTCCTTTGTTTATATGTTTGTCTTGAAAATTATTTGTGCCTTTTACCTAAAATGCTTCACCAAAGTTAATGCGTTCCCCTTGTGAGTGACCTTAACGGAGGTGGGGTGTTTCAGGCGTAGTACCTTCAAGAATTATGTGTTGGTTTATTTGTCTCTGATTTGTGATCTGTCTAGCCATACATTATCCGCACATGTTTTTATAGTGTTAGTCCTTATTCACCACACACATCATTTACTGTGATTTTTCATTAAGTCAATCCATGCTTTCCTTTTGTGTTCAGTCAACCCTTGCTTACTTCTGATTTAACTGTACCTATGTATTCAAAAAATGATGATTTGAAATTTAGTTACCATTTCCTTGATTCCAACTTTTGATGTTCACCGCCATGTTTTTGAAGCATCATTTCCCCTCAACAACGTTAATAACTATCTTTCGAAGTCATCACATGTGTATATATGTTATTGTATTATATACATGTCTATGGACATAAGGTATAAATGTAAGTATATCAGAATAGAGTATGTGTATATATGAGTGGCTGCTGAACATGTAAACTTCGACGTAAGATACTTGTGACAATTTACTGAAGCATAGTGCTTTGTATTCTGCTTTGATAGTGAGCAAGTTGATCCTACAGTGCATCAGATTATGGTTTAATTATCAATCCTAGATTTGGACATTTTAAAAAAGACTAATTTTGTTTTCTTTTTTTTCTTTTATTAATGTCTTTTATTAATGATCAATAGATGGCATCAAAGATGAATATGTTGAAATCGAAAGCATTCCAAGCTACTCAATTTTTATCAAAGCGTGGATCTATCTTTTATAAAGAGATGCTTGAGAAGAATAAGAAGCATATCGTGGATGCATCGACCAAATTAATCTAAGGTGCGTCATTCCTTAATGTTGTGTGCATTTAGGTACGTTTAATTTACATATGTGTGTTCGAAGCGCCCAAAGAAATTCTGAAATGAAACGATTTTAATTTACATATGTATAGGCAACCGTATGTAAAGACCCGAGTATTTTCGGTCTCGAAAATCGACATAAATACAATTCTGTACCTTATGCTGATCCTCCAAACACCGAAAACACTGGATAGTTATTTGAAAGAATTTAGAGGGTGAGAAAAAGAGAGAAAGAATATTAGAATAGATGAAGAAGACACAACACAACACAGAATTAGAGTCTCACATCGCAGCGGAACAAAATATAATACAGAAATAAATCTTTATTAAGAGATTTTAAAAATACTTACAATTATCAGAGTACATCACACACCTAGACAGTTATAATAACCTGCCCTCATATACAACACACGGCGGAACGGTAGTTATATAATATCATACGTCTGAACTCTTCCAACTCGTCTCTGTACAGCATTCGTTAACCTGAACCTGTACACTCCGGGCTAACCCGAGCATTTACAAAACACCGGGTCAGTCCGGTGAACCAGAGTGAGAAAACCTCGCACAGTATTAAGGTAGCACACAACTTGATTTTTAAAGTTAAAATCTTTTCAAAGAAAAGGATAATCGTAAGACCAAATCCGCACATAAATACGGACGGTTTTTCCCATACGATAACCCAAACCGTTTTTGAAATCAATATCTTTTCTGATATTATAATAGTGTCTAAATACAAGTAAATATCAATCTAGCGGAACGCTTTCATCTCACGCTCCACATATATAATATACAATCAAAACCGCGGGCGCTTATTGGAGATAGAATTCCGACTATGACAAGGTATGGGTCCACCTGCCGATAGTGTATCTCTAGAGGCGAATACATGGGTTCAACAAGAACGTCTTGCAACCCTGCCCTCAAATGACCGACCACTCATTTCGCTTGAGTGTATCGAATGTATATTACCAACGATTGGGCTCAAACCACTGTTTCCCAAAAAGGGACAGCATCGAAATAGATTAATGAAGCAAAAGGAATTTCTCTATATAGGTGATTATACACCCTAATGGGAGCGACTCACATAACCATGTTGCCTGCCCGATTTTTGTCATTTCTTGATTGATGAGGCTTTAGGTTTAGATTAACTTTTGAACACCTGGTCATCATTCACTTTGAATGCCACAGTATCAGATCCGTCAAGTCACTGATTGACGTCCACAAATATACTCTGGATATAAAAGAAGTGACCCTCTTTGCCACCAGTCGGTATATTTGTAAAAATCAACGTACGTGGTTTCAGGAAATACTCCGTCAGACATTCGTCCGTACAAGTCATCCAGGAACAGGATGAACCGAATGTACTCTCCTACTGCATCCAATATAGGAATCACCCCATGGATCAATAGCGAGAAGTCCTTGCAACCCATAGATTCCAACCACGACAGAACCACAGTATATCTCTGGTTGCAACATCAGAGATTATTAGTAATTCTTCTGTTTATGAAAATCAACGGTCTTCAATGCTCCATGTCGAACATCTTCTGATATCTCCACGTATTTGTTGGTCGGAATGGTTTTCGAATATGACTTCGATCCAGGTCTTTCTGTACCAACAATCATATTGGACAGATTTGATAGTCAGTTATTTAACTATCAAAATAAACAGTGATTCAATCATGAATATCCAATGAGTTCATCGGTTCAGTATTCAGCATCACTTAGCCTTTTAATTAAAAAAATATAAATTTTTAAGACCCTTAAATATTTTGATATTATAAATACAGTTTTCGCTTCTTATTTAACATAAGATTTTATTCTTTAAACAAATTCACTTTTATATATCTAGTTTCCTATTTTCACTTTCAAAATATTAGCCACCTTTATTATTTAATATTAGGAAAATCAATTTAACTTATTTATTCATAAAAATAACATTACGAAAAATCTTCTCTTCATTACTTGAAAACAATAATACATGCTTATTCTTATAGAATAAAACTCATCTTTACATTTCCTTTTTAAATCTCGACAATATTGTTATAATTCACGCAACCACTTTTTATTTCCCCTTTCCACTTTGGAATCCTCATTATATATAAATATATATATATATATTTCCCAAATCTTCATTACACATTGCATTATTATCTCTGTAATGGAAATAATTATCACTAACCCCTTTTACCATTGCCAACTCATATCCTCCTCAGATAATTCTGATGTTGTTCAAGTTGGGTTTTTTTAATTACCTCTCAAACCTTGATAAACAACGTTCATATCTTAAGGTTGATACAAATGGTAATCCAAAAACAACTATCTTATTCAAATAACAATTCAAATTCCATTTAACTGAACTATTCAAAATACAGTTTCATACAATCTTCTTACCCTTTTGAAAATCTCTTTCTCACATACATCCACTCTTTCCTAATTCAATAATTAAGCAACCTCTTTATAAAACACCACTTTTTAACCTGCATCTTTAAACAAATTCCCTTATAGTTCGGATTTGGTTACTGCCCTATGACCCACTTCTTTACCCAAATTCACTTTTACCAATCTCCTTTCAAATATATTCAATCATTCCATGCTTTGGAAATCTTATTTCAATTTCCCTCTTTCTACTTAATCTCATTATTAAGTATCGTTAATTTAAAGTTAACGATATAACGCCTCGTCACTTTTATAACCCTTGTTTAACTAAATCCTGGTTTAATCTAAACCCTTTCTATTCTTAATTCCCTTTTATTTACTTCGAATATTTAATTCGCATTTATTTAAGCTATAGCTTAAATTTCCTTTTACAACTTCAGTATAAAACTCAGGTTTAAAAGTAAACCATGATCATAAACTTCTTTCACCCTCCAATTAGATTTCATTTCAATTCCGATTACTTTATAAATGAGTTTCAATTTAAAAGTAATCCACTAAATTATTATTAATTTAAAATAATAATAATTTACTTCGATCATTAACTACTTCGGTAGTTAATTTCTTTATTAACTAAAATAAATAGTAAATTCCTTAAAATTAAACAATATTCATTAAACTTATGTTATTCACAATGCACTAACTTATAAATAATCTCAATTAAAACGGCCGATTTAGTCAATTCGAAACACAACTATCTCATTAACCGATTCAAATTAGTTCTCACTTTAAATTAATTAATAATATAATTCATTTAAATAATTCCATATAATTGTTTCTTAACAAAACAATTTATCCAAATTATTCCATAAGGTAATTTTTTAATTGCTTGTTTATAAATCAGAATTTACATTATAAAATCAATTAATAATTAATTATAAACTTAAATAATAAATATTTATTTTCTTTTAATAAACTTTAATTCAAAATAATATATTTCAAAATATATTTCCACTTATAAAATAAATTTTATAAGTTCAGTTCTATCAATTCACCTGACGGTAAATCAATATAAACAAAACAATTTATTCCTAGGCCATTTACTGCTGATTACTCAACCAATATTGCCCATTGGTTAAATAAAACACAGGTTGACTTTTCAGTCCATGATCACTAATCAAATCAATTACCCAATCATGATGGTTCATATATGTTAATATGAAAATAAATAATATATTTGAGGAATCCCATTGGATTCCTCCAACCTGTTCTTCCCTGTATCAAACTGGTTATCTCAAATCAGGTTATTCAATTCCTTTTAACTGATACTAATTAACGGCCATATCACATCAACCAATTCACAAGCAATTCAAACAATTAAACATGTTTTTAAATAAATGTGACCAATAAGGTAAGTTACCTCTATTGGATCCAATCGTTAAAAATAACGATTTGGTATTTCATTGAAATTAAACACAATTTAATTCCATCGGTTAAATCAACAAATAAATATATAATTAGCGAACAGTCAACCATCAGCAAGCATAGCACACAAAATAAAAACCCAATTTATATAAAATATAAATGGTAAGAACTGAGTGAGTTTAACTCACTTTGATCTGATACCATTGTCAACAGCTCGTTTTGATTAAATTAAACAGCCGTTTAATTTAATTAAAAAAATTCTTTGATTCCAATTCCGTTCAAATTCATTCCATGACGTTGCTTGCTAAGACGATTCCAACGGTGTATGGCTTGTCCGATTCTGATCATATAACAACAAGTTATTCATATTTTAATTTAACAATTTTATTAAAAAAATCAATTAACCCTTAACTAAAATTAATATTAATTAATTTACGTTTTATGTGAAAATGGCTCGATCAGTTCTTCCGTCATCCGTTCATTCATTCGTTCAAACCAGACCAAGACACCTGCGACAATTCAAGTTTTAGTATATGGTTGATTAAATTAAGCAAGTTAACTAATTAAGTAAACCTAAATTACTAATCTAATTGAGTCAACTTAATTACATGGGTCAACATTAACTGCCAAGCCAAACTATTTTCTTCCCACAAGTTTTGTTTCCTAGATCGCTTGCAACTTAGGGCCCTAGACACCTACGGCAAAAATTGAATTTCAGTAAACCATGATTTTTATTAGATCATTACTCTACTTAATTAAATAATTAGTTTCATAAATTTTAAACCCTTCGAATTAGAAAAACGCTTCCGCCCTTTGTTTATTCCCCTTCCGCCCTTTGTCTATTCGGTTTCATCCCACATAATCCACGCAGTCCCCTGCCAAATTACCAAATATGATTTAATTTAATTAACTATCTAATTAAGTATAATTAGGTTTAAAGTAGTTAATATACAACAGGTCGATTACTTCCATTTGAAACACAGTATCAGATTGCTGATCCTTCATTGTCTGAACCCACGTAGGACCGGAAAGCCTCCCACACTACGCCAATGTCAGACGACCGAAGAACCATCGGAGGCCATCATTTTGAGCGCCGCATCGAACTCCGCCATTGCCGTCCTTCACGGTGGTTCCAGCTCCGTCCTCCATCAGTAGCCTGCTTCGAACCTCGGCGCCTTTCAGGACCGATATCCGCCACCCCGAAGCTTCGAATAAGATCACCTCCGTTGGTTTCACAGATCTCACCAAGATCTATTGAATTTCATTTGAGTGTTTTCGTGTTGAAGGAGTGGATCGAACGTTTGAGAGGATCAAATTTGGGAGCCGCTCAGCCATTCATAGATTAGAGTGGCGGCTCCAGACATTTGTGTTGACCGCCTATGTTAAAGGAGGGTTTTGACTGTGTAAGAAAGGATATATATATATATATGAATTAAATCATATAACAGTGTTTGTGAAACTTCGGCATGAAGTAATTGAAAAAAACAACCACAAACGATTTCTGTTTTCTGATAAAAGGTTAATCCCAACATAGAAAAATATTTCGGACCTAATGGGACAGGATTCGTCGAATTCCGAGGTCGTTTGAAAAAAATTCCTTTATAAAACGAATGAAAAACACGCGTTTAAATTTTCCACGATCACTAAATAAATCCAATCAACTTGAAACCTTGAAATCCTACAAAAATTCATTAATATGAACCCAACGGCACTAGTTTCGTCGCATTCCGAGACTGTTTCCCGGTACGCCATTTTTTCATGCACCGCACTGCCATTTTGGACACCAAATTTCCCTGTCTCCAAAAATAACAAACTATATACCTATCCTGGCTCTAAACGTCGATACGAACTCAAAGGAACTGGTTTCGTGGCCTAATTCGATCGTCTGCTCAATTTATACTCAAATACCTCCCCATTAAATTAAGTGAATATTAGGCTCACATCCCTATTATGAAACTTAATCAGGCTCACATCCGGTCATAAACTTAATATAAATTAGGTCCCTGTTTTCAAAACTTATAAAATAATAATTAAAAAAAATAAAAAAAATTCGTAAATTAGTAATAAAATATATTATGCATTATACAAAAAATTCAGTTAAAAAAACAACAAAAATAATGTCAGAAAGAAGAAAACAACAAAAAAAACAGAAAAAACTGCAGTTAAATGCATAATATTATGCACGTTTTTGATTTTATTGCATGGATATGTGCAATTATTGTAGTTCTTCCAACGCATAGATTTAAGTTAATATTTCTGTTCATTTTTATTTGCATCCAAATGTGCAAATTTCTCAGAAAACATGCACACATGTATGCAACATTTTTATAGGATAATACACTGGCTAAAAGTAGGGACCTAATTTATAATAAAAAAAAGTTTTGAAAATTTTAAACCCGCCCCCTATTTTATTACTTTGGCCTTTTTTATTTTTTTAAAAAAAATGTGCTTTCGTTCATAAAAAAAAAAAAATTCTAAAATCTGGAAATAATGTCAGGATTGTACGGAAATCAAAAAAAAATAGTTGCATACATTTATGCAATTATTACTGATAATTGCATATATGTATGCAACTTTTCCGTAAGCTATGTTCGGATTAAAATCTGAAAATAAACCTGCACAAATGTGTGCAAGTATTTGAAATATTTGCACACATGTATGCACGTATTTGCATGAGGAAAAATCAACGAAGATGAATGTAGTGAAAAATAAGCACGGATGTATGCAGGAATATGATATATGTGCATACTATTATGCATTTAACTGGAAATTTCATTTTTTTTCTTCTGTTTTTTTATTTTTGACGCCTTGTTTGATGATTTTTTGTTCTGAATTTTTTAGCGTTTACATGTTTTATTTAAATACGAATTTACATGATTTTTTTATATATTTTTTTAATATTTTTTTGATGAATTTTCAGAAAATTGGGACCTAATTTACAATAAGTTTATGACCGGGTTTTTTTTTCTATTTTGAAACTATAACAGGGACCTGTAAAAAACGCACCCTTAAATTAATTTAATTACGCGCTATAGAAATTGAATGGGCGTTTACGACTACCGTGGTCACTTACGACATCCGCTTGCCACACAATTTAATACCGTACAATAATTTAACATTACAGTCCCAATGAAACTGGTTTCATCGAAATCAGAGACCATTTGCAAAATGGCCATTTTAAAGGCCTATATTTTAAATAACGATTTTCACAGCGACTATTTTAAAATTTGATTTGGCCATAATTAACAAATTATAACATGAAATCTGGATTTTTCTTTTCCGTATGAGAATTATAATCAACACGCTTCCAACGTTTCTCGTTTCACAGAAAACCGACTTATATCGGATCTTGTATATTCGACTGAAGTTCAGAACTCCAATTTACGAAGTGCCGCGCGATTTCGAGCTCGATTTATAATTATATAAATATACAACGTTCAAACTTCATTTCAAATAACGAATTAAATATTAAAATCCATTAATATTCCAAATATAATATTTAAAATAATAAATTAAATATTAGACTACCAAAAATACGGGATGTTAAATTCTTCCCCCCTTAAAATAATTTCGTCCCCGAAATTGCCAAGGTAGGAAAGAACGATACAAATCCATTAATTTCCAAATCCAATTTATTTTAAATCAAAAACCAATCCAATATCGTAAATAAATATTTTCAAAAATATCAAAAAATTTCTAATACCTTAAATTCCCGGAAAAATTCGGCAGAGTCTCCCATGCACGGAGTGACATTTGCGATATCGCGGGAACGAATAATATATATACATAGACCCACATAGTCGGAAAACAAAAATCAAAACCCAAAATTTTTATTTTCGCATAGCCGTAACTTTTTCGAGAGCTATTGAGCATAATTGTTCAATGTGTATGCGATTTATTCAACCAATATCAATTTCCTGGTCATCTGGTATTTGTACCCAACTCAATTCACATATAAGAAATATATATATATATGAAATTCTGAGATAATATTCCACTAATCAATAAGTATAACTACACCAATTTCAAAAATAAAAATGGTAGCATTAATTCTCTTGTAAATACAAGGTTGAATCATAGATTTCAATTCATATACAGTGTAACGTCCCAGAGATTTGGGAAATTTGAAATGGAATTAAATAAAGATTTAACTGTTAATAATCAATTTTATATTGGGACTTGGATTAGAAAGTTAAAACCGAATACATGGTCTTGTATATGAATTTAATTCAGAATGGTTGTTAGAAATCAAATATTTATTGTTAATATTTAAATTGAATTTCTTTGGATATTTGAATTAGACTTGAAAACCGATAGGAAAATATAAGTGGCTGAATTTAAAAACAAACGTTACTAATGTTAAATAAATTGGAGTTTTATTTGTTAAAATATGTGGAGAAATTAGTTTGGATATGAGTATTTGTGGGAATAGAACTTAACGTTTTAAATTTGAAAACGAACAACGTTATTGGTGGACAAACGGAATAAAATCAGTGAAACGATAAATAATTTTAAATTAAAAATAATGTCGTATAAATGGTGTCAGATTACAATTTAAATGATTTTATTAGATTCAAAATGCAAAGACATAGTGGTATGTATAAATGTTGTCGCATTAGGAAGTTGGGTTTGGCGCTACAAATTTAGAGCGTCACGGGATGATTTGCGGTAGAGTTTATTATTAAAATTTAAACTTTATTATCACCTACCTCAAATAAAACCTTCCTCAGTGATTATTTACGCCGACCTACACTGTACCGAGCAACCATCATAAATCCTATATGATATTACGTTTTGATAGACGTCGTTCTTATCTCCACCAATTTCCCTTTTATAAAGATCGCAGCTCTTCCCCAATTTCACTCAGAAAAATAAGAAGTGACAAAAAAAAATCAATTCATGTTTCATTTTTATGGCATCCACTGAACCAACGATTCTTCCCCAAAATCAGTCGCCCCCTTTTCAATTTTAATGGCTACTCTTAATCGATTTCGTCGCTCCTCCCCTTTTTCTGTTAAGTCGAAGGCCGACGTCACCTAGAAACCAAGTTCGCAACACCCTCCGGTTGAAGCTCAAGCAACTCAGATCTGTGTCTCCACAAATCAAAGCCTGCTCTGTCGCCAGCGAATCAAACTTTCATCGTCGAAGCCACTTACATAATACGCCTCCCTCATGTCAAAGCCTGAGCCGTCGAAACAAGTAACGCTAGGGTTAACACGGGTTCAAGGTGAGCATCTCACTCACGATTAATCTCAGTTTCGAGTAAATTGAATTTAACTTAAGTTAAGAATATAATAGTTGATTTGCTTTCATTGTTTGGTTGATTGATTTTTGTTACATTTTGATTTGAATGTGATTGCTGTGACTTTCGTCATTGTTTGCTCCAAATCTTGCTCGCTGCCTCTGCATGTGTCACATATGGTGCTTGTGTATTGAATTACCTGTATGGCGTAACAAAATATGTATATATATATATATGTGTTTATACATGTGTATACATAAGGCTAACGTTAAATTTTCTTTTCTAAAATCAAGAAATGGAAAGAAATAACCATATTATATTGCCTAATCTGTCTAACTTTATATATCGCACCACTACTGCCTCACTGTTGAACGGTCTGTGTGTTCCTATTGTTGTTCGTATATGATCACCTCATTATGCTAGTGGTATAACTTAAAACTTATAAAAGTAGCTTGACTGTGTTGATATTGGTGTGCAATATTAAAGTAATATTGATGTAAAACCAACTTAACATAGGACATGAGATCATATTAATGATTACTGTGGTGGTATGGACACAAATTTGAATCCTGAAACACGAATGTTAAGACTCACACTTGCCATGATTTATGAACCTGAAGTTGAACTAAATTTGGTTTGGTAGATCACTTAGTCATTGGTCCAAACATGAACATTGTCATACTATTATCAGTGTGTATGCTTGTAGTTCCAAAATCTTCATTGGTGAACACATTTGGCATAGTTGTGGTATTTTTACATGCTCTTTAAGTGCGTCAATGACTGACTCGAACTTGCAATCCTAACTATACATTCATAACTGTATGCCATGATCCGGATTTTTGAACTAAATGGCTTGACCTGAATACTGTTTTGATATCGATAACCTGAATACTGTTTTAATATTGATAACCTGAATATAGTTTTAACTTAGATAACCCGAATTAGATAACCTGAACATGTTTGGCTGCTGAGTCATTTGACATTTCGGTTGCAGATGTATGTTGCCTCCTCAAAACTACATGCTTACCATGTTCACTAATTAATACACTAAGTATGAGTTGCATGTATATTAACAGTAATATCCTCTTACGTAGTCTCGGCCTTTGGTATTCAATACCATGATTTATATACAGTATGGGTGCATATGTGGTGGCCGATCACATACGTGTATATATGTATTGTTATATATGTATATACGTATTAAATGGCATACGTATACAACCAATGCTGTGCTACTATACCTTTGTCTTGCTATTATTTGGGAAATTGTATAGATTTAAAAATATAGGTGTTGGACCATTTACTTATACCCTTCTAAGTACAACCCATTTACTGTTAAGCTGAACCCGTATATGCGTTGACAATATGTGTATTTACATGTTTGGTTCCTATCACTCATCTTGCTTGCTCTGTTTCGAAGCTGGAACACATTTATCTTGGCAGTTATGATTGTTAATATGGGAAAAATTGCATTCAGTTTATCAACAGAAATCTGCTAGTTCACCTTGTTCGAAACCTGGATGCAGGCTCTGTGTTGTGGTGTGGCCCTGTAGTATGACAATTTACCAAGGGATATGGATGCCTCTTGTTTTCATGAATTTTGATGGATAATGAAACTTACTGCATGTTTCATAGCAAATAGATTTAACACATTTCTACTGGGAACTCATATTTAGGTGTGGTTACCAAGTTGTTTATATACACTAAATATTTCAGTTTACGAATGCATTCCATGTTACAATTGCACATGTTCCTACTGTTCCAGCTGTCTTTGCATCATATATATACATTTATATATACCTATATGTTAAAAGGGATGAGAGGAAACATAAAAGAAAGAAACAGGAACATTTGTGTTTGGGTTAAACATGTACGGACTTCTTGGGGGAAATATTAATAAATGGGTGATGGCCTTGGATAATTTAACCCTGATAAAGAATAGTTATATTGTTTTCGTACACTAACTGTTAGATTTAAGTATGGATATATTTGTTGTTGTTGTCATAATTATATTAATGCCTTAACTATGCCGTCGTGTACACCTGACAGAATTTATTGTCTTGATCAATATAAAACTAGGCTGTAATAGCAGAAGTTCAAAATGTACCCATAAGCTGGGCTAACAAGGGAAATATCACATTCAAATAGTGCAGAAATTTGTTCATTTATATCCCTTGCTATGTATCACCTGCAACATCATACTGAGTAGACATCATATTGTTGTGCATTTAGTTGAGTACTCCTTTCGCCCCTATATGCTGGTCCATACTTGGCTTATTCCCACCATTTTTCATGTTTCCTGATTGATTACACTTATGTTTTCATTAAAGCCAAACATTGTTGTGAACAGACAAAACAACATATCGTTTTGTTGAAATTATAAATTGCATATAGGTTTCGGTAAAATATTTTATTTCAGTTTCTATCGAAATTAATTTACTTGAAATATGATTTAATCCTAACTCGAGTATTTTATGTTTTTGCATAGAATGCTCGGGTTAGACCCGAACAGTACAAATTTAAAGATCACAGCTTAGGATTCGAAGATTGGCGAAGCTGGGGTTCGGAAGACGGCGTGCTCTGAGTTTTAAACTAGTAAATATTTTTCAGTATTCAAATTGTATTTCCAGTTCCTCTGTATATAGAAATATTGTATAAAACTTTTGATTATAAATAAAAGTTATTTTTATTGCTCAATACTGTGTTATTTATTTTATTCTGTGTTTTTCTGTGTTGATTCTGTATTTAAACTCTGTTAGCTAAATAACGATCCGTTGTTTTGAAACGCTTTAAGTTGGTTTAATTACCAATTTGAAGCGTTCAAAAAGGCGGGACGTTACAAGTGGTATCAGAGCTTTGGTTTATTCAAAACATAGCTTATCGGGTTTAAATTTAGTAGGATTAACACTAGAAAAAAAACGAATTTTGAAAATAAAAAGATTTCAAAATATACTTTTGGAAAGCTTAAATAATTTTAAAATAAAATTTGAAAGGTGAATCATTTTGGAAATATAGTATATTTTGAAAACTAGAACTTTGAAAATAATACAACAAAAATAAAAATTATTTTGAGATTTAAATTTCGCCGGAATCCTCAGTCTTCCAATCTAGCTTCGCCAGAGCTTATCTTCGATAGGATACCCTTAGGTGTGAATCTCGAATCCATAAGGGAATAAGGGTAAGGGAATCGATGAATAAATTTCTATAATCATATATTTTAAAATAGAAGATAACTGAAACATATTGGAAATGAGAATTCTGATGGGAATTTGAATGAAAGGAGAAAATTTAAAATCATTTCGGAAAAAGAAAAATGAAACGATGAATGTAATTTCGGTATTTGGAATATAAATTAATAGAAACAAAATAGAATTGAAAAGGGTAATTGTAATTCGATTATGTCAAAGCTTATTGGCAAGAAAATTTATAATTGGTTCGAACCAATAATGTATAATCGAATATATGAATTTCGTAAGGTATAAGCTTGTTAATTGATCAACAAGAAGTGTAAATGGGAATGAAGCGAAATGGGAGTAAAGATTTTAAGGAGATGTGAATTTATATTTGAATGAAATTAAAGCTAATTTGATTTGACGAGTCTTGGTCCGTATAAAGGGAATAATATTCACTTGTTAAAAATTAATAATGTTTGAAAGCAAATAATGCAGCAAATGAATTTGGAGATGGAGGACTTGGAATAGACCAGTATGGTGAGATTATTCCGAAGTTCGAAACATAAATAAAATGAGATTTTCTGAAGATTGGAATATGGTTCAAAAGGAAGTTATTTATGATGTTAACGATGTCGAATTTAAGGAAAATACTATTTACTATCCATTTTAAATTAAATTTTAATCTATTATTGATTAATTGTTTATGTATTCAAATTAATGATAAAGTTAAATATTTAGAAGGCGTGAATTATTATAATAATCAATGATTTTCTTTAAAGAAGTAAATTCTTAACTTGAAATCGGAAATTATGAGAATGAATGATTTGTTGTTAATTGAAGTAGTGAACTTTAGCTATTTCAAAGTTAATAAAGTTGATCAGTTAAGGTCTGAGAGGTAATTAATACCCCAACTTGAATGACTTCATTGTTGACTAAGAAATGGTTAAGGTTCGATAGCAAGAATTGGTTGAACGAAGTGAGCTAGTCAGTTTCAAGAGTAAGTGGGAATAACGATATTTTATTTAACATCTGTTGTAATCAAAATAACAAATTTAGAAATGTTCCCCCCTGAGAATAAAGTATATTTTCTATAGAAAATAAATATGTGTGTGTATATGGAATTATTTTCAAATGGCAATAAGTAATTTTCTAGAATTATAGAAGAGAAATGTAATAATGTTTTTCAAAAGATCAAGAGAGACTAACGGGTTTTGATAAATTAGAATGACAAGAACTAAAGAACAAAAAGCCGCACGTCGAGAACGAAGGGCAGCAGAACGTAAGAGAAGTGGATTCGTAAGTTAAATTCGAGAATTGTTTGAGCCATGATTTGAAAATAAAAATAATATAGAGAGAATTGAGGAAAAGATAATGGTGTGAGAAGATTTGTTGAAGCTCATAAAATTTTGGGAATTTCGATAAATAAGGTGTGATAACCCGTTACTTCCCCGTGAAGGAAAGCCCGGATACTTCGAGAACAAGACGAATCAGAACGCAAACAAAAGAATATTTCATTGCTTATTACAACAATTCCATCAGAATACAAGAATATACAGAGCATGAATAAATATTACACAAAAAAATATCAGAGATTTAAATTACATTTAAATACGTCGCAGCGGAAATAATACAAAACACAACTAGAAGAGATATACGGATACAGAGCTTTCTGGATATCGTTCCAGCTGTAGATCAGGATCCTGTGAATATAAATCTGCAAAACCAAAACTACTTTCTGCCCGTGTGGAAAATAGGGGCACCCAGGGTTTAGGTTAAAACAATAAACTCCAGGTCAGTCATGTGACTGGTGTGAGAACTAAAACAGTTATTAATCTTTGTTTTTTAAAGTTAGGTAAATCAAGGGACCACGCCGTATAACACGGAACGGGTTTCCTCCTAAGAATACCAGTGGATAAAACAAATAGCGCAATGCTAAATAAAGAACAATGAAGCTATTATAAGACCCAGATCCCATCACACAATGCAACGCAAGCCAGAGGATAGGGTTTTCCCTTTTAATAGCCAAATATATAAACTTTAAATTACTATGTCTTTTTCAAATAAACACAGAATCACGCAAACAAGGATGCGTTGGAATCGTCTTTCCGAGATCTACGCAAGGGAGCTGACCAGAACCAGAACGAAGCACATTGGGATTTTAGGCGAGATTAAATCCGAACTTTTCAGAATTAAAAACCGACTGTGAGAATTCTCTCACTTTAAAATTTTCTTTACAGTTATTTATTTAGTAACTGCATATATGAACTGTTCCCCGTCGTCCACAGACCATGGACGACTTGTTTGATTGTATTCCATGTGGAAATTGATCGTGATGTGAAATGAATTATATATATTAGAAGTGTATGAAATATATATATTGAAAGTGAAAATATCGTATATATTAGAAGTGTATGAAATATATATATTGAAAGTGAAAATATCGCATATACTGAAAACGAAATATATATATTGAAAGTGAAAATATCATATATATTGAAAGTGAAAATATCATATATATTGAAAGTGAAAATATCATATATATTGAAAGTGAAAATATCATATATATTGAAAGTGAAAATATCATATATATTGAAAGTGAAAATATCATATATATTGAAAGTGAAAATATCATATATATATATTGAAAGTGAAAATATCGTATATATTAGAAGTGTTTGAAATATATATATTGAAAGTGAAAATATCGCATATATTGAAAATGAAATATATATATTGAAAGTGAAAATATCGAATATATTGAAAGTGAAAATATATATATTGAAAGTGAAAATATTATATATATTGAAAGTGAAAATATCGAATATATTGAAAGTGAAAATATCGTATATATTAGAAGTGTATGAAATATATATATTGAAAGTGAAAATATCGCATATACTGAAAATGAAATATATATATTGAAAGTGAAAATATTATATATATTGAAAGTGAAAATATCGAATATATTGAAAGTGAAAATATATATATATTGAAAGTGAAAATATCGAATATATTGAAAGTGAAAATATCGTATATATTGAAAGTGAAAATATCGCATATATATGAAATGAAAACGATATATATATATATATATATATATATATGAAATGAAAACGATATATATATGAAATATGAAAACGTATATATATGAAATATGAAAACGTATAAATATGAAATGTGAAAACGATGTGAATTGAATAGAAAATGGATTCAAATTGAATTGAATAGAAAATGAATCCGAATTGAATTGAATAGAAAATGAATTCGAATTGAATTGAATAGGAAATGAATTCGAATTGAACTGAATAGAAAATGAATTTGAAATGAATTGAAATTGAAATGAAATAGAATTGATGTAACACCCCGTATGTTAAATAACTTGTTATAACATAAATCAGAGCAGAATTAAATTTAATATTCTGAATCAGGGGAAACGGGCTGTACCATTGCGTTCGTCTCGGAAAAATACGCGAAATAGAGTCCGAGTTTTCGTAAATCGGAGTCCGTATGACCAAGTTATGGCCCGTCAAAGTTTCACGAAAAATCAAAAACGAAAACTGCTCATGTTTTGAGGCCCGGGATGAGTTTTGGGCTGTTTTTTTTGGGCCCTAAATGGTTCCTACACTTGACTTCTTCCCCAAGACATGCTTTAAAGGCTAGGATTGGTTCTAGGGTATATCCTATGGTCCTAAAACATCTAACTAATCTATATATACACCCTAATACCCCCCCTTATCCTTACCAAAAATAGATCTAAGGCCATTATGCCACCACTTAGAAAATTGGAAAGCCTCCACTAAAAATCCTAAGAGGGTTTGCAAGCTAATCTACATCTTCTTCTACTTAATCATTGGGATTTGCTTCATTTAATTTGCTAATCTTGGTTTTGGTGAGTTTCTATGGCTTTAAAAATCAATTGTTAAATTGATTATGGTAGGATGTGATAAGACATGGCTATGTTTGTGGATAAATGTATTTATGCAAGTTTGTATGATATGTGATTTGCAAGTTTTATGTTAAATGCAAGTTAAGGCCGTGTTTTATGATGCAAAACACCATGTTAAACATTTATGCATATGTGACATGTTATGCAAACTATATGTAAGAATATATGCAAGTTATATGTAACATGATATGCAAGTTATGCATGTGATTTTATGCATGCTAAGTAGTTGGTGTTATGCATGTTAAGTATTTGATGTTATTCATGCTAAAGTATTTGACGTTATGCATGATAAGTATTTGATTGTATGCATACTAAGTATGGGGTTTTATGCATGTTAAGTGTTTGGGCTTATGCAAGTTAAGTGGTGGGTTTATGCATAATAAGTATTTGATTTTATGCATAATAAGTATTTGATTTTATGCATAATAAGTATTTGGTTTTATGCATAATAAGTATTTGATTTTATGCATGATAAGTATTTGATTCTATGCATGATAAGTAAGTGGTTTTATGCATGCTAAGTGTTTGGTATTATGCATAAATCATGACATGCAAGTTTACCCTTTTAAATATGGTATATACATATGTAAGATGGCACCCTTATATGCTATGCATGTTTACCCTCCTTTAAGATGCAAGTCATATATGTAAGTTCGACATATTATGCAAGTTATGCTTACATGCAAGCTCAACATGTTATGTAAGTTATGTGCATATGCAAGTAGGTGAATCTTATGCAAGTATATGAATGTTTATGCAAGTTATGTATATGTTGAAATGCAAGTTTAACATAATATGCAAGCCTATGCAAGTATGTGAATGTTTATGCAAGTTATGTATATGTTGAAATGCAAGTTTAACATGATATGCAAGCTTATGCAAGTATATGAATGCTTATGCAAGTATGTGAGTGCTTATGCAAGTTAAGTATATGCTAAAATGCAAGTTCTACATGTTATGCAAATCACATGTATGATGATATGTAAGCTCATATGCAACATGTTATGCAAATCACATGTTTGACGATATGTAAGTTCATATGCAACATGTTATGTAAGACACATGTTTGATAATATGCAAGTTTGGGTTGAATATAGTTGGGTTAATACATGCTCATATATGCAAGTTGACATCCTCTTAACCCATGATAAAGTTATATGCTAAACCCATGTTATGTGTGGTAAATCTTCCCTTTATTATGTTATGTCATAATGACGATTTACGTGGGGAACGATGGGGTTAATTAATATGTTAATTAAAAGTATGTTGAAATGGGTATGATTAAGCATACCATAAAAAAAAAATTAATTAACATAAGTGGGAATTTACCTATTGAGTTAGGTCTACCCCATGGGAATTTACCTATTGAGTTAGGTCTACCCATGTTATGAATAAATTGATATTAATTAAGGATAATTAATATGGGGGTGATTAATTAGGTGTAATTAATCGACTAAGACACGAGGTTAGGCTCTGTTATGACGTAAGACTGCCCGGACCCTACCGGCTTAACCAGGCGGTCATAACAGCCAGTCTAATGTGAGAGGTCTTAGGCACAAATTAAATACGTGATTAAAGTAAAGACACGAGGTTAGACTCTGTTATGACGTAAGACTGCCCGGACCCTACCAGCTTAACCAGGCGGTCATAACAGCCAGTCTAATGTGGGAGGTCTTTATGGGAGATCACGGTCTTAATTAATTAAGAAACACTTAACCATATTAGCATGTAGTGGGACATGAGGGGTTAAGTGGGTGCCTTGGGTGGCATGTAGTAACTAGTGGGGGTGCCTTGGGTGGCATGAGGAAAACTAGTGGGTTGCCTTGGGTGGCAATAGAAAATACGATTAGAATACTTAACCAGAGTGGAACATGTAACTAAACATGATTAAAGGTTTAAGTAAGTGCCTTGGGTGGCATGGGGGAATTAAGTAAGTGCCTTGGGTGGCATGGGGGAATCAAGTAAGTGCCTTGGGTGGCATGCGGAAATCTAGTGGGTGCCTTAAGTGGCAATTGTAATATAATTGGATGACTTAACCAAACCCTAACATGTAAGGGGGCATGATTATAAAAAGGGGTTAAGTGGGATGCACTAGATAAAATGACAAGCTTAAGCAGTAGCTTGTGGGGGCCCATTTCAACCAATATCCCAAACGTATCTTTGTGGGCTCGACCCATGTCGAGTGACGGGACACGCATATTGGGCTTGATTATAAGAGGCCAAAAAGGGGTAGCGGTGGCAACGCAAGTCCAACGGGTTTCATATGCGTGTGTGGGCCCGGGCTGGTAGATAAGCCGTTGTTGCATCGTGTAGATATAAAGCCGTGCACCGTTGATAGTAATGGGTAGCCACTTTAGGGGAGTGATACACCCCACTGTGGGACCAGCACGGGTATCTACGTTAGGGAGCCGATCGATGGGGAGTAGTGGGTACACCTAGTAAAGATAGGAGCAGACGGCACCTATGTAGGGGTACACGAAACTACTGGGTAAGATAACTAGGTACACCTAGTGGAGGTAGGAGCAGACGGCACCTACGTGGTCAGCTAGAAGTACCAGAAGCTATTAGTTATATTTTCTAAGTCTTTAAGTGGGATCAACCTTTAAGTAGGAATTACTCTTGGTGGGTAGAACTGGTGTGGTGCAGTGTAGGAATTACCCTTGGGTGGGTAGGTCTGGGGTGGTGTAAGCTAGTAATTATCCTTGGGTGGATAAATACGTCGTTTCGATTATCGTAGTACATCCTGTGTTTTGTGGGCTACTTATTGTAGTCATTATCCCCAGAGGTACCGTATCTTGTTTATATCATACCCTAATTACTTTAATGGTTGTATTGTTAGGGTTATAGGACTCACTCAGACTTATGTCTGACCCCCGTTGTTTTTATCTTTTTCCTTCAGGTCCTCAGGTTGGGCCTAGTGCTAGTGGGCTTTGATCAGTTTGCTTTATCTATCTCTTGGAGCTTGGACCGTAGATGTAGAGCTCAGCTTATCTTATCTTTTCTATTATGGCTATTTGTTATGAGTAGTGGGATTATGTACTTATTTTATTCAGGATGGATATTTTGTACTTGACTCTTGTTATGGTTTTATGACGTAACCAAACATGTTTTACTTTCCGCTGCTATGAGATGATGTTTTAAATTTTCAAGTATTACATTATATCTCTCTTGTTGTAATTTTACTGTTCTATACTCACTAAAAATACTCCACCGATGCTATGGCATTCCCTTAGTGAGTGACTATAGCGGGTGTGGGGTGTTACAATTGAAATAGAATTGAATTCGAATTGAAACAAATTGAAATCAAATTGAAATGAATTTAAAACGAATTTATAAGGAAAAATTCAATTTTGATTTGAATTTGAAATAAGAAGTTGAAATCGATTTGAAAAGGAATTTAAAACGATTTATAAAATTCGTTTTAAATAGAAATTGATGAAATATATATTATATATATTATATATATAATATATAATGGCCTGAAAAGAACGCGTCGGGCTGCGGCAGTTCGCGAATTTCGACCATTGACTTCGAATGGACATTACGGGAGATCCGACCGTCGGATTCTCCTGAAACCAGAACCGTTGGGTTCGTATCGAAAAGAGCTTTCTAATGAATATTAGAGATTTGAAATCTAACGGTTGGATTTGGAATTATGTCCAAATCAAATTTGGAAAAGGTCGCTGTAAGTGCAGTTCGATGACCGTTGATGAAAATCGACTGTATGGGCCTTGATAATATTATTAAAAATATCGATAATTTGTGTAAAATCATAAGAAATGATTTGTGAAGAATTGGGATGAAAAACTCCATATTTGAAAAGATAAAAATATATTTTTATCGAAATGAACTAGTTATTAACTAGAAAAATAATCCAATGGTTATAAATAAATAAATTGGATAGATTTGAATTGAAATTATCTTTGGATATTTTCGATATTGGATTCCGTGATTATATAGATATTGTGATGGGAATTTGGAAGATATCGATATCGTTATTCCCTATATGATATCTGTTGGTTTCAGGATTTGATGTTGAATATAAGTCGATACTATCTCTATTCAAAACCTTATATTTAATGTCAAATTTGATTGATTGATTGTTTGGATTGTGCTCGACCAGTTTATGAGCAAAATATGCTTTTACATTTAGCATTGGGTTGGGTTGAAAATATTGTGTGCTAACACCTTGTGAAACACTTCACGATTTGACGATAAGGTGTTTAGCGAGTTGTGTTCATTTCAAATTTAATGAATGATTTGGAAATGATATTTTTCTTAAGTGAAAAGAAATATATTCCCGATTTTGGGCAGGGAATGTTTTATAAAAATGTTTTATAAAACAAAAAGGATTTCGAGGCCTAAAACCCGATGATTTCTAAAATGATTTAGAAATGTATTATGTGTTACATTGTGGTTCATCGCGTATTGATTAGTTGCTATTAATGATGTATCTGTTTGGTGGCGGAGAATTTATTCTCTTGCTTAACACCCTTCTTTGATACGTACGAGCTCAAAGGTT
The DNA here is from genome assembly GCA_030737875.1 of Allium sativum. Taxonomy (NCBI): domain Eukaryota; kingdom Viridiplantae; phylum Streptophyta; class Magnoliopsida; order Asparagales; family Amaryllidaceae; genus Allium; species Allium sativum. The sequence goes on along the minus strand of CM060910.1, from coordinate 416,621,107 downwards.
ATGTGATTAATAGTGACTGATCATATGTGTGAATTACTGATGTGAAGTACTATATTTTGAAAGTACTTGTGATTATTATGTTGTGAAATGATTTTCCCTACTTTGGGATATGAAATGATTTAGTATGCGGCTAAAGAGTCGGGTAACCCTGAGACTAAAAGTATGGGTGAGAGGGCGGTGTATGCTCTCCATGTGTGGGAGGTGCATCGTCGGTGTAACCAGCTCCTATGTGGGGTAGGTGCACATTTATATATCGAGTTGCGAGGTGCGTACCCTTTGCCTTGTCGATGGGGAGCACGATATATGGTTGCATACTTGTTTGTATGCATTGTTATGTTTTGGAATTCACATTTCCAAATGATTTGATTTGAGATCCCGAAGTGAAATCAACTTTGATATAGAAAGTTAGTTAGGTATTTCAAATGATTTGAAATAAGAAATCGGGAATATAATCCAAGGGAATAATTTCTGTAAATTGAATTGGATTTGGAAAATCTAAGTGTAGTGATTAATCTAAGTGGGTAGATTGGGATATTGCATGTTGATTGATGCATAGTAGATCCATATACCTATATTGATTGTTGTTTATACACTAGCATTTATGAGGGTAAACCCATTCCGCGTTAGCGGCGTGGTCCCGTGATATGCCATATGATTTGTATAAGGTTATAATTGTTTAGAGTTTCTCACACCAGTCCCATGACTGACCTGTAGTTTGCTTTTCCCTTGCGAACTCGGGTGCCCCTATTTTCCACACGGGCATTCGAGTAGTTTTATTTTGCAGATATATTAAGCAGGATTCTGGATTGAAGCTTTAAGCTGTGTCCAGTGCATTTATTGTCTTCCGCTGTGTTATTTTATATTTCCGCTGTGTATTGCGTTATCTTCCGCTGTATATTATATTTCGAAATACTCTGATATTCTGTACTCTGATATAACATTATTATGATGTTTATAGAAGTCTTCTGTAATTTGTTCTGATGTGTTGTATACCCAGAGTTAGCGTATGCGGGATTCAAACGGTCTTGGTCGATTTAGCGATCGATTAGGTCCGGGCGAAATCTGTGTCGTTACAGCATAACGGGTTATCACAGTTGGTATCGGAGCTTTGGTTTACAGAGCTAGAGAACAAGACACATTAGAACCAAACGAAAGAACCCATCAGATATTGGATTAGTAATATCCAATTAGAATGACTCGTTAGAGATAGGATCAGTAGTATCCTAGAACGAGTGTGAAGATGGTTCTGATGATCGCTATATAGTACGTACATCATCAGAATTTATATTCGAGTTTTGAAAGTGTGATATCTATATATTTCCATTAGGCTGGTGTGAGAACCAAAACTAGATAGATTTATTGTTGTGATTTGGCATCAAAAACATGATTTTCTGTATATGTAGTAAAATTATGAATTTGAAACATTAATCCACTAATTGATTGATGTTTGTGTTGTTTGTTTATTTGTTTGATATTTTGAACCATTTGGTCTAATTGAACCGAAAAATAAACTGTATTGAAAATTAGTTGCAAATGCATGCATATACGTGTACTTACATTGAACAGGTCATTGCAAAGAGGCTAGAGCAGAAGAATAAAATTGTTTACCCGAAAAATAGGTACATGTTTACCATAATTTACTGTTTTGTTTGGGTGATGATGATTTTATCAGCCAATTGGCTAGCCGCTTGGCTTTTTCTTTTTGAGATCTGAGGGCCTGTATGGCAATTTCGGGATTTTCCCGGTGCTCCCGGTACAAGGGAGGTTATGGCGAAATTTTCCGAAAATTTCGGGTGTTAGCCAAATTTTTGAAAAATTTGAAAAGTTCTTAGAAACTGAAAAGTTGAAGAACTTAAGCCATAGCGAAAATAATGAAAGTTGAGTTAATTAGTTAAACAACTTTCAGCTTCGTTCCTTTTCGGGGACGAAAAGTTTTAAGTGGGGGAGATTGTAACAACCCGTAAAATCTGGGCCAGTTTAAAAAATTTATTTTGGAAATTTTGATGAATTTTGAATATTTAAAATGGATTATTTTAAATAATAATGACGAAAAATTTATTTTGAATAGAATTAGAACGTATACATTTACATACGTCGTCGTTAGAATATAAATGTATATTTATATATATAAAAGGAATTGAAAATGGCGCGGTAGTTCGATAATTCGATTTCAAACTTCAATTGAATGTACCGTGTGCAAAACAAACCGGATTTTAACGAAACCAAAAATATTAGAATCTATTTGTGAATATCTTTCCAACGAATCCGAAAAATCAAAATTTCATAGCGGGGATAAACAGTTATGCCCAGTTGAAAATTCAGAATAGTCGCTATGGAATTCTGGCCCTTAAAAATACCAATTTTGCAAACGACCTCGGATTTCGACGAAACCACTTTTGTTGGATCCGGGATGTCAAGTTATTGCTGGATTCCAATTTTCATAATTTTTGAATTCAATATGTGAGCGTGGCAAAGGAAAACGCGTTTGACCAGTTTTAGTTGATTTTAATCGACTGGAAATGGCCTTTTTCAAACGGTCTCAGAATTTGACGAAATTAGTTTTGTTAGGACCGTATCATCAATACGAAGCTAGAAATAATTTTTCTGGAATTTTTAAAAGTCGTATGAGGCCGCGGTAATTTGAAATGTACATTTAAAATAGAATATATAGATTTATATTTTAAATTCAGCGGAAACTGATCGTAACAGTCGAATTGGCTTACCGGACATATCCCATTGTGTCCGGAATGGGGGTAATTAGCTAGGGGCGACAGTCGTTGGGTTTTATTTCGAGTTCGTATAAACACAAGGGTATTTTAGAAATTAAATAAATTAAAATATAAATATATAACCTCAACCAAAGTCAAACCCCTATTCAGTTTTCAATCGGGGTCAAAGCCGCCGTTCTCTTCCAAACGTAGGGCGGAAACCGATTAAAATTTAGATCCCTAATCCCGCTCAATCTAGACATTAATGCAAGAAATTTATTAAACAAAAAGGAACTGCTCCTTCTGCTCTTCAATCCTATAGCAAGGTGGTCATTGATGGTGGTCTACAGGGGAGGGGGCGGCGCCGCGAAGTGGCAGGGTTGGAAGGGGATTTTCTGGTCAACGGGGGGTGCGATCTGGGCATGGACGGGCGCAGAGGAGCGGGGTGCGAGGAGCGATGACATGGTGGCATCGGATCTTGGCCAAGGCGATCGTGGCGGTGATGGTGGCGCGCCCTAGTTGTGAGCGTGATGGGTTTGAACCATTCGGGAGCTTCCAGGAAGGTAATTAACAGCTTAATTAATTAGTTTATTAATTAATTTAGTTAATTAAAACCTGAAATTTACTTAAATAAAATTGTTTTTAAAACTGAATCAAAATTGTTTAAAACTGAATCAAGATTGTTTTTGAAACTGAAATAGAATTGATTTTAAAAAGTATAAAACAGAAAAGATTAGTTTTTTTTGATAGAAAAGATACAGAAATGAAAAGATCTTTTTTTATATATATGAAAAGAAGAGTTTTTTTACTAGAAAAGAAGAGATTTTTAAACTAGAAAATGTTATATTTTTAAATATGAAAAAAGCGATATTTTTAAATGTAGGAAGAACGGATTTTTATATATGAAAAAGCAATTTAAAAATATGGTTTTTGTTATGTAAAAATATAATTTTTATCGCATGAATAACAACAAAAAGATTAGATTTTTATTAATATAAAAATACGATCTTTATATAAGTGGCGATATTAGAAAAAGACATGATTTTTAATATAAATTTCATGTAACAGATATCGTTGAAAACACGATGAAGATTTCCTACATACGAAGACTCGTGGCGTTTGGATTAGCTTTGGTGAGAACTCCTCACCTTTATTTTAAATTTCTAGTTCAAAAGTATATACTAGGATGCAGACGGTGCTTAACAGCCCTCGACACCCGTCATCCACAGACCATGGACGGCTTGTTTGTTTAGCTGATTGTTTGGTGATTGATTTATTTGTGTGTTTGATAAATTTGATAGAATTGATTGTGTGATGTGAAATGAAATAAAATAGTTTATAGTGGAAAATATTTTATAGTTAAAAATATAATTTTTAACGTGTATATAAAATAAAATATTTATAAACAAATCAGACGATTTGTTTATCTACACATATTTGACTGGTATTGATTGGGACGATAAATTTTACACATGGCCCAACTGCACAAATAAAACCCATGTTTGATTGTTTGAAACCCCACACGGGTGTTGGGATGATATTTGGCGTACACCAATCCCAATTAATAAATTGTATGTCGATCGATTGATCGACAGACTGTGTAAGCGTTAATTATATATATTTAATGCTTATGCAGATGTGTGGTGCACTTTGGATGATGGTCGATTATTTATCGTTGCTATTATATACATGTGTTGTATGGGATCCATATAATTAACATTATATAGTAATTGATTGAGCCTCATTCCAATTGAGAAAATAAAGAATATTTTAAAATCAAGACTAACGTGTTGACAGTACTCATTTGTTGAGATTAGTCATGTGGTGAAAGAAATATAGATTCATGTGTTGAATAGAATGAATATTCATTTGTTGAATAGAATAACGAAGTTATTGAAAAATATAAAGCCGTGTTGATTAGAGATGCGCTATTTTGACGCGAACGATATTGATATCGATTATATTCGTTTTTAAAATGAATATTTAGAAAGAGATATACAATTTGAATATAATAGAATAGGAAATGAATTTGAATAGAATAGAATTCGAATTGAATTGAATATAAAGTGAATTCGAATTGATTTGAATAGAATAGAATAGGAAATGAATTTGAATAGAATAGAATTCGAATTGAATTGAATATAAAGTGAATTCGAATTGAATTGAATATAGAATAGAATTCGAATTGAATTGAATATAAAGAGAATTCGAATTGAATTGAATTGAATATAAAGTGAATTCGAATTGAATTGAATATAAAATGGATTCGAATTGAATTGAAAACGAATCGAATTGAATTGAAATTGAATATAAAACGAATTGAATTGAAATTGAATAGAATCGAATTTGAATTGAAATCAATTTGAAAGGAATTTAAAACGAATTTATATTGGGAAAAAAATCAATTTTGATTTGAATCTGAAATGAAGTTGAAATCGTTTTGAAAACGAATTTAAAACGATTTATAAAATTCGTTTTTAAAAGGAAATCGACGAAATATATATTATATATTATATATATAATATAATGGCCTGAATAGAACGCGCCGCGGCAGTTCGCGAATTTCGACCATTGACTTCGAACGGACATTACGGGAGATCCGACCGTCGGATTCTCCTAAAACCGGAATCGTTGGGTTCGTATCGAAAAGGGCTTTCTAATGAATATTATAAATTTGAAATCTAACGGTTGGATTTGGAATTATGTCCAAATCAAATTTGGAAAAGGTCGCTGTAAGTGCAGTTCGATGGCCATAGGTGGAAATCGACTGTACGGGCCTTGATAAAATAATTAAAAATATCTATAATTTGTGTAGAATTGTAAGAAATGATTTGGGAAAAACTGGGATGAAAAACTCCATATTTGAAAAGATAAAAATAGATTTTTATCGAAATGAACTAGTTTTGAACTAGAATAAAAATCAATTTATTTTTGAAACAAATAAATTGAATTTGAAATGGGTTTTAATTAACCAGAATTTCTAATATATTTACTTGGAATTGAAATAGAATGTGATTTGGGTTTATCGTGGACTGTGTTTTAAATGACATTAGTTCTTTAACCCAGTAAAAGGAGTTTTAATGAATCTTTAGTTATATTGAAATGTGGATTGATAATTTAAATTATCAAAATTGGGAAATGATCGAAAGGGGAGTATCTCCAGTTTTACTCCTAGCGATAGTTAAATCTTTAATTAGATTTGAACGTGAAATGGTAATTAACTTTGCCGATAGCACCGTGTTGTTAGTTATGGGGTAATAACAGTTTTGCTCCATGGGATAAATAGGTTGGGATTGGGAAATAAAATAAATAATTACTTCGGTGTGGTTCGCTAATCCCGACTAGTTTGAAAAACCATAATATGGTTTGAAATGATATCCAAAGGAAGATTAAAGAATAAATTTAAAAGAATTTATCTTTGATAAAATTAATGGGAATCTTTCCCTAGGAGTGTGAATATTTTGAATTGGAATGAGGCGTATATTGTGTTTTATAGCACTTATTGATTTAGATACGTGAGTTATTCAGAAAGTCCGGGTATGACCCATTCTGAATAACTGATTCGACGACGAGTCGAAGAGATTGAAAACGATGCAAGACCGACGATCTTCACATCGAATGGATGGGTGCTACCGATGCTCACGATGGGAGTAGCTACCTTGAAGGGGGCTAAAGTAGTAGCCGTCCGGACGTGCTTGGAGGTCGACGGATATGCGAGGAAAGTGCCTCCGGTTTCGTTCAGACCCAGAACGGACTTGTAAATGGATGGTGTGTCTTACATTGTATTCCTTTATATTGTATTCGTTGATCTCTACTAAATATATATTTGTTTGGCGGCGGAGAATTTATTCTCTTGCTTAACGCCCTTCTCTGAGACATACGAGCTCAGAGGTTATATATTGGCAGAAATCAGTGGTACGATATGGATTGATAGTGTGGCATGCTGAGATGCAGTGATCCAGACTTTTGTTGAAAAGCAAAGTTTGGTGGATGATGATCAAAGCGCAGCTTTAAAATAGCACGGCTTTGTGTATAGCATTGATTCGTGAGCCTCACACCCCGGTATGGTGGTAAACTGATCGTTTGATCAGTATGCTTTTTAGAGGATGTGCACCTTAGTGGTGTCGTGGATTCGGTCGACCGAGATTGAGCTTAGTGCTCAGAGGGATAGGGTAAGCGGTGTTTTCTCTCGCCGAGACGTAAGCCGTAGTGATACTCGATTTCCCAAAAGTGCGGATGTGCATTACGGTGTTTTCTCTAGCTGAGATGTAAGCCACTGTAGATGGCACTATGCGATCGATCTTTCGAATCAGGAGCCACCATGATGGAAATCCAATTTCCAAATATGACATTTTGCGGTTTTGATTGTAGAGCCTAGTATTGGCGACATGATATATGGTACCCATGCCGTCAATGATTGATATATTTATATTTGAAGTTGTTTTCTTCACTTATAGTAATAATATAAGATGAAATTTCGCGTATCAAGCATATTTGGCTATTACAAGGAAAAACCCTATCCTCTGGTTTGCGTTGCATTGTGTGATGGGATCTGGGTCTTATAATAGCTTAATTGTTCTTTATTTAGCATTGCGCTATTTGTTTTATGCACTGGTATTCTTGGGAGGAAACCCGTTCCGTGATATACGGCGTGGTCCCTTGATTTACCTAACTTTAAAAAACAAAGATTAATAACTGTTTTAGTTCTCACACCAGTCACATGACTGACCTGGAGTTTATTGTTTTAACCTAAACCCTGGGTGCCCTTATTTTCCACAAGGGCAGCTAGTAGTTTTGGTTTTGCAGATTTATATTCACAGGATCCCGATCTACAGCTGGACCGATATCCGGAAAGCTCTTTATCCGTATATCTCTTCTAGTTGTGTTTTGCATTATTTCCGCTGCGATGTATTTAAATATAATTTAAATCTCTGATATTTTTCTGTGTTATATTTATTCATGCTCTGTATATTCTTGTATTATGATGGAATTGTTGTAATAAGCAATGAAATGTTCTTCTGTTTACGTTCTGATTCGCCTTGTTCTCGAAGTATCCGGGCTTTCCTTCACGGGGAAGTAACGGGTTATCACATAAGGATGACGAATACCATAGAGACAGTTAGGCAAGAAGTCAATCATCGATAGTTGTAGACGCCAATTTATAAAAAATTTGGAATATCTATTTGTAGAAGTGCAAATGATATTATATAAGGGTTGTTGGAATTTAAAGCGATAATATAGTGAAAATCGCATTGTTGATATCAACTTATGAATTAGTAAAGAAACGATGGTTCGAAAATGTATAGGATTATTCTCATCTTCCTTGCGAGTTCCATCAAAATGGAATAAGAATAATGAATTTGAGAGTATTAAGCCGCTAAAGGAGATGAAAGGAACGTATTTCATTTAGCCAAATAAATGATCGATGGAGGAAATGAAAAGGCGTATTCGGAATGAAACCAGAGTGAATTAAATTGCATTTCAATCTGGACTGCAATCAAGGAGATTGTTCGATTTGAATAGAGAATTCGATTCCGAAATATTTTTGAAATTTATTTCAATTGTTTTGAAAATCAATATTAGTAGTATATATAAATATTTTCAAATAGAAATTTTGGAGAAAGACCATATTGGTAGCTTTGTTGTTTATTTATTTTAAAGCAACTTGATTTTTGAAGCATGATTTGATATATAGTTTTTAATATTTGAAACAAAATTCAAAATTGATTATCGAGTTGGGTTGAATGGTAATCCAATATGTCAAAATAATGAATTGGTACATCTTAAGAGATGTTTGGTGGGAATAATTGAATTGGTGGTATCCAATTATGGAATTGGAAAATAAATTGCTGATTATTGAATAATTAAATCTTTATCAATGAAGATTTAGACTTTAAGTTGAAATGAATTGGTCGACTATTTTAAAAGATTGAAAATAAAATAAAATAAGAGGAATATTAAAACAGTAATCGAATTTGAATTTGAATTTATTAATACAAGGAGGTATGAAATTTGACAGTTAATAGATTTGAAATGAAAAAAGTAAATCGACAATGTTGGAATTTAGTAATGAACTTGATAATTGGAATTTGGAAGAGAATTTGGATTGTAACAAATAAATTCATAAATTTGAGTTTGGAAAGATAGCTGAATTGATTCAGAGATAAATTTTGAAATTGAATAGAATTTGAGGACATTCGATTTTAGATAGTAGATGCAGGAGAGTTTGGAACTTATATGAGAAATGTATGAGAGTACAGCGAAGTCGAGAACTATTGGATGGGAAGATAATCCATTTGAAATGAAATCTTATATATAAGAATGAAGGATTGAAAAACACGATTTGGAAAATGTGTTGAGGAAAGTTTTATGATGAGGTATGCGGAAGGTAATAAAAGTACTGTATGTACATAATACTATATGTTTTCAAAAGAAAAACAAGGAAAGTACCTTCTGTCTCCTTTGAATTTCGAGCTTACTGAGATGTGCTGCTGGTGGTAGTGGGTTGTCCGGACATAAAACTCAAGTTGTCATTGTTCCTTGGATAACACGACCGTGTAGCGTAATTCGTAGGGCTGTGATGGCCTACGACGGACGGATGTTTCTTGGTGGAACCAAGCTTAACCATTGTGTCTGTTGCGATCTACAGTCGTGATAAGGGCGTAATCCGTAGAGCCGTGAAAACTTATGGGTATGGATGTTTCCTGAGGGAATCAGGCGAAACCATTGTGCACCCGCGGTCCCCATGGCATATCTACAAGTGAAAGAGATGTAACCATTGGAGTTACTAAAGGTAGATTGGAGCCATGCGATGTTTGAGATAGTTTAGTGATGTGGAGCCACCTGTTTAAAGCAGCACTGTGTCTTCGGGCCCAGATTTATCTTCGGGACATGATTTGTCGTGGTGACTAGATTTGTTTTGAGACTTGATTGATCCTTGTGATTTGATTTAACTTCGATTGATAATTTGTTTTCGTGACCCTGAGATAGAGCAGTCAACGCTCAATGACCTCATATTTTCTCTTGATTCTTAAATATCTTTTGTTGATTTGTCCATGACGAAAATCGTAGGGAAGTGAATTCCTACGGATACAGATGTTTTCTGGGGGATCCAGACGAAACCATTGTGTATCTGTGATTCATGAACAATCAACAAATCCAAATCACATTGGTACTTTCCGTATCTGTTTTTAAAAGAATTTAAAAAAAATCACTAGGAGTTGAAACAAGGGTATATAGTACTTGGAGATTTTAGTCGTGCAACTGGCCAGCGTATGTCTAACATCTGTGAGAATGAAAATAGACTTGTCAAACTTCGAGTTATCAAATATTTTCAAAACTATAATTTGAAACTAAAATAAGAAAGGGATTTTGAAGTATTTTCAAATCCATAACTTTGGAGTAATAAGACAAATATTTTCTGCACGAATTTTGTGTTATAAAAAAAATCAGATTTTGGAAATTTTCAAGCTTTCAATGGATAAATAGTCGTCTTGAAAAAAAAGGATGTTATTTACACTCTTTAATGAGTGTTTTTGAAAGATTAAATGGATTGAATATAAGAAAATTGGGTTGATAAGCCTATACCCGTTATAGTACATCGATGAATAAGTAACATCAATAGTTGAGGTTTATAAGGAAACGTGGTATAATTTTTAGGTGCATAAATCTACTTATGCAGAAATTTAAATTTAAAACGGGAGTGGCCTTGAGAAAAAAAGTCATATGATTTTGAATCTCTTAGGAGATTAAATAGAATGAGAAATTGAAAGATATCTCAAAATAATTTGAGATAGAGATTGGTCTAAGAAATTTGAGTACATTTTAAAAAGCATGGAAGTAAATAAAACTCGATTCGAAAGATAAAAGAAAAGTCGATTTAAATCAAAATTGATTATTGAAAGGAGGTTTGATTTTTCCAAGATAATTGAATATGATGGATTAACGAGGAGGATTAATGACTAAAATATCGATACTTAAATTAGTTGTAGAAGAATTTCACGCAAATATGAAAATTTGAAGTATACATCATGATAACCCTAACGATCTTTCCTTTTCGAGGACGAAAAGTTTTAAAGGGGGGTAGATTGTAACGTCCCAGAGATTTCGGCAATTTGAAATGGAATTAAATAAACATTTAACTGTTAATAATCAATTTTATATTGGGACTTGGATTAGAAAGTTAAAATCAAATATATGGTCTTGTATATGAATTTAATTCAGAATGGTTGTTAGAAATCAATTATTTATTGTTAATATTTCAATTGAATTTGATTGGATATTTGAATTAGACTTGAAAATCGATAGGAAAATATAAGTGGCTGAATTTAAAAATAAACGTTACGAATGTTAAATAAATTGGAGTTTTATTTGTTATAATATGTGGAGAAATTAGTTTGGATATGGGTATTTGTGGGAATAGAACTTAACGTTTTAAATTTGAAAACGAACAGAGTTATTGGTGGACAAACGGAATAAAATCAGTGAAACGATAAATAATTTTAAATTAAAAATAATGTCATATAAACGGTGTCAGATTACAATCTAAATGATTTTATTAGATTCAAAATGCAAAGACGTAGTGGTACGTATAAATGTTGTCACATTAGGAAGTTGGGTTTGGCAGTACAAATTTAGAGCGTCACGGGATGATTTGCAGTAGAGTTTATTATTAAAATTTAAACTTTGTTATCACCCACCTCAAATAAAACCTTCCTCGGTGATTATTTACGTCGACCTACATTGTAACGACCAGCCATCCTAAATCCTATATGATATTACGTTTTGATAGACATCGTTCTTATCTCCACCAATTTCCCTTTTATAAAGATCGCAGCTCTTTCCCGATTTCACTCAGAAAAATAAGAAGTGACAAAAAAAAGAAATCAATTCGTTCTTGTTTCATTTTTATGGCGTCCACCGAACCAATGATTCTTCCTCAAAATCAGTCGCCACCTTTTCAATTTTAATGGCTGCTCCTAATAGATTTCGTCGCTCCTCCTCTTTTCTGTTCAGTCGAAGGCTGACGCCACCTGGAAACCAAGTTCGCAACCCCCTCCAGTTGAAGCTCAAGCAACTCAGATCTGTGTATCCACAAATCGAAGCCTACTCTGTCACCAGCGAATCATAGTTTCAGCGTCGAAGCCACTTACGTAATACGCCTCCCTCATGTCAAAGCCTGAGCCGTCGAAACAAGTAACGCTAGGGTTAACACGGGTTCAAGGTGAGCATCGCACTCACGATTAATCTCAGTTTCGAGTAAATTGATTTCAACTTAAGCTAAGAATATAATAGATGATTTGCTATCACTGTTTGGTTGATTGATTTTCGTTACATTTTGATTTGGATGTGGTTGCTGTGACTACCGTCATTGTTTGCCCCAAACCTTGCTCGCCGCCTCTACATGTGTCACATATGGTGCTTGTGTATTGAATTACCTGTATGGCATAACAAAATATGTATATATATGTGTTTATACTTGTGTACACATAAGGCTAACGTTATATTTTATTTTCTTAAATCTAGAACTGGAAAGAAATAACCATGTTATATTACCTAACCTGTCTGGATTTGTATAACGCACCACTACCGCCTCACTGTTGAACGGCCTGTGTGTTCCTATTTTTTTCGTATATGATCACCTCATTATGCAAGTGGTATAACTTAATACTTAGAAAAGTAGCTTGACTGTGTTGATATTGGTGTGTAATACTAAAGTAATATTGATGTAAAACCAACTTAACATGGGATGTAAGATCATATTAATGATTACTGTGGTGGTATGGAAACAAATTTGAACCCTGAAACACGGAAGTTAAGACTCACACTTGCCATGATTTATGAACCTGAAGTTGAACTAAATTTGGTTTGGTAGATCACTTAGTCATTGGTCCAAACATGAACACTGTCATACTATTATCAGTGTGTATGCTTGTAGTTCCAAAATCTTCATTTGTGAACACGCTTGGCATAGTTGTGATATTTTTATATGCTCTTTAAGTGTGTCAATGATTGACCCGAATTTGCGATCCTAACTATACATTCATAACTGTATGCCATGATCCGGATTTTTGAACTAAATGGCTTGACCTGAATACTGTTTTGATATCGATAAACTGAATACTGTTTTGACCTGAATACTGTTTTGATATCGATAACCTGAATACTGTTTCAATATTATTAACCTGAATATAGTTTTAACTTAGATAACCCGAATTAGATAACCTGCACATGTTTGGTTGCTGAGTCATTTTACATTTCGGTTGCAGATGTATGTTGCCTCATCATAACTACATGCTTACCTTGTTCACTGATTAATACACTAAGTATGAGTTGCACGTATATTAACAGTAATATCCTCTTACTTAGTCTCAGCCTTTGGTATTCAATACCATGATTTGTTTACAGTACGGGTGCATATGTGGTGGCCGATCACATACGTGTATATATGTTTTGTTATATATGTATATACGTATTAAATGGCATACGTATACACCTAATGCTGCCCTACTATACCTCTGTATTGCTATTATTTGGGAAATTGTATAGATTTAAAAACATAGGTGTCAGACCATTTACTTATACCCTTCTAAGTACAATCCATTTACTGTTAAGCTGAACCCATATATGCGTTGAAAATATGTGTATTTACATATTTGGTTCCTTTCACTCATCTTGCTTTCTCTGTTTCGAAGCCGGAACACATTTATTTTGGCAGTTATGGTTGTTAATATGGGAAAAATTGCATTCGGTTAATCGACAGAAATATGCTAGTTCACCTTGTTCAAAACCTGGATGTAGGCTCTATGTTGTGGTGTGGCCCTGTAGTATGACATTTTATCAAGGGATATGGATGCCTCTTCATTTCATGAATTTTGATGGATAATGAAACTTACTGAATGTTTCATAGAAAATAGATTTAACACATTTCTACTAGGAACTCATATTTAGGTGTGGTTACCCAAGTTGTTTGTATACACTAAATATTTCAGTTTACATATGCATTCCATGCTACAGTTGCACATGCTCCTACTATTCCAGTTGTCTTTGCGTCATATATATACATTTATATATACGTATATGTTAAAAGGGGTGAGAGGAACCAGAAAAGAAAGAAACAGGAACATTTGTGTTTGGATAAAACATGTACTGACTTCTTGGGGAAATATTAATAAATGGGTGATGGCCTTGGATAATTTAACCCTGATAAAGAATAGTTATATTGTTTTCATACACTACCTGTTAGATTTAAGTATGGATACATTTTTTGTTGTTGTCCTAATTATATTGATGCCTTAACTATGCCGTTGAGTATACCTGACAGACTTTATTGTCTTGATCAATATAAAACTAGGCTGTAATAGCAGAAGTTCAAAATGTACCCATAAGTTGGGCTAACAAGGGAAATATCACATTTGAATAGTGCAGAAATTTGTTCATTTATGTCCCTTGCTATGTATCACCTGCAACATCATACTGAGTAGACATCATATTGTTGTGCATTTAGTTGAGTACTCCTCTCGCCCATATATGCTGGTCCATACATGGCTTATTCTCGCCATTTTTCATGTTGCCTGATTGATTACACTTATGTTTTCTTTAAAGCCAAACATTGTTGTGACCAGACAAGACAACATATCGTTTTGTTGAAATTATAAATTGCATATAGGTTTCGGTAAAATATTTTATTTCAGTTTCTATCGAAATTAATTTACTTGAACTATGATTTAATCCTAACTCGAGTATTTTATGTTTTTGCGTGGAATGCTCGGGTCAGACCCGAGCAGTACAAATTTAAAGATCACAGCTTAAGATTCGAAGATTGGTGAAGCTGGGGTTCCGAAGACGGCGTGCTCTAAGTTTTAAACTTGTAAATATTTTTCAATATTCAAATTGTATTTCCAGTTCCTCTGTATATAGAAATATTGTATAAAACTTTTGATTATAAATAAAAATTATTTTTATTGCTCAATACCGTGTTATTTATTTTATTATGTATTTTTCTGTGTTGATTCTGTATTTAAACTCTGTAAGCCAAATAATGATCCGTCGTTTTGAAACGTTTTAAGTTGGTTTAATTACCAATTTTAAGCGGTCAAAAATGCGAGATGTTACATACAGTTTCATTCCAGTTTAATTCATATGCCATTTCATTCCTGATTAATTATACCGGAAATTATTCTTTAGTTTATAATTAGTTTAACCCCATTAAATTTGTTGATTATTCAATTCAAACAAACCATCATCCAATAACAAACAACTCACAATCAACAACCAATACACAACCAAATCAATTGAATTTACCTTCAATATAAATATTTTATTTTGGTTTCAAATATTTGAACATCAATCATTTAATATCCGATTGATTTCTATTTAATTGTTATTTATTCATATTCCAAATTTATTTATTTCAATTTCAATATCATTATTAATTTAATTCCACTCAACAAATTTAGGTTTCAATCCAAATTTGCAATCCGATTTGAATTCTATTCAAATAGATCAAACATACTATTATCTCAATAATTTGATAAATTTATTTCTTTTCTACAAAAAATATAATTTGGGTAAAATTATTCCATTTACCCTCTTTTGAAAACAATATTGTATCCATTACCAGTTCAATGCTTCTCAACACTTGAACCGATCAATAACCACAATACAAAACATTTGTATATAAAATTTACAAATACGCTCTCAAATATATACACTCAATCTCGATCTTGGGTATTACTAACCCAATCTCCATCGAGTTATACCACAGAGCCAAGGTTATTACTAAACCAATAGCTCTGATACCACTGTAACGGCCCGAGTATTTTCGGTCTTGAAAATCGACATAAATACAATTTCGTACCTCATGCCGATCCTCCAAACACTAAAAACACTGGATAGTTATTAGAAAGAATTTAAAGGGTGAGAAAAATAAAGAAAGAATATTAGAATAGAAGAAGAAGATGAAACAACACAACATAGAATCAGAGTCTCACATCACAGCGGAACAAAATATAATGCAGAAATAAATCTTTATTGAGAGCTTTTAAAAATACTTACAATTATCATAGTACATCACACACCTGGACAGTTATAATAACCTTCCCTCATATACAACATACGGCGGAACGTTAGTTATATAATATCATACGTCTGAACTCTTCCAGCTCGTCTCTGTACAACATTCGATAACCTGAACCTGTACACTTTGGGCTAACCCGAGCATTTACAAAACACCGGGTCAGTCTGGTGAACCAGAGTGAGAAAAACTCGCACAATATTAAGGTAACACACAAATCGATTTTTAAAGTTAAAATCTTTTCAAATAAAAGGATAATCATAAGACCAAATCCACATATAAATACGGACGATTTTTACCATACGATAACCCAAACCATTTTTGAAATCAATATCTTTTCTCATATTATAATAGTGTCTAAATACAAGTAAATATCAATTAGCAGAACGCTTGCATCTCACGCTCCACATATATAATATACAATCAAAACCGTGGGCGCTTATTGGAGATTGAATTCCGACTATGACAAGGTATGGGTCCACCTACCGATAGTGTATCTCTATAGGCGAATACACTGGGTTCAACAAGAACGTCTTGCAACTCGGTCCTCACATGACCGACCACTCATTTCACTTGAGTGTATCGAATGTATATAACCAACGGTTGGGCTCAACCCACTGTTTCCCGAAAAGGGACAGCATTGAAATAGATTAAAGAAGCAAAAGGAATTTCTCTAGATAGGTGATTATACACACTAATGGGAGCGACCCACATAGCCATGCTGCCAACCTGATTTTTGTCATTTCCCGGTTGATGAGGCTTGAGGTTTAGATTAATTTCTGAACACCTGGTCATCATTCACTTTGAATGCCATAGTATCAGATCCGTCAAGCCACTAGTTGACGTCCACAAATATACTCTGGATATAAAAGAAGTGCCCCTCATTGCCACCACTCGGTATATTTGTAAAAATCAACGTACGTGGTTTCAAGAAATACTCTGTCAAACATACATCCATACAATTCATCCAGGAACAGGATGAACCAAAGGTACTCTCCTACTGCATCCAATATAGGAATCACCCCATGGATCAGTAGCGAGAAGTCCTTGCAACCCGTAGATTCCAACCACGACAGAACCACAGTATATCTTTGATTGCAACATCAGAGATTATTAGTAATTCCTCCGTTTACGAAAATAAACGGTCTTCAATGCTCCATCTCGATCATCTTCTGATATCTTCACGTATTTGTTGGTCGGCATGGTTTTCGAATAAGACTTCGACCCCAGTCTTTTCGTACCAACAATCGTTGTAACAACCCGTATTTCGATAACACGTTAAAACAAGAAATCAAGGCAGAATTTAATTATAAAACCTGAATCAGGATAAACGGGTTGCGCCATTGCGTTCGTCTCGGAAAAATACGCGAAATAGAGTCCGAAATTTCGTAAATCGGAGTTCGTATGACTGAGATATGGCCTCGCAAAGTTTCACGAAAATTCAAATCTGAAAACAGATTTGAAATTCAGCCCAATTAAGACACCACTCCGTTTTTAGGCCTGGTTAAGACACCACTCCATTTTTTAGACTTGACTTCTTCCCCAAGACATGCTTTGATGGCTTGGATTTAATCTAGGTTTAATCCTATGGCCTAAAACACTTGCCTAATCTATAAATAAGACCCTAACCTATCCTAAATCCTCATTATTCATTCATGCAACTAAACTATGGCAAAATTTTACCTCTCATGGCCTCCACTCTCTTCATAAAATTTCTAAATGGTTTCTATGAGAGATTTTCCATGCATACAAGTGTTTTCAAGCTTGTATGAGTGTCATTAGCTTGCATTCAAGTCAAGTTTCTATCTTTGCATCATAAAGCAAGGGTTTTGATCATTTTGGCTCAAGGGTTTTTATGTTAGAGCTTGCATTTTGGGTCTATTTGATTGCATAAGGGCTTTGTCATATCTTTTGTGCCTTCATAGCAATGTAAGCCCTTTCCCTACTCTTAGATATTAACTATGAAGTTAAATGTTCATGTTGCAAGTTTGGGTTTGATCATTGAGTATGATACATGCTATCATGTCATGCAAGTTTATGAAGTCATTATCTTGATCTTGTGAGCTAAAAGCTACAACCTTTATGTTTAAATGTTGAATTAGGAAACATGAGAACCCTCATAACCTTTATGTCAACTTGCATATGAAGTCATAACCCTTATATGATGATATATGCGAGTTACTAGTCATCATTCCATATCTTTTGTCACCATGATTCGCTTATGTGCCAAGTTTGGGTTTATGCATGTTTTGAGGCTTAAGAATGTAACATGCAAGTTAATGAACACATTTGTGCCTCATTTGCCACCATGATTAACTTGTGGCTTAATATCTATTTTTGTCATGCCTTTGCCAAGTCTCTTCTTTTAATCCATTACGTTGTCGCGAACGTATATGCGAGTTTAAAAGCGTTGGGTTATGTTATGGGTAATTTCTAATGACATGAAAATACAACTTGAAAACATGACTTAAAATATAACATGGAAGTTGACATGTAAGTATGCATAAAAACATAAGCTTGGGAATTTACCTATTAAGTTAGGTCTACCCTTTGGGAATTTACCTATTAAGTTAGGTCTACCCAAATGCTTGAAAACTTGTTACACGTTTTGGGAAACATGATGGACATGACACTTAGATAATATAAGTGTGGCCAACTCGAGGTTGGGTTGAGTTTGCAACGTAAAACTACCCGGAACCGACCGGCCTAACTAGTAGTTGCAAACAATAGGACCCAATGTGAGAAGTTGGTCATGTTGTGCTTGAACCCGAGGTTAGACCAAGTTGTGGTGTAAAGCTACCCGGAACCGACCGGCTTAACTAGTAACCACAACAAAGTCTAATGTGAGAGGTGAAGGTGCATTAAGTAATTAATGCCACATGATAGGGTTAAGTTAATTTGATTAATGACTCTTAACCAAATATGACATGGACAAATGGGTTAAGTAATTTGATTAGGCTAATGATACTTAACAAAACATGACAAGGTTGGGTAGGTTAAGTAACTTGATTTGCCTAATGACACTTAACCATTTTTATATGACTAGTGGATGGGGTTAAGTTAACCAACACTTAATCAATCCAACGCGATAACTTGGTAAGGTTAAGTAAGTTTTCTTAATGACGCTTAACCGAAAAATACGGTTAACGAATGGGGTTAAGATTAGACTCAACTAGTCTAAACATGGAAATCGGATGGGGTTAAGTTAGCCTAGACTTAATTAATCCCACTTGGTAGTTTAATGGGGTTAAGTTAAACACTTAACTAATCTAAACATGATGAATTGATGTGGTGAAGTGACCTATACTTATCCAATCTAACTCGTTAATTTATTGTGGTTAAGTTAACCAATACTTAACCAATATAACGTGAAAACATGATAAGGCTAAGTCACGAATCGCTTGAATACACTTGACCGATTTGACTAAGTAAATTGATAGGGTCAAGTTAATATATACTTAACCAATCTAGAATGATAATTGGACGAGGTAAGGTCGTGAATTACTTAATATACTTAACCAACTTGAGCATGGTTTGTAGGGTTAAGCCTTGAACTTGGATACTTAGCCAATTTTGACAGGATTTGTAGACGGGTTAAGTCATGAACTTAAGTGACACTTAATCCATTATGTAAACCCTAGTTCTGAGGATTAGGTGGATAACCGTAGTTAACAAGGATAACGGGAACAATGCTAAGTGGTAAACCTTAGTTGAAGAATAACTAAGTAATGATTCTTAGTCAAGGAAGTTTAGACCAGTTCATAGATAGATGAGTAACCTAATACGGTAGGTCATCGTTTAAGTATACGAGTAGGAGCAAGTATCTGATTTGGATAAAGGCTCCAGCGAACTGGGTAATGAAGCAGCGGCTTCGGGGAACGTGAGGGTATTCTTGGTATCCCTCTATGAGCTGCCAGGTGATTATACTAGGCTCATGAGAGGTTAAGGTCTGCGTTAGAAGAACCAGGAGTATGCCTTGGTTTCTATACGAGCGACCTAAAGACGGGGATGGATAGGGGATAGTCGACGATACACGGTCGTACCCTAGATAGCATTTCGTCAGGCTACCTACCATCTTTGGTCAAGCGTGTACGTACGGAAAGGCAGAGAACACCCAATAGACCATAATTGCTATCTAATTATGGTTGCGGTAAGGCTTGGATGTGGGTTGGCCAGTGTTGTGTTCTCATACAGGATTTATCCTGTCTTGTCTTTCACTAGTTGAGGGAGTGGTCTCGTGGGACCATAGCCACGTATTGGAAAAAATAGACCTTAGCATCTGCATCGGCAGATAAATTGAAAGCTCCCGACCGAGTCCTGTATTTCCTGGTCTGCCCTGTGACAGGACTCGGAAGGCACGATGTGATACATGTGCATACAGTCATGGAAAAACGATTCACGATATATGCGTGGGAAAAAGGGCGCGGTTGGCGGTTAGCGTAATCCCTAGTGGCCCTAGGTGGTTGAACCCAAACCGAGATACGAAAACGTGCAATAGGTAAGCATAATCCCTAGTAGCCCTAGGTAGCATAAGTCCTAGTTGTACAAACGATAATTCATGTTGGAAGACCCTGGCTAGGTTTAGGGTAACAGTCCAAACCGATCTTAAGGATCATGGAACTATGTTAATGTAATATAGAATCTCATGGGAAAGCCCGTATGGTCTACGGCAAGGGACTGAACATTTACATGGAATAAAACATACAAGTTGAGTAACCTATATATGCGATATATTAGGTTGACATGGACCATTACACGACTTTTGAGTGAGGGTCATTCTTGGTTAACACATGACACGGTGGGGATACTAGTACGGGAGGTGCAGAGCTAAAATACAGGATAGATATCACGGGGCGTTATACGTGACAGATATCTTGGGGATACTATGCTTGATAGAAACCTGACGATGTGATACCTTGTTTTATCTTGACATCGTAATTTATCATGACACCTTAGTTTATCTGAGTTCAGTATTTCATCCTGTTATTTTGATTTAGCTTATCTATCTTGTTATCATGCTTATGTTCATCTCAGTTTCTCATGACAGTTAACTTTACTAGTTTTTATGTTAATAGTAGATAGGGCTTACTCAGTCTTTTTGACTGACCCGTTTTGTTTCGCCTCTTTTCTTCCGTTCCCCCCCCCAGGTTACAGGGAGGAAATACTGTTGTTTAGTTCGGACTTCTTCTGCTTGAAGGTCATCATGGATGGCTTGGACTTTTCTTGGCTAATGGCTACTTTACTGTTTTTACTTGGGGAATAATTTATGAAAATGTCTTTATGCTTCTTTACTATTGCAAGACAGGTTTTGATGTACTCTGATGTAAAAGGCTTTAGACCTTATTTATTCATGTTATGAAAGTTTGATTTTACTTCCGCTATTTTATATGTTCTGTCTTGTGATATTTCTGTGCATGTTTACCAATAATGCCCCTCTAAAGCTAGTGCATTCCTTTTGCGAGTGAACCTAGCGGAGGCGGGGTGTTACAATCGTGTTGGCAGATTTAATAGTCGGTTATTTAACTATCAAAATAAACAGTGATTCAATCATGAATATCCAATGAGTTCACCGGTTCAGTATTCAGCATCACTTGGCGTTTTAATTAAAAACAAATGTAAGTTTTTAAGACTCTTAAATATTTTGATATTATAAAAATAGTTTTCGCTTCTTATTTAACATAAGATTTTATTCTTTAAAAAAATTCACTTTTATACATCCAGTTTCCTATTTTCACTTTCAAAACATTAGCCACCTTTATTACCTAATATTGGGAAAATCAATTTAACTTATTTATTCGTAAAAATAACATTACGAAACATCTTCTCTTCATTACTTGAAAACAATAATCCATGCTTATTCTTATAGAATAAAACTCATCTTTACATTTACTTTTTAAATCTCGACAATATCGTTATAATTCACGCAACCTCTTTTTATTTCCCCTTTCCACTTTGGAATCCTCATTATATATATATATATATTTACATACATATATATATATCCCAAATCTTCATTACACGTTGCATTATTATCTCTGTAATGGAAATAATACATTATCACTAACCCCTTTTACCATTTCCAACTCATATCCTCCTCAGATAATTCCGATGTTGTTCAAGTTGGCGTTTTTTAATTGCCTCTCAGACCTTGATCAACAACGTTCATATCTCAAGGTTGATACAAATGGTAATCCAAAAACCGCTATCTTATTCAAATAACAATTCAAATTGCATTTAACTGAACTATTCAAAATACGGTTTCATACAACCTTCTTACCCTTTTGAAAATCTCTTTCTCGGATACATCCACTCTTTCCTAATTCAATAATTAAGTAACCTCTTTATGAAACACCACTTTTTAACCTGCCTCTTTAAACAAATTCCCTTATAGTTCGGATTTGGTTACTACCCTATGACCTACTTCTTTACCCAAATTCACTTTTACCAATCTCCTTTCAAATATATTCAATCATTCCATGCTTTGGAAATCTTATTTCAATTTCCCCCTTTCTACTTAATCTCATTATTAAGTATCGTTAATTTAAAATTAACAATATAACGCCTCATCACTTTTATAACCCCTGTTTAACTAAATCCTGGTTTTTTCTGTTCTTAATTCTCTTTTATTTACTTCAAATATTTAATTCGCATTTATTTAAGCCATAGCTTAAATTTCCTTTTACAACTTCATTATAAAACTCAGGTTTAAAAGTAAACCATGTTCATAAACTTCTTTCACCATCCAATTAGATCTCATTTCAATTCCGATTACTTTATAAATGAGTTTCAATTTAAAAGTAATCCACTAAATTATTATTAATTTAAAATAATAATTTACTTCGATCATTAACTACTTCGATAGTTAATTTCTTTATTAACTAAAATAAATAGTAAATTCCTTAAAATTAAACAATATTAATTAAACTTATTTTATTCACAACGCACTAACTTATTAATAATCTCAATTAAAACGGTCGATTTAGTCAATTCAAACCACGACTATCTCATTAACCGATTCCAATTAGTTCTCACTTTAAATTAATTTAATATAATTTATTTAAATAATTCCATTTAGTTGTTTCTTAACAAAACAATTTATCCAAATTATTCCATTAGGTAAATTTTTAATTACTTGTTTATAAATCAGAATTTACTTTATAAAATCAATTAATAATTAATTATAAACTTAAATAATAAATATTTCTTTTTAATAAACTTTAATTCAAAATAATATATTTCAAAATCTATTTCCAGTTATAAAATAAATTTTATAACTTCAGTTCTATCAATTCACCTGACGGTAAATCAATATAAACAAAATAATTTATTCCTAGGCCATTTACTGCCGATTACTCAACCAATATTGCCCATTGGTTAAAAAAAACACAGGTTGACTTTTCAGTCCATGATCACTAATAAAATCAATTACCCAATCATGACGGTTCGTATATGATAATATGAAAATAAATAATATATTTGTGCAATCCCGTTGGATCCCTCCAACATGTTCTTCCCTGTATCATACTGGTTATCTCAAATCAGATTATTCAATTCCTTTTAACTGATACTAATTAACGGCCATTTCACATTAACCAATTCACAAGCAATTCAAACAATTAAACACGTTTATAAATAAACGTGACCAATAAGGTAAGTTACCTCTTTTTGATCCAATCGTTAAAAATAACGATTTGGTATTTCACTGAAATTAAACGCAGTTTAATTCCATCGGTTAAATCAAAAAATAAATATATAATTAGCGAACAGTTAACCATCAGCAAGCAGAGCATACAAAATAAAAACCCAATTTATATAAAATATAAATGGTAAGAACTGAGTGAGTTTAACTCACTTTGATCTGATACCGTTGTCAACAGCTCGTTTTTAATTAAATTAAACAGCCGTTTAATTTAATTAAAAAAATTCATTGATTCCAATTCCGTTCAAATTCATTCCATGACGTTGCTTGCTAAGACGGTTCCAACGATGTATGGCTTGTTCGATTCTGATCATATAACAACAAGTTATTCATATTTTAATTTAACAATTTTATTAGAAAAAAATCAGTCAACCCTTAACTAAAATTAATATTAATTAATTTACGTTTTATGTGAAAATGGCTCGATCAGTTCTTTCTTCATCCGTTCATTCATTTGTTCAAACCAGACCAAAACACCTGCGACAATTCAAGTTTTAGTATATGGTTGAACACCTGCGACAATTCAAGTTTTAGTATATGGTTGATTAAATTAAGAAAGTTAACTAATTAAGTAAACCTAAATTACTAATCTAATTGAGTCAACTTAATTACATGGGTCAACATTAACTGTGGAGCCAAACTATTTTCTTCCCACAAGTATTGTTTCCCAGATTGCTTGCAACTTGGGACCCTAGACATTTGCGGCAAAAATTGAATTTTAGTAAACCATGATTTTAATTAGATCATTACTCTACTTAATTAAATAATTAGTTTCATAAATCTTAATCTCTTCGAATTAGAAAAACGCTTCCACCCTTTGTTTATTCCCCTTCCTCCAGTATTTACTCACGTACCCTATTCGGTTTCATCCCACATAATCCACGCAGCCTCCTGCCAAATTACCAAATATGATTTAATTTAATTAACTATCTAATTAAGTATAATTAGGTTTAAAGTAGTTAATATACAACAAGTCGATTACTTCCATTCGAAACACATTATCAGGTTGTTGCTCCTTCATTGTCTGAACCCACGTACTACCGGAAAGCCTCCCTCACCGCGCCAATATCAGATGGCCGAAGAACCATCGGAGGCCATCATTTTGAGTGCCGCATCGAACTCTGCCATCGCCGTCCTTCCCGGTGGTTCCAACTCCGTCCTCCATCAATAACCTACTTCGAACCTCGGCACCTTTCAGGCCCAATATCCGCCACCCCGAAGCTTCGAATAAGATCACCTCGGTTGGTTTCACAGATCTCACCAAGATCTATTGAATTTCATTTGAGTGTTTTCATATTGGAGGAGTGGATCAAACGTTTGAGAGGATTAAATTTGGGAGCCGCTCAGCCATTCATAGATTAGAGTGGCGGCTCCAGGCATTTGTGTTGACTGCGTATGTTAAAGGAGGGTTTTGACTGTGTAAGAAAGGATATATATATATAGATGAATTAAATCATATAATAATGTTTGTGAAACTTCAACGTGAAGTAATTGAAAAAAACCACCACAAACGATTTCTGTTTTCTGATAAAAAGGTTAATCCCAACATAGAAAAATATTCCGGACCTAATAGGACAGGTTTCGTCGAATTCCGAGGTCGTTTGAAAAAAAATTCCTTTATAAAACCAGCGAAAAACACGTGTTTAAATTTTCCACGATCACTAAATAAATCCAATCAACTTGAAATCCTACAAAAATTAAATACGAACCCAACGGCACTAGTTTCATCGCATTCCGAGATTGTTTCCCGGTACGCTATTTTTTCATGCACCGCACTGTCATTTTGGACACCAAATTTCCCGGTCTCCATAAATAACAAACTATATACCTATCCTGGCTCTAAACGTCGATACGAACTCAACGGAACTGGTTTCGTGGCCTAATTCGTTTGTGTGCTCAAGTTACACTCAAATACCTCCCTGTTAAATTAAATTAAATTAATTACGCGCTATAGAAATTGAATGGGCGTTTACGACTACCGTGGTCACCTACGACATCTGCTTGCCACGTAATTTAATACCGTACAATAATTTATCATTACGGTCCCAATGAAACTGGTTTTGTTGAAATCAGAGACCGTTTGCAAAACGGCCATTTTAAAGGCCTATATTTTAAATAATGATTTTGACAGCGACTATTTTAAAATTTGATTTAGCCATAATTAACAAATTATAACACGAAATCTGGATTTTTCTTTTCCGTATGAGAATTATAATCAACACGCTTCCAACGTTTCTCGTTTCACAGAAATCCGACTTATATCGAATCTTGTATATTCGATTGAAGTTCAAAACTCCAATTTACGAACTGCTACGTGATTTCGAGCTCGATTTATAATTATATAAATATATAACGTTCAAACTTCGTTTTAAATAACGAATTAAATATTAAAATCCATTAATAATCCAAATATAATATTTAAAATAGTAAATTAAATTAAATATTAGACTACCAAAAATACGGGACGTGACACCATATATGTGAACATTCATCGTTGCGATCCTACCAAACAACATTAGTTCGCTGCAGTATGCGAACAGTAGCTGTTTGTTGTTGCAGCAGTTCACAAATTATACATGTAAGAAACAACGTAGTGCTGACTTGGTAAAACGCAAATGCTAAAGTTCATATTATTTTTTCAATGCCTTAATTGTTTCTCTTATCATAATTAGACCCACCATATCCCAAACTTCCATAGCAAGGGATAAAACGCCATTTGCATTTACCATAGCCTAAAGTAGTGCTCTTTTTTTATGACTAGAATTGAGTGGTTTGGGTTATAGTATGAGTAGCAGTTTTGTTTCCTTCCAATGGCTTAGGCGTCTGTGTATGGTTGATAGTGCTCTCGCCATTTAATATCCGACTGGTCTAGATATTTTTGGTGAGACATGGTGTTTGGTCATGTGATGTCTGATGTCATTTTCTATCTTGGGATAGATTTTGGTTGTTCTTTGGATGCTCATGTTTTCTTTTTGTTGATTGCTGCATTTTGCTCCTTAGACGTTTGCATTTAGAGTCTCTGGTTGTGTCACGGATTGTTATTCAGAGTTTCATTTGCTACTAAAAAAAATTAATAACTCATTAGTAATTTGAGTAACAGTGACAGTGCATTGTATATGCAGGACGGAATTTCAAGTTCATAAGGAAAAATAACTTAATAACAAGTTGAAAATCAAAACATAATTTTATCACATCCCTTCATCGTCCATAGGTATTTCTTGTTTTCTCATTAGCTAATAAATTCAATCTTATTTTGTACATGTAAATCATATAATAAAAATTTTAATTTATTAAAAGATGGTTATGTTACCTTATACAATGACAAATAGCTCAAACTGTCATCTAAAATAATGATCCATTTGACTACTATTTTTAACAGCTGCTGCCATATATGCGAACAGCAACTGTTCGATGCTGCAGCAGTTCACAGTAGTATGCGAACGACAATGGTGCGATGTTGCTGCTCGCAGCAGCAGCAGTTCGTCGCTGCTGACAACAACAGCGATGATTTGTTCTTGTTCGCGGCAGCTTGTTGTCTCGCATTTAATTTAATACTTCTTATGTATATTTCTTTGTTATTATCTTTATTGTCGTTATCTTGTTTTTCTTAGACAGGAAACGTTGAGAAGCTATGATGGATGGAAGAAAGAACAAAATTTATCTTTGTTTCTTTTTTTAAATTTGAATTGTAGTAACGAATGAATTTGTTTAATATTCTATGTATTGCTCTTTTATGTACTATTGTGTATGAACTTGTTTGAGTATGTTATCTTGCTTGAGAAAGTAAATGATTAACTTGTTTTGTTTCTGTCCAAGAAAATCTAGTGTAACATATATCTTATTCAATTTCAGATGGGGACATTTTTGGATTTTTTTCGGGTATTTGGAAATGTTTGGACTTGTTTTTCGAATGTGGATATTTTTAGATATCCGAAAAATATCCGCGGATACAGATGTTGCTTCTTCAGTATCCGCGGATATCGGATGTGGATTTGGATACAGATTGTAGTTTTCAGATGCGGATGCGGATATAGCCATATTCGCATCCATTTGCATCTGTTGACAAACCTACTTGTAGTAACATTTACCGACGGAATAGAAAGGAAATATGAGTGAGTTTTGCAAATCTGCGTTTGATTGCCAATGGAAATAAAAACAATTGTCACCAATAATCTTGCTAAAATGTTAGCAATTGTGATGAATTACCGATAGATATCTAAGGTGAAACAAAAGTTGAAATTATCCGCTTCTAATCCCCGGCTGTTTAGCAAGGGATCTCCAACAGAATTTTTTTAAAATGTATATTAAAAACAAATATTCGTCAGTAAAATGTCGGTAAATAATTTTAAAATTACATTTAAATATATTGACAAATGATGGTAAAATGTCGGAGAATTGAAGTTAAATTCCGTCGCAAAATGGTCGCTAAAATACCGACATGAAATTTACCGACCAGTGCTATCCATCATAAATCCATCGCTAATACATGTTTAGCGATGGATTCATCCACTGCAAAATCAGTGTTTTCTTGTAGTGTAATCTGATTGTAGACCGAGTAAGCATCCATGAACGACAAGAGCTGGTAACCGGTGGTTGAATCAACAACCTGGTCGATCTTTGGAAGTGGGAAACTGTACTTCGAGCATGCTTTGTTTAAGTCAGAGAAATCGACACACGTTGTCCACTTGTTGTTCGCCTTATTGACAAAGACAGGATTAAATACCCAATCTGGGCAATAGGCTTCTCGGATAAAACTACTTTTGATTAGCCTATCAACCTCTTCTCTGAGTGCGGTTGACTAGTCAGTTCCATGACTCGACGTTTCTGTTTGACTGGAAGTTACAACGGATTAATTGCGATCCTGTGACAAGCGACTCCTTGGTCAATGTCACACATGTTAGAGTGTGTCCAAGAGAACATGTAAAGATTGGCCCTTAAGAAATCCATGAGCGCTTCCCTTATTGCGGGCTGGAGTTGCGATCCAACTTTCAAGATATTAGTTGGGTCGTCGGGGCTGATCGGAACATCCACTGTTCGCTTTACCAGAGTAGCCCTTTCGGAATCAAGCTCTTCGTCCTTCCTTGGATCAAGATCCTCAGAAAGATGGCTGTGGAGCCTGAGCCAGGACTCATACACCTTTGATTGCTATGCAGAGACGGTCTTGGCGCAAGAAGGCGGAGGCACGTTCTTGCCGTTGTCCTTATTGAGCGCATTCCTCTATTCTATGAGGTAGCAATCTCTGGCCATGGCTTAATCGCCTTTGACGGTACCAATCCCATTCTCTGTTGGTAATTTCATCGGTAGAGACCATGGTGATAGGCATACCCTGAATTATGCGAGGAAAGGTCGCCATAAGAAAGTGTTGTATGGGGAGATGACGTCAATGACCACAAAGTTGAGGATGCGGACTCGGCTTCGATCCCCTGCTCCGAGGTCTACGGGAAGGTCTATCATGCTGACCAGGTGATTGGTAGATCCATTAAAATTGTGGATCGTTGCATGGCAAGGCTTCAAATATTTGGCTTCCAATTTCATCTCGTCATAGGCTGCCTTGAATATGATATTGACGGAGCTTCCTGAATAAATAAGGATCCTTCGGACGAAGGCTGCACCAATTTGAGCAGAGATGACGAGGGGATCTATAGTTGGGATCTCGATTCCTATGGATTCCCTCTCAAGGAAGACGATGTCGTCCCGCATTGTCTTATGAAGTTTAGGGAGGACTGATTCATCCAGGGTAAAATAAGCTTCATACGTGGCATGCTTGATAGAGTTGACATATTCCTCCATTTTGCGGAAGCTATCGTGCGTGGGGTGAGGCGCACAATAGATATTGTTGATCACGATGCCACATGACCTCTTATTAGACGACCTTGGAGACGCATTAGCTGGAGCCAGAAGAGCAGGAGTTGAGGGACTAGTAGCCTCCTTGGAAGGAGTAGGAACCTGAACATACTTCTCTAGACATTTCTCTTGGATGAGTTTTTCGATTGCATCTTTGAGGTGGAGGCAATCGTTAGTATTATGTCCGTACATGTCGTGGAACAGATAGTACTTGTCAGAGTTCTTCTCACGGTCAGTGGATTCCCTCGTGTTGGGCTTCTTGTACTAGAGCATGTTGCAGGTTTCCAAGTAAATGGCTTCCATGTCGTGATTTAGCGGAGTGTAATTCCTGTAATTTTGGTAGCGGTCATCCTTCTTGAGTTTCGATGGAGTTCAGTTATTGTTTTATCCGCCTTTTTGCCAAGGCTCGGCTTCGGCTTGTAGGGGATTGCTCCTTTACCCATGTCGGAAGATTCCCCGACCTATTTTCCCTTGATACTATTGTCAACAGTGCTGGTGTATGGGTTGTTGGAGTGGTTGGCTCGTGACACTCTGTTATGCCTAGCTTTGTCTTGGCACAAGATTTGCCGTTTTTTTGTAGAATGCCTCTAAACTCTTGGGCTGCTTTCTATCTATCCATTCCCCGAACTCGGCGGTCGGGAGGACGCCGTTGACTAGTTGTAAAAGCACGGTATGGGGTTCAAGATCATTGACCTCATTGAGGGCGCTATTGAATCGCCCGAGGTAGCTTTTAAGAGATTCAGTATGACCCTGGTATAAATTGAACAGGGTAGGGTGCATTCTTTGGGGTTGGCACATGCATCCTGAACTTCTTGACCAGCTCAGTGGATAGCTGGCAAAAGGTATTAATTGAATGGAGAAGAAGGCAAGAGAACCAAAGAAAAGTTGTGCTTACCAAGGCAACTAGGAAGCATTTACACTTGACTGTGTCGGTGACTCTACTGGAGTCCATCTGCCATTCATAGCGGTTCAAGAACATGCAGGGATTGGTTGTGCCATCATATAGCGTCATCTGTGGCATGCTAAAGTGTCGAGGCCACTCAGCTTCATGGACGGCTCTGGTAAAGGGGTATGCATTAGGTGGGTCTCCCACGAGTCATTGGCTTTTCCCCGCATATCTGTCATGATCCTCCGGAATATGTCGGGGAGATATGTCGGATGTACATCCTCTAGTGGAATCCAGTTTCGACAAACTTAAAGGGTTTTATTCCTTGGACGTCTTCTATGGTGAACGTCAGGATCATCCTCTTCCATATCGTCGACATTAATTGCCTGGTTCTGGTATGGTTGGTGAGGCTGAGCAGGCTGACGTTCGTCCTGATCTTGGTAAACTTGGGCCAGCTGAGCTGTTGGAAGTGTGGGCGCCAAGTTGTGAGTGGCGGCAGTTGGGTTCTACCATGGAGGGGGCGATTACTCAGACCTGGCTCATCATTGATGACCAGTTGGGATCGATCATGATGATGCATGCCCTCACCATAGATGATGGTGGTTCAGTCACCGTTCTCGTTTCCGTTGTCGTTGTTATGACCATTAGTGTGAGCATTAGAGTGGACAATGACATTGTTATTAAGGGTAAACTTCCTTTGTTGAAGTAGGCCTCGAGACTCAGAGGAAGAAGTTTCTGAGACAGTACTCCTCACTCGGCATATTGTTCTGAGCTAGTTGGAGTTAGGCGACTATGCGCTGACTCTTTTGAAGCTAACGCATAAGGTCAATGTTATCTTGCAACGCTTGGTTGAGTTTGAGAGCCATAGTTTCATGCCTCTTGGCGAGCACGTAAATCTACGCTGGGCTTACAAGGGCATGGGGATCCGTAGGAGGAAGTACATCCATTTCAGTCGGGAAACCCGTCCATGGGAGTTGTTGAGATGTTTCAGCTTCGGCTCCAGTAGAGGAGTCGATAAGTGTTTTCTTTGTTTGCTTAACCATCGTAAGCGGACTTGGCTGCAGGTTGGAGAAGGAACCTAAAGCACGTCGGAGTCGAGATGATAGTGTGCAACAAAGAAGCGAGTTTTAGAATCTCTCAATGAAATCATCAGAATGTTGACGGCAAAAATTGTCACCAATACACAAAATTCTTAATTACTTAAGAATATCATTTCGCGTAAGGAAAACAAGTGCAGAAGAGCAGTAAAGCAGTAATTGACACTTAGGATTTATAGTGGTTCGGTCCCATGTGGGGCCTACGTCCACTTTTGGAAGAGCTTCTGATATTTTATTGACAACAATGATTTACGAGCTATGAGCCCCTTTTAGGCATTTAGTTACAAGCATTTTCATGTTATTTGAAGTCATAGTCATCATATGTGATTACAAGGAAAAAGTCATTTTTGTCCTTCTTCTTCCTCAAAGTGAAGATGCCAATAGAAGGGTCTCTTGGAGCTCTATGGGGATGTCAAATCAACAATTTTCCAACCCTTATAACAAATGAGCTTGGGGGTATTTATAGTGGAGTAGTTAGGCGGGAGTAGGTAAGATTAGGGGACCACTCAGCTGAAAATCGCATCGCAGGCTCACACATGCCCGAAACTCGCATCAAACATGTTTGTTTGGGAGAAATCACATCACCCTCATGGGATGCGATTTTTGCATCCCAAGGGGATGTGTTAGAAGAGGGAGGAGAGCTGCATCCCCTGGATGCGATGACATCACATCCTGAGGGATGCGGCGCCGTCGCATCTGGTTGAATGCAATGGCATCGCTTCCAGAAGGATGCGATGTCATCGCATTCTGAGGGATGCGATGTCATCGCATCCTGATCGATGTGATGGCATTGCATCTTAAGGTATGCGATGGCAACGCATCGTGATGGATGCGATGGCATCGTGCTTTGTATGGTGCAATGCGAGCTGCCTCGGGATGATGCGAGGTGAGCAGGGAGTGTTGTGATGCGAGCAGTTAGTGTTGTGATGCGAGTTGAGTTGGTCTGATGTGAGCCAATGGGTTGTAGGTGAGGCGAATTGAGGTAAGTGGAGTGAGGCGAGTCATCACTGGATGTTGCGGTATGGTTATATGATGCGATGTGGGCGTTATGACGAACTGTGAGGCCGTTATTCGATCATTCTCTTCTCGGCCTAAATCATCAACAACTTGGCAATACTTCAAGCTTTAATACCACATGACGTGGTTAGTCGAGTGGGACTTATGTACTTTTGGGAACCGAACAAAAATACCGGTTAACATATATTTTGTGTCTTTGAGACAAATTAGTTTTCATAGCTTTGTTGTGGAATAAATGTAACACCCCGCACCCTTTAATGCTATCCTAATATAGAATCTCGTTAAGGAATGTGGAGTGTTGTAGGTATAAAGACAACAATCATCACATAGACTAAGATTTCATAAGACATAAAAGAATACTTTCACATCTGAAAAGAAAAAACAATTTATAGTAAAATGATAAAACCACTAACCATTCTCAAATTATTTCAACCAAACCAAAGTGTCATAAAAGTAATATGTCTCAATCCCAGTCACAAAAAATATTAGAGTACCAAAGAAAAGTATCCCTAAATAGCCAGAAGAAAATACAAGAAAACTGTGGAAAGAAAACAAGATAAACAATACAACTCTAGAAAAAATATTCAGAGAGAGGTCAAAAGGGCAATCCGAGCTGAGAGAGCCTGGAGGAAGAAAAAGGAAAGAAGAAAAAGGAGAAAAAAATAAATAAAAAGCAGTCTAGTATAGATAAGGGAACAAGTGCTTGTGTACAACTGAAAATGAATAGAATAAAGTAAGGGTATAATAAAGTGTGCCATACAAAGATATTTGATAATGATTTTGAATGTTTTGCACTTCTATGAATAGAAAACATTTGGAGGAAATTCCAAATAATAGCCAGACGATCGGCTGCATTGAATCATGGATAACCTATGCCCACTATGGGTTTGGGTTTATCAAACCATATCTCATCAGCGATTTGACATAACCTCATCCATAGGTGTGTAAATTGTAGTATCTAAATTAACCTTAGAGGGGGTGAATAGGGTTTATTGCAGTTTGTGCTGAGTAATTAAATAATACCAATCACATATAATAATCAGAGTAAATGCGGAAACATAAATAACACACAGATATACCCAGCTTCGGCAAAACCCTGCCTATTGCTGCATTCCCCAAGATTTCTACTAGGTATTTTAAACTTACTGGCCTGCTTTGAACTACGTTGAGGCATATGCATTTTTAGCATTTTTGTATCCATTTATATTCATTCACTTGTGTATGTAAATGTCGTTACTTTTGATATCCATGTTGGCTTATGGGGCTTGACCATTCTGCTCCATTTGTCACTGAGTTGCACACATTTGTGTTTGAACTGTTTTTTTCCATGCTGCTCCATATGAAACTTGTACATGTATTTGAGTTACTCAACCATTTTAGATACACTTGAACCATGATCCTTGCAGCCTTGATCTTTATTGTCTTAAACTCGACACTGTGTTGACAGCATGTATACATATATGTATATATACATGTATGTATATCATGTATATATATATATATATATATATATATATATGTGTGTGTGTGTGTGTATGTGGCTATCTCAAATGAATATTTATCAACAGACCACTACACCGTGTTGAGGTTGTTCAGAATCAGCTAAATGTAATGCTGGATTTGATCAGCAAGACGGTATAGTTGTGTTGAGGCTGATCTATGAGCACTAGAGTATACGGTTTTCATTTTGGTATTTACAGTGTATCACTGTGAATATCACAAGCAGTCTGTATTAGAGAATTCATACTAAATCTAGAAAATGATGAGACACACACCAAAACTCCGAGGAAAATAAAATTTAAAATAAATTTATATTTGCTTGTATTTAAATTTATTCTTGTTCCAGTTTACTGCGTGTGCTTCTATGATAGATATGAAGATGACTGGACTGTGTTGGAGCATAAGAAGACCGTGTCGGTGTCAGTGAATGTAATTGCAACTGTGTATGTGTAATTGAGTGATGGAATGATATATAGTGAGGAATTTTTGTATATGAAATCGATTGTAGACACGACTGAATAGAATTGTACTATTATTTGTAATAAATTAATTTGAAATGAAATTATATTTTTGCTTGTTCAACTCAACTTGTCTATTTTATTTGAATTATTTAATAGTACAATTTCTGTGATATGTAAATGTGTCATGTCAGAAATATTCAAAACTATTTAACTGAATTGTAAATAGTGGAGTGATATGTACAATTTCAACTGCTAAAATAAAATGTTTATTTAAATAAAAATACTGTTTGAATATTTAATCCGGCGTTATAGTATTCTATTCAAATAAATATTTATTTCTGTGTGTGATGTGAAATATAGAATAGTATGGTTTACAAACACATATATTAAATAGTATATATGTTTGTTATCATCAAACAAAAATCATATTGTTATACTCAACATTCTCCACCTTTTGATGATGACAAACATACAAAAATATCTTGAATGTGTTAAATGTGTTTGAACGTTAAATAAATTACTCCCCTATTTTTATACCCCCCTACAACTGAACTCCCTCTATATATGTGGAAAAATATAAATAATGAAATTCAATTGTCTATTCTCCCCTTAGATATTTAATTTCTAATCTTAAAATATTCTTGAATTAAATACTCACCAATCAAAATCTTGACCATTATCCCCTTTTTGTTACCATCAAAAGGATAATAGAAATCGAAACAGTGGTGAATATAGACTAGAAACATAAATTCAAATCAAGAGGGAAAATATATATCATAAATCTCATTTAATAAAAAAAAATCATAATATTCTTTAAATCAGAAGCAAATTTCACTTTCAGAATGAATGGATTTACGATGGATTTTGTAGAATGAGGACAGTTCAATAAAATTGAATATTTGAATATGAATTTCAAAGATTTTAAATAAGGTTAAAATGAATTAAGCACTTGCTAGCCACGCATAGCCCAAAGGTCTTTTAAACGGGGTTAGTAGTAGCTTAACTTTATCCTCTCTAATGAATTCCATCCATGCACAACCCAAAGGTCTTTTAAGTGGGAATGGAAGCACGTAGAGATTAAGGTAATTCACCCACGCATAACCGTGAGGACTTTTAAATGGGAGTGAATACCACTGATAATATAATATATATATTTTTTTCTTTTTCTCTTTTTTTAATTTTTATTTCCAAGATATTTTTCTTTTCAAAAATAATTTTAACTCTCCAAATTAAATAAAACCATGATGAATGACAGAAATATGGTAGACATAGAAGATGGTCATGAAATAAGCTCCAATTTAAAGATATTATAAAATCTATCCAATCATCATGAGATTTTAAAATAACATCTCCTATAGTTGTGAATTATACCATAGTCACAACTCATCACAACTTCGTAAATCTATTAATAATTTTGATGAGTTCCAAAACGGTTCAAATCGATCAATAATTTTAATTTTTGAATAAATAATCAAAAATAATTCTAAATTTGAAAATATCAATTTCATGAGGGGTTTTTGAAATATCAATGTGTTAACTACCAGAAATCTGTTCATGCATTCTGCCGAACATTATAAGTGCGATGCGCCAAAACCTTGCTCCAGGTTCCATCTCGGTCGGTCAAATGGTATAACCAGTGAACGGTCGAGCAACTCAAGCCTCTATTAGGTCGGTCGCGCACTGTAATCGACTGTAAGTTCGAGTAGCAACCTTGTAAAAGGGTCGAACATCCCATCCATAGCACTAGGTTGAGCACCACTCACTTGAGTGGTCGAGCAGGCCACGGCAACCAGATAGAGCAAACCACGTCATTTCCGGTCAAGCGGAGGACCTATGATTGGTAAAGCATAACACTACGGACAGTTGAATCGCTCATTCACTTTGGTGTCGCATGATCAGTCGAGTCCCCAACTCAGTCGTACAGGGAGTCCTCAGCTCGATCGTGCAAGAATTTTCAACTCGCTTGTGCGAAGATCCATTTCTAAGTCGAGCAGAGCGAGCACCATTTTCATATGAAGAAAGCTGAATACAAATGGAACAGGTGGCACTCTTGTAGTTTATAATCCCTATTTTATACAGTGATGTATATAAAAGGAAAAGGCACGTGATCAGGCATCCGCATGAACATTGGGATCGCACTAAAGACAAAATGGCAAGTGGGTACTTGGCACATGCATGGAATCAAGGAATGGGCCAACTACGTATTCAGATATGGATCGTTTGTTCGCTGTCACCACGTGGTCGTTCATACTCTTTGTCCATTATGTCGCTCGCTCACAAAAGAATCAGGTTTGCTCGCTCATGAAAGTGTTGGTCACTTGCGTATGTATAGTGGAGTTCGTTTGTATAGCTGTGTATAGCTTGCTCCAGCTGTCCGATGGCATTTTCGTAAATACCGGTGCATGCGACCCAAACTCAGTTCACCGTAATTACGATTGTGCCACCTGGTCCAAATTTCACCTATAAATACCCCCTTTCACCACCATTCAAGGGGACCGATTCTTCTACCCCAAAGGGCCGCCAAAATCATTTCTATAACACTCCAAGCTCCATTCTCAAGGTTCATTAATGGCCACCAAGGCACACTTCATCTTCCTCCATCATCGAATGGACCAAGGCTCCTCCTTCCCCCATTAGAGATCAACTCAAGTTCTCGCCATCCTTCTCCATCTACAAGTCGAGATCTACCACCTTCAAAACGAGATCCATCATCTCTATCTTCTCAAGCTCCATTCCACTTCTCTCCTACCGCCATTAATCTTCCTCCAAGCTTCTATTCAAACCTCAACCTCCATGGACTCACCGTTGATCCTCTAAGTGCTCAAACCATGGAACATACATTCTCACGTTCATCACATTCATAAGGATCCAACCATTTACGTAGTGAATTTGAGAGAATCAAGTCATTAAAGAGAGGAAAATCATTGTACAAAGAGAGAATGAGCCAAAATGAGATGTATGAGATGATGAATTTTGTAAATCTATCACATGATAATGAAATGGCTTCCAGAGTGGACGTAGATCTACTTTAGATCGAACCACTATAAAAGTCCTTGTGCACTTACTTACTTTTTCCCGTTTACTTTGCGATTGTGGCTCCTTTCAATTTCTAACCATATTGGTGAAATACGATTCATGTACCTTTGGTGTTGAAACATTTTTTCTTTAAACATTTGGGGCTCAACTTGGGGCAGCCTTCGCTTCCTCTCCAATTTAAGAGCTTTGAATTGAAGTTCTAAGCCTACTTCTACCATAGATTCTATAAGTCTAATATCTAGCACAGTTGGCGAGCTCTCTTCTAAATTCAAATCCATGTCCGAGATAATGGCTAAGTCAAAAAAGACTGCAAGTAAAACTATTGGAACACCCAAAGACGTTGCTAACAACAAAGCTACGCCACTAACTAACCATTTCGAAGTTGGCGAAAACTCAATAAGTGGAGCTGGAGTGACTAGAGCCGAATTAGATGTCGTTGTCGCTAACTTGAGCCAACGAATGGAAGCCTCCAACAAAGCTTTAATTGATGCTAATAAAACGTTAATGGATGCTAATCAAGCTTTAATGGATAAGATGAGTGCTCTCCTAAACGCTCAAGCAAACCCTGCTCCTCTTCCAAAGATCCATGTCAACCTCGAAGAGAATGCAAATTCATCAGCCTCTGATCATCATCATATAGCCAACATGGAAGGATTTGTCGACGAAGGCAATACTAACATCGAAGACTCAAGGTTGAAGGCTAAAAACCATTCCAATCGAATTAGCCGATGAGTTGCAAGTCCCGTTATGGGAGCACCTTCCCATAATGGAAGTAAAGGACCTAGATCCTCTAATCACGATCGCTCGCCACGAAGAGCATCCGGAAAGGATATCAAAGTCCTCTCTTTGAAGCGACACAACTCGAAGGAATATATCATGGATATGGTAAAGCAAATCATGAATAAGATAACATGGCTCGCAAGGATAGTGAAAGGGAACGAGACTTCTCCCATAACAAAAATCTATTCACAAAGAGGATCTGCAAAGCAGAATTCCAAAAAAAGTTCACTCATCCTACTCTACCTCCGTACAATGGAACTTCTGATCCAAATCACTTCTAATACAAATACGAGTGGCATATGAATGCAACCAGGACGACGGATGAGATCAAATGCTTATGCTTCCCTCTCTATTTTAAAGGCGTCGCATCATTATGGCTCACGAGATTGCCACCCAAATCCATCGACCAATTTGATGACTTGACTCTGAAATTCAAAGAGCAGTTCAGGCTGCAAGCTACGAAGGCTAAGGATGTTATTTTTCTTACGTCAATGAAGCAGGATCCAATAGAATCTGTCAAAGATTTCCTTAAAAGATTTAATGATGTTGCATCTGAAGTAAGAAATCCCAATCCCCGCATGATCTTAATGTCTCTAATCGCCGCCATAGATGAGAAGAGTGAATTCAGTAGATGGATCAAAATGAAAGAACCGAACATGCTTGAGAAATTCTATAAAAGGCCGAGGAGTATATGAGAGTCGACACTAATCCTTTACCTCTTCAGATTATTGATTCTAACCCTCTTCTTGAAGCTCCCAAAAATGCAGCTACCCAATATAATCAAAAGAGTAATCAGGGGAAGAAGCGCGCCTGATGGGAACGATAACAAGGCTACCAAGAAGTCTCGCTTTTTCGACTCATCAGAGCTGACGCCCTTGAATGATACTCCTAAAAATATCTATCTTGCAACAAAGAATTCTGAAGAATATGCGGAGCCAAATCCGATGAGTACAAGCGACATAGCAGCAAATTCGGGGAAATTCTGCAGATTTCACAACCAGCCTGGTCATAACACCAATGAGTGCCAACACCTGAAGAACCTCATCGAGGAGTTAATCAGGAAGAATAGGCTACAACGGTATGTAAAGAATCCGCAGACCGTGAATCCTTCTGCAACTCCCCAAGGGCCAGGGGCATCAAATAATCAGTCTGGTCCAAGCAACAGAGTTCCTGCTCAAATCGATCCTAAGCTGATCATCAACTAAGGATCAATGATTGATGCTCCAATTTTAATGGCTCAGAATAAGCGATCAACATCACCACTGTTTTTCTTCATGCTTTATTTCCTGCTTCACTTTATGTTTTACTTTCTGTTATATTCAGAACTTCTTGTAAATATTTTTTTGTAATAATCTACAAGTGATGCACTGAACATTAGCTCTACGACGAAGAGCATATCTGTCAGAATGAATTTCTTACTTGCAAAACTATATGTCAAATCAAAACTTACTTAAAGAATGATTTCATATTGCAGGCCATCTGTCGAGCGCTTGTTCCTGTAACATCGTGAGTCCAACAACGCTAGTTCAAGTGCTAAAAGCTATAAACATCAAAATGCACAAATGCAAAATAGAAAAGCACCGCCTTGAAAAGTGAATGAGAAAAGTCGCAAAGATCCAAACAATGAACAAGCGTCACGACAAACAAATGCGGGAGTTGTAACTTTTATCAAAGGGGCACTTCCCCAAGTGAAAGGTTCAAAGCCTCAGTTCCTAAACGAGAATAGCCTGCTAAGCCAAGCATCCGATAAAGGGACTGATAGCTGCCCCATAAAATGGTATAACAGCCACCCAATCCATTTGTGTAGCATCTGACATATCAGATGTGAAGAATGAAATCCATTTGCGTAGCATCTGACATATTAGATGTGAAGAATGAAATCCATTTGCATAGCATCTGAAACATCAGATGTGAAGAATGAAATCGATTTGTATAGCATCTGTCACTACGGATGTGAAGAATGTCTCAAATCCATTTGCGTAGCGTCTGACGTATCAGATGTGAAGAACGAAATCCATTTGCGTAGCATCTGAAACATCATATGTGAAGAATGAAATCCATTTGCGTAGCATCTATCACTACAGATGTGAAGAATGTCTTAAATCCATTTGCGTAGCATCTGTCGCTACAGATGTGAAGAATGTCTCAAATCCATTTGCGTAGAATCTGAGATATCAGATGTGAAATATAAAAATCCAAAGACCTCCTCGAGCGGTGGCACTGAATCCAAAGTCCTCCTCTAGCAGGGGTACAATCATTAAACCCCAAGTCCTCCCCGAGCGAGGGCACAAAACCCAAAGTCCTCCCTTAGCGCGGGCACCAAACATACGACCTTCCCGAGCAAGGGCACAATGATATAAAAAACTTCTCCAAGTAGAAGTCTCAAACTAATCGCTAAATTGAAGTTCCTATTGCGTTGACAAAGCTCAGGGGCTCCATACATGTTGGAAAGCTCAGACATCTTTAATCAACAAAGTAGAAACCTCTAGCACGTCAACCACAGTTAGGGAAACTCGAATCAAAGAAGTATACGTTTTATAAAACGTAAACCATCATATAGGATCATATAATTAATTACAAAGGTGAAACTTGAAATCTCTAATCAATACACATATCGATCAG
The DNA here is from genome assembly GCA_030737875.1 of Allium sativum. NCBI lineage: Eukaryota > Viridiplantae > Streptophyta > Magnoliopsida > Asparagales > Amaryllidaceae > Allium > Allium sativum. The sequence continues at coordinate 416,580,382 of CM060910.1, read as the reverse complement.
CGAAATTCAAGTACCGTTGTGAATTCAAATTCGACTACCGTATCTATGCAAACTATATTTAACAATTACTAAGCATTTAAAAAAAGTAGTTTTGCATAGGTGCATCACTCAGTTCGTCATAATTCATTTTTTAATGATTAACTAATCTGTTATTGATGTGGACGATCAATAACAAAGTATAAGTCCAAAATCGTGCAGGTGCTTGTTTCAATTACAGAACAGGTGCCTTGAAGTATACAAATTCAAAGCATGACCTGCCATAGCAAACAAAGGGTTATAACAGGATCTCAGTGCAAAACATATCAACAACAATGCTCATTTCGAAGCCCGCATTTCTCGCAAGCAAAAAATACAAGCTTCGAGGGGCAAATGTTAACTACCAGAAATCTGTTCGTGCATTCTGTCGAACATTATAAGTGCGTTGCGCCAAACCTTGCTCCAGCTTCCATTGCGGTCCATCAAATGGTATCACAAGTGAACGGTCAAGCAGCTCAAACCTCTATCAGGTCGGTCGCGCACTGTAATCGGCTGTAGGGTCAAGTAACAACCTTGCAAAGGGGTCGAACATCCCATCCATAGCACTAAGTCGAGCACCACTCACTTGAGTGGTCGAGCAGGACACGATAACTAGATTGAGCAAGCCACGTCATCTCCGCTCAAGCGGAGGGCCTATGATTGGTAAAGTACAACACTTCGGACAGTTAAGTCACTCGTTCACTTCGGTGCCGCATGATCGTTTGAGTCCCCATCTCGGTCGTACAGGAAGTCCTCAGCTCAATCGTGCAAGAATTTTCATCTCGCTTGTGCGAAGATCCATTTCTAAGTCGAGTAGAGTGAGCACCTGTTTCATATGAAGAAAGCTGAATATAATTGGAACTCGTGGCACTCTTGTAATTTATAATCCCCATTTTATACAGTGATATATATAAATGGAAAACACACGTGATCGGGCATTCACATGAACATAGGGATCGCACTAAAGACAAAATGGCAAGTATGTACTTGGCACATGCATGGAATCAAGGAAATGGGCTAACCATGTGTTTAGATATGGATCGTTTGTTCCCTGTCACCACATGGTCGTTCATACTCTTTCTCCGTTATGTCGCTCGCTCACAAAAGAATCAGGTTCGCTTGCTCATGAAAGTGCTGGTCGCTCGCATATGTATAGTGGAGGTCGTTTGTATAGCTGTGTACAGCTAGCTCCAGCTGTCCGATGGCATTTTTGTAAATACCGGTGCGTGCGGCCCAAACTCTGTTCACCGTAACTACTTCTTTTCCACCTGGTCCAAATTTCACCTATAAATACCCCCTTTCACCACCATTCAAGGAGACCGATTCTTCTACCCCGAAGTGCCGCCAAAATCATTTCTTTAACACCCCAAGCTCCATCCTCAAGCTTCATTAATGTCCACCAAAGCACACTTAATTTTCCTCCATCATCAAATGGACCAAGGCTCCTCCCTCCTCCATTAGAGATCAACTCAAGTTCTCTCCATCCTTCTCCATCTCCAAGCCGAGATCTACTACCTTCAAAACGAGATCCATCATCTCTATTTTCTCAAGCTCCATTCTACTTGTCTCCTGCTGCCATTAATCTTCCTCCAAGCTTCGATTCACACCTAAACCGCCATGGACTCACCGTTGATCCTCTAAGTGCTCAAACCATGGAACATACATTCTCACATTCATCGCATTCATAAGGATCCAACCATTTCCATAGTGAATTAGAGAGAATCAGGTCATTAAAGAGAGGAAAATCATTGTACAAAGAGAGAATGAAGCAAAATGAGATGTACAAGATGATGAATTTTGTAAATATATCACATGATAATGAAATGGCTTCCGGAGTGGACGTAAATCTACTTTAGATTGAACCACTATAAAAATCCTTGTGCACTTACTTACTTTTTCCCATTTACTTTACGATTGTGGCTTCTTTCAATTTCTAACCATATTGGTGAAGTACAATTCATGTACCTTTGGTGTTGAACGATTTTTTGTTTAAACACAATGCAAATTGAAAATCATTTTTAAAAAAAAAAATCAATTAGTAGAATATGGAATTTTCTAGTAATTCTAAAACGGATTGCTCTTAGATAATTTTAAAAATACTTGCATATGTAATTTAAATTACCTATGGATTTTAATGAAACCTAGTCACTGATTTTTCAACTCATCATCCAATCACCAATACACTTCTAGGTGATGATCCAATCAATTAAAACAATCAAATCAAACAAATTGAATCAATTTCCTTTATCAGAGCAACATAAAATCATTTTTGAAGCAAGTGTCACAAGAGAATTTTTCAGTGTATCTTTAAACAACACAAGGACAGTCAATGATTTAAATCAAAAGCAAATTATTCGAAATCACTTGATAAAAAATTATTTTCAGAATTCAAATTCAAATATTATAATCCAAGAAATTTAACAACCATCCAAAAATGATTTCAAAATCGATATAATCAAGCAGAAAAAATGAATTTTTCACAGCTAATCAATTATAGCTTTCGAGTAATACGCTGATGCTGAATTGAGTACAGTTTTTCAATATTTTCCAAAGTGAATAAGAAGACACTCAAAACAACAAAGATGTATGAAATTTCATTAGTTTTCCAGAACATCATAAATTTTAAAAATTCGATTAATAGTGTTCAAGACATGTCAAAAATATCATGGAAGTGTTAATATAAATTAGCATAAAGGAGAATAAAAAAGAAAAGAAAATAAAAATCACGAGTTCAGAGATCATACCTGACTTACCGTTATTGATGTGAACGAATGAATCTCCAACTCAGAAATCTATGGCTAAGGAACACTTGAATAATTCAATAATATGAAACAATTTGAATTTTTATCTCTCTTAAGCACAGTTGTTCCTTAGCCTCTCCATGGTACCTAAATGTTTATAGGATCGAGTGGTTTGACAACAGTTGTTTTACCACTCGTTGCTTCGTTTATACTTTTTGGTACCCAAATCCGTTTATATAACAATCCATTATTTTGCACTAAGGTACCCTTTGGAACCCAAACTTGTTTAATCATATTTGAATTTATTTTATTATCTTTTGCGATCCAAACACATTTAACCAAATTGTTTTTAAACGAGTTTTTATTTCCATTATGTTTTAAAAACCTTTGATATTATTAGAGTTCAAAATTTCAAATCGATCTATTTCAAAGCCATTTAAAGGACTTTTAAAATCATTAGAATTTTGTTTTTCAACTTGATCAAATCCAAAACTAAGTCCTTGTTTATTCTCAACAAAAATTTGGTTTTTTAACAACATATTCAATGATTTCTCTCCTTTAAAAAATTTAGTCAAAGTTGATTCAACCCATTGAATTTTGGATTTAAGATCGCTATTTTCTTTCTTTCAATTTGAACAACGATTTATAGTGATCTTTCTCTTTTCAGAATCATTTTGTTTTAAAACCATATTTTCATTTTGAAGCATTTTAATTTTCACATTGGACTCAAAAATCTCACTTTCAAGTCGTTTACGCTTTTCAATTTCAACTTTTTCAAAATCCTTGAATTTTTTAATTTCATTTTCCAAATCGGGATTTATACGAGTAATTTCAGACTCGTTATTTTCCAAAATCATATTTTCGTTTCCAAGGGTTTTGAAATTTTCTTTTATTTCAAACAATTCTTTTAGAAAAGTCACACATTTGAGATTTTTGATTTTCTCGGTTTCAATTTCAAGCTCATTCAGAATTGATTCGGTTAACAATTGACTCTTTTTCTCTAAAATTTCATGTTTGGAATTTTTAGCCTTCTTAAACTTATCCAAGTCCTTTTGCAAAAATTTGTTTTCTTTTTTTAGGTCATTCTCTTTTATTTTTGGAAACACAATTCTGTTTTCAAGCTTTTGAAACTTTTCATTAAGATGAACTAAATCATTTTCCAAATTTAAACATTTTTTGCAATTCGAGTTTTCAACCTTTTTAATGTTTTCAAGTTTTAGTTCCAAATCATGATTTTTATTAGTCAACTCAAAATTTTCAGATTTTAAATTTTTATTTGTCAGTTTAAGATTCTCAATAGTTTTAGTTAATTTATTACAAAGAGGAATTGACTTTTCAAAAGGAAATTCACCGTGCTCATCATCTATTGAGTCTTCATCACTGTCATCTTCCGATCCATCTTCTGTAAATCCTGTCAAGCATAATTCTGAAGTTAAGTTGACTTTCGGGGGGTTTGAGCTATTGTTGTCCTTTCTTCCATACAACGCATCGAGAGTTTTCCAGGTTTCCTATGCACTTAAACAATGAGAGATATGGTTATACTGATCATTATTAATATAAGAATATAAAATGTGCGTAGAACGAGAATTAACTATAATATCAACCATATCATACCCATTTTTAATAATATCCCAACATCTAGTATTAACAGATTTTAAATAAAATACCATTTTTAATTTCCAATTTAAAAAATCGGTTCCACCAAAAATAGTTGGAGTTATGCAGGAAAAATTCTCGCTAGATTAACTACTTGAAAACTAACCGTTAGGGAAATCCATGACTCTAGAGTTATTTAAAATAAAAAATACCTGCTTTGATACCATTTGTAGGATCTAAATTAACCCTAGAGGGGGGAGATTAAGGTTTATTGCAGTTTATGTTGAGTAATTAAATAATATCAATCACATATAATAATCAGAGTAAATGCGAAAAAATAAATAACACACAAATATACCCAGCTTCGGCAAAACCCTGCCTTTTGCTGCATTCCCCAAGGTTTCTACTAGGTATTAGTCAACAATTACAACGCTTAAAACACCCGTAAACTCACGAAAATTCCTAGCCTATTTTTCCTAATCCCACACTCAAAACTTATACCCAGTTTCTATTAAGAGCTGCACAAAAAGGCCTTGCAATCTCGCTCCAGTTGCACTAATCATACGCTCAAAACCCAACACTGATTTCTATCCTCGAAATCAGATTTCCCAGAATTACAACCCTGTAGTTCATCTCCCTTGTTTTATAGACAAACTAGAAAACTTTAATAACAATCACTAATTAAAAACACTAACAATAAATACAAAAAAAAACCCTTAAAACAAAACCCTACTTTATATAATAGTAAACTCCTTTAATACTTAGTTATTTTGGTAGGCCCCCTTTGTTATTATCTTTGAAAATGTTGGCCTCTATTTGATTTACTTTCTCTAGAAAAAAATGGCGGAGGCTTTGCTCCTAGGGTTTCCAATCTCTTTGAATTGAAGCTTGCACGATGTCGAGTATCAATCCTGTTGCTTCACTTGAGATGAAATACTTCATATTGATCCAAGATTACTTGTTTGATTTCTGGTATGGTTTTCAATTCGAATTTGTGCTCTGATTTTGTTCGAACTTGGATAACTAAAAGCCGATGATGATGTGGTATACTTATAGGGTTTATGAACCCTAAATTTTCTGATTCTAGGTAACTCGTCCCCCTTGAATTGCTCTTGCGATTTTTGGTTGAGATATTGCGTAAATTTTGGCTACGGGTTTGAATTTTTGGAGTTTGAAATCTTCAAACTGTTCTGGAATTATATTGAGTTTGACAAGTTCAAGCTTCCTGGTTTTTTGCGTGTTTTAAATTGGTCCTTGATTGTTTAAAATATCCAAATTTCCTGGAATTGCTTGCGTGTTGAATTCTGAAATTTAAACCTTCTTTGATAAGAACATATACTGCCTTGATCTTGTTAAGAACTGATGCTACTTGATTTTATCTTGACCAAAAATAAGAATTGATATTGCACTTGACATATTTGTTGTACTTTCTTTATTTTTGGCCCCTTGTTTCAATATTTGGTATATCATCACTTGAGATTGTATTTTCAGTTCCATTTATCTGCCCTTTACATGAACTGGTAATTTTAATGTTCATCCTGTTTAAACACTTGCTGCACCGTTTTGTCCCATTACCGTGTCATTGCTTTTGTATATGTTGCTTGACTACGGAAGTTCACCTGAGTTTGTCAGTTATGTATACATTGCTACTTGCGTACGTATCCATGTTTGCTCACACATGCCTATGTACTTGCTGCCATTTGTTAAATTGCCGAGCCATACCTATTTGAACTCCCTGATGCACTTACGAGCTTTGCATTGTGCACAGTCCATATTGTTGAGTTAAACCATTTGTAGCTGCCAAGATTGCGCACTTATATGAGTTGCTTCATCACTTTGTTGTGAGTTCCATTGTGACCTTGTCACTTGAAGTTGTATATGTGCTTTGACCCGTACACATTTTAAACTTGCTGGCCTGCTTTGAACTATGTTGAGACATATGCATTTTTGGCATTGCTGTATCCATCTGTACTCATTCACTTGTGTATGGAAATGTTGTTACTTTTGATATCCATGTTGGCTTATGGGGCTTGACCATTCTGCTCCATTATGTCACTAAGTTGTACACATTTGTGTTTGAACTGTTTTTGTCCATGCTTCTCCATATGAAACTTGTACATGTATTCGAGTTGCTCGACCATTTTAGATACACTTGAACTATGATCCTTGCAGTCTTGATCTTTACTGTCTTAAGCTCGACACTATGTTGACAACATGTATACATATATGTATATATACATGTATGTGTATATATATGTGTGTGTGTATATATATGTGTGGCTATCTCAAATGAATATTTATCAGCAGACCACTGCACTGTGTTGAGGCTGTTCAGAATCAGCTAAATGTAATGCTGGTTCTGATCATTAAGCCGGTGTAGTTGTGTTGAGGCTGATCTGTGAGCACTAGAGTGTACGGTTTTCCTTGTGGTATTTACAGTGTATCACTATGAATATCACAAGCAGTCTGTATTAGAGAATTCACACTAAATCTAGAAAATGATGAGAAACACACCAAAATTCTAAGGCAAATAAAATTTAAAATAAAATTATATTTGCTTGTATTTAAATTTATTCTTGTTCCAGTTTACTGCGTGTGCTTTTATGACAGGTATGAAGATGACTGGACTGTGTTGGAGCACAAGAAGACTGTGTCGGTGTCAGTGAATGTAATTGTAACTGTGTATGTGTAATTGAGTGATCGAGTGAGATATGTAGCGAGGAATTTCGGTATATGGAATCGATTGTAGACACGACTGAATAGAATTGTACTATTATTTGTAATAAATTAAATTGAAATAAAAATAAAAAATATATCGAGGCTACCGAAACGCACTCACACATTCTCAATTTGGACCAACTTACATCTATTACATAACATAGTGCGTGCCTTTACCTAAGGTGAGGCCGAAATAATCCTAACAACTTGGCGCAAATTCACAAACCCTTGATTTGGCACTCAAAATAATTTATTTTATTAAGCCCGACAACGAGGAGTACCGAGCTAAAATTTTATTTTATTCATATCCAAAAAGCCTGGCAACAAGAAATACCGGGCTTTAAAATCCGACAACAAGAAGTACTGTGTTCCTACACAAGTTAACATGTTTAGCACAGTAAAAAGGAGTATTGGGTTACATGTTTACAAATAAGCATGCTTACGTTCTCACAATTATATCATTTTCCCCAATTACGGTCTATTTCTGTCAATGCTATCAAATGTGCAATTATTTAGTTTAATTTCCTTTATTCCACTTATTCCTTTCAATTTGCAGTTTTTGAACATATTCAGATTTTAGTCTTAATTTTGATTACCTCCATTTCATGTATTTCATTTCCCAACCCAAATGCAAAACCATAAAAGGGGAAAAAAATAATCCAACGTGAAATATAAGGCTTACAGGTTCATGCCTTTTTCAACGTATGTATATGCTCTCTTTAGGCATATGTTTAGCGCAACTGCAAAAAATCCAAATGAAAAGAAAGGAGAAAGGGGAAAAGAGATTCAGAATATCAAATCACAAGAATTCTAAATAAAATTTAAAGAAATTTAGAAAAAGAATTAGAAAATTTGTTTAATCTGAATCAAGAATAAATCGTATATAACTACTAGTTTATAGATTTGGTTTCAACCCCAAAAGAAATCTAAAAATTAGTAAAAACTCACCTAAAGATTGCAAATCCAAAAAGGCCCCAGTAGAAAATTTCTTCCAATCTACATATGGACAGTACTTTGATTCCTTCCCCCAATATATTTTATTTTAGATAAGAAATGTAGTGGAGGCTGAGGAAATGAAGAAGGAGAAATGCATGGATAAAGGGAGGATTAGAGGTCAATTTATAAATGTGGAAGGAAAATCTAAGCCTTAGGATTATTTGATTTTCAATAACTATGCTAAAAGCCACATCAGCAAGCAACCATCGTATTCGTCTCATGCTAGGCACGAAATCGTGCCTAGCAGCATCATTTGGGTCGACCCATCCGCCCAGAGGTCGACATAGGGATCGAACCACTTGGGTCCTGGGTCGACCATATGGTTGACCAAAATGTGGATGGGTCGTCCCAAATACCGCATTAATTTAGCTTTGTTTATTTATTTAATTTGTATAAAAGCTCTAATTTGAAATTCAAACTTCAACTGATCATAACTTGTTTGTTAAGTCCGTTTAACATAAACCAAAAGTCTAACCAAACCAGAAAATCGTGATGGATCCAATGGCACAACCCTCATTCTCTATTTCTCGATTATTCCTCAAGTCAGTCATAAATAATCAGTTAATTAACTATTGTTTGGTCAAAATTTGGCTCGTTACATTCTTCCTTCCTTAAAGGATTTCATCCCCGAAATCTCTAAGGTAGAAGAATAGTATAAATGTTCTCTATATCCATCTACTTATCCATCAACCACTGGCAACCATTTTGTCCTTAATTTATCTAATGCAATTTATGTATTTATGCAATTAGTGTAGTGTATATGACCCTAACAAATGTGAAATGTTAGGCGGTCTACCGATTCAGTTAACCTTTTCTTTATGCAAATATGTCTGTGCCATGCATCCAAATGTATGAAAAACCCTAATGGTAACTGTTATTTCAATTTTCCTGCATCAAGCATCACCCATATGCAACTACCATATAACGACGTCCATTATATTACAACCATATAAATAAAATGAACACATCCATATGCATATGTGAGTGTCATATTCAGCTGATCATAGTGCCTAGTGTGTATTTAAATCCATTGCATCCATTTGCAAACACTTGCATCCATTTAAAAACATCAAATATTACATGTTTCAAAGAAATGTTTCAACCATATCCTATTTTCTAGAAGTTTCTCCTATGATTAAGTTTAAACGAATTCAAGAGATAGAGCTTAAGGACTAAAGATGCGAAAATTAAGATCGAAATGTACCATCAAACAGATAATGGTAAGAATTTCACATTTGCTCTTTGAGTTCCCAAGTAGCCTCTATATCATCGCCCCCCCATTGTACTTTGACCAATCTTACTGCCTTATTCCTCAACTTCTTGGTCTCCCAATCTAAAATCCTCTAAGTTGCTCGTCTAAATAATGCTTTGCGCTCAATCTCTACACCCTCCAATGCACTAGGCTCAATAACCTCTGCTAAATCATGCAGATATTTCCTTAAATGGGATACGTCGAACACGTCATGAATGCCAGACAGTCCATCGGGTAGTCGAACCCTATAAGCCATCTGCTCTATCCTCTCTATGACTAGGAATGGTTCATAAATCTTGGGGCCAACTTATCCACTGAGCCAAACCTCGCTACGTTCCTTAGCGATGAAACTTTAACGAAGACCAGATCTCCAGCAGAAAACTCCAAATCAATCCTTCTTTATCAGCATAGGACTTCTGCTTATCTTGTGCTGCCTTCATCCTCTTTATAACCAACTCAACTTTCTCCGAGGTTTCTCTGATCATTTCTGACCCTAGCAGTAATCTGTCTATCGAGTACAACCAACATGCCAGAGATCCACAATGTCGCATATACAAGGCCTCAAAGTGTGGATACCAATGTTGGACTAGAAGTTATTATTGTAAGAAATCTCCATTTATGGTAGATGATCTTCCTAAGTCTCTCCAAAATCTAAAATACACATCCTTAGTAGGTCTCCCAAAACCCTATTCACTCTCTCCATTTGCCCATCCATCTGAAGGTGATACGTTGTACTCAACCTGAGTTGTGTTCTTAGAGCTTCTTATAGACTCTTCCAAAATTCACCAGTGAAAATGGGGTCTCTGTCGCTGATGATGCTCGAAGGGACACCATGCAACCTGACTATCTCATGAACGTAGAAGGAAGCCAACCTTGATGTCGTCCTTTTACTCTTAACCTATAAGAAATGTTCGCTCTTTGTCAATCGGTCCATTACGACCCAAATGACGGTGTTACCCTTTCTCGACCTAGGCAGTCCATCCACAAAATCCATAGAAATATTTTCCCATTTCCACAGGGGTATATACAAGGGCTGAAGTAGTCCTCCAGACTTCTTCTATTTTGCCTTACCCTTTGGCAAGTCATACATTTAGCTACAAAATCAGCCACACACTTTCTCATGCTAGATCAGTAGAAGACTCGCCTCATATTGCGATACATCTTATCACCACCTAAATGGATAGTCATCCGAGCGTAATGGGCCTCTGCCAAAACTGTACTCATCAAATCATCTATGTGGGGAACACACAACCTACCGTCTCGACGAAGCCACCCCTTACAATCCATAGTATACCTAAGGAGGTGCGTACAATCTTCTTTTATATCCAGCCTACCCAAACATCTGAAAGCTCGGGATCCTCTCTTTGTCCAGCTCCAATCTGCTCTAATAAAGTAGGTTTCACCCTAAAGACGCCAACAATCATGGTGTGAAGTCTGTAGACGGTCGAAAATCGAAGGTAGCTATGTACTCCAAACTCTTCCACTCAACATACAAAGGACTCAATGTCGCTCTTTATTTGCTTAATGCATCTACCACCACGTTCCCCTTCCATTTGAAATCACATGACGCCAGAAATTCCATCCTCCTTTGTTGCCTTAAATTTAGATCCCTATAAGAGAATAGATACTTAAGTGACCTGTGATCTGTAATGAGTTCAAACCTTTATCCTAGTAGGTAGTGTCTCCAAGACTTAATTGCGAATACTATGGCGGCTAACTCCAAATCATGTGTAGGGTTGTCTCTCTCAAGAACTCTTAGATGCCTACTATTGTAGCATATTACTTTACCATCTTGCATTAACACTACACCTAGACCCATCCCACAAGCGTCGGTATATACTGTAAACATCCTAGACCCATCGGGTAATGTCAAAACTGGTGCACTGGTACGAGCATTCTTCAGTCTACGGAACGCATCCTCACAATCTTTATCCATAGAGAAAGCCAGATTCTTCTTAGTAAGTCTGGTTAATGGTGCTAAGATCCGTGCAATGCCCTTAATGAACTTCCTGTCGTAGCCTGCTAAGCTAAGAAAACTCCTTACCTCAGTTGCGTTCTTATTGGTCCTCCAATCCTGTACTGCTACTACCTTGGCGGGGTCGACAACCAACCATCGTTAGCATGCTCCTCCTAATTCCTTGAGAAAACCAAAATATCATCCACAAAACTATGATGAAATTATTCAAAATGTCTCTTAAGACCCTACTCATCAGATCCACAAAATATTTTGGTGCCTTAGTTAGCCTAAAAGGCACAACTAACTACACAAAGAAGCTATTAGTAGTCCACAAAGTTGTCTTTTCTATTCTATCCTCTGCCACGCGCAACTAGTGGAAAAGTGTAGCCAAATCCATCTGAGAAAATACTGATGTTCCTACCAACTAATCGAAAAAATCATCTATCTGAGGGAGTAGGTAACAATTCTTCTTCATGCGCTTATTCAATTCTTGGTATTCTACACATAGACGGAGGAACTATCGACCTTAATGGGGAAGATAACTGGTGCTCCCCACTCAGAAATACTCCATTTAAGAAAACCTTTTGCTCACCTACTTGCTTGCTTAACTCTTTCCGTTCCCTCGAAGCCATATGCCGAACTGGCAGCACAACAGGCTTTAGGTCCTTACTAAGATAAATCAAGAAATCAATTTCTTGCCTAGGTGGCAATCGTCTAACCTCCTCGATTACGTCCGGATACTCACAAACAACAAGTACATAATATATATCAACAGAAGAATCTAGGGAGTAAAGAAAACTCAACAAGACTGATCATTGTGGATCGTAAGAAATTTCTAACGCCTTATTGCTACAAGTCATCAAAAATGATCCGACTCTCGCAATCAAGTACGACCCATTTATGGCCAACCAATCCATCCCTAAAATCATCCCTTAACCCGCAACTCCCAACACCTAGGCATCACAATCAAATTCTACGCCTAAGATAGAAAATCTCAGTCCCCTACAAATCATAGATAAGTGTATCGAACCATTTATAGGGTTTAAAGCCATTATGGGATAGGTAACAAGTGAGATTTCTAAGTACAAACAGTCAACTAAAGAACTGGAAATAAACAAATGTGAAGCTCCCGAATCATAAAAGTACAAACTGGAAAATCGGAGATAGAGATCTAAACTTCCACTGAGACTTTCCTTCCCTATTAAGGCTTCTTCAAGTCCATGCTGCTTCCAATAAGTGCACCTAAATTGACGCTACTACTGTACTAGCAATCAACCCAGTCTTTTGTGGACATGCCCAACTCAGACGTCCCAGCTGCCTACAATGGTAGCACTTTCCCTTTATCCTCCTACAATCCCTGATGGGATGCCCTGGTGTCCCGCACCCATGGCAACTGATCTCAGCCTTAATTGGTCCTTTTTGCGTATTTCCCCTTGCTTCTTCTTGTCTTTCTTATTCCAAAACTTTTTCTTAAGACGAGAAAACTTAGAAGCCTCACTCTTTCTTCCTTGAATTCTCCTACCTTAACTTCCTCCATCAAAGCCATCTCAATCAAAGCCTCACATATCGCTTCCATAGGGATGTGAATCATAGGAAAGCCCTGGAGGGGTTGATTCAATCCTCTCCCAAATCGAATACCCTTCTTATGAGCAGTAGTGACCATGTCCAATCCAAACCTTGATAATTCGTTAGACCGACTGATGTATTCCTTTACTGATATAACTCTTTGCTTCAGATATAAAAACCACTCCAACTGCATTCCCTTTTCAGCAGATGATAGAAACTTCCTTTGAAACCTATTTTTGAATTCCGCCCAACCCATATTCCTTCCTTCATCCTCTATTGTTACCCACCAAAACGAATCCTCCTCTTTAAGTTGTCAGACAGTGTCAAACAACAAGTTTAACCCTCATCCCATCCTCAAGTTTCAATAACTAAAAAATCCTCTTGGTCTATCTAATCCAGGTGCGCGCCTCTATAAACATCTCGGTACCTGAAAAAGTCTTTCCATCCAAACTAGAGAAATACTTACAAAGCTTAGAGAAATTCGCGGCAACAGGTAGGTTAGGAAGAGCCACTACAGCAGGTGTTGGAACCTGCGCAAGTCCTTGTCCCTCAACCGGCATCGTAGCTTCTAAATATCTACGAAACCAACCAGGGATAGGAACTCCCTCAGGAAAATTAGGGGCTCTTGACATGCTGCGCAAAAGATAAAATAGAAATTTAGAATTTGGAGGGATCAAATAATGTTATAACTTTGACTAAAGGGGATATACTTTGATTTCAAAAATAACCCTTGGCTTTTGAATTTTTTTCGACAAATCTTTTATTTAATAAAAAATTGTTATCTTGAAAACCTTAGGCTTTGATACCAAATGTAACACCCTGCGCCCTTAAATGCTATCCTAATATAAAATCTCGTTAATGAATGTGGAGCGTTGTAGGCATAAAGACAATAAACATAAAAGAGACTAAGATTTCACAAGACTTAAAAGAATAAATTCATATGACAAAAGAAATAACAACTTATAGTAAAATGACAAAACCATTAACCATTCTCAAATTATTTCAATCAGACCAAAGTGTCATAAAAGTAACATGTCTCAATCTCGATCACATAAAATATCAGAGTACAAAACAAAAGTGTCCCCAAAGAGCCAAAATATAATACAAGCAGACTGTGAAAAGAAAATAAGATAAACAATACATCTCTAAATGAAACTTCCAGAGAGAAGTCAAAAGAGCAATCTGAGCTAAGCACTTCCTCTCTGAAACCCTTGGGATGGGAAGAAAAAGGAGAGATTGGACAAAAAGTTTTGGTGAGCTATAGTAATTTCTAGCACAAATAATAAGAGGAATAAATAAATAAACAGTAGTCTAGTATAGATAAGGGAACAAGTGTCTACGTACAATTGAAAGTGAACAGAATAAAGTAAGGGTACAATAAAGTTTGTTATACAAAGATATTCGATAATGATGTTGATTGTTTCGCACTTCTACAAATAGAACAAGAAATTCTTAATGCTATCCAAATGATCGGTTGTGTCGAATCATGGATAACCTATGCCCATTATGGGTTTGAGTTTATCTGGCTCTAACCCATCGACGATTGGAGACAACCTCGTCCATGGTTGTGAAAATGTCTTATGTTTCCAAATCGAGGCAGTGCACGCACATTGACTCGCTGGAACGCACTCACACCCTCTTAGTTTGGAACAACTTACATCCATTATGTAACATGGAGCTTTCTCATATCTCAAGTGAGGCCGAAATGATAACTAGGGTATGCTACATGGAATGGATCCCAACAACATGGCTCAAATCCCCCAACCCTTGATTTGGCCCCCAAATCAATTTATTTTTTTAAGCTCGACAAAAAGGAGTACCAAGCTTAAATTTTATTATGTTCATATCCAAAAATCCTGACAACAGTTAGTACTATGTTCCTACTACAAATTAACTTGTTTAGCCTGACAACTAGAATTATTGAGCTAAAACCCGATAATAATGAGTACTGGATTACATATTTACATATAAGCATGTTGACATTCTCACTATTATGTCATTTTTCCCGATTACAGTTTATTTCTGTCAATTCTATTAAATGTGCAATTATTTAGTTTAATTTCCTTTATTCCTTTTAATTTGCAGTTTTATGAACATATTCAGATTTTAGCCTTAATTTTGATTCCTCAATTTCATGTATTTCATATCTCAACCCAAATGAAAAATCAATAAAAGGGAAAAATAATCCAACACAAAATATAAGGCTTACTAGTTCATGCCAGTTTCAATGTATTCATATGCTCTTTTTTGGCATATGTTTAGCGCAACTGCAAAAAATCCAAAAGAAAAGAAAGGAGAAATGGGGAAAGAGATTCAGAATAACAAATCATAAGAATTCTGAATAAAATTTAGAGGAATGTAGAAAAAGAATTAGAACAACTGTAATCTAAGTCAAGACTAGAGAATAATTCAGATCCAACAACAATTTTATATATTTGGTTCCAATCTAAAAATTACTAAAAACTCACCTAAAGATTGCAAATCCAAAAAAGCTCCGATAGAATAATCCTTTAAATCTACAAATGGATAGTACTGGAATTTGTTCCCCAATATATTTTAATTTAGAGAAGAAGTGAAGTGGAGGCTGAGGAAATAAAGAAGGAGAAATGCATGGAGAAAGGGAGGAGCGCAGGTCAACTTATAGGTGTAGATTGAAAATTAAAGCCTTAGGATTATTAGGTTTTCAATCACAACGCTTAAATCAATGTTAGCAGAAGCATCCAGCGTATTCGGCTCATTCTAGATACGAAATCGTGCCTAACAGCGTCATCTGGGTCGACCCATCCTCCCACGTGGTTCAACACAAGGGTCGACCCACTTGGTCATGGGTCTACCACATGGGCTACCCAGATGGGGCTGGGTCTCCCCAAATACCACGCTAATTTAGCTTGGTTTATTTATCTGATTTATAGAAAATAACTGGTTTAAAATTCAAACTTCAACTGATCATAACATGTTCGTTTTAAGTCCGTTTTACATAAACCAAAAGTCTAACCAAACCAGAAAATCGTGATGGATCCAATGGCACAACCTTTATTATCTATTTCTCGATTATTTCTCAAATCAATCTTAAATAATCAGTTAAATAATTATTTTTTGGGTAAAATTTGGGTTGTTACATTAACGCCTCAAGACAATAATAAATCTATAATTTCCAATTGTAAAGGATTTTAAAGAAATGATTCACAAGGTTTTGAAATTGTTTTATACTCCCGTTTACGCAAAACCAAGTATTTCCCATGTATTCAAATACACATTTCCGCACCCTTCAAGAAGGATGAATGTGATTAAATGGTGTTGTAAACCTCGTGGTCTGGGACACGAAGGTATATGATACCAGTTAATCCCATACCAATCTAATTAAAGTTGACGATATGATGTTCCTAATGCCTTGATGTTTCTAATGCTTTACATTATGGAGTTGGCTAGCGGATAGTGAACTAGTAGTGGGAACATTTGGTACGGGACACTCATATACCATACTAGGGTTATTGATGGTGAGTTTGTGACACATATTATTGTTTGTTGTTGTTGCCATAACTTGGACTTGTGGGTCCTAAATACGCTAACATATGTAACGCTAATGGTCCATACGTTGGACTAATAGGTCCTATTCTATATCCGGTGGGCAAATTGGACTAATGGGTCTTAAACGAGACTGGTAGGTCTCTAGTGTTTAGTACTTGGAAGGTCAGAATCGGTAGGCCATATATAGGACTGGTGGGCCCTAATATATTCTCTAGAGGGAGAATGTGGCATCCAAATATTATCGTTGATGTGCGACTTGGACTGGTGGGTTTAGGGTTTATAGTATTCCTGCTTTTTAGATTTCATAATGTTGATTTCTACAACTTTGATGATTTAGAACGTTCTCACTATGTTTATGATATTTATCTCTTATATAGCTGGTGGGTTATCTATGTTGAGTTGTTTTGGTGATTTCATTCAAACTATTTTGGAACTCCTTAACGAGTTCTTATGATACTATAACGAAGTTGGTGGTTTCATTTTGATGTATGACGTAGTCATTATATCTTTTTTGCCCCGCTGGGGAACTTAGCAAATTATATTGGGGTTAAGCTCTTAATTTTCAGTTGTGACATTATGTTTTGCTTCAATTGTCTATGACATAGAATAATCATGTCGTAAATTTCCCTTTTTAGATGTTGGGTGATTCATTATTATGTCGTTATTGGTTCATGAGACTCTATTTATATGTTAACCCAAAATTAGTACCCCCATGGACGACGATTAATAGGGGTTTTTGAATTGTTTTTGTGTAAAAAGGAATTCTTATCTGTATATCATCATTTATTATTATTCGATACCTGATATGTAAACTAGAATGAGCGGTGTGTGTTAATGCTCGGGTCAGACCGAGTTGTTTTAGGTTGTAGCTTACCGTGGATTATAAGTCATCTAATTCATCTTGGACTTTAGCTTTTGGAACCATTAACTAATTGTATTCGTGTATTTAAGTCATTGTATACTCATTCATTTGGGAATGTTGTATTCATCTACGGTTTATGTATATCCATTCAGATTCGTTGCACATGTATATGTTATATTATGTGATTGTATCCATATGTAACTGTTCTTTGGTCTGTTAAATGTGATGATTTGTAAATTTCTCTAAATATGTTCCTTAGCCATTGTAGTTTCATATTATATGTATTTTAATGAATTTAATAGATTTAATTTAAGAGAATAAAGTTTAAGTTTAGGATTTTATTAAGTTTAATTGTTTATTAATTTTTAAAGATATGAATTTTGAATTTTTCTTATTTGATTTGAATAATAACTTAATAATTTGACTTTTGCTTAATATGAATAAGTTGAATTGCATAAGTTAAACGTTTTCAAAATAAAATATATCTGAAATTAATATTTCAGAATTGATTAAGTACAACTTAAGATTTTTATTTTAAGGATGCTTTAATAAATTGACCATGGTGTGGAATAAAGTGGTTTGATATTAAAGAGATAGAGTCGAATATTTACATACTTTCTGTCAACACCGAAACCACTTTAACAACTGTGTATATGGTTGAGAATCCAAAACGAAGTAGGATGGATTGACGAAATAAAGAAAGAGAACGATAATGGATAACCTTGACTTTCGAGCCATATTAAAATGACTGAAATAGAAGCCATAATCGGGCCAAGTGAAGTCGCTCCTTCGGATGGGCATACTTCTTCCAAACCATGTCTTTTACTTTGTGATTGATCGGTGACCACCCTTTATTATGGAAGTGTTGTTTGAGGTGGGCGGTAGCTACAACTATGTGTTATCACCTGCAACGACATGGATTTTCGACCGTTTAAGTCTAGTTAATTTGAAATTGGAATATGATTTCCATTTTTTTAATTTTCAAGAAACAATTCTAATTCAACATATTTTATTTAAACCCATATATAAACTATTTTATTTTATAAACTGTTTTATTCTAACTTATATATACTAACTACCTTCAATAAATTACTATGAAGATCAACTATCTATTTTATAAACTACCTTAATATTTAACTATGTATATTTATCTAAATTTAATAAATTATATCTTTAAATTCAAACTATTTACATATATATATAAATATATATATAAACGTTTATGTACTAACTATTTATTTTTCAAACTATTTCAAATATATATAAACTATTTTAATATATAAACAAATTAAACTATTTTAAATATTCAAATTGTTTTAAGTTTGGAATTGTTTAAGGATTCTAAGATTAGTTATAAATAGAGATTTTAAATATGAAGGTATATTCAATTTTGAATATGAAATGGATTTAAAGAAAAATGTGATATTTTGATATGATGTATGAATCATTTTGAAATATAAGACTAAAGGGTGTGTAATAAGCGTTTGGTTGTAAAATAGACTGGGATCTGATATTGTCATACTCTCTTCTAATACTAAAAATCACTTTAACAATTGTGCATATATCGGAGAATCCAGAACGAGGTAGGATGGATTGGCGAACGATCGTGATACGAGGTACTAATGTGACCTTGACTCCCTTGAGTCAGCTTGATGTGACTAAAACAGGAGCTATGCCGAGACCAAGTGATGTCATTCCTCCTATCGAGCATGCTTCTTCGATACACTTCTATTACTTTTGTGATGTGATTTGTGGCCACCCTTCAATTTTGATTATAAGACTGTGTCTCGAGGTGAGTGATAGTAGCAGCTATGCGTTACTACCAGTCCGGCTCTGCAATTGGTGTATCCACCCTAGTTATTTCTTCGAGTGCCTTGTCATATTTATCCTAGTTGTGCTTACTACAAGTTTGGTTTGTGCTATACCTATGGAGTGCTCCCCTAGTATCCCGCCGGTTTGGAGGGGCTTACAGTATTATATAGACTATGAGAATATATATATATATATATAAATGGCGTAAGAGTAATAATGGTAATCATTCTTCTGCTATTTTGTTACTTTACTAATAGACACTATTGTATATAATGCATTATATATATAGTAAATAGTTTAACGGATCCTTAATAGATGGAAATTCGTGTAACATCTTTTAAGTTACTGCACTTACAAACACATTGGATATGAGATGTGAATTATCATAAGCATCTCTAATGTTGTGACACTCATATCGTTACATGGTTTGATTTGAGTGATATAAGAATATTTTAGTTCTGATCCGAGTATTTTGTCTTTTCATCGGTGCTCTGGCCAGCCTGAGTTTTTCAGTTAGCGCATGCCTCATTATGAAGATGAAGATTGAGAGATGTATGTATTAGTACTACTCCGCTGCATTTATTGGTATGTTTTGTGATAGTTTAACTGTGATAATTGTTGTAAAGTGAAATCAAATGTATGTTTGAACAACTTCATGAACTGTTACTTGTTTAATATATTTTGTGCTTCCATTGTGAGATTCTATAATTGTTTTTATTCCTTATTTCTTTTTCTTTTATTTATCCCAATAACTATCTGTATTTTCTATTTGTTTAAGTTGACATGTGTGTGTTATTTTCGATTTGAACAGCCAAAAATACAGGTTGTTACACCACTTGCTTGGTTCCTCAATCCGTTAGAATCCTACCATGGGTATCATCTCATGTGCCTTATTATATTATCTTGATCGAACCACAATGACTATGTTTTTTATCATACCTATGGAGTGCCCTCTTATAGTTACCAGTTTATAATGAACTTTACAGTATCTGTATAGATTAGGATGATTATAAAATGTGTTAAATTGGATAATGGTTACGTCTTAACGCTACTTTTAATACTTTATTTAACTGATAGACATTATATTGTAACATCTTATTATGTGTATATAGTTTGATGGATCCTTAAAGGATGAAAATCCCAAATATCATTTAAGTTATTTGTGCATTTCTTTGAATATTTCACTTGAGTTGACTCACTAATATGATAATGTTAGTCTTAATTCGTGTGTTTTGTTTTACTTTATGCTCGGGCATCCTGAGCATCACAGCGTTGGAGATTCATCTATTAAAGCTAGAGATCAGTTGGAGTTTAGCTATTTATCAACTTTTCTACTGTAGTTATTTCCGTTTTCTATCATACGCTTATATATTAGTGGACATCTATGTATTTGCTATTTTTGTTGTATTTGCTTTGAGATTTTGATATTATGTATTTGCTTTTGAAAACTATATATTTAGTAGCTATATGAACTACTATGCTTTATTTATTACGCTGCGAGATATTCTAATATTTTGTGTCTGTGATTCGATTTTTATTTACCTCTATTTAATTAATAACCTATTGTCTTAAATAATTCAAGTCTTATATGTATGATTTTATTGTCGATTTGAATGATTTGAAATTGTGGATCTTTACAGAGTTGCACCCCAAACAGTGCAACATCCATAAATGTTTCGTTTCTCTTTTCCTCCGTTCATTTTGCCTTTCCTAAAGTTTTAGTTAAATAAAATTTTATGATAGATATTGGGATGTTACAAAACAAGGTCGTATATATGTATGTTTATGTATATATATGAACATAGATTGTATTTTCCTATCCAGTGTAAAATTGGTGTTTTTTCATCTTTATTTTTTATTTTTGTTGTTGGTTTCAGTTATACACGTGTTGGTTTTAGTGTTCTCTTTGTACGTTTGGTTTCAGTTATATATCCTCTCTTCTTATTCTACAAATGCTGAGTACGTCTTGGATCGACAACGCTTCTCATTTTCCAACAAAAATTTACCATAAATTTGAGCAAAAAATATTCCTTGCCACACATAAAACAATGAACCTTTATAGTATTCTATGTATAATTAGCACTAATCATTTAAAAGAAATTTCACATCACCACCCTATCCGACATGTTCATGACTGTGGAGCCCGAACTCTAAAAAAAGCATTAAGCATGAGACTCATATATGCCATTTAACAATCTTTCCTTTTGTTCTTATACTCGTACGATTAACTAAATGTTCCTGCACATGTTCTTCACTTTCCTCTCCTTCTTCTTCCACAAAATTTGATCCAATTGGATCATGGTTTGGTCAGGCCAAAGTTTTTGTTTGAGCATCTTCGGGAACCATTTGAAAATATTATCAAATCCGGTCGAGACTGGTAATGTCACCCGACCTGATCAGCACGAAGACAGTTATAAATCTTGCAAAAAAGAAAGCAGTTCTTCAGGAAAAGACCCACACAAAGAAGTGTTGGTTAACCATGTAGGAAGGAGAGTCATGATTGTAACCGACTCAAGCGGAGAAGCTAAATTTGCTTTGCAATGGGCATTGTCTCATGCTGTGCAAAGCACTGACACTATACTTCTTATGCACGTTGTAAAGAGACTGAAAACTGGTAATGTCTTTTCGTATAATTTTGTCGAAATTTAAAAAAAATGACAATGTACTAATCGTCTGTTTTGGGTGCAAGGTAAAAATTCAGGAAAGAAGAATGCAAAGGAATATATGGTACTCAATGCTATGAGAAGTTTGTGCAAGGCTAAAAGACCAGAGGTACATCAGTTTATCTTCTTAGAGCTTAGTACTCTTAACCACATTGTTTTGTTACTAAATGGATGTGACGCAGGTCCAAGTTGAGATCATACTAGTAGAATCAAAAGATAGAGGTCCAACCATAATCGAAGAAGCGCGAAAACAGAAAATATCGCTGTTGATAATGGGTCAAAAAAGGCAATCAATTGCCCTGAGGCTGCTAATGATATGGGCAGGATATAGAAAAGATTATGGAGTTGTGGATTACTGTATTCAGAATGCAACCTGTATGGCAATGGCTGTTAAGAAAAGGAGTAGCAGGAATAATGGATACTTGATCACAACCAAAAAGCTCAAAGACTTTTGGCTTTTAGCTTGACCAACTTTTACTACAGATCTTTTTTGAGTTTGAGATTTCGATTGCCTTTTGTTTGTTGATTTTTGTTGCATATATTTTTACAATATGTTTGTTCTGTGTGACATGCATCAAGATTTTTTTTTTTTTTTTTCTTACTAATTTGATTAAAAAAGTTGCATTCCATACAGACATTCAAATCATGAGCATCGCGTTTAAATTAAAAAAGATAACACCATATAGGCATATCCCTAAGATCCACGAGATCCAGTTATTTGCATCACTGGAACATCTTTTCATTTTTTTTAATATGGTTAATCAGTGAGAACAAATATCAATCTCGATGATCGGACATATGACTTGACAAAAGGTGAGATTCGGTTGGTTCAGTAATTTTCGAGGTAAAACATATCAAGTCAAATGGCAATCAAACAAATCAAAATTGAACTGAAATAATTTCCGTTAATTCAATGATTGATTTTATCCGAACTACAAATATATATATATATATATATATATATATATATATATATATATATATATATATATATATATATATGGTTTTATTCAAATGATTGATACACTTAAAAGAAATCATAAATTAATATTTGGGGAGAATTTATTTAGCTGTTTTAATGTTTATGATAACGTTTGACATGCTTTTAATAGATAAGTTTTGTACTTTTGTCACTAAACTATTTTTTTAAAGTAATACAATATCATAAAATCAAATAACTTAATAAAAGTTTGAGTAATTTAGAAAATTTCGATAATCAATTTTTTTGTTTCACTAGCCTGTTAAAATAGTTAAATTTTAAAATTGATCCTGCCAAAATAAATTGGTCTGATCGATTGATTTAGTTATAATCGGATATTACTCACTCCAACATGTAATCTTTAATCTCTTAGTTCAAACTACCAATTGGCTAAGCCAACTCATTGTAATTTAAATAAATAAGATGAATTAAAAAGTGGTCATGGCGTCCTCTAAAATTCCATCTCCAAATCCTATCTCAAACTAGTAGGAGACCCGTGCTTCGCATACGGGTACGTGATAGTACAATGAACCAAAAAATATGACATGATTGAATAAGGATGTTTGTTTAGTGAGCAACTACGTATCACGTACCAATGGAGGAGTGATGGTTAATAAATTTGCTAAATGTAAGCGTCAGGAAGTTGACATAAAGAAAGCATCATGGTTTTGTATAAGTGAAAATAAAGTAGATGGTCGATGTCTTCATTTTGTGTCAGATAAAATTATAAGTGGAGTAGAATACAGTAAAAACGAGTATGGGAAAGTGTAGACAAAACATCAGAAATTAAGAAACAAATTATGTTTACATTAAGAGTATCTCCAACAAAATCCAGGCTTTGAATATTACAACACGTAATATTCAGTGAGAATATTCGTGATTTGCCCACCAAAAAAGTGTCAATTTTATAGGCGTCAAAAAAAGAAAAAAAGAAAGGGCGAATGGACAAACGCAAAAGGTACATTTACTTTTGTTTTGTTGTGGCCACAGAAATGAATAATGTGCTATTTTAATATTCGTTAGGTTGACTGTATTGTAATGTTGGCCGATTCAGTTAATTAACTATGTATCTATGTAGCATGTTTTGATTTATGATTTGGTTTTCAGTATAAACCCATAGAAGCTAATGTAGTCAGTAGAAAGTTATGTATGTATATGAAAGAATACGGGTGGTACTATGGTAGTATGTAGGTGAACAATAAGATTATAAATCTCTTCACCTCTAAGACGTTGCCTCCATAATCAAATGTTGGAAGCAATAACATTGTTTAAATTACATAATATATATCTATATATTTTGTCGTTGGGCTCTCTGTACATGTACACCAAACCATCCAATAAAACAGGTGGAAGAAAATATTATGAAAATAAAACGCATTTGAATTTGCATTACAGTGACAGTTGACAGAATAACGTAAGTTGGAAGTGAGCACAGTTGCAAATAGAAACATTCCATCTTTTTCTCTTACAAAAAAAAAGCAGTCGAAAACATTTCCTGCTAACATCAAAACTCATAACTACCTTAAACACAAAGTCTCTGCTTTTATATCCTCAACTTCAACCCATTTTACATATTTGCATATTATATCTAGAAAAAATAGACAAAATATGCAGTCAGTTATATGTTTCCTGCTTCAAATAGGCTGCCATAAGCAGCAAGTTCTAATACAATCTCTAAAGTTACCAAGTAAACTACAAACTTGTAATAAAATTTGAACACCTATCGGTAACGTTTGAAGTTTTTTCCCAATATTGATAAAACGTGCAGTTATTACATTGTAAGACACACATATCCAAAAAAAGGAAAGCCTGGAAATAAGAACAGAAATGGACACCAACAATTAAGATGATGGATCCTCTAACTTTGTTCTAATTGAACATATGTTGCTTCTTCTCTTTCTGCAAGTGGAAGAATTTGGCTTCATCTCTTTCTACAATCCCCTTCTACAATTGAAAAGTGTAGGCTCTATCTCCATCAACAATTGAAAGACTTTGGTCTTCTCTTTTGATTCTTTAATGATTATGGCAAGACAGGTATCACTGATCCAAATTTCAGTAAACAATATATTCATGTATGCTATAGATACTATGAGAAAATATGCGAATGAGTTAACATCAGATTTGATATTCTTGAATGATTTTGGCATAATTCGGTGGTTTTTATGTTGGTTGGAATGATTCCACTGGTGAAAATGGGGTTATTTTCTGGGACAAAAAACAAAGGGTGATTTTGACACCCACGGTTGCATATATTTATTTGTAAGCAACTAAATATCACGTTAACGGGGACAAATAGAATATTGAAATGTGATTCACTCTACTAACGGGGCTTTAAAATAAATCCAAATATGCACAAGCAATATGAACCCGTCCCATATGATCGACCAGTATCGAGAACCTATGAGCAGAGCTATACGTCAAAATATAATAGATTTAATTTAAGAAACATTAGTGAAAAAGAAGTTCATCCATACAAATGCTTAAGAAACAAAATAAAATTAAACTTGCGGCGACTGCATAAAAAAAAGGTAATGAACTAATGACATTAAATTATTGCAGTGAGCAAACATATCGAAATAAATTTTTACAATCTTATAACACTAACATAAAGAATAACATTTTTTATTCATGCAAATATATTAGTAATGCACTCAAATAAAGATTACATGCCTCTGAAGTTATGCTTACTTAACTTGTTGCATCACCCTGCATTTCACCTGTCATCGTTATATATTCTCATCTAAAAACTGTATCCTTTATACCAAAAATTAAGCGCATCGTGCATAAATTTTCAAATTGCAAAAAGAAACCTGTATGTTTTATACCAAAAACATATATTATAGCATGTTTAACCATACATGCTTTTGTAGATATCGTTGTGTCATTTTTTGGAAATGAGAAATTTTCAAATCCTTCAACAAACTAATTTACTTAAGTAACTTTATCATTATGACATCCCATTAGTAGCTAGCATCCTATCTCTGTACACTTGATCAGTAGTCTAGTTTCTTCATTCTTCTCAGTTTTGTTAATATGGATGCCACACTATAGTTTATTTTCTTTGTATTGCTGATGTTAAAATTCAAGTCTGCGGTTATTATAGAGCAGTTGCATCTGGTAACTAATTCAATTAGTCATTGTCGTAGAAAAATAATATCAATTTATGACAAATCATTAACTGCATGTAATACCCATTCTCAAACTAAAAGTCGATCTACGACAATCATAGCTTCCATAAACAATGGACTGGATACCATAGTAAGCTGAATTATAAATGTTGGGATTGATTCTAAACACAGTTCAAGTAAACAAAATTGTATTTTGGTTTATAACACAAGTACTATAATTTTATTGTAAATCCACTTCAATATGGTATTAATTATATGTCACTTGTTAACATTATAAAGAACTTACCACCTTTTGGTAATACATAATTTAAAGTTATTTGTGATTTTCAATGGAAGTAAGCCTCCATGATTTACAATTTTATCGTAACATAAGTGTGATGGAGTCAAAGATAAACTTTAATAAAAAAGTTTGATCAGAATATAGATATGTAATTACTTACCAACATAATAATAATTCAAAACATTATTGAATCAAATTGTCTAGTGGTTTTACAGAATACTTCACACTGTAACATAAACACATTTCCTATCTCCATCGACTGAAATTGTTTGAATCTTATGGCTGGTTTAGGCAAATAGACAGTTCTTCCAATTATGTTACCTTATCACCATCGATAATTACGGCAGAAAATATATTACTTGAGGCTTTGTCTACAGAAGAGGGCCAACAAAAGATTTACATCAAAATAAACCTAAAACGCGTTATTTTTATATTAATTGGAAGATAAAAATATTACGCTTCAGCTGATTTAGATTTTATGTAGAGATGGAATTGATGACACTTTGAAGGGAGAAGAAAGGTCAGACTAATGGTGTGAATGGTGGGAACAAATAATAGACAGATGATAAGCAGTTTTGGATGAAAATAAAAGTGCAAAGTAAATTGTAAAATAGAGAACTTAGCATTTTAGTTGAGGTGAAATGGGAGAAGAGAATGTGAAAAGATCTAATGCTTAGTCAAGCGGAAGAAAGCTACCTCAAAAATTTTTAATTTTTGAAGATACAAATTTCATAGTAAAGAACAAATGCTTTTTACTTTCTCCTACTCCTTTTGTCAAGTGAATTCGTAAAGAACTATTAGAAGGCTCATATAGGATGATATGAAATCAAAGTGTACCATAAGATATTAAAACTTCATTGAATCATGCCATGCTACACAATGAATGTATCATAGGATTTTACCCGTATTGTGTAGATTGCTTGCTTGATGACACCCTAGTAATAGCATTCTGGATTGCCTATTAGAATGCATTTGAGTACGAAATAGAGAAAATAAAATAAATTAATCAATGAAACACCAACATTAGAAACAGGCAAAACAAAACCAAAGCAAAATCATGGATCCAATCCAACTTCCATTAGATATAATTATATAAAATACAAAGTTTGTTTACTTGCATATGTAAAAAATTTAAACCAGCAAGTGTTTGACTAGGTGCATGCATTTCAAATTACAGAAGAATACGTTTGGTTTTTAAGCATATATATATAGATCAACATGATCGAAATTAGCAGAACTGAGTAAAAAAAATAAATAAAAAAAAGACTGCACATTAGTTCACATATCAGAAGCATAGTGCAGAAAAATACGCCATCTACTTGGCTACCAGGTTAGTAGAAAAATTAGTAAACAACATGAAAAAATAGGCAACTATAGGCCACACTAACAAAAAAAAAGTTGGTATAAAAACCCTTAAAACAGAATAAAAAAAACTTGCTTAATAGTTTCGAGTTGTGAATAATGTTCGCTGGTAGAGGGGATGAGTATAAAAGCAATCTACAAAATTTGATATAGATTTAATCTTAAAAAAAGGACAAAAAGGAGCAACATATAGATAAAAGTTTCCCACTTCAAAATTTGTCTCATGTTAAATAAAATAAGGTCAGAAAAATACCTGGACCAAGCGGACATGATAAATTGATGCAAAATATGGGTTTTGAGCAGAAAATTAGATAGGCGTCCTTAAATTGAGGGGTGAAGGTCGGCAGCAGAACAAAGATAGAAACCGAAATAACATAAACGTTGGTGAAACCTGAGAATCGCACAACAAATATAAACATTGGTGAAGCAATTTAAATCCGGTGGAAAAGTAGTACGTTACCTTAAATAACGGCTGTTGGCATGGATTGAGGATAAGTTGGAGTGAAAAAATTAGCAATTGGAGGTGAGGACAAATTCAGAAGACGAATGTAACAGCCGAAGGAAATTGGGTGATGGACTGATACATGGAGCTGACCAAGAAAATACTTTTTTTTTTCGATTTGGGCGATGGAGCAGTTAGAGAAATGAGGAAGATATTGAGAGTGGGGGAAATAGAGTGAAACTGAAAGGGAAGGGAAAGTGGCTTCTCAGTCACGTGCGGGATGAGGGATTTGAAAATTTAAAAAGGAGGAACGCACTACGGTGCAGTATTAACAAATGGAGAGATGCGGAGAGTGTCCACGTCAGATGTAGATTAATCCTGTTATTAGGTTTAAGTAATAGATTCACTCGCTCGCCTAGACTCTAATTTTAGATCAACTAAACCTCCAGATATTTCTACATCTCAACAACATGCAGCTGGAGTTCGGTCATCGATTCGTAGCAAATCTCAAAGTCCAGATCTGGTTTCTAGGGTTGATTTTCCAGATCTAGTTCCAAATGCTCAGGTAAGTTCCATTTTGACTAACTCTATTTATTCTAAGAAGTGGATCAAAGCTGTTACTGAGAACAACATGCATCAGAATGTAATTCAACTTGATTATTATGAGCCTTTCACTCGATATAATCTTAAGATCGCTGGTATTAGTGATAATTTAGTTAATAAGACAAGGGAAAAATGGAATAACTCGATCGTTTTTTATGTTTATGGAAACAAACCATATTATCACTTCGTGAAAGCTTATATAGATAAGAATTGGAATTTGAAAGGGAGTTATCAACTATTTTCGAGAGATAATGGATTTTTCATAATTAAATGTGATCTAGCTGAAGATATTGAGAGACTACTAGATTTAGGACCTCACTTTTACAATAAAAAACTAATTTTTATGAAGAGGTGGAGGCATGGTATGAAATTAACTAAGGAATTTTTGACGTCCATTCCTATTTGGGTTAAACTGCCATACTTAGATCTCGATTTCTAGTCGGTGGAAGCTATCAGTAGGATTGCCTCTATATTGGGTCAGCCTCTTCGAATGGACAGTTTTACAAAGAATGCATGTAGAGTTTCTTATGTTGGAATTTTAATTGAAATAAATATAGACTTTCATTTTCCTGAAGCAATCCCAATTCAATATGAAAATGGAGAAATGGTTTGGCAAAAGGTTATTTATGAACGACTTCCCTATGCATGCTCAATTTGCAAAGTGTTTGGACATACTTCAGATATGTGTAAATCCAAGAAAGTATGGGTCTCAAATAATAATTGTGATTTAAACAATGGAATGGAGTTAGATGATAAGATGGATATTCAAGATAAAAAGATGGATGGTACTATTAGGGATACAAGATTGAATCAGAAATCTGAAACTGTGGGAATTGATAAGAATGATCTTATCTTACATGGAAAGAATTATCAAAGTGAAGATTACCATTCTACGGGGATGTATATTGATAAGAATGGCGTGGAGAATATAAAGTGTCTTTCTAAAGAGGGAAAAGTTAACAATAATTCCACGCAAAAGGATAATGTTCAGGTTAGTGTTTCAATAAGGAGATTACTAGCCCCGAAGATAATGCTATGGAAGGTAGTAATTTAGGTAAATGCAGTGATAATATTTTTCCAGGTATAGCCTTTGTTAATGATTCTCTAATGGAAGAGTCCGATAGTTCCTCTAGTAGTTTTAAAAAGAGAAAGTTTATGTTCAAAACAGAAAAATCCAAAGATAATGGTAAAATGATATACGATGAACCACTGGTTGAGGATAATCCTGAATGGGATAAGCTGGTTTCACAGTTTCAAAAACAATCAACGTCTAAGAAAAAGAAGGATGAAAGGAGTATCATAAGTGGAGTTATGTGTGGAGAAATTTCTAAGTAGTGATCAGTTTGACGTGTAGTTCGTTCTATATTCCTCTAGTATATTCAGCGGTGAGGCTTTGCTTATTTGCTGACGATGGGCTTTGCTGCTGTAGTTTTTGGGTTGATGATTTTCTGTTTCCTGGGCTTTGAAGTAGTGATTTTTGTTGTTTACATTCCGGGTTTCAGTGGACTGTGTACGAGGTCGACTTTTCTATGTTAGCTTGGTTCTTTTGTAGGTTAGGTGGTTTTTGAAGGAGTTCTTCAGCTTGCATGGTAGTTGCTTGATTTTGTTCCAAAGTGTATCTTCTTTTTGTTTGGTTTTCCTTCTGGGCTTACTGTGCTTTATTCATGCTGAAGTGGATTCTGGTGTAAAGCCTGGGTTTTTCTTGGCTTGGAGCTTTTATATGCTGAAGTTTATTTGTCGTGTTGTTTGTAGTGTTTATTCTGCTTTTGAGTTGGCTATCTTTTCTTGTTATAAAGTGTTTGTTGTTTTAGGTTTTATTTTTAGCTAACTCAAATGTTTGTATTTCAGTTTTATGTAATATAAGTACCCCCTTTGTGTTCAAAAAAAAAAATTAAATAAATAAGATAACATCCAAAAATATTACATCGCATAATTAAAATAAAAGCTACAATATACCCCAACCATGAAATCTGTATGATACTATTAAAGATGAGTTGTTTTTTAGTAGCTCTCAGGCCTCCTTTGCTAGGACTGCATTTAAGTATGACATGTGTAATGTTTACTCATCCGTCTCTACCTTTTTCCAAATCACATTCACACATTCCTCAATTCGCGTCCTAATCTAACCTTTTAATTATCCCCCACTCTGCGCCCTTCGTTTTCATTTTTGCCTTCCATCTCCTACCACCGTCTATGCCTAATCATTCCCTTAATGCCCATAATCTCAGTAGTGACTTTCCCTCTACTTGTCGTTCACGCCTCATGCTCTGTAAACCCTAGGTATCCTCACTACATCCATTATCCCCTTTTTATCAGTTTTCCCTAAGGTCGCTTCATCTACAGGTCATATGCCGCTGTGCGGTTTCTTCCCCTGAATCTTACGTAGTTCTGAGTCATGTCTAAGAAATTATCTAGCCTTCATTACCATCTTGTTTCTACATTATTTTGTGTTTCCGTTATTTTCGGTGGTGGCTTTCTTCAAACTATGGTGATTAAAGTTGTCGTTGTTTTTGTTCAGTTTCAGAACGAGATTGGTTTCTTCAGCCTTCAACTAGGTAAGATTTACGATTAACCTCTTTTATAGAATTAACATTAAAGTGAATTTATCTGTCAAACTGTAGCTGCTAGATATATTGTGAATAATGCTATTGGTTAATGTTTATTTATTCTGATATCAACATATAGTCAGAAATGTATTAGTAAATGGATCTGTGCTATCTGCTAGTTAGATTTTGCATATGTAACTTATTTAATTTAATAGCTATGAGTGTGACATAAAGAATATGCAACTGCGTGTTCCGTAATAGATCAAACGATGTTTGTGTTTTCAAAGGCGAAAGCATATCTAAAATATGTAATTTTATAAAATGATAATTCGTTTTTTATGCGCTTTGTTATATAAGTGAAGAATATGAATCTTCAAGATATTTATATTTACATTGTGAAGTTGTTTATTTTTTTTGTGTGCATGAGTTGGGAATGGATTCGGTTTAGTTTGGTAAATTTTTAATTACTAAGTTATAAAATTGAAAAACCAAAACAACTATTTTATATTCAACATTCATAATTAAGAATTAGCATCTAGTTATCAGAAAATTAAACAAACACAACCTAGATCATGATTACAACATATAATTATCGTTAGAAATTGCCTTCATTTTTTTGTTTATTTATTTTTTACTAATGAAATAAGGAGCTTTAAATAACATATTGTGTCATTTTGAGGAAAATGAAAATCTTGTATCTTAGCATTTTTTTTGATCCTATTGACTAATCTGAATATTGCATATAATCGAAGAGATTTTGATTTTATTATTAAGTGAGTAAGAATGAAATTACCCAAACATATACGCAACAAAGATGTATTTCCTATGCTTTTAATCATTAATGAAATTATTGGAAAATAATTTAGAGTTTTGCTAATGATCTAACCTGTTCATCTTTGTTGGCTTAGTTTTGACTACAAATTCAATTTTCAATCATCTTTTAAAAATTTCTATTGTTATGAAAAAGTTGATATAGTGCAACTATTCTGGTTAAATTTCTTTCTAATGAGGGCTTGGTCGTGTCTCCACAAGCAACATTATGCCTACTTATATGCTATATCGTGTGAACCTATCATACGATTTATATTAATCTTAATATATTTTATTTTAACATATTACTATACATTTTGCTTGCAATTTTATTTTAGTTTTTCCCATATCATCATTAAAAATAAATTATACATTGTATGGGTTCTAAAAATTTGTTATCTTATACAATATAAGGAAATGGATATTATTTTTGTAGTAGTGTGACATATTTATTTCACTTCTATGCATGCAACATGTCTTATTTTCATGATTCACATTTTCAAAAAATTGGGCAGTTGCATAACATCTTGGACATTTGAATACTCTACAGTTTTGAATTGTTGGGAGGCATATTAATGCCTGTTTGCATATTATGAATATTGTTATGTTGTAACGACTCAAATTTCTATACCGTTTAAGTTGACATTTAACTACTCATGTCCAACTCAAAAGCACAGAAAATCGGATTGTTAATAGAAAGAAGTTAGATGGTGAAAAAAAGAAACAAAGAATTATTAGAATAGAAGAATAAGAAGACCAGAGTCTCACAGCGGAATGAATAAAATATAATACAACAATACTCTTTACACAAGGAGAAAACTGTAATAATATGATACAACATTAGAGTATACACCATCTACAACTCACACAGCAGAAATAAATTAATACCAGAAAATAACGAAATATGTCTCGTCTTCAGCTCCTTCTCTGAAGCTCCAAGTAATACCTAACCTGGAAATATACTTGGTCTGACCCGTGCATATTTGAAGCAAAGTAAAATTCACCCGGATCAGTTTGAAATACTTTCAATGGTAAATTGATATTACAAACAACTTGTTTAACTTTAGAAAATCCTTTGAAAGAAAAGGGTGATCGTAAGACCAATGTAATGTCCAATATTTTTGGTAGTCAAATATTTAATTTTATTTGTTATTTTAAATATTATATTTGGAATATTTATAGATTTTAATATTGAATTCGTTTATTAAATAGACATTTAAACATTAAATTTATATATAATATAAATCGAGCTCGTAATGGCGTGGTAGTTCGTAATATTGAGTTTTGAACTTCAATTGAATATAAGAATCTGTTTTAAGTCGGATTTTTATGAAACAAGAAACGTTGGAATCTTATTGGTTATAATTTTCATATGGAAAGAAAAAACCCAGATTTCGTATTATAGATAATTAGTTATGTCCAAATCAGATTTAAAATAGTTGCTATGGAAATCGTTTATAAACTATAACGATTTATATAAGAAATTTGTATATAAATTGAATATCGTTTAGCCCAGATTGAAAATATTGAGTTTAATATATATATTTGTTTATTTTAAAACTATGTGGTATTTTATTTTGAGATATACGATAATAATAATTTATTTTTATTTAAATAAAGTTTATTTTGGATTTAAATATATTTTTTCGTTATTATATAAGCCTTAAAAATGATTGTTTTTCAAACAATCTCCGTTATCGACGAAACAAATTTTATTATGATATTATAGCTAATTCTTGTTGGATTTCCAGTTTGGAGCCAATTAAAGTTGTTTTATCTGTATGTGCAATTTAAAGGTAAACCGATAAATTAAAATAACGCCGTTTCGCAAATGGATTCCGTTTTCAACAAAATTAATTTTGTTAGGACCGCAATGTCAAGACGTAGCGGTGTATTTAATTTCATTGTGTTTGGAGTACGTGTTTGGTAGTACAAATAATGGATAATGATAATTTACTGTAGAATAAAATTGGCTGTTTTAAAATAGTTTAACATATAAATTGCATCCACCCTAAGTAAACTAACATCATACACTGATCTGCGAAATTCCATCAGCCTACCCATTTTCTTTCCAACATACATGTACGTTTTCCTCTATGACTTTGAAAAGAGACAACACGTTGTGCAAGCCAGCTACTCGATACATGAAAGGAAAATAAGAGGGTTTGGGATTGAAAACCACTATGCTACCTAACATATGTTGTAGACATCGTTCTTGTTTGTTGTTCCTTCTTTTATAAGTTCGTAGAGTGTCCGTCTTCATTTCTTCCATCTTCTTCTGCAAATAGAATGTACCTATGCTATTTCTTTTCACCTGCGTTATACTCTCAGCAGGAAAAGAAACTTCATCCTACCCTACAAACTTCTGTACATCAGCGTACACGCTACGCCTGTTGATATAACGTGATACTTATCCCCTCCATTTGCCTATATATAGACAGGGTGTCCTCCACATTTCTTTGATCCAGGAAACGAAAAACAAACCATCGTTAGACTTCCAACCGTAAGCTTTACAATACTAAAACCATTCATACAAAAATGTATATAAACGTGCCGGAGCTTCGAACTGAAGAGGGGCGAGCTAGGGGTTGAGGAGGGTCAGGTCAACCTTCTGATGGCGGCGCAAGGGGAGCTGGGTGGAGGATTAATCTCGGTAGGTATGTGAGCCACTGGAGTGTAAAGAAAACAGTAAGAAGATGATGAGCCTGCTAACCAATATTTAGAGTAGGTAGAAGAACGTTTTGAATAGACAACGATATGGGATCAGACACATTTCAAAGGAGAAAAGGAAAAAAAAAACGAACTCGTATGCTTGGAGGGCGCCAGTTTGGAGCGTGGCAGCAGTATAGAAGGTTGAGTAAAGTTGGACAGTCTGTTTTAAAACTTGGTGAATGAAGGAAGGTAGAGGGGTGTTATGATGTAAAGAAATAGAGATGGTGCGGCAATCACAGTTTATGGGAGCATCAGATTCATTGGAGAAGATGGTCGATGGGGAAGAAATGAAATGGCGTTGGGATAGTGAGCTACTACAGGTGCTTAGGTGGTGGACATATTGGATGGTTCGAGCTGTGAAATAGAAGTGGCGTGAGTTCACTGATGCTAATGGCCAAGATTTATGGTGCAAGTTGCATGCGTATGCATGGGTATACGGGTTAGTTTTAGTGAAAAAAGAGGAGCAATGATCTGGAAAGAAGGGGGCGCGAGTGGGTCGGGTGCGTATGGTAGTAGGTCGGTTCAATGGGGTAAGGCCCAAATCTACAGTGAATATATATTAGTTAAGTTTTATTTTAAATCGAGTTAAACCGTTAACCTTATAACGAATTCATATGTTATCAGATTTAGGCGTCATTGGTCACGTTGGAATTGCAGCAACGAAGGCTATGCTCTGGAGCCAGTTTATTCAGAATCAGGAGCAACTTGGATTTTTAGTAAAATTTAACGCCAGATTAATTTGGCTAAAACGAATCGTTCTAATGTCGAATGAGATCAAGGTGAGTTAAACTCACTCAATTCTCCTCACTTATATTTTATATAAGTTGAGTTTTTTTTATGTGTTATGGTTGCTAACGGTTGGCTGTTTGTTTGCTAAGTTGGGTTTTTAATATTGTTTGCTGCGTTGAATTTTTATTATTTATCGTTATAGAAATTATTATGAATTGTTGTTTATATGAAATGTTGTTTATTTTCATGTCATCACTATATGAATTGTTCTGATTGAATGATTGATTTGTTTGTTGATCATTGAACTGAGATTCAACATTTGTTCTGTTTTAACCAATGGGTAATAATGGTTGAATAATTGGCAGTATATGGCCGATAAACCAATCGTTTTCCAAATATTGATTCACCATCTAGGTAAATCGATGAAATGGAGTTATAAAATTTATTTTATAACTAAAAATAGAATTTTAAAACTATTATTTTGAATAAAGGATTATTAAAAGAAAATAAATATTTATTATTTATTATTTAAGTTTACATTTAATTATTAAATGATTTTATAAAGCAAATTCTGATATTTATCAGATTTTTAAGCAAGAGGGATAAAATTAACCTAACGGTTAAGATTTGAATGATTTCTTTACGAAACAATGAAATGGAAATATTTACATTAATTATAGTGTAATTAATTTAAAGGAAGGACAAATTGGAATTGGTTAGTGAGATAATCGTGTTTTGAGTTCACTAAGTCGACATTTTAACTTGGGTTGGTTATTAAATTAATTTGTTTTGAATTAATCTTATGAAACAGCTTAATGAATAATTGTTTTAATTTTAATAAGATTTTAAAGAGAAATTATTAATTATTTAGTCAATAAAGAAGTTAACTACTTTTACAGTAGTTAATAATGAGGTAAATTATTGTTTAAATAATAATTTGAGTATAACTGTAATTGAATTGTAAAAGAAGTGCATGAATGGATTTATATAAAACCCGAGTTTTATAACAAAGTCATAAAAAGGGATTTTTAGTGAATACGGTAGCTTAAATAAAAGTTTACTTAATGATTGAATTAAGTAAAGGAAATTGAGAATAAAAGGGCTTATATTAAACCAGGATTTTATTAACGAAGTTTATAAAAAAAGAGATGATGTGTTAAATCGTTAATTTTAAATTAACGTTATTTAATAATGAAATTAAGTAAAATTGGTGAAATAAGTTTTTCAAGCGGAAGGGTTAAAAGTGGGTTTGGTAAAGAAGGGAGTAATAGGATTTCTAACGGAAAAATCCAAGTAATAAAATATATTAAAAGGAAAGGTGATGCTTTAATAAGTAATTTCTTAACCAATGAATTAAGAAATAATAGTTATACTCGAGAAGAAGATTTTCAAAAGTAAGAAGTTTTATAACATATATTATAATAAAATAGTTAAAAGAGATGTATTCGGTATTAGAATAAATATCGGTTTTTGAATTACAACTCATGTCTATCTTAAGATAAGAACGTTATTGATCAAGGTCTGAGAGGTAAATAAATACCCCAACTTGAACGACTTCAGAATTATCTGAGGATGATTTTAGTTTGTAATGGGAAAGAGGTTAAGAAAAATTTATTATTTCCGTATGTGAAATAGTAACGAGATATTAATCGCAAGATTTGAGAATATATGGAGATTTCCAAATTAATGGAAATAAAGGGGATTTGAGAATATATAATGTAATTTTCAAGGTAACGAAAATGAGAAGGTTCGAATATATATATATATATATATATATATATATTAAATATTTCCCAAGTAAAGGAAGTTATAAAAGAGATTTATGTGAAGAAGATAATAAAATAGAAATTGGATATGATTATAGGATATTTTCCTAATTGTGGAAATAAATAGTTTTGAAAATAAATCTTATATTAAATAAGAAAGGAAAAGGCTATATTTCAAATATTTAAAGATTGTAGTGTTTTAAATTAACCATTCATAATTATATTAATTTTAGAGGACAAGTACTGATGAGTATTGAACTAGTAAACTCATTTTATTCTAATGATTACTTATTTGATAGTTAAATAACCGACTATCAAATTTGACTCATACGATTGTTGGTATGCAAAGGCCAGGATCGAATTTGTATTTGAAAACCATTCCGAACCAGCAAATACATGAAAGATGCCGATTGAAGATGGAGCAATTGAAGACCATTGATTTTCATGAGCGGAAGAACTACTTATTGAATTTCTTTGGTTTAGCGGCCTGAGATATTATGAATCATGATTCTATCGTGATTGGAATCTACGGATTGCAAGAACTACTCACTACTGATCTATAGGGTGATACCTAGGATGTGATAGGAGGGTACCTTCGGTTCATCCTATTCCTGGATGA
The DNA here is from genome assembly GCA_030737875.1 of Allium sativum. Taxonomy (NCBI): domain Eukaryota; kingdom Viridiplantae; phylum Streptophyta; class Magnoliopsida; order Asparagales; family Amaryllidaceae; genus Allium; species Allium sativum. Next base: position 416,542,700 of record CM060910.1, on the reverse strand, counting down.
CTTGTATGGGCGGATGTATCGTAGAGTATTTCCAAAGGAACCGTGTACATTGATTTCTTCAAACGTACCATAGTTGGTAGCGGAGGACAACGGTTCTCTTAGCTTAACAACTAGATATTTTTATGGATGTCAGTTAGTTATTTTTCTGGCGGATTTGACGTTGTGACATTCAAAGTGAATGGTAACCAGATGTTCCAAAGGTGAATTCTAAACTCAAGCCTCACAACCGGGAAATGACAAAAAAAAGGGCAGGCAACATGGCTATATGGGTCGCTCCTATTAGGGTGTATAATCATCTATCTAGAGAAAACCTTTCCTTTATTTATTTATTTCGATGTTGTCCCTTTTCAGGAAACGGTGGTTTGAGCCCAACCATTGGTGATATCCATTCGATACACTCAAGCGAAATGAGTGGTTGGTCATGTGTGGCCGCGTTGCAAGACGTTCTTGTTGAACCCAGTGTATTACTCTTTAGAGATACACCATCGACAAGTGGTTCCATACCTTGTCATAGTCGGAATCCAGTCCCCAATAAGCGCCCGCGGTTCTGATTGTGCACTATATATGTGAAGCGTGAGATGCAAGCATTCCGCTAGATTGTTATTTACTTGTATTTAGAAACTATTATAATATCAGAATATATATACGATTTCAAAATGTTTTGGGTTATCATAAGGTAAAGACCGTCCGTATTTATGTGTGGATTTGGTCTTACGATTATCTTTTTCTTTCGAAAAGATTTTGAACTTTAAAATCAAATTGGATGATTCCCCTTAAAACTTTGTGAGTTTTTCTCACTCCGGTTCACCAGACTGACCCAATGTTTGTTAATTCTCGAGTTAGACCGGGTTGTACAGGTCTAAGTTATCGGACGCTGCGAAGTCCAAAGACGAGCTAGAGGTGTTCAGACGTATGGTATCTTGTAGTTATTCGTTGTGTGACTGTATATGAGGACAGGTTATTATAACTGTCCACATGTGTTAATGTACTCTGATGATTATAAGTTTTATTTAAAGCTCTCAATAAAGATTTATTTCTATATTATATTTTGTTCCGTTATGATGTGAGACTCTTGTTCTGTGTTGTGATGGTTCTTCTTCTTCTTTTGTTCTTATATTTCTTTCCCTCTTACCTCACCCTCTAATTTCTTTCTATAAAAGTTCTGGTGTTTTCGGTATTGGAAGGTCGGCATGAGATATGTTAAATGTATTTATATCGATTTTCAGGGCCGAAAATCCTTGGGTCATTACAACCAGTCCACACATAAACACGGACGGTTTTTACCTATCAAAATCCAGTGATATTATAATAGTGTCTACCAAACAACAAATAAATAACCATCTAGCAGAACACTTGCACCTCACACTCCACATATTTGGTATATAATAAAAACTGCATGGCGCTTATTGCAGATTAGATTTCTAACATGACAAGGTATGGGACCACCTTCCGATCAGTGTACTTTATAGAAGATACACTGGGGTTCAACATGAACATCTTGCAACCCGACCACTCATTCAACTTGAGTGTACCGAGCATATTATCACTCACGGTTGTGATCAACAACCGTTACCGAAAGCATACAACAGAGATATAATAAGAATCAAATGGATTTTCTCTAGATTAGGTGATAATACCCCTAATGGGAATGACCTACATAGCCTTGCTACCTGCCCAATTTCTTTTATTTTTCGATTGATAAGGCTTGAGGTTATGATTACCTTCCAGAATAGCACATTCCATCTTTGAATGCTACATTGTCAGATCCATCAGATCACTAATTGAGTCCACAAATACACTCTGGGTGTTAAGCTAAGAGGATAAATTCTCCGCCACCAAACTTGGTATATTTGTAAAAATCAACGTACGTGATATTAGGAAATACTCTGTTAAACATCCATCTATACAAGTTCGTTCTGTGTAACGACCCAGATTTTTGGTTGATTTATTTTAAATATTTATTATCGTTTTAAATATTGAGTTGATAATATAAATCAATTTTTATATTGAGTTATCGATTTAATAATTAATTTATTTCACATATATATATAATTATCGTAATACAAGAATCTAAAATAATTCGAAATTTACAATGGAGTGAAAATGATTCAAATAATTAATAGAAATTCTATTTGAATAGAAACGGTAATAATAATAATTTATTATCAGCGAATTGATTATTTCTAAATTTAAATTATATTATATCAATTTTAAATGATTATTTTATTTATACGTTAGATTAAATTTTATAGTTTATCTCGTTAAGTTCAGAATAGTGTTATAAAGTTGAAACGCAGTAGTTACGTTAAAATAGCGGTTTGTGATATCAAGTTATGAACCCCGATATAGTTTTAGTAGATAAGCTCAAAATCAAATCAAAATCTATTTAAAAAGAATAAAAATTCCTTTACTTCAAATAGAATTAAATTCGAAATCAAATCGTATTAAATATTTTGTACTTAAGCTATATTGTACCACGTACCCGTTTTCTTCTTCCTGAAGGTTACTTCCTCTATTTAAATCGATACAATTTCCTCTTTGTTCCTTTTCATTCCCGTTCCGCTGTAATTGAAAATCTCAAGCTTCACAATAAATAATGGTTGCCCTCTACCCTATTAATCAAATTCTAATTGTTACTTCAAGTCGAGATTTTCCATCACCGCGAGGCCGATTCATCATCAGGAAGGAGGCACGCACGGAGTATGGTGTTCAAGTCGAAGAAGATATTGACTTCGAGAAAACAACGTGCACCTGAGGATCAGAAATTTAGGGTTTTGGATCTACAGTTCGTGAATTTGACGCGATGTAGTTTACAAGAGTTGCGACGCCAGATTGATGAGGGTTCGAATACAAGGTCAAAAGGAAGGGTGAAGTCAGTGAGAAGGGTCGCGATGAGGTTTTTCTGGAGTTCAAGAAGTATTGACAATAACATAAACATGTTGCGCACTGATTTTTAAGTTGAGGAGGGAAGCACCTTGCATTCGTGATGGTTCAGCTTGCTGTTGTTTAAATGAGGTTAATGATTATGTTTTGGTGATGTAGTGGTGAAGAGTAGCGATGGAATGGTGAGAGGACGAGCAGTTGTGAAGTGTTGGTGTCAGTTGGGGTATTTGTGTTTAGTGAAGCTGAACGAGGTATGGATTAGAATTGTGGTAGATGTGATGAACGGTGTTTGAAGAGGAGTGTTTCGAGCATTCTGACATGGAGATTCGTAAGTAAAAACTGAATCTGAATGTTAAATTTATTTAGTATGTTATTTATTAAATTAGAAATTTAATTAGTTAGTAATAATATAATCAGATAATTAAAATTTATAATCTTGTTATACAAGGTTTGATCTTGAGCCTAGTCGAGAAAATTCATAGCATAGGATGATATAAGCTAGAATTGTGTAGTGGTAATGTTGATGACTTGTACAGTGAAGGGAGGGCTCGAATTTTTGTAATAGAAGGAAGAAGCATTAGAGATAATAATAGGTAATTAAATTTGTTTATTTGTGTAAACATTAAATATATAAATGGTTTAATGTTTAAAAATACATAGATTAGTTTAATTATATTAGTTAAGTTAAATTTAATTTAGTTACCGGTAAAAGAAAAAATATAGGAAATTTATTAATTCATTAAATAGTTAATTTAGATAAATAAATGCTAATCAGTAAATTTAAATCAAATTATCGTAGGTGCGAATTCATTCGAGAAGATTTGTAGCCATGATTTGGAAATAACAAGGGTATTCGATAACTGCAATTTCGATGAGTAAACCTCACCCGGATTTTTTTATTAAAATTTATTTTCATCATTAAAAATATCTATTGGTTGTTTGGTTGCATTTAAATATTATTGTGGCTCTTTTAAATATATTAGTTATATAGGCTTGGTGTTTGTGGCTATTATATATATATATATATATTGGTGATTGGATATTTCCCGTAGTGCCATTAGCGGATGCCCGCAGTATCATTAGCAGATGACCCTATGCACCCCCACAATATATTATAGTGGATGCCCACAGTATCATTTGAGGATGGGTATTATTTATGTTGGCTAACATCTGTGGATGCAGGAAAACGGGTTGGAGGGATCCAACTGGATTCCTCAAAATTTATTATATATATATATATATGATCATATATGATGTGTTAGAATACCTGTGATTGATAATTGGGTATTTTCGAAGTTTAAATATCACTGGGCCTAGATGTTGATTTATAATAATATCATGGAAAAGGGGTTTCCAGATTTAACAGGAAAATTCTATTTTTAATAGAACTTGAATTCCGAATGGGCTAAGAAATATTAACTTGTTTTGAATATATAAATCAAGTGAATTTATAATCGATGTTTATAAATTAAATAATATGGGGATTTGAACTGAATTTGTAAACGATGTTTATAAATTAAATAATACAGGGAATTGAAGTAAATTTATAAACGGTGTTTATAACTGAAATTGAAAAATTGTCATTTGGATAATTTGGGAAGTCTAAATTCAAATGTGAATTTAAGAAGTGAAACTGGAATTAGTTTCAAAGAGAAACGATAATTCTATTCTGATACTCATAATGTAAATTGAATTAAAATAAAGCCATAGGGATTTATGATTCGAAATTCGATTATATCGAATTTATTTAAATAAATATTTTTAGAAAAAAATATTTGGATTATATTAAATAGAAGTTTAAATTTTTACTATCAAAATAGATTCACTGTTTATATATATATATATATCTGTGTGTGTGTGTAGATGTATATATATATATATAAGTTATAATAAATAAAATATTCCAGAATAGGAATTGGGTTTAAAAAGAATTTGAAATGAAAACTTGTTTTAAATTATTAAACGAGGAAGTTAAATTTATAAACAATGTTTATAGATTAAGTAAAATAATTATCATGAGATAATTTGTAATCTTAAATTCAAGTATGAATTTAAAAGTAATTTGTTTTTTGAGGAAGACGGTTGTGCAGCACGGGGCTACACTGCCGATTAGGTTAATATTAATATATAATAGTCTGGTTGACAGGCCCAACCAGTGGCATAGAGTTTAGGACGAAGAACGTCCCAAAAAACAGTCTAAATAAATATATTACATAGAGCATATATATAGTACATCCCAAAATACCAGTAGCATGAGATAATAACTAAATAGTCTAAACATCATATAGCGTATAACATAAGCCTTGTCAAGCCAATATAGTGAAGCACCATGAGCATTCATCCACGCTGGGCTGAGCTGCTGCACTGGGTACCCGGAGAAGGAGGCGCCTGGAGGGTATGTCTAAAGCGAGCATGTCTAGAAGTTCCTGTATATGTTTCAAACTGGTGAACGATGAAGCTGCAGGTACCAAAGTAGTGCATCTTTCATTTATTAAAAGTGTGTGCATTACGCTCAATCCAAATGCCCCAACTAAAGATCGACAAAAAGGAATCCATCAATTGATCCGGTGGGTTACGTTGCCAATATTCGTAGAAAGAAGTAACGTTGGGTATGAAGCCGAGTAGAAAAGAGTTGGTTCCAGCCCAAATCTTGAAGGAGAAATCACAGTCAAAGAAAAGATGTTCAATTGTTTCCTCGTTTGCGTTACAAAATGTACATCTGGGATCGTCAATGATGTGTGATTTACAGAATCTACTCTTGGTATTGATTCGATTGTGTGTTAGGCACCATTGGAGGAAGATCATACGAGGTGACAGCCGACATTTCCAGAGGTGTGGGAAGTTGAAGCAACGCCCTGGGTGAGTTAGAAAACATTAGCAAGAAGAGACAGAAAAACCTTTACTTTGGTTTAAAGGCCACAAGTATTCATCTGGTCCAATAGAGGGATTGATTGAAGTAACAGTACTATGTGTTTGGTGTACATCAGATAGAGTATTCAAGTCAAAGAGGCCCAAAGGATAAAGGCTTAATGGGCTGGAGCCCAAAACATTCGAAACTGGGGAGAATGGCCCAGAGACAGTGGAGAAAAGATTTGGGTAAAGCTTAGAAAGAGGTAGGTGACTACACCAAATGTCAAACCAAAAAAGGCAACATTCACCAGAACCCAATTTAACATGAAAAAGGGATTTGATTCTAGGGATTGTGGATATAACTCCAGCCCAAAAAGGAGACGGTTTGGCTATCGGCGAACAATGAAGGACAAGATTTGGGTTCGAGGCGTAGTGTCTAGTTAAAATCCATTCTTTCCAAATAAAGGAGCTGGGGGTAAGGAGACGCCATAACCATTTGGCCAGCAGTGCTTGGTTGAAGAGGGCGAGGTTCGGGATACCTAGCCCTCCGTGATCATGAGGCCTGCAGTCTGTTTGCGAATTGATTAGGCGTTTAATTCTTCCTCCATTCCAGAGAAAGGAACTTTGAATGGTATCGATTTTCGTGATGGCCCAAGATGCAAGTTTATGAAATGTCATCCAGTAGAACGGAATTGTGGAAAGAACATATCTAACTAGAGTGACATGACCGACGGATGATAAAGAGTTGGCTTTCCATGATGCTAGCTTGTGTTCAATTTTGGATACAAGAGGGAACCAGTCAGATCTCAAGAGTCTAGTTGGGAGGAGTGGGACCCCAAGGTAGGTTATTGGGAAAGATTCAAGTTTGCAATTGAGGCAGCTGGAGATAAAGGGGCCGAGCTCGTTTGAGTTTCCAAGCATGATGATGGAACTTTTGCCATAGTTAATTGATAGCCCAGATATGAGTTCAAAGGTGTAGAGAAGCACCTTGAGGCAATGAATGTGGGAGGGGGTAGGTGAGAAAAAGAGGATGGTGTCGTCAGCAAATTGAAGGTTGGAGATGGTCGAGCTATGATTTAGAAGGTTAAGGCTAGAGAGTTTCAAGAGTCTAGTTGGGAGGAGTGGGACCCCAAGGTAGGTTATTGGGAAAGATTCAAGTTTGCAATTGAGGAAGCTGGAGATAGAGGGGCCGAGCTCGTTTGAGTTTCCAATCATGATGATGGAACTTTTGCTATAGTTAATTGATAGCCCAGATATTAGTTTAAAGGTGTAGAGAAGCACCTTGAGGCAATGAATGTGGGGGGGGGGGGGGGTAGGTGAGAAAAAGAGGATGGTGTCGTCAGCAAATTGAAGATTAGAGATGGTGGAGCTATGATTTAGAAGGTTAAGGCTAGAGATATGATTTCAAAGGTGTAGAGAAGCACCTTGAGGCAATGAATGTGGGAGGGGGTAGGTGAGAAAAAGAGGATGGTGTCGTCAGCAAATTGGAGATGGTTAAGCTATGATTTAGAAGGTTAAGGCTAGAGAGGAGATTTTTGGATATGCTAATTTAACCGTACAATTAAAGACATTGGCGATTAGGACAAAAATGAGGGGTGAAAGAGGGTCTCCTTGTCTGAGTCCATGATTAGATTTTATGAGACCTCCTGATTCTCCGTTAACGCAAATGGTGGAGAAGCTTGTGTTGAGTAGGTGTTTTATCCAGTTGTACCATTTGGGTGGAAAGCCACGACGGGACGTTAGGTCAAGTATGAAATTCCAGTTTATAGAATCATAGGCTTTGGAGACGTCAAGCTTAAGCAGCACACCCGGAGTGGAAGTAAAGTTACAGAAAGAAATGGCTTCTTGTGTGGCAGCTACGCAATCCATGATGTTACGTCCAAGGATGAAGGCCGATTGTTGGGGACCTACGATGGAGGCAATGAAGGTCTGCAGTCTGTTTGCGAGGACTTTGGTAATGATTTTAAAGATAGTGTTGAGGAGGCTAATGGGGCGGAAGGAGGTTAAAGAGGAGGCACCGGTGGTTATGGGGATAAGGATAATGTTGGCATAATTAAGTTTGGCAATGGAGGAGGGGTTGGATTGGAATTCTGTGCACATGGATATATGTCATGTTTGATGGTGGGCCAGAAGTGTTTGAAGAATGCTGGGCCAAAACCATCAGGCCTGGGAGCTTTGTCATTTGCCATTGACTTAACTGCAGCCCATATTTCATTTTCAGAAAAGGGAAAGTCAATGTTAATGGGGGTGGGGGTAGGGTAGAGGAGGTTCCGGTTTATGGTTGGGAGAGGGGAGGAGGGTTTGCCAAGAATATTACGGAAGAAGTTTGTGAAGAGAAGGCAGATGTCAAAGGGGTCAGTGCAAATCGAATCAGCATGGTGAATTTCAGAAATGTAAGTGGATCTACGCCGGCCATTTGCTATTCGATGGAAATAAGCAGTGTTTTTGTCCCCTTCGTCAATCCATTTGGCTTTGGATCTTTGTTTCCATCCCATTTCTTCTTGTTTTATTAATCTTTTCAGCTCTAATTCCAACTCTTTGAGTTTTGCTGATTCTGTGTCGTCGAGCGGGCGTGATTATTCGCTAATGTTCAGGTAAAGAATTTCATCTTGGATGGAGTTAATTCTGACTTTAATGGATCCCTAAACCGTTCTTGCCCATGGGCGAATGATTTTGCGGAGAGATCGCAGTTTGGTAACAATGTTGGAGACTGGTGATTGGATAAAGTTGGGCTGGGACCAAATCTGCTTAACAAAAGGTTCAAAGGAGGGTTCAAGAAGCTAGAGCTTTTCAAATTTGAAGGGACGCTTAGTGGTAACAGTGGAGCCAGAATCTAACACCAAGGGGCAGTGGTCAGACAAAATTGTGGCTAGACCATTAACCAATGAGAGGGGATGAGTGTCTTCCTAAGGCAGGTTAAAAAGGAAACGGTCAAGTTTGGCCAGCGATGGGTCTTCATGGCGATTGGACCAGGTAAAGATTCTATTGCTAATGGGTGGTTCAATTAGGGAACAAGAATGGATGAAAGTGTAAAAAGCCGCCGAGTCATGTGAGAAGTTACCACTTTCATGGTTGGTTCGGGTTGTGTTGAAGTCTCCTCCAATAAGCCAAGGGCCGTTGACATGGGTAGATAAGTTTTCATAAAAGGTCCAGATCTCTTCTCTATCAAGTGGGTCGGTTGGACAGTAGACATTGATAAAGTGGTAAGTGGAATTTGTTTGAGTGTGTTGGAGGGTCATGTGGAGAGCAGATTGGAAATTGTTTCGAAAAGGGAACGACAAATTTTATTCTAGAATTCGAAATATAAACGGGATTGAATTAAATCTATGGATTTATAATTAGAATTCGATTATATCTAATTTTATGAAATAAATTATTTATAAAGGAATTGGGATTTTACTAGCAAATTGACTGTAAATAAATTTATAACCGAGTTATGAAAAATCGACTATTATAGATAATCAGAAATATTAAGTTGAATTGGGAAAATTGGTTTAATATATGTTAAAATATATTAAAATGGAGTTGAAATTTATTATAAACGATGTTTAAACGTTATATATATATATATATAATTAAAACGAACTCGCCGCAGCGTGGTGGTTCGTAATTTGGCGTTTCGAACTTCAATTGAGTATATAGAACTCAATTTAAGTCGAAAATCTTTGAAACAAGAATCGACAGGACCGATTTGATAATAGTTTTCTAATGGAAGAGAAAAATATGGATTTCGTCTTACGAATTTTGAGTTAGGTCAAAATCAAATTTTCAGAAAAACAACGCCATAACCATTATAAAACCATAATGGTTTAATTAAATAAATAAAAGGATTTTAAGTAAATAAAATCCGAGTTTCCATTAGAAAAATCCAGACTTGAAATATAAAATAAATATGAATTCAAGTGGAGTAAGTGAACTAATTTTTGAAACGTAAATCATATTTTTAATTATTGAATAGAATTAACTAATTTGAAGAATAATTAGTTAATCGTGTTTTGAATCAAAATTTGGCATTGGATAAGTGAATAGGGTTTATGAATTTATATTCGAAATTGAATATGAAACTCGAGTTAAAATGGAATTAGACTGGGTTTTAAGTAAATTAAAATATATCTGAACGTGTTATGTTCAAATAAAAAGTGAAATGGACCAAAGAGCTAATTAAAGAATAAATTAGTGAATTGAGTTAAAAATGATTGACTTGAGTTAGAATAAATTGGGAATGGACGTATATGTGTTAGACAGGTATGGAATGAAGTGTATGAAGATTATAATTTGTGTGCCCAACAAAAAGGTACACGTTTAAGTTCCATATGAGTTTTTATGTGCCGAATCGGCATGCCACTTGGCTTTTTGATTTTCTTTTTGAAAGGAAAGGGCCTGGAGAGGCGAGTTGAGGTTTGAGCTATTTACCGGTACAAAGGAGGTGATGGCGAAATTTTCCAAAAATTAAGAAGTAAGAATATTTTTTTAGAAAATTTGATAACTAGAAACCAATATATCGATATATATAGAATTCGATAAGTTAACAACCCGGAAATCAAAACCAATTTAAAAAAAATTATTTTAGCTATTTTAATGGATTTTGAATATTTAAAATGATTTATTTTAAATAATAACGATTTAAAATCTATTTACATCGAAGTTAGAACGTATATATTTATTTTAATTATATAACGAGCCTGAAATGGCGCGGTAGTTTGAAAATTCGATTTCAAATTTCAAATGAATGTACAGGATTCAAAATAAATCGGATTTTGGTAAAACCAGAAATATTTGAATCTGTTTAATAATATCTTTCTAACGAATGTGAAAAATCTAGATTTCATAACGGGAATTGAAAGTTACGTCCAGTTGAAAATTTAAAATAGTCGCTATGGAATTTAATATAATATATAGCCCTTAAAAATAGCCATTTTGCAAACGATCTCCTTTTTCGACAAAACCACTTTGGTTGGATTCGGAATGTCAATTTATTACTAGGTTTAAAATTCCATAATTTTTGGAATTAATATGTGAGCGTGGTAAATTAAAACAAGTTTTGCTAATTTCAGTTTGAATTGGATCGACCAGAAAAGTCCATTTTTCAAATGGTCTCCAAATTCGACGAAATTAATTTTGTTAGGACCGTATTGTCCAAACATAGCTAGATTTATTTTTTGGGAAATTTTGGAATTAGTATGTGGCCCCGACAAATTAAAATGTACGTTCAAATCTAAAATTGAATGTTTTATATTTTAATTTGAAGAATAACTGACTGAAACAGTCGAATGGGCTTACGAAACATATTCCATTGTGTCCGGAATAAGGGAATTTAGCTAGGGCCGACAGTCGTTGGGTTGGATTTGGAGTTTGTATTGATGAAGGGTATTTTTGGTAAATAAAAGAATCAAAAATAAAAATAAAAATAAATACATTATCCAATCATCGTTGACCAGATTCATTCAAAACCCTCGACCCTCTCAAAATGAACAATGGAAAGAGCAAAAACCTTCTCCCTTTGATCTCTCTTAAACTATGCTATGAAATCCGTCGATTCTTTCGAGGATTTTGGAGTGCTCTCCACAGGCTTCAAATCCATATAAATTTCATCAATTATCATTGAATATATCGAGAGAATCGAACCTGTGAAGTCAGACCGCGTCACATCAGAATTCTCCTCCCCACCGTCATCGAACTGGACCCCACCACCACCTTCAGGCGTACCTCTCCTCCCTCGACAACGTGGCGCTAGCGGATCGTCTTCAAGTGCTACGGATTGAACACGAAATCGAAACCTAGTTTGGAAGTGTTATCCACAAAGATCGATATGTATAACTGATGGGTTATTGACGAATTATACGGGTCGGTTCAGTAACGATTAAGAAGGGGTCGGTTGTCATAGAGCTCCTAATTGGTCAGAGTCCTTCAGATCATTTCTTCAAGAAGGGTCGGTTGTAATGGACGAAGTCCCTGGTCGTCCTTTTTCTCTTAAAAGCCGCCTCACAAATTCCAGGTTGTTTTTCTCCCAAGGTCGATCCCATATTTCAGAAGCCAATTCTGTTATGTTCACAGACGTCTGGTCGGTCCGCATTTCCAGAAGACAGCTCCATTCTTGCTTCTCCTGCTCTGGTCGGTCCACTTTTTGGTTTCACCTTCCTGGTCGTTCGTTCGCATCTGGTCGGTCCGCTCCACATCTAAGCCTCCTGGTCGTCTTTCCCTTCAACGAGGGCTCCTGGTCGATCAAAACAGTATAAAACAGCTTGACAGCTGGTGACAACTGGCAGTGGCATTCTTGTAAATACCCAAAAATACCGACCAGAACCCTGAATACAAGATTTCAGCCACTCCTCCGCCTATAAATAGCACCCTACCTCCATCATTTTGAGGGGACTTTGGTTGGAAACACGTGGAGGTGCTGCCAAATTGCTTTTTGGACTTCTTCAAGCATTCCAACATCTATTCTTCATAATCCAACAAAGATCAATGGAGCATGGAATCATGGCTTCCACAAATGATATATGATAGAGCTTAAGGTCAAAGATCCATGGCAAAAGCTTGGTAATAAGGAGATTTCCTCGCTGTCCAAGATATTTCTCTACCATTTTCAGCAATTCAAATGGAAGGATGTGTGTGAGAGAAAGTTTGGTTGAATGTATGAGTGATCTTACCTTATAAACAACTTGTTGATAATAAAATTCTCTCTTAAGAGTGGACGTAGACCTCCTCAAAGGTCGAACCACTATAAACTCTTGTCTTCTTTCTATATTTTGATGTTTTCATATATTAGATATGGCCTCACACAATAAAAAAGGTATTCTTACGTCTTGCCTTTGAAAAGGTGACATGCTTCCTAAGCATCTCGCCTCCGATTAGGTAATGCGTTAAGCAATACTTTGGTTGTTTTGCCCAATTTTGGTGTAAACAATTAGGCGCCCACCGTGGGGCCGATCTATTTCTGACATCAAGAATATTGTGAAGATCTTGGAGCTTTTAAGCCTAGTGGAGCTTTTAAGCCTAGTCTCAAAATATGCCACTCGAATCTACGAGTTGGGCCTCCTGACGAACTATCCTCAAAGTTCAAGCTGCTTTCTGAAATAATGGCACCAAAAGCAAATAAGGAAGTAAGGGCTAGAGCATCTAGCGAGGGAAATCGAGAGGAAACCCCCGCCGTTAACCGGTTTGAAGTAGGCGAAACATCGAATGGAGGCATGAATGTCACAAGAGGCGAGCTTGATCAAGCCGTCGCTGGTCTGACACAACAACAGGAAATATCTAACAAAGCCATAATGGCAAGGCTAGATTCACTCTTTGCTCTTCAAACCGCTACAGCAAAGGTAGCCACAAGGACTGCTCATGCAGAGGGTACCGGATCTTCTTCCTCTAGTCCGAACCGAGAAAAATCTATCCAACAGATCTCTGATCCTAATAAAGGAAAGCATGAGAATTCAAAGCATGTTGATCGGAACCATAACGCGGGGATTACTTCTCGTCAAGCGGCCAATTCTGCCAAAGGGGCACTTTCTAATGATGAAAGACCAGGACCCCGGAGTCACAACCGTGATGGCTTGCTTAGGCAAGCTGCCGGTCAAGACAAAAGCGTCCGCCCCGCAGATAGCCTCCACGAGAGGGAACGCCTCCTGAAAATGGTCCAACAGCTTATGAAAGAAAGCAAATCTCGAAATGATAATGAGGCTGAATGGGAGTTCGTGCCATCAAAAACCCCTCTCACTGAGATAATCAAAAAGGCAACCTTCCTACGGAAATTCAAGCCACCTACAATCCAAGCCTACAATGGGACAGGCGACCCCAATGTGTTTTTGTTTCGATACGACCAACACATGGATGGGGCCCAAGCAACCGACGAGCTTAAGTGTTTGTACTTTCCAGTGTACTTGGAAGGAGTAGCATCATTATGGTTCACTAAATTGCCTCCCAGATCTATTGATAATTTTTTCATACTAGCAAGATGTTTCCAAGACCAATTCCACCTCCAGACAACGAAGATTAGAGATATTATGTCCCTCAACGAGTTGGAACAAGCCCCGGGTGAAACGATTAGATCTTTTCTAAGTCGTTTTAATGCTGCTGCTGCTGAAGTAGGGACCCACGAGCCAAGGCTAATTATAATGGCCTTGAAGGGGGGCATAGATAAACATTCTGAATTTGGAAGGTGGTTAAAGAGGAAGAAGCCCAACACATTAGAGAAATTCTATGATAAAGCCGAGGAATACATGAGTCTTGAAGATGATCCCATTTACTCTGTTGGCAAGACCAAAACTAATGTGGTTCTGGAGAAAAAAGAAGCTTCTACAAAAACCGATCAGATAAATTCAGGTGGGGGGCAAAAAAGGGGAAATGGTAATGATGCCAAGAACGATAAGGATTTTAAAAAGCGACGCTTCTTCAAGCCTACGGACCTTACTCCGTTGAATGATACGCTCGAGCACATATACATGGCAACTAAAGCTACGGAGGATTATCCGAGCCCGAAACCAATAAAGGTGTCCGAAGAAGCTGCAAATTCAGGGAGGTTTTGCCGATTTCATAATCGACCAGGTCATGACACAAATGAGTGTCGGCACTTGAGGAATCTAATTGAAGAGTTGATAAGAAAGAACCGTCTTCAGTAGTACGTGAAACGTTCGTCGGATACTGAGCCTACTCAAGGGCAGCAGATTCATCCAAGTCAAGACGGAAGAACACCTGCAAATGGTTCTCGACCTGTTATCAACACAATCAGTGGTGGACCTTATCCTGCAGGAGATACCTGGGAGGATATTGTCAGGTATACAAATGAACTAGGCAGTGCTTCAAAAGAAAATGGATTTGAAGTTTGCAGTAACTCACTTCGTTGGAAAATACCAAAAACATCATGGGAAGATGTGGTATTCCGAGATCGGGATTCCAGTGGAATATTGACTCCAACCATTGACCCAATGGTGATCACTATTGGCTTGGGTCCAGCAATAGTGAAGAAGGTACTGATTGATAATGGGGCATCTGTAAATGTCCTGTTTTACAATACTTTCTCTAAAATGGGGTTGTCCATGGATAATGTGCGAGCAAGTAAAAATAAAATACACGGTTTCACTGGTGTACCAACTCAGCCTATTGGTGTAATCAATCTCCTCGTAGAGCTTGGTGAGGGGAAGAAGCAAGTTTCCATGATGCAGTCTTTTGTGATAATAGACTCGCTGTCAAGGTATAATGCATTTTTGGGAAGACCAGCACTAGCTGCTTTCAAGATAGCTCTTGCTCCATGGTGTTTGACGATGAAGTTCCCAACTGCAAACGGAGTGGGAGTAATCAAAGGAGATCCTCAAGAGTCGAGAGACAGCTATATGGCAGAGTTGATTGAAGCTCGCAAGTATGACATCAAGAAGGATGTGGAGACTCCTCTCTGTATCCATGAAGCCCCCTTATAGCAATTAATGACCTCCCCCTGTGCTGGAGAACACAACGACATGCAAGAAGATATGGATCCGCAAAAAACCAGTGCAGGGGAGGAAAGGGCAGCACCGGCTGAAGCTACCATTTCTATACAGGTCCATGATAACGATCCAGATAAGGTGGTAAAGATAGGCTGTCAGTTGGATCCTTTGCTGCGAAAAGAATTGATTGTTTTTCTAAAGACGAATTTGGATGTCTTTTCTTGGAACCATTCAGATATGCGTGGAATATCTCCGGAAGTGATTGTGCATAAGCTGAACATTGATCCTAGCATACATCCTGTGAAACAGAAAAGATGGATGCAAGGCCCTGAGAGGTCTAAGGCTTTGGAGGATGAAGTGGATAGGCTGTTAAAGAACAACTTCATTCGCAAGTCCACCTATCCTAAATGGGTGTCCAACCCAATTCTTGTAAAAAAGTCAAACGGCAAATGGCGGGTGTGTGTTGATTATTCTGATCTAAACAAAGTGTGCCCAAAAGACAGTTTCCCCCTACCTCGAATTGATCAGCTTGTCGATGCAACGGCGGGGCATGAACTGTTGTCTTTCATGGACGCATATTCAGGCTACAATCAGATCATGATGCATGAGCCAGACCAGGATAGTACTAGTTTCATAACTGATCGCTGTTTGTATTGTTATAAGGTAATGCCGTTTGGTTTGAAAAATGCAGGTGCCACGTATCAACGTCTGGTGAATTCGATGTTCAAAGGGCAAATTGGAAAAACCATGGAGGTCTATGTTGATGACATGTTGGTAAAATCCAAGGAAGCAA
Organism: Allium sativum; assembly: GCA_030737875.1. NCBI lineage: Eukaryota > Viridiplantae > Streptophyta > Magnoliopsida > Asparagales > Amaryllidaceae > Allium > Allium sativum. The sequence continues at coordinate 416,526,761 of CM060910.1, read as the reverse complement.
AAAGTCATATGGAAGACCTTAACGAAATGTTTCAAATCCTAAGGCGATACCGCATGAAGCTAAATCCACTCAAATGTTCATTTGGTGTAGCTTCAGGAAAGTTTCTTGGCTTCATGGTCAACGCCCGGGGCATTGAAGCAAACCCAGCACAAGTGGTTGCCTTGCGAGAAATGCGAGCTCCGCGAACCAAAAAGGAACTCCAAAGTTTGAATGGCAAGGTGGCAGCTTTAAGCCGCTTCATTTCAAAGGCAACGGACAGGTGCATTCCCCTCTTTGATGCATTGAAAAAGGAAAGGAAGAATTTCCAGTGGACTCCTGAATGCCAGCAAGCATTTGAGGATCTTATCAAGCACATGGAATCACCTCCGATGCTGTCAAAACCAAAAGATGGAGAAACCCTGTTCCTATATCTTGCAGTATCATCCCATGCTCTAAGCGCAGCCCTCGTCAGGGAAGAAAATAAAATTCAGTGGCCGGTATACTACGTCAGCAAAAGGTTTACCGGGGCAGAGATGAATTATGCGAAGATCGAAAAGCTTGCATATGCTTTGCTTATTGCATCATAGAAGCTCAGGCCTTATTTCCAATCTCACTCTATCAAGGTCCTTACAGATCAACCTTTGAAACAAGTGTTGTTCCGTCCAGAAACCTCAGGGAGATTACTAAAATGGGATATTGAGCTCAGTCAGTACGATGTCACTTATCACCCCAGGAAAGCAATAAATGGGCAAGCCCTAGCTGATTTTATTGCCGAGTTCACTGATAGAGGAGAGGAAATGGAAGAAACCAATGAGTTGGTCGCCAGATGGAAGCTTTTCGTTGATGGTGCTAGGAATGAATACTGTGCTGGGGCAGGAATCGTGTTTGAAACTCCAGAAGGACGACAGATATGCTGTGCTCTATGATTCGAATTCCCAGTCACAAACAACGAGGCCGAGTATGAAGCTTTGCTCGGAGGATTGAGAGTTGCGAAAGAGTTAAGCCTGAGGAGTTTGTTGATCTTCAGCGATTCACAGTTGATGGTTTCTCAAATCAAAGGTGAATTTGAGACCAAGAGCGGAAATCTTCCAACGTGTCTACGAAAAGTCAGAGAGTTTCTTGACAATCTAGAGTACTATTCTATCTCTCATATCCCTAGAGGAGAAAAATGGAAAGACGATTCTTTATCAAAGCTGGCTTGTACCGGAGATCCTCAAATCTTCGGCCTAGTTCCAGTTGAAGTTTTATCTAGTTCCAGTGTTGAAGAATCTGATATAGATTGGGTTATGGAGACAGCTGACGAGCCATACTCATGGATGACCCCCATCAAGAATTATATACTCCATGGGACACTTCCTGAAAACCCGAAGGATCGCAAGAAGTTGCTCCGAAAGTCTCGTTTGTATCTCGTTCAGGATGGTCACTTATACAGGAGAGGATATTCAACACCTTTGCTACGATGTGTAACAAAGGAGGAATCCAAAGCAATCCTGGCAGAATTACATGGACGAGATTGTGGCGGACATGTAGGTGGACAAACTCTAGCCAAAAAAGTTCTTCGATATGGCTACTTCTGGCCAGAGGTAAATCTCGACTCTATGATCTTTGCTAAAAAATGTGACCAATGCCAGAAATTTGCAAAGATTCCGAGAGCTCCATCGACTGAGTTGGCACAAATGTTGAGTCCTTGGCCATTCGCTGTTTGGGGCATAGATTTGATTGGAGTATTACCTACTGCAAAATCCGGTTTCAAGTACGCCATAGTTGCTGTGGACTATTTCACTAAATGGGCGGAAGCTGAGCCACTGACAACCATCACATCAAGAAAAGTGATCAATTTTGTTTTGAAAAACATCGTATGCAGATTTGGAATTCCGCAGAAGATCATCACTGACAATGGCACGCAATTTGAAAGCGATGAGTTCAAAGACTTTTGCGACAAATATCACATTCAGAAAAGCTTCGCAGCAGTTGCCCACCCGCAGGCCAACGGGCAAGTTGAAGCAATCAACAAAATCCTGAAATCCACCATTAAGAAGCGTCTCGAGAAAGCTAAGGGTAACTGGATTGAAGAACTGCCGCTTGCACTATGGGCTTACCGTACGACTCATAAAACTGCGATGGGGGCATACTCCATTCTCTCTGGCATTTGGATCGGAAGCAATGATACCTGTGGAGTTAGAGGTTCCTACTCACCGCAGAATTCACTTTAACCAGAAAGAAAATGAAAAGTTGCAGCTTGAAGCCCTCGATTTACTCGAAGAAAAAAGGACTGAATCGGAGCTTAGGGTAGTCGCCCATCAAAGGAGAATTGCCCGACACTTCAATCAAAAGGTCAGGCATAGAACATTCGAAGTGGGAGACTTAGTGTTAAAGAAGATCATGACCGCAACAGGAGTTATTGGCCCCAACTGGGAAGGTCCGTTTGTCATCGATCAAAAGCTCCTCGACGGCACCTTTAAGCTCAGGACTATAGACGGAATAGAAGTCCCAAGGGCCTGGAACAGTGATCACCTCCGGCGTTATTTCAAATAACTCTTTTGGCTCGTATTCCTTTGTGTTTTTCTATGAATATAACAGATACTTTGTATGAAATTACATGAATATGAGTAAAACAAATCTTTTGACTCCTGTCTAAATTATACATCGCATACCTTTGATTATATACTCAAAGATGTTCAGTTATGATTAATGATTACAGGACATAATTAAAAGGAAAAATTCGCTGGTTCATTCCCCGATGAAAGCCTGGTGTTAGTTCATAGCATAGTCCAAAAGGACAAATTAAGCACATGGATCCATAAAGCACTCCCGTCGAAATACGGTAAGTGTGGAATGTCTCCATAAGATAAAAAAAGAAGAACAAAACACCAAGGCCAATCAGCGGGAGAAACCAATGGAGTAAAATCAAAGAAGACTCGCTAAAATTCCACCAAAGGAGTATCATTCGAGAGGATCGACCTAGGGATATGGATTTATAACCGAGGCATCTCGATCAACTCAAAGGTCCAACAAAATCAATACCCACTCCGTGGAACTAGGCAGACACAGTCTTGAACCCAAAACCTCTTCGGGGGTGCTCAGTCAAATAACTCAAAGTCAGACAAAATCTGACCACGTTATTGTCAAACTGAGTCTTTAAACCCAAAACCTCTCCGGGGGTGCTCAGTCAAATAACTTAAAGTCAGTACAAATCTGACCACGTTATTGTCAAACTGAGTCTTTAAACCCAAAACCTCTCTGGGGGTGCTCAGTCAAATAACTTAAAGTCAGTACAAATCTGACCACTTATTACTAAACTGAGTCTTTAACCCAAAACCTCTTCGGGGGTGCTCAGTCAAATAACTTAAAGTCAGTACAAATCTGACCATGTTATTACCAAACTGAGTCCTTAACCCAAGACCTCTCCAGGGTCACCCGATCGACTGCAAAGGTCAGTAAATATCTGACCAAATAACGTCACAAATTGGGTAAAAAAACCTCTTCAAGAGGTGTCCACTTATTTCTCAATATCTAGCCCGTCTAAATGCAAAAAATGGGGAATTCCAAATAATACATGTAAAGTTCGTATGAAGAATAAAAAGCTCCAAATGTCACAGTGCAATGACAGACGCTTTTAAATTCTGATTACAACTTAAAGCATCCAATTCTCAAGTCCGTCTTCAATATATCAGGGTTGAAATATTCCATTGGTATGGGGGAATATCATATCACAAAAGTGACTATTTTATTCCTTACGTACCGAAGGATCACTACAACCATATATAGTTGAAAAATCCGTAAACAAGCAAAATGTGTAAAGTGAAATGTGCAAGCGTGGTGTACAAACCAAAATGTGCGGAAAAAACGTAATAGCAAGGTTAAAAGTACAAAGGCGTAACACATAAGCACATCACATACACATACCAAAGCGAAACCACCAGCATCATAAGTACATACATAGAGGACTAACAAAAAACAGTCTAGAAGTCAAAGGCGAGGACTGGCACTCGCTTACTACAAACCAGTCTAAATTAAAAGTTCAGAAGGTAAAGATCATCAAACAAAGAGTGATTACACAATCGGGAGCTTCCTAGGCCTCCCGACCTTCCTCTTTGCTGGGACAGAACCTGAAGAGGAAGCACCAGAAGCATGCCTCTTGTCAAAGGAACCTGCTAGTTCAATATCGCCTTTTGGGAAAGCAGTAATGATGGTATCCCGAGCTCGTAAAGCTTGAATCAATTTCATCTTGTCCCCTTCCAAGATAGCAATTCGTTCAAGATTTTCCCTATGGAGATTGTCCAAATCTCCGGCCAGAGTGTACCAATCTTGAAGTTTCTGAGTGGTTTGATCCTTCAGCATGACCATCTGTTTATTAAACTGCTCCAAAGCATCCTCCATTCGGCTCAGTAATCTTGATTTAACAATGTTCATATCACTGGATATAATCTGACGATCAGAAGAAGAGACACCTGCATTGGAAGTAACTCCTTGTAAATTCCAATCGGGAAGGCGTCGAGAAAATTTAGCATCACGTACTCCTGGGGAATAAGGGGGCCTGTTTATAATAGCTTGGAGTTCAGGATAAGAAGGCCGAATAAGTAGAGGGGAGTTCACGGAAGGCTGGACAATTGTGTCGGCGTCCCTATCAAAATATTTCTTCACAAACTCCTCTCGAGACATATCTAACCTGCACAAGAATTTCACAAACTTGTGATCAACAATCAAATTCAAGTGTCGTTGGTGCTATGAGCTAAAATTGGTCGGTCGTGCTTGGTTAAACAAGGCTGGTCGGTTACATATGATAAAGTTGGAGCTTATCTGAGACTGGTCGCTTTAAAACGAAACTGGTAAAGCACTCGGTCGCTCTAAACCAGTCAAGCCCTGGTCGCTCAAAACTGGTAAAGCACCCGGTCGCTCTAAACCAGTCAAGCCCTGGTCGCTCAAAACTGGAAAAGAACCTGGTCGCTCTAAACCAGACAAGCCCCGGTCGCCCAAAATTGATAAGACACTTGGTTGCTCTAAACTAATGAAGACCCGGTCGCTTAAAAATCAGTCAAGACCTGATCGCTCAAAACTAGTCAGACCCTGGTCGCTCAAAACAGGTAAAGCATCCGGTCTCTCAAAACTAATCAGGTTCTGGTCGTATTAAAATAAGTAAAAGCTTCGGTCGCCCAAAATTAACCCCTATTTGGTCGGTAAAAACACCCTTGGGCTGGTCGTTCTATGATTAATTTGCAAGCAATCATAACCTGGTCGGTCAAGATTCAAATCCGTCTGGGTCGGTCCTATCAGGTAAAGCTGATTCAATCTCGAGCGAGCTTGTTCTTGGGTGCACTACAGGTTGGTCAAGCAAAATAAAGTCGAGGTGGTCGGTCTATACACTGATTAATCTATTTAAACTAGTCGGTTAAACCAAATTGGCTAGAAGGATTATGTAAAGCAGCATCAGATCGACCAGACTGATCATACATTTAAAAGTAAGCGTGATTATTCGATACAAACATCGTGAAATGATAAATTAAGCAGAAAATTATGCATGCGTCATCCATTCAAACATATACACAAACATATTGTGATCATCATCGCAACAAAGAAAAACTACAAGGATCCTCATCTCGGAATCATGATCCACAAACTCAAGTTGAATTCTACATTACTGTCAAATATTTCAGTACACCAAGGATTTCAGACTCAAGGATTCTACCACAAATCACAATTATACATCAAATTCGATTCGAGCATAGCTCAACCCAAAGCGAGATCCATTCAAATCCAAAGCAACGATGACAATTACAGCTAAATTAACATCAAGGTGAAGATTCATACCTGCAATTAGATCAACTAACTGGCAGAGCTTAGATCGGACTTCCAGAGCTGACTGAAAACTCGAATTTGGGGAGATCGATATCGGACCAACGTTGAAGATCGATTCAAAGAAAAGCGCGACCGGAGATTAGATCGATTTGAAGGATTGGATTGAATTAAAAGCTTGAATCGAAGAAGCAAGGCGGAGTTGACAAACTATCTTTAATGGAGCGCCGTCGCCATTAAAGCTGCTCGGAGAAGGTTGGATACGAATGGGGAAGAGCAAGAGATGGAAGTGCTTAAATATAGGGGTTACGCCAACAGGCCGACCCAGCCCATCCTGAATAACCGACCCAACGGAAATCCAGTCCACATAAAAACCGACCCCTGCGAATAAAGTTTGAAACCGATCCCTAGTTAAAATTCGATTAATATAATCCATCAACGTATTGGGTAATATTTCGAAGTCCATATTTTTTCATACAAAATATTATGAAACTCCGAGGGGCAAAATGTTATCCACTAAGATCGATATGTATAACTGATGGGTTATTGACGAACTTATACGGGTCGGTTCAGTAACGATTAAGAAGGGATCGGTTCTCAGAGAGCTCCTAATCGGTCAGAGTCCTTCAGATCATTTCTTCAAGAAGGGTCGGTTGTAATGGAGGAAGTCCCTAGTCGTCCTTTTTCTCTTAAAAGCATAGTCGTCCTTTTCCTCACAAATTCCAGGTCGTTTTTCTCCCAAGGTCGATCCCATATTTCAGAAGCCAATTCTGTTATGTTCACAGACGTCTGGTCGGTCCGCATTTCCAGAAGACAGCTCCATTCTTGCTTCTCCTGCTCTGGTCGGTCCGCTTTTTGGTTTCACCTTCCTGGTCGTTCATTCGCATCTGGTCGGTCCGCTCCGCATCTAAGCCTCCTGGTCGTCTTTCCCTTCAACAAAGGCTCCTGGTCGGTCAAAACAGTATAAAACAGCTTGACAGCTGGTGACAACTGGTAGTGGCATTCTTGTAAATACCCAAAAATACCGACCAGAACCCTGAATACAAGATTTCAGCCACTCCTCCGCCTATAAATAGCACCCTACCTCCGTCATTTTGAGGGGACTTTGGCTGGAAACATGTGGAGGTGCTGCCAAATTGCTTTTTGGACTTCTTCAAGCATTCCAACATCTATTCTTCATAATCCAACAAAGATCAATGGAGCATGGAATCATGGCTTCCACAAATGATATATGATAGAGCTTAAGGTCGAAGATCCATGGCAAAAGCTTGGTAATAAGGAGATTTCCTCGCTGTCCAAGATATTTCTCTACCATTTTCAGCAATTCAAATGGAAGGATGTGTGTGAGAGAAAGTTGGTTGAATGTATGAGTGATCTTACCTTGTAAACAACTTGTTGATAATAAAATTCTCTCTTAAGAGTGGATGTAGACCTCCTCAAAGGTCGAACAACTATAAACTCTTGTCATCTTTCTATATTTTGATGTTTTCATATATTAGATATGGCCTCACATAATAAAAAAGGTATTCTTACGTCTTGCCTTTGAAAAGGTGACATGCTTCCTAAGCATCTCGCCTCCGATTAGGTAACGCGTTAAGCAATACTTTGGTTGTTTTGCCAAATTTTGGTGTAAACAGGAAGGAAAACTGAAGGCAACGACCTGTTTAATTTTAATGGTTTATAACACTTAAAATCATTGCTAATTCATTTTATCGAATAAAAATCATATTTTTTTGTATATTGTCGAAATCCAGTGAAACAAGAGACATTGGGATCGTGACATCGTACACTACATTCTAGAAGAGACTAGGACGCGTTTGGATCTCTCTACAATTTAAGGAGGAGTGGAAACCAATGTGAGATTTCTAAATTCAAATTGGAATGTATACGCGTTGTATAAATTATATAAGCGATGTATAAATTATATAAGCATTGTATATCTGACATACAAGCGTTGTATAAATTATATATGCGATGTATAAATTATATATACGTTGTATAAATTATATATGCGTTGAATGGAATTGAAATGAAATTGAAATGGAAATATATATATACACACACACACTCCCCTCGTCCATAGACCATGGACGATATAAATTGTTTGGATTGTGATTGTGAATGATTGATTGTGGTTGCAACAAAATTGGTTGTGTTTGTGGTATATTCATTATGTTGTGGAAATGAATGATACTATGGAAATCATTGAAATGAAACCCTTGTACCTGGCAAGGCCTAGGATAGAAGAGGAGCCATGTTGGACACGATGCCGGTGTTAAATACCCTATCGTTATAATGCCGAAATTTTCTGAAATATTCATGTGTTGGAAACAATTCATGTGTTGAAAAATATTCCTGTTTGTAATAAATTGTTTAAATGATAAAAATCACATTTTTATCGTATGTATGAACCACTAAAAATATTCATGTTTGAAATAAATTGTTTGAACGATAAAAATAACATTTTTATTATATGTATGAAGTATATAAAATATTTAAGTTTGAAATAAACTTTTTGAACAATAAAAATCACATTTTTATTGTATGTATGAACCTTTAAAAATAGTCATTGGTTGAGATAAATGTTTGAACATTAAAAACATCATTTTGATGAACTATATAAAATAAACATGTGTTGAAATAAATGCTTGTTCATTAGAAATAATATTTTTTAACATGTATATAAAGTGTTAAAAATAAACATGTGTTGAAATAAATATTTGATCATTGGAAATATTATTTTTAACATGTATATGAAGTGTTAAAAATAAAAATGTATTGAAATAAATATTTTTTCACTGAAAATAATATTTTTAACATGTATATGAAGTGTTAAAAATAAACATGTTTTGAAATAAATATTTGCTCATTGAAAATAATATTTTTAACATGTATATGAAGTTTAAAAATAACCATGGGTTGAAATAAATATTTGTTTGCTATAAATATTATTTTCAACATGTATATGAGCTAAATAAAATAATCTTGAGTTGAAATATATTTTTGTTCGCCAAAAATATTATTTTTATCACGTATATGAAGTGTTAAAAAGGACCATGTGTTGAAATAAATATTTGTTTGTTATAAATATTATTTTTAACCTGTATATGTGCTAAATAAAATAGTCATGAGTTGAAATATATTTTTGTTCACCGAAAATATTATTTTTATCATGTATGGGAAGTAATAAAAATGGTCGTAAGTTAAAATATATATTTTTAGCCAAAAATACTATTTTTAACATACTAATGAAGTAATAAAAATAACCATGTGTTGAAATATATTTTTATTAGTTAAAAATATTATTTTTATCACATGTATGAAGTGCTAAAAATAACCATGGGTTGAAATGAATGTTTGTTCATTAGAAATATTATTTTTAACATATATATGAAGTGTTAAAAACAACCATTTATGGAAATAATTATTTGTTCGCTAAAAATATTATTTTTAGCATAGATATGCATATATATACATATGCTGAACAGGAAAATGGATTAACTGTTTGGTAAAGAATTTACGTCGTGCTCGACAAATAGGTAAGCCTTAATGAGTTGGCTGCGCAATTTTATTTATTATATGAACTCCTGTGAATGCCATTGGATGCGGTGTGCTAGTTGTTCTGTGTGAGATTATAAACAACACTATAGAATAGCAACAATTAATTTTGAACTACATTGCATGGCATACTTCGTGAAGATAGCATACTCTATCATATACTACATAAGCATTTGGAGCTTATGTGACGAGGTTGGAATTACCATACAAGCGAGACGCTTGTATGGAGATGACTGAATTTCAGGTTGAACCGAAGACGAACTATTGATGTCATAGCATATCATATTCCATATAAGCATTTGGAGCTTATGTGACGAGATTGGGATTACTATACGAGCAAGACGCTCGTATGGCGATGACTGAATTACAGGTTGAACTGAGGACGGATATGGACTAAATAAAATATAACGGTAAATTGCCAGATTCAATAAAAACCCCACACGGGTCTGGAGTTGACAATAATCACGTCTCTCTAGTTATTAGATATAGCACATGGATTGTTTATTTTCCAACACTGGACAAGGTGACGAGGTTTATCTTTGGAGTTATTATACACACTCCCTTGGGCATAGATTGGTCACTAAAAATTATGTGTGCTTATACTGGATTTATTGGGTGCCTAATACAGCCGAATAAATTTCCAAACCCCTCTCCGTACAAAGGAGGTTATGGCGAAATTTTTCGAAATTTAAAGGCGTCAGCCAAAATTTTTGAAGTGAAAATGTTTTGGAAATCGTCGAATGAACTATATTTATATATATATATATATGTACATATATAAATTAAAATAAAACGAATAACGACGCTGCAGTTCGCGTTTTGAAATCGTAATTTCAAACGATTATTACAAGAGACCCGACCGTCGAATTTTCCTGAAACTAGAACCATTGGGTTTGCTTTGGAAAGATCTTTCCAACGATATAAAATTTGTTAAGATCCAACGATTAGATTTTGGGATATGTGTAGATCAAATCTGAAGAAAAACAGCGCCAAAGCCACGTAATGACCTGAAGCGTCATTTAATTAAAATGAGCTATTTTCAAATAAATAAAAATAACGATAAATCGTTATAAAATATTATAAATGGTATGGAATGGAAATAAACCGATTTTATTTTGTTTATTGGATATTCTGATGGTTAGATGTATTTGACATGAAATTAATATATTGAATTGAAATGTGAATTTCGAATAATTTAACCATGGAAAAGAATTGATTTGAATTCTATGTATACGTGAATTGTTTGAAAAGGCCGAGTTAATTCTCATTTCAAATAATTGATCAACGATTAAAAGTCGAAGATATGAAGACGGTGCATGACCGGTGATCTTTATATCGAATGGAATACTACTGATGCCCTGAATCAGTTAGCTCCCAGGAGGGGTTACAGTGCTAGTGGTCCAGACGTATTTGTTGATTGTTTGGATGTGCGAGAGCCTCTCTCCTGTGTTGGACATATGGGATGAGGAATAAGGTGCCTTCGGTTTCGTTTAGACCCAGAATGAGGTAGTAAATGGATGTGTGTCTGACATTGGATTTATTATGTGCTGATATATTTCTATTAAATATATATATGTTTGGTGGCAGAGAATTTATTCTCTTGCTTAACACCCTTCTCTAAGACGTACGAGCATAGAGGTTATATATCGATAGACATCTATCGCATGGCGTGGAATGTCAATGTGGCATGCTGAGATGCAAGTGATCAAGGCTTTTGTTGAAAAGCAGAGCCTTGCAGTTGATGATCAAAGCATGGCTTTAAATAGCATAGCTTCGTGTATAACGTTAATTCGCGAGCTTCACACCCCGATATGAACCAGAAACGGGATAAAGGACAACAGGGAGGACATGCGTTTCTTTCTAGCTAGGAGTAGTGTCATGGTATGGAGCTCAGACATTTTTTACTTATGTGGTTGTTTGAAAGTGAGGTACCTCAGATATATCGGTCACTACGGGGCCGATGGATATACGCTCCACAGGGCAGGGAAACGCGTTGTTCAGGGATTACTAATCCACTAACGTAAGTTGTGGACCGGCCCTGCATTTTACTAGATGCAGTTGCGGCTGTATCCTGAGGCTCCGGCTAGAGAGTCTCGAATTCGGTAAGGATGATCCCTTGCCTTGGTTCATGATGGAAATCCAACATCCAATACAACATTGTGCGGTTTTGATTGTAAAACTAGTATGGCGACATAGTAGGATGGGGTACTATGTCGTCTATGACTGATATTATGATAGAAATTGTTTTTGAAACATATATACACTAATAATAATATCAAATGATTTTGTTTTATACGTATCAAGTATATTTTGGACATTATAAGGTAGAACTCTATCCTCCAGCTTGCGTTGCATTGTGCGATGGGACCTGAGTCTTATAATGGCTTCATTTTAGTAAAAAGCATTGCGTTGTTTAAATGATTTACTTGTTTTATGCACTGGCAATCCAATGGAGTAAACCCGTTCCGCATTAGCGGCGTGGTCCTGTGATTAGCCTTATTATCAAATAAGTTAAGTAGATTTCTTATACCAGTCCCATGACTGAATCGTAGTTTGTTTCACTTTGCAAACTTGGTTGCCCCTATTTTCTACACGGACAGCCTTGTGTTCAGGTTTAGCAGGCTAATTCTGGGTAGCTATGGAGCTGAGGATGGATTCTATCATTTCTATTATGCTGTTCAGACTTCATTATGTATATTATGTTTGATTCTGCTGTAGACATTTTATATTATGCTGAAACTGTATTCTGTACTAACTACTAAGTATGATCCTGTTATGCAGTGTAACTCTGATGTTGACAATATTTATAGTGTAATCTGATGTACATTATTTGGTGTAATTCTACATTTCTGTTCTGCTATTATAATTTATGTGTTATATTCCAATGATTATCCTTGCTTCCGTGGCATGGAGGTTTGGGGTCATCACAGACAAGGGAACTAACTTAAAATAGAATATTATAAACAAAAAGGAAATTTATAATTAAATATGGTAAAAATAGAAAGAAAACGTATACACGTTTTAAAAATGAGTAATTGGTTTATATGATGTTGATTATTCGAGATAAGCAGTCTTGGCCGTTTTGAAGTTAAAAGTGTTATTCAATCATGGTCTGAGAGGTATTTATACCCCAAACTTGATTGGTTTCATTATTAACCAATAAATATCAAGATTCAGGCTCAAAGATAAAAAATTTGAATAAGATTTAATAAATGTAGTATTTTGGGTTGTTGTAACAATGTTTTACACCACTTTCGTTTTAACCCAGATAAGTGGAATTTTGGAAATATAATAATAAATATTTCCTAAGTACAGAAATGAATGGTCGTGAAAGGAAGAAGTACTTGGAATGTTTTCCAATTATTAATAGAAGATATTTTCTAAGTATAGAAAATAAAAGAAGGCGATATATGGAAATGTTTTCCAAATAGCATAAGAGGCCAAGATGATTATAGAAAATATTTGGGTAACAAATATTGATAAGGAAATGGAGAAGTAATTTAATTAATGAAATATTAATTAAGGGGCCCAATGATTGTTTGATGCTTTGAATGGACGTTCGTTTTCTTCGATAGTTAAATAACCGACTATCGAAGTATTTTCCAATATCATTGTCAATATGGAGAGACCGGTTGGATTTATCCAAGAACCACTCCGTATTGGCAGTAGCGTTGCGGGTTAGATTATATAAAGACAAATCGAAGACGGAGTAATGTGCAAGGGCTTTTTTCGTTAATCCTGGGAAGAAATTGCGTAAGATGGATTAATGGAAATTGTGCCTTCAGTTTCGTTCAGTCCAAGAATGAAGTTGCATGGACGAATGTCTGTCAGAGTATTTCCAATGATCGCATATGTTGGTTTGTATAAATATATATGGTGGCGGATAATTTATTCTCTTAGCATAATATCCAAATTATATTTGTGCAAATCAATTAATGGTTAACGGAACTAACAATGGGGCATTCAAAGTGATTGTGCTATCAATGAAAAGTAAGTAAGCGTAGCCTCAGGCCTCAACAACCGGGAAATGACAAAAATCGGGCAGGCAACATGGCTAAATGGGTAGCTTTCCAATTAGGGTGTACTACCACCTATCTAGAGAAATTCATTTCATTCTTTATTCTATTCGATGTTGTCCCATTCGGGAAAACGGTTGCTGATCTCAACCGTTGGTGATATACATTTGATACACTTAAGCGAAATGAGTGGTCGGTCATGTGTGGCCGGGTTGCAAGATGTTCTTATTGAACCCAGTGTATTCCTCTCTAGAGGTACACTATCGAAAGGTTGTTCCATACCTTGTCATAGTTGGAAATCCATTATCCAATAAGTGCTCGTGGGTTTTATTGTATACTATGTGTGTAGAGTGTGAGATTTAAGCGTTCTGCTAGATGATTATTTAGTTGTGTTGATAAACACTACTATAATATCAAAAGAGTTTGATATAAAGATTATCGTTTCTTTCAAAGGATTTCGAAAGTTAAATCAAGTGTTTTAGATTCTCATAAGGGGAAAACACATTCCGTGTTATATGGCATGGTCTTATGAGATATCGTTTATTTTCTCAAAAAAATTAATTGTTTACTCATACCAGTCCCATGACTGACCCAGAGTTTATTTTTATATGTTTTCCCTAAAATTCTTAGGTGCCTAAATTTGTATGGCAGTCAAGTAGTTCAGGACTTTACAGATTTATCTAAAGGAGCTTGGAGCTGGAGTCTTTAGCGTTATATAGTATTGTTTTTCCCGTTGTGTTGTAAGTGTTGTACGTTGATTATTGTATGTTATACAGTTAAAATTTTGTATTTTAAAAATGATTATTTATATATTATATTTTTATTCCGCTGCGTTTGTGAGATTCTATGTTGTGTTTATGTTCTTCTTCTACCTTTTTCTTCTTATTTCATAATGATTCATATTTCTGTACAATTTGAGTTGGATGTGTGATGTATGAGGTCAACTTTGATAGTACGGATTTGCGGGCCACTACATTCTAGGACTGAATGAAACTAAAGATACATCAGAATAAGAGGTTTACTGCCACGAGTTTAATCTCGGTAATTAACCCAGAGATATTGGCGAGTAACCCTCTCACTCAGAAGATATATGTCTTCAAATCATTCATAAGATACATGCATGTTAGTTTTCGAATGCAAAGTTGGTTCAAAGTGGTTTTTGGGGTCTAGTTCCCATCCTGGATTCTTCGAACTGACATGTGAAAAGTCCAAAAGCAACATTTCATCGATAGTTTGTTTTTTAACTATCACGTCACAAATAATATGACCAAATATTTTTGCAGCCCATATCCTCTTTAAAATCATTCCTTCGATTCTTAAAAATCGATCATGTGTACCTATATCAACCAATTTCTACTGTTTTCATTACTTAAAATAAACATATTCACCAACTGTGACGACTATCCATAATCCCCTGCACTAAACATAAGGAATAATGCACTGAAGGGTGTGCTAGGTAGCTATGGACGATCATCAGAGTAGGTAAACACAAGCGGAACATGTCGTAGAACTCACAACGCAAGGATAAAATACAATATAACTTATACAGCTGGTAATAGTAATGAAGCATCATATAAAAAACTTTTCAAACTTTCACAACATCCTGAAAGGTTATCAAACGAATACCAAAGTTTGTACATAAGGGCTCACTACAACCTTCATAGAGCACACAACAGCGGAAATAGAAGTACTAGATAGTAATAAAACTTGTACGCCAGCCTCCTGCTCGCCTCCTCACAGCATCATCGTCCTCACTAATAACCTGTAACTTGCTACTCAGTTTACCCATCCACAACCGAATGAACAGCCCAAGGTAATAAGAGGAAACATAAAACCTTGAGCAGACAACAGTCTTAGTGAGCGATAAAACAACTAACAAACTTCAACAATAAAGTATATGAGAATAGGTAGATTAACAAACCAATCTACCAAACACCAGAGAAGAACTCAACTCCCGACTTACCTACATCGGACAGTGATAGCCTTTACATTAAACAATTCAACCATTCATCCATGGAAGCCAGAACACCCATTCAATCATGGTAAAGCATTCATAACATCCAGATAATATATATCTTATGTAAACCATCCTAATCAAATTCAACATCCCTCAAGTACAAGCCCCAGAGGCCTAAACCAATATCAGATATGCACTCAAGGAACATCTCCTTCGACGTTGGATAACCTACATGAGACGGTACAAACAGAACAACCAATCATCTATGACTGACTGTGGCTATTACTTCCAATCCTGTTTTGAAACCATTGTTAATCGTATGACGGCCAACCTTGCCATACGACAAGGGCTAATGGTAACCCCAGTTCTAGCATAAACTCCATACGCCTTTCAACAATACGAATGTATGTCCAAACTTGACAACTAGGCCTTTCAACGATACCCAAGGTACTCGACCTACAACCGGTCTTTTGGGTGCCCCCATCATACCCCTGCTTTGAACCTTCTAGAACTTACAACAACGATAATTTCTCAGCCTTCTCATCTCTAGTCGTCCAACTTGACGACTTTTCATAGCCCAAGCAACCTTCTCGAGAAACCATTATCCACCAACTCACGACCTTTGAGTTGTCACCTCATTCGTTGTTCTATACCGATCAACGAACACCTTTCAACACTTCGACCCTTCCAACTTGAATTTACTTCGAAGTCACATTATCACCAAACCAAGTTACACCACTGCGTTGCGGCTTGAGTAGGTTCGGAAAAAATGTATTTTTCAAGCTCTTTTCTTCCAACCTGGGTCGTACCCAAAAAACGTACTTTTTCATAAAATGACACTGTTCGACCGACCCCCATTTGGTACGACCGACCCCGACATGTGCGACCGATCCAGGCTTTGCTCGACCCAACATGGCCGACCTGACCACTCTGCTCGACCCAACATGATTGACCAGACCACTCTTCTTGATCCCTCCTAAGCGATCGATCCAAACACCTCACCAAGACATGACCGACCCGATCCATGTTTGTCCGACCCAAAACATGACCGACCCGACCACATTATGGTGTGAACAGAACCACTTCATAACCCGTATGCTGCTCGACCCAACTTGCTCGATCTAACCTGTTTGACCCAATATGCTCAAATGACCCAACCATTTCTTTTCCTCTAAGAAAACCTCCACATGGTTTGACCAACCCTCCATGTTCGATCCACCATGTCCGGCCCTCCATGTTCGACCCAAAACCTGCATTTTCCAATGCAACTCCAATTTCGGCCAAAATTTCACCAAAACAATTCGTTCAACGAAATCAGCTCATCCAGTACATCTAATATGATCACAAGCATGATATGAAATCAACAATAACACCAATATGACAATCCATCAACAAACATGTAAAATTCACCATAATCACCATAAATGTACATATAGGCAAAATCATGGATCAAACTTGCATATACACATGAAATAGGATTGAAATGTTAAACTAAACTTGCTTAAATATATTACTGGGTGATTCATGTAAGAATAAACTTAATATGGCATAGATCTATGGAAAAACACTTAAATATGATGAAAAACATGATCAAACATTCATATACTTCATTGCATTCATGTGAGAGATGTAAATCACTCACTGATTCCCTCAAACAAGCAAAAATCAAAGGAAAATGAATCCGGATAGAAAGCGCTTCGCACCAAACAACTTGATCCGATGAATCCTTGCCTCAACTGATGTAGATCTAGCCTTCAATGGTATAGATCTTCAGTTTCCCTCCTTGGATTATGATTTTTAATGGTGGAAAGGTGTTAGAGAAAGGAGGAGCACAAGGCACCAAAATGAGAGAATGGAAAACTAAAACCATTTCCCATATCCCTTACCCCCATTTATACCCTTCCAATAACCCACCAATGGGCCTTCCCAAATCAGCCCATTGTTGCTCTCCAAACCTGAACAGCCAACTGAAAAACCTTAAAACAGCGATTCCTCCCAAACCGCTGAGCCAAGTCTTTAATGTAACCACTCTACGGAAAGGCAACCATTAATTCCGTTCCAATGGCATAGGTCTCACTCTCTGATTCGACTTGAGTTAAAAGTTATCCTATGTACAAGACTGACAGAGGCAAAATGGTCACAAACAAAATTGGTAAAAATTATGGACATATCTCACATCCCCATAAGTAACATATCAAAAGATGAGAATGATCCAACCCACACGGAATGTAACAAAAATATTTTACGATCCTCCGATACGTAAAATGCGGGCTGTGAAATGACCCAAACTTGCCCTTACGGGAAAGCCCGGATTGAGTTGAGAACATGACAAATCAGAACAGTAGAACATTTCATTGCTATTACAACAATTACATCAGAGCACAAGAATATTCCGGAGTATGAATAATTATTATACATTAGAAAGATACAGAGATTAAAATATACATAGCAGTGGAAATTTTAATGTATAAATACAATGTGTAGCAGAAAATAACAACTGACACAACTGAAAGAGATACAGGGGTACAGAGCATTCCGAATATAGCTCCAGCTGTAAATCCAAGATCCTGTGAAAATAATATCTGCAAAACCAAAACTACTAGCTGCCCATGTGGAAAATAGGGGCAACCAGAGTTTAGGTTAAAACAATAAAATCCAGGTCAGTCATGTAACTGGTGTGAGAACTAAAACAGTTATGTAAAACTTTACTTTAAAATCAGGTAACTCAAGGGACCACGCCATATAACACGGAATGGGTTTTCTCCCATGAATACCAGTGCATAAAACAGTTTATACAAAACACAAAGCTTTTTTAGAAAATGAAGCTATTATAAGACTCAGGTCCCATCACACAATGCAACGCAAGTCGGAGGATAGAATTTTCCCTTATAATAGCCAAACATGCTTGGTACGTTTAAAACAAAAATCATTTGATACTATTATAAGTGCATAGTGTTTCAAAAACAATTTCAAATATAAATGTATCGGTCATAGATGGCGTGGGTACCATATATCATGTCGCCATACTAGTTCTACAATTAAAACCACACAATGTCGTGTTGGAAGTTGGATTCCATCTATGAACCAAGGCAAGGGATCATCCTTACCGAATTCTAGACAATCTAGCCTACCATGTCTCAGGCTACAGCCGCAACTGCACCTTGGATCTTTAGGGCCAGTCACCCGTCGGTGATTAATAAGATCTGAACAATACGTTTCGCTTCCCTATGGGGCATAAACCTGGTCGGTATGTCGACCATCATATCCATCGGCCCCGTAGTGACCGATATATCCAAGGTACCTCGCTATCCATCAAATAATAAGCAACATCCACATGAGTAAAATGTCTGGGATCCATACCATGACACCACTCCTAGCTAGAAAGAAACACATGTTATCCCTACAGTCCTCTCCCGTTTCTGGTTCATACCGGCGTGTGAGGCTCACGAATTAATGCTACAAAAAGCTATGTTATTTAAAGCTGTGCTTTGATCATAAACCACAAGGCCCTATTTTTCAATAAAAACCTTGATCACACGCCACTCAGCATGCCACACTATCACTCCATACCGTACCATTGATTTCTGCCGATATATAACCTCTAAGCTCGTATATCTTAGAGAAGGGTGTTAAGCAAGAGAATAAATTCTCCGCCATTAAACAGATATATATTTAGCAGAGATCAATGAATACAGTATAAAGGAATACAATGTCAGACATGTTATCCATTTGCAAGTCCGTTCTGGGTCTAAATGAAACCGGAGGCACCTTATTCCTCGTCCCATATGTCCAATACAGGAGAGGTCCTCGTATATCCGATCGATCTCCAAGTACGTCTAGACGATCACCACTTATTACCTTGTCTTGAGATGCCTCCCAATCAAGACATCAGTAATCATCCAAACAATGTGAAGATCTCCGGTCTTCAACCACCGTCTTCATCATCGACTTATCGTCTTATCAATTATTCAGAATGGGATAAACCCGGTTTTTTCGAATAACCCGCGTATTTTATAAACAAGTGCTGTAAAAACACAACATACGCCTCATTCCAATCCAGAATATTCTTTTATTCAAATATTCTTTTCACAATTTAAACCAAATTAAGGTTTTCCAAACTAGTCGGGATTAGCGAACCTTAACGAAGTAATCATTTATTTTATTTTTCAACCCCAACCTATTCATCCCATGGAGCAAAACTTGTAATACTCCATATCTAACACCACGGTGTTATCGGTAAAATTAATTACCATTTCACGTTCAAATCTAATTAAAGATTTAACTAACGCTTGGAGCAAAACTGGTGGTACTCCATTCTCGATCATTTCATGAATTCGATAAATTTAATTATCCCATTCACATTTCAATCTAATTAAAGATTCATTAAAACTCCACTTTAGTTTTAATCTCCAAAAATCATTATGTAATGATTATTCAAATTTAGGAAATAAATCCTGTCTTTAATGGGGTTAAAGCACCAATGTCATTTAAAACGCAATCCATGATAAACCCAAAATAACATTTCATTAATTATGGAATCCTCACGGAAAACAGATCAATATATATAATCGATATAAACTTCCATATCCAACCAATGATATAAATGGAATAACCTCAAAGCCTTTTAGTTTCCATATATAGTAACAGTCTTCCTCCACAAAAGTTCACTTCGATTATTACCAAATCGAATTCCATTCCATTCCAATTTATTTTATTAAATTGGAAAACTTTTTTTGGAAAATCCCATTAAATCTTAATAGAAAGATTTATATATTCCAAATCACATTTCACTATTAATCGGGTAAAAGAACAAATGTCGTTAAAACACAGTTCATGATAAACCCAATTAACATTCCATTTTATTCCAATTACAAAATATAACTGGAAACTCAAATAATCTTAATTAAAAGATTTATTCTTTTCTCAACTGGGTTTAAGAACAGTGTTACTGAAGACACCATTCACGACGAACCCAAAATCCAATTCTTTTATTCAATTCCAATTAAATATTAATTAATTGGAAAACTTCACTAAATCTTAATTAAAAGATTTATTCTTTTCTCAATTGGGTTTAAGAACAGTGTTATTTAAGACACCATTCACGACAAACCCAAAATCCAATTTGATATCAAATACAAAGCTCTGAATAAAAATTATATCGGCTTATATTCAATATCAAATTCTGAAACCAACAAATATTGTTTTGGGAATGACGATATATATATATATATCTTCCAAATTCCTCAACAATATCTGTATAATCACGGAATCCAACATCGAAGTATTCCGAAGATGATTTCCATTCAAATCCATCCCAATTCATATATTGGAAATTCTAGTTATATTAAAACCCATTCTCAATCCAATTTATTTATTTAAAAATAAATGGGATTATAATTCTAGTTAATAACTAGTTCATTTCGATAAAAAAATATTTTTATCTTTTCAAATATGGAATTTTTCATACTAATTCTTTCCAAATCATTTATTATGATTTTACACAAATTATTGATATTTTTAATAATTTTATCAAGGCTCGTACAGTCGGTTTCCAATAACGGCCACCAAACTGCACTTACATCGACCTTTTCCAAATTTGATTTGGACATAATTCCAAATCCAACCATTAGATTTCAAATCTCTTATATTCGTTGGAAATCCCTTTTCGATACGAACGTAACGGTCCTGGCTTTAGGAGAATCCGATGGTCAGATCTCCCGTAATGTCAATTCGAAGACAATGGTCGAAATTCGCGAACGGTCGCGGCGCAACGCGTTTTAATCAAGCCATTAAATATATATAATATATATATTATATATATATTTCTTCGATTTCCATTTAAATCTTATTTTATAAATCGTTTATAAATTCATTTCAAAATGATTTCAACTTCTTTTTAATTTTCAAATCAAAATTGAATACTTCTTAATAAATTCGTTTTAAATTCATTTCAAAACGATTTTTACTTCATTTTCAAATTTAAATCAAAATTGAATATTCCTTGATAAATTCGTTTTAAATTCGTTTCAAACTAATTTAAATTTCATTTCAAATCAAATTTGAATATTCCTTATCATTATAATATTAAAATGATAATATTATTTAAAAATATTCGTTAATCCTGAATTGGAATTAGACTCAATCAATTACCAGATAATTTCAGTTATATAGATTTCATGCATCGCATGTATACAACACAATGATAAACAATCATCAAAAATTCATACAATATGCAGAGTGCATTTTACAACTGTATAAACATTAAAATCAATAAATAATGCTTATATAATCTTTCAACCCATCGATTGACATACCACTAATTATTGGGATCAGTGTATGTCAAATATCATCCCAATACCCATGTGGGGTTTCAATCAACAAATATTGAATTTTATTTGTGCAATTGGGCGATGTGTAAAATTTATTTTCCCAACCAATATCAGATAAATAAGTGTATATAAACAAACTGTCTGGTTTGTAAATGAATATTTATTTCAACACATGAATATTTTATATAGTTCTATTACACATTAAAAATGATATTTTTAATGATTACACATTTTATTCAACACATGAATATTTTTATTAATTCATTTCTGCAATAAAAATTATATTTTTATTGTTCAAATATTTTATTCACACAATACAACCATAATACAGTCCATTCAATCCAAACAAACAACCATGGTTTGTACAATAAATGGTGCCGGGTGCTGCTAAGTACCGTTTGCATCCTAGTATATTTTTAACTGAAAAAAAAAGTTTGAGTGAGTCTCACTATCAGTTTCCACTCCGCCAGTTTTATTTCTGAATTTCTAAACAGTTTGGATTTGAATTTGCTTAGATTTCTAACTAGCTCCAAATTGGGTCCGGTCAGTCTTGTTGTGAAGCCCTCGTCCCCACGATCGCAACGGGTCCAGTTTCGCGCGATTTGGACCTCGTATGAAAAAGATATTGATTTATATACGTTTATTACTTTGGTTAAGGGTGTTAACCGCGTCGTTCCTCTTCCAGATGAAACCCGATTGAAACCGAACCCAATTCCAAAACAAGGGTTCGAAAAATATATCACCACACAAGGCCGGAGCATGATCGGCCTACACCCCTCGAACTGCCTTGGTGCCTTCCCCTTCGCCTGTCTTTGGGGGCCCACTCGCCATCCTCAATTGGTCGGAAAACGCCAGCAAGTGCGTGGTCTTTTGGGGGCCGCCATCATCACCACGGGGATCGAGAAAAGATCATACCCGTACCAAAACATGGATCTTGAAGTGCTCTCGAGTTTTTGCTTTATGAATTACTTGAATTGTTGTGCAGATTTAGAGAATTTAAGGGGAGAAGATGGGGCGATTTTGATCATTCAGATCGAACGGCGGGTGGAAACGATAATGAGGGGTTAGGGTTTGATTTGGACAAATGGGGTTTTTTATAATTTAATTTAATTATTATTTAATTCATTAATTAGTTGTTTAACGCCACGAACTCCAAATCAAACCCATCGACTATCGCCCCTTAGTTAAATACCCCCATTCTGAACACAATGGGATATGTTTCATAAGCCAATTCGACTATTTTAGTCAGTTTTTTTTAAGTTAAAATATAAATCAATATATATTTAATTTAAACGTGCATTTTAATTTATTGGGGCCAAATACTGACTCCAAAAATTCCCAAAAAATAAACCTAGCTATGTTTTGACGATACGGTCCTAACAAAACTAATTTCGTCGAATTTGGAGATTGTTTGAAAAATGGTTATTTTCTGGTCGATTCAGTTCAAACTGAAATTGACCAAACATGTTTTAATTTGCCACGCTCACATATTACATCCAAAAATTATGAAATTTGGAATCTAGCAATAATTTGACATTTTGGATCCAACAAAAGTGGTTTCATAAAAAACGGAGGTCTTTGCAAAATGGCTATTTTTTAAGGACTTTATATTATTTAAAATATATATAAATTCCACAGTGACTATTTCAAATTTTAAACTGGACATAACTTTCAATTTATATTATGAAATCTGGATTTTTCACATTCGTTAGAAAGATATATTTAAGGAGATTCAAATATTTCTTGTTTTACTGAAATTTATTTTGAATCCTGTACATTCATATGAAATTTGAAATCGAATTTTCAAACTATCGCGCAATTTCAGGCTCTTTTTATAATTAGAATAAAATTATACGTTCTAACTTCGATTAAATAAATTTTTAGTCGTTATTATTTAAAATAAACCATTTTAAATATCCAAAATATATTAAAATAACTAAAATAAAAATTTTAAATTGGTTCTGAAAATCCGGGTTGTTACAGGCTGTTACACCAACTCTTTTGTTGATCCCCTTTACTTCAAAATATTGTTATATTTTCACAAAACTTTCTTTTATTCCCATTAGTTCGAAAATATCGTTATACGTAGGGGTGGGGGTGGAAGATTTCTACACCAACCGAAATATTTTTCTTTTTTTTCAATTGTTAATGGAAAAGTAATACTTGTTCCGTATTCCGTACCGTTAAGCCGGAATTCCAAATAAGCGGAAACCAGAAGAAATGAAAGGAAAAATGGAATTCCATTTTTTCCAACAATAGAATTTAAAATGAAGAATATGCATAAAACTGTGATTTAACAGCAAACATTGAAGCAAAATATGAACAGCTAATAAACTGCTTTATGTCCATACAAGTACCATTCACTTAGTCCAATATATATCATATCATTCAGAGAATAATCATAATTCATAATCAACTAGAAAAAACACCACAAATCTAAACAATTCATGCTAAATAATCATATTGAAGAACACCAAAAATCAACAGGAATAACGCCATAAAGTGATCAGCTATTCATTTTCGTCTCTACTGGGACATATAAGTATGAATCAAAACCGCAGTAGATCATTTCCATTTCCACTTGTTTGATGAAACATAGTATCAGTTTTGTCCCCATCTTACAAGCTGTAGAAATCAGAAAAACAAAAATTAAATAAGAACTAAATAAACTGTGAATTAGTTCATCATATGTTAAGCATGGTCTCAGTTCAAGTATCAGTGTAGAAAATTAAACAGCAAAGGAAAACTTGAATGTTGAAAACCTATCCAGCATATAATTTAATTAAGCATTCCACTGCACGTTACATATGTAATCAGTTTATAGATTAGTTGAATTTATTTACAAGTGCCATGGTTTATAAATAAAAATATGCAAGAATATTGCATTTCATGCCAATGTACTATGATTTCAAACTTCTGAAAACCATTTTTGTGGTAAACAAAGGTGTGCATACTTATTCTATCAATTGAAAAACAATATTATTAAAATCTAATTACTGATAACTTGTTTAAGAAAAGTAATCAAAAGTATTTGTGGTGGATAGAAAACAGAACATATCCAAGTTGGACCAGTCAAAGAAACCAAGTGGTAGATTTAGTTAAATATTGATGATTGAGAAGACATGATAGAAAAAAATCCAATAAATCTTCTTTGATATTGGGACAGATTTGCTAAATCATTGTAATATGATGAATATCAACCCAAAAATTTGAACAAGTCATGCTATATATGCAGGATGAATAAGTCAACCAAAAAATTGAAATATTCTTAAAAGAGGTGAATAATTGTACAATAAAAATGCTATCAACCTGAGAATCAAATGGACAAGGATATTGGCAAATAATTCAAACTGAAATAAATATATCAAGGACCCATAAAATACAGGGAATACGTTTTTAATAAAAGAAAAACATCACTGGCAATTATGGACGTCGAATTGGAAATAAAAAATAAAACTAAAATCTTAAAACTCATAAGAAAATTCAAATCATAGAAGCTAGATCATCGAAGCGATCAATACAGCAAAGCGCAGTTAGAATGTGGGGTAACTGATAGCTCAGACAAGGGCACATTGAAGCACAATTAAATACAAAATATTCACCAAACAAGGGCAGTCAGAATGTGGATAGCATAATTAAATACAAAATATTCACCAAACAAGGAACTCAAAGAACAAAGAA
The DNA here is from genome assembly GCA_030737875.1 of Allium sativum. NCBI lineage: Eukaryota > Viridiplantae > Streptophyta > Magnoliopsida > Asparagales > Amaryllidaceae > Allium > Allium sativum. Next base: position 416,501,448 of record CM060910.1, on the reverse strand, counting down.
TTTTGAATGCAACACCTATGCTTTTTCTTGGTAATATATTGTGTAAAACCCAAAAAATGAAGCAGCGAAGAAAAAATGACAATTAACAAGGACCATCCTATCCAATGTTAAAATTCTGGTTTTGTTTAAAGATCCTTGTATACTGAACATGAACCGTCAAATGAATTTTAAACTTATATATTAGTTCATCTCACGATCCCCCTGATGGAAACAAAATGTGGATGTGAACTGAAATAATGGAATGGAACTTTGGGGCTAGAAAGCTTTTCACTGTAAGATATATGAGTTGACTTATGCAATTTGGCATCAGAGTTGCATGCACTTTGATACTAGTAACGGTTTTAAACAGTTGCATGCACTTTGATGAAATAATTTTCAAACCTAAAAAACTTTTTATAGTGAGAAATAAGTTAATTGGAACTATTTTGAAATGTCGATAAATCCTTACCATTTTATATGGACTAGAAATATACCAATATCTATAATGAACTGAAGAAAATAAGAGGTTTCCTCATGTAGGTGTAATACTCTAATCAAAATCTATAAGGATATTTAATTATATTCGCTCCTGTTTTCCAGTAAATTTATGCTTGATCTTTATATATATTAAGAAACTGCAGAATATTATAACAAATGAAGCAATGTAAAAAAATTATATGCACTCTTAAACACCTTTGGTAGGAAGTAGGAAACTTGAAAACAACACACATCAAAAAATCTTACAAGATCAGATAAAAATAATTTGCAGGTTAAAAAAAATCCATTCTATAATTGTTGCTGTAGGAAATTAGATGATTTAGCAAAGTCGGGCCTCATCGGTAAGAATTATAATATTAAAAGAACTTAAATCAGGAATATATAACTCAAACGCCTGCTCATTCGTAATTCGTATTCTAATTATATGAGAAGGAGGCCATCAAGGATTACATCAAAAAATAACTATGATCAAAATCTATAAGAACATTTACTTTTCTTGTTCTTGTTATCAAGTAAACTTATTCGTAACCTTTATATGTATTAACAAATATCATAAACTAAATTTTAGACATTAGCAGACCAGAGAACTTAAAAATACAGTCACATACAAAAAGTCTTAAATAACATCAATCTCTTTTCCGGATTGCAGACAAAACCATCAAAACCAATGCATAACCTCTATAGATGCAAAGGAAACAAGGGAGGTAGAAAAAAATAATTCACTTGCCCTACCAGTTTTTGATATACCCGGTTCTAGTATTTGTAAGCTTCTCCAAGATAAATAGTACATCAAACTCAACAAAATAAACTCCAAAATGTTGACTTCATGTACAACAATAATCATGTTTTTTTTCTTTCACTTAAAAATAGCAGGCAAATTCGATTGTGCAAACTGACTAGAATGAAGTGTAAAAATAATACCTTTTGACTTCTTTTCTCAATGAAAATAGTCGCGCGTCATTCAAATCGATAAATTTTACCTATAAATTTATACATTTTAGTGAATTGGAAACAATCATGGTAGAAAAACGCAACTGAAGTACTGAAATTGAATTGGAGAAGTACTTGATAGAGTGGCTTGACGGTAAAATTAAGTGAATGGTGTTGAGAGAAAACCGTATTAGGTTTTTTAAGGGGGATTGGATTTTTTAATTAGGGCTGAAGGTCGCCGATTTCGAGGGAAGATTAGAAACGAACGAGATTTTGTGAAATCTCGTGTAAAAAGGATATTGGACCATTGAATGCGGCCCACTTAAATTTTATATAGGAAGGAAATGGTATTCCATGGAATTTGAGAAAATTTCCAGTTTTTTCCATTATTTAGAAGAAGGAATTCCTTTCAAAATTATTTATTTGGAAAAAAGAGGAAACTGAAAATTTCGGAAATAGTCAGAAGGAAATTGACGGAATAGCAGTAAAATGTAAAAATTCTCAGCCCTAGTTATATGTACTTAACCTAATAGACCAACTCCAATTTCAATCTTATACGGGGCTGAACAGTGTCTTATGCCACATTCTATATTTTATAAACCACTAATAGGTTTTTATTTAACTTCAAAACTCTGCCGTTTTAGTCTCACAATAACGCTTCAATTAAAATTTCATTATAAACACGATTATTCCCTCAAATGAATTATATTTAAAGAGTAACCAGCTTAATTATTATTGATTTCAATAATAATTAACTTCATATTTAACTACAGTAGTTGTACTTGACTTCTTGATTAGCAAAAAATAGAATAGTTAATCATTTTAAATACATATTAAAATAATAATTAACTTAATTAACAATAAACAATTCAATAATTACTTTAAACACAATTAAATAAAAGATTAATTAACTTATAAGAACATTCATTAACTTTGAATAATTATTCGTCAAAACCATTTCTATTGGATTAATTTTAAACAAATTAATCTAGTAATCAATTTTAATTTAGTACAGTTGACTTGGTCAACTTGAAAATCATCGGTTAGCTCGTTAACTAATTTTTGCTAATACTTCCTCTTAAATTAATTAATAATATAATTAATTTTAAATAACATCACTCAATTGTCTCATAAAACAATTAATCTGAATTATTAACCCTTCGGTTAATTTCTAGCCTTCTTGTTTATAAAACTTACTCGAAATATAAGAATTTGCTAAAAGATCATTTTAATATACTTTTATAAAATACGATAATAAATGTTGATTTATATATAAACTTTTATTTTAAATAACTTATAAAAATATAAGTTAAAAAACTTAGTTTCAGTTATAAAAATAAATTTTACAACTTCAAACGACATCAATCCGCCTAATGGCAAATCGACATCTTTAAAAAAAAATGAATTTTTGACTATTTACTGCCAATTCCTCAATCAATACTGTCCATTGATTTATAACTTATCAACATTGAATCCAAATCAATAATCAACGCCCAATTCTATCATTAACATCCAAACAGGATTTAATATAACTTGAAATAAGCAATTCATATATAAAAATATAAAAAACAGAAAATATACAATTTATTTGAGGAATCTGGTTGGATCCCTCGAGCTTGTGCATCACAGCTTATAATATCATTTAATAATTTCATATGAAATAGAATTTCTATTTTAAATTATTTAAATATTATAAACGATAATTATCAACCAAACGACAATCAACTAATCAATCAATAAACCATCTAATTCATCCAATCACACAATTTATACAATTAATGCTAAACAGGAATTTAACATATCATAGTATTTTAAAAAGCGTGAGTGTTAACTCAAAATTTGTTTCTGTTCGATGATTTCTAGTTGTTTTGTATAGTTTCACACAAGCGTCTGAAACTACATAAAATTCCAGTTAGATCTGATTCATTCCATTCTAGATCGTACGCGTAGGCTTCGCGATTACAAACCTAACATTTCTTATTTCGTTTGATTTTGTTCATGAATGAATAACATATGATCGTTACAAGTTTCGAATATAGTTAAACATCATTAACCTTTAATTTAAAATTAATCATTCCTAAATATACCCTTAATCTTACGTTAAACAGCAAAACTCTTCTTCCCCATATTTCGAACGCGACTCCTGTATCCAACATCATACTGCGTGATTTCCCATGGCTCAAACTTCATTGTTACTTCACTAAATCCCATCCGCTACCACCAAATTGATCACGAAAGAAATCTCCATCTACACACAACCTCTCCACGTTAAAAGCCCCCTTTCAATTTTCGTCCTCCGGCTCTAACCCCTCATTGTAAAACCCACTATGACATTTTTTCTCAATAATTCATCGAACTCCTCCCACGAGTGTAGCCTTCCATGCCGAGTGTCGTTCCATCCTCCTCGTTGACGTTCGAACACTGTTCCAACATTGAAGATCAACCCCAGCTGCTGTATCTTGGGGAAGTGAAATGAGGATCTTAAGGCAAAACTAATGCTAGAGGGGGGTGAATTGTATTTTCAAGGAATTTAAGAAAATCTAAAACTTATATAATCTACTATATGAATCACACACAGAGAGATGATTATAGACATAGAATCAAACACAAACACAGAAATAAACAAAACTAAAATGCAAAAAAGGAAAGAACACACCGAATTTTATATTGGTTCGGATTACTCCTATGTCCAGTCTCACGCAAAGCTAGATTGAGCAGTGTTTTATTACTATATCAATATCCAAGTACAATCCCCTTGATTTCCCGGCTACAAGGTTAACACCACCCCCAAGCACCCTTGATTTCATGACTACAAGGTTAATACCGATTCTATTCCTTGATTTCAGGGATACAAGGAACACACCCTTTCCCAAACAATCCCAAATGATCACAATAGCCCTATAACTCTTCAATAGCACTTCAATTCAGAGTGTAATGCGTAGAAAGTGAGAAGAGAAGAAGCTTTATATATTTTGAATATAAAACGGCAGAGAAGAAGTGTAGAAATCAATAAAATATGAAATAATAATGGAGGAATGAAAATGAGTGAAGATACAGAAGAAGAATGAATAAAAATTTTGAATTCAGCCCCTATTTATAAGATTTGAATGGTTACAACGCTTCTGGAACATTACAAATAGTGAAAAGACACTTCCTTTCGAAATTGGAATAGTGACAGTTGTATGTCGACATATGTATATATGTGTGCCGATATATAGGTTTTCAAATTTGAATTTTGAATATTTTCAAGTGTTTTACTGTATGTATAATTTTGGAAATTTTTGAATTAAAACATAATGATATAAATGAGTATTATAAAGTAGAAAATCATATTAAAATCATAAATATAAATTATATAAATATATTTATAAAATAATGAAGTTTAAAACCACATAAATATAAAATTATATAACTATATAAATATATAAAAATTTATAAACTTTAAAACTTAGGTTTAAAATCAAAGGTAAGATAGAAAAACTGATTAAAACTAGAATTTGAAATTTGAAAATCAGAATTTGAAAAATAAATTTGAATTTGAACCTTGAGTGTTATTCAGAGTCTTACATATAAACTAGACTCTATTACTATATTTATCTTGAACTCTTGATTTCTTGATTACTCTTGAATATCTAAAACTATACAGTCTTCAGTATAATTCCTGTATACAAATCCTTCATATATATGTATGTGTGTGTGTGTGTATATACATACATATATATATATATATATTCTAAATAGAGATGTTAGTATATATTTTATAATCCATTAATATTGACATAAAGTTGTTGTCAATAAAACTCCATTATCCAACACTGCCGAGGTTTTGAAATGCAAGGAGATGAACTGCATGAAACGACCCAAACCCGCCTTATGGGAAAGCCCGGATTGAGTTGAGAACATGACAAATCAGAACACAAACAGAAGATCATTTCATTGCTTATTACAACAATTTACATCAGAGTACAAGAATATAATAGAGTATAAATAAATATTACACATTGAAAAATATCAGAGATTAAAATTACATTACATAGCAGCGGAAAAATAATACATAACACAACCGAAAGAGATATACGTATACAGAGCGTTCCGAATATAACTCCAGTTGTAAATCCAGGATCTTGGAAAAGAAATATCTGCAAAAACCCAACTATCAGTTGCCCGTGTGGAAAAAGGGGCACCCAGAGTTTAGGTTAAAACAATAAACTCCAAGTCAGTCATGCAACTGGTGTGAGAACTAAAACAATTAATTAAAACTTTACTTTAGAAATAAAGTAAATCAAGGGACCACTCCGTATAACACGGAACAGGTTTTCTCCCAAGAATACCAGTGCATAAACAGTTTATAAATAGCGCAATGCTTTTTTGAAAAATGAAGCTATTATAAGACTCAGGTCCCATCATACAATGCAACGCAAGCCGGAGGATAGAGTTTTCCCTTGTAATAGCCAAATACGCTTGGTATGTTTAAAACGAATCATTTGATATTACTATAACCATATAGTGTCAAAATCACTTCAAATATAAATGTATCAATCATAGAAGGCATAGTTTGTCGCCATACTAGGCTCTACAATCAAAACCGAAATTTCGTGTAGGAAGTTGGATTTCCATTATGAACCAAGGCAGGGGATTGTCCTTATCGAATTCGAGACAATCTAGCCTACCATGTCTCAGGCTACAGCTGCGACTACACCTTGAATCTTCAGGGCCAGTCCACTCTTACATTTGTGGATTGGTTATTCCTGAACAATTCATTTCCCCGCCCTATGAGGCGTAATGGTCAGTATGTCGACCATATCATCCATCGGCCCCGTAGTGACCGATATATCCGAGCCGCCTCGCTTTCCATCATCCACATAAGTAAAAATGTCTGGGCTCCATACCAAGACACCACTCCTAGCTAGAAAGAAATGCATGTCCTCCCTGCAGTCCTCTCCCGTTTCTGGTTTATACCGGGGTATGAGGCTCGCGAATTAACGCTATACACAAAGTTATGCTATTTAAAGTTGTGTTTTGATCATCAACTACAAGACTATGCTTTTCAACAGAAGCCTTGATCATATGCATCTCAGCATGCCACACGGACAATTCACGCCATGTGACTGATGTCTATCGATTTACAACCTCTAAGCTCGTACGTCTCAGAGAAGTGTGTTAAGCATGAGAATAAATTATCCACCACCAAATAGATATATTTAATAGAAATCAATCAACACAGAATAAAATCCAATGTCAAATACACATCAATTTACTAGTTCATTCTGGGTCTGAACGAAACCGGAGGCACCTTATTCCTCGTCCCATATGTCCAATACAGGAGAGAGGTCCTCGCATATCCGGTCGATTTCCAAGTATTGGACGATCACCACTTATTATCTTGTCTTGGGTGTACAACCCAATCAAGACATCAGTAATCATCCAAACAATGTGAAGATCTCTAGTATTCGACCATCGTCTTCATCGTCGACTTATCGTCGAATCAATTATTCAGAATGGGTATAAACACAACCTTTCCGAATAATTCACGTATTTTATAATCAAGTGCTATAAAAACACAACATACGCCTCATTCCAATTCTGAATATTCTTTTATTCAAATATATATCCTTTGGGAAAGGTTCCCATTAATTTTGTCAAAGATAAATTCTTTAAATTTATTCTTTAATCTTCCTTTGAATATTAATTCAAACCAAATTATGATTTATCCAAACTAGTCGGGATTAGCGCACCTTACCGAAGTAATCATTTGTTTAATTTCTCGATCCCAACCTATTCATCCCATGGAGAAAAACTGGTAATACTCCATTTCTAACACCACGATGTTATCCGTAAATTTAATTACCATTTCACGTTCAAATCTAATTAAAGATTTAACTATCGCCTGGAGTAAAACTGGTGGTACTCCATTCTCAATCACTTCCCCAATTTGATAATTTAAATTATCACATTCAAATTTCAATCTAATTAAAGATTCATTAAAACTCCACTTAATTTTAATCTTCCCAAAAATCAATATTATTGATTATTTAACTTTGGGAAATCAAACATGTCGCATCGACAATCTACACCGTACCATTGATTTCTGCCGATATATAACCTCTAAGCTCGAACGTCTCAGAGAAGGGTGTTAAGCAAGAGAATAAATTCTTCGCCACCAAACATATATATATTTAATAGAAATCAACAATACAGTTAGAAATACAATGATAGACATGTAATCCTGTCTTTAACTGGGTTAAAGAACCAATGTCATTTAAAACACAGTTCACAATAAACCCAAAATCACATTCCATTAATTATGGAATCTTCACAGAAAAACAGATCAATATATATAATCAATATCAATTTCCATATCGAACTAATAATATAAATGGAATAACGACAAAGCCTTTTAAGTTCCATATATATTAACAATCTTCCTCCATAGAAGCTTATTTTGATTATTACCAAATCGAATTCATTCAATCCCAATTTATTATATTAAATTGGAAAACTTTACTCTGGAAAATTCCATTAAATCTTAGAATAAAGATTTATAAATTCCAAATCTTTATTTCACTGTTAATCGGGTTAAAGAACAAGTGTTATTATAAACACCATTTACGATAAACCCAAAAATCCAATTCTTAATTCAATTCCAATTAAATATTAATTAATCGGTAAATTTCTCTAAATCATAATTAAAAGATTTATTCATTTCTCAATTGGGTTTAAGAACAGTGTTACAGAAGACACTGTTCACGACAAACCCAAAATCCCATTTGATATTAAATACAAGGCTCTGAATAGAAATTATATTGGCTTATATTCAATATCAAATTCTGAAACCAACAAATATCGTATTGGAAATAATGATATAAATATATCTTCTGAATTTCCATAACAATGTCTGTATAATCACGGAATCCAATATCGAAATATTTCGAAGATTATTTCCATTCCATATCCATTTCAATTTGTTCGTTGAAAATTTCTGGTTATATTAAAACCATTCACAAATCCAATTTATTTTATTTAAAAATTATTGGATTTCAAATCTAGCTAATAACTAGTTCATTTTGATAAAAATATATTTTTAACTTTATAAACGTGGAATTTTTCATCCCAATTCTTTCCAAATCATTTATTATGATTTTGCACAAATTATTAATATTTTTAATAATTTTATTAATGCCCTTTCAGTCGATTTCCATAAACGGTCATCGAACTGCGCTTACAACGACCTTTTCCAAATTTGATTTGGACATAATTCCAAATCCAATCGTTAGATTTCAAATCTAATCTATTGTATTCTTTGGTAAGCTCTTTTCGATACGAACCCAATGGTTCTGGTTTTAGGAGAATCCGATGGTCGGATCTCCCGTAATATCTATTCGAAGTCAATGGTCGAAATTCGCGAACGGCCGCGGCGCAGCATGTTTTATTAAGGCCATTAAATATACATAATATATATTATATGTATTCCGTCGATTTCCATTTAAAACGTATTTTATAAATTCGTTTATAAATTCGTTTTAAAACGATTCTAACTTCATTTCAATTTTTAAATCAAAATTGAATGTTCCTTATCATTATAATATTTAAAATGATAATACTTCCAAAATATTAGATTTTGAAATCATTTCTTTTTCGTCATTATAAAAATGAATAAAATTGATATAAATATCGTTCGCGTTAAAATGGCGCAAATCTAATCAGCACGGCTTCATATATTTCAATATTTTCGTGTCCATCCAAAATCGAACATCAAATTCATATATTAATCCTTTACTAAATTTAAATTTAAATTATCCGTTCTTTCTGAATTGGAATCAGACCCAATCAATTACCATATAATGTTATTTATATGGATTTCATACACATATGTACACAACCATAATTATACACCATCAACCATCATCCAGAGTGCATTACACAACTGCATAAGCATTAAAATTAATAAATAATGGTTATCATAGTCTGTCGGTCCATCGATTGACATATAATTAAATATTGGGATTAATGTATGTCAAACATCATCCCAATGCCAGTGTGGGGTTTTCAACCATCAAATAGTAATTATTATTTGTGCACTTGGGCGATGTATAAAAATTATCGTCCCAATCGATATCACAAAAATAGGCGAGTATAAACAAGTCATCCGACTTGTAAATGGATGTGTAACTTATTTTTAACTATCCAATAAATATATAGAATTTTATAGCTTTGCTTATAAAATTCTATACAATGCCTAATTAACTTTATTCAACGCAATTATAAACTAAAAATAATATTTTTAGCGAACTAGTATTTATTCCATAACATAGTCATTTTATATATCTCATATATATGTTAAAAATAATATTTTTAACTAGCTATTAATTTTTCTAACACATTTTAAAAAATTTCGGCGGCATAACGGCGCGATATTAAAACCGAAATAAGGTCTAGCCTTATCCATCGCCTAATACTGGCTCACGCCATACACAAACCAATTCCAATCAATTCAATCCACTATACAATCAATTTTCAACACAACCAAATTTCTACAGTACAATCCAAACACACAATCATGGTTTGTACAATAAATAGTGTCGGGGGCTTCTAATCACCGTTTGCAACCTAAAATATTTTTAACTGTAAAATAATTTGAGTGAGAAAGAGTTCTCACTTTGGGATCCACTCCGCCGTTATTTTCTACCGTTCTGATTTGTTGTTCTGGTTCCAGAATTTGCAAACAAGCTCCAATCTTCACGCCATCTTTTTATCTAGCCTAAACGCGCCATTCCGGACAACTTTCGCTAGGGGGCTTTCCTTCCGAAAATGCTCCAATTCGCCAGAATTTGCGAAATGACATAAATTGGACAACAGACTTTGGATGCGTTTCTCGGGCGACTCCGCAGTCCAAAACATGACTTCCATATACTCAAATCAAAGAGAAAATCGTGATCTTCGATTTTGGCATTGTGAAGTTCTGGCCAGACTGGGTGGTGGGAGTTGGTAGCGGCAGGGGGTTGGAGGGTCAAGGGGTGGTGTTCATGGCCGGTGGTGGCGTTGGAAGGGGCTGGAGCGGCTAGGGTTCGTTGAAATTGGAGTTTAGAAGGAGTGAGAGAAGAGAGAGAGAGAGAGAGGAGGCGATGGAGGGGGGTTGCGGCGGCATAGGGGAGGGCGCAGGCGGCGGTGGTGCAATGGTGGGGCTAGGGCTGAACGACGGCTTCGTTTTTTTCTAATTTTTCTAAGCGTTGACAGTTTGAGGGAGAAGAGGATTAATATAAATATTTTTTTAATTTAATTTAAATCCCAAAAAGTTATATTTTTACCCTAACTCCAAATCGAACCCAACGACTATCGCTTCTAGCTAATTACCCCTATTCCGGACACAATGGGATATGTCCCGTAAGCCAATTCGATTGTTTCAATTAGTTTTCATTTAAATTAAAATATAAATCAATGTATATTGAATTCAAACGTACATTTTGATTTACCGGGGCAGCATACTGATTCCAAAAATTCCAGAAAAATAAATCTAGCTATGTTTTGATGATATGGTCCTAACAAAACTAATTTCGTCGAATTTGGAGACCGTTTGAAAAAGGGTCATTTTCTAGTCAATTAAATTCCATAGCGACTATTTCAAATTTTAAAATGGACATAACTTTTAATTTATAAAGTGAAATCTCAGTTTTTCACATTCGTTAGAAAAATATAATTAAACAAATTCAAATATTTCTGGTTTTAATGAAATCCGATTTATTTTGAATCTTGTACATTCATTTGAAATTTGAAAACGAATTTTTGAACTACCGCGCCATTTCAAGCTCGTTTTATAATTAAAATAAATTTATATGTTCTAACTTCGATTAAAATAAATTTTTAGTCGTTATTATTTAAAATATATCATTTTAGATATTAAAAATCCATAAAATAGCTAAAATAAAAAACTTAAATTGGTTCTGAAAATCCGGGTTGTCACACTGCAAGTCTTCGAAAATGATAAGCGAACAAAGCTTACCAGTAGAGAAATCCAATGAATCAAAAATCAAAATTTTCCATTGATTCTCTGATTTTCAAAAATATCTTGAAGTGGACGATTTTTCTCTGTTTCTTATTAAAAGAAATAAATTGGAAGATGGGATAGAACAATTGGGGGTTAGGGATTTACAGGTGGAACGCTGGGTTGAATATAAAGTTTAATTATTATTTTATTAAATATTATATTAAATTTAATGAATGGATGCTTATCGCCACTTCCATTTGATGTTAATAAATTCATATGCTGACATACATACTCGTTTGTGATAACAATGGACATACAACCATTGTTTGGCATTTCGGTCTTAACAAAACTTGTTTCGTCGAAATCCGAGTCTGTAAGGAAAAATAGCGAAATTTTGAATATTAAATTTGTTGATTGGCTCATGTTTAATTTTCGTACACTCACATAACAACTCCAATTGGTTCGAAACTTGAATCCTACAATAATTAAATATTACTGACATGATGGAACTGGTTTCGTCCAATTCCTAGATCGTTTTAGTAAACTCCCTTTTTAATTCATAACGTAGATCGATATGTGTCTGAATTGCGCACGATCACCAAGATAACTCCAATTAACCCCAAACTGGAAATCTTACAATAATTAACCCCTATAGATTTAATAAAATTAGTTTCGTTGAAATCAGAGGTCGTTTGAAAATTAACTATTCTTAAGTTTCATATCAAATCAAATAAACGATTAAATAAAAATCTATGCGTTTACTATTCCCACGATCAAACGGTAAGTCCTATCGATATGAAAATCGAAATCCTATAGTAATTTGTTAATACGGATCCAATGGCACAAGTTTTGTCGCATTCTGAGGTTGTTCTCCCGAATCGATATTTTACACGTAAAACGACGTTATAATCAGACATCAAATACATGGTCTCCAAAAATAAAAAAAATACACATATCCTCACTCTAATCGTTAGTACAAATTCAATGGAATTGGTTTTGCATCCTAATTTGAACATTTACCCAAGTTACGCGCAGAAACCCACCTATTTAAATTCATTTAATTATGCATTATTCAAAATCATAGGATGTTTATGGCAACCCTTGTCACATACGACATCGGATTGCCCCAAAATTTATATTCATATAATAATTTAATATTATGGATTCCATGAAATGGATTTCGTAAAAAACAAAGGTCGTTTGCAAAAAGGCTATTTTTAAGGCTTAAATTAATCAATAAAAAATATAAATAAATTCAAAACAATTTAAATTAATAATAATACATTATTATCTTATATATCCGAATAGAACATCATATAACTCCAAAATAAACATATTTGGATTTACAACTCGATATTTCAAATTAAAACGATGTTTAGATTACTTAAAGTTGATTTATTTATATAATAAATCGTTATAGTTTATAAACGATTCCATAGCAACTATTTGAAATTTTGATTTGGACATAACTCACAATCTACAAGATAAAATCTCTGTTTTTCTCTTCTATTAGAAAATTATATATCAATACATTCGGATGAGTCTTGTTTCAAAGAATTCCGACATATATTGGACCATGTACATTCAATTGAAATTCAAAACGAAATATTATGAACTACCACGATGTTACGAACTCGTTCTAAATTAAATTATAAACTATACGTTCAAACTTCGTTTTAATAAATAAATTCCATATAAATTTCTATTCATAATTATAATACAACATTTGAAACAAATTTGAATGTTCAAAATTAAATGACTGAAAAATTCGGGTCGTTGCATATGCATATGCATATGCTTGACTACCAATAACACAAAATAATTTTATTTAAGCTACTTTACCTGAAGACAATTGTAACACCCCACCCTCCGCTAGGGTCACTCACAAAGGGAATGCACTAGTTTTGGAGGGGCGTTATCAAGGTAAACAAACACAGAAATATTACAAGACAGAACATAGATAAAACAGCGGAAGGATCAAAAGATAAATTTCATTACTTTCAAAAAGAGTCAAAACCTTTTACATTCAAAGTACCAAATAGACAAAGTCATTATTTTCCATTACAACAAATTCTGTTTTGCATAAATAAAGAAGCATAAACTTAAAATAACAAAAGTAGCTTAATTCCCCAAAGGTAGCAGAAATGCAGCCATAGCATAGCTCAAGATCAAACCGTACATGAGCTGAACCGAAAGCAAGCGAAATCCAAGCTAAGTGCTAGAGTTCCCTCCCTGAGAACCTAGGGGGGAAACGAAAGAAAAAGAGGCGAAAGAAAACGAGTCAGTCATAAAGACTTGTAAGTCCTAGTGACTTTCAGCATAAAAACAGGTAAAGGTAACATGACATGTATAAACTGAAAGTAAACATAAGGATGCTGTCAAGATGGGCAAAATAGACTAAGATAACATAATAAATCAAGTATAGCATCGCATGTTCAAGGTCCGCTGCACCAATTGTACTAAAATCCCAAACCCATGTCTTATATTAACATGAAATGATCCCTTGGCCCAATATCATGAAATGACCCATTACTCGGTCCAACAGAACGATCCACTAATCGATCGGCTCCCTACAAGTTCTAGCTCGTTGTGTGCCTGTGTCATACGGCCCTATCACGAATGTAGTCACCTGTGCTAGGTCCACCATAGGGTGTATCAAGCCCTAGGGTGCCAACCACCGACACGAATCAAGCATGCACAGGTAAACCTACTGATGCCCAATGCCTGCTTTTTCAACTCCAAACTACGTGCACGACCATAGTCCGCCTGAACCTACACTGGCGCATCAACTCAGCCGTCGTTCGGTCGCTTACAATCAGCCCAGTAATCGTGCCCCACCCTGACTAGTTCCAGGGTACCATGATACATCTAGTGGGTTACTGCTGAAATGGACCACGTAACTAGTTTTTTCGTCCAATAGGTTAAGTGTTGTCATTTAAATTCGTGACTTAACCCTTATCAGTCTAGCATGTCAAGTTGGTTAAGTGTTGTCTTTCATGTTCATGACCTAACCCTATCATGTGGCATTAATTCATTAATGCACCCCAACCTCTCACATCAGACCTATTGTTGTGGTCACTGGATATGCCGGGCGGTTCCAGGCAGATTTACACCACAACTCAGTCTGACCTCGGGTTTCATCTTAAGCCGTAATGAAAATAATGAAAGTGGAGTTGATTTGTTAAACAACTTTCAGCTTCGTTCCTTTTCGGGGACGAAAAGTTTTAAGTGGGGGAGATTGTAACCACCCGGAAATCTGGACCAATTTAAAATTTTTATTTTGGCAATTTTAGTGAATTTTGAGTATGTAAAATGAAATATTTTAAATAATAACGATGAGAAATTTATTTTGAATAGAATTAGAACGTATATATTTATTTGAATCGTCGTTAGAATATAAATATTTTATTTTAATTATAAAAGGAATTGAAAATGGCGCGGTAGTTTGAAATTTCGATTTCAAAGTTCAAATGAATGTACAGGATTCAAAATAAACCGGATTTTAGAGAAACCAAAAATATTTGGATCTATTTGAGAACATCTTTCCAACGAATCCGAAAAATTGAAATTTCATAGCGGGGATAAAAAGTTATGCCCAGTTGAAAATTCAGAATAGTCGCTATGGAAAATATAGCCCTTAAAAATGAAATTTTGCAAACGACCTCTGTTTTCGACAAAACCACTTTTGTTGGATCTGTGATGTCAAGTTATTGCTAGGTTTCAAAATTCATAATTTTCTGAATCAATATGTGAGCGTGGCAAAGGAAAACGCGTTTGACCAATTTCAGTTGATTTCAATCGACTGGAAAATGGCCATTTTTCAAACGGTCTCAGAATTTGACGAAATTAGTTTTGTTAGGACCATATCATCAATATGAAGTTAGAAATAATTTTTCGGGAATTTTTAGAGACTGTATGTGACCCCAGTAAATTAAAATATGCGTTTAAATTTAAAATATAATGATTTATATTTTAAATTTAGCGGAAACTGATCGTAATGGTCGAATTGGCTTGTGGGACATATCCCATTGTGTTTGGAATGATGGTATTTACAAATTGGATTCAAATTGGAGTTAGTGGCAGTAAAAGAGGAATTTACGAATTGAATATTATTATTTAAATATATACAGCCTTCTTACCAAACCCTAATTCTAATTGGTCAAAGTAAATCGGGGTCAATGTATTTGAGCAGCCTCCCCTTTCTTAACCAACGAACGATATTTCCCAAATCGATCGAGCATCGATTCCTCACCGCCCTCCACTTCCTCCATCCCCCTCCCCTCAAGCAACTGCGCTCCACCGCACCCCCGTCCACATAGTCGTCGCCTCCTACAGCTCCCCCACCCCCATCCATCTCTGTTCCAACGCAAATTCAATCACCTGAGGACCGTCGCGAGGCCATCGAGATGCATGCAAGGCCAGGTGGAGGTCAAGTTCGAGGAGGCGCGTTGAGTGGGGCCCGATGATCTGGGTCCGGTGGTGCGAATCAACTGAAGACGGCGGTTTTGCGTGGTGAACGGCAGTAGGTATTAACACAGTGAGTTTTTGTTTTTTTTATATAATTCCATTATTTTAAAATCAGTTTTAAAATAATAATAATATAATTAACATAGCTTAAAAATCAGTTTTTCTTCGTAAATAAATATACCATTGTTTTTAAAATAAATATAAACATCGCAATATAAAAGATATGGTTTTTATAATCAAAATTGCGATATAAAAATTAGATTTTTATATGTGGAATAGCGGCATAAAAATATGATTTTTATTTATATATGGCGATATAAAAATATAATTTTTACACATGAAGTGATATTATAAAAAAAATATGATTTTTATATACTATAGATTATAAAAATATATATAATTTTTATAAGGTAGAGAATATAAAAATACGATTTTTTATATATGTAGCGAAATAAAAATATGATTTTTGTTATATATATATATAGTGAAATAAAAATGTGATTTTTATTATGAACGGTGTGAATAAGAGTGCGATGGAATTGACCGAAAGCAGAACGGAATCCAACCCGTTCAGAAATATAGAATGGAGGAGTGGATCCCAAAGGTGAGAACTCCTCACCTTTAATTTATTTCTAGTTTGAAATATATACTAGGATGCAGACAGTGCTTAGTAGCACCCGACACCCGTCGTCCACAGACCATGGACGGCTTGTTTGTTTGATTGATTGTGTTGTGAAATTTGACTGTTGACTGTGTTGAAATAAAATATATATTCATGTGTTGAAATAAAATATATATTCATGTGTTGAAAAAAAATATTCATGTGTTGAAGTAAAATAAATATTCATTTACAAATCGAACGATTTGTTTATGTACACTGATTTGACTGATATTGATTGAGACTATAAATTTTACACATCGCCCAACCGCACAAACAAAATCTGTGTTTGTTGATCTGAAACCCCACACGGATATTGGGATGAGATTTGACGTACACTAATCCCGATTGTTTAGTTGTATGTCAATCGATGGATTGACAGACTGTGTAAGCGTTATTTATTGATATTTAATGCTTATGCAGTTGTGTGGTGCACTCTGGATGATGGTTGATGATTTATCGTTGTTGTTACCTACATGTGTTGTAGAAAATCCATATAATTAACATTATATGGTAATTGATTGGGCCTCATTCCAATTTGGAAAATAAGGAATATTATAAAAATAAATTCATGTGTTGAATAGAAAATAAACTCATGTGTTGAATAGAATAAATTCATGTGTTGAATAGAATAAAAATTCATGTGTTGAATGGAATAAATTCATGTGTTGATTAGAATAAAAATTCATGTGTTGAATGGAATAAATTCATGTGTTGAATAGAATAAAAATTCATGTGTTGAATGGAATAAATTCATGTGTTGAATAGAAAATAAATTCATGTGTTGAATAGAATAAATTCATGTGTTGAATAGAATAAACATTCATGTGTTGAGTAGAAAAATATTCATGTGTTGAATAGAATAAACATTCATGTGTTGAATAAAAGCCGTGTTGATTAGATTGACGTCATTTTGACGCGAACGATATTTATATCGATTATATTCGTTTTTAAAATGAATATAGAAAAAGAAGTGATTTCAAAATATAGCGTTTTGAAAATATAGCATTTTGAAAATAATATCATTTATAGATTAATGATATGGAATATTCAATTTTGATTCGAAATTGAATATGAAGTTGAAATCATTTTGAAAACCAATTTAAAACGATTTATAAAATACGTTTTAAAAGGAAATCGACGAAATATATATATAATATATATATATTATATAGATATATAATGGCCTGAATAGAACGCGCCACGGCAGTACGCGAATTTCGACCATTGACTTCGAATTGATATTACAGAAGATCCGACCATCGGATTCTCCTAAAACCGGAACCATTAGGTTCGTATCGAAAAGAGCTTTCTAACGAATATTAGAAATTAGAAATCTAACGGTTGGGTTTGGAATTATGTCCAAATCAAATTTGGAAAAGGTCGCTGTAAGTGCAGTTCGATGGCCGTTGACGGAAATCGACTGTACAGGCCTGGATTAAATTATTAAAAATAGTAATAATTTGTGTAAAATCATAAGAAATGATTTGTGAAAAATTGATATGAAAAATTCCAAATTTGAAAGGATAAAAATAGATTTTTATCGAAATGAACTAGTTTTGAACTAGAATTATAACCCCATTTATTTTTAAAATAAATAAAGTGGATTTGAAATGGTTTTTGGAATAACCAGAATTTCCAATATATAAAGTGGAAATGGATTTGAATCAAAATCGTCTTTGGAATATTTCGATGTTGGATTTCGTGATGATACAGACATTGTTATGGGAATTTGAAAGACATATTTATATCGTTATTTCCAATACGATATTTGTTGGTCGTATAATTTGATATTGAATATAAGCCGATATATTTTCTATTCAGAGCCTTGTATTTAATATCAAATGTGATTTGGGTTTATTGTGAACGGTGTTTTAAATAACATTTGTTCTTTAACCCGATAATTAATGGAATGTGATTTTGGGTTTATCGTGAACCGTGTTTTAGATGGCATTGGTTCTTTAACCCAGTTAAAGGCAGGATATTGATTTTTGGGAAGATTAAAACTAAGTGGAGTTTTAATGAATCTTTAATTAGATTGTAACAATCGAGAATGGAGTATCACCAGTTTTGCTCCAGGCGATAGGTAAATCTTTAATTAGATTTGAACGTGAAATGGTAATTGAATTAACCGATAACACCGTGGTATTAGATAT
Organism: Allium sativum; assembly: GCA_030737875.1. NCBI lineage: Eukaryota > Viridiplantae > Streptophyta > Magnoliopsida > Asparagales > Amaryllidaceae > Allium > Allium sativum. The sequence goes on along the minus strand of CM060910.1, from coordinate 416,482,778 downwards.
GAAGTATTACCAGTTTTACTTCATGGGATGAATAGGTTGGGATTGGGAAATAAAATAAATGATTACTTCGGTGTGGTTCACTAATCCCGACTAGTTTGAATTGATATTCAAAGGAAGATTAAAGAATAAATTTAAAGAATTTATCTTTGATAAAATTAATGGGAACCTTTCCCAAAGTATAAGAATATTGGAATAAAAGAATATTCTGAATTGGAATGAGGCGTATGTTCTGTTTGTGTGACACTTGTCTATTATATACGCGAGTTATTCAGAAAGACTGGGTTTATCCCATTATGAATAACTGATTCGATGTGGTGTCGAGGATGAAGACGGTGGTCGAAGACCGGAGGTCTTCACATCGTTTGGGTGATTACTGATGATCTTGATTGGGTTGTACACCCAAGAGGAGGGAATCAGTTGGTGATCGTCCAGACGTACTTGGAGATCGATGGATATGCGAGGTACAAGGTGCCTCCGGTTTCGTTCAGACCCAGAGCAAACTTGTAAATGGACTGTGTGTCTGACATTGGATTTTATTCTGTGTGATTGGTTTCTATTAAATATATATCTGTTTGGCGGCGGAGAATTTATTCTCTTGCTTAACGCCCTTCTCTGAGACGTACGAGCTCAGGGGTTATAGATCGATGGATATCAATCGCATGGAATGAACTGCCTGTGTGGCATGCCTAAGTGGCAATTGTTCAAGGCTTATGTTTAAAAGCAAAGTCTTGTGGTTGATGATCAAAGCACGGCCTGTGTGGCATAGCTTTGTGTAGCGAGGATACGTGAGCTTCACACCCCGGTTGTGAACCAGAAACGGGAGAGGACCTCAGGGAGGACATGCGTTTCTTTCTAACTAGGGCGGTGTCAGTGACCTACCAGCCCTGACATTTATATTATTTTCACCTGTGTGGTTGTTGCTGTTGCGAGGCGCCTCGGATATATCGGTGACTATGTGGAGCCGATGGAGCCATTGGGCTCATTTACGCCCCAAAGGGCGGGGAAACGCAGTGTTCAAGCATTTTAATCCACATCGGTGGACCGGCCCTGACGATCCAAGGGCCCACCTGAGTCTAGGTCCTGAGACATGGTAGGCTAGATTGTCTCGAATCGGTAGAGGACGATCCCTGGCCTCGGTTCACAGATGGAAATCCAACTTTCGATACGTGACTTTGCGGTTTTGATTGTAGAGCCTAGTATGGCAACATAGTGGTATGGGGCACTTATGCCATCTATAATTAATACTTATGATTGAAATTGTTTTCTTCACTTATAGTAATAATAAAAGAAGAAATTTAGCGTATCAAGCATTCTTTGGCTATTATAAGGTAAAAACCCTATCCTCCGGCTTGTCTTACATTGTGTGATGGGACCAGGGTCTTATAATAGCTTCATTGTTCTTTATTTAGCATTGCGCTGTTGTTTTATGCACTGGGGTTCTTGGGAGGAAACCATTCCGTGTTATACCGAAACGACCCGAACTTCCCCGGTGAGGAAAGCCCGGATAGAGTTGAGAACAACACACAGAAGAACGCAGACAGAAGAACATTTCATTGTATATTACAACAATTCCATCAGATACAAGAATATACATAGCATAAATGAATAAATATTACACAGAAAATATCAGAGATTTAAATTACATTACATAGCAGCGGAAAATAATACAAAATACAACCGAAGAAGATACACGGATACAAAGCTTTCCGGATATCGTTCCAACTGTAAACCAGTATCCTGTGAATATAAATCTGCAAAACCCAAAACTACTAGCTGCCCGTGTCAAAAATAAGGGCACCCAGAGTTTAGGTTAAAACAATAAACTCCAGGTCAGTCATGGGACTGGTGTGAGAACTAAAGCAGTTATTTATCTTTATTTTAAAGCTAGGTAAATCAAGGGACCACGCCGTATAACATGAACGGGTTTCCTCCCAAGAATACCAGTGCATAAATTAAACAACGCAATGCTTTTTCGAAAAATGAAGCTATTATAAGACCCAGGTCCCATCACACAATGCAACGCAAGCCGGAGGATAGGGTTTTACCTTATAATAGCCAAACATGCTTAGTACGTTTTAAAACAAATCATTTGATACCATATTAAGTGTAAAGTGTCAAAACAATTTCAATCATAAATATCAATCATAGGCGGCATAGCATCCCATGCTACTATGTCGCCAATACTAGGCTCTACAAATAAAACCACAAAATCACGTATTGGAAGCTGGATTTCCATCTGTGAACCGAGTCAAAAGATAGTCCTCACCGATTCGAGACTCTCTAGCCCGAGCCTCAGGACCCAGACTCAGGTGGGCCCTTTGAGCGACAGGGCCAGTCCACCGACGTGGATTAAACTTAAACCCTGAACATGCGTTTCCCCGCCCTATGCGGCGTAAATGAGCCAATGAATGACTCCATCGGACCCGGATCGTCTGATCAAACCGAGGCGCCTCGAAACAGCAACAACCACATAAGTCAAACTCGTCAGGGCGTGTAAAACCGCTGACGCCACTTCTAACTAGAAAGAAACACATGCCCTCCCTGAGGTCCTCTCCCGTTTTTGGTTCACCACCGGGGTGTGAGGCTCGCGAATCAACGTTACACAAAGTTGTGCCACACAGGCTATGCTTTGATCATCAACCACAAGACTTTGCATTGCAACAGAAGCCTTGATCATTTGCCACTTAGGCATGCCACACAGGCAATTCACTCCATGCGTTTGATATCCATCAATATATAACCCCTGAGCTCGTACGTCTAGGAGAAGGGCGTTAAGCAAGAGAATAAATTCTCCGCCGCCAAACAGATATATATTTAATAGAAATCAATCATACAGACTAAAATCCAATGTCAGACACACAGTCCATTTACAAGTTCGTTCTGGGTCTGAACGAAACCGGAGGCACCTAGTACCCCGCATATCCATCGATCTCCAAGAACGTCTGGACGATCACCAACTGATTCTGTCCTCTTGGGTGTACAGCCCAATCAAGATCATTAGTAATTATCCAATCGACGTGAAGACCTCCGGTCTTCAACCACCGTCTTCATCTTCGACACCACGTCGAATTAGTTATTCAGAATGAGATAAACCCGGTCTTTCTGAATAACTCGCGTATATAATAAACAAGTGTTACACAAACACAACATACGCCTCATTCCAATTCAGAATATTCTTTTATTCAAATATTCTTGTACTTTGGGAAAGGTTCCCATTAATTTTATCAAAGATAAATTCTTTAAATTTATTCTTTAATCTTCTTTGAATATCAATTCAAACTAGTCGGGATTAGCGAACCACACCGAAGTAATCATTTATTTTATTTCTCAATCCCAACCTATTCAACCCATGAAGTAAAACTGGTCATACTTCATATCTAACACCACGGTGTTATTGGTAAATTCAATTACCATTTCACGTTCAAATCTAATTAAAGATTTAACTATCGCCTGGAGCAAAACTGGTGATCCATTCTCGACCATTTCATTCTAATTGAAGATTCATTAAAAACCCACTTAGGTTTAATCTTTACAGAAATCAATATCCTGTCTTTAACTGGGTTAAAGAACCAATGTCATTTAAAACACGGTTCACGATAAACCCGAAAATCACATTCCATTAATTATTGGGTTAAAGAACCAGTGTTATTTAAAAAACCGTTCACGATAAACCCAAAAATCAATCCCAATTCAATTCTAATCAAATATCATTTAATTGGCACACTTCATTAAATCTAAATAAAAAGATTTAATCTTTTTCTCAACTGGGTTTAAGAACAGTGTTAATGAAGACACCATTCACGATAAACCCAAATCACATTTGATATTAAATACAAGGCTCTGAATAGAAAATATACTGGCTTATATTCAATATCAAATTCTACGACCAACAAATATCGTATTGGGAATAACGATATATATATATATATATATATATATCTTTCAAATTTCCATAACAACATCTGTATAATCACAAAATCCAACATCGAAATATTTCGAAGACAATTTTGATTCAAATCCACTCCAATGCAATTATTGGAAATTCTGGTTATTTTCAAAACCATTTCAAATCCAATTTATTTATTTTAAAAATAAATAAATTATTATTCTTGTTCAAAACTAGTTCGTTTCGATAAAAATCTATTTTTATCTTTTCAAATATGGAGTTCTTCCTCCCAATTCTTCACAAATCATTTCTTATGATTTTACACAAATTATTGATATTTTTAATAATTTTATCAAGGCCCGTGCAATCGATTTCCATCAACGGCCATCGAACTGCACTTACAGCGACCTTTTTCAAATTTGATTTGGACATAATTCCAAATCCAACCGTTAGATTTCAAATTTCTAATATTCGTTAGAAAGCCCTTTTCGATACGAACCCAACGGTTCCGGTTTTAGGAGAATCCGACGGTCGGATCTCCCGTAATGTCCGTTCGAAGTCAATGGTCGAAATTCGCGAACTGCCGCAGCGCGGCGCGTTCTATTAAGGCCATTATATATATAATATATATATATTATACATATTTCATCGATTTCCTTTCAAAACGTATTTTATAAATCGTTTTAGATTCGTTTTCGAAAAGATTTCAACTTCATTTCACATTCAAATCAAAGTTGAAATTTTAATTATAAATTCATTTTAATTTCATTTCAAATTGATTTCAATTCAATTTCAATTTAATTCGAATTTCAATTCAATTCAATTTAATTCGAATTTCAAATCTATTCAATTTCATTCGAATTCATTTTCTATTCAATTCAATTTCAATTCGATTTGAATTCTATTCAATTCAATTTCAATTCGATTTGAATTCTATTCAATTCAATTTCTAATTCGATTTGAATTCTATTCAATTCAATTTCTAATTCGATTTGAATTCAATTCAATTTCTAATTCGATTTGAATTCTATTCAATCCAATTTCTAAAATATTCGATTATTGAAACCACTTTTCGATATTCATTTAAGAATGAATAAAATCGATATAAATATCGTTCACGTCAAAATGGCGTCAATCTAATCAACACGGCTTCATATATTTCTATTTTCCAATATTCTATTTCAAATATCTCTTTTCAAATATTTATATTCAGATATTCTATTTCAAAACTGGAATGAGGCCCAATCAATTACCATATAATGCTAATTATATGGATTTTCTACAACACATGTATAAAATAACAACGATAAATAATCAACCATCATCCAGAGTGCACCACACAACTGCATAAGCATTAAATATAAATAATTAACGCTTACACAGTCTGTCGACCAATCGATCGAGATACAACTAAACAATCGGGATTAGTGTACGTCAAATATCATCCCAATACCCGTGTGGGGTTTGAAACAATCAAACACAGTTTTTATTTGTGCAGTTGGGCGATGTATAAAATTTATCGTCCCAATCAATATCAGTCAAATATGTGTATATAAACAAATCGTCCTATTTGTTTATATTTATTTATTCACATTCATGTTAAAAATTATATTTTCAACTATAAAATATTTTTAACTACATAAATATTTTATTTCATTTCACATCACATCACACAATCAACTACACATCAAAATCAAACAAACAAGCATACAAGTCGTCCTTGGTCTGTGGATGACGGGTGTCGGGTGCTACTAAACACCGTTTGCATCCTAGTATATATTTTAACTAGAAAAATTAAATTAAAGGTGAGAAGTTCTCACCAAAGCTATCCCAACTCCACGACACTTCAAATGTAGAAGTCTTCGCCGTTCTCGCCTTTTGTCACTTTCGTTGTCCGTAGCCACTACATATATAAAAATCACATTTTTATATTGTTGCTATGTATATAAAAATCATATTTTTATAATCACTCCATATGGATAAAAATTCTATTTTTACATCGCTACTATATAGATAAAAATTCTATTTTTACATCGCTACTCATATAATAAAGATTATATTTTTATCTCGCCACTCTATATAAAGATTTCTCCTTTTCAAATATAAAGATTTCACCTTTTCAAATATAAAGATTTCACCTTTTCAAATATAAAGATTTCGTCTTTTAACTCTATAAAAAACATATTTTTATAACTTCAACTTCACAGTAAAAATCGTATTTTTATCACTTCAACTACATAGTAAAAATTACATTTTTATCACTTCAACTTCATAGTAAAAATCGTATTTTTATCACTTCAACTTCATAGTAAAAATCGTATTTTTATCACTTTAACTTCATAGTAAAAATTACATTTTTATTTCTCTACTAAATGTATAAAGATTTCATTTTTATTCATCTACTATATAAATAAAAATCCAATTTTTATTCCATTGTTTTATATAACCAAAACCAGATTTTTAAACGATGTTATTTAAATAAAATTAAACTAAAATAAATAATGAAACTCACTGTGTTCTCTGCCTGAAGCACGTTGCCTAGGGTTGGCCTTTTCCGGCTAATCTGATCGTCGGAGCAAGGGGGATCAGAGGGGAGGCGCGCCAGTGGTGGAGGGGAGGGGGAAGGACTGGCGACGGTTTCCAAGGGGGTTTGGGGACTTCGGTTTCGGGTTAAGGGGGGGTCTGGGATCGGCGTTTGAGGAGGGGGAAGAGGAGAACCGAGGAAGGGAAAGGCGGTGGCGCCCCGCCCTGAGCGGCGGTGGACCAAATCGGGGGGGGGGGGATCGCGATCCACCCTTTCTATTTTTTTTCTTATTTTCTTTGATTTCTGTATAGTGAACGGGGGAGGGGTCTGAGAAGTTAAAGAGAGAGGGTGAATTATTTTTATATTATTTTATTTCAAAAAAGTTGACTTTTTATTTCGACCTCGAAACGAGGCCCACCGCCTGTCGTCCATAGCTAATTACCCCCATTCCGAACACAATGGGATATGTATCGTAAGCTGATTCGATCATTTCGATCAGTTTTCGTCAAAATCAACATATAACTCTATATATTGAATTTGAACGTGCATTTCAATATACTGGGGTCACATACTAACTCTAAAAATTCCCGAAAAATATTTTCTAGCTTCGTATTGACGATACGGTCCTAACAAAACTAATTTCATCGAATTCTGAGACCGTTTGAAAAATGGCCATTTTCCAGTCGATTAAAATCAATTGAAACTGGTCAAACGCTTTTTCCTTTGCCACGCTCACATATTGATTCGAAAAATTATGAAATTGGAATCTAGCAATAACTTGACATCACGGACCCAACAAAAGTGGTTTCATCAAAATCCGAGGTCGTTTGCAAAATTTCCATTTTTAAGGGCCAGAATTCCATAGCGACTATTCTGAATTTTCAACTGGGCATATCTTTTGATTCCCGCTATGAAATTCTGATTTTTCGGATTCGTTGGAAAGATATTCTCAATTAGATTCAAATATTTTTGGTTTCACTAAAATCCGGTTTATTTTGCACCCGATACATTCATTTGAATTTTGAAATCGAATTATCGAACTACCGCGCCATTTTCAATTCCTTTTATATATATAAATTTTTATATTCTAACGACGACATATATAAATATATACGTTCTAATTCTATTCAGACTAAATTTCTCATCATTATTATTTAAAATAATTCATTTTAAATATTCAAAATTCACTAAAATTGCCAAAATAAAAATTTTAAATTGGCTCGGATTTCCGGGTTATTACAATCTCCCCCACTTAAAACTTTTCGTCCCCGAAAAGGAACGAAGCTGAAAGTTGTTTAACTAATCAACTCAACTTTCAATATTTTCACTACGGCTTAAGTTCTTCAAGTTTTCAGTTTCTAAGAACTTTTCAAATTTTTCAAAAATTTGGCTAACACCCTAAATTTTCGAAAAATTTCGCCATAACCTCCCCTGCACCGGGGACTTCGGGATATTTCATATAGCCTCCCATGGCCTTCTTCAATCCAAAAGAAAAAGAAAAAGCCAATCGGCTCATAAAATCATCATCACCCAAACAAAACAGTAAATTATGTTAAACATATACCTATTTGTCGGGCATACAATTTTATTCTGCTGCTCTAGCCTCCTTGCTATGACCTGTTCAGTGTAAGTACATGTATATGCATGCAAATGCGACAAATTTTCAATATAATTCACTATTTGATACAATTTAGCTAAATGGTTCAACTTTTAACTAATCAACCAATAATCAAACAACACAACCATCAATCAATTAGTTGATTAACATTTCAAATTCATAACTTTGATATATAGTCAAAAATCACATTTTTGATGCCAAATCACAACAATAGGCCCTATATAATTTTGGTTCTCACACTAGTCAATAGGAAATATATAGAAATCCCACTTTCGAAACTCGAACACCAATTCTGATGATGTCTAGACTATCATCAGAATCATCTCCGGGCGACTAGAGTGTGATTCTATATCTACCCAATATATTAAAACTTCGAATACACGCGGATCAGACGTATATGCAAAATCTTTGTATACCGGATAGTCCAAATCAATATAAATAAATATTCAAATACGAATAATTGAATTAAATTTTCAAAACAAAATTTGTTGTTATTTTAAAAATATACACTTCACACTCGTTCTAGGATACTACTGATCCTATCTCTAATGAGTCATTCTCGTTGGATATTACTAATCCAATTTCTGATGAATTCTTTCGTATCGTTCTAATGTGTCTTGTTCTCTGAGCTTTGTAAACCAAAGCTCTGATACCAGCTGAAACGACCCGAACCTCCCCGGTGAGGAAAGCCCGGATAGAGTTGAGAACAACACACAGAAGAACGCAGACAGAAGAATATTTCATTGTATATTACAACAATTCCATCAGATACAAGAATATACATAGCATAAATGAATAAATATTACAGAGAAAATATCAGAGATTTAAATTACATTACATAGCAGCGGAAAATAATACAAAATACAACCGAAGACGATACACGGATACAAAGCTTTCCGGGTATCGTTCCAACTGTAAACCAGGATCCTGTGCATATAAATCTGCAAAACCCAAAACTACTAGCTGCCCGTGTCGAAAATAAGGGCACCCAGAGTTTAGGTTAAAACAATAAACTCCAGGTCAGTCATGGGACTGGTGTGAGAACTAAAACAGTTATTTATCTCTATTTTAAAGTTAGGTAAATCAAGGGACCACGCCGTATAACACAGAACGGGTTTCCTCCCAAGAATACCAGTGCATAAATTAAACAACGCAATGATTTTTCGAAAAATGAATCTATTATAAGACCCAGGTCCCATCACACAATGCAACGCAAGTCGGAGGATAGGATTTTACCTTATAATAGCCAAACATGCTTAGTACGTTTAAAAACAAATCATTTGATACCATATTAAGTGTAAAGTGTCAAAACAATTTCAATCATAAATATCAATCATAGGCGGCATAACATCCCATGCTACTATGTCGCCAATACTAGGCTCTACAAATAAAACCGCAAAATCACGTATTGGAAGTTGGATTTACATCTGTGAACCGAGGCAAAAGATAGTCCTCACCGATTCGAGACTCTCTAGCCCGAGCCTCAGGACCCAGACTCAGGTGGGCCCTTGGAGCGACAGGGCCGGTCCACCGATGTGGATTAAACTTAAACCCTGAACATGCGTTTCCCCGCCCTATGGGGCGTAAATGAGCCAACGAATGACTCCATCGGACCCGGATCGTCCGATCAAACCGAGGCGCCTCGCAACAGCAACAACCACATAAGTCAAACTCGTCAGGGCGTGTAAAACCACTGACGCCACTTCTAACTAGAAAGAAACGCATGTCCTCCCTGAGGTCCTCTCCCGTTTTTGGTTCACCACCGGGGTGCGAGGCTCGCGAATCAACGTTACACAAAGCTGTGCCACACAGGCTGTGCTTTGATCATCAACCACAAGACTTTGCTTTGCAACAGAAGCCTTGATCATTTGCCACTTAGGCATGCCACACAGGAAATTCACTCCATGCGTTTGATATCCATCAATATATAACCCTGAGCTCGTACGACTCAGAGAAGGGCGTTAAGCAAGAGAATAAATTCTCCGCCGCCAAACAGATATATATTTAATAGAAATCAATCACACAGACTAAAATCCAATGTCAGACACACAGTCCATTTACAAGTTTGTTCTGGGTCTGAACGAAACGGGAGGCACCTAGTACCCGGCATATCCATCGATCTCCAAGAACGTCTGGACGATCACCAACTGATTCTCTCCTCTTGGGTGTACAGCCCAATCAAGATCATCAGTAATTATCCAATCGACGTGAAGACCTCCGGTCTTCAACCACCGTCTTCATCTTTGACACCACGTCGAATTAGTTATTCAGAATGGGATAAACCCGGTCTTTCTGAATAACTCGCGTATATAATAAACAAGTGTTACACAAACACAACATACGCCTCATTCCAATTCAGAATATTCTTTTATTCAAATATTCTTGTACTTTGGGAAAGGTTCCCATTAATTTTATCAAAGATAAATTCTTTAAATTTATTCTTTAATCTTCTTTGAATATCAATTCAAACTAGTCGGGATTAGCGAACCACACCGAAATAATCATTTATTTTATTTCTCAATCCCAACCTATTCATCCCACGAAGTAAAACTGGTCATATTTCATATCTAACACCATGGTGTTATCGGTAAATTCAATTACCATTTCACGTTCAAATCTAATTAAAGATTTAACTATCGCCTGGAGCAAAACTAGTGATACTCCATTCTCGACCATTTCAATCTAATTAAAGATTCATTAAAATCCCGCTTAGTTTTAATCTTTACAGAAATCAATATCCTGTCTTTAACTGGGTTAAAGAACCAATGTTATTTAAAACACGGTTCACGATAAACCCCAAAATCACATTCCATTAATTATCGGGTTAAAGAACCAGTGTTATTTAAAACACCGTTCACGATAAACCCAAAAATCAATCCCAATTCAATTCCAACCAAATATCATTTAATTGGCACACTTCATTAAATCTAAATAAAAAGATTTAATCTTTTTCTCAACTGGGTTTAAGAACAGTGTTAATGAAGACACCATTCACGACAAACCCAAATCACATTTGATATTAAATACAAGGCTCTGAATAGAAAATATACCGGCTTATATTCAATATCAAATTCTACGACCAACAAATATCGTATTGGAAATAACGATATATATATATATATATATCTTTCAAATTTCCATAACAACATCTGTATAATCACGAAATCCAACATCGAAATATTTCGAAGACAATTTCGATTCCAATCCACTCCAATGCAATTATTGGAAATTCTGGTTATTTTCAAAACCATTTCAAATCCAATTTATTTATTTTAAAAATAAATAAATTATTATTCTAGTTCAAAACTAGTTCATTTCGATAAAAATCTATTTTTATCTTTTCAAATATGGAGTTCTTCCTCCCAATTCTTCACAAATCATTTCTTATGATTTTACACAAATTATTGATATTTTTAATAATTTTATCAAGGCCCGTATAATCTATTTCCATCAACGGCCATCGAACTGCACTTACAACGACCTTTTTCAAATTTGATTTGGACATAATTCCAAATCCAACGGTTAGATTTCAAATTTCTAATATTCGTTAGAAAGCCCTTTTCGATACGAACCCAACGGTTCCGGTTTTAGGAGAATCCGACGGTCGGATCTCCCGTAATGTCCGTTCAAAGTCAATGGTCGAAATTCGCGAACTGCCGCGGCGCGGCGCGTTCTATTCAGGCCATTATATATGTATATATATATATATATAATATAATATATTATACATATTTCGTCGATTTCCTTCCAAAACGTATTTTATAAATTGTTTTAAATTCGTTTTCGAAATGATTTCAACTTCATTTCAAATTCAAATCAAAGTTGAATTTTTCCTTATAAATTCATTTTAATTTCATTTCAAATCGATTTCAATTTAATTCGAATTTCAATTCATTTCAATTTAATTCGAATTTCAAATCTATTCAATTTCATTCGAATTCATTTTCTATTCAATTCGATTTCAATTCGATTTGAATTCTTTTCAATTCGATTTGAATTCTATTCAATTCAATTTCTAATTCGATTTGAATTCTATTCAATTCAATTTCTAAAATATTCGATTATTGAAATCGCTTTTCAATATTCATTTAAGAATGAATAAAATTGATATAAATATCGTTCACGTCAAAATGGCGTCAATCTAATCAACACGGCTTCATATATTTCTATTTTCCAATATTCTATTTCAAATATCTCTTTTCAAATATTTCTATTCAGATATTCTATTTCAAAACTGGAATGAGGCCCAATCAATTACCATATAATGCTAATTATATGGATTTTCTACAACACATGTATAAAATAACAACGATAAATAATCAACCATCATCCAGAGTGCACCACACAACTGCATAAGCATTAAATATAAATAATTAATGCTTACACAGTCTGTCGACCAATCGATCGACATACAACTAAACAATCGGGATTGGTGTGCGTCAAATATCATCCTAATACCCGTGTGGGGTTTCAAACAATCAAACATAGTTTTTATTTGTGCAGTTGGGCGATGTGTAAAATTTATCGTCCCAATCAATATCAGTCAAATATGTGTATATAAACAAATCGTCCTATTTGTTTATATTTATTTATTCACATTCATGTTAAAAATTATATTTTCAACTATAAAATATTTTTAACTACATAAATATTTTATTTCATTTCACATCACATCACACGATCAACTACACATCAAAATCAAACAAACAAGCATACAAGCCGTCCATGGTCTGTGGACGACGGGTGTCGGGTGCTACTAAACACCGTCTGCATCCTAGTATATATTTTAACTAGAAAAATTAAATTAAAGGTGAGAAGTTCTCACCAAAGCTATCCCAACTCCACGACACTTCAAATGTAGAAGTCTTCGCCGTTCTCGCCTTTTGTCACTTTCGTTGTCCGTAGCCACTACATATATAAAAATCACATTTTTATATTGTTGCTATGTATATAAAAATCATATTTTTATAATCACTCCGTATGGATAAAAATTCTAATTTTACATCGCTACTATATGGATAAAAATTCTATTTTTACATCGCTACTCATATAATAAAGATTATATTTTTATCTCGCCACTCTATATAAAGATTTCGCCTTTTCAAATATAAAGATTTCACCTTTTCAAATATAAAGATTTCACCTTTTCAAATATAAAGATTTCGTCTTTTAACTCTATAAAAACATATTTTTATAACTTCAACTTCACAGTAAAAATCATATTTTTATCACTTCAACTTCATAGTAAAAATTACATTTTTATCACCTCAACTTCATAGTAAAAATCGTATTTTTATCACTTCAACTTCATAGTAAAAATCGTATTTTTATCACTTCAACTTCATAGTAAAAATCGTATTTTTATCACTTCAACTTCATAGTAAAAATTACTTTTTTATTTCTCTACTAAATGTATAAAGATTTCATTTTTATTCATCTACTATATAAATAAAAATCCGATTTTTATTCCAATGTTTTATATAACCAAAACCAGAATTTTAAACGATGTTATTTAAATAAAATTAAACTAAAATAAATAATGAAACTCACTGTGTTCTCTGCCTGAAGCACGTTGCCTAGGGTTGGCCATTTCCGGCTAATCCGATCGTCGGAGCAAGGGGGATCAGAGGGGAGGCGCGCCAGTGGTGGAGGGGAGGGGGAAGGACTGGCGACGGTTTCCAGGGGGGTTTGGGGACTTCGGTTTCGGGATAAGGGGGGTCTGGGATCGGCGTTTGAGGACGGGGAAGAGGAGAATGGAGGAAGGGGAAGGCGGTGGCGCCCCGCCCTGAGCGGCGGTGGACCAAATCGGGGGGGGGGGGGATCGCGATCCCCCCTTTCTATTTTTTTTTCTTATTTTCTTTGATTTCTGTATAGTGAACGGGGGAGGGGTCTGAGAAGTTAAAGAGAGAGGGTGAATTATTTTTATATTATTTTATTTCAAAAAAGTTGACTTTTTATTTCGACCTCGAAACGAGGCCCACCGCCTGTCGTCCATAGCCAATTACCCCCATTCCGAACACAATGGGATATGTATCGTAAGCTGATTCGATCAATTCGATCAGTTTTCGTCAAAATCAACATATAACTCTATATATTGAATTTGAACGTGCATTTCAATATACTGGGGTCACATACTAACTCTAAAAATTCCCGAAAAATATTTTCTAGCTTTGTATTGACGATACGGTCCTAACAAAACTAATTTCATCGAATTCTGAGACCGTTTGAAAAATGGCCATTTTCTAGTCGATTAAAATCAACTGAAACTGGTTAAACGCGTTTTCCTTTGCCACGCTCACATATTGATTCGAAAAATTATGAAAATTGGAATCTAGCAATAACTTGACATCACAGACCCAACAAAAGTGGTTTCGTAAAAATTCGAGGCCATTTGCAAAATTTCCATTTTTAAGGGCCAGAATTCCATAGCGACTATTCTGAATTTTCAACTGGGCATATCTTTTGATTCCCGCTATGAAATTTTGATTTTTTGGATTCGTTGGAAAGATATTCTCAATTAGATTCAAATATTTTTGGTTTCACTAAAATCCGGTTTATTTTGCACCCGGTACATTCATTTGAATTTTGAAATCGAATTATCGAACTACCGCGTCATTTTCAATTCCTTTTATATATATAAATTTTTATATTCTAACGACGACGTATATATACGTTCTAATTCTATTAAAACTAAATTTCTCGTCATTATTATTTAAAATAATTCATTTTAAATATTCAAAATTCACTAAAATTGCCAAAATAAAAATTTTAAATTGGCTCGGATTTCCGGGTTATTACATATACGGCGTGGTCCTTTGATTTACCTAACTTTAAAATAAAGATTAATAACTGTTTTAGTTCTCACACCAGTCACATGACTTACCTGGAGTTTATTGTTTTAACCTAAACTCTAGGTGCCCTTATTTTGACATGGGCAGCTAGTAATTTTGGTTTTGCAGATTTATATTCCCAGGATCCTGATTTAAAGCTGGAATGATATCCGGAAAGCTCTGTATCCGTATATCTCCTTCAGTTGTGTATTGTATTATTTTTCCGCTGCAGTAATGTATTTAAATGTAATTTAAATCTCTGATATTTTCTGTGTAATATTTATTCATACTCTGTATATTCTTGCATTCTGATGGAATTGTAATATACAATGAAATGTTCTTCTGTTTGTGTTCCAATTTGTCGTGTTCTCAAAACAATCAGGGGTTTCGAACGGTCTTGGTCGGTTTAGCGACTGATTCAGATCGAGCAAAATTCCCGATCGTTACATTTGGTATCAAAGCTTTGGTTTACAGAACTCGGAGAACAAGACACGTTAGAACCAAACGAAAGAATTCATCAGAGATTGGATTAGTAATATCCGATGAGAACGACTCATTAGAGATGGGATCAGTAGTTTCCTAGAACGAGTGTGAAGAGTATATTTTTAAAATGAAAACAATTTTTGTTTTGAAAATTTAAATCAATTATTCGTATTTGATTATTTATTTTATATTGATTTGGACAATCAGGTATATAAAGATTTTGCTTATACATCTGATCCATGTATATTCGAAGTTTCAATATACTGGATAGATATAGAATCACACCCTAGTCGCCCGGGCATGATTCTACTGATGACGTACGACATCAGTAGTCTGTTTTCGAGTTTCGAAAGTGGGATTTCTATATATTTCCAATTGACTGGTGTGAGAACCAAAATTAGATAGGGCTTATTGTTGTGATTTGGCATCAAAATGTGATTTTTGACTATATATCAAAATTATGAATTTGAAACGATAATCAACTAATTGATTGTTGATTGTGTTGTTTGATTATTGGTTGATTAATTGAAATGTTGAACCATTAGCCAAATTGAACCAAATAGTGGATTGTATTGAAAATTTATCGCATCTGCATGTATGTACATGTACTTACGTTGAACAGGTCATAGCAAGGAGGTTAGAGAAGAGGAATAAAATTGTTTGCCCGACAAATAGGTACATGTTTATTGTATTTCTTGGCTTTTTGATGATTTTATGAGCCGATTGGCTGTTTCTTTTTCTTTTTGGATTGGTGAAGGCCATGGGAGGCTATTTGAAATATCCCGAAATCCCCGGTGCAGAGGAGGTTATGGCGAAATTTTTCGAAAATTTAGGGTGTTAGCCAAATTTTTTGAAAAATTTGAAAAGTTGAAGAACTTAAGCCGTAATGAAAATAATGGAAGTGGAGTTGATTTGTTAAACAACTTTCAGCTTCATTCCTTTTCGGGGACGAAAAGTTTTAAGTGGGGGAGATTGTAATAACCTGGAAATCTGGACCAATTTAAAAATTTTATTTTGGTAATTTTAGTGAATTTTGTGTATTTAAAATGAAATATTTTAAATAATAACAACGAGAAATTTATTTTGAATAGAATTAGAACATATATATTTATTTGAAACGTCGTTAGAATATAAATATTTTATTTTAATTATAAAAGGAATTGAAAATGGCGCGGTAGTTTGAAATTTCGATTTCAAAGTTCAAATGAATGTACAGGATTCAAAATAAACCGGATTTTAGTGAAACCAAAAATATTTGAATCTATTTGAGAATATCTTTCCAATGAATCCGAAAAATTGAAATTTCATAGCGGGGATAAAAAGTTATGCCCAGTTGAAAATTCAGAATAGTCGCTATGGAAAATATAGCCCTTAAAAATGGAAATTTTGCAAACGACCTCTGTTTTCGACGAAACCACTTTTGTTGGATCCGTGATGTCAAGTTATTGCTATGTTTCAAAATTCGTAATTTTTTGAATCAATATGTGAGCGTGGCAAAGGAAAACGCGTTTGACCAGTTTCAGTTGATTTCAATCGACTAGAAAATGGCCATTTTCAAACGGTCTCAGAATTTGATGAAATCAGTTTTGTTAGGACTGTATCGTCAATATGAAGTTAGAAATAATTTTTCGGGAATTTTTAGAGATTGTATGTGACCCCAGTAAATTAAAATGTGCGTTTGAATTTAAAATTTAATGATTTATATTTTAAATTTAGCGGAAACTGATTGTAACGGTCGAATTGGCTTGCGGGACATATCCCACTGTGTTTGGAATGAGGGTATTTAGCTGGAGGCGACAGTCGTTGGATTCAAATTGGAGTTAGTGGCAGTAAAAGAGGAATTTATGAATTAAATATTATTATTTAAATATATATAGCCTACTCACCAAACCCTAATTCTAATTGGTCAAAGTAAATCGGGGTCAACGTATTTGAGCAGTCTCCCCTTTCTTAACCAATGAACGATATTTCCCAAATCGATCGAGCATCGATTCCTCACCGCCCTCCACTTCCTCCATCCCCCTCCCCTCAGGCGACTGCGCTCCACCGCACCCCCGTCCAAATCGCCGTCGCCCCCTACAGCTCCCCCCCTCCGTCCATCTCCGTTCCAACGCAAATTCAATCACCTAAGGACCGTCGCGAGGCCATCGAGATGCATGCAAGGCCAGGCGGATGTCAAGTTCGAGGAGGCGCATCGAGTGGGGCCCGATGATCTGGGTCCGGTGGCGGGAGTCAGCTGAAGACGGCGGTTTTGCGTGGTGAACGGCAGCAGGTATTAACACAGTGAGTTTTTGTTTTTTTTATATAATTCCATTATTTTAAAATCAGTTTTAAAATAATAATAATATAATTAACATAGCTTAAAAATCAGTTTTTCTTCGTAAATAAATATACTATTGTTTTCAAAATAAATATAAACATCGCAATATAAAAGATATGATTTTTATAATCGAATTAGCGATATAAAAATTAGATTTTTATATATGGAAAAGCAGCACAAAAATATGATTTTTATTTATATATGGCGATATAAAAATATAATTTTTACACATGAAGTGATATTATAAAAAAATATGATTTTTATATACTATAGATTATTAAAAAAAAATTATAGAGAATATAAAAATACGATTTTTTATATATGTAGCGAAATAAAAATCTGATTTTTATTATATATATAGTGAAATAAAAATGTGATTTTTATTATGAACAGTGTGAATAAGAGTGCGATGGAATTGACCGAAAGCAGAACTGAATCCAACCCGTTCAGAAATATAGAATGGAGGAGTGGATCCCAAAGGTGAGAACTCCTCACCTTTAATTTATTTCTAGTTTGAAATATATACTAGGATGTAGACGGTGCTTAGTAGCACCCGACACCCGTCGTCCACAGACCATGGACGGCTTGTTTGTTTGATTGATTGTGTTGTGAAATTTGACTGTTGATTGTGTTGAAATAAAATATATATTCATATGTTGAAATAAATATGTGTTGAAATAAAATATATATTCATGTGTTGAAATAAAATATATATTCATGTGTTGAAAAAAAAAATTCATGTGTTGAAGTAAAATAAATATTCATTTACAAATCGAACGATTTGTTTATGTACACTGATTTGACTGATATTGATTGGGACGATAAATTTTACATATCACCCAACCGCAAAAATAAAATCTGTGTTTATTGATCTGAAACCCCACACGGGTATTGGGATGAGATTTGACGTACACTAATCCCGATTGTTTAGTTGTATGTCAATCGATGGATTGACAGACTGTGTAAGCGTTAATTATTGATATTTAATGCTTATGCAGTTGTGTGGTGCACTCTGGATGATGGTTGATGATTTAACGTTGTTGTTACCTACATGTGTTGTAGAAAATCCATATAATTAACATTATATGGTAAATGATTGGGCCTCATTCCAATTTGGAAAATAAGGAATATTATAAAAATAAATTCATATGTTGAACAGAAAATAAATTCATGTGTTGAATAGAATAAATTCATGTGTTGAATAGAATAAAAATTCATGTGTTGAATGGAATAAATTCATGTGTTGAATAGAATAAAAATTCATGTGTTGAATAGAATAAAAATTCATGTGTTGAATGGAATAAATTCATGTGTTGAATAGAAAATAAATTCATGTGTTGAATAGAATAAATTCATATGTTGAATAGAATAAATTCATGTGTTGAATAGAATAAATATTCATGTGTTGAATAGAATAAATATTCATGTGTTGAATAGAATAAACATTCATGTGTTGAATAAAAGCCGTATTGATTAGATTGACGCCATTATGACGCGAACGATATTTATATCGATTAAAATGAATATAGGAAAAGAAGTGATTTCAAAATATAGCGTTTTGAAAATATTATCATTTATAGATTAATGATATGGAATATTCAATTTTGATTCGAAATTGAATATGAAGTTGAAATCGTTTTGAAAACGAATTTAAAACGATTTATAAAATACGTTTTAAAAGGAAATCGACGAAATATATATAATATATATTATATATATAATGGCCTGAATAGAACGCGCCGCGCCGTGGCAATTCGCGAATTTCGACCATTGACTTCGAATTGATATTACGGAAGATCCGACCGTCGGATTCTCCTAAAACCGGAACCGTTGGGTTCGTATCGAAAAGAGCTTTCTAACGAATATTAGAAATTAGAAATCTAATGGTTGGGTTTGGAATTATGTCCAAATCAAATTTGGAAAAGGTCGTTGTAAGGGCAGTTCGATGGCCGTTGATGGAAATCGACTGTAAAGGCCTTGATTAAATTATTAAAAATAGTAATAATTTGTGTAAAATCATAAGAAATGATTTGTGAAGAATTAAGATGAAAAATTCCAAATTTGAAAGGATAAAAATAGATTTTTATCAAAATGAACTTGTTTTGAACTAGAATTATAATCCCATTTATTTTTAAAATAAATAAAGTGGATTTGAAATGGTTTTGAAAATAACCAGAATTTCCAATATATAAAGTGGAAATGGATTTGAATCGAAATCGTCTTTGGAATATTTCGATGTTGGATTTCGTGATGATTCAGATATTGTTATGGGAATTTGAAAGATATATTTATATCGTTATTTCTAATACGATATTTGTTGGTCGTAGAATTTGATATTGAATATAAGATGATATATTTTCTATGCAGAGCCTTGTATTTAATATCAAATGTGATTTGGGTTTATCGTGAATGGTGTTTTAAATAGCATTTGTTCTTTAACCCGATAATTAATGGAATGTGATTTTGGGTTTATCGTGAACCGTGTTTTAGATGACATTGGTTCTTTAACCCAGTTAAAGACAGGATATTGATTTTTGGGAAGATTAAAACTAAGTGGAGTTTTAATGAATCTTTAATTAGATTGAAACAATCGAGAATGGAGTATCACCAGTTTTGCTCCAGGCGATAGTTAAATCTTTAATTAGATTTGAACGTGAAATGGTAATTGAATTAACCGATAACACCGTGGTGTTAGATATGAAGTATTACCAGTTTTACTTCATGGGATGAATAGGTTGGGATTGGGAAATAAAATAAATGATTACTTCGGCGTGGTTCGCTAATCCCGACTAGTTTGAATTGATATTCAAAGGAAGATTAAAGAATAAATTTAAAGAATTTATCTTTGATAAAATTAATGGGAACCTTTCCCAAAGTATAAGAATATTGGAATAAAAGAATATTCTGAATTGGAATGAGGCGTATGTTGTGTTTGTGTAACACTTGTTTATTATATACGCGAGTTATTCAGAAAGACCGGGTTTATCCCATTCTGAATAACTGATTCGACATGGTGTCGAGGATGAAGACGGTGGTCGAAGACCGGAGGTCTTCACATCATTTGGGTGATTACTGATGATCTTGATTGGGCTGTACACCCAAGAGGAGGGAATCAGTTGGTGATCGTCCAGACGTACTTGGAGATCGATGGATATGCGAGGTACAAGGTGCCTCCGGTTTCGTTCAAACCCAGAACGAACTTGTAAATGGACTGTGTGTCTGATATTGGATTTTATTCTGTGCGATTGATTTCTATTAAATATATATCTGTTTAGCGGCGGAGAATTTATTCTCTTGCTTAACGCCCTTCTCTGAGACGTACGAGCTCAGGGGTTATATATCGATGGATATCAATCGCATGGAATGAATTTCCTGTGTGGCATGCCTAAGTGGCAATTGATCAAGGCTTCTGATGAAAAGCAAAGTCTTGTGGTTGACGATCAAAGCACGGCCTGTGTGGCATAGCTTTGTGTAGCGAGGATTCGCGAGCCTCACACCCCGGTTGTGAACCAGAAACGGGAGAGGACCCCAGGGAGGACATGCGTTTCTTTCTAGCTAGGGTGGTGTCAGTGACCTACCAGCCCTGACATTTATATTATTTTCACCTGTGTGGTTGTTGTTGTTGCGAGGGGCCTCGGATATATCGGTGACTATGTGGAGCCGTTGAAGCCATTGGGCTCATTTACGCCCCAAAGGGCGGGGAAACGCAGTGTTCAGGCATTTTAATCCACATCGGTGGACCGGCCCTGACAATCCAAGGGCCCACCTGAGTCTGGGTTCTGAGACATGGTAGGCTAGATTGTCTCGAATCGGTAGAGGACGATCCCTGGCCTCAGTTTACAGATGGAAATCCAACTTCCGATACGTGACTTTGCGGTTTTGATTGTAGAGCCTAGTATGGCGACATAGTGGTATGGGGAACTTATGCCGTTTATAATTAATACTTATGATTGAAATTGTTTTCTTCACTTATAGTAATAATAAAAGATGAAATTTAGCGTATCAAGCATTCTTTGGCTATTATAAGGTAAAAAACCTATCATCCGGCTTGTGTTGCATTGTGTGATTGGACCTGGGTCTTATAATAGCTTCATTGTTCTTTATTTAGCATTGCGCTGTTGTTTTATGCACTGGTGTTCTTGGGAGGAAACCCGTTCCGTGTTATACGGCGTGGTCCCTTGATTTACCTAACTTTAAAATAAAGATTAATAACTGTTTTAGTTCTCACACCAGTCACATGACTGGCCTGGAGTTTATTGTTTTAACCTAAACTCTGGGTTCCCTTATTTTGACACGGGCAGCTAGTAGTTTTGTTTTTGTAGATTTATATTCACAGGATCCTGATTTACAGCTGGAATGATATCTGGAAAGCTCTGTATCTGTATATCTTCTTCAGTTGTGTATTGTATTATTTTTCCGCTGCAGTAATGTATTTAAATGTAATTTAAATCTCTGATATTTTCTGTGTAATATTTATTTATACTTTGTATATTCTTGTATTCTGATGGAATTGTAATATACAATGAAATGTTCTTCTGTTTGCATTCCAATTTGTCGTGTTCTCAAAACAATCAGGGGTTTCGAACGGTCTTGGTCGGTTTAGCAACTGATTCGGATCGAGCGAAATTCCCGATCGTTACACCAAATCCCGAAATAAAGGGAATAACATCAAAACTGTGATGGGCAAAAAGGACGAGCATAAAGTGATAAAAGGGATTACAAGTCTAGCATGATCTAACTTGACATAACTGGTTACAACATCACTGGCATATGGAATAATAGCCTCAAAACATTAGGATTTCAAATCTAGTATGATAAGGTGATAGTCATGATAAAAGTTGACATAAGGTGATAGTCCCAAACTTGTGAATAATAACTGATTCAACATCACAGCCATGATAATATTATGGACATGAAAGGATTCGATTTACAACATGAATAGGCCCAAATTAATCTCATAGGAATATTCCCAAAAGTCAAGATCCAAGATGAACAGGAATATATATGAATCAATTATCATACATAGATCCAATTCCAATTTATGACATGAATAGGCCCAAATTAATATCATAGCAATATTCCCAAAAGTCAAGATCCAAGATGAACAAGAATAGATATGAATCAATTATCATACATAGATCCAATTCCAATTTATAACATAATAGGCCCAAATTAATCTTATAGCAATATTCCCAAAAGTCAAGATCCAAGATGAACAAGAATAGATATGAATCAATTATCATACATAGATCCAATTCCAATTTATAACATGTCCATATTAAATTTATAGTTTTTATCTAAAAGTAACTTGGAATTACAGATCGTGGTCTAAGAAATTGAGATGCAGAAGTTGAATCTATAAACTAGTCATCGAATAGTTGAATCGTTGAATCTTGATTTGATTGTAGAAGCAGATCCCCAATATGCAATTCCTAGATGTAATCTTCAAGAAATAGTCTTCGTGTTTTATTTTAATTTATCTTAATTTAATTTAGAGGAAGAAGAAGACGCCATATCCATCAAGAATTTGTGCAGCATAAGGTTAGAGAAGAATGGTGTAAAGAGAATGAGGCTAGGAGGCTATTTATATATGATTAGGCGGACGAATCTAGACAGAAAACGAGACCAGATACATCAGAATGAACCCAGACTCAAAACTGGGCTTCAGCACCAGGTCGACCCCCAGGTCGACCATAGGGTCGAGCTGGTCCCTGCGAGGTCGACCATAGTGTCGACCCCTAGGTCGACCTAGTCCTGGGCAGGAAAATTCCCGCCCAGTCTGCGTTGGAGTTTGAATTTGAATTTTGAATTTGAATTTCGAGCTGTTTTTTATTCTGAAAATTCCTGAAACTTCGGAGGGTCATATCTCCCTCATACGGACTCCGATTCTCGAAAACTCGGACTCGTTTCCAAGCAGAATTTCGAGACGAACGCAATGGCGTAACCCATTTCCCCTGATTCTTATTTTAAAATTTTATTTTGCCTTGATTTATGGTTTTAACATGTTATTAAAATTCGGGTTGTTACATTCTCTTCTCCTTAAAGGATTTTGTCTCCGAAATCTTCAAGTTAAGTAGAATGCATCCTATCATCCAATCAACCATCTACTCAACCATCATCCACAATCAACCATTGTCCTTAAAAGATTTCTAATGCTACATGAACATATGCAGAAAGTGTGTGTATATGTTCCTTATCTAATGCAAATGATCAGGCCTGATTGATCTTCTTAATGCAAAATATGTTTAGTGCCATGAATCCAACCTGTATGCAAATAGTCCTGGTCACATAAACACTATATGTGTGCACAAACATTCATCCATATGCAACATTCACATGATAACACATTCAATTTCATCCCTAAACAAGTATAAACACTCATGCATATGCAATATGAAAATGTGTCTGAGCCGATCTAGTGCCTAATGTGTGTTATGCAACCACGAGCAACCACATGCGACCACTTGCAACCATTTGCAAACATCAATCATAACATGTTTTAATCACATGTTTACATCCAAAAGGGTTCTACCTAAGGTTCTCAAGATAGGATTGAGAAGATAAGCAAGATAAAACAAAGCATCAAGGAGAAGAAGTTAAAGATGTACCCCTAGAAGGTCCTGCTTGCGGGGCTTGCCCTTGCTTCTTAGGGCAGTTCTTGCTGATATATCCAGTATCACCACACTGAAAGCATGCTCCCATCTTCATCTTCTTCTTTCTACAATCCTGGACTATATGCCCCTCAATACCATAGAAGTGGCATTTTCTTTTCTCACGTGTCTTGTTATCATTATTGTTGTTGTATTTCTTGCCTCCTTTCTCGGAGTCTACCTTCTTGTTTTGAGACTCATTCGCCTTGACCTCCTTCTTGCCATCCTTGTCTTCTTCATTTAAGAGCGCCATGTCCACTAACTTTTCGTAAGTAGCTCCCATAGGTATGTGGGTCATAGCCAAGCTATAAAGTGGCTCATTCAATCCCTTGACAAAATGGAGAGCCTTCTTATGAGGAGTATTCACTAAGTCCAGTCCAAATCGGGCCAGCTGATTGAATTGATTGACGTACTCCTTGACCGTCATACTTCCTTGCTTAAGAGATAAGAACTTTTCCAGCTATAGACTTTGTTCAGCTTGTGAGAGGAATTTCATCTCAAACCTTATCCTGAAATCCATCAATGTTTCAACCAGCCTCTCAGCGTTAGTGACTTCCCACCAATAGGAAGCTTCGTCTTTGAGCAACCATACTGCCAACTGTACCTTCTGCCTATCGTCCACCTCGAAGATAACGAACAGATCCTCCGTTTCTTTGAGCCATTTCCTCGCTTCTACGAATGATTCAGTTCCCTTGAAATCCTTTCCACCCATGGCCCTAAAATCTTTACAGATCTTTGAGAAAGCAATTGCACGAGGAGGGGGCGGAGGAGGAGGAATCGCTGTAGTTGGAAGAGGAATATCTGCTGGGCCTGCATCGTTGGCCCTAGCCTCTAAGTACCTCCTGAACCAGCCAGGTATTGGCATGCCCTCTGGAAAGTTAAGATTCCCAGACATGTTGAAATGAAAAAGAAGAGATTCAAAACGAGGAAACAAAGGATAGTGCTAATGGCTTTTGGGGAATAGCCTTTAAATAAAACAAGATTTTTCTTGAAAAATGCTTCTTTGCAAACGGTTTTGAAAATAATTTCAGAAGGTTTTAAAAACTTTTTCCCAGTCTGGTAACCACCTGGCTCTGATACCAAGTGTAACACACCACCCTCCGCTAGGGTCACTCACAAAGGGAATGCACTAGTTTTGGAGGGGCGTTATCGAGGTAAACAAACACAGAAATATTACAAGACAGAACATAGATAAAACAGTGGAAGGATCAAAAGATAAATTTCATTACTTTCAAAAAGAGTCAAAACCTTTTACATTCAAAGTACCAAATAGCCAAAGTCATTATTTTCCATTACAACAAATTTTATTTTGCATAAATAAAGAAGCATAAACTTAAAAAAACAAAAGTAGCTTAATTCCCCAAAGGTAGCAGAAATGCAGCCATAGCATAGCTCAAGATCAAACCGTACATGAGCTGAACCGAAAGCAAGCGAAATCCAAGCTAAGTGCTAGAGTTACCTCCCTAAGAACCTGGGGGGGAACGAAAGAAAAAGAGGCGAAATAAAACGGGTCAGTCATAAAGACTGGTAAGTCCTAGTGACTTTCAGCATAAAAACAGTTAAAGTTAACATGACATGTATAAACTGAAAGTAAACATAAGGATGCTGTCAAGATGGGCAAGATAGACTAAGATAACATAATAAATCAAGTGTAGCATCGCATGTTCAAGGTCCGCTGCACCAATTGTACTAGTATCCCAAACCCATGTCTTATATTAACCATGAAATGATCCCTTGGCCTAATATCATGAAATGACCCATTACTAAGTCCAACATAACGGTCCACTAATCGATCGGCTCCCTACAAGTTCTAGCTCGTCGTGTGTCTGTGTCATACGGCCCTATCACGAATGTAGTCACCTGTGCTAGGTCCACCATAGGGTGTATCAAGCCCTTGGGTGCCAACCACCGACACGAATCAAGCATAAACAGGTAAACCAACTGATGCCCAATGCCTGCTTTTTCAACTCCGGACTACGTGCATGACCATAGTCTGCCTGAACCTATACTGGCGCACCAACTCAGTCGTCATTCTGGTCGCTTACAATCAGCCCAGTAATCGTGCCCCACCCTGCCTAGTTCCAGGGTACCATGATACATCTAGTGGGTTACTGCTGAAATGGACCGAGTAACTAGGGTTTTCGTCCAATAGGTTAAGTGTTGTCATTTAAATTCGTGACTTAACCCTTATCAGTCTAGCATGTCAAATTGGTTTAAGTGTTGTCTTTCATGTTCATGACCTAACCCTATCATGTGGCATTAATTCATTAATGCACCCCAACCTCTCACATCAGACCTGTTGTTGTGGTCACTGGATATGCCAGGCGGTTCCGGGCAAATTTACACCACAACTCAGTCTGACCTCGGGTCTCAAGCGCGATATGACCAACTACCCACATTGGATCCTATTGTTTGCAGTAACTGGATTGCCGGGCGGTTCCGGGAAGAATTACACTGCAAACTCAACCCAACCTCGAGTTGGCCATTTTCAAGTTCATTCTAGTGTCATGTCCATGTTCAAATTTCATATCAAGTTTGTGTCAAGTTTCAAGGCAAGTTTCATGTCAATATCCAGATTCAAGTTATAACAATGTTCATGTTTCAATTTATGCCTATTATCAAGTTTATGATTCACGTTCATAACCAATTCATGTTTTACCTAGTCTACCCAAATCATATTCCCATCGTATGTAAACATGAATCGATCTATATTACAAGTAAATCCAAATCCCGAAATAAAGGGAATAACATCAAAACTATGATGGGAAAAAAGAACGAGCATAAAGTGATAAAAGGGATTACAAGTCTAGCATGATCTAACTTGAGATAACTGGTTACAACATCACTAGTATATGGAATAATAGCCTCAAAACATTAGGATTTCAAATCTAGTATGATAAGGTGATAGTCATGATAAAAGTTGACATAAGGTGATAGTCCCAAACTTGTGAATAATACTGATTCCACATCACAGGCATGATAATATTATGGACATGAAAGGATTCGATTTACAATATGAATAGGCCCAAATTAATCTCATAGCAATATTCCCAAAAGTCAAGATCCAAGATGAACAAGAGTAGATATGAATCAATTATCATACATAGATCCAATTCCAATTTATGACATGAATAGGCCCAAATTAATCTCATAGCAATATCCCCAAAAGTCAAGATCCAAGATGAACAAGAATAGATATGAATCAATTATCATACATAGATCCAATTCCAATTTATAACATTAATAGGCCAAAATTAATCTCATCGCAATATTCCCAAAAGTCAAGATCCAAGATGTACAAGAATAGATATGAATCAATTATCATACATAGATCCAATTCCAATTTATAACATGTCCATATTAAGTTTATAGTTTTTATCTAAAAGTAACTTGGACTTATAGATCGTGGTCTAAGAAATTGAGATGCAGATGTTGAATCTATAAACTAGTCGTCGAATAGTTGAATCGTTGAATCTTGATTTGATTGTAGAAGCAAATCCCCAATTTGCAATTCCTAGCCGTAGTCTTCAAGAAATAGTCTTTGTGTTTTATTTTAATTTATCTTAATTTAATTTAGAGGAAGAAGAAGAAGCCATGTCCATCAAGAATTTGTGCAGCATAAGGTTAGAGAAGAATGGTGTAAAGAGAATGAGGCTAGGAGGCTGTTTATATAGGATTAGGCGGACAAATCTAGACATAAAACGAGACCAGATACATCAGAATGAACCCAGGCTCAAAACTGGGCTTCAGCACCAGGTCGACCCCCAGGTCGACCATAGGGACGACCTGGTCCCTGGGAGGTCGACCATAGTGTCGACCCCCAGGTCGACCTGGTCTTGGGCGGGAAAATTCCCGCCCAGTCTGCGCTGGAGTTTGAATTCGAATTTTGAATTCGAATTTCGAGCTGTTTTTTATTCTGAAAATTCCTGAAACATCGGAGGGTCATATCTCCCTCATACGTACTCCGATTCTCGAAAACTCGGACTCGTTTCCAAGAAGAATTTCGAGACGAACGCAATGGCGCAACCCGTTTCCACTGATTCTTATTTTAAAATTTAATTCTTCCATGATTTATGGTTTTAACATGTTATTAAAATTCGGGTTGTTACAACAATAAACTATTTTGTGAATATACTTTATGCTTTGTCCCGGTCTATACACCAACCTATCCATATATGTTCATTATTTTTTCAGTTACATCGTTTGCTGTTTGTCTGACACTAATATAAAGTAAATTGGTTTACGTATTTCTATTCAAATTCATAGACGATGTTGCATTATGGTTAAGCAGCATATTCATGGACTCAACTATTTGAGTTAAAGTAACATGGGTAACTTTACATAAGCTATTTATTTTATGGATCAATCCCACTTTACACATGGAAATATATGAACACACACACACACACACACACATATATATATATATATATATATATATATATATATGTATGTATATATAGCAGCGTTCAAGAGCACTCCAAAAATGACACTCCAATTGCCCCTCTGTTTTCCACCTTTCATTTATACTGAAATAAGATAATGGAGGGAGAGAGAATTAGTGGAGGGAGAGAGAGTATAAATGAAAGGTGGAAAACAGGGGGATATTGGGGTGCTCCGTTTTTTAGGTTCCCTTGAAAGCTTCTTATACACACACATACATCTATTTCGTCATATATATATATATATATTCATTTATTTCATCGTCTGTTACTCATGTTTTTTTGTTATTTAACTTTAGTTGCAATTTTCAGTTCAAACCCCACTGGGATGAAAAGAACATGTTGTTTTCTAACCTGTTGATGCTTAGCACTTACTCCGTTACATATGGATTAGCCAAAATGTTATGAATTAAAATAGTCCCATATTAAGTATTGCTTTAATATAATTCATCTAAGGCCTTTAAGCATTCAATACTTTATTCTTCCAAGAAAATAATAAATTAAGTTTAGAAAAATGTAAACATGCGGGAAAATGTTAACGTGTGTCCTAAGGGCACATCTTTAGTTTATCAAATTACAAATATACCACCTCTGAATTCGACCCATTATTAATCATATAATGTCAAATTATTTGTTAATTTTTTCATCTTTTAGTTAATAACACTTATTCTTAACATGTGCTTTTAGGGTACACATTAACAAAACCCTTAATTTTAACTTTGTAGAAATTAAACAATAATCATTATAGTTTAATATTCACATTTGGGTAAAGAAGTCGATCAGAAGCCCAATTATGATATTTTGGGAGTTGGTGCAGCATTTTTCGGATATGAATGAAAAACCTTTCTTATTTCGTGTTTTCCGCTATTTTACTTATGCTTTTATGTCCATTTCTTTTAGAAATATTCATCTGTCTAAATACTTCCTTATCTTATGATCATGCTAGAAACTACTAGAACTCACCAGACTTATGTCTGACCTATTTCGTTTTCTCCTTCTCTCTTCCTCCATCCCAAGTACTCAGGGTGAAGGACTGTAGCAGTGACCTTTGATCTTTTGGCTTAGCTTGGATTTAGACTCTTTCTAGTTTCATGTTTTATTTTAGCTCTTGATTTCTGATCATTGTAATGACTTATGAGGTAGATATCTTTTGTGGTTTTCCTATTGTACTCTAATATTTTTCCATGAGGCAGTATATTTTCTCTATGATGATGACACTTTGAAATGTAATCAGTACTATGACTTGATTTGCTCATTTTAATCATAAATGTTTTTTACAGTTTCCGCTATGTTTTATATTTCTGTCTTGTGAATTTGTCTCAGTATTGTTACTTTTTGCCTAAGCGCTTCACAAAACTTAACACATCCTCATATGGGTGACGTTAAGGGATGTGGGGTGTCACACTTTCTGTTTATTTATGTAATTTAAAAAGTTTAGGATAACAAGTCTATCTCTTGTTATAATGTAATTATTTCCCCATTAATGCTATGATTCCAAGATGGGACCTTATATGTCATATTATGAATTTGGGAAATATGACTTATAAATATTTTGTTTGGAATACAAGTTGACACTTCATTCGATTAGTGCGTTTCTTTTCACCTGTGCTGCTTATTATAAATTTATGTATAATTATTATATTTAGTGTATTATATGTAATTTAATACTCTTAAATTAGGAATTTCATATTAAATGTCCCCACTAGGAAAATTATGTGCTTCATAGGCTTGTCAAATTTGACCCAAATATTAAATGTTGGGTTTGATCTATTAACCCTTTTTCCTTTTGTAACCCGACTCGCTTACGATGGTAAAATAAAAATTTAAAAACCAAGAGAACTTCGTTAATCCGATCAACCCTAATTTATCTTTAAATATGCAGAATGCGAAAACTCTAACATCGAATCTTAAAAGTAAAAGGCTTTTCATAACCGATCGGAGATTGAAAAGCTATTGAAGTAGAGCTTCGGGAAATCTAGTTGGGCCTTTTATAACTAACTCTAGGTGGATCTCTAGATTAAGCACCACAGCTCGAGCCATACCTCCGTCTTCGATCTCTAAAATGCGTGGTCTTCAGTAACTATCCATTTGATTATTTCCTGTTCCTTTGACCTTTTATTGATTTATTGCAGTCATTGCTAAGCTGAAAATGTTTTTTTATTAATATATAACTTGTGGTTTGACACGATAATTTATGTTTAATGACATGGAGATTTGGCATCAAACGTTGATTGAGATTTAACCTACGTTGCTATATGTTATAACTTTTAGAAACTGTAAAGTTTGTCGGTTTGAAAAAGATTAGAAGCTGAATTTAAAATAAAGAGTCTAGTCCTTTTGAAATCAATATATAGACATGAGTTACAACATCTGATTTTGGGAAAAAATTAGGGTCGGATAAAGATCAAATATCAAAATAAGAATGGATATAAACATTTTATGTCTTTGCTCTCCCAAACTAGGGTATGGAGTTTCACTGTAAATCTTAAAAAGTATGCTTGGATCACAAATTTCATGATTCTAACATTAGCACTGTAATTTTAAATAAATATTGAAATGACATATGGAGTTGTCCTTAATTTTGATTTTTATGGTGGTATATGAATGGGTATTTAAACTGATAATTGATTATAATCACAATTAGTAAACACTAACTAAAATAGCCACAATGGTTCTATACGTTTTCATGATGTGAATGTTGATGAAATTACATGATAGATTCATTTGTGCATTATAGCATCAACGTCTAAAGCTATTTTTGGTTTTATTCTATTTTTTTCTTCTATGAAAGTGACATTTGGTTCAACCTAAACATTCATTTTTACTATTTAAGTGGTTCGAACACACTCTTGACTGCCTTAAGATCTGATCATACTTTTATAGTGGTCGTAAACTAGTGCTAGGTTTAATTTCTATAAAATAGCATATCCACCAAGATAATAGTGCTCAAGATCAGCATGATATTATTATTTTTAATCAATATAAAATGTTTAAAATATGTGAAAGAATTTGATTATATGAGGCAGGGACAAATGCAAAACAATACTCGAGTGGAGCATAAAATGGGTAATAACATATTATCCATCAAAAAGCTGCATTTAAAAATGTTTGTTTTTGTTTTGTGAAGAACAGAAAGTTAATTTGACATCTGATTCTAGATACTGTTGAAATTAAAAGTGCAATTACGATCACAACATGCAAAAGAAAACAAATACACATGGGGGCACACAACAATTTTGTAGTGGTTCGGCTTCAAACAAGCCTACGTCCACTTTATAATCTTTGTTTATACTGTCGATTACAGGTTACAGTTGTTTTAATTGAAAGAAAGTAGAGAAAGAAGTGGCTTATACACAAAATCCTTGTGTTACAATGAGTTTTGACCAAAGTGTTTGGTAGGATATTTTTAGAATGCCAAGCATGAACTTTTTCAGAAGAGAAAATCCCCCTTTTCCATTTCAAGAAAGGTGTATTTATAGGAAAATACCCCGGATCGATCGACGTACCCTGTGGCAACCATCTGATCTTAGGTCAGCCACGTGTCGCTAGATCCAGATTATCAGTTGCATGCGACGGGACCTGGTCACCTACTCGAGAATAATTCTCCTAGGTAACTGCGGCATATGTGGAGCTCGATATTTGGTGCATGAAAAATAGAGCAGGTCTCTATTGACCGATTCTGTAGCCTTGGAAATAGGACATTGTCTTGTAGCACAAAGTTCGGTCTGATACTTAAGGACTGATCTGTTCGATCGACCAATTAGATTCCGGAAGTCTAGACCGGGCTCAAAGAAGGACATCTATATCTTTGGCTAGGATAGTTCATATCGAACCATCGTTAATCGAACCAAATAAGGGTCGATCCTGGAGAGAAAGAGTCAGCTCTGCATTCATCGAGACTAACTCTTGATTCATTTGAGTTGTGACGGCTTTTGCCAAAAAGCTGGTCAATACTTTGCACTCCAGGATACATCTTTCTTTATAAAGAAAGGTGTGTTCTGGATCTTCAGGAGAATGATGCATAGAAATCCATAAAGCTATGGTTATTCCGAACCGTACTATGAGATAGCCAGAAAACTAACAATCGTTAACGATCGTATTAAGGCCGAGAGAAACAAGGATGCCCAAAGACCAACCACCGTGTTGAATCGTATTTACAGAAGACTAGAGGGACCAAGGTCTCGTCGAGCCAGTACAATTATGTAGATAACCTTACATGCAAAGTACTCTAATAAGAGAGATGTGTCAAATCCTAACAACGGTATTCGTTCTCTCGAACATAAGCCATGCTCGGATATTTGTGGGAAGTATAAACCATACTCGGATGATGTTCGGGCCTTCTTGTTAAATCTTGACAAGTCGGCCTACTTCTTCAGGTATAAGCCATACCTGGAAATCTAAAGAGTGGTATAAACCATACCGAGAGATAGAGTATAAACCATACTCGTATGTGAAAAGAGTTAAGTCTGTCAGATCCTAACAGATGGGAGGTATCAACCATACCTGAAAGGAGGGGGTGTGTATAGACCATACTCAGACAGTGATTTTGTTATTTTGCCAAATCCTGGCAGGGTAACTTGATTGTTCAGGTATAAGCCATACCTAGGGGTCGAGTATAATACATACTCGGGATTTGGTGATGTTTGCTTACACAAGTATAGTCCATACTTGGTGGGTAGGTTAGAGTATAATCCACACTCTTATTGAAAAAGGGCTTGTCATATCCTGATAATTAGAGTTATAGAATAAGTATTAGACATAACTTAGGTAGAGGAATGAGTATAAGCCATACTCTGGTTTTGTTTGGGGACCTTGACAAATCTTGACAAGATATTTCTATTGATCAAGCATAACCCATGCCTTAGAAAATAGGTTTATTTATTCAAAAAATTATTACATAACCATAACAAATCCTAATTGGTTTAAGGTTGAATCCAGAGCACGCCTTGGGATTACATCCTAATCTTGTATGTGTGTGTTTCAGCCTAACCATTTTATTCAAAGAGTAGTTGTACTATTGAGGACATAGTATGCCCATGGGTTAAAGCTTAACCCCCTTGCGTACATGGGTCAACATAGCTGTTTGAAAATTTGAAAACTTAAAAGGTGGTACATTTCTCAAATCCTAAGAAATATAATGATTCCAGACTGATCTAATGTAGATCATTTGATGATGATGTCGTGATTGCTAGGCTCGGGATCCTTCCCATTCTTAGGAGTATGGGAACCATTCTGAGGAGTATGGGAGGGTTGTTGTGGCAGTGCGGATGTTGCATATTTCATAACATACTTGGGTAGTTCTCCACGTCTAACTCGTTCTTCGATGAGATCATGTAAGTGCCAGCAGCCGTTGGTGCCATGACCTGCCATGTCATGAAACATGCATTTCTTTTTTGATTCACACTCTATTTGGGATGGCTCCATCCTGGGAGAGTTGACAAAAGGAAGACTTCCTCGCACGTCGAGATATATGTACAATATTGAGGAGTTGAGCTCGATATATCTATCATATTTGGGCTCTCTCCGGAACTGCACATTACTTTTTTTCTTTTCTGAGGCTTACCCCTTCCTTAGTTTTGGACAGCAGTGGATGGTCCTTCATCCTTTGTAGCAAGCACGTCGAGATTTTCCATCTCGATATTAGCATCTTCTTATTGGAGCAACTTGTCTGCCTCAGAGTAGAAATTTCCAATGTCTTCAGAATGGTCCCTCTGAAAGGAAATTTTGAAGTCTGTTTTATCCAGAACACCAGCCATGGCGGCCATGAGCACCATCGATGGTTCAGGTCGATCGATCGATTCTACAACCATGTTGAATCTTTCTAAGAAGGAGCATAAGGTCTTGTCGGACCGCTACCATATGGATGTGAGGAATATGACTCTCTTGGGCCAAGAGATATGAACTCTGAATTGTTCGAAAAAGCGGGTAACCAACATATTCCAGTTGTTGATCGATTCAGTTGTTAGGTGTCAAAACCACATGGCGGAGATATCGGTTAGATAAAGGTGGAAGCACTTGGTCATGACATTGACTGATGTCGAAAGTACTTCCTCGTGGCTCATATAGCGCAAAAGGTTTGGTAGGATCTGTCCATCCATTATAGGGTTCCAGGGCTGGAAACTTGAAGTCAAGTGGATTACTGGAATTCCTGATTTCCTATGTGAAAGGGTTGCGGTTGACGTTATCCACATCTTGCTGAGAAGTAGTGCCTCGGGTGAAGCGCTTAATGACATTGGCAATTAAATTTCCATCCCCGAGAAGTTGTTGCCATGAATCTAATTCTACACTGGTAGCTTCAGCAAGAGTCCTAGTACGGGGTGGAAAAATGCCTCGCGTTCTTTGAGCCAGATTAGTACTGCCCACGAGTGATGGGTGAAGGTGGACCCCTAGCCTCGATTGTTTGTTCGAGATTGTCCGGGGCTCCAGGATCGGCATGCATGTTGGACTGAACCATATCCATGCCAACAGGATTGGACCAGTTTGGGTGAGCGTTATTAGCTCGGGATTCGGCATTGCCCCAGCCTAAGGCAATATCAAAATGGTTTACATTGGCGTTCACCTCCGTCACATTGGGAACTAGTATGGTAGAGTGATCTTGGAGAGACAGAGGATTGCTACCCCCAGCATGGCTTGGATCGCCGTACTGGCAAGGTCACGTGTGAGGCGGCATATGTCTAGTTTGCATTAAGATACCGAAAGAACCAAAGGTTGCATCGAACCGGGCTCTGGTCGATCCGGAGGTTACCTCGATCGACCGGGATGTCGAGTCGAACTAGGACCCTATCATCTAAAATGATGGGTTGATCCAGGTGGTGGAAAAGAGGTAGACCGATATGGGGCTTGGATTTCATTGGTTGGAAATGTAGCTACTGCCCCCAGCATTGCCTATTGCAGGGAATGATGTTTGTTTGCTCGGTCTTCCATCCATTCGAGCGAAGAAATTGTTCATCATTTCCCACTGCTGTTTGAGGAGTTCATCCTGGTGCACCATTTGTGCTCTGAGTTCGACCAGAACTCTATCATCCTCGTCCTTAGTCAAGTATTAGGACGGTTCTTCTTGAGAGGAAGACTCCAGGCTTGCCTCCACAACTCCATCTACTGGGAAGCGCTTTGCGTATAGGAAGGTGTTGCATCCTTCTTCCGCTTTACCATTGTTTCTTCAGAAGTTGCTAAAGGTGGTTGCGCGTGTTTGCCCCCCTTCCTAGCCGCCAAAGTGTTGACGTCAAAAGTTAGTCTAGTGACAGTCAACCCCCAAAGTACGTAATCCACACACAATTAAGATCACATGATGCAAAAGAAAACAAATAAACACAAGTGGCATACAACAATTTTATAGTGGTTCGGTTTCAACCAAGCCTAGGTCCACAAAACTTACATTGCAATAAACCATTTCAACAAATTCACTTATATAAATCATCAACAACACATGAATTCAAACTAGAAAGTGTGAAGGGACCCCAGCCCTCACCATGACTGGATTTGAAAATTCTAGAACTTATCTAGCTGCAAGGGAGAAGCTTGAAGGACTTGGATGAGAAACACATGCATGCAGCAACCCATTTTACTGTAATTCCTCCCTTCCCCATTACAGCAATTTTAATGAGTAAATTTTCAAGTAGAACTATATTGGTTGCTAGGATAGATTAAAAGTTACTCCCTTTTTGTTTTTAACTTTATCCTTAGGTTATAATTTGAGAATTTGTCAAGAAAAGCCTTTTATTTTCTACTGTTATTTCTAGAAGGAGGAGAAGAAGGTAAGACAAATTAAAATATACGTACCCCACAATTCGCTCTTTCAGATTTCTCTTATGACAATGAAATAGGATTACCAACCTTTGGGCCTTGTTCAACTCAATTAGGCTTAGGAAGGTTTTAATTAATTATGCAATCACCAATTTAAGCTCATTCAGCCCAAAACACATTCTTATTTTATTATTTCAACATATGTTAACCTTGCAAAGTTCTACAAAAAAATTCCTCAACATACTTAAAAACTCCATAAATGATCACTACAAGAAAAGTGGTTATCTATAATAGCAAAAGACAGCGTTTTCTTCTCCATGTTGTAAAAATCAAACATTAGTACATTGTTTTTAGGTTAAAACGCTAAATAAATTAAAGCGGGAATTTTTTTTCACTTCCCTCCACTCCTATTAAATTCGACCACGAAAAATAAAATTCTTAAAATTTTAATTACTCAATTAAAATTTTTCCTTCAAAATTTTGTCATCCGCCTGGTCTCCTTCTCATTTACAAATCTCTATTCAGTTCGCACTGTTGCTCTGATCTACTCTTGGTTGCCATAACAGAAGCGAATTGGTTCCAGTGGAGGAATTTCCATTCAATTCGCACCTATAGATTTCGTTTAGTTTTCATCGCCCTTAAGTTAACGTAAGCATCGCCTTGATTATTTTATCTTTTTCATTGATTAACCAATCTTCAGTTTTTTTTTAACATCTGTTATGCCTGCTGAAAATGTTGACTTTCCTATTAACAGTTTATACGTTGTTGTGTCTCATTTAGTATCACTGTTTTATTTAAGTAGTTATGTTAATTTGCTTGTACTCAACAATCGACTATTACTACAAATTTTACAAATTTGCTTGCTTATGTATTAGATGATGATGGAAAAAAATTGGGTGCATCTACACAGGTAACTACATAATTCTCAACATAAATGTAATTTGCAAATCAAATCATATATTTTGATGAAAGCTAAAAGATAAATTTTATTCATAGAACTAGTAGTGAGTATTAGCAAGGAGCTCGGAAGTTTGTGCATACCGCTATGAAAAAATCTGGAAATATAGAAAAAAATCTATGTCCTTGCTTAGATTGTCAAAATCTAGTCATCAATATGAGAAGGTTGTAGTTGAGCATCTGATCATAAGAGAAATGGATCGTGTATATAAGACAAGTAGGTGGTATTGTCACGGTGAGCACACAAATATAAGCACAGATGTTAAGTTCGATGACATATATGATTTATTTGAAGCTATCGATTATGAAAATGAAGATTTCATCAATTATACTTTTTTCGATGATGATAAAGATGAAGATAGCGCACAAAAACGAGAGGATGATTTGTTAAGGAACTTGGAAGAAGCAAAAGCCCTGTTGTATCCTGATTGTATCGATCAAATAAAATTATATGCCATCCTCACCTTGTATAATCTTAAATGTGAGACTAAATTGTCTGATACCGGCTTCGATAAACTTATAAATATGCAACAATTATTGTTGCTAAAAAATAATGTACGTCTGAAGACATTATATGAGGTAAAAAAAATTCTCAAAATATTCGATAGGGGTTTTGAAAAAAAAACTCATGCTTCTCAAAATGATTGTTACCTTTTTAGAAGAGAGTACAAAGATTTGGAAAGTTGTCCTAAATGTGGTGTATCAAGATGGAAGAAGAACGAACGTACAAATGAAATTATGCATAGCATATCGATTAAAGTTTTGAGATATTTTCCGATCATTCGAAGATTTAGAAGAATGTTTAGATCTCAAAAGGCAGAAGAAGATTTAAGATGGCATTTTAGTAACAAAAGCAATGATGGGAAAATGCATCATCCTGTGGATTCAATAACATGGAACATAGTAGATGAGAAATGGGAATCGTTTGCAGCTAATCCACGCAATATAAGACTTGGTCTTGCTATCATTGGTGTTAATCCTTTTATGACAATGAGTTCCTAATATATTTGTTGGCCTGTGATGCTTGTGATATACAACCTCTCGCCAACGTTGTGAATGAAAAAAGAAAATATCATCTTAACATTGTTGGTTCCTAGTCCAAAGCAACCTAGAAATGATATTGACGTATATTTGGAGCCATTAATTGAAGACTTGCAACATTTGTGGAGTAATGGAGTTGAAACTTATGATGCCTTTAGTAGACTGCTTTTTAACATGAGAGCGATTTTACTAGGGACGATAAATGACTTTCCAGCGTATGGAAATCTTGTTGGATGTTATGTGAAAGTGTGATGGCCGGCACCTCACCGGCCGACATTTCCCTCGAAATGCGCTGCCAATGCCCTACTAGAACGGAACGGTCATCAAAAGAAAAGGGTTTTGAAACGATG
Source organism: Allium sativum (assembly GCA_030737875.1). Lineage (NCBI taxonomy): Eukaryota > Viridiplantae > Streptophyta > Magnoliopsida > Asparagales > Amaryllidaceae > Allium > Allium sativum. The sequence continues at coordinate 416,443,934 of CM060910.1, read as the reverse complement.
AATCACCAAAGAACCTGTAGTATATCTCACAGCGCATGGAATAAAATATAATAATAACATACTTGACATAAAACAGGCGAAACTGTGCATAAGCTGAAAACTAAACCATCATTATTAGAACTTCAAAATACTGTCTCTAAAGAAAAATAGAAAAGGTGCGCTACTAATGCCCAAAGCAGTGACCAGCAACAACACAGGGAGAATATATGTATATAGTACGTGGAAGCCTCCTGCTCGTCCTTGGACAACTACTCGTGCATAACCACCTAACCTGTCTTTAGTCTGCTCGTGTAGGATCACCCAGAGTAATAAGAAGAGACGTAAAACTCTGGGTCAGACAGAAGTCTGGTATGAGCGATAGCAGTAAAATAAAACAATAACAGGTATAAATAATCGTACCTAAACCTGGACCTGCAACCAAAGAGTTAGCATAAGTAGATGTACAGTACTCTAAGGTAACATTAACATAAAGTGTAAAAATGGAAATGTGCGTGTCATGGTGATAGAAAACATTAAACATAGCAATCATCCTCACATCACTCACTCACTGCGTAAAGCATACGATATCCATCGCTTTGATCACCAAATCTATTGGGGCCATGACGGAAACTTGGTACAACTATTGCTACGAGCACTTTGCCCTTTGGGGCCATGACGGCAACTCCCTACAACTATTACTCTGACCCCACTGCACTGGTCCATAGTCAATAACCCTAATGGTCCAAACAGTCCACACTTCCCTGACTCTGGTTCGTCTACATGTCCCCCTCTCTCAATGGTGAACCAAACTTATAGATATCGATAACCCTTTTTCACACATCCCGCAGCAAACCCCAACTCTAGAAGTTAACTCGTTGGTTCCCATCTGGATCATGAGTAATAACTTCTCATTTGGACTTCCTTTTCATCTCGGGTTTTGGTTGAATTGTAGTTAATCTTCAGAAGAGTTCACAATTATTGTCGCGTGGCAGAAGATTGAATATGATTCGGTTTGGAGTCATCATCTTGGTTCGGGTCGTGGTCGTGGTCCTCGTCAGGGTCGGTTCGTGGCTCGTGATACCCCCGGTACGTGACCACCCCCCGACTCTTGACCCCCTTCCCCTCCTCTGGTTCGTGACTATCATATGGGAGCGGTTCATGACCATCATCTTGGAGCGGTTCATGACCATCATCTTGGAGTGGTTCGTGACCATCGTCTTGGAGCGGTTCATGAGACATACCCCCTTCAGGAATCGAAGTTCTCTTGGGTGGTTCGTGAGGCATACCCACTTTAGGAACCGGTTTTCTATAGTTTTTCCAGCAAGCTAATTTTGCCAAACGATGGCGTTTTCAACCGTTCTAACCTAACTATGAAGTCACAAAACATACCAAACAACAGTAGTAACATGTAGAATCAACCAAAAACACCAAAATATCAATCACATGAAATATTTTAGATCAAACATACCCAAAAAGCATGATTTTCCCCTTAGTCCCCTTAAGCATGTTTTAACTATAGATTAGCAAACTTAATCCAAATTAACCCAAATTTTCACCAAGGATATAAAATAATATTTTAGAATTTCTATATATTTTTCCATATTTTTATGATGCATAATTTCGCTAATTATCACTAATCACCCCTAATTAGCCATAATTAGTGAATAAAAGTGCAAATCACTCACCTTAGCCACAAATAAATTATAGATCTGTAAACTCCACTGATTTTGGTCAAATTCCTATTTGTTTCAGTAGCTCTATCTCGATTTTTATGCTAATCCGCCTTGATTTGATGTAGATTTGCTTAATATGTGATTAGAAAGTGATTAAAGGGTGATTTGAAAGATGGAGGCCATGAATGTTTGTGGCGGCTGGAAAAATGAAAAACAACCATTCTCTAACTCCTTTCAGCTCTCCCATAACCCTAATACCGAAAAGGGTTATGTATCTAACTGTTAATCATCCTATTAACCCGATTAGGCTGTTTTTCCATCTCCAAATCTTATTTCAGCCATATCTCCTAAATGGTAAGTCCGTTTGATTAATGTGACCACTCTACGGTAAGGTAAACCATTATCTGAATCCAATGCAAGTTGTTTCAGGTCAAAAATCCTAACCAATCAAAAGTTATTGGCAAAACAAGATTCGTTAAGGGCAAAACGACCATTAAAAATTCGGCAGAAATCGTGAACATCGGAAATGACCCCAATAGTCGTTTCCCAAAGTTGCATGACCATATGACTTCGTATGTGAATGGAATAAATATTCTACGATCCTCTGATGCGTTGAATGTGGGTCGTTATACTCTCCCCCCTTAAGAAATTTCGCCCTCGAAATTCCTTAACCAAAACATAAAACGGTGGCTCGCATGCCTATCAACCATTAAAAACCAATCAAACATTCATAATAACACAACAAGCCTATCCTAGCATGCAGTTTACTAACAAGGGAATAACTATATCGCGATTAAAACCTTACCAAGCAAAAAGTTCTGAATATGACTTCCTTATGCTTTCCTCGGTTTCCCAAGTACAGTCATTCTCATTATCGCCCCACTGGATCTTAGCGAATTTCACCGTCTTCCTTCGAAGTTGCTTCGTATCATATCCGATAATACGAATTGTTCTATGGCTCCCAACTGCCTCAGATTCCACTTCGATATCATCCAACTGATCTGGTGAAATAGTCATATAACAATCGTGCACGAACTTCCTTAACTGGGAAACATGAAAGACGTTGTGCACTTCCGCCATCTTATCTGGTAATCCAACTTTATACGCTAAATTCCCCACTTGCTCGAGTACTGGAAATGGACCAACAAACCTTGGTGCCAACATATCTCTCCTGCCAAAGCGAATCATATTCTTTAATAGAGAGATCTTGACGAATACCAGGTCGCCAACGGAGAATTTCAGTTCTCTTCGTCTTTTATCAGCATAACTCTTATGCCTATCTTGAGCAGCCTTCATTCGCTATTGGGTAACCTTGATTTTATTTGAAGTTTCTCTTATTACATCTAGCCCAAGCACAATTTTCTCACCGATTTCCAACCAACATGATGGTGAGTTGCACGGTCATCCGTACAAAGCTTCAAATGGAGCCATACCAATACTGGACTGATAACTATTATTATATGCGAACTCAACTAGACGCATATGGTCATCCCTTAACCCTCCAAAATCCAATATACAATCTCTCAAGAGGTCCTCTAATACACGGTTCACTCTCTCTGTTTGACCGTCGGTCTGAGGATGGTACGTGGTACTGAGATGTAATTCTGACCCTAAAGCCTCTTGTAAGCTCTTCCAAAACCCATTAGTAAATAATGGATCTCGGTTACTCACAATACCTTTAGGTACTCCATGAAATCTCACTACCCACTTCATATACAGTTCTGCTAACTTAGCTGCCGTTCGACTTGATCGGTATAAACCTTGAACTTTTGGTCAATCGATCCACAATCACCCAAATGCTATCATGACCTGATCTAGTCCTTGGTAAACCATCAATGAAATCCATTGAGACTTGTTCCCATTTCCATTCGGGAATTTCCAACGGTTGAAACAAACCACTTGGCGTCATTTGCTCGGCTTTAACTAACTGGCAATTCATGCACTTGAGTATAAACTTCCCAATGTCTATCTTCATCCCTTCCCAGCAGTAGGTCTGCTTCATGTCACAGTACATTTTGTTACCACTATGACGTATAGTAAGTTTCGAGTAATGACACTCTCTGAGCACTTCATCTCTTAATCCATTTACGTTGGGTACAACCAACCTCTCATTCTTTCGAAGCCACCCCTTTCGATCTAGACCATACTTTTTCATTCTCTCACCATCGATACCCATCTCCACCTTGGAGATGATTTCCAATAGATTAGGATTGTCCCTTTGACTAGAACTAATCCGCTCAATAAAAGTCGGTCTAATCGCCAATCTTGCTAACATCTCTGGATCCAATCGCACTTAGGTCTGAAATCGTATCCCGCAATATACTCAAATTGCTTCCATTCAAGAAACATAACCCCTAAACTGGCATGTCTCCTACTCAATGCATCAGCTACTGCATTGCCCTTCCCCTGTGTGTATGCGATTTTGAAATCATATGAAGCCAAGAACTCTAACCATCTCTACTGACGAAGATTTAAATCCTTTTGAGAGAAAAAGTACTTCAATGACTTATGATCGGTAAATAACTCGAATTCTTCTCCTAAGAGATAGTGTCTCCACATCTTTAATGCGAACACGATCGCTGCCAATTCCCAATCATGGGTAGGATATCTTTTCTTATGTGGTTTCAGTTGCCAACTAGCATAAGCTACAACCCTACCTCCTTGCATCAGTACAACACCTAATCCGGTACCATAGGCATCCGTGTATACTGTTATTTCTTCATTTCCCTTAGGAATAACTAACACTGGTGCACACGTCAACTTTTCCTTTAGACTCTTAAATGCATAGTCGCACCTTCCGTCCCAGGCAAAAGCTTGATTCTTCTTGGTCAACTGAGTTAACGGCGTCGCTATTTTGGAGAAGTATTGGATAAACTTACGATAATTTCCAGCTAACCGCAAGAAACTTCTCACGTCCATTGCATTCTTATGCGTAGACCAATCTTGTACCATAGCCACCTTCGCAGGATACACGGCAATACGATTCTTTGAGACAACATGGACCAAGAATCTCACTTCCCTACTCTGGAAGTGACACTTCGAAAATTTTGCTTTCAATTGGTGTTTCCTTAACACCTCTAGCATTGTCCTCAAATGTTCCTTATGTTATTCCTCTGTCCTCGAGTAAACCAAGATATTGTCCATGAACACAAGGACAAACTTATTCAATTGATCTTTGAAAACTCTATTAATAAGATCCATGAAATATGCTGCTGCATTGATCAACCCGAATGGCATGACCAACAACTCATAGAATCCCGACGGCATCCGAAATGTCGTTTTAGGTACACTCTCAGCTGCTACTCGGAGCTGAAGAAAACCTATCGCGAGATCTAACTGGGAGAACACTCTTACTCCATTTAACTGATCAAACAAATCATCTATCCGAGGAAGAGGACACTTGTTCTTCCTAGTCACCTTATTCAGCTCATGGTAGTCTACACATAAGCGAAGGGAACCATCAGCTTTGGTAGCAAATACGACTGGTGCTCCCCACTCGGAAACACACCTTTGGATAAATCCCTTCTTCGAAAGATTGCCCACTTGCACCTTGAACTCTCTCTGCTCCCTTGGCTCCATACGATGAAGTGACATCAATATAGGTCTGGCATCTTTCACTAAATCAATCTGAAACTCGATCTCTTGGTGTGGTGGAAGTCTGATCACTTCCCCGAAGATGTCCGGATACTCGCTAGCAATAGGCACATCTGATAACTCATCATGCGGGATGTCGATGGAATGTAGAAAACTAGCCATCACCACATCCTAGGTAGGCAACCCAATACCGCCCTCTTCCCATCATCTACACTAATGGTCACCGAAGATCCCTTACAGTCTACCACCACCCCATATCTTTGGAGCCAATCGACTCCCAAAATAATGCCAAACCCAGTAAAGCCCAAAACAAAGCAATCACAAGCAAACATACATCCATGACTCTATAAGACCAAATTACGACAAATCATGCAGAGGCCAGTCGAACCACCGATCGGGTTCGTCGCAACTAAAGGTCTATCGACAGTCTCGGGTTTCAATTCCGACCTATCTACCAAGCCACTAGATACGAAGGAATAAGAAGCCCCGATATCAAACAACACTCGAATAGAAACATCATAAATAGAAATCATACCTTGAATAACGATACCTTTTTCCTTCTACGGCGCAGTTGGGGCATTCGACGAAGAAGGAACAGCGTTGATAGCATGTGCTTTCACCATTTTCTTCTCCTTAGGGGGTTGTGGACATTCATTCTTAAAATGTCCCACTTGGCCATAGTTAAAGCACTTCTTTTCCCCCGGTTTTGCTCGACAATTGCTGACATAGTGGCCCTTCTTGCCATAGCTAAAGCACTCGATATCTTTCTTATTCTTCTTTTTCTGACCATCCTTGGTCTGACTCTGCTTCCTCTTATTCTGGGAATTATTCTTGCCTCCACCGCTTGCCTGCGACTTTGGCTCCTCTACAGATGTAACAGCAACCTCGCTCTTTGACTTAGGGTAAAGACTCTCTGATCTTAATGCTTTTCTCCAAAATAGATTCGAATGTATCATCGATATGGTTGATAAGCCTTTCTCCCAAGTACTCATCTAGACCAGTTAGGAACTTCTCGTTCTTATTCTCGACAGTATCGATAAGAGATAATCCATATTTCGATAAAGTATAGAACTCAGCAATATATTCTGAGACTGCCCTACCATTCTTCTTAAGTTCCAAAAACTTCCTGAACAATTCTGATTTCTGCGTAGCTGGAATAAACTTGTCACTGAAACGGGTCTTAAACTGATTCCAAGTAACTTGTTCCTCAGGAGCAGCTGTTTTAATAGCATTCCACCAATTCATTGCTCGTCCTTGAAACTGACGCGAAGCTAGCTTTCTCTTCATTGCATCCTCAATCCCTAAATCCTCAATGATGCGCTCACAACTATCAAGCCAATCTTGAACCTCCATAGCCGATTTCGTTCCGTGGAACGACTTTCCACCAAGATTAGTATAATCCTTGCTGAGCTTAGTGAAATCGGCCCTAGGCGCCTGCGCTACCGCACCACCACCATTAGCAGCATTAGGAACTGCTCCATGGACATCCCTAAGCGTCTCTCTCATGAAGGTAGTAAACATCATCCTCATATCAGGGACATTGCTATCATTGGACCCTGAACCCTAACTCCTCATATTTCGTCTCATCGTCCAACCCGTATAGAGGAAACGATTAACCATCTCCTTAGTGGTGCTAGTGCAGTGCGACTTCTTCCTTAGATATATTAATAATATATATATATATAATTTTTGAAAACCAAAATATCACAAATACACGTTCTCATATACGTATACTATCTCTCCTTGTGTCTTCCCCTAAGTTAACTACACAACCTAGGCTCTGATACCAAGTGTGACGGCCCGCCCCGCATCGGCCGACATTTCCCTTGAAATGCGCTGCCAATTCCCGACTAGCACGGAACGGTCATCAAAAGAAAAAGGTTTTGAAACGATGAATCACCAAAGAACCTGTAGTATATCTCACAGCTCATGGAATAAAATATAATAATAACATACTTGACATAAAACAGGCGAGACAGTGCATAAGATGAAAACTAAAACATCATTATTACAACTTCAAAATACTGTCTCTAAAGAAAAATAGAAAAGGTGCACTACTAATTCCCAAAGCAGTGACCAGCAACAACACGGGGAGAATATATGTATATCGTACATGGAAGCCTCGTGCTCATCTCCGGACAGCTACTCGTGCATAACCACCTAACCTGGCCCTAGTCTGCTCATTTAGGAGCACCCAGAGTAATAAGAAGAGACATAAAACTCTGTGTCAGACAGAAGTCTGGTGTGAGCGATAGCAGCAAAATAAAATAATAACAGGTATAAATAATCATACCTGGACCTACAACCAAAGAGTTAGCACAAGAAGATGTATGGTACTCTAAGGTAACACTAACATATAGTGTAAAAATGGAAATGTGCAATTCATGGTTATAGAAAACATCAAACATAGCAATCATCCTTACATCACTCACTCAGTGCGTAAAGCATACGATATCCATTGTTTTGATCACCAAATCTATTAGGGCCATGACGGCAACTCCGCACAACTATTGCTACGACCACTTTGCCCTTTGGGCCCATGACGGCAACTCCGTACAACTATTACTCTGACCCCACTGCACTGGTCCATAATCAATAACCCTAACGGGCCAACTAGTCCACACTTCCTTGGCTCTGGTTCGTCTACATGCCCTCTCTCTCACTGGTGAACCAAAGTTATAGATTTCGATAACCCCTTTGCATACGTCCCGCAACAAAGCCCAACTCTAGAAGTTAACTCATTGGTTCCCATCTGGATCCTTAGCAATAACTTCTCATTTGGACTTCCTTTGCATCTCGGGTTTTGGTTGAATTGTAGCTAATCTTCAGAAGAGTTCACAATTGTAGTCGCATGGCAGAAGATTGAAACTGGTTTGGTTTGGAGTCATCATCTTGGTTCGGGTTGTGGTCGTCGTCCTCGTTAGGGTCGGTTCATGGCTCATGACCCCTCTGGTTCATGACCACCACCCATCTCATCCCACCCTGATTCGTGACCACCCTGCGGCTTGTGACCCTCTGGTTCGTGACCATCATCTTGGAGCGGTTCGTGACCATCATCTTGGAGCGGTTCGTGACCATCGTCTTGGAGTGGTTCGTGAGACATACCCCCTTTAGGTATCGAAGTTGTCCTGGGCGGTTCGTTAGGCATACCCTCTTCAGGAATAAAAGTTCTCCTGGGCGGTTTGTGGGTCATACCCCTTTAGGAACCGGTTTTCTACATTTTTTCCAACAAGCTAATTTCGCCAAACAATGGAGTTTTCAACCATTCTAACCTTACTATGAAGTCACAAAACATACCAAACAACAGTAGTAACATGTAGAATCAACCAAAAACACCAAAATATCAATCATATGAAATATTTTAGATCAAACATACCCGAAAAGCATGATTTTCCACTTGGTCCCCTTAAGCATGTTTTAAATATAAGATTTGCAAACTTAATCCAAATTAACTCAAATTTTCAACAGTGACATAAAATAATATTTTACAATTTCTGCATATTTTCCCATATTTTTATGACGCAAAATTTCGCTAATTATCATTAATCACCCTTAATTAGCCGTAATTAGTGAATAAAAGTGCAAATCACTCACCTTAGCCACAAATAAATTATAGATCTGAAAACTCCACTGATTTTGGTCGAATTCCAATGTGTTGCAACAGCTCTATCTCGATTTTTATGCTAATCTGTCTTGATTTGATGTAGATTTGCTTTTTATGTGATTAGAAAGTGATTAAAGGGTGATTTGGAAGATAAAGGCTGTGACTAGGGTTAGAGGAGTGTTTTGTGGCGGCTGGAAAAATGAAAAAGAACCATACTCTAACTTCTTTCAGCCCTCCTATAACCCTAATCCCGAAATGGGATGTGGGCCTAGCTGTTAATCATCCTATTAAGCCCGATTAGGCTGTTTTTCCATCTCCAAATCTTATTTCAGCCATATCTCCTAAACGGTAAGTCTGTTTGATTAATGTGACCACTCTACGGAGAGGTAAACCATCATCTGCATCAAATGGAAGTGGCTTCAGGTCGAAAATCCTCACCAATCGAAAGTTATAGGCGAAACAAGATTCGTCAGGGGAAAAACGGTCATTAAAATTCGGCAAAAATCGTGAACATGGGAAATGACCCCAATTGTCATTTCCCAAAGTTACACGACCCTTTGACTTCGTATATGAATGAAATAAATATTTTACGATCCTCCGATGCGTAGAGTGCGGGTCGTTACAGAAAGGTAAAAATGGTTGGCCGTTATGCGATATATCTATACTCACCATCGATGGTTGAAACATAGTCGAAAGAGCGGTTATATGGGTCATAGGAGATTTTAACTCCCTTCAGATTCATTGAGAAAGCCAAAAACCTGGTTTGATAATACTGTAGAAAATGGTCGTAGACCTAGAGTTTTGACTGGAAGAAACATCTCTGCTATTTTAAAAAACTTTCCAAATAATTTTGGGAAAGAAATCAAAAATGAAAATAATAATAGCAAGAAGGGGAAGGGTAAGAAGAAGAAAAATTAAGCAAGAGAGCAGGAAGAGAAAAAAAACTAATAAAAAAAAATAGAGGTGAAGATGGTGATCTTGTGAATATAGAGCTATCAAGGTGGAAAAAATGATCAATCTTCTTTGATTTACCATATTGGGATGTTAATTTTTTTTTCATTGAACAATAATACAGTTCTTTAATAATGAAATTTAACATTGTTGATTTTTGTAGGAACTACCAATGCGTCGTAATTTATATGTAATGCATGTAGAAAAAAATGTTAGTGAAAGCGTAATAAGCACGATGCTGCATGATAATAAATCGAAAGATGGAATTAGTTGTAGAAAATATTTAGAAGAGTGGGGAATCCGACGTGGTCTTTATGCATAATCTCGTGGAAAAAACATATCTTCCAGCAGCTCCCTATACATTGTCCAAATCTGAAGAATTTTTTTGTAAAAGATTGTATGATTTTAAGGGACCTCATGGTTATTGCTCGAATTTCAAGAGTTCTATATCGTTGGAGGATTGTAAAATTAGTGGTTTGAAGTCATATGACTATCATGTCCTAATGCAATAGTTGTTGTCGGTTGCAATAAGAGGATTGTTATCGATGAAGCCAAGGAAAGCAATAATTCGTTTATGTTTGTTCTTCAATAAATTATGCCAACGTGTTCTTGATAGAGAAAAACTACAACATCTTGATGATGAGATTAGATGATGAGATTATTCTAATTTATGTGAACTTGAAAGATATTTTCCACATTCATTCTTTGATATAATGATACACTTGAGGGTTCATCTTGGAAAAGAAGCCAGATTATGTGGACCGGTTCATTTACATTGGATGTACCCATTTGAAAGATACATGAAGACACTAAAATATTATGTAAGAAACACTGCACGTCCTGAGGGGTGTATTGCAGAATCCTATCTTGTAGAGGACTGCATGAAATATTTTAGTGAATTCTTAAAAAATCAGTAGAAATAGAAGAGAAGGAAGTCCGAAATGAAGACTATGAAAATGATGTCATACTTGAAGGACGATCAACTTCAGCTTGCAAAATAATTACACTGTTTGAGAATGAGAAAAAAGTTTCTCATTTCGCTATGCTAATTAATATGGCTTTAGTGGAACCATTTTTTAGAGTAAGTGACTAGTGCATTTTGTTCTATTGTTCAATTTTTTTTATAGTGCAACTTATGTGTTTTTTCCCTTTTACGGTAGTTTGCATCTTGAGGAGTTGCAACACTCAAATAAGCGCATAGAAAAAAATGCGACCTTACTTTGGAAAACCCACACAAATAACTTTGACAATTGGATTAAGAAGAAGGTGAGTTGAATTTTAAAATATAATCTCAATAATTTTAAATATATTATTATCGAGATCTAACATAAATAATATTTTCATTTATAGATACCTTATGATTCAAATGATCACGACACAATGTTAAAATGGATTGCCTATGGTCTAAGGAGTAGTGCATTGTCTTGTACAAGTTATATCATCAATGGAGAACGTTTTCACACAAAAGATATTGAGAGAAAAACTCAAATCCAGACGTCTGAATGCTGCTTCAGATATAATTTTCTTTGGCCGAGAGAAATTCTAGACGCCTAGATAAAATATCAAGATGTCTGAATGCTTCTCCAGACATATTTTTTAGGCCGAAAAAGAATCGAGACGTCTGGATAAAAAATCTAGATGTATGAATGTTCCTTTCAGGTATAATTTTTGAGGCCGAGAGAAATTACAGATGTCTGGATAAAATATCAGACGTTTGATTATTATTCAGATGGTTTTCTAGTCCTGATATCAGACGTATGGCAACATATCCAGACGTCTGACAAATCAAAATCAGTTGTGCATGTTTTCCTTGTTGTCGAGCTATGTTTAATGCATGCTTCTTAAATATAAGTCACAATCAAAACACAACTATGTCACAAAATAGAGTTTAATAGATACATAATTTTTCATAAATTGTAAATTAAGCGTTGACGTCTTTAGGTTTGACTCTCTCTTCTATTGAATCGCTATCCCCCTCTTATCTACCCCTATGTCAACCTTGTCATCAGATTTCTTTGAATCTTCTTTTTCCTTATGTTCGATGCTCGCTTCGTTTGGGTTGCCTTCCCCCTCTTTTTCTTTCTCAATCTCCTCTTTGTCATCAGATTTCTTTGAATTTTCTTTTTCTTTAGGTTCGATTCTCGCTTCTTTTGGGTTGTTATCCCCCTCTTTTTCTTCCACTTTCTCCTCCTTGTCACCAGATTTATTTGATTCTTCTTTTTCTTTAAAATTTTCTATTGAAAAATTTGGAGATGGTGGAGGTGACGTAGTCCATCGTCGAGTACATCGTAAAATTTCAGTGAGAGACCATGTTGTTGCACTCATTGTTTTCTCAACTGTTGCAAGACGAGACGCTAGTGTAAGTTCCATATTCGCAATATGATTCCCCAAGGCAACTTGATTTTGATACAATATTTGTTGATTATGAATGATGACTTGACGAAATGATTCGTTTGGAATAATTTGTGCCTTGGGAGAAGTCGTACCTTCAAAAGTTTGATATTGAAAAGCTTGTTGGGAGGAAGATTCTGACATATCCTGAATATGCTCTTGAGGATGCTCTTGCGGCTGAACTTGTTTACCTTGACGTTTATCTTTCCATTCGATAAGAGTGAAAAATGTTGGTGGTTCTTGTGAGAGATGCATCAAGGAGAAGAATTTTTCAACTGCTTCCTTAATCGGAATTTCCTCAAACATTGATAAATAAGTCGGAACTTTTTTGCCTTTAATAATCTCATAATAAACGGAGCATGGATAATAGTTTGTCGAGACCTACTCCAAAATTCTTTTAGTTCATCAAAGATAAATTGAGCCCAATTAATTTTAATACCACCAAATATAGCATATAAGGCTCTATGCTCTAGGTCAAGTATTTTTTCATGACTTCCAAGCCGAGGAAACACTGTATTTATAAGAACTCGGGAAAAGCATCTAGCTCTTTGTCTTAAATATTTAGTAGAAAACTGAGGCATATCATCTTACCAAATTTGATGAGTAATGTTATCCCATGGCTTAAAACGCATATCCAGAATATCATTGATATTTGTCCCGGTGTTATAACATTGCAATATATCTCATATGTCCTTAGCTATGAATCTAATCGTAACCCCGCTAACACTTGACCGAACCCATTTTCTTCTACTTGAGGATTCCAAAAACCTATACTATTTAAGTTCGCACAAAATAGAAATATGGATAGTTGGTTAATGTGAAATTGATTACAAGAGAATGAGACCAGTGATACAAGACCAACATCCTGCATAAGCTATGTAATTCATACATCGAAAAATCAATGAGATTGTAGAATGGACCAGTTTGTAGGATTTTCTGCTGGATCAATCCATATCTTTCTATTGCTAAGGGTGCTTTGTTCATCCACCTGTCGATTCGTGATTGTGAAACTGGTTGGGGTATTTCTTCAGTAGTTTGTGGAGGATTTGATGATTCTTCATCTTTCCTCTTTTGTTTTGATGAAGAATTTTTTTAGGAGCCATAATTTGGACCGGATTTGAGATTTAGGGTTACAGAGTTTTCGATTTGATTGGCGAAATGGAAGAGTGTGGAATAGAAGGTTGCGGTTATCTTTATATAAAAAATTGACATTTTGTAAATCATACCTCTGGTTTGAAAAACAGACATCTGATTTAAGGTAAGAATCTACCCGAGGATGTTTTCAGATGTCTGGGCATAGTTTCAGACGTCTGTTTTGGATGATTTTTAAACTCGTGTATATTTTCAAACGTCTGGTAATTTTTACAGATGTCTGATTTTAAATTTCCTGATTTTTATTTTAACTATGTCAATTTTCAGACTTCTCGTTTATTAATTGAAATGTCTGGTTTTTAATTTTTTGTGAGATGTCCCTTTATTTGCATAATTGTTTACATAATTGCATCACGATCACCACCAATTAATAATTACTTGCATGATTGTTTATCAGGTTAAAGGAGGCAACAGAGATGAGAGTCCATCTCAAGTTTTACAAATGATTTATATTATTGTTGCCATAACAATTGAATTTCTTTTTATTTAATGTATAATATAAATGATTTTGACTAATTGTAGAGTAAGTATGAACAACCAAATGCCAGATGTAATTTGTTGGGTTGGACCGGGATGGACGAAATAGTAGCTGAAGGAAGAGTTCTTTCAACTGAACCCAAAGAGCTTTTATACAACATTCCTCTTGGACCAAATGCCATGAAAATTTTGATAGAATTACCGAAGACATTGGATGCTTATTTATGGAGGTTTACTCCTAGGATGATCTCACATATTGGAGAAGCTGAGAATGAGATAGTAGCATGGCTATCTGACAGAGTTATACTCCACACTACGATAGTCTCTGAAAATGATGACAATGCGGTATACTTAATTCTTTATGCACTCATCAGCTCTATGATTTAATATAAGAATCTAATATTTTTTTCTGGAGTAAAACTAGTAGTACAAATAAGAAATGCAAGTTGTATGATTGGGTTGGAAGCAAAAAATTGGTTGCCGAAGGGTAGTTGTACTCTACTGATCCAAATCAGCTCGTGGATAATATTCCACTTAGACAGTCTGTTGTGCTTGTTTTGATTGATGCGCCAAAAAAATCAGATGCATTCGTATGGAGACCACAATTTGGTATGACATATGTTGGAGAAGCTATTGGTTGCAAAGTAGCTTGGCCACAAAAAAAATTTCATTGTTGAGGATATTATTGCTATGACAACTGCTCATACGCCAAATATAGTATCACATTCAACGGTAATGTGTAGTTTATGTATTTAATTTATAAAAACATGCATATACCTTGATACTGTTTTATTATTAGAATCACTTCTATTTTGTAGAAAACATATTTAAATGTTTCATATATTGCATGACAGAGCACTACTTTCAAGTCAAACATTAAATGCAAGTTGATTAGTGTTCGTGGAGCGAAAGAAGTTGTTGTTGAAGGACTCGTGTCTTTGACTGACCCAAATGCGATGGTCCATTTTGTTCGTTTGGGAGAAGGTGCCATTAAAGTTTGGGTTGATATTGTTAAAGTTTCAAATGCACCTTTATGGAGACCAACACCTGAGTTTGAGTTTATTGAAGATGCAACTGGTTCTACTAAAGCTTGGCCTTCTGTAAATGTCACCGCAGAATCATCTTCAAGTAAGTATGACTTATACTTCTCTTTACTTATCGTCAATATGAATGATGAAAATATTCCTTATTATGATTGTTTTGGTAGAATTTTACTTCAAGTATGATTTCCCTTTTCACCTCTTAAAAGTGAATATTTAAATTTTGTTTAGGTAGATAAAACCAACAGAAATTAAAGATACGGTGTCCTTGTTACTTCAAACATTTTGATTTTATACAAATTTTCTCACTTGCAATTTGGTCTTACTAAGTCGTATGCATATTTGTTGACATAAGAAATGTTGCGATGTTTAGGATGCTATTTGAAAAAAAAAATGTTGCCTGTGCATGGAACTGAACTATGTCAACGCTGTCAAGTAGTTTAAGCACTACGATCAGTCAAACAAGCCAATATTGGAAATGTTATATTTATTCTGAATTCAACAACAAGATGACATGATCACACTTGACCTCGTTTTCTTTTCACCTTACAATGTTTAGCCGTACTTTTTAGTTCAGTTGTTAGCAGTTTCTCAATGTCATACATATACAACAAAACTAGTTATGTATTTTAATATTTTGTCCAAATCGGGTGTTGATGCTTGATGCATGATGGAAATTCAACTTTGGAGCACACGAGCTTGGACTTTGAATGGTTTATATTTTTTTCTCAGTAAGCATCTTTTGTAAAAACATGTTAGATGGGAACATCGATTATAAAATGTTATGCAATACTATTGTCTATTTGGCATATGGAATTATTATAACTTATGTGATAGAGTTTTATAATTATAATTATTTTGTACTGTTTGAATTTAGTGATTATTTTGAACTGCATTGTGTAAAAATGATAAATGTTGGTTGATGTATCTCAACAACTCTACAGAAACGTTGTGATATATTTTGAAAAAACGATGTGATATGTGGGAAAAACAACATTTGTAAACAATAGAAAATGTTGTGATATATATGGTAAGACGTTGTGATATATATGGTAAAACCCTGTGATATATGGGAAATAATAACATTTCTAAACAATAATAAACGTTGTGATATATGTGGGAAAACGTTTTGATATGTTGGAAATAGTAACATTTCTAAACAATAATAAATGTTGTGATATATGTGGGAAACACTGTGATATGTGGACGGTAACAACGTTTCTAACCGATATAATACACTGTTATATATGTAGATAAACGTTGTGATATGCGCACGATAACAACGTTTCTAACCGATATAAAACGTTGTGTTATATTTGATGAAGAAAGAATAAGTTGTGTTACACTGTGCAAACACAACTACACAAAACACTGTACAAACATAATAACAATGCCATTTGAAACGTTGTACAAACATAACAACAACATCAACTAAAACGCTGTAATATGTCCTTTTTCTACAGCATTTTGCAAAGTATTGTGATATTTCCATTATCTATAACAACGTTTCGATAGACAGTGTTCATCAAAACGCTGTTAAATGATATAACAACGTTTTTTCAACGCTGTCAATGAGCATATTTGTTGTAGTGAATCACATTGTTTTTAACTTAGAATACATAAAAATTTGACTTATGATAAACACTCATTTCCCACCTTTATTCAAAACTATCGAATCCAACATTTATTTTTAACAAAGTACATTGTTTGCAACAATTAAATATACAGTCGTACAAAAGTCATTTCATTACTCACAAATATTGATCTTACAATCAACATTTTTGCCTTTTTATAGTTTATTTACACTTAACATTTTAATTTGCAATGTAAGTAATTTTCAAACACTACTTTTATCAATAAAAATCAACCATTTACCTAGAATTCGCAAGATTGTTTCAAATTTTATTTAACACTGTTAAAATCTTTAATGAATTTATTCATCTATTTGCAAGTATGACTTTACA
The DNA here is from genome assembly GCA_030737875.1 of Allium sativum. Lineage (NCBI taxonomy): Eukaryota > Viridiplantae > Streptophyta > Magnoliopsida > Asparagales > Amaryllidaceae > Allium > Allium sativum. The sequence goes on along the minus strand of CM060910.1, from coordinate 416,427,109 downwards.
TACAATCCGATTTTACATTCCCCATTCTCAGTTATTATTATTTTTTACAATTATCCAATTACTCATTTGAGTATTCAAATACATTAATAATTCATATTAAAAATATATTACATCTAAATGTTGATTTTCCTGTCAATATTTCACATTTTTAATATTCGCAAGAATAAGCAAAATCGTTAATTAGCAATAATTTACACAAATTATTGCACTTGGAAGAATAACACGTATTATAAGATTTACAAATTTCATTTTTTTCATAATTACCTTTATTCAATAACACAAGTTGAATTAAATCTTCTTATTACATTTTACAGATTCAATCTAGTCTCAATCACACAATTTCTCAAAAATCCAAATTCTTTATTTTCTCAGTTTACAAAATTATGCGAGTTTGACTTTTGAACTCGTATTTTATACTTCTCAAATTTAAGATTACAAAACATGTTATATCTGTTAACCTTTGATGCCCAAAAACTCAGGTTGTTACATACTCCTCCCATAAAAAAATTGCAATTTTCTTAGAATAGCTCATTTCTACTTTCAATTTCTAATTACTCATATTAAATTAATTTTGTTAGAAAAATCTGGGTTTAAGTAACAATACACATAGTATTTGAAACTTTTACCACTTTTTGTTGATCCACTCGGCTCACACCAATAAAGTTTGGAATTTTAAATAATCAAATTTATTTTTAAAAAATAATTCTCATCCTGAATAATATACATAAGCGATTTAAGTTATTATAACATATCTTTCACAAAGCGTGTATTTAAAATACACACTCACCATTCACCAATTTCCAATCAGTAAGTGTCACCATCTTGCCATCAACTTGGTATATTACCTGAACTATGGCTGCTAACTTGACTATAATATAAGGTAGCCTCATTATCCTCTATTTATTATTACCAATTTGATGGTTGCAATCGTCATTTAAACCCATTTATGAGAGTGTATTTCAAAAATATTGCTTATGTTCGAGATAGTCCCTTATTTAAAGCAACTTTTTATATTTAAAAATACATTACGTTTATTCTCCAAATTTTCTTAAAACACAATTTTCACTTACCAACTTATTAATTCGTTTCGAATAATATTAAATCACCAAACTCATAAGGATTTTCTCTTCACTTGGCTACAAAGTCGATATCATATCGCTATTGCCTGGCCAACTATATTTCAATTTTCGTCCCGTTTAGTGGTTTAACATTATTCGCACAAGAATATTTTCCATTACACTTTCCTAAATTTTATTTTGTTATACAAATAATATGCTGATCTCCTACATAAGCATTTAATAAATTCTTATCGATATCATTAATCATATATATCGATCAGAACCCCTTAAAACACCCAACGGATGAGCATTTCTTACGCTACAAAATTCCTTTAGGTATTCATTTGAAACACGATCAGGATCATCGCCAAAAATAATAAAATCATGATCGTTATTGTTGTATTTGCATATGAAATTATGAATAGGCTTTGTAGCTACGAGTATTTTTCATTGAATGTCGGACGAGCATGTTAACATATTTTTAAAAATAATAAATTTTCTTACATATTATAAAGGATCTCCCTACTGTCATACGTAAACTTAAATGATAAAAATTAAAATTCCATTATTTTATTCCAATTAATTTGTGATATCACGAAAGTGAGAAACATAATAACTAACATTAAAATATGATAGTAAATAACTATTTCGAAGTGGATATCTAGAATTAACCACATAAAACTATCTAGGTGGAATGTGAGAGAGGTTAAAAGTTCTATTATTTACAGCCGAAATAAAAATACTATTATGATGCACAATATCATCCTAACCATGCACAATATAAGCAAATTGTAAATCGAACGAGTATATGTTAATTAGATATCTTGTGTAGTATCACATTTTACGCCTTGTAAATGAAACAACTTGATCTGCTGATAAAGAAGTCGTTATGAGTGTACAATTTATAACAACACATTTTTAAACTAGAGGTAATAGCAATTCAAACTTTTAATTTTTAATGGAACGCTATTAAACTGATGGTCATCAATTCTGATAATATCTGTAACATATAGTTGCAAGAGATGATACAGTATTAAAACAAACTGAAATTATGTCAACTCAATTTAATATTTTTTTTCTCTCGGCTATTGATTTGAGAGCGTTACAGTTATACTATGTACCAAAATGACAACACTTCCGCTAATATTAACGACTTCCATTTTAATAGACCCTCCACCAGCGTGGAGATGCTCTAAAAAGGGGCTTTGCCTCATTTTTTATCGCTACCCCACACTTTTGTAACATGAATATGAGTGTGGAGAGGAGGGCTAATTCTATTAGCAACCCAGCTTTTGCCTCACACACCCCACTAAAAATAAAAATAAAAAAAGTGACGAATTTACTCTTATATATTATTGTACTTAGCATATACATTTTTTCATTCTATCATTCACTATACACATTGTAAAATATTTTGAGAACAAAACGACAATTGATTCGAAGAAGACAATATTCTTTTTTTAGAAAAGGATAATGGTTTTTTTTGAATTTTCCCTTTTTAAAAATAATATATTTATACTTCAATTGTTTTTCGAATTAAATTGAAATGTAACTTTTTTATATTGCACAATTAATGAAAAAATAAGTATAAATCATTACTTTATTGCTTTATGCTTTCAAATTTTAATTTTATTATTAATGTTAAGTTATTATCATCAAAATAAAGGGCAATTCTGATATATATCGGGGTGGAAAGAGTTAAAATAGAGATGCGATGCATTTTGTTTAAATAACGGATGGAAAAAGCAATGAGCGGCGTGGAAATAGACATGGCTAGCGAGGAGATTGAAATATAGTTTTTGCTTATTTTCAGAGCAGTGGTCTAAACCAGAAATGATCCCCCTTTTATAGCTTGTTTATAAAAGAAATACCTCAAAATGGGGTCATTTCTCCATTTATAACTTGTCATGCAAAAAACTTAAAAACTTCTGGATTGGTGGTTTAGAACTCTTTTACTCCTTAGAGCACCTCTAGTGGCTTAAGGCCATGAATATTTAGGGTTTTAGCCCTGAACTAACCAAGTGGTCTGGCGTCCATTTAATGGGCGCCAGTGGCCTGGCGCCTATTAAATGGGCGCTAGCCCATAATAACTGGAAAGGAAATTAAAACACCGAAAAACAAAATAAAAATAGAGGTTTCGATGGGTAAAAAAAAGGTCTGACGCCTATTAAATAAAGGCCAGACTTCTGGCGCCCATAAAATGGAAGCCCATATTATTCAGGATCATGAATATTACGCTTAATATTACAGTGTAATCGGATGACTGAGAGCGAACTCGTAATATTACACCTAAATTTATCTTGACTGGAGATGCTCTTATGAAACCATAATAGGATTTTCACATATTAAAAATAACATATTTTTCATTTTGAAATATCTTTAACAGTGTTTTTTATAATCATTTAACATGACTTCTACCTACACGTCCGCAGCAGTAGCCCAGTGATTAAGGACTTGCACCATGACTTCTAGGAGGATTTTACGATTTCAGTCGATTCCACTCTGGACAAATTAAAAAAAAAAAAACTTCTACCCACACTAAAACCAGTACATACTGCGTGAATTATGATCATATGCCTTCTTCATCTGCGTGACATTGCTACAACAAACAAACTTAGGAAAACAAGACATGGATGCAGTTAAAGGGACATTAAAAGAAAACAAACCACCATCGGAGGGTCGAGCGTGGCTGGTTGTTCATTTGCACCGTCCGACGGGTCTATAACGCTAATGGTTTTAAGAGGTTTTCCAATGCCATTAGCTCAATCATCAATGACTACTTGCATTACCAGGAGCTCTGTTGTTTTAAGAGGTTTTCCAATGCCATGAGCAATACATGATAATGATCACAACGAAAAAGCTTCCGAAATTTTTGCCCGTAGCCTTTTCATTTGTGCTTGCGGACTCCGACTGGCAATGACTTTAACAAAATTGAAATTCCAAACATTGAAATAAACAAGCAACAGATAACGGCATAACTAAAAATAAGCACGAAGATTTGATCACAACACAACTTATCAAAAACTACATGGACAACATTCACAACAACTACACCACAAGCTACACCAGAGAATGTATTCTCCAGGCTTTCCAGGGGCCTTCATCCGTGCATTTTTCCCATGAAGAAGGACAGAACTTCACCGCCAAGCCATGAGAGGAAATGGCCGACTATGCACCAGAATATATATGCTAGTATTGCTTTTGCAATCGCTGAAGGAATGCACATTTTGGTTCCGCCCAGTCCCAGCTAATGATGTGTATAGTGTACTGCAAGACGCTAGGCTTGTTATATAAGGGCAGTCGAGTGCTTCCTCGACGAGTGGCCTGGGTGCATTTGCTGTGCATGCATTGCATTGATATTTGCAAGCACTGGTCATCTCAGGGGTCATTTTATGTAACTTCCCAGACGAACTTTATGTAGCACGAAGTGGAATACTGTTCTTGGATTGACTTTTTCCAAGCATCGGTTATCTCAGGCGTCATTTTATTTAATTTCCCAGACCGACTTTATGCCGCTTCGGTTTAAAGTGGAGTACTGCTCGAAACACAGTCAATATTCCTTTTTGTTGTTATTTAATTTCCCAAATGAAGTTTAATGTTTGATTTGTACTGCTCCATTTACCAAGTGTGATATGGGAAAGAGAAATTAATTTTAAAGGGCAAACTTTGCAAGTTTTTTTGTTGAAAAGTATGCATAGTTTCAAATTTAGAAAGAAAAACACATTTGAACGCAAAAATGGAATTCAAGGGCCCACTGTCTTTTTCCCCTTTTACATTAAAATGTGTCGTTATCATTAAATTTCAAATTTTGCATACTTTTTCACCAGACAATTTGTCAAGTTTGTCCTTCAGTCTATTTTCTACTATGGAAAAAGTCACATGAATAATAATAAATTTTAGATCCTTGATATATCTGACGGTGCAGTAGTAGTTTGTTCACCTAACTTTTCGTGAGGCGAACAAAACACTACCACCTGATTTGGCGATAGTCAACAGGTCACATATGGGATTTCTTGATTTCCATTAATCAGGACTGGGGCTTTGTTCGTCTCACCAAAAGTGAGGTGAACAAGCTCATACTTCTGTCGGTGTTGTACTCTTCATAGTACGACTATACCCAATTATGAAATTTAAAAAATCCCTATGATGTGGTTGCATAAAATAGAAGGCTGAAACTATATATAGCGTTGAACGCGTCTCAAAATCAAACCAAATCATTTTGGTTAGGTTTGCTGAAGGAGGAAACTTGGACCTTCGGCGTCTAAGGGTGGGTTCGGGTGCAAAAAATGCACTATTATCGTTGCCAACGTGTTCGAGGCATCGAACGTGTCAGCAACGATCAGGTGCATTTTGGTCCCAACAATCAAATTTTGGCTCCTCCTCTCATTCTGATCGTTCATATTTAAACATAAATTAATTAAATCGAAAATCAAAAATCAAAAATAAAATAGTCCACTTAAATGGTCCATGTTGACCTGCTTTTTGGTAAAGAGTTCACACGTCATGTTTACATCTATCACTGTATGCAGGACTCGAGTACGGATTTGGAAAATGCTAAGCAATTTGGTCGAAGTCGAAAAGTGTTCGAAAAAATGTTGGAAATATCGTCGATTCTCAGATTGGCATTCATTCTTAGGATTTATATTTCGTACTCAGAAATATCTCAACTCAAGCTTGATCACTCAAAAAGGGCTGCGCGACATGGTGTGATCACCAAAAACAGTAGTGCGCATCAGCATGGGCAAAGGATTTGGATTTGGCAAATCTGAATTACAGGCACTCAAAAATGTTTGCACAACTTGGTACGATCACATAAAATCTCTTGTGCAAACCAGGAGTCCGGATCGATATTCACATAGGTTCGGCGGGATCAGTACTATCGAAAACATGAAGCGATCACCTGGAATCGCTTGATCATTACGTGCAGATCAGGCAGAATTAAAGGAGCGCCTAAGGTAGTAGTGGCAAAACTTGGATCCCTGATATCGGGGATCCTTACTTCGTATCCCAAAAGTTGGGACCAACACATACAAACCACATAAAATCACATGCGCAAGCATGGTATTGGGATCAATATTCTTGGATTTGGTTGGGATTGGTATTGGGTTTGACTCAAGCAGGGTATTGGGATCAGTATATTGTATTTGATTGGGATCGGTATTGGTTTGGCAGATCAATATGGTTTTGGCACGAGAAATACCGGGATCGATATTGGCAAATTGGTTGGGGATCGGTAATGTCCTCCGAATCTAGCACAATCCAAAAGACGCGATCAGCATGGTTGGATCACTCGTTTACATGTGAGCGCATCAGGGATTTCTGAACACAAACTTGGCACGTAACACATCAGATACGAAGTGAGTATCTGGACTTGGCATCTTGGTTTTGCGATCGACACAGAGCGATCAACTATTTTTAGACGATCAACATGGTGTGGCACTTGGATTGGATAGGAATTAGTTTCTGGAATTCAACTCAGGAATTTGGCTAAGTCCCGGGATATGTACCTATCTCGAGATCGGTACCGAGTTTCGAGATATGAATTTTGATTGACAGGTTGCCTTTTTCACATATAAATACCCAAGGTGGTTAGCCGTTTGGGGGGACCTTTTTTGCTTCATTCCAGCAAGTGGGAGCTCCCTTCTTGAAGCTTTTTAACGACATCCATGGTTGTTTTCATGGCTTTGGAAGGTCTTTGTCCTATAAGCTTCACATAAAAGTTTTCCCTCCACTTCTTGGCATTTTAGTCTTTTAGCTTGCTTTTGAACATTTGTGTCATATTTGGAGCTTTTTGGATCTTGGAAGAGAATTAATGGCTACTTCATCCTAGTAGGCAGTTGGCAAGGACTTTGTCACTTCCCATTTCTAACTTTGCACAACTCCAAGTGTTGGAAGTCGGACATTGGAGCACTCTTGGACATATTTGGACTTTCCTACACACTTTGCCTTGAAGAAGAAGAAGGTCATTTTGGGCAAAGCGGAGAATTGACAAAGACTTTGTTATTCTCTTGTATAACTTTGTAATTTCAAAGTGTTCAAACTTGGAATCACATTGTAATTGTAACTATGATGATGAATGATTACTATGAAATGCACTACAACAAAACAGAGGATTCCAAACGAGTATAACTGTCGTAAACAATTTCACTGATGCTAATAAGTGTCGTTGTAAGGGCATCGACAATTATTTACAAAGCTTACAAGCGTTGGAAGATAAATTTCCCTAATGGTTATAAGCATTGGCAGATAATTTTCGCCAATAATTATATGCATTAGAAGATAAATTTGCCCAACGGCTGTAAGCATTGGAAGATAATTTACCCCAACGGTTATAAGCATTGGCAGATAATATTCCCCAACAATTTTAAATGTTAGCTATAATATATTTTTGCAATTATAATTGTTAGAAATAATGTTACTTAAACCTACTAGAATTAGCAAATACCACTAACTAGAAAGTTGTTCTTATTCGAGTCTATTTTTACGTAAAAATGACCTATGGATTATCATTGTGTATAATGGGAGAAAACTGTAAATTACAATAAGTGGTCATACATGGTCAGTTTTTTAACAAGGATAAATTGAGGACTGAAGTTCATGGTCATGTTCATATATGCGAATCATGATTTCTATAGGTAGTGCTAGCACCAAAAATTACCAAGACCGACTGATAGGAAAGAGTGGGGTGAAGGGGCAAAGGCATCAATAACCCTTCGGAAGAAGTAATGACGAACTTCCAATGCAAGCCCTCAAAGCATGAAAGGTAGAAGCGAAGAGCCTCTGACCGGGCAGGGAAAGCCCTCTTCGTCATAACCCGAAGGGCAATAGCCGTGGACTTGCTAGAACTAGCCATAATAATCACTTGGGTAAAGCTAGAGAAAACCAAGAGGATAGGATTCCGGAAGAAGCAAGTGGAATCCAAGTAGCTAAAGAGATATCATTCCGAAATTGGTTGTCACACACATATTTACCGTACTGACCAGACCTGCTTCCAAAAGAAGATGCTTGTACAGGCCTTAAAATATATTAAAAAAAACCAAACCGATAGCAAAAACATATTTGCAAGACCCTCCAAAAGAGATAAAGATAAACTTTCGGAGGTTTCTTTCGAAATCCAAAAAGGAAGGAGCTTCAATCTGTACAACACTAAGGACAACATAGCCAGATTTAATATCCTTGAGCATGGAAGAATAGAGTATTAAACCTTTCAGCTTACTCAAAATCGAAATACATTACAACGTAAGCCGTCTTCAATAAAGCTTCATAAACAAAACTTTAAATAGAAAACGAAGAGACAAAAGCCCCTATCAGTGTAATCCGAAGGGCATCAGCCACAAACTTGCTATCTTCCGACGAGAAAAGCCATTGCATATAAAAGGGGAAAGGACGAGAGTCTGAGCGCATTGTTTTCAGTACTTTGCAATGATTCACGTTCCTCGGAAGCCGATTCCCGAAGGCCTCGACAAGTAGTGATAGTCCCTCCGAAAAGAAAGCCATAGATGTTCTTAAAGAGCCTTCGCATACATCCCTATCATATGGACAAAGCGAATCCCATAAACCTGGAGAAGGGCAAATTTGCACATATAAATAGGACGCCAGGGGTCCAATAATAGGAAAGTCGATTCATTTTCAAAATTTGTAATTCTAAATTGCGAGTGAAACCCTAATTTGTAAATCAATTTGGGGAAAAATATTTGTTACATTTGAAGATCGTAATAAAGAGCTTCTATCGAGTCCTTAAAGTAATTGCTGAGATTGGTCTCCAGTTACATATGTTATTATTATATTGCACTAACATTGCAGGGACAGTTTTTGTAGGTTAAGTGTGTTAGAGAACGAAATTTTGATGACAACAACCTTGTTTCAATTATTAACATTATTGATTATAAAATATATACTAACATCTTTGTCCAGAATATATATATGCAGGAATTATGTACAGGAGATATAAAAGACTATACCATATAAGAGATAAAGTTTTCAAGACTCATGAGAAGTAAGATATCAAGAGCTCAAGAATATCTAAGTAATAGAGCCTAGATATTATCTAAAAATCCGGTTAGCACGTTCAAATTTTGTTTTCAAACCATTTTAAATTTCAAACTTCTTTCTAAATAATTTCAGATTTTTTTACTTATGTTTTCAAATATATATAGTTATTGTTATAAAGTTTTATATATATAATATATAGTTTTATATCATACAATTATATATATGTTTAAATTATATATTAATATGTTTTTATACTTTATAAAATTCATGTTAAAACAACTATTTTTGATTCAACAAATTCCAGATTAAATATAGTAGTTTAAACACTTGATAAATGATTTTAAAAATTCAAAAAACATATATATGCCGACATGTATAATTTTGTATGTCGACATATAACTGTTACAAATTAAGGGTGTTGTAAGATTAATACTAGTATTATTAAAACTTTGAGCAATCTAGTGTTGCGTGGGACTTGACTTAGAAGTAATCCAATCCTGTATAAAATTCAGTGTGTTCTTTCCTTTTCTGCATTTTATTTCTGTTTATATTCTCATCTATGATTTTTACTGTTGTGATATTCATTCTGTGGTTCATACAGTGTTTGAGTAATCATTAATCGTTTGAAGTTTTCCATAATTTCTTTAAAACACTATTCACCCCCCTCAAGTGTTAGATTTTCCTTAAGATCCTTGATTCTCATCCCCAATAATTGGTATCAGAGCATAGGTTTTCAAAAGTTCATATGAATTTTGAAAATATTAAATGGAAACCAACACTGGAATTGCTAATAATAATTGTTCATTTGTAGAGGGTCAGTCCACCTTTAGACCACCACTATTTAATGGCAGTAATTATTCATATTGGGCATGTAGAATGAAAATATATTTGCAATCTATAGGATTAGATATTTGGAATATCACATAGACCGAATATGTTGAACCCACTACAAATTTTGCATAATGGTTTAATGAACAAAAGGATGTTGCACAAAGTAATTCTAAGGCTTATAATATGCTATTTTGTTCATTAGATAGAAATGTATTTAATAGTGTTTCTGTTTGTAAATATGCTCATGATATATGGAAAAACTTGCAAGTTACTCATGAAGGAACCAATAAAGTTAAACAGACCAAGATAGCAATGCTAACTAATTCGTTTGAATTATTTAAAATGAATCAGAATGAATCTATCTCCAATATGTACTGAAGGTATTAGGAAATTGTGCATTCTTTAATGGCTTTGGGAAAAACTTATACTGAAGAGGACCAAGTCAGAAAAATTCTCAATTCACTAACTCTAGAATGGGATTAGAAAACACTAGTGATTGAAGAAGCGAATAATATCAATGAAATGAAAATTTAGGAATTAATAGGGAATCTAATGTCATTCGAAGTACAGTTGCAGAAAAGAAAGGAAAATAAGCGGACAAAAAAGAAATCTATAGAATTCAAACCGACGACTGGCAGTCCTGATTCAAGCAGTGAGGATGATGAAGAAATTTCCTTCATGACAAGGAATTTCAGAAAATTTCTGGGATATAAAAGAAGAAATAATTTTCAGAGAAATAATCAAGGAAGTTCAGGAAAAAAATGACAATCAATGCTACAGCTACAACAAACCAGGTCAGATAAAAAGACTATGTCCATATCCTAATAAATCAAATCAGCAAACAGACAACAATTCATCAAAGATGAGGAAAAGGGTATATGCAGCATATGACTCGGATTCATCATCAAGTGATGAAGAACTAGAAACTGGAAATTTGAATATGTGCTTCATAGCAATTCAAAATTCAGAAAATAACGAAGATATGGATCTAAAAACCATGTTCGCCTTAATTAATAATTTTTGATTGAATTGGTTGAATGGATGCTTGTTTCTTGCCATGTTTGAATTTGAATTCTAAAATTTGAATTTGAAATTCAAAATAATAATAATTATTATAATAATATAAATTAGTCTTAATTTTTTTAAGTTTAATATCATCTCAAGAAATAATTAAGTAGAAAATATAGGATATTAATATAGTTCAAAAAGAAACTTGAAATTTGAATAGACACGTATATGTCGACATACACAAATAGCCATGTCGACATATACACCAGTAAATGAAATTCAAAATTTGAAAATCAAAAGTTTAAACTTTCGAACTTCCCTCAATCTTTTCACCAACTCCCAATGTCTGAAAAGGTGTCATTTTACTTAGAAAGATGTGCCCATTTACTCTCTATTTATTTATCTATACAATTCTATTACTCTACCTTTCATTCAAAATTCAAAACAACTTTCTTCATTCTATTCTCTTCATATCTATTTTCAAATGGCTTCATCAAGTAACCCAAAAACCACGAGATTGACCAAAACCGTCAAAGGCCATCTTTACAATGATCCGAAAGCTATTCAAGCCTATATTGACTATGTTACAGATAGAAAAGTCAATACGCGAATTTTCGCTATCTTTCAAGATTTTCCTACTTATGATCTTCGTTCTCTTTTTCATCAAAATGAAGTTTTAAGCTTGATAGATTCTCGGGATAACGATGATGTATGTTACCCGAATCTAGTTAAAATGCTTTATACAAATTTGAATCGTGGCTTTCACGAAGGAAATGAAAATCAAGTTTGGAGTAGCGTAAAAGGCACTCAAATTATTTTGGATTGTGATATTTTGGGTACCATTTTAAATTGTAAGAGTATAGGCTAGGATTTTTCGGATTTTGAAATTGATGAACAAGATTTGGAAACGTTTCATCATATATTCAAATGCGATGACCACATGGATTTTAAAAATTGCTTTTTCCACCCAAAAGCAACAATTGTGAACCTCCTACTTCAACATAATCTCACTCCCCGTTTCGGAAATTTCAATAATCCTACTCTTAAGGTCCAAAAGGCTCTTTTTTCCATCTGTGGCAATTATGATATTAATTGGGGATGTGATTTTGAAAAAATTTGAACCCAAAGAAATGTCCACTAAAGAAAATGCTCTTGATCACAGAATTTATCTTACCAGATCTTTAAATATTTTGGAGTGGATATCAGAGGAGAGGAATTCGTGCCAAGGAATGTTTTTAACTTAGGAAATATACCCCTTATGCAAATTCTACTCTCTTTTAATCCCTAAGAAACATTTGTCGATAAACAAGCTCAAATGGAACAAGAGGAAAATTGTAACACCCCGAATTTCAGTTAACACTGATATTCACTAATTACAGAATTAATAATCTCAGATGTGAGAATCAGGGGAAACGGGTTACGTCATTGTGTTCGTCTCGGAAAAATACGCGAAATAGAGTCCGAAATTTTGTAAATCGGAGTCCGTATGACCCGGTTAAGGCCCAAAGAAGTTTTCGGGAAATTTGAATTTCGAAACATGCAGAAATGGGGGCCAGGCGGGAAAACTCCCACCCAGCCAAGTCGACTTGGCTGTCGACAGGGCTGTCGACTTGCCTGTCGACATGCCTGTCGACTTGGCAGTCGACAGGGCTGTCGACTTGCCCTGTCGGCTGATTCTGGCCTGGGTGCACCTGGTTGAGTTTTGGGTTGGGTTGGAGGGCTTGGGACGAAATCTGACGGACCTAAACTAACCTAGGGTTAATCTAAGGGTCTAAAACACATCCTAATCCTATAAATAAGACCCTAAGCTAGCCCTAAATGATCATAATCCTATCCTCTAACTAAACTATGCCAAAAATTTCTATGATCATGGCCTCCACTCAAACCCTAGCCTCCATCCTCTTTCTAAACTATTTCTATGAAGGCTTTCATGTTCATACAAGCATTTTTAAGTTGTATGAGTGATCTTTAGCTTGCATTCATCATCAAGTTGCAAGCTTTATTTTCAAGGCTAGAGTTTTTGGGTGATTTTTGGCAAGGGTTTGCTTATTGGAGTTTAGTGGTGAGTTTCTATAGCCTTAATAATCAATTGTTAAATTGATTATGATAGGATATGATAAGATATGGCTATGTTTGTGGATCAATGTGTTTATGCAAGTTTAGTATAGTGTATGTTGTGTGTTTTGCAAGTTTTATGCTATAGGTTATGCAAGTTTAATGCTATGTTTTATGATGCTCATTATGAAAAACACTATGTTGAACATTGATTCATATGTAACATGTTATGCAAGCTATATGTGAGATTATATGCAAGTTAATATGTAACATGTTATGCAAGCTATATGTGAGATTATATGCAAGTTCATATGTAACATGTAATGCAAGTTATGTGCATGATTATATGCAAGTTCATATGTAACATGTTATGCAAGTTATGTGTTTGGTTATATGCAAGTTATGTGCATGATTATATGCAAGTTCATGTGTAACATGTTATGCAAGTTATGTGTTTGGTTATATGCAAGTTATGTGCATGATTATATGCAAGTTCATGTGTAACATGTTATGCAAGTTATGTGTTTGGTTATATGCAAGTTATGTGCATGATTATATGCAAGTTCATATGTAACATGTTATGCAAGTTATGTGTTTGGTTATATGCAAGTTATGTGCATGATTATATGCAAGTTCATATGTAACATGTTATGCAAGTTATGTGTTTGGTTATATGCAAGTTAACATGTGACATGCTATGCAAGTTTACCCCTTTGTATGACATAAGTACATGTGCAAGTTCATCCCTTTTAGACCTATGACATGTATGCAAGTTGACACCTTTATGATAGGTCTATGACATGAACATTTATGCAAGTTACCATCTTTATGACATATGTGATTCATGCAAGTTTGGGTTGGTTATTTATGCAAGTTGGGTTTATGGTCATATATGCAAGTTGACACCTTTTAAACCCATGATAATGCTAATGATGTGCTAAGTTGAACCCATTGTGTGTATGATGAATCTCCTCTTTTAAAGTATGTCATGTTAACGTATTTACGTGGGGACGATGGGGTAAAAATTAATGAACACATAAAATTGTGTGAAGTTGGTATGATTAAACATACCATAAAGTGGGTGGACATAATTGGGAATTTACCTATTAAGTTAGGTCTACCCATATTATGGAATTGGGAATTTACCTATTGAGTTAGGTCTACCCATATTTTTAAATATTTGTAATTAATTAGGGATAATTAATACAAATTATGGGGATGATTAATTAGGTGTAATTAATCGACTAAGACACGAGGTTGGACCCTTTTGTAGCATAAGACTGCCCGGAACCGACCGGCAAATCCAGCGGCTACAAATGATTGGCCCAATGTGAGAGGTCTTAGTCATAAACTAAATACGTGACAAGTGTAAAGACACGAGGTTAGACTCTGTTATGGTGTAAGGCTGCCCGGAACCAACCGGCATATCCAGCTGCCATAAAAGACAGTCTAATGTGAGAGGTCTTTACAAAGGTTACGATCTTAATTAATTAAGAAACACTTAACCAAATTAGCATGTAGTGGGGCATGAGGGGTTAAGTGGGTGCCTTGGGTGGCATGTAGTAACTAGTGGGGGTGCCTTGGGTGGCATGAGGAAACTAGTGGGTTGCCTTGGGTGGCAATAGAAAATACGATTAGAATACTTAACCAAAGTGGAACATGTAATTAAACATGATTAAAAGGTTAAGTAAGTGCCTTGGGTGGCATGTGGGAATCAAGTAAGTGCCTTGGGTGGCATGTGGAAATCTAGTGGGTGCCTTGAGTGGCAATTAAAATATGATTAAAAGACTTAACCAAAATTTATAACATGTAAGTGGACATGGTTAAAGGGTTAAGTGGGATTCACTAGAAATGACAAGCTTAGGTGGGTAGCTTGTGGGGGCCCATTTCAACCAATATCCCAAACGTATCTTTGTGGGCTCGACCCAAGTCGAGGACGGGACACGCATATTGGGCTTGACTGTAAGAGGCCAAAACGGGTTAGCGGTGGCAACGCAAGTCCAACGGGTTTCATATGCGTGTGTGGACCCGGGCTGGTAAATAAGACGTTGTTGCATCGTGTAGGTATAAGCCGTGCACCGTTGATATTATCAGGTTGCCACTTTGGGGAATGATACACCCCACTGTGGGGCCAGCACGGGTATCTACGTTAGGGAGCCGATCGCTTGGGGAGTAGTGGGTACACCTAGTGGAGATAGGGGCAGACGGCACCTATGTAGTCAGCTAGGGGTACACGAAACTACTATTAAAAATTACTAAGTACACTTAGTGGGATCAACCTTTAAGTAGGAATTACCCTTGGGTGGGTAGATCTGGTGTGGTGCAGTGTAGGAATTACCCTTGGGTGGGTAGATCTGATGTGGTGCAGAGTAGGAATTACCCTTGGGTGGGTAGATCTGGGGTGGTACAGTGTAGTAATTATCCTTGGGTGGGTAAATGCGTCTTTACGGTTATCTTAGTTCATCCTAAGTCTAGTTGGCTACTTAGTGTAGTCATTATCCCCAGAGGTACCGTACCTTGTTTATATCATACCCTAATTACTTTAATGATTGTATTGTTAAGGTTATAGGACTCGCTCAGACTTATGTCTGACCCCGTTGTTTTTTTTATCTTTTTTCCCAACCCTCAGGTTTTCAGAGTGGGCCTAGCACTAGTGGGCTGGGATCAGACCGCTATATCTATCTTTTGGGGCTTGGACCGTAGAAGTAAAGCTCGGTTTATCTTTTCTATTATGGCTATTATCTATGTATTGGGATTATGTACTTCTATTTTATCAGGATGGATATTATGTACTTGACTCTTGTTATGGTTTTGTGATGTAACCAAACATGTTTTACTTTCCGCTGCAATGAAATGATGTTTTAATTTTCAAGTATTACTTATATCTGTCTTGTTGTAATTTTTCTGTTCTATACTCACTAAAAATACTCCACCGAAACTAAGGCATTCCCTTAGTGAGTGACCTTAGCGGGTGTGGGGTGTTACACGTGGTATCAGAGCTTAAGGTTACCAGAACAGATATTTTTTTTAGAAAAACTATTTTCTAAGAATATTTTTGAAAAGGAGTATTTTCAAAAACATGTCTTTTAAGAGAAAAGTTTTTGAAAGAAAAGCATAATCCCCAATAGCCATATCTATATCTTTCAAATTCTCCGTTTTGAATCTCTTCCTCTCTCATTTTGAGTTTCCCCTCCGCGTATAGATAATCTTTCTAAGATAGATAAGAATGGAAAACCACTTCAAGAGACTTAGACATTAGTCGGACTAGAAGTTGGTTCAAGAAGGAGGAGGACTTGTAGGTACCCATTGGATAGACGATGGGAGGAAGGCTCAAATAGTTGTTTGGTTAATGAAGGATGAAACCTCATTGGTGGGAGGTTACGAGTGGAGAATGGGAAGAAGAAGGCGAGTAGTTATCCTTTTGGGAGGAATAGGACACCTTATTAGGGTTGTCCAAAGGGGCAAGGGCAAGGTATGGAATCTTCTGGAGGGTAGTTGTATTCCCTCACGGCTAGTGTACGAGATGGGGATAAGACCGTCTAGGTTGGAATTTGGATTTCTTTATTATCCGGTTCGAACTTTATTTGATTCTGACGCATCGAGTTCGTTTATCTCATCGTTGTTAGTTGAGTCACTGCACTTAGACACCAGTTTAGTAGATGATCCCTTAGTTGTTTCAAACCCAATTGGGGGCTCCATGATGTGTTTGGGTTTGAAAGTTTCTATACTTAGCGTTGAGTTTAGATGTGATGCTTCTTGGGCTTCACGGGCTATGGGTTAATTTTGGGCATGGACTGGTTATCCAGTAATGGTGCCGTTCTTGTTTGTGGAAAGAGAGTTGTTAGGCTTATGACCCGCTTGGGTAACACTCTCGAGATCTCTTGTAATCCCATGGAATCTGTTATGCTAAGTTATCTAGAATCACTTGACACGTCGGTCTAGAGTTTGCGATCTGTTAGAGTGGTCCGGGAATACTCGGATGTGTTTGAGGAGGTGAAGGGCTTACCTCCGGAGCGGGAGATTGACTTCCGAATATATCTGGTAGACAATGCCAAACCAGTATCTTGGCCAGTGTGCCACATGGCTCCTCGTGAGAGGAGGGAACTCCATAAGCAAATAGGCGATTTGCTTGAGAAGGGTTTCATAAGACGAAGTATATCGGAGTGGGGTGTTACACGTGCTCGAGTAGTTTTTGGCCACGAAGGCGGATGGGTCCCTCAGACTTTATGTAGGCTAAAGAGAACTAAATAAACTCACAAAGAAGAATAGACACCCATTGCCGAGGATTGATGATCTCTTTGATCAGTTAGTTGGCGCCTCAGTATTTTCACAGTTGGACTTAGCCACGGGGTTTCGTCAGTTGAGAGTGGCTGAGGATAGTATAGAGAAGACTTCCTTTAGGACTCCGGATGGTTTTTATGAGTGGTTGGTGATGCCATTTGGTTTGACGAACGCCCCCGCATACTTTGTTGATTTGATGAGAAGGGTGTTCAGGGAGTACCTAAATAAGTTCGTGATGGTCTTTGTAAATGACATCTTGGTCTTTTCTAGGAGCGAAATAAGTTTTCGTGTGTGATTAATAGGTTGAGCAAAGCCAGTTATGGGAAAAACGGTGGTTTTGGAGCGAGACTGGCGAGGACATCCAAAGTTGGTCAAAGGCTTAATTGTTTAGCCATTTTTACTAGTATCATCTCACGTAGGTCGTCTGAACTCGAAGGAGATATCCCTTGGGTGTTTGTCTGATATTGGTTTAGGCCTTTGGGGCTTGCACTTGGGGGATGTCAAGTTCGACTAGGATGGTCTGCGTGAGAGATGGACAGTTGTGAGGATTTTGGATGGGGTAATATCCTGGTTTTCTCTAGAAGTGGAGAAGAGCATGCCCTACATTTTAGGGAAGTGTTGGAGACTCTTCAAGCGCATAGTCTTAGGACAGCAAAAGTGGATGGGATTCTTAGCATCCTATGAGTTTGAGATAGCGTATACCCATGGCAAGGGTAACGTGGTAGCGGACGCCTTAAGTAGAAAAAGGTTGTCCTTGAATTCATTGTTCGTTGAACGACGGAGCTTAGAGTTTATTTCTATGTTTGACTTTAGACCTTCCGTTGACTTTGTACCCGGTTTGCTAGCCTTCTTGGAGGTTAGGCCTACTCTTTTGGGGCGGATTGGCGGAGCACAACGAGACGACCCACAGTTGGTTGAGTTAGTAGAGAAGCTCATGAGGAGGGGGAGTTATCCAGCCATTTGAGTAGGTACACCCTAGATGGTAAGGGGTGGTTGCGTAGAGACGGTAGACTTTGTGTACCGCAAGACGAGGGTTTGAGGAAGGCTATACTTGATGATGCACATCGTTCGAAGATGACCATTCATCCCGGTAGGGACAAGATGTACCAAGACATGAAGCGAGTTTTCTTTTGGGCCGGTATGAAGAAAGACGCGGCCGAGTATGTCGCTAGATGCTTGGTGTGCCAACAAGTAAAAGCGGAGCAAAAGAAACCCGGTGGGTCGCTTCACCCATTGGAGGTTCCGCTATGGAAGTGGGATAGTGTCTCGATGGATTTCGTCAATGGATTACCAAGATCGAGGAAGGGTAATACAGGAATTTGGGTTGGGGTAGACAAACTTACTAAGAGTGCCCATTTTATACCCGTGAAGAGTAAGAGGACTGCTCGATGGCTAGCTTCAATCTACATTCGAGAGATTGTTAGATTGCATGGTGTACCTTCCAGCATAGTGAGTGATCGAGATCCTATCTTCACTAGCGAGTTTTGGAAGAGGCGGTAGGGACTCAGTTGTGTTTGAGCACCGCAAATCATCCTCAGACGGACGGCCAGACCGGGAGGGTGAATCGCATTTTAGAAGACCTTTTGAGGCTATGTATCTTGGATTTTGGAGGTACATGAGAAGAGCATCTTCCATTGGTGGAGTTCGCATATAATAACAGCTTTCAGTCTAGTATTGGCATGGCTCCTTTCGAAGCTTTTTATAGAAGGCCTTGTCGATCACCTACATGTTGGTGGGAATCTACGGATAAGATCTTGCTTGGGCCCGATATGGTTAGGAAGTGCCTACATGAGACCGCTGAGGTGGTAGAGCCGAGCTTGCTTAAAGAAGTAGAGATAGAGTGTGATGAGACGATTCGACGAGCTCCTACTCGCATCCTTGGGTCAGAGGCTAGGAAGTTGAGGAATCGAGAGGTTCAACTAGTCAAAGTGCAATGGGGAGAAGATGAGAGCAACGCTACTTTAGAGACGGAAGAGAAGATGCGTTCATTATACCCATTCCTTTTTAGGATATGCCTTTTTTTCTCCTTTATCGTTTGACTAGTACTTATCTTATCTGTAGTATGTCCTCTCGTTAGTACCTTTGACCTTTAGATAGGGTAAACCTATGGTTGAAACATGTGTTTGAGACATGTTATGATTGATGGATGCATGTGGATGCAAGTGTTTGCTAGTGGTTGCTCGTGGATGCATATACACACACTCTAGACACTAGATCGGCTCAATCACTTCATATTGCATATTGCATATAATTGTGTGTAGGTAGCTATATTTATGGATGTATAATGGTTGTGTTATCATATGGATGATGCATTTTGGTGAATGATTGTGCACTCATGTAGATATAGTATGTGTCGATAGGGTTCTTTCGCATACATATTGGATGCATGGCACTATCACGGTTTGCAAATGTTCATACATTAGATAGGGAACATATACACACACTTTTTGCATATGCTCATACATCAGTAGAAATTGTTTTAAGGACAATGGATGCCCATGTTTGATGGATTGAGTAGATGGTTGTTTGGATGGTAGGATATGCATTCTCCTTAACTTGGAGATTTCTGGGACGAAATCCTTTAAGGAGGGGAGAATGTAACACCCCGAATTTCAGTTAACACTGATATTCACTAATTACAGAATTAATAATCTCAGATGTGAGAATCAGGGGAAACGGGTTACGTCATTGTGTTCGTCTCGGAAAAATACGCGAAATAGAGTCCGAAATTTTGTAAATCGGAGTCCGTATGACCCGGTTAAGGCCCAAAGAAGTTTTCGGGAAATTTGAATTTCGAAACATGCAGAAATGGGGGCCAGGCGGGAAAACTCCCGCCCAGCCAAGTTGACTTGGCTGTCGACAGGGCTGTCGACTTGCCTGTCGACATGCCTGTCGACTTGGCAGTCGACAGGGCTGTCGACTTGCCCTGTCGGCTGATTCTGGCCTGGGTGCACCTGGTTGAGTTTTGGGTTGGGTTGGAGGGCTTGGGACGAAATCTGACGGACCTAAACTAACCTAGGGTTAATCTAAGGGTCTAAAACACATCCTAATCCTATAAATAAGACCCTAAGCTAGCCCTAAATGATCATAATCCTATCCTCTAACTAAACTATGCCAAAAATTTCTATGATCATGGCCTCCACTCAAACCCTAGCCTCCATCCTCTTTCTAAACTATTTCTATGAAGGCTTTCATGTTCATACAAGCATTTTTAAGTTGTATGAGTGATCATTAGCTTGCATTCATCATCAAGTTGCAAGCTTTATTTTCAAGGCTAGAGTTTTTGGGTGATTTTTGGCAAGGGTTTGCTTATTGGAGTTTAGTGGTGAGTTTCTATAGCCTTAATAATCAATTGTTAAATTGATTATGATAGGATATGATAAGATATGGCTATGTTTGTGGATCAATGTGTTTATGCAAGTTTAGTATAGTGTATGTTGTGTGTTTTGCAAGTTTTATGCTATAGGTTATGCAAGTTTAATGCTATGTTTTATGATGCTCATTATGCAAAACACTATGTTGAACATTGATTCATATGTAACATGTTATGCAAGCTATATGTGAGATTATATGCAAGTTCATATGTAACATGTTATGCAAGCTATATGTGAGATTATATGCAAGTTCATATGTAACATGTAATGCAAGTTATGTGCATGATTATATGCAAGTTCATATGTAACATGTTATGCAAGTTATGTGTTTGGTTATATGCAAGTTATGTGCATGATTATATGCAAGTTCATGTGTAACATGTTATGCAAGTTATGTGTTTGGTTATATGCAAGTTATGTGCATGATTATATGCAAGTTCATATGTAACATGTTATGCAAGTTATGTGTTTGGTTATATGCAAGTTATGTGCATGATTATATGCAAGTTCATATGTAACATGTTATGCAAGTTATGTGTTTGGTTATATGCAAGTTAACATGTGACATGCTATGCAAGTTTACCCCTTTGTATGACATAAGTACATGTGCAAGTTCATCCCTTTTAGACCTATGACATGTATGCAAGTTGACACCTTTATGATAGGTCTATGACATGAACATTTATGCAAGTTACCATCTTTATGACATATGTGATTCATGCAAGTTTGGGTTGGTTATTTATGCAAGTTGGGTTTATGGTCATATATGCAAGTTGACACCTTTTAAACCCATGATAATGCTAATGATGTGCTAAGTTGAACCCATTGTGTGTATGATGAATCTCCTCTTTTAAAGTATGTCATGTTAACGTATTTACGTGGGGACGATGGGGTAAAAATTAATGAACACATAAAATTGTGTGAAGTTGGTATGATTAAACATACCATAAAGTGGATGGACATAATTGGGAATTTACCTATTAAGTTAGGTCTACCCATATTATGGAATTGGGAATTTACCTATTGAGTTAGGTCTACCCATATTTTTAAATATTTGTAATTAATTAGGGATAATTAATACAAATTATGGGGGTGATTAATTAGGTGTAATTAATCGACTAAGACACGAGGTTGGACCCTTTTGTAGCATAAGACTGCCCGGAACCGACCGGCAAATCCAGCGGCTACAAATGATTGGCCCAATGTGAGAGGTCTTAGTCATAAACTAAATACGTGACAAGTGTAAAGACACGAGGTTAGACTCTGTTATGGTGTAAGGCTGCCCGGAACCAACCGGCATATCCAGCTGCCATAAAAGACAGTCTAATGTGAGAGGTCTTTACAAAGGTTACGATCTTAATTAATTAAGAAACACTTAACCAAATTAGCATGTAGTGGGGCATGAGGGGTTAAGTGGGTGCCTTGGGTGGCATGTAGTAACTAGTGGGGGTGCCTTGGGTGGCATGAGGAAACTAGTGGGTTGCCTTGGGTGGCAATAGAAAATACGATTAGAATACTTAACCAAAGTGGAACATGTAATTAAACATGATTAAAGGGTTAAGTAAGTGCCTTGGGTGGCATGTGGGAATCAAGTAAGTGCCTTGGGTGGCATGTGGAAATCTAGTGGGTGCCTTGAGTGACAATTAAAATATGATTAAAAGACTTAACCAAAATTTATAACATGTAAGTGGACATGGTTAAAGGGTTAAGTGGGATTCACTAGAAATGACAAGCTTAGGTGGGTAGCTTGTGGGGGCCCATTTCAACCAATATCCCAAACGTATCTTTGTGGGCTCGACCCAAGTCGAGGACGGGACACGCATATTGGGCTTGACTGTAAGAGGCCAAAACGGGTTAGCGGTGGCAACGCAAGTCCAACGGGTTTCATATGCGTGTGTGGACCCGGGCTGGTAAATAAGACGTTGTTGCATCGTGTAGGTATAAGCCGTGCACCGTTGATATTATCAGGTTGCCACTTTGGGGAATGATACACCCCACTGTGGGGCCAGCACGGGTATCTACGTTACGGAGCCGATCGCTTGGGGAGTAGTGGGTACACCTAGTGGAGATAGGGGCAGACGGCGCCTATGTAGTCAGCTAGGGGTACACGAAACTACTATTAAAAATTACTAAGTACACTTAGTGGGATCAACCTTTAAGTAGGAATTACCCTTGGGTGGGTAGATCTGGTGTGGTGCAGTGTAGGAATTACCCTTGGGTGGGTAGATCTGATGTGGTGCAGAGTAGGAATTACCCTTGGGTGGGTAGATCTGGGGTGGTACAGTGTAGTAATTATCCTTGGGTGGGTAAATGCGTCTTTACGGTTATCTTAGTTCATCCTAAGTCTAGTTGGCTACTTAGTGTAGTCATTATCCCCAGAGGTACCGTACCTTGTTTATATCATACCCTAATTACTTTAATGATTGTATTGTTAAGGTTATAGGACTCGCTCAGACTTATGTCTGACCCCATTGTTTTTTTATCTTTTTTCCCAACCCTCAGGTTTTCAGAGTGGGCCTAGCACTAGTGGGCTGGGATCAGACCGCTATATCTATCTTTTGGGGCTTGGACCGTAGAAGTAAAGCTCGGTTTATCTTTTCTATTATGGCTATTATCTATGTATTGGGATTATGTACTTCTATTTTATCAGGATGGATATTATGTACTTGACTCTTGTTATGGTTTTGTGATGTAACCAAACATGTTTTACTTTCCGCTGCAATGAAATGATGTTTTAAGTTTCAAGTATTACTTATATCTGTCTTGTTGTAATTTTTCTGTTCTATACTCACTAAAAATACTCCACCGAAACTAAGGCATTCCCTTAGTGAGTGACCTTAGCGGGTGTGGGGTGTTACAAAAATCCAATGGAAATCGACAAACAAGAAGAATCCTCTTTCAAAAGTGTAATTTTTCCAACAAATAGTAGAACCATATCCAAAGAATTACTTCTCCAAAACCAAGTCAAGTTACCCAAGAATCGAAATAAGATGAAGAAGACACTCAGTAAGATGTCTTCTGAAATGACAAGTTCTTCGGCAAAATAGGAAGAAAACTTAGAATATCATCTTCCTACTCCTCATCCGCTAAAATCTAAGCTTATTAGTTTATGTTATTTTTCCGTAGTAGCTTGTATTTCCTTTCGTATTTTAACCTTTCATACTTCCAGCTTTGAATTTCATGTATCGTTTGCTTGTAATCATTTTGTAGTAATGAGTGATTTTTACTTTCTATCAAAACAAGCTCTAATTCTCTGTAAAAACATTAAAACTAAATAATGTAATATAATA
The DNA here is from genome assembly GCA_030737875.1 of Allium sativum. Classification (NCBI taxonomy): domain Eukaryota; kingdom Viridiplantae; phylum Streptophyta; class Magnoliopsida; order Asparagales; family Amaryllidaceae; genus Allium; species Allium sativum. Next base: position 416,403,220 of record CM060910.1, on the reverse strand, counting down.
TAGTAACAAACAATTCAAAATTTTCAAAATACCCAAAAATATACGTAGGGTATGTCGACATGTACATTTTGACATGTCGACATAAAACTGACTGGAAATATAAATTGTTTCAAATTTAAATTTTTAAGAAACTACATTATGCCTCTTCATTTCAAACGAATTCCAAACTCTATAAATACCTCTTTCTTCCAGAAAAATTCCAATTCTAATCCTCTATTTCTTCTCTAAACTCTCATTCTCTGATATACTCAAATAATTGCCAATCTTGTTCACAATCTAAGGGAGAATCCTGAAGAAACACTCAATTCGTTCAAGAATATCCTTTCTACAATTCTCCATAATCAGTGACATCTAGAGTCAAGTAAAATAAAGATCGTTGAACATCAAGAGAAACACTTTGATGTCATTCGTTGGTTGATTTCTTCTTTTTCCAGAGATGAATACAACATATCCCTGGAGCATCTCTTACACTCACCAAAGACAACGAAGATTGGGAAATCATAAAAAAGGATCCAATCTTCGGCGGATATGGATAAGTGTAAGTTCCAAGGGATATATAAATTTGGTTGATTTGGTATGCTTTGAAAACTTGTAAATATTGTTTGATTTGTTTGGATTTGATTTGACTGGTTTGGTATGAACAATGTTTGATTGTATGTTGATTGGTTTGATACAATGATTGCTTGTTGAAATTGTTTGAAAATATTGATTTACTTGTTTATACTCTTATAGTATTGTATCCTTAGGACAATGTTTACATCTAGAATAAGTAATTAGAATCGTTTATAGATTAAGATAGTTAGTTTAATATAGTTTAGTATTTGTTGATGACAAAGGGAGAGGGATTATAAAATAGGATATAGTTAAAATAGGCATAGTTTAAGGGGGAGTTAGAAGGAATCCATGGTGAAAAGGGGAATAATCAAGGAATCGGATCACCATGTAATAGGTATGAATACTTTATAGACCAAGGTTGTCATCATAAAAAAGGGGAGATTGTTGGAGAATGGAATTTTGATGACAACAATCATGTTTCAATTATTAAAATTATTGATTATAAAATATATACTAACATCTTTATCCAGAACATATATAGATATATGTGTAGTAATTATATACAGGTGATATAAAAGACTGTACCGTATAAAAGATTCAAGATTTCAAGACTCATGAGAATTAAGATTTCAACAGCTCAGGAATATCTAAGTAATAGAGCCTAGACAATATGTAAAACTCCGGTTAGCAAGTTCAAAATATGTTTTCAAATCATTTAAATTTCAAACTCCTTTCTAAATAATTTCAAATTATTTTTACTTATGTTTTCAAATATATATGGTTATAGTTATAAAGTTTTATATTTATATATTTATAATATATAGTTTTATATCATACAATTATATATATGTTTAAATTATATATTAATACTTTTTTATACTTTACAAAATTCATTTTAAAACAACTAGTTTTGATTCAACAAAATCCAAATTATGTATATATATATATATTAGTTTAAACACTTGAAAAATGATTTTAAAATTTCAAAATACATATATATGTCAATATGTATAGTTTTGTATGTCGACATATGACTATTACAGATTTTAATATTCAAAAGAAGTGTCTTTTCATTATTTGAAACGTTTCATAACTGTTGCAACCTTTGGGCCTCTATATAAACGGGTCATTTTCGAATTTTTAACCATCTTTTCTTTTCCATCTTCATCCTTACTCCTACCACCATTATTCTAACTTAATTTCTTGATTTCTACATTTATAATCTGTCGATTTCAATAAAAATTATATCATTCTTCTTTTCTACTCAATCTCTATCAAATAGTCTCTATTTGGAACTGCTATTCAAGGGTTCTAGGGTTGTTTGTAATTGTTAAGGAAAGGGTGTGTTCCTTGTAGCCTATAAATCAAGTAAAATGAGCGGTGTGAACCTTGTAGCCGTGAAATCAAGAGTGATGAATTGGTGTGAACCTTGTAGGCGTGAAATCAAGGATGTGGAATCGGTGTTAACCTTGTTAATGGAAAATCATGGGTGTTGTAAGAATGATACTAGTATTAATAAAACTCTATGCAATCCAGCTTTGCGTGGGACTGGACGTAGAAGTAATCCGACCAGTATAAAATCCGGTGTGTTCTTTCCTTTTCTGCATTTTATTTCTGTTTATATTTTCAGTTGTGATTGTTACTGTTGTGATATTCATTATGTGGTTCATATAGTTGTTTGAGTAATCATTAATCATTTAAATTTTTCCATAATTTCTTCAAAATACTATTCACCCCCTCCTCTATTGTTAGATTTGCCTTATGATCCGTGATTCTCGTCCCCAACAAAGTAGGTACATGAGAAATCCTACCGCAAATCCCATTTCAGTCTCCCTAAAGAATCCTTAGTGATAAAGCCAAGATCCTTCTCCTATTAGAAATAATATCGATCTGAAATTTCATAGGCATTCCTCATCATTGATTCATTGGATCTATGAGAATACCTAAGATAAGTGACCTTGTCCATTTAGGTCTTCCAAGAACCCACCAAACCTTACCATTCAATGGTTGCGCAAGTCACTTTGATTTCCATTCTGGGAAAATATCTAATTTCCCAAACCTTTGGAAAGTCTTACTAAAAATGGACAAAGGTACAATAACCCCCCGAATGGATCCCACGAAATCTCATAGATAATCTTTTACTTAAAAGCCTGAAAGTGTCACCTCTACACCAAAAAAGGGAATACCAAAGTGGCACACTATTCAATGGATGGATCTTCCTCTTCAATCAGGAAAGAAATTCATGATTGACTTCACTTTCTATAGGATATTAGTTTAGGGATTCAACGAAAGTGTTTCTACGGGAGTCAGATAATGAAAGTTGTTCTCATGCTTGATCCGTTCGTTCGATAAACCAAGGAATTCTACGGTCTGACATGATCTCGGGGTATTAACCATAAATTTGTCTAACGGGTAGCCTCGTGAGTTTAAAGTTGGGGATCGCGTCATGGTGCAGAGGTGAACTATTTCAGTTCAAAATTGGATTCCCAACAAGCTAAGGAACGTGGGTGTCGATGGTGGTGTTTGGAGCAAGCTTGGTGCTTGATTGAAGCACTAGATGTAGTAGCCTAGTCTTCAGTGGTTGGTAGTGCTATATCGAGCTCAATATAAGGTTTAATGTATTGTTCTTTTTGGGTTTGGTTTCTTTCGACATAGCCGCAAATAGTGGCATTGAACTCGACGTGGTGTGTTATTGGGGGTAGCAGGCTGTGGCATTCATATTGGCCATGGAGTTGTAGGCTTTGGACTTCGGCAGCGATGGTGACAGTTGATGGACTGAACGTTCTTTGTTTTCCTATGCACGAGGCTTCAACCATTGAAGATGGTATTTATTTAACGGGTCACTGTTGTTGATTGGGGAGGCAAGGTCAAGTCAAGGTGATGGAAGTTTGGTGACACAGGCAATCGACTGTTAGGGTGAGGCATGGACGTGCTGTCATGCACACGTTCGCGTATTTGAGTTCATGGTTCCAAGTTTTATATGACTTTTATATTAAATATGGAAATATGGTATGGGGAAGAAGCTTTGTTGGGTAGTGGACCAATTTGGGCTTGGGTAGCATGAGAGCAGGGTTAGTTATTATAAACAAATTTAATCAAGTGAAACTTTAAAAGATCATAATGCCCTCGTATGAAGTTTGATTGGCATGCTAATTTCGACATTAGCTAGGTAAAAACTTTGTAAAATTTACTTGACCTACATTGAAGATTAGTTGAGTAAAATACTTCAGTAAGAGAATTGATATGGAATATGCAACTTGTGATCTTTTTTTGAAAAAATTAAAGAAGACGAATTTGTACCTATGATAGAGAAGGAAAAAAATGCAAGTGGTGTTTGTTGTTGCACCTAAATTTTGGAAAGGAGAATTATACGTAAAGAAATGTAGTTTAATTAAAATATCATAGAGAATAATGATGACGACCACACATGGTGGCTGATTTGAGAAATTCAAACATTACGAAGAATTTTTTTGGTTTTTATTAAATTTAAAAATTAAAAAATATTTATGACGGGAGATTAAAGGACCATTTCATGAAGTTAAAATGTTTTTCGATACATGAAGAAGAGTTTATGCTAAGGAGATATTATATAAAATTCAATAATTAAAAGAAATTACATCAGCAAAAGCGGCTACATCAATTGGTATTTCTAATTGTTTAATTAGTATTCTTAATTTTTTGAGATCTTATCGAAGTATAACTTGATTTTTTGGTGTTTGATTTACTTATTGATTTTCATTGACTATTCGGTTTATGATTGTTTCGACAGAAATATGCTTTTCAAAGTAGATATTAACAAAATAAAAAACATAAACTATTGATTCTCAAGGAAGATTAAGCGGACTAGTTATGAGTTCACTTGAAAATGAGTACTTAGATAAGCTTAACCGTGATGAGATAACGGACGTGTCTGTTTTAAAAGAAGTTATGTATGCTAATGCCCGTTGACATATTGTCATATTAGGCTGACAATTAACCTTTTTTTTGTGTTTCAAGCTTTCTATATATTAGAAAAGCGCAAATTTATTATAAACTGCAAGCGCACAGATGTGATTTCGTGGGAGAGTTAGACAATATTTGGAGATGTGATTTTAATAAAATTGAAATTGCAATTTGGTTTAGAACAAAACTAATTGAACTAATAACCAAAATTACAATTATCAATAAAAGAGAAAAGCAAGTAATTTAAATTCATTAAAGATTAGAATCTAATCGAATTTATATTGAATTCAATAAGTAACTAAACAAACAAGACAAAACACATGAATTGAAATTGTAGGACAGAAATAACAAACAGAAAGGAATTAAAAGTTAGGATTACCGTTGAATCTAATCAGACGGACAATCACAACCGAGAAAAATAAATGCAATAGAAATTTTTGATCTAGCAAATATAACTGACTAGACAACAAAAATTTCCTTGAAAATGCAAAAAAAAAAAAAAAAGAAGAAAAGAAAGCTTTACTGAGGAGAAGAAGAAAAGAGTGATTTTTTTTACAATGGGTACACGAGTATTTATTATGGATAAAATCTCCTCTCTACATGAATATTAGGCCTAAGCAAACGTCTAAAAAAATTTCTCTTTCCAAAGATAAAGGAATATTCTTTTCATTGTGTTTGATTAAAGATTTGTGATCAATGCTTTCCTTTTGACATATGGCACTTTTAGTGGGAAGATTAGCATAAGCTTGATTAGAGATTTGTAATCAAAGTTTTCCTTTTCTTCTTCATGGCAATTAAACATAATTGACTTGATTTGAATTCTTTTGAGAGGATTATGCCAAATTCCTAAAATATTTATTAAGTGTATATATATATATATGTATATATATACATGCATGACTCTATGTGTGTGTGTGTATATATATATATATAAATATAAAATATATTACTAGTCCATATATTCTTCAAAACACAGGAGGCAGGGTGTGAAGCATTTGTGTTCCTTTCTTTATAAAAATTGGACTTGACAGCGATCGAACTCAAAACATTCTACCAAGTTTCCAGGCCTTTACCAATGTGCTACAACTTCCTTTGCGATTTAAAACTTGTTGATTCCAAGAAGTAGCATTTTTTCATGCAGTTGGTCTCTGATTGAGATAGAGGAGACATTTATTGACAATCTGTGAAAATACACAAAAATACCCAAGTAATATTTATTCATGTATAATAGAAGTAAGATATGAGCGTAAAAATAAATACTTTTACATGTTATCAAATACCCCCACACTTATCTTTTACTCGTCCTTGAGTAAAATAGAAATAAAAAACTAAACTAGGTAGGTCACACTTTCATGGGAAACATGATTGCATTGAGCGCATGCAACAAGCCGTTAAACCTCTAGGTGTCCCTAGTATGACGAGTGGTGTCTCGTGAGGGTTTTCAGCAGATGCTACCCACAAAATCCAAATGTAGCATGCTCTGATTCTAATGCAACTACACGAATGCAACAGACATATGTAAATGAAAACAAGAATAACGAAAACACCACTTGTTTCAGAAAAGTGGTACAACAAAGTAAGATAACAATTTCTAGTCAATTGATTTTATTTTTGATACCTCAACTTATCACAAATTTTCAACATAATTCAAGTTTTTAATGTTAAACTCTAGTTTGTCCGGCTGGTTCAGTTGATAACATAGTACAACCATGAAATAAATTCTTTGTTTACTTGTTACAGTTTGCAACGTGGTATTTTCATTTCCTTGTGTGTGACTAATCAAATCAGTAAGGTCAAGAAGTGTTTGGGCATCACTGCTTATTCTCTATCTTTATAAAAAAAATTAAAATTTATGATTAATTACACATACCTAATTTAAAAGACCAAGGTATACCACCCATGCACTGCCTCGCGGACTGGCGGAGAGTTGGGAAAGAGTTTGACGGATTGCGCGGACCGACACTGACTTTGTCAACAAGATATTGGTAATCCTTAGGTGTTCAACTCATAAAATGAGACCAAGGTATATTGATGCTGACTTTGTCAACAAAATGTCGGAAAGAACTTGTCCAGTTTGCACACCAGTGCTAGATTTAAAAGCAATGTTGGATACCCTTAGATTACTATCATTATTAAATATAAGAAGAAAAAAAGAGTTATACAATTTCAGCTTAACACAACTTAGTTTTAAAGATTCAAAAAGCCAATATAAGCATTTTAAGTCCTCTACTCATTAGTCGAAGACTACAATTTAGAATAGACTTCATGAACATCACCTAAGAATCTCCCTATGTACCAGTTACAGTAATATCGCTTGTAATTCAACTTTTCATTATATTTCTTATTCGACTTTAGTTGAGAGAAAAAATATCATCAACTGACTAATAATTGTTAACTTATTTTGTTGTACCAATCTAAGATGAGTCGAATTTCCAAAAAATATATATGGTACGCTACTATAATCTAAAATGCATGATGGTCCTATCTAACTCATAAAAAATGAAAGTGAAAAATTACAGAAAAATAAAAAGTATGTAATGCAGACTCCTCCCTACACTAGATCTAAACAGTGTCCACACTTTAAACATGTTTCCCAAATTTAAAGATAACACCCAAAGGTGGATGAGATGCAAAATTATTCTTAAAATGAAATGCAGTTTAGCCACTATATGTGAATGAAAATCATACGCAAAATGAACTATGCGATGATGATGGTTGTTATGTGAAAAATGATATTTCCTATTCCCTCCACACTTGCCTCTATCAAAAATGATGTATGATGATTTTGTATTTGATTTTTGAAGTACAAGAGGCATTCCAATAAATTCTGAAATCAAGATCTTCCTTATGCAAATTCTATCGTGACAATGATTTATATCATTCAATTGAAAATTATCATAATTCCAAAAACTAGAGTGTTTAACAACAATTTATTTTGATGATAGAATTACGATTATCTTTGAGACGCTCCATATTAGGGCTGTCAATGGGTCTGTCGGGTTCGGGTCGGGTCAGGTCGAGTTCGGGTTGATTTATAAATGGGTCAGGTTAACCCGTTTATTAAACGAGTCATTTTTTCCCAACCCTAACTCGACCCATTTATAAACCGGTTGACCCGACCCAACCCGTGTAACCCTTTTAACTAAACAGGTCGTGTCGAGTCGTGTTGGGTTTACCCATTTAACCCATTAACAAATCAGCAAAAGAAACAAATCATCAACACGTAGCACTATCATATAATCATCAACATGCTGCACTATTATATAATCACCAACATGCATTAGGTTACAAAATCATCAACAGACAACAAATTACGAAATCACCAATTGGCAGGACATATATAAAGCACAAAATCACCATATTCAAAAAACATTCTCCATATATAAGAATATATGAGCATACTGCATACATAAAAGATTAACAATATGGAAGAGAACAATTGCTATAAGTTAAATATAACTAACAACATACAAGAATAAATTAGTAAAATATAACAAGTTATTCAAGAATATATGAACATACTAATTATAACAGGATTTGGTGGGTCAAAATCGGGTTAGTGGGTCAACCCTTGTTGGCTAGCTTTTGGACCAAGCCACCAAGATTCAAACGCAAGTTCAAGGTGAAGCTTTACTTGTGGAAAGGCCTAGACCCGATCGCGATCGCCCCCTGCTAGCCCGATCCGACCAGCTCGTGTTTGCCTAATGCGATCCGACTTGCTCGTGTCAACCAAATCCGATCCGACCCGCTCCTCCTAGCTCGATCCAATCCATCCATGAAAGCGCGATCCGATTCAAGCCCAGGAAACGTGATGAAGGCCATGACTGGGTCCATCACGATCCGCAAATGAAGGATCTTGCGACACCTGTCCGTAACTGTCATATTGACCATTTCTTCCTCAAGCTACGAACCAGCCCTAGATTCTCGAGATTTGCGCCACGTATGACCGCGATCCGTCTGCAAATATCAGCTATAAATAGCCCCAGATTTGGCATTTTTCAGGATCTTTTTGGCAATTCTGAGTTCTGAATCCACCATTATTACACCTACATTATTATTCAGAGTTGTCTCAAAATTATTGAGTGAATTCAACATTGTAAGAGTGAGATTGAGGGATAAATCATCAATTGTACTCTGATTTCAAGTATAATCATTGATATAAAGTGGACATAGGCTTGTTAACACCGAACCACTATAAATCTTGTGTCTTTTCTGATTTTCTAGCATTTTTCCTGATATTAATTCCTGCATAACTGAATAACTTGGGTGTTAAAGCCAATTTTGGATCTAACATTTTGGTGCTTTCACTGAGAACAAAGTCTCAGTACATTGGATTGTTGATCTACTGTTCGGATACTCAAGTCCGAAGAAGACAGTCCAAAACTCAGCAGTTTCGACTTTTGAAGATTTCAGCGATACTCAGACATCATGGCTGGAAAGAAGTCTAAGGAATTACGAGCTTCGCAAGCGAACGAAGCTACGAATGAAGCGATCGAAGAAGGTGTGCACGAGCAGATCGAGGAGGAGCGATCGGATCGCGACGACGTGGGGGCGACCCGACCCGAAGATGGTACCTCGACCCGACCCGAAGGGGGCGCCACGATTCGGGTCTCTGAAGGTGTTATGACTCGATCCCAGGACAACAGCACCATCCCCCCATCTAGTGACCCCGCGATCTGATCCCAAGGAACCACCACGAGCCATCAACACAAGGGTACCGCGATCCGAAGCGATAATCAGATCGCGACCCGACCTGGAAAGGAGGTTATGGCTCGTTCTTCTCGTGCTAGTACAACTGCTCGACCTGGCCCAAGTTCTTTACGTATAAGAGAGAATGTTGACGATCAATTTGACCCTTCTGCCCCAGTTACCGAGGGACATTTAACTCGAATACTTGAAGCATTGGACAGGCAAACCGATGAACTGACCGCTCAAAGACAGGAGAGTTCATTGCTGCATCAAAATATTACTGCCTTAGGCAGAAGAATTGACGATATTCAAAGCCAGGTTTCACCACCTCCAGCTCACCCTTTCTCTCTGGAACATACGTCGTCGTCTGAAGAGCCCCGAAGGAACCAACGATGGCCCCCGTTAGAAAGGCCCAAGAACATAGAACAACTTCGATTTCGGTCACTTCCATCTCATGAAGAAGAGGCATTTAATCAGGGAACTGGTAACCGCAACTTAAATGAGCCTGTTCTACCACCAAGGAATGGCATGCCTCCCGCTCGTCGCATGATCGATCGCCGTAACAGGGGGCAAGTAAGTTCTGCTCAGGGCCCAGATTTTATAGCAGCGCGTCAAAGAAACTCTGGAGGAGGGCGTCGGGCAAGGAGTGCAGATCCCGAATCTACCCTGACCCATGCAGAGGTCGAAGGAATGATTAGGCAAGTCATGATAGATAGCTGTGGACAGAGAAATGAAGATTGGGGCATAGATCGCAGTCACACGCCTTTTACTGACGACATACTAGATGTTACATTCCCGAGGCGCTTCAATATGTCAACTATGAATCACTATACGAGTAGGACCGATCCCATCCAGCATTTAATGCGATACTCCTGGTCAATGAATGCCGCTGCAGCTACAGACGCAGTCAAATATAAAGCGTTCCCTATATTCTTGGAAGATGTGGCATTATTGTGGTTTACCCGCCTGCCAGCACGGTCAATATCCAGCTTCAGGGAACTAAGTGAAAAATTTGTGAACCAATTCCGTCTTCATGCCCAGAGGTCTAAGAATGTGATTGAGCTGTCCCTCATTAAACAACGACCGGACGAAAGCCTGAGGTCGTATTTGGATCGTTTTAACTTGGCTGTCACAGAAGTCAAAGATCCGCATGAGCAGACTGTGTTGATGGCCTTGATCGATGGTGTCGACAAAGATACCGAGTTTGGAAGATATCTGGCTGGTAAACCTCCCCCGACCAGAGAAATATTTTATGAAAAAGCTAACATTCGCCTGCATCGGGAAGAGATATACGCCAATCGAAAAAGAAAGGCTACTGATAAGGAAGATATCCAAAGCAACGTGGCCATCAAGCAAATGGGAGATAGCTCAGGAAAGGTTGAAGTTAACGCTGGGAACAAGAATCAAGACAGCGGTCGCCAACCAAGGAATAATAATAATAATCGGAAAAGAAATCGAGGAAATGACTCTCAGAGGAGGCCCCGACCCAGACCGTTTGAGAACTTCACACTGTTAAATGACACGTTGGAGAACATCTTCCTGGATACATATAATGTCCTCCAATACAAAAGGCCTCCTCCAAGAGATTCTATAGCGAAAGAGTGTGAAACTGCGAAATTCTGTCTTTTTCATCAGATTCACGGTCATACCACAAACGAATGCCGTCACTTGAGAGACATGGTTGAAAGGCTGCTCCGAGAAGGGAAGCTTGATGAGTATATGGTAACTCCCAGGGACAGAGGCAGACCGCACAAGCCCCGAGCCAAAGCCAACCTACTGCCAAACCAACGGCTCAACAAAAATGGAAAAATATAGTTATCAATACCGTAATTGGTAGGCTCCACCTAGCCGGGCACATTTTCAGAGCTATGGATCAATACATAAATGCAGCTAAACAACATTTCGAAGTGGGAGAGTGCAGTAGCCCCGAGGACAGCGCTCCGATTAAGCAACAAAAGTCGATGTCCGATGACGTCATATTTCGTGAGCGAGAGAGTACTGGAGTACACTCCCCAACTGAAGATCCGTTGGTAATCACTGTCACCATTGGCCCGGCGATAGTTCATAAAGTCTTGGTAGATAATGGGAGTTCCATCAACATTTTGTTCAAGAAAATGTTCGACCAAATGAAACTCGAGCCGAAGGATTTAAAGCCATGTGAAGGTTGGATACGTGGATTAAATGGGGCCTCGACCGCTCCAATAGGATACGTAGAATTATCAGTAACCCTTGGGGAGGGCAAACGCCAAAGAGTGAGGATCCTCCCCTTCGTGGTCCTGGATATTGAATTGCCGTACAATGCCTTCTTGGGCCGACCAGCCCTAGCCAAATTCAGGGCCTGTATTGCACCTTGGTGCTTATTGTTGAAATTCCCAACGGATTCCGGTGTAGGTATTGTTAGAGGAGATCAAGTTGTTGCACGAGCATGCTACATTGCAGAGTTAAAACTGCTCCGCAAAGGAAGAGATATAGAAGCGAAAGGTGGTTCCTCCCCTCCAAGGGAGGAATCGTCATAGCAACTAAAGGAAGTACCTTTGGGAGGGTCGCCCAGAGAGTTGCCCGAGGACATAGATCCCAGAGAGGATCAAGAGCCTGGGGGCAGAATGGCGACTCCTAATGAAGCAACTGTGGATGTACCAATCGATGATGGTGACCCAGAGAAGGTCCTGAAGATTGGATCCCAGTTGGATCCCTCTCGAGCCAAGGAATTAACAAATTTTCTGAAAACTAACTTAGATGTATTTGCCTGGACCCATGCAGACATGTGTGGGATATCTCCCTCAATTATGAGTCATTCGCTAAGCATTAACCCGAAACATCCTCCCGTCAAGCAGAAAAGGCGAATGCTGGGTCCAGAAAGGTCTGCCGCATTGAAAGAAGATGTCGAGAAACTGAAAAGTAATGGATTTATTAAAGATTCTACGTACACTGACAGGATTTCAAATCCAGTGTTGGTAAAAAAGGCCAATGGAAAGTGGCGAACGTGTATCGATTTCTCTGATCTAAACAAGGCTTGTCTGAAGGATAGCTTCCTGTTGCCTAGAATCGATCAGTTAGTAGATTCAACTGCAGGTCATGAACTCCTTTCTTTTATGGATGCTTATTCGGGGTATAATCAGATCCCCATGCATGTCCCAGACCAGGAGCATAGCAGCTTCATTACGTATTTGGGATTATATTGCTATGTGGTGATGCCTTTCGGTCTGAAAAATGCCAGTGCTACTTAACAATGGTTGGTGAATAGGATGTTCTACAACTAGATTGGGAAAACGATGGAGGTATACGTCGACGATATGTTGTTAAAGTCCAGACAGTCATCCGATCATACCAACGATTTGGCAGAGATGTTTCAAATTCTCCGAAAATATGGGATGAAATTGAATCCTTTGAAATGCTCGTTCGGGGTAGCATCCGGAAATTTCCTGGGGTTCATTGTAAGCTCGCGTGGAATTGAGATTAATCCAGACCAAATTACAGCAATCCGAAATATCCAAGAGCCAAAGCAAATTAAAGATGTGCAAAGCCTTGCGGGAAAAGTGGCAGCGCTAACCAGATTTATCTCAAAAGCTACGGATAAATGCATCCCGTTTTTCGAACTAATAAAGCAAGGCAAGCGCAACTTTAAGTGGACTCCTGATTGTATAGAAGCTTTCCAAAATCTGTTGAATCATTTGGAGAGACCCCCGATACTGTCTAAGCCTGTAGATCATGAGGATTTATTCGTATACTTAGCAGTGTCATCCCACGCAATCAGTTCGGCTTTGGTAAGAGAAGAGGATAAGGTGCATAGACCGGTGTACTATGTGAGCAAGAAGTTGGTAGCCGCAGAACGAAATTACCCGAAGATAGAAAAGCTCGCATACACTTTGTTGATCGCATCTAGGAAGCTTCGTCACTACTTTCAAGCTCATCCCATCACTGTTTATACTGATCATCCGCTTAAACAAGTCCTACAAAGACCAGAAGCATCGGGAAGATTGCTCAAATGGAACATCGAACTGAGTCAATTCGACCTGAACTTCCAACTCCGGAGGTCGATAAGAGGGCAGGCACTCGCAGACTTTATAGCAGAATTTACCATCCCAGAAGATGATACAGTGACCGAGGAAGATGATAAGCCAAAGCTACTCCTTGACCCTAATGACTGGAAACTATATACCGATGGAGCAAAAAATGACAGACGATCAAGTGCCGGAGTGGTTCTTGAAACTCCAGAGAAACGGCTAATATATTATGCTCTTAGATTGGAGTTCCACGCAACCAATAATGACTCCGAATATGAAGCTCTGATTGCCGGGTTGAACTTGCAAAGGAACTAGGGATAACGAAGCTAGACATCTTTTGTGACTCCAATTTGGTCGTAAACCAAGTTAATGAAAAGTTTCAGGCTAAAAGTCCAAGGTTGATATCATATCTGGAAAAAGTAAGAACGTTGTTGGATGGTTTTGAGCATCATAGTATATCTCACATTCCTCGAGCAGAGAATCAAAGAGCGGATAAGTTAGCAAAGGTGGCTAGTTCCGATAATCCAGAACATACGGAGCTAGTCCCAATTGAAGTATTACAGTTCCCCAGTGTGGATCAGATGGAAGTTGATCCGGTACTGGAGATTGAACCTGAAAGGGAGTCATGGATGACCCACCTAAAGAATTTCTTGATGAATGGAACGCAACCAACTAAGAAAAGTGAGAGGCGTGCAGTTATACGGAAGGCCTCCCGATATGTGTTGCAAGGCGAAGTCCTGTACAGACAAGGTTTTTCGATGCCTCTCCTTCGGTGCATTGCCCATGACGACATCAAGCGTGTGCTGAAGGAAGTCCATGAAGGTGAGTGTGGTGACCACACGGGAGGACAAACGTTGGCAAAGAAGATATTGCGATATGGCTATTTATGGCCCACCATAAACAAGGATGCAGCCAAGTATGCACGACGTTGTGATGCTTGCCAGAAGTTCTCCAAAATTCCTTGGGCACCACCTAACCAATTGAAGACAATGACAATCCCGTGGCCTTTTGGTATGTGGGGAATTGACATTATTGGGAACCTCCCCATAACAAAGGGCGTAGCGAAGTTCGCTATTGTGGCCATGGATTATTTTACTAAATGGGTAGAAGTAGAGCCTTTGACCATGATCACAACCAAACGAGTGATCACCTTTGTCGTTAAGAACATCATCTGTCGATTTGGGATTTCAAAAGTCATCATAACCGACAATGGGACCCAATTCGACAGCATGGAGTTTCAAGATTTCTGTCGGAAGTATCACATCGAGAAAAGATTCACCTCTGTGGCACATCCACAATCGAACGGACAGGTTGAAGCAGCAAACAAGGTGATCAAATCCATTCTGAAGAAAAGATTGAAGAGGGCCAAGCTATGTGGGTCGATGAATTGCCCCTGGCACTATGGGCCTACAGAACGACGTACAAGTCGGCAACGGGTCACACCCCGTTTTCCCTTGCCTTTGGAGCTGAAGCAGTTATTCCGGTCGAGTTAGAAGTACCATCCCATCGTACCATTTATTACGATCCGATGGCCAACAATGAGTTGCTCCTTGAATCCCTGGACATGATTGAGGAAAAAAGGGACGAAGCCGACTTACGTGCCTTGAGGCACAAACAACAAATAGCTCGGTACTACAACAGAAGGGTCCGAGCTTGGACATTTGAACCCGGAGACTTGGTTCTGAAGTGTGTCTTTCCACCCCCGGTACATATGGGCCCAAAATGGGAAGGACCGTACTCCATTTCACGAAGGCTTGATAATGGAACCTTCAAGCTAGCGACCGTGGATGGAGATGAAATCCCCAGAGTGTGGAATGCCCAGCATTTGCGGCTTTACCTGACATTAAAGTGTCTGTTTTATTCTTTTGTTTTTAGAACCATGTAAAAAGGCTCGACATGCCTAGAACAGTCTGGTTATTTGAACAAAAGATTATAAAGTGGACGTAGGTCATGATTCGACCGAACCACTATAAAAACACTGTGTGTCATTTACCTTTACTGCACCATTTCTTATCTACGCTTTTATTTTGATCAATATATATACTGTTACCATTTCGAGAATTGTTCTAAATTTATGCAGTAATCTCAAAACAACCAATTCAAAATATCGTCTAGTAGGTCGGAAAGTTCACGATAATTAAAGTTCCAAAAGGTGCAACGAGGTAAATCGCACTACAGCTCGCACTCTAACTCCCGAGATCAGGGAGAGAGTATAAAGGATGCGGAGATAACGTCCCCAAGGCGTGAAGGTGCACCATGATAAATCCGCCTTGACAACACTCTAACCCGTTGAAGGATCGGGAGAGTATAAAGGCGATAGAGACTTAGCGCCCCCAGAACTTCTGCTCCGCTAAAGGATCGGTGAGCAGACCAAAAATCGAGCTCGAACTCTAACCCGCTGAAGGATCGAGAGAGTATAAAGGCGCTAGAGACTTAGTGCCATGCAAACTCTAACCAACTGAAGGATCGGGAGAGTATAAAAGCGCTAGAGACTTAGCGCCGCAAGAACCATTACCCCATGGAAAGATCGGGATAGTACGAATATAATTCTAATCGATCGCCAACGCGCCCTGGCCAGGCACTATAATGACGATCAATTAGGAACATATACGTGCATCACTACACGTTTACTTAGCACATGTATTTTCCGATGATTGTTTTCGTTATGATTAATGATCGTTACTTACAACTTTAACATTTAACTATACATTTTTTAGTTATGATCATTTAAACTCTGCTAACATGATGAATTTGCAGGAACACAATGATGCAAAAGAAGTAGGTCCTTATTTACTAGAAACGGATAGACAAAAAATAGGAAACTAAGCAAAAAGTGAGGGCCAATCTCGCGACTACATCTTTTGGCCAAAAGAAATCCTAAAACTAAAATATGAGCCAAAAGCTGCATCCTATTTGCGCTTGGGAGATGGCTTTGATTTCTTGTCCTTCCTCTGTTTCTCCAACTCCTCTTTATCAATACCGGAGCGGTCGCTTTTCTTCCTCTTCCTCTTGTCGACAAGGGGCTCCAGAGAAGAACTGGAAGGTTCGGAGGAAAGCTGTGAAGTTATCGATCTAGAAGAGAATCTTATAACCAACCCAGTCTTGGGGTCGATTTCAGAAATAGGGGTCACGAACATAGGATGCTGTTCCTCCCTCTTAAGAGCCAACTCCTTCTCCTTCCTAACTTGTATGTCAGCCAAGGTTTCGCTATCATCACCCTTGGCCTCGTCAATGATTTCTACCTCCTCTTCCTCATCTCCATGAATGCCGTCTGTGTCGTGCAGAGCAGCAATGATCTCGGCGTCTGCAGGAGCGCCAGTGCCAGAATCCACGGGTGCTACTGTAACTCTATCACTAGTTGAGCCCCCGGTTTGCTTTGAGACCTCGGAAGCTTCGACACCAGAACCCGGGGGAACCCCAACCTTCTTAGCCTCTGCCTTCTCCTCTGCACCCTTTTCGGCCACTTTGGTACCTACACCATTAGAAGCAAAGGTTAGCAAATTGGGAGGAGATGTGGCCATGTCGGTTGTCTGTCCCATGAGACGACGACAAGTTACGATTGCTTTAATAAACTGTGGAGAAAATGTGGAGATAACATCGGCCGATTCATCTCCCAGATTTGTACTGGTGGTCCCGACAATCAGAGGAGTAGGTGCCAAGGGGATTAATGGATCATCGGGGTTATATACTTGGACTTCAGAGGTTTTGGGCTCTACCACCGAGCTCGAGCTCTCACCAACCTTATCCTTTCCCTTGAGCCTGCTCTTCTCCCTCTCCATTTCCTCGTGGATAAGGCGTCTACCTTCCTCCAAAGCCTCAGGCTCTTCACCTCTGAGAAGGGTTTGCATCAGCTGGCGTTCGTCAATCTCATCGACCCCTAGTCGCCGCTTCTCGCCCACGACAATTGCGTCTCATATATTGGACAGGGTAACATGGTAGTTTGGAATCCAAGAGATGTCTCGATGCTTGATAACTTGACCAAAGAAATCGAACAATAATTCCTCAAAACTATCTATATCTTTCTCTCTTTTGGCAAGCTTATCAGCCGCAGCTGCTGCTGTCTCAAGAGCACTATAGGCATTGCTTTCGGCGAGAGCAGCACGCTCCTCAGCTTAAACGAGTTGATCATTTAGAACCTCCTCCTTCTTGGCAACGGCAAGGTCATTTTTTAAGCTCGCCTTCTCTTTCTCCCAGGCCTTTTTCTCAGTAGAAAAGCGATCCTGTACTGTCTTTAGTTCAGTGTTGACCGCCCTGAGATCCTCTACTTCCTTCCTCAGTGCCACCCGTTCCTGGCTATTTAAGTCAAGCTTGTAGCGAAAATGCTCCCTGGCACTATCCAACTCGGACTTGTAATTCTCTGCGTCTCGCCGAGCTAAAGCCAGTTGGGCATGTGCATCCTCCGGCTCTTTTTCCATTTTGCACCTAGCCCTAGCATCATTGTCAATCTTTACTCTGGCCCTGGCCGCGTCCGTCTCCATCCGACGAATGATAGTAGAGAGTGTAGCAGCATGCTTCTTCATTACCC
This sequence comes from Allium sativum, assembly GCA_030737875.1. Taxonomy (NCBI): domain Eukaryota; kingdom Viridiplantae; phylum Streptophyta; class Magnoliopsida; order Asparagales; family Amaryllidaceae; genus Allium; species Allium sativum. Next base: position 416,385,505 of record CM060910.1, on the reverse strand, counting down.
CGTATTGTTTAGCTACATGGAATACATACCCTATCACCTCTGTATCCCAATTCTCGGGGACCGGTTCAAGATCTGGGACGAACACCATCCTCTCAAAGTAAATATCGGGAAACTGTTTTCGTAAGCGCTCTAGCCTGGCCGTAATCTCAGAACTGGGGGAAACATCCCTTGCAGCAGTGGTGTCCAAGCCACGCTCACCAGAGGAGGTAGGAACTGTCTTCCCCTTCTCTATAATCCTGCCGTCATCTTTGTCCTTGTCCTTTGGCTCGGCATGTTTTTTAGAAGATTGGGCATGAGAGGGAGTGCTTTTTGGAGGGGTTAAATCTCTAGGAAGTTGCTTTCCCCCAGCTGGTGGCATTGGACGACTATATGGCTTTCCATAACTTTTCTTCGAAGGAGATTGAGGTCGTGCAGGATAAGACTGATGAGGATCCCGGGGTCGATGACTATCCCTTCCCCGACTATCGCTACGAGTGTGCTCAGGATCTGGAAGGAGGCTTGGTGTGCCCTCGCGAAGGGAACGGTAGGAATAAGATTGTTTACGAGACATTTTTCCTATAAAGAAAACAAGTGCGTGTTAGAAATATGAACCACAGTAGCAAAAGAGTGTTATGATAAATGGTGCATGTGTTTTGTGCATCCCGTGAAATCCTCTTTTTTTGAAATAGACCAGGGCCCGAAGTTAGGCTCGTTTGGGTAACTTCTTTTTCTCCAACTAGGGCACCCGTCTCTTCGAAGAGGGGAAAAATTGGTTCCCCTTCGAAATTTTCTTGGGTATAGATGTCATCTGGCAAAAGGAATTTTATTTAATTCCCCGATAATTTGTTCCTCCGTTAATTCATCTTGGGCGACAGACTCAATTGGCGATGAAGTTCTTAAGGGAGACTGCCCCTTGGAGGTTGGAACCTCTTTTGGTTCATCAGCTCGTCCCTCATCTCCTTTATACACATTTAAATCTTCGTCATTTTGATTAATCATCGGCGAAGGACTCTTGCGAGGAGTAATCGTCTCTACAATTTGAGAAGTTCCTTCTCCTTCAGCCGAGGGCACATACTTGTAAGGTTTGCCGCCCGCGCCAAGTCCGAGTCTTATGTCCAAAAGATGGTGCTTGTGAAGGTTTTCGTCGGTAATGCATTTTTTGATTCTCAAGAAGTCAGACTTGCTTTTAAGAAGACGGGATAATCGACCGTTATACACTGAGCCTTCTGTCTTGGGAAATGTGTGATCTGCACAAGAGAAAAAGAAACATGTTAGTGCTTCGATTATGTAATTAAGTCATGCATCCAGAGGCTTGAACTTACTAGACTTGAGCCACCTCCTCGCATACCCAGCCTGGTGTTTTATGTAAAACCAATCAGCTTTGGGGTCCCCTATGTTGCTGTAACCATCAGACAGAACCTTCCTGTTGGCTACTGATTCAACGAAAGAGAAATTTGGGGTCGATGTGGAATGGTGCTTGAAAAGATAGTAGAATTTCACGTCTTTAAAAGTAAGCTCAGTATGCAGAATCTCTACATACGCGACATATAGAGTGTACAAGGCTGCGTAAGCATTGGGATGAAGCGGCATAGGGGCAATACACAATCGTCTTAAGGTTTCAATGACGATTGGAGGAAACGGAGGAATAGCGCCTACCTAGCACATGAGTCGGCTGATTGCCATGTACCCTTTTGGAGCAAGATGAGGTCTATCTCCGCTTACAGGTGTTTTCACATCATCCCAGGGAATCCCGTGTTTCAAACAAATTTTCTTAAGTTTTATATCGTTTAGTTTGGAGGCTAAAGAGTCCGTGAATTTCTCAATTCCTAGAATGCCGGGAATCTCATCGGGAGCTCGGTCATCCACTTCGGACTCCTCTAGCGAGGTACTCTCGGATGAATTTGATTTTGTCTCTGCCTCATATTCGGATTCAGAATCCTCACCCTCTGGATTAATAGGAGGAAGCTCGAGATTAAGTTGTTCCGACACCTCTGGGTCCACCTCTGTTTCAGATCTTTCAGGAGAACGATTATCCGACATTGCTGTTTTGGTGAGCAAACATGAGAGATTAGAAAATAATTACCCTTGGACCCCGTGCATGTGCAGGTGCTCGTGTGTGCAAATGTGTGTGATACTAGAAAATAAAGTCATAACATAAATTGGATAAGTGCAGTGAGCATGCTATTAAGTCATGTTGTCAGTCAGTCCAAGAAGTCCATCTCGAAGGCCCTAACCTAATTGTTCAATATACCGCAATTATGATGCATTGATTAAAGTCCATATGTATTTGGGATGGTCAACCGGGTCGGCTCGCTGGAGTATTAGAGCTCGGGTCATGGTAAAAACGCTGGTCCATGGAATCGGATCGGTCCGCAGGGATCGGATCGTTAATGAGCTGAATTGGAAAAAGAACGTTGACTCATGGGTTGGGGTATAGCGATCCATCGACTCGTGATAAGACCCCCCGATCCGTTTCCACTTGCATTTCCACGAGCCAAAACTCCTCGATCTGACCTGTTGTCCGAACTACTCTTCCATTTCCCCATTTGTTTTCACGACCCAATCCGGAGCCTCGCCCACGAATCGACCTGACACCTTCCTTCTTCCTCCTCCGACCTCTTTTCCATTAATGAACTCGAGTAGTTGAACCCAACACCGTCGTGGCTCTCCAAGTCACAAGTTTTACAAAATTCTGCTGCCCTTGTTTTTCAAGCCAACAAAAATCTAGATAAATGAGAATAATATTATTTGATTACCTTTCAAAGGTTAGGAGACGAATGGATTTTGAAAATTGGAATTAGGGTTTCAAGATGATGAGTGGCGGTGGCAGGAAGAAGGAGGAGGAGAAAGAAGGAGGAAACCCGGTTTATATAGGCAAAACCTACGACCTTTAGTATTCCCCGTTTTGACCTGTTCAGACCGAGAAAACTGATGGGCCACGAACCAAAGCCCAACTCGTTTCGTGGAGAAGCCCATCACTTTTCACGGGAAAGCCCAAACGATCGCCGAACCAAAACAAAAGCCTCGCCCTATAGACCGTGGGGAGTTTCGTAGATCCGACCCGATAGATAATTGTCAAAAAATGAAGACCTAGAATACCTGTGAAAACTCAAAAGTTTATCTGGCGATTTGACAATGAAGTCCCCGAAAACTCCAGAGATGAGAATCAACCAATGAACAAAGAAATGACTGAAGATTTAACTGAGTATTTATACTTATCAAGAGGCGCGACTTTTTGGAAGTTGTACGACGTTCCAGACGGACACGACCTTTTGATTCACATCACTTCATGAAAAGGAAATTTGGAAATTTCAAAGCACGTTCCATCCTTGATAAAACATACTTCGAGGGGGCAACATGTTGGCTAGGTTTTGGACCAAGCCACCAAGATTCAAACGCATGTTTAAGGTGAAGCTTTACTTGTGGAAAGGCCTGGACCTGATCGCGATCACCCCTGCTAGCCGATCCGACCCGCTCGTGTCCGCCTGATGCGATCCGACTTGCTCGTGTCAACCAGATCCGATCCAACCCGCTCCTCCTAGCTCGATCCGATCCATCCATGAAAGCGCGATCCGATTCAAGCACATGAAACGTGATGAAGGCCATGACTGAGTCCATCACGATCCACAAACGAAGGATCTCGCGACACCTGTCCGTAACTGTCATATTGACCATTTCTTCCTCAAGGTACGAACCAATCCTAGATTCTCGAGATTTGCGCCACGTATGACCGCGATCCGTCTACAAATATCAGCTATAAATAGCCCCAGATTTGGCATTTTTCAGGATCTTTTTGGCAATTCTGAGTTCTGAATCCACCATTATTACACCTCCATCATTATTCAGAGTTGTCTTAAAATTATTGAGTGAATTCAACATTGTAAGAGTGAGATTGAGGGATAAATCATCAATTGTACTCTGATTTCAAGTATAATCATTGATATAAAGTGGACGTAGGCTCGTTAACGCCGAACCACTATAAATCTTGTGCCTTTTTTGATTTTCTAGCATTTTTCCTGATATTAATTCCTGCATAACTGAACAACTTGGGTGGTAGAGCCAATTTTGGATCTAACAACCCTAAACGCATCCATTTATAATCAGGTCAAATTTGGGTTGACACCAAAATGACCCACTAACTAAATGGGTCGGGTTAACCTGGTAATTTCCATGTGGGTTTTGCATCATGTAGGAAATTGACAGTCCTACTCCATATATTCATTCTCATTACTTAAAAGTTTTGGTTCATCTTCAAAAAGATCTTCAAAAGATATAGTGGACATGTTTATTTAAGTAAAAAAAGCTTTCTAAAGAGCTAAATCTGACGTATCATCCACATATGTTTCTATTATGTCGACTTGTCCTATTTCAAAATCAAAACCAGAAGAACAGCTCAAAAAGTCCATCAAAACCAAGAAAACGCACAACTCAAAACAAACTGAAAAATAAACTAAAAAAACTTGTTTTTTTGAAAAGAAAAGCAAATAAAACAAAGGAAATTAAAAACAATCGAAAAGGAGAAAAACGTTAAAAAAAAGAATAGAGAGAAAAAAAAAACTAACAAACTGACTCGACCAAAAGAAATAAAACAAGCAAAACAACTCGATTAGAAAAAATTAAGCCTAAAAAAGTAAAACTCACTCCTTTTTTTTAAAGATAGCTAAGATTGCAAATTGAAAGAAAAAAATCACAGAGATGAGCTCAACAAGTTAGAACACAACAAAAACAACTCAAACAATATACCAGATCACACTAAAAATCAGGTAAAACAATTAACAATTAAGAAACAACACCTAGAAGATTCATAACCATGAAGGAAAATGCTCCCAACGCTGAGTAAATGACAAGCCATAGACCAAACAAAGCCTTTTTTTGTCTATAACGTACCCTAATTAGACACCAAAACTCATGTCTATAATCTAATCAACCACGCCCCTTATTCTCGGCTAACAAAAGAAGTCGATCCCAAATTTACGCCTCTCTCCTCCTCTTCATAAAATGAATTGCCCCCATATTTGTTTTAATTTTTTTTGTTTCAAAAATCGACAAGCTGGATTTGGCATATGGGGCCTGTGATTTGGGTATGTTGTGAATCAAGATTTTCGGTGTTTGAAGCTTGCGGTTTGTGCAATTGGTTTTGGAATTGAAATCGATTTCGGGTTTTGATTGTGCTTGGGTTCTGATGTGTGGTCTTTTTGGACGTGAATTTGGGTTCCAAAGTGGACGAGATTGTTGGAATTGTGCTTATGGTGAAGAATTGTTGTGGAAGATGATGAAGGAAGGTGTAACATCCCGCATTTTTTACGGTTCTAAAAGTTAAGTAATTAAGAATTAATTGTTGCTAGAGAATAAATTGGATGTCGTATCTATTACCATTGCGAAGGTCTTCCTAAGACGATCAGTTTGAGATATAATTATGATATATTTGAAATTATCATGTACAAGATATTGATTTTTTTTTTAGAATGAGAGATACGCACATGAAACCATTAATTTTCAATGTTCTAATTTTAAGAACAAGAAATGTGCTTGGTGTAGTTGTTAAGCTAGTGGACTTTGATACATGAGGTCATGAGTTTGATTCCCATCATTGACATATTTTTTTTGAATTTTAAGTAAAACAAACAAAAAGATATTTGTTCCAAGTAAGAAGTATGTGTGTATGGATGCATATAAAAATGGGAGACATACAGGATTTAAAGTTGCACATAAGTAAAGATTTTATGTGTGTGTGTAATGTGTATGTATATTTGTATGTATGTATATATTTATGTAGGGCGTATGTTATTTCCAAATTATAATACATCAATTTCATAGGCTGTGAACTAAGTCACATTAATTAACATGCTATTCAAATCCTTTGTGTGTGTATACACATACATACATACATACATACATACATACATATATATATATATATGCGTATATACATATATGTATGGCATTGACTTTGCATGCCATGAGGAAAGTAATGAAAAAGTGGGATGGAAAATTATATACCTGATTTCCACTTTTGAAAATTTGTTAGCAATCAATTGTGCATTAATTGACAATATATTTTATTTATGAATGGTTGTGGGGTTTATGCATATTTTGCAGCTATTAGACATTAATCGGTATAACTTTGAATTATCATATATTCATGTATATATGTAAATGTTTTGATTAATCGTGCATGTGAGGATTAATTAGGAACTGATTGACATGTAGGTGAATTTATTTGTTTTTATTAGGGTTTTATTTCCTAAAGACTAGAAATTAATTCCTCTGTATAAACGGTAATTTTTTTAGTAAGATTTAAAGATACATTCATTTGTTGTTGTTGTTGTTGTTGTTTTTTGGTTTATTCAAATCCCTTTTTATCACGAGTTAGATAAAAATAATAGTAATATACATATGAGATATGCCTTAAGTAATTACTTTATTTCAAAGTAAATAAGAGAGAGGTTGTGATATAATTTGAGAATTCCTAGTGTTAATCTAATGTACTACATCAATCTCTAAATGCTATATAAGTGCGCCAAATCTAACCCTAAGGGGGCTCTTCTTCTTTTTTTTTCTTCCTCCTTCTTCCTCCTTGAAAAAAAAACTTTGAACACATTCTGTTTTCTTCTCTAAATTTTCCTAATTAGAAATAATAAAAAGGTTACATGCTGAATTAAAGAATAGCGAATGGATAGAATAAAAAGAAAAAGGAGGAAAGCTTATGCGACTAAATTTGCTACAACAAAGTAGAACCTGCGTTAGATAAAATGGAGAAGATACACATGTATGGATTGTATGATTTGAAGATTATTTGCAAAAGCATTGGTATAATTTTTTTTAACTTAACTAGTTGAATTTAAATTATTGTGTTCTCTTGATGCATATTTATGATTATTAGTTTATGATATGATGTGATATCTTAACAATTGTTTGATATTTGAGACATTTTAGGTGGTTGTGTCAAAAATTATTGCTTATTACTGATTATTGCACTATTAGGATTTTAATTAGTTTCAGAATTGAATATATGAGTTATTCATTAAAAATAAATTCATGAAATTGAGTAATGACGTTGAAATATGCTAAATAAATGGAAAGTATGATTATCCATATTTGTATGCATTAATGGTGTTTGAAAAGAAAAAAATGAAATTAATTAGAGATGTTAAATAAGGTCATTATTTACTAATTCCTAAATAATATCATAAATATTCTTGTTCAACAAAATAAGATTTATAAATGATGACATAGTTTTATTGAAAATTGCACAATTTTGGAATAAACGGCGATAAAAATGACATTCAATGACTTTCTGGTATTAAAAGAATTTAGTACAAAATCACTATTTTTTTAGCATAAAATAAAAATAGTTATTGTAAATATGATTGAATGGTTGCAATGCATGTTTATTATTTACGTTCTTTTGTTTTGTGTTTTGTTTCACGATGATGGTTAGCATTAAGAATGAATATGCGATGTTATACCATTATTACTACAAATTGATGTGCGGTTAATTATGGTTATTTGATGATGGATGTTTTGTTACTAATATTGATTGAACTAGTATAGGTTCGATGATGTTGATGACCATGTTACTATTTTCAAATGGTTAATATACAATGAACTGCTTATACTTACATTGACGGTGTATTCTTATTAGTTGATAAATAATAATTGTGTAAGTATATTTGTATTGTCACCTTCTTATCGTATAAGTTGGATTTCTCATGGGATATTGTAAGTGTTTGATGACTACATGTTAACATTATTGTGATAGATTAGCAAAATATTATTTTCTAGTCTTATTTGATTACATTGGTGCAGTGATTGCATAAATTATGTTGACTACAATGTTTACATTGGTATTAAATTACATTGACTGCATTGGTTAAATGGATGTAATGGTTTTAATGCACTAACAAGTATTTAGGTGCAGGAGAAGAGAAGGAAATAAAATTAAGTGGGCTTGATCCCTCAAAAGGGGTACGTAGACAGTCTTTTCCTATGCAATAGCCACTGGGACCCTTGAATTGGGCTGGGGTGTATATGGTTGGGCGCAGTCCAAATTTAGTTGATACTTTTTTTCTTTACATAAATTATCACATATGACATGTGCGGGAAAGCAAAAGGAAAGGGAAAAAGAACAAATGGGAGCTTAGACATTGTGCAACATCCACATATTGTTTCTTGTTTTATATATGTAAATATATAAAGAGGATTGTGATGATATATTTATGTGAATCATTTATTCTATACCATTGTGGCTTCTTTGTTATTGGTTGCTTTTGTAGAAAAATATAAAAAAAATATCTACGACCCACTATTTTTAATATCTAAAATCAGTTGTAAGCGTGTCAGATATCATTTATAATTGACTTTTGATTTTAAAAATAGCGGGTCTTCACATTTGGTATCAGAGCTTAGGTTTAGCAATTACTAGAGCCTTGGGTATGTTTGACTGTTATGTTATAATGATTTGCCCCTTAAGGTTGGTTAAAATATGAGAGAGAATGTTTTGATTGCATGTTTTATGTGTATGTATTGTTTGTTTGATCGTTATTTCCTCACTCTACAACATTGTTTATTTATGAAAAACCTTTTTTGGAGGATAAAGAAAAGAACAATGGGACAAGATGAATAATTATAGGGTAAGTTATGAGTTTGGTTATAACCTAAATGACATACACACGATTATTAGATTGCAATTGAAACCCAACTTTTATAAAGATATAATCATTTTGATTTTAAGGGAACAAAAATGGTCTAAAATTATTAACATATATCCGTTATTTTAAAGCTATCTCAATATTTAATAGAAATGGTCATTTGTAAGTGATTTGCATATTTATACACTAATTAGTGCTAATTAGGGGTGATTAGTGATAATTAGTGAAACTACACATCGAAAAATTATGGAAAAATACGCATAAATTATAGAAACACATTTTATGTCACATATATAAATTTGGGTTAATTTGGATTAAGTTTGCTAATGCCGAAATTTAGAGGATTAAGGGGAAAATCATGGATTTGGGTATGTTTAATCTAATATAGCCTATGTGATTGATGTTTTGCTCTTTCTGATTTAACCTATATGTTGTTATTATTGTTTGGAATGTTTTATGATTGTTTAGTAAAGTTAGAATAGTTGAAAATGCCGTCACATTGCAAGAATGAACGAAACAAGCTTGCTGGAAGGACCGGGTTTGGTTCGACCAAGGCGGATCGGATCAGTAGCTGAACCGAACCTGGCTGGAAGTCCGGAGGAGATGAACTGAACTGGAACTTAAGCATAAGGAAGTATGGCAACAAGGAAGGCCACTTGCATAGGGTTGGAGTAGGGAGCAGATCGAACTAAAGTAGAGCGAGCTGAAGCATCAGATCGGATGAGAGGAAATGCAGCAACAGGATCGGATGGAATCAGTTCAATATAACCGAACCGATCCGAGCAAGAAGGACCAAACCGACTCGAACGGAGGACTTGAACACCATATACCCGAACCGAACCGGAGGACCAAACCGAACCATATTTGAACTTCTGCCACTACCACGCAACGACAATCGTGAACTCGTCTGAAGACCAACTCCAATTCGACCAAAAACCCGAGACGCAAAGGAAGTCCAAATGGGAAGTTATTGCTTAGGATCCAGATGGGAACCAACGAGTTAACTTCAAGAGTTGGGATTTGCTGCGGGACGTGTGTAAAGGGGTTATCGATATCTATAACTTCGGTTCACTATTGAGTGGGGGGCATGTAGACGAACCAGAGCCGGGGAAGTGTGGACTGGTTGGCCCTTAACCTAGAGCTAGGGATGTGTGGACTGGGTAGGGTTATTGGCTATAGACCAGGGAAGCATGGTCATAGCAATAGTTATACGGAGTTGCCATCACGACCCCAATGGATCTGGTGATCAAACTGGTGGATATCGTATGCTTTACGCACTAAGTGAGAGATGTGAGGATGATTGCTATGTTTGATTTTTGCTTATTAGTTCATGTCATGATTGTTATGATTAATACTTTTAATTTAATTGATGATTGTTTTCTTATTTGATATGTTTAGTTTGCTTGTATGTTGTTTGTTGTTGTATTATTAGATAGTAAGCTAGTGTTGAATATTGATTGGATTTACACTCGAGAAATTAAAAGATTGAAGGGTTGACATGATTAGTTTAGGCATAGTGTGAATATGTTATTTCCTAAACTAAAGAAGACTAGTATTTGGAATGACTAAAAGTTTTGAAGATGATCCTTGAAGGTGAGAAGGGTAAAATGGAGAATTTTAGTGATTTAAGACTTAATGATTACCACTTGAGAATATGTATGAAAGTTGGAGTGATTCAAAATGCTTATTTAATGTTTTTCAAATAATTACCATCTTCCATAACTAAAAAAAGAAGTTTTATGAACTTGAGAATTTTGCCAAAAGATTTTTATTTTATTTTAAACATAGATGGAAGTTTTGATTTGAAAGCAAAATCTTAAATTTTTAAAGGCATATGAATCACTCCAATCTGGTGGATCCCTCTTTGGTATTTTGGATTGTTTATCTTTATCATGAAATGAAGGAAATTGCTATATGTGGATTATCACTACTTCAATACAACGACGAAGAAATCTTTTGAACCTAAACTCCAATCGATTAAAATCCAAGATGCAAAGGTAGCTCAGAAAGGAAGTTGCCTTTAAAGGTTCAAGTGGGGACCAAGGGATTCAAGATGGAATCAAGGGGTTCAAGTGGGAACCAAGGGTTCAAGTAGGAAACAATGTGTCAACTTCCAAATTTTGGATTTGTTGCAGGACGTTTGCGAAGGGGCAGTTGGCGTTCGAGACTTCGTTGCATCCTTGAGAGGTTGGTACAGGGAAGGTAGGGGACTCCACCATGTGAGGTTATAAATTTATTAAAGAGAAAAGAAGGAAAGGGCACATGATTACTACAAATGTGAGGCTTTAAGGAATTTCATCACATTTTTATAGAATACACATATTAGGATGATTATATGATTAGCACATTAATGAACATACACGTGTTCATTGTTAGTTTGATGATGTGTTAATTATTCTCTTGGTTTACATATGCTTTTTTCTTGTGAACCACGTTGATTGTTAATTTATGTGTGTTCTTTTATTTGTATGAGGATGTTGTAATAACTATTGTTTGCTATGGATTTCAATTATAGTCAATTAACGTTGAAACGCTATGGTTCATGTTGTCAAGTAGTGATTTTCATTATCTTAAACTTTGTTGCTGGATTATTATTTTTACACACCACATGTTCCATAGAATGACGAGAAAGTACATATTTTATTATAGCGTGTAGTGTGTTGTGATTGGTAAGAAACTATGGTTATTACATATGGGAAGATAACTTATGATTAATGAATTCTCATACATTTTGTCATAAAATCTGTAAGAAAGATTTATTATTTTGAGTAGGTTTTATATTTAGGAAATTGCAGGGGCGCAATTCTTTTAAGGGGGAAGAATGTAACATCCCACAACTTTTAAGGTTCTAAAAGTTAAGTAATTAAGAATTAAGTATTACTAGAGAATAAATCAGATGTCGTTTCTATTACCATTGCGAAGGTCTTTCCGAGACGATCAATTTGATATATAATTTTGATATATTTGAAATTATCATTTACAAGATATTGAATTTTTTATCATGAGAGATATGCACATGAAACCATTAATTTTCAATGTTCTAATTTTAAGAACAAGAAATGTGCTTGGTGTAGTTGTTAAGTTAGTAGACTTTGATACATGAAGTCATGAGTTTGATTCCCGTCATTGACATATTTTTTTGAATTTTAAGTAAATCAAATAAAAAGATATTTGTTCCAAGTAAGAAGTATGTGTGTATGGATGCATATAAAAATGGGAGACATATAGGATTAAATGCTGCACATAAGTAAAGATTTTATGTGTGTGTGTGTGTAATGTGTATATATATTTGTATGTATGTATACATTTATATAGAGCTATGTTGTTTCCAAATTATAATACATTAATTTCATAGGCTGTGAATTAATCCACATTAATTAACATGTTATTCAAATCCTTTGTGTGTGTGTATACATACATACATACGTACATACATACATATATATATATATATATATGCATATATACATATATGTATGTAATTTGATTATACATTGACTTTGCATGCCATGAGGAAGGTAGTGAAAAAGTGGGATGGAAAATTATATACCTGATTTCCACTTTTGAAAATTTGTTAGCAATCAATTGTGCATTAATTGACAATATATTTTATTTATGAATGGTTGTGGGGTTTATGCATATTTTGCAGCTATTAGACATTAATCAGTATAACTTTGAATTATCATATATTCATGTTATATGTAAATGTTTTGATTAATCATGCATGTGAGGATTAATTAGGCACTGATTGACATGTAGGCGAATTTATTTGTTTTTATTAGGGTTTTATTTCCTAAAGACTAGAAATTAATTCCTTTGTATAAACGGTAAATTTTTTTAATAAGATTTAAAGATACATTCATTTGTTGTTGTTGTCATTTTTTTTTGGTTTATTCAAATCCCTTTTTATCATGAGTTAGATAAAAATAATAGTAATAGACATATGATTTTTATTTTATGCCAAAATAATTGTGATTTTATACTAAATTTTTTAATATACCAAAAAGTCATTTTTATCGCCTTTTATTCCAAAACTGTGCAATTTTCAGTGGAACTATGTCATCATTTATGAATATTATTTTGTTAAACAAGAATATTTATGATATTATTTATAAATCAGTAAATAATGAACTTATTTAACATCTCTAATTAATTTCCATTTTTTTCTTCTCAACCGCCATTAATGCAAACAAATATGGATAATCATACTTTCCATTTATTTAGCATATTTCAATGTCATTACTCAATCTCATGAATTTTTGTTTAATGGATAACTCATATATTCATTTCTGAAACTAATTAAAATCCTAATAGTGCAATAATCAGTAATAAGTAGTAATTTTTGGCACAACCACCTAAAATGTCTCAAATATCAAACAATTAGTAACATATCACATCATAGCATAAACTAATAATCATAAATATGCATCAAGATAACATAATAATTTAAATTTAATTTGTTAAATTAAAAAAAAAACTATACCAATGCTTTTGCAAAAAATCTTCAACTCATACAATCCATACATGTGTATCTTCTCCATTTTATCTAACGCACGTTCTCCTTTGCTAGAGCAAATTTAGTTGCATAAGCTTTCCTCCTTTTTCTCTTTATTCTATCCTTTCACTATTCTTTAATTCAGCGTGTAACCTTTTTATTATTTCTAATCAGGAAATTTTAGAGAAGAAAATAGAATGTAGTTAAAGATTTTTTTTTTCAAGGAGGAATAAGGAAGAAGAAAAAAAGAAGATCCCTCTTAGGGTTAGATTTGGCTCACTAAAATTGTTAAAGGATAAAATAAAATCATTTGAAATTGATATCCAAAGGAAGATTAAAGAATAAGCTTAAAAGAATTTATCTTTGATAAAATTAATGGGAAACTTTCCCTGAAAATGTGAATATTTGAATAAAAGAATATTCTGAATTGGAATGAGGCATATGATGTGTTTTTATTGCACTTGATTATTGATTATAAAATACACGAGTTATTCGGAAAGACCGGGTTTAACCCATTCTGAATAACTACTACGACGACTAAAAGTCGATGATGAATACGGTGGTTGAAGACTGGAGATCTTTACATCGTTTGGATGACTACTGATGTATAGATTGGGTCGTGCACCCAAGATAAGGTAATAAGTGGTGATCGTCCAGACGTACTTGGAGATAAACTAGATATGTGAGGACCTCTCTCATGTCTTGGACATATGGGACGAGGAATAAGGTGCCTCCGGTTTCGTTTAGACCCAGAACGGACTTGTAAATGGATGTGTGTCTGACATTGGATTTCATTCTATGTTGATTGGTTTCTATTAAATATATATTTGTTTGGTGGCGGAGAATTTATTCTCTTACTTTACACCCTTCTCTGAGACGTAGGACCTTAAAGGTTATATATGGATAGACATCAGTTGTATGGCGTGAATTGTCAGTGTGGCATGCTGAGATGCAAATGATCAAGGATTTTGTTGAAAAGAAGAGTCTTGTGGTTGATGATCAAAGCACGGCCTTTAATAGCATAGCTTTGTGTATAGCGTTAATTCTTGAGCCTCACACCCGGTACGAGTCAAAAAATGGGATAGTGACTATAGGGAGAACTTGCGTTTCTTTCTAGCTAGAAGTGGTGTCATGGTATGGAGCCCAAACATTTTTACTTATGTGGATGATAGATCGTGAGGCGCCTCAGATATGATTGGTCGACGTACTGACCATTTTGGAGGTCCGATAGGACCGAGAAACATATTGTTTAGGAATAACCAATCCACTAAAGTAAGTTGGACCGGCCCTACCGCTTCCAAGGGTTGCCCGTAGGTGTGATCCTGAGACATGTGCTAGAGTGTCTCGAATTGGTGAGGAGTCATCCCTTACCTCGACTCGTAGATGGAATCCAGTTTCCAATATGCGACTTTTCGGTTTTAGTTGTAAACCTATGTATGGCAGCAACATAATATATGGTACCTATCTCGTTTAGGATTGATACATTTATATTTGATGTTGTTTTGACACTATGCATGTATAGTAATATGAAAATGATTTGTTTTAAATGTACCAAGCATGTTTGGCTATTATAAGGAAAAATCTGTCCTCCGGCTTGCGTTGCATTGTGTGATGGGACCTGTGTCATATAATAGCTTCATTTTCCAAAAAGCATTGCGTTGTTTTATTTTAAACTGAGATTCATGTGGAGTAAACCCATTCCATGTTATACGGCGTGGTCCCATGATTTCCCAACTTGTAAAGTAAAGATTTAATAATTGTTTTAGTTCTCACATCAGTCCCATGACTAACTCGGAGTTTATTGTTTCTACCTAAACTCTGGTTGCCCATATTTTCCACATGGGTAGCTAGTAGTTTTGGATTTGCAGATATTTTCTCTCCCAGGATCTTGGATTATGGCTGGAGCAATATTTGGAAAGCTTTGTATCCGTGTATTTCATTCAGCTGTGGTAGTTGATATTTTCCGCTGCACATTACATTCATGTATAATATTTTTCCGCTGCTTTGTATTTTAATATCTAATATTATTTTATTTCCGTTGTGTAATATTTATTCATACTCTAATTCTTGTACTCTGATGTAAATTATTGTAATAGCAATGAAATGTTCTATTGTTTGTGTCTGGTGTGTCGTGTTCTCAAAGCAATCTGGGCTCCTCTGTCTCTTCGTGGATCCCGGAAGTTTCCGTCGTTTCATTTTGGTATCATAGCTTTGGTTTACAAAGATAGAGAACAAGGAACATTAGGAACGAACGAGAGAATTCATCAGAGATAGGGTTAGTAATATGCTATAAGAATAACTCGTTAGAGATAGGGTTAGTAATACTCTAGAATGAGTTTGAGGAGTATTATTTATAAGAACAAATATAATTTTGAAAATTTATACCTTATTATATGTGTTTGAGTATCTTGTTTTATATTGATTTTGGACTATCGGGTATAAGAAGATTTTGCATATATGTCCAATCCACGTGTATTCGAAGCCTTAAATATACTGGATAGATATAGGATAACACTCTAGTCGCCCGAGGATGATCCTGGTAATTGTGATCACATTACCAATGCTTATGTTCGAGTTCCGAAAGTGGATATCTATATATATCCAATCGACTAGTGTGAGAACCAAAACATAATTAGAGTTCATTGTTGTGATTTGGCATTGAACTATGATATTTTAATATATATACAAAAGTTATATGTTTTGGAAATTTAATTCACAAATTGATTGTTGGTTGTGTTGTTTGATTATTAGTTGAACTAAAAAAAATATTGGAATGATAAAACCAATAAAAGAATGAATGATAAGTAAAGCCAAATCAAATGTAATGTAGAGTTGAATTGAAAAATTAGTGAATTGGATTTACATATATTAGATAGAATGTACATATATATACATGCTGAGCAGGTTATGGATTTACTGTTGAGTAGAGAAATATATTGCGTGCCCGACGAACAGGTGCACCTTAATGAGTTGGTTGCGCAATTTTATTTATTATATAAACGATTGTGAGTGTTTTTGGATGCGTTGTGATGGTTGTTCTATGTGAGACAATAAACATACGCCACAGGATAGCAACGAATAAATTATGAACTACACCGCAGGGCATACTACATGAAGACAACATATCATATCATATTCCATATAAGCATTTGGCGCTTATATGACGAGGTTTGGGTTACCATACGGGCGAGATGCTTGTATGGCGAAGACTGAATTACAGGTTGAACAAAAGAGATTATGGACTTAATAAAATACATGTAACGGTGCTCGGGGAAGGATTTGATAAAAACCCTACACAGGTCTAGAGATGACAAAAAAATTCACGTCTCTCTTGTTTTTAATTAAGGCACATGGATTATTTTATTTCCAACACTGGGGCAAGGTATGAGATTACGACTTTTTACACGTCTCCCTTGGGAATAGATAGGTCACAAAAATTGTGTATGCTTTTTACTGATTTATTGGGTGCCTAATACGGCCTAATAAAATTTTCAAACCCTCCCCGTACAAAGGAGGTTATGGCGAATTTTTTTGAAAATTTAGGGTATTAGCCAAATTTTTGAGAAATTAGAAAATTCTTAGAAACTGAAAAGTTGAAGAATGAAAGCCATAATGAAAGTTGAGTTGGTTGGTTTAACAATTTTCAACTTCGTTCCTTTTCGAGGACGAAAAGTTTTTAAGTGGGAGAGATTGTAACAACCTGGAATTTCTGAACTAATTTAATTTTTTTATTTTAGCTATTTTAATGGATTTTGAATATTTAAAATGATATATTTTAAATAATTACAACTAAAAATTTATTTTAAATCGAAATTAGAATATATGAATTTATACTAATTACAAAACGAACTCGAAATGGCATGGTAGTTTGAAAATTCGATTTTAAACTTCAAATGAATGTACGTAATTCAAAATAAATCGGATTTCAGTAAAACTAGAAACGTTAGAATCTGTTTAATTATATCTTTTTAATGAATGTAAGAAATTGAGATTTCATAAAATAAATTGAAAGTTATGTCCAGTTTAAAATTTAGAATAGTCGCTATGGAATTTATATATATTTTTAATTATATATAGCCCTTAAAATAGCAATTTTGCAAACAACTTCCATTTTCAACGAAACCACTTTTGCTGGATCCGGAATGTCAAATTATTGTTAGGCTTCAAATTTCATAATTTTTGGAATTAATACGTGAGCACAATAAAATTAAATGTGTTTTGTAATTTCAATTGAATTGGGTCGGCCAGGAAAATGGGCATTTTCAAACGGTCTCCAAATTCGATGAAATTAGTTTTGTTAGGACCGTATCATCAAAACATAGCTAGATTTAATTTTTCTGTAATTTTTGGAGTCAGTATGTGGTCCTGGTAAATTAAAATGTACGTTTAAATTCAATATATTGATTTATATTTTAATTTTGATAAAAACTAACCGAAACAGCCAAACTGGCTTACGAAACATATTCTATTGTGTCAGGAATGGGGGTAATTAGCTAGGAACGGTAGTTGTTGGGTTTGATTTGGAGTTCGAATGCAAAAGCATGTATTATTGGAATTAATTAATTAATTTATATTAATATATATATATATATATATATATATATATATATAACATTTTCAGAAATCATATCTTATATTTCATTTCCTAGCGCCGCTGTTTTTGAATGAACGCTCCAAATCGCTCTAGATTACATACTCCAATCACGTCCAATCCACACTGTAATTTCCAAAAACTATTAAACGAAAATCATAGTGCTATGAAAGGGCTTCAGTTTGGTACTGGTGTGATCGAGTTTCGTGGGGAATTAGGTGCGATTTTTGGCCTGGAAGGCGTCGACTTTGAGCGCAATTTGGAGGTAGATAGGGAGGCCAATTTAGCCGATGGCCTAGGCGATTGAGGGCGTGATGGCGACAGCTCGACTTGTAGTGGGCGTCGGGGGTCACGACGGCCGTGGTGGCCTGCGCGGGTGAAGGTTTGTGACGAGCTTTTTGGGTTCATGGTCAGACAGTTTAAACAAGGAAGAGGGATCGGTTAATTAAATTAATTTATTAATTAATACCTTAATCATTGTAATTAATGAAATTTATGTTTAAACATCTGTATCTTTTACATACGGCAATAGAATTCGACAAACCCGGGCTCGTTGGAATCATCGCAGCCAGCACCACATATCAGAACAGACCAAAACGGAAACGGAACCAGTGATAGTTTTTGATAAAATTAAACGTCCTGTTTAATTTTGTTAAAAACAATCTTCAGATAAAGAATGACGGAGTGGAACCCAATGTGAGAATTCTCTCACTAAAATATTTATATCGTTATTTAATTTATTTTATAACTGTAAATATATGAATTTCCAATGATGATTTTCATCTATTGTATGTGACATTACTTGAGTTCAACACATGAACTATTCACAACTCATCTGCACAAGAAGAGGTGTTTGAATATACAACACCTATGTTTCAAACAATGTGGATCGACACTTTGTGATTATTGAAATGAGATATAAATATCCATTTATAATTTAAACAGTGAAAATATGTTAATTACAAAAATAATTCAAACCGAATATTTGTTAAATTCATTAACCAATAATTTATTTAAATAAACTGTTATTGTTTGAATACCCCATGAAACGACCCAAACTTCCCCCTAAAGGAAAGCTTCGATTCAGTTGAGAACACAACAAATCAGAACATAAACAGAAGAACATTTCATTGCTTAATTATTACAACAATTTACATAAGAGTAGAAGAATATACAGAGTATGAACAAATAATATACATTTGATAAATATCAGAGATTTACAAATTACAATGCAGCGGAAAATAATACAAAACACAACTGAAAGAAATACACGGATACAGAGCGTTCCGAATATAGCTCCAGCGGTAAACCAGGATCCTGTGAATACAATATCTGCAAAACCAAAACTACTAGCTGCCTATGTGGAAATTGGGGCACCCAGAGTTTAGGTTAAGACAATAAACTCCAGGTCGGTCATGTGACTGGTGTGAGAACTAAAACAATTATTTATAACTTTACTTTAAAAATAAGGTAAATCAAGGGACCACGCCATATAGCACAGAACGGGTTTCCTCCCAAGAATACCAGTGCATAGAATAAACAACGCAATGCTTTTTGGAAAAATGAAGCTATTATAAGACTCAGGTCCCATCACACAATGCAACGCAAGCCGGAGGATAGAGTTCTAGCTTATAATAGCCAAACATGCTTGGTACGTTTAAAACAAATCATTTTGATACTATTATAGTGTAAAGTGTATGAAAACAACTTCAAATATAAGTGTATCAATCATAGACGGCATAGTTCACCATTCCACTATGTCGCCATACTAGGCTCTACAAAAAAAACCGAATGTCACGTACTGGAAATTGGATTTCCGTTATGAGTCTAGGCAAGGGATGTACTCCTAACCGCTTCGAGACACTCTAGAAAATGCCTCAGGACTACACACTCTAGGTAACCCCTGGATCCTGCAAGGCCGGTCCTCCCTTACGTTTGAGGATCGGTTATTACTGAACACACGTTTCCCGGTCCTATCGGACCTATCCATCAGCTCCGTAGTAACCAATATATCTGAGGCGCCTCGCAATCCAACAACCACATAAGTAAAAATATTAAATGTCTGGGCTCCGTACCATGACAACACCCATAGCTAGAAAGAAACGACATGTCCTCCTTGGGTCCCTTATCCTGTTTTTCACTCATACCGAGGTGTGAGGCTTGCGAATTAATGCTACAAACAAAGCTATGCTGTATTAAAGTTGTTCTTTGATCATCAACCACAAGACTCTTCTTTTCAACAGAAGCCTTGATCATTTCCATCTCAGCATGCCAAACAGGAAATTCACGCCATGCGACTGATGTCTATCAATATATAACCTCTGAGCTCGTACGTCTCAGAGAAGGGCATTAAGCAATAGAATAAATTATCCGCCATCAAACAAATATATATTAAATAGAAATCAATCAACACAGAATAAAATCCAATGTCAGACACACATTCATTTACTAGTTCATTCTGGGTCTAAACGAAACCGGAGGCACCTTATTCCTTGTCCCATATGTCCAATACAGGAGAGAGGTCCTCACATATCCAGTCGAACTCCAAGTACGTCTAGACGATCACCACTTATTACCTCGTCTTGGGTGTACAGCCCGATCAAGACATCAGTAATCATCCAAACGATGTGAAGACCTTCGGTCTTCAACCACCGTCTTCATCGTCGACTTATCGTCGAATAAGTTATTCAGAATGGGTATAAACCCGGCCTTTACGAATAACTCACGTATTTTATAATCAAATGCTATAAAACACAGCATACGCCTCATTCGAATTCTGAATATTCTTTTATTTAAATGTTCATATCCTTTGGTAAAGGTTCCCATTAATTTTATCATAGATAAATTCTGTAAATTTATTCTTTAATCTTCCTTTGGATATTATTTCTAACCAAATTAAGGTTTATCCAAACTAGCCAGGATTAGCGCACCTTACCGAAGTAATCATTTCTTGTATTTCCCAACCCCAACCTATTCATCCCATGGAGCAAAACTGGTAATACTCCATATCTAACACCATGGTGTTATCGGTAAAATTAATTACCATTTCACGTTCAGATCTAATTAAAGACTTAACTATCGCTTGGAGTAAAACTTGTGCTACTCCATTCTCAATCATTTCCCAAATTTGCTAATTTAAATTATCACATTCACATTTCAATCTAATTAAAGATTCATTAAAACTCCACTTAGTTTTAATTTTCCAAAAAATCAATATTAATGATTATTTAACTTTGGAAAATCAAACATACCGCATCGACAATCTACACCGTACTATTGATTTCTGCTTATATACAGCCTCTGAGCTCATACATCTTAGAGAAGGGTGTTAAGAAAGAGAATAAATTCTCCGCCACCAAACAGATATATATTTAGCAGAGATTAACCATACAGTTCGAAATACAAAGTTAGACATGTAGTCCTGTCTTTAACTAGGTTAAAGAACTAATCTCATTTAAAATACTGTTCATGATAAACCCAAATCCTCTTCCATAAAATGGAATCTTCACGGAAAAACAAATCAATATATAATCCATATCAATTTCCATATCTGACCAATAATATAAATGGAATAACGACAAAGCCTTTTAAATTCCATATATATTAAAAGTCTTCCTCCATATAAGCTCACTTCGATTATTACCAATCGAATTCCATTAAATTCCAATTTAATATATTAAATTGGAAAACTTTCCTTTGGAAAATCCCATTAAATCTTAATAAAAGATTTATATATTCCAAATCACATTTCACTGCAAATCAGGTTAAAGAACGAATGCCGTTAAAACACACTTCACAATAAACCCAATTCACATTAGTTTTATTCCAATTAAATGTTAATTAACTAGAAACACAAATAATCTTAATTAAAAGATTTATTCTTTTCACACGGGGTTTAAGAACAGTGTTATTTAAGACACCATTCACGACAAACCCAAAATCCAATTCTTTTATTCAATTCCAATTAAATCTTAATTAATTGGAAAACTTCATTAAATCGTAAATAAAAGATTTATTCTTTCCTCAACTGGGTTTAAGAACAGTGTTAATGAAGACACCATTCACGACATCGTCCATTGATCTATGTGGTAACTTTGTGAACCAAAGTGAGGCTACTCGCTCAAGGTAGGTCGGAAAATATAAGCCTTTTAAATCATCAGTGGCTCGGGCCCCATCTATGTGCTGATCATACTTAAATAAGAACACATTAGGGTCGGTTGTCCCGTTATAAGCCTGAACTGTCGGTGGCTTAAATTTATTTGGATATGGTGCCATCTTTATTCTTTCTGTAAGTGGAATCTTTGTGGGAGTGAATCCCCATTCTTTCCCGTCAT
This sequence comes from Allium sativum, assembly GCA_030737875.1. Classification (NCBI taxonomy): domain Eukaryota; kingdom Viridiplantae; phylum Streptophyta; class Magnoliopsida; order Asparagales; family Amaryllidaceae; genus Allium; species Allium sativum. The sequence continues at coordinate 416,363,455 of CM060910.1, read as the reverse complement.
TCTGCTTCTTCAATCACTTTTCCATAATTCTGTGGATCAACTCTAATATATGTTCTTCCTTATTGTGTTGATCCGCGGGGCAGACGTCGTCTTCCTTACCGGATGTCTGCTTCAACAGACGGTCACAGTGCGGATTTTGGGATACTGAAACTCCCGCTTGGAGAGGTGCCCCTTTGGCAGAGCCAAGCACTTGTTGGGAAGTCGCATTGTCGGTGCGATTATGAGTAGGAAATTTAGTTTCCTTACGGTTAGGATTTGTCATCTCTTGAATAGAATTTTCCTGATTTGGACTTGAAGAAGAGGATCCTGCGTTTTCTGTACGTGGAGTTTGAATGAATTTTGCTCGGGCGGATTTCATGGTGGCCTTGGCCATAATAGCTTGAGTGACGAGCACTGCTTCAAGCCTCTTCATCATGGCTTTATTTGCAATGCCCATTCGACTTGCTAATCCGGCCGCCACTTCGTCGAGTTCACTTCTCGTCACCGCTTCTCTGGCGTTGGAAGTTTCTCCGCGTTCAAATTGGTTGGTAAGAGGAGTAGTCTCATGCTCATGATCAGCGATATTATCATTATTCTCGGTGCTTTGATCGGCGACCTTCTTTGATGGTCTACCTGGTTTACCCATCACTTTCGGTAAGGACTTGAATCGGATTGTAGCGAAACAGGTTCGGACCTTCAATGCAAGGTGTTGAACCTTGTGAGAGAATGTGAAAGAACGGATGATTAAATTAGCCCCACGGTGGGCGCCAAATGTTTGCGTCAAAAATGGCGCAAACACCAAGTGTACTCAAAGTACTTCACAAAATGCTTGGTAATATGAAGTGTTGAGCCAATCAACAAAGAAAAAGCAAGTAAAGAGACACAATATTTTATAGTGGTTCGATCAAGTGTGATCTACATCCACTTTGAATGGCGATTTAATTATTGCATGTAGAATTACAAGGCAAACACATCCTCTCATTACATTCATCATTACACTCTTTTAGAACTTGACTAAGGAAAAATGGTGAAGATCTTCGATTGTGGTAGATGGTAGATCGGATGTAGATTTCCATATGGATTTTGATGGAATCAGAGTTGAATCTTCCCTGTGAGATGGTTGGATATGATGGAATCACTAAGTAGAAGTAGAGAATTGAGTTTAGCATCCCTTCGGGGTCATCGGATCCGTCCCCCCATTAAAGTGGGGTTGGACCTCTATTTATAGGAGTGGAGAGATGGTGTGATATAGCTTTCAGAGTTACTGGTCGGTCAGCCCTTATTTACGGAACTGCCACTGGCCAGTCTGGCAATAACTGTTCAGAAGCCAACTTGTCAATATTTGTCTGGAGGACCGATCAGTTTGGAGCGGGTCTGACCAGTCGGTACGGCCTGTTTTCCTCTTTGTGTGGGCGACCTGCTATGGATTCCGTTTTACGGTCGACTAGTTGTACATGCCTGGACCGACCGGTATTGTAATATTTGGATGAAGTACACCACTCTAGGAGGACCGATCGGTACATATGGATTTTAGCCGACCGGTGGGTGAGTTTTCTCCCTTTTCTCATGGGGTTACCTTGCTCTGGACTTGTAACTTTCTGACCGATGTGCTTGGGCTCAGACCGACCGGCGTCGTTATTGTCGCGCTGATCGGTATACTTATGCTCTAGTCGATCGGTATCACTTTATTGGATTAAGTTACGCTGCTGCTTCCAAGGCCGATCGGCCCGTTTCTTTTGATATATCGGTTGGGTATGTCTCACGATACTTTATGGATAACAATTTTCGTGTCCATCCCAAATTGGAAATCAAAATCATATTTTGATCCATTACTGAATATTATTTTAAAATATTAGTTATTTTAAAATATTCATCCTTCGTCATTTTAAAATATTTGCTAATTTAAAATATTCGTTCTTTCCGAATTGGAATCAGACACAGTCAATTACAATATAATTTTATTTATATGGATTTCATACACACATGTGCACAACAATAATCAAACATAGTCAACCATCATCCAGAGTGCATTACACAACTGCATAAGCATTAAATATAAATAATTAATGCTTACAACAGCCTATCAACCAATCAATTGACATACAACTAAACAATTGGGATTAGTGTATGTCAAATATCATCCCAATACCAGTGTGGGGTTTCAACCAACACACACCGATTTTATTTTTGCAGTTGGACGATGTGTAATGACCCGTATTTTTCTGCTAATTTATTTGGATTATTTGGATTATTTAAAGTATTGGTTTGGGTTTAAATAATCGAATTTAACAATTTTATTTTGAATATATTATTTAAATAAATAATAAAATAATATTTTAATTTTTAGAAATATTTGGAGAATGTGGGATTTGCAGTATAATGTGGTCGGACAATTTAAAGTGAGTTACATTGTCTATAGTCAAATTATATCGACGATTTCAATTCTAAACGACGAGGAAATATATGTAGTTTATAATTTAAATATAAATAGAGCTGCAGCGGTGCGGCAGTTCGCGATTTGGCATTTTGAACTTTAGTTGGTCGTAGCGGGTTCAAAATAAGTCGGATTTCCTCAAAACAAGAAACGTCGGGACAGGTTTGACAATATCTTTCCAATAGCAGAGAAAAATCCAATTTTCGTCGTGTAGATTTTATTTTATTTCCAAATCAAATTTTGAAAAAAAACGTTATGGAATTTCCTTTATATATATAGCGCTGTGTTATATAGAATAAAGGGTTTTTAAATATTTTAAATATCGATTTGGCTTGGAATTCAACCCGGGCTATTTTATCTTGGTAATATACGATATTCTAGTCGTGTATGGCCAATTTCAATATTTTAATAATATTATATTGAGGTATTTTAAAATTGGTTTATTTTCTTTGAATTGGCCAGTTATAAAAGGGAATTTCTTCAAACGACCTCTGTTTTCAACAAAACAAATTTTGTTGGGACCGTAACAGTAAATTATTGCTAGATTTTCAAACTGCATGTCAAACGATGTTATTCTGTGAGTGTGGAAAAATAAAATACAAATAAAAACGACCATTTGGACATGTACGAACGCTTTTTGAGAAAACGGACTCGGAATTCGACGAAATAAGTTTCGTTAGGACCGTATCGTCAAATTATACTATGCCGTCCATTCGCATCTCGAACGAGGTTTGTATGTGAGCGCAGCAGCATATAAACTACGTTTAAAATAGCGATCGGTACGAAATAAAAATCGTTAGTCAACATCACTCGTCAAATCAACATAAAATATATTATTTCTACATTATATTTATCCCCAAAAATCAGTATTTCCAGCAAAACCATTTTTCCCATTCAGTAATTTTGCAGAAAAGCCCTCATTTACAATTTAATTTATATCTTGATTTCTGGCGAGAATTTGTGGTAGCGACCAAAGCGAAAGTCGTAGAGGGTGTTGAGGGGAAGGTGCTGTCAAAAATTGGTGGCCAACGGAGGTACGAGGTTGCCGGAATTTCACGAAAACCGAAACAAACCATTTTCGTTCTTGGTCAAAATTGAGGAGCTGTGGTCGATTGAAGGAGCTCAGACCATGGGGGGAAATGGAGAGGAGGAGCAGGGCTTTCGATTGGTACCGGCCGGAGGTTCTCTGGTGGTCGGAGGTGACCGTGGTGGCGAGTTGAACGTGGAGGGTTGTTTTGGGTTTATTCTTTGAAATGGCTGGCGGTTTTGGTGGGTTTACGGGCGGAGGAGGCATCATGGGGGTCGAAGCCTGGGGTCTGGTGAAGGAGGAGGAGCAGGCGATCACAACGGTGGCAGTGCGGTGACTTATAGGGGTCGGTGGTGGTCGTAGTTCATCAAAGAACGGAATTCGTTCATATGGGTTTTCACGGCGGTAGGAGTGATTTTGGGGTGTCGGGGTTTCAGGCGATGGAGCTGCTCACCGGTGCGGTCACGGCGGTAGGTCGGGTCGGTTTCCGGTGGCCTGAGTCGGCGCCGGTGACGAGGTGAAAGGGGTGAGCGTTTACGTTGAAGGAGGAATTGGGTCTGGTAATGGAAGAAAAGAAAACCGCATGAACAAATAATACGGGCTGACGTGGCACCGATTATTTTGGTAATTAAGTTCTAATTTATTAATAAATTAATGTGTTAAAAATCGTGTAATATACACAAACTTAAAACGATGATAACTTTTCCATACTGTATCCGGTCTACGTGAAACAGGATCCGTTGGGATCGCAGGAACGAGCTCTAGACGATGGCACTGACTAGGCTCTGATCTGACGCAGTTAAAAATTCAGCTAATGTTGAACGCTCGACTGAATTTAAAAAGGACAAATGCGTCAACCGTCAACCAGAACAAAATCTGGTGAGTTAATTCTCACACCTTTTGGAATCCTGTGATGTGGTAAATCCATAGAAAAATATAATTCACCATTTACAGTATAAATTGGTTGATTGGATGCGATGGATGCAAATTGTTTGTTTACTGTTTGGTTGGTTGCAGTTATTTATATCTCGTCCATTATTTTATTCGTATATTATTTCAAACGGTGTCTGTGATGCATAGAAGGACATGTTGGAGGGATCCGACCGGATTCCTCAAATAAACTGTAATTTTGTTTGTTGTGCATATATATGAATTGTTCAACCTGACTGACACCAAAACCTGTTTAAATGTGATGGTTGAATAGATCTTCATCATTGTTGTGATTGAAGTCAATTGACAGTGTTGATCTGGTCATTGGCAGGAAATGGCCTTAAATATGTCGTTGTAAGTGTCATCTACCATCAGGTGGATCGACGTTGTTTCAAAGTTATAAATTTACTTATAACTGAATTAAAGTTTTTTTAAATTATTTTGTATGAGGTTTTAAATTGGAAATTTACAAATAAAATATATTAAACCAAGTTATAAAGGAAATTAGTTAACTGGTTTAGATCAGTTTGAAAAGCAGAAACCAAGAATTTCCTACGGTTTGGTAAAAGGAAATAATTTTTTTTTTTAAAAAACAATTAAATGGGGTTTTTAAATTTATGAAGTTATTTAATAAATTAAAAAAATGGAAATGACAATTAATGCAGTTAAAATTTAACTGAGATGTACGATCAGTAAATTCAACTGTTTTTAATTAAAGGTGGTAGTTGGATTAAATTGGTTTGAAATTTCTGAAGTATTTGTTAAATGTCACAACCAAAAGGTTAAATGTTAGCTAAGTGTCGATCAACTATATTTGATAAGTGATTATCGAGTTGGTTGGTGTTAATATAGTTATTTAATAAGCTTTTAAAAATTATAATTATACTATTCTAAATTAATAGCCAAGTTAACTGTTTTTTTATAGTTAATATTCAAAGTTAATTATTGTTTTAATTAATAAGGATTAAAATGATGGGTTTTAATTGGAGTTCATTGAAGTGATTAGATGGTGTTAAGGTTTGGTCTAAAGGTGGAAGGCAGATTTTAGTTATAAATCCAAGGTAAGGTTTTGTTTTAAGGATACTCGAGTAATTGGAAGCGAATTATTAAATGTGGGTTTTTATTTAAATCCAAAGGTTATAAGAGGAAAAGGGTTTTAAAGTTAAAAGGTGTATTGTTAATAAAGACTTACTTAATTAAAGGAATTAAGTAAAAGGATTTGGAGCGAAGATTTCAAATATAAGAAACGGTTTTATAAAAACCCGATTTGTAATCAGAGGAAAAATGAGATTTTGATGTTAGTGGTTAAACTAATATTATTCTGAGGTAAGAACGGGTCGACCAAGGTCTGAGAGGTAACTAAAATACCCCAACTTGATTGGCTTCACTATTATCGAGGAATGGTATTAGTTTGGAATGAGTGAAGGTGTTGAAATTGGTTTTACTCTATACGAGGAATATCAAACTCTAATGCAGGGTCTTGGGAAATTAAATAATATTGCAATATTAGTTTCAAAAGAAATAAGTATATTGATTTCAAATTTTAATGAACATTTGTTATTCAATTAGAGTTGATCGAATATAATATTTGAGATAGAGTTAGTCAAACATAGTTATTCAGGAAGATCTGCCATTGCGTAAGACTGCTAGCGTAATTCGCAGGGCTGCAGATTGCCAACGGCGGTCGGATGTTTCCTGAGGGAATCAGGCGTAACCATTGTGATCGTTGCGATCTAGAGTCAAGCAAATGGAGTAAGTCGAATATTAGTTAATCGATAGGAGTAATCAAGTCAAGTTAGTCCAGTTGAGTTAAATAAGTCGAGTTAGTCAAGTTAGAGTTAATCGATCAAAGTAAATCAGTCAGAGTTAATCAGAGGAAAATTGGTTTATATCATTAAGTATATACACATATGGATATCGTGAGTTGCTCGAATATAAGAAATAGGGAAAGGGTTTTAAAGAAATATATCGATATTCCCGACGGAAATGGAAAGCTGGATATATATATATATATACATATATATATATACGTACCCAAAATCATAAAAACAGTTCTTTTATAATAGAATAAGGTTAAGTCAAATGTTTTGAATGTATTGGAAGATTTAAAGGTTTATTAACTATTGGGTTAAATATATTTTAAAGAAGCCAAGTTAGGTCAAGTGCTGAATCAGCAAACTCATGTTATTTACACAATTGTTATTTGATAGTTAAAACACCGACTATCAAACCTTACCAATACGATTGTTGGTATGGAAAGACTGGGTTCGAATTATATTCGAAAACCATTCTGACCAACAAATACGTGAAGATGTCAATTGAAGATGGAGAAATTAAAGACCGTGGATCTCCATAAGCGGAAGGATTACTTGAAGAATATTCTCTGTGTTGCAACTAGAGTTATTCTGACGTGATTCCGTCGTGATTGGAATATACGGATTGCAAGGACTTCTCGCTACTAATCCTTGGGGTGATTCCTATATAAGGTTGCAGTAGGAGGGTGCCTTCGGTTCATCTTTTTCCTGGATGACTTGTATGGACGAATGTCTGACAGAGTATTTCCCTAAAACCACATACGTTGATTTTTACAAATATACCGAGTTGGTGGCAAAGAGGGGCACTTCTTTAATACCCAGAGTATATTTGTGGACATCAATTAGTGATTTGACGGATCTGATGATGTGGCATTCAAAGTGTATGATGACCAGATGTGTTCTGACCTCAAGCCTCATCAACCGGGAAATGACAAAAATCGGGCAGGCAGTATGGCTATGTGGGTCACTCCCATTAGGGTGTATAATCACCTATCTAGAGAAATTCCATTTGCTTCTTTAATCTATGTTCGATGTTGTCCCTATTCGGGAAGGCGGTTGCTGATCCCAACCGTCGGTGATATACATTCGATACACTCAAGCAAAATGAGTGGTCGGTCATGTGTGGGCCGGGTTGCAAGACGTTCTTGTTGAACCCAGTGTATTAGCCTCTAGAGATACACTATCGGCAGGTGGTCCCATCCTTGTAAAAGCCGTAATCCAAATTCCAATAAGCTCCCGCGGTTTTTAATTGTATACTATATATGTCGAGCGTGAGACGCAAGCGTTCTGCTAGATTGTTATCTGTTTGTATCTCGACATTATGATAATATCGGAATAAGTTATCACTTCAAAAGTGGTTTGGGTTATAGTAAGGTAAAAACCGTCCGTGTTTATGTGTGGACTGGTCTTACTATTATCCTTTTATTTTAAAAAGGATTTTCCCAAAGTTAAACCAGTTGTTTGTGCTGTGAATTCATCACTGATAGTATTCCAGACTGACCCGGTGTATTTTGCTTTGCTTCAAATGTGCTCGAGTCAGATCGAGTGTATTTCCAGGTTAGGTTTGCTTGGAGTTTCAGGAGCTGGAAGCAGGAGGCTTCACCGCTAGTTATATAAAGTTATTTCCGCTGTGCAGTTATATGTTGTACTCTGATGATTGGTATGTATATACAGTTCCTTTATATAAAGAGATTTGATATTATATTTTATCTATTCCGCTGTGATATTCTGATATGTGTTCTTCTTCTTTCTTCTATTCTAATATTTCTTTCTTTCTATTCTCACCCTCTAATTTCTTTCTCATGACAATCCAGTGTTTTCAATACTTGAATAATCGACATGGTGATTTTATGTCGATTTTCGGGGTCGAAAATCCCTGGGTCGTTACAGTGGTATAAGAGCTATTGGTTTAATTATTAACCTTGGCTCTGTGGTGTGACTCAATGGAGATGGGGTTAGTAATGCCCTAGATTGAGTTCGTATATATATGTGAGAGCGCGTATTTGTAATTTGATATAAAATATATTTTTGAAAATATTTTTGACCAATATAATAAAGGTGATGATTTCCATAAATAATTATAATATGGAAAATCAATTGGATTGTTGATTTGAATGATATGCTTGGATTGTGTTGTTGATTGCTTGGATATAAATCTGAAATGGATAGACTTGGTTGAAAACCAATGTGAAATAACAAGTTGAATAAATCAATTCAGATAAATTTGGATGGATAATAAAAGAAATAAATCAAGTGACTATAAATAATTATAATCTCGTGTAAATAGAATTTTGTGTGAATAATTGGTTGATATGTATGGTATGGGTGTTTTGAACCTAATCGACATTTGTTTATAAGACTAATGAATTCCTTTGAGTTGAGAACAGGTGCTGAAGTACCAATTCAGATTTAAAATCCATCCAAGAGAGAAATTCTGGAGTTATTTGAATCCAGTTTGAATAAAGCTACAAAATAATTAAGCAAGCTCGAATAAAATATATCGCTTATCACGTGATATCGCTCGCAAAAAGGTACGCCTACACAAATATAAAAATTTTGGATTTTGATTTGGGTTTTTGAGTTTGGATTTTGGATTTTCCGACCATGAGAGTCGATGTATACATATTTCTTGAACCTGCAATATTGCAGATGGTCCTCCGTGCAGGGGAGACTCTGCCGAAATTTTTCCAAAATTTATGGTGTTAGAAATTTTTTGGGAAATTCTTTTATTTGAAATAAATTTGTTTTAAAACCAATTGGGTCAGTTTGGAAATAAATTCGAGTTTTAAAATTAATTATTTTTGGAAGGATAATGGGGTTTAACGTTCTTTCTACCTTAGCAATTTCGAGGATGAAATTATTTTAAGGAGGAAGGAATGTAACGACCCGTATTTTTCTGCTAATTTATTTGGATTATTTAAATTATTTAATGTATTGGTTTGGGTTTAAATAATCGAATTTAACAATTTTATTTTGAATATATTATTTAAATAAATAATAAAATAATATTTTAATTTTTAGAAATATTTGGAGAATGTGGAATTTGCAGTATAATGTGGTCGGCCAATTTAAAGTGAGTTACATTGTCTATAGTGAAATTATATCGACGATTTCAATTCTAAACGACGAGGAAATATATATAGTTTATAATTTAAATATAAATAGAGCTGCAGCGGTGCGACAGTTCGCGATTTGGTGTTTTGAACTTTATTTGGTCGTACCGGGTTCAAAATAAGTCGGATTTCCTCGAAACAAGAAACGTCGGGACCGGTTTGACGATATCTTCCCAATGGCAAAAAAAAATCCAATTTTCGTCGTGTAGAATTTATTTTACGTCCAAATCAAATTTAAAAAAAAAAACGCTATGGAATTTCCTTTATATATATAGCGTTGTGTTTATATAGAATAAAGGGTTTTTAAATATTTTAAATATCGATTTGGCTTGGAATTCAACCCGGGCTATTTTATCTTGGTAATATACGATATTCTAGTCGTGTATGGCCAATTTCAATATTTTAATAATATTATATTGAGGTATTTTAAAATTGGTTTATTTTCTTTGAATTGGCCAGTTATAAAAGGGACTTTCTTCAAACGACCTCTGTTTTCAACGAAACAAATTTTGTTGGGGCCGTAACAGTAAATTATTGCTAGATTTTCAAACTGCACGTCAAACGGTGTTATTCTGTGAGCATGGAAAAATAAAATACAAATAAAAACGACCATTTGGATGTGTACGAACGCTATTTGAACAAACGGACTCGGAATTCGACGAAACAAGTTTCGTTAGGACCATATCGTCAAATTATACTATGCCGTCCATTCGCACCTCGAACGGGGTTTGTATGTGAGCGCAGCAGCATATAAACAACGTTTAAAATAGCGATAGGTACGAAATAAAAACCATTAGTCAACATCGCTCGTCAAATCAACATAAAATATATTATTTCTACATTATATATATCCCCAAAAATCAGTATTTCCAGCCAAACCATTTTTCCCATTCAGTAATTTTGCAGAAAAGCCCTCATTTACAATTTAATTTATATCTTGATTTCTGGCGAGAATTTATGGTAGCGGCCAAAGCGAAGTGGTAGAGGGTGTCGAGGGGAAGGTGCTGTCAAAAATTGGTGGCCAACGGAGGTCCGAGGTTGCCGGAATTTCACGAAAACCGAAACAAACCATTTTCGTTCTTGGTCAAAATTGAGGAGCTGTGGTCGATTGTAGGAGCTCAGACCATGGGGGAAATGGAGAGGAGGAGCAGGGCTTTCGATTGGTACCGGCCGGAGGTTCTCTGGTGGTCGGAGGTGACCGTGGTGGCGAGTTGAACATGGAGGGTTGTTTTGGATTTATTCTTTGAAATGGCTGGCGGTTTTGGTGGGTTTACGGGCGGAGGAGGCGTCATGGTGGTCGAAGCTTGAGGTCTGGTGAAGGAGGAGGAGCAGGCGATCACAACGGTGGCGGTGCGGTGGCTTATAGGGGTCGGTGGCGGTCGCAGTTCATCAAAGAACGGAATTCGTTCATATGGGTCTTCACAGCGGTAGGAGCGATTTTGGGGTGTCGGGGTTTCAGGCGATGGAGCTGCTCACTGGTGCGGTCACGGCGGCAGGTCGGGGTCGGTCTCCGATGGCCTGAGTCGGCGCCGGTGACGAGGTGAAAGGGGTGAGCGTTTACGTTGAAGGAGGAATTGGGTCTGGTAATGGAAGAAAAGAAAACCGCGTGAACAAATAATATGGGCTGACGTGGCACCGATTATTTTGGTAATTAAGTTTTAATTTATTAATAAATTAATGTGTTAAAAATCGTGTAATATATACAAACTTAAAACGATGATAACTTTTCCATGCTGTATCCGATTTACGTGAAATAGGATCCGTTGGGAACGCAGGGACGAGCTCTAGACGATGACACTGAGTAGGCTCTGATCTGACGCAGTTTAAAATTCAGCTAATTTTGAACGCTCGACTGAATTTAAAAAGGAAAAACGCATCAACCGTCTACCATAACAAAATCTGGTGAGTTAATTCTCACACCTTCTGGAATCCTGTGATGTGGTAAATCCATAGAAAAATATAATTCACCATTTACAGTATAAATTGGTTGATTGGATGCGATGGATGCAAATTGTTTGTTTACTGTTTGATTGGTTGCAGTTATTTATATCTCGTCCATTATTTTATTCGCATATTATTTCAAACGGTATCTGTGATGTAGAGAAGGACAGGTTGGATGGATCCGACCGGATTCCTCAAATAAACTGTATTTTTGTTTGTTGTGCATATATATGAATTGTTCAACCTGACTGACACCAAAACCTGTTTAAATGTGATGGTTGAATATATCTTCATCATTGTTGTGATTGAAGTCAATTAACAGTGTTGATCTAGTCATTGGCAGGAAATGGCCTAAAATATGTTGTTGTAAGTGTCATCTACCATCAGGTGGATCGACTTTGTTTCAAAGTTATAAATTTACTTATAACTGAATTAAAGTTTTTTTAAATTATTTTGTATGAGGTTTTAAATTGGAAATTTACAAATAAAATATATTAAACCAAGTTATAAAGGAAATTAGTTAACTGGTTTAGATCAGTTTGAAAAGCAGAAACCAAGAATTTCCTACGGTTTGGTAAAAGGAAATAATTTTTTTTTAAAAAACAATTAAATGGGGTTTTTAAATTTATGAAGTTATTTAATAAATTAAAAAAAGGGAAATGACAATTAATGCAGTTAAAAGTTAACTGAGATGTACGATCAGTAAATTCAACTGTTTTTAATTAAAGGTGGTAGTTGGATTAAATTGGTTTGAAATTTCTGAAGTATTTGTTAAATGTCACAACCAAAAGGTTAAATGTTAGCTAAGTGTCGATCAACTATATTTGATAAGTGATTATCGAGTTGGTTGGTGTTAATATAGTTATTTAATAAGTTTTTAAAAATGATAATTATACTATTCTAAATTAATAGCCAAGTTAACTTTTTTTATGGTTAATATTCAAAGTTAATTATTGTTTTAATTAATAAGGATTAAAATGATAGGTTTTAATTGGAGTTCATTGAAGTGATTAGATGGCGTTAAGGTTGGGTCAAAAGGTGGTAGGCAGATTTTAGTTATAAATCCAAGGTAAGGTTTTGTTTTAAGCATACTCCAGTAAATGGAAGCGAATTATTAAACGTGGGTTTTTATTTAGATCTAAAGGTTATAAGAGGAAAAGTGTTTTAAAGTTAAAAGGTGTATTGTTAATAAAGACTTACTTAATTAAAGGAATTAAGTAAAAGGATTTGGAGCGAAGATTTCAAATATAAGAAACGGTTTTATAAAAACTCGATTTGTAATCAGAGGAAAAATGAGATTTTGATGTTAGTGGTTAAACAAATATTATTCTGAGGTAAGAACGGGTCGACCAAGGTCTGAGAGGTAACAAAATATCCCAACTTGATTGGCTTCACTATTATCGAGGAATGGTATTAGTTTGGAACGAGTGAAGGTGTTGAAATTGGTTTTACTCTATACGAGGAATATCAAACTCTAATGCAGGGTCTTGGGAAATTAAATAATATTACAATATTAGTTTCAAAAGAAATAAGAATATTGATTTCAAATTTTAATGAACATTTGTTATTCAATTAGAGTTGATCGAATATAATATTTGAGATAGAGTTAGTCAAACATAGTTATTCAGGAAGAGTTGCCATTGCGTACGACTACTAGCGTAATTCGCAGGGCTGCAGATAGCCTACGACAGTCGGATGTTCCCTGAGGGAATCAGGCGTAACCATTGTGATCGCTGCGATCTAGAGTCAAGCAAATGGATTAAGTCGAATATTAGTTAATCGATAGGAGTAATCAAGTCAAGTTAGTCCACTTGAGTTAAATAAGTCGAGTTAGTCAAGTTAGTGTTAATCGATCAAAGTAAATCAGTTATAGTTAATCAGAGGAAAATTGGTTTATATCATTAAATATGTAACAACCCGCTCATTCGATGATAATAGATTTAGATATTTTGTCTTAATATATCGTCGTATCTTATGTATCACTCAAAATATCGTTTTCACAAATGATAAAATTAGGATTCAGGACCACTTCCATTGAGTCCGGATCATCGTTTACGATCTTTTTGACTGTAAACATCGATACCTTTTGAGTTGAGCAATTTTGGTCTTTTTCATTGGATATATGACCAAAATATCACTTTCTGCATATGAACGAATTAGGACTCGAGACCACTTCCATTGAGTTCAAAACGTCGTTTACGACCTTTTTGACTATAAGCTTCGATATGTTTCGAGTTTGTGAAAATTGGGACTTTGGTTGGGCTTTAATGGCTAAACCTAGCCACTTAATTAAAGCCTCTCCATCAGCCCACTCTCCTTCATTCTCTTCCTCACTTCAAAGAAATTAGAAAATGGGGGAAAGAAAGGGAAATTAGAATTCCCTAAACCTAGTTTGATCCTAGGAGCTCTATTCTTGTAGGAATCAAGTGCAAAATCAAGGGAGAAGCTTATGTAAGTTCATCTTCATCTTCTCCATCTTATTATCTCTTCAATTTCTGAAACTTCCTATGACCTAACTCTTAGGAATTCCATTTATATCCTCTTAGATTGATGATTCAAGAGCTTTGATTGAAGATAGATTGATCTTGCTTGGTTTTAGGGTTTCTTTGGGCTTCTTGCAAACAAAGGTGAGTTCTTTTTGAACTCACATCTATGCCTCAAGCCTTCGTGCTTGTACAAGTGTAATTTAGGACCATATCATGTTGCATTTGCTTGTTGAATTGGTTATGATAATTTACACTTCCCGGTTTATTAGTTTGAATTTCATTTCGGATAGAAATCATGACATATGTTATTCACATGATCTAATGTATATGATATGAGTTGATTTGGTTATATCGCGAAGCTCCGTTGTCGTACCGGAAATTTCTAGGACTTCACAATTCACTTATATCGTATTTGATTGCTTTGGTTAGATAATTTCGTCGTTTTGGAGTTTATAATCAAGAACCATTGCAGATATCTTGTGTGAATGTTTGTGTATGTTATAGGTGAAGTTATTGTGTGCACCCATGCTCTTGTAGCTTCCCTTTAGCATTGCCAAACCATCTTGTTCTAGTTTGAATCGCGTTTGATAGCTTTGGTTTGAAATTTAGTTCACCTTTGAACTTATGATCGAAACCATCACAAATCTCTTGTATGAATGCTTGCATGAGTGTGTATGTGTTCTTGAGTGTTTTCGGTGAGCTAAGGAGGCTTCATTTTCAATTAGAAAACGTTATAAGCCATCACCATTGATCTGAGCTCGTCCGTGAGTCGTCTGCACCTCATTCCTTAAGCAAAATTGTCCCTGTTTCAGCTCAGACGTCTGTCACTATAGGGGGACAGACGTCTGTCAATGTTTGAGGAGCAAAATAAATATTTGCTTCAGCTCAGACGTCTGACCAAAATGTGTCAGACGTCTGTCTTCCTAAAACTGCTATTGACCAGTGGACCACGGTCAATAGTTTGGTATCGTTTGAGCTCATTCCCGGCCAAGTTTCGGCCCGTTTCGACTTCGTTTGTGACTTGTCAGTTTCTCTGGTTAGCAGATTTCTGCATCTCGATTCCTCGACTTTGATTCTCATGTGATTCTTCCAATGTTGATCCTTCTTGGTAGATTAACATTTGTTAATTATGTGAATTGAATAAGTGATCATTCTAAAGCTCGTTTGCTTTGTATATCGAGTTTATTCGATACTCTTGCTAATATGATTCACGACTCTAAAACATGAATTATCGACTCGATATCCTTCGAGTCTGTTCCGATGTGGTTTAAAAGCCTTCGGGTGCTAGTTTGGGATTTCGATTCGTTCTTGATCGAAATTACAATTGTTATCCCTTGATTTCATGTATGTTGTCGTGATGTGAGTTTATGATTTATGATTTGAGATCACGTCATTTTGACGTGAACCCCCTTGATCGATTGCCTCGGCAATCGTACTATTGTTTATTGCCACTTTGAAGTTATACAAAGAGATTTTATGTTATTAGTAGATATCAAACTCTTGTACTAAAATGGTTTCCAATCTTACTTCATTATACGAAGCTAATTTATGAAATCGTTTTATGAACCTTCTTCGAATCTACTAGTATATATTTTATAAACCTTTTCCTCATTCGTATGAGAAATCTAATTAAACGTCTTAGTAAAATCAAGGACTATGAAACCTTGCTTTTGCTTCGATGGTTAATTCTTGGACTCGTCCAACTGAAAATCGTGGCAATGCTCCTTCTATGATTTTCTCTGTTTTGAATAGAAACCAATTACGGGTTCGTAAATATTCGAGAATAATGTGTGGTTATGGGACATGTTGTTGTTTTCTTATATTCACTAGCTCGGAGTAATTTCTATTCGCCCGGATCCATGGTATCCGCCTCTATGACATAGTTGTTTGGTTCATGATCGCCCGAGTGGGAATATACGATTTGTGACCTTCATCTATGAGACTTCGGTCCAACTTTATATGATTTTCTATGATTTATGATTTCCTCTCTCCGGGGTCACAACCCGGGCACGGTGGGGAGTTCGACAGCCGACACCGTGTAAAGCTTCGGCTCAAACTTATGGGTTCGCTACCTAGAGATCGTATCTCATCTTGGTGAACAGGCCTGCCTCATGGTGATGTTTTCTATGATGTCTTGGTGATTTATGAACTCTTGATGATTTATGAATTCTTGGTGATTTATGATGTCTTGGTGATTTACGATTTCTTGGTGATTTATGATTACTTGATGATTTATGATTACTTGGTGATTTATGATTTCTTGGTGATTTGTGATTTCTTGGTGATTTATGATTTCTTGATGATTTATGATTATTGGAATGTTGTATTCCACAGTAGCTAGGAGATTATTTAGAGATAGTTGTGTTGACATGCTATGTTTCATATTTAGTTATGATTAGATGTTATTAGTAGAATCATGTCATCCTGTGTTATATCTCTTGTTATCTCCGTTTATTTGATAAGTACAGCTAGACTGATCCGTTTATTGTTTATTTCCTTATAAATAATACTCGGGTTAGGCCGAGTCATTTTAGGTACTCCTCTGGGACTCATAGCAGGATTGATCTTCCTCTTTCAGCTTGCTACTCCGTCTCCGTAGTTTTATGTACTTTTGTACCCATGTCGTTATCACTTGTTGTGTACATATTCTTTTGTTTAGATCATGGTGCATGTATTTATTCTTTTGGGATTAGTGGATCTTTGTTGACCACTTGTTTGTTGTACACATTCTTTGTTTATTCATATCTATTCCGCCTTTGTGATATGATTATTCTGTGTCTGGCTTTGAGATATACCATATTTATATTGTTGTTGTTGGCTATTTTATACTTCTTTCCGAATTGAATATAGCCGTTGTGTAGTTGTCGTATGTGCCGAATGGTCATGTCGAAATTTTAATCGGTACTAAAATTCGATGTGAATTCCCCACACGGAGCAATTATACAATATGTCGCCCTTCACAAACCTCATTCTCCATTATGGTCTGCGACATTTCTCTGAAATGAACCGGACGATAGTGGGTATAGAGGCGGGGCGTTACAGTTTGGTATCAGAGCAACTTTTCAGAACAGTGTAAGATAACATGACGATGGTATTGTCTTAAGTCTCTCTCGGGAATCGTGCCTTAGGGTTTTAGTTAGAGTCCTAAGACCCGTCATAGCTTATCTTCCAATACGATTCCATTTTGATTGAATTCGAGTCGTTTGAATTCAACTTGAGATTAACATTTTCCTCCTTCTTTTTCCTTAAAGAAGAGAAATTGTTGATCGTAACCGTGCAAGTGTCGGTTCACCCAGTGTACCTCCTACGGGAGGGGTGATTATGTCTCAAGTGTCCTGTTTTTAGTCTTTTAGAATAGTTATCGACTTGTTCTCTTTCGGGTTGATTCTATAGTTCATCTAGGGCCAGTGTGCTCTAGTGGTGCTTCTGTTTTATTCTTTGACTCTAGTTGCTAATCGATGTCTATCTTTGAATAAATTACGTTATTAAAACGTAAATTTCATGTTGTCGATCACTTCGATGATCGTATTTTGAATATTCGAGTGGGATTCAACAATTCGTTCGTTAATTCTTGAGTTAAGCTAGCGGTATGGGACGTTCGGCTAAATTTTTTTGTTAACTGGCCTATTGTGTATCACACTTATCTTGTTGATCATTTATGATCCTTGTAGTTGATTGATCATTGGATATCTTGCCCATGTGTCGTACGCACGTTGTAAGCGCCTTTGATCCTGATGTTTCTTGATTTCTAACTGAGATTGTTTCGTACGTCGTTACGTACCTATCATGGTCTATTGATCACTTGTCGTTCGGTATGGAGATACCATGTCTTTGTGACTAAACCTACCCCCTTGTTGTCAGCTATATAGTTCTAGTTCGATGTGAGATCACCAAGCCTTCGGGCTAAAACAACTCATTTGTTACCTTGTTGTGCCGGTGTGAGTAACCAGACATTTGTGCTAAATTAATCAAGAATGAGGGAAAGCATCCGGCTTCTTATGATCTCTCTTCTTGAGTCAGGGTACGTGTCATTAATTCCTTAATGTCATTTTTCTTGTTCAGAGATTATTTATTTATGTTCTTTTGATATACGTCGATCGTGTTCTTCGTTATCAAAAGATATCATTTGTATTTTAATCGTAAGTTGATAAAGGAATTTTATTTCCTTTATGCCATCCCGAATGATTTGTTGAATTTATATTTTCGCGAGATTGCGTGAACATTAGAAATTGTGAGGACTTTCTTGTGTTAACTTGTCCGTTGGGTGCGTTAAGGATCTCGAATGAGACGTGGGACGCCATGTTGTAGTTCGGAATTCCTAAACACCATTATGTGACAATCCGACATTCGAAATGATTCCTAAAATTAAAATTCACTTTTAATAAGTTAATCAAAATAATGATATTTTGGATTTTTGCGATTTTTCGTAATCGTTCGTTATCTTTCTAGATAATTTATTTCTAGATTTCCTTGAAGCAATTCCAAGAATTTGAGTGGTTCAAGATTTTCAATTAAGAATTATCTTGAATCTTTTCTTTGAGTAAATTAAATAACTCCAGGAACAACCCAAAGAGTTATTCATTTATGTCTCTTGTTTCTGGATTTCAGATCTTTGATTTTCGAGAATTCTTAGTGATTGAGAATCTCACCTAATTCTTAATCCTTATTTGGATTTGCTAAAAAGAATTTAGTATTCTTGTGATTCCATGGGTCCCCCTATTTTCTTTAGCGAACGATCACTTGAGAGATTGGGAGTCCCGTGGGGTTGTGCGATCCACGGCAACCCAATAATTCCTTTGTTTGAATCTATGATCTAGTCGATCACCCGGAAGTGCTATAGTCAATTCACTTATGGACTTAGCCTTGCGTTGTTCTTAGAAATGAATATCGAAAGGATGAGCTCTTTTGATATTCATCCCTTGTTTGTTTGAATCATTTGGGTCGACAATTATCTCCGCATGTTTGTTAACCCTTATGAATCAAAATTTTTGGGGATTACAACCTCTTTGGTTTAATCTCGTCTTGTTAGAGAATTTGTCTATTGCTTCTTTTGTTAATTGCTGATGTTTCTGCGATTTGAGATTTTTTGGCGGAAAATTATCTTGAATCATGTTGTTCCGAAGTGATAAGTTGTGCACTACTTATCCATCACCGTCTCGATGTTTTTGATTTTCTAAATAGATACTCGAGTTTCTGAATATTGGGAATTTCGTATAATTCCTAATGACTCGTCCTTATGGTCACTAAATAAGATTTAGTACCTGGTTAGAAATCGATTTCCCAGAGTAGTTCATTGGTATTCCGTTACCAATGTTTGATTATTGATTTGTAGTTCATTGGTATTCCGTTACCAATATTTGTTATCGGTTTCTAGTTCATTGGTATTCCATTACCAATATTTGATTATCGACTTGTAGTTCATTGGTATTCCGTTACCAATATTTGTTTATCGGTTTCTCGCTGGTTGGTATTCCGTTACTAACCTTGAATCGTTGATATTAAGATTGATTATTCCTTCGAGAATTGCTCTCCTTAGCTAAATCCGTTGGAATCTCTGTGTTGTGCTTTTGTTGGTGTCAGCTACCTTGTCGCAAGACTAAAGTGCTCAGGTTTGATGTTTTCTACCTCGTCGTGATTAAGTTTGGGAATGGATTAGTCACCACCGTAGATTCCCATTTCATATCCTAAGAGAAATATCTACTATTGATATCTCGCGTCTGTAGGACGCAGTTCTGTTGCTCCTTGAATTTCCAAATTAGATTCGCTTGGTTTTTGTGCATTCTATTGATTCTCATTCCCTTGAGAATCATACGAAGAAAGGCGAGTCTATTTGAATTCATAGCGCTTATGAATTTTTCTGGAATTATTTTACCTGTTTGGGATGACTACCTTTATGGGTAATGAAGTTCGAGATTGAACTCTAGCTTTTATGATCTTGCGAGACGAAATTGGGATATCACCTAGCCAATGGTGTGATCTTTCCATTTCGTGTTGATTCTTGCGGTACCACTCCGTGGTATTATTTTTGGTTGTTACTTACTACTTCATTCTTAAGGAATTGCGAGGACGCAATTCTTTTAAGGGGGGAAGTCTGTAACAACCCGCTCATTCGATGATAATAGATTTAGATATTTTCTCTAAATATATCGTCGTATCTTATGTATCACTCAAAATATCGTTTTTCACAAATGATAAAATTAGGATTCGGGACCACTTCCATTGAGTCTGAATCATCGTTTACGATCTTTTTGACTGTAAACATCGATACCTTTTGAGTTGAGCAATTTTGGTCTTTTTCATTGGATATATGACCAAAATATCACTTTCTGCATATGAACGAATTAGGACTCGAGACCACTTCCATTGAGTTCAAAACGTCGTTTACGACCTTTTTGACTATAAGCTTCGATATGTTTCGAGTTTGTGAAAATTGGGACTTTGGTTGGGCTTTAATGGCTAAACCTAGCCACTTAATTAAAGCCTCTCCATCAGCCCACTCTCCTTCATTCTCTTCCTCACTTCAAAGAAATTAGAAAATGGGGGAAAGAAAGGGAAATTAGAATTCCCTAAACCTAGTTTGATCCTAGGAGCTCTATTCTTGTAGGAATCAAGTGCAAAATCAAGGGAGAAGCTTATGTAAGTTCATCTTCATCTTCTCCATCTTATTATCTCTTCAATTTCTGAAACTTCCTACGTCCTAACTCTTAGGAATTCCATTTATATGCTCTTAGATTGATGATTCAAGAGCTTTGATTGAAGAGAGATTGATCTTTCTTGGTCTTAGGGTTTCTTTGGGCTTCTAGCAAACAAAGGGGAGTTCTTTTTGAACTCACATCTATGCCTCAAGCCTTCATGCTTGTACAAGTGTAATTTAGGACCATATCATGTTGCATTTGCTTGTTGAATTGGTTATGATAATTTACACTTCCCGGTTTATTAGTTTGAATTTCATTTGGGATAGAAATCATGACATATGTTATTCACACGATCTAATGTATATGATATGAGTTGATTTGGTGATATCGCGAAGCTCCGTTGTCGCACCGGCAATTTCTAGGACTTCACAATTCACTTATATCGTATTTGATTGCTTTGGTTAGATAATTTCGTCGTTTTGGAGTTTATAATCAAGAACCATTGCAAATATCTTGTGTGAATGTTTGTGTATGTTATAGGTGAAGTTATTGTGTGCACCCATGCTCTTGTAGCTTCCCTTTAGCATTGCCAAACCATCTTGTTCTAGTTTGAATCGCGTTTGATAGCTTTGGTTTGAAATTTAGTTCACCTTTGAACTTATGATCGAAACCATCACAAATCTCTTGTATGAATGCTTGCATGAGTGTGTATGTGTTCTTGAGTGTTTTCGGTGAGCTAAGGAGGCTTCATTTTCAATTAGAAAACGTTATAAGCCATCACCATTGATCCGAGCTCGTCCGTGAGTCGTTTGCACCTCATTCCTTAAGCAAAATTGTCCCTGTTTCAGCTCAGACGTCTGTCACTACAGGGGGACAGACGTCTGTCAATGTTTGAGGAGCAAAATAAATATTTGCTTCAGCTCAGACGTCTGACCAAAATGTGTCAGACGTCTGTCCTGGCTCTCGGGATAAATAAAAAAACTGCTTCCTGCAGTGACAGACGTCTGTCACTACAGGTCAGACGTCTGTCTGCCTGAAACTGCTATTGACCAGTGGACCACGGTCAATAGTTTGGTATCGTTTGAGCTCATTCTCGGCCAAGTTTCGGCCCGTTTCGACTTCGTTTGTGACTTGTCAGTTTCTCTGGTTCGCAGATTTCTGCATCTCGATTCCTCGACTTTGATTCTCATGTGATTCTTCCAATGTTGATCCTTCTTGGTAGATTAACATTTGTTTATTATGTGAATTGAATAAGTGATCATTCTAAAGCCCGTTCGCTTTGTATATCGAGTTTATTCGATACTCTTGCTAATATGATTCACGACTCTAAAACGTGAATTATCGACTCGATATCCTTCGAGTCTGTTCCGATGTGGTTTAAAAGCCTTCGGGTGCTAGTTTGGGATTTCGATTCGTTCATTGATCGAAATTACAACTGTTATCCCTTGATTTCATGTATGTTGTCATGATGTGAGTTTATGATTTATGATTTGAGATCACGTCATTGTGACGTGAACCCCCTTGATCGATTGTCTCGGCAATCGTACTATTGTTTATTGCCACTTTGAAGTTATACAAAGAGATTTTATGTTATTAGTAGATATCAAACTCTTGTACTAAAATGGTTTCCAATCTTACTTCATTATACGAAGCTAATTTATGAAATCGTTTTATGAACCTTCTTCAAATCTACTAGTATATATTTTATAAACCTTTTCCTCATTCGTATGAGAAATCTAATTAAACATCTTAGTAAAATCAAGGACTATGAAACCTTGCTTTTGCTTCGATGGTTAATTCTTGGACTC
The DNA here is from genome assembly GCA_030737875.1 of Allium sativum. Classification (NCBI taxonomy): domain Eukaryota; kingdom Viridiplantae; phylum Streptophyta; class Magnoliopsida; order Asparagales; family Amaryllidaceae; genus Allium; species Allium sativum. Next base: position 416,341,288 of record CM060910.1, on the reverse strand, counting down.
GTCCGATTGAAAACCATGGCAATGCTCCTTCTATGATTTTCTATGTTTTGAATAGAAACCAATTACGGGTTCGTAAATATTCGAGAATAACGTGTGGTTATGGGACATGTTGTTGTTTTCTTATATTCACCAGCTCGGAGTAATTTCTATTCGCCCTGATCCATGGTATCCGCCTCTATGACATAGTTGTTTGGTTCGCGATCACCCGAGTGGGAATATACGATTTGTGACCTTCATCTATGAGACTTCGGTCCAACTTTATATGATTTTCTATGATTTATGATTTCCTCTCTCCGTGGTCACAACCCGGGCACGGTGGGGAGCTTCGGCAGCCCGGCACCGTGGAAAGCTTCGGCTCAAACTTATGGGTTCTCTACCTAGAGATCGTATCTCATCTTGGTGAACAGGCCTGCCTCTTGGTGATGTCTTGGTGATTTATGAACTCTTGATGATTTATGAATTCTTGGTGATTTATGATGTCTTGGTGATTTACGATTTCTTGGTGATTTATGATTACTTGATGATTTATGATTACTTGGTGATTTATGATTTCTTGGTGATTTGTGATTTCTTGGTGATTTATGATTTCTTGATGATTTATGATTATTGGAATGTTGTATTCCACAGTAGCTAGGAGATTATTTAGAGATAGTTGTGTTGACATGCTATGTTTCATATTTAGTTATGATTAGATGTTATTAGTAGAATCATGTCATCCTGTGTTATATCTCTTGTTATCTCCATTTATTTGATAAGTACAACTAGACTGATCCGTTTATTGTTTATTTCCTTATAAATAATACTCGAGTCAGGCCGAGTCATTTTAGGTACTCCTCTGGGACTCATAGCAGGATTGATCTTCCGCTTTCAGCTTGCTACTCTGTCTCCGTAGTTTTATGTACTTTTGTACCCATGTCGTTATCACTTGTTGTGTACATATTCTTTTGTTTAGATCATGGTGCATGTATTTATTCTTTTGGGATTAGTGGATCTTTGTTGACCACTTGTTTGTTGTACACATTCTTGGTTTATTCATATCTATTCTGCCTTTGTGATATGATTATTCTATGTCTGGCTTTGAGATATACCATATTTATATTGTTGTTGTTGGCTATTTTATACTGCTTTCCGAATTGAATATAGCCGTTGTGTAGTTGCCCTATGTGCCGAATGGTCATGTCGAAATTTTAATCGGTACTAGAATTCGATGTGAATTCCCCACACGGAGCAATTATACAATCGGTCGCCCTTCACAAACCTCATTCTCCGTTATGGTCTGCGACATTTCTCTGAAATGAACCAGACGATAGTGGGTATAGAGGCGGGGCGTTACAAAATATATACACATATGGATATCGTGAGTTGCTCGAATATAAGAAAAAGGGAAAGGGTTTTAAAGAAATATATCGATATTCCTGACGTAAATGGAAAGCTGGATATATATATATATATATATATATATATATACGTACTCAAAATCATAAAAACATTTCTATTATAATAGAATAAGGTTAAGTCAAATGTTTTGAATGTATTGGAAGATTTAAATGTTTATTAACTATTGGGTTAAATATATTTTAAAGAAGCCAAGTTAGGTCAAGTGCTGAATCAACAAACTCATGTTATTTACACAATTGTTATTTGATAGTTAAAACACCGACTATCAAACCTTACCAATACGATTGTTAGTATGGAAAGACCGGGTTCGAATTATATTCGAAAACCATTCCGACCAATAAATACGTGAAGATGTCAATTGGAGATGGAGAAATTGAAGACCGTGGATCTCCATAAGCGAAAGGATTACTTGACGAATATTCTCTGTGTTGCAACCAGAGTTATTCTGACATGATTTGGTCGTGATTGGAATCTACGGATTGCAAGGTCTTCTCGTTACTGATCCTTGGGGTGATTCATATATAAGGTTGCAGTAGCAGGGTGCCTTCGGTTCATCCTGTTCCTGGATGACTTGTATGGACGAATGTCTGACAGAGTATTTCCCTAAAACCACGTACGTTGATTTTTACAAATATACCGAGTTGGTGGCAAAGAGGGGCACTTCTTTAACACCTAGAGTATATTTGTTGACGTCAATTAGTGATTTGACGGATTTGATGATGTGGCATTCAAAGTGTATGATGACCAGATGTGTTCTGACCTCAAGCCTCATCAACCGGGAAATGACAAAAATCGGGCAGGCAACATGGCTATGTGGGTCGCTCCCATTAGGGTGTATAATCACCTATCTAGAGAAATTCCATTTGCTTCTTTAATCTATGTTCGATGTTGTCCCTATTCGGGAAGGCGGTTGCTGATCCCAACCGTCGGTGATATACATTCGATACACTCAAGCGAAATGAGTGGTCGGTCATGTGTGGGCCGGGTTGCAAGACGTTCTTGTTGAACCCAGTGTATTCGCTTCTAGAGATACACTATCGGCAGGTGGTCCCATCCTTGTCAGAGTCGGAATCTAAATTCCAATAAGCGCCCGCGGTTTTTAATTGTATACTATATATGTCGAGCGTGAGATGCAAGCGTTCTGCTAGATTGTTATCTATTTGTATCTCGACATTATGATAATATCGGAATAAGTTATCACTTCAAATGTGGTTTGGGTTATAGTAAGGTAAAAACCGTCCGTGTTTATGTGTGGACTGGTCTTACTATTATCATTTTATTTTAAAAAGGATTTTCCCAAAGTTAAACCAGTTGTTTGTACTGTGAATTCATCACTGATAGTATTCCAGACTGACCCGGTGTATTTTGCTTTGCTTCAAATGTGCTTGGGTCAGACCGAGTGTATTTCCAGGTTAGGTTCGCTTGGATTTTCAGGAGCTGGAAGCAGGAGGCTTCACCGCTAGTTATATAAAGTTATTTCCGCTGTGAAGTTATATGTTGTACTCTGATGATTGGTATGTATATACAGTTCCTTTATATAAAGAGATTTGATATTATATTTTATCTGTTCCGCTGTGAGATTCTGATATGTGTTCTTCTTCTTTCTTCTATTCTAATATTTCTTTCTTTCTATTCTCACCCTCTAATTTCTTTCTCATGACAATCCAGTGTTTTCGATACTTGAATAGTCGACATGGTGATTTAATGTCGATTTTCGGGGCTGAAATTCCCGGGGTCGTTACACGATGTGTAAAATATATCGTCCAAATCAATATCAGTCAAATGACTGCACATAACCAAATCGTCTGATTTGTAAATAAATATTTATTTTCATTCATATACACATTAAAATTTATATTTTTAATGATAAAGTATTTATTTTAACACATGAATATTTTATACAGTTCATTTATACAATAAAAATGATATTTTTGTTGTTCTAACATTTTTCGAAAATTTAGGCAGCATAACGGTGCGATACTAGAACCGGAATAAAGTCTAGCCTTATCCCTCGCCTAATAATGGCTCGCGCCATACACATACCAATTCTAATCAATTCAATTTACATCTCAAATCAAATTCAAACAAATAAACCAATCAAACAAATAAACCAATCAAACAAACAACCAAACATCCATGGTTTCAAACAAAGGTGTCGGGTGCTTCTAAGCACCGTTTGCATCCTAGTATATATATTTAACTAGAAAATAAATTAGAGTGAGAAGTTCTCACCTTAGGTTTCCACTCCTCTATTCTTTATTGGACGGTCTGGATTCCGTTTTTGCTTCCAGTTAGTTCCATCACTATCTGTTTCATGCGGTTTTTGTATTAAAAATCTCATTTTATTTCAACGCTATATAGATAAAAATCACATTTTTATTATTATTCTATCTGTATAAAAATCACATTTTTATGACGCTACTACATATATAAAAATCATATTTTTATATAGCTATCATATATATAAAAATCATAATTTTATATCGCTACTATATATATAAAAATCAAATCTTTACACAACTAAAAATCAAATTTTTATATAACTAAAAATCAATTTTTTATGTAACAAAAATCATATCTTTATTGCTACTATATAAATAAAATCACATTTTTATATGCTATTCATATAAAGAAAAATCCAATTTTTATACGCTATTTTTATAAAGAAAATTCCAATTTTTATACGATATTTATATAAAGAAAAATCCAATTTTTATACGCTATTCATATAAAGAAAAATCATATTTTTATACGCTATTCATATATAGAAAAACCAATTTTTATACGTTAATATATATATATAATCATATTTTTAAATGCTATTCATATAATAAAAATCAAATTTTTATTTCGCTATTCAAATAATAAAAATCGAATTTTTATTTCAAGGTTATTTAAAGAAAAATCGAATTTTTAATACAAAGTTATATATATAAATTCTATTTTTATTGCATTAAAAAGTGAAAATAAATTCAATGCTTTGTATGTTAACCAATTTTTTTTTTAACAATCCGTTAATATATATATAAAAGAAAGAAAGAAAGGGAAAAATAAATAAATGAATAAATAAAACTTACTGTTCAACGATTTTTCCAGAGGAGGGGTCCCCACACCAGTAGTAGGTTGTCAAAGGGGGAAAGCAGGAGGTTGCGGTGGCGGATTGGGTGAAGGGGGTGCTGGAGCGGCTGATTTGGTGAGGGTTTGGGGTTTCTCTCGAATGGAGGAAGGAGAGGCGGAGGAGGGAGGAGAGGGTGGTCGAAGGGAGCGCGCCAGCTCCGGCGGCGGTGCGAGGAGCGGCGACGTGGGCCTGGGCAGCGATGGCTGTTGTGTTTTTTTTTTGAAATGAACGACGGGGAATGTGGATGGAGGGTTGACCAAGGTAATATAAATATATATAATTAATTAAATTAAATTCCAAAAAGTAACTTTTTATTTTGAACTCCAAATCAAACTCACCGCTTGTCTCCCCAAGCTAATTACCCCCATTTCGAACACAATAGGATATGTTTCGTAAGCTAATTCTATCGTTTTGATCAGTTTTCATCAAAATTAAAATATAAATTAATATAACGTTCAAATTTGATTTTAACGTACATTTTAATTTGCCGGGGCCACATGCAGACTCCAAAAATTCCAGAAAAATAAATCTGGTTATTTTTTGACGATACGGTCCTAACAAAACTTATTTCATCGAATTTGGAGACTGTTTGAAAAACGGTCATTTTCTGGTCGATCCAATTCAAATTTAAATTACCAAACACATTTAAATTTACTACCCTCACGTATTAATTCCAAAAATTATGAAAATTGGAATCTAGCAATAATTTGACATTCTGGATCCAACAAAAGTGGTCTCGTCGAAAATGAAGGTCGTTTGCAAAATCGCTATTTTTAAGGGTTATATATTATATAAATTCCATAACGACTATTCTAAATTTTCAACTGGACATAACTTTTTGTTCCCGTTATGAAATCTGGATTTTTCACATTCGTTGGAAAGATATTTTCAAATAGATTCAAATATTTCTGGTTTTACTGAAATTTGATTTATTTCGAATCCTTTACATTCAATTGAAATTTGAAATTGAAATTTCAAACTACCGCGCCATTTCCAATTCCTTTTATTATTAAAATAAATATTTATATTCTAACTTCGATTTAAATAAATTTATACGTTCTAATTCTATTCAAAATAAATTTCTAGTCATTATTATTTAAAATAAATCATTTTAAATATTCAAAATTCATTAAAATTGCCAAAATAAAAAATTTAAATTGGATCTGATTTTCCGGGTTGTTATAATCTCCCCCACTTAAATCTTTTCGTCCTTGAAAAGGAACGGAGTTAAAAGTTGTTTAACTAATCAACTCTACTTTCATTCTTCAACTTTTCAATTTCTAAGAATTTCTAATTTTTCAAAAATTTGGCTAACACCCTAAATTTTCAAAAAATTTGCCATAACCTCCTTTATACGGGGAGACATTTAAATTCGCAACTAGACACGCAGGGCCCTTATCATCCAAAAAGAGAAAGAAAAAGCCAAGCAGCTCATAAAATCAACCAAACCCAAGAAATATAGTAAACATGTACCTATTTGTCGGGCATACAATTTTATTCCTCTTCTTAGCCTCCTTGCTATGACCTGTTCATTATATACACATGTACATATATGCAATTGCAATCAATTTTCAAGTCAGTTCAATATTTGATTCAAATTGGCTTAATTTCTCTTATTAGTTTTATTGTTCCAACATGTTAATTAGTTCAACTAATAATCAAACAACACAATCGGCAATCAATTAGTTGATTAGTTTTTCCATCATATATCTTTAATATATATACTCAAAATCATGTTTTTAATGCCAATTCACAACAATAACCCTATCTAGTTTTGGTTCTCGCACCGGTCAATTTGAAATATGTAGATATCCCACTTTCGAAACTCGGACCTAAATACTGGTGATGGTATACTTCATCATCAGAATCATGCCCGGGAGACTAGAGTGTGATTCTATATCTATCCAGTATATTAGCATTTCGAATATACGTTTGCAAGGCGTATATGCAAAATCTTTATATACTCGATTGTCCAAATTCAATATAAAATAAATATTCAAATACATATAATAAGATTTAAATTTTCAAAACAAAATTTGTTTTTTCATTTTTATTTTAAAAACACTACTCTTCACACTCATTCTAGGATACTACTGATCATATCTCTAATGAGTTATTCTCATTGGATATTACTAATCCAATCTCTGATGAATTCTTTCGTTTGGTTCTAACGTGTCTTGTTCTCGAGCTCTGTAAGCCAAAGCTCGGATACAGAAATGAAACGACCCAAATTTCCCCGTAAAGGGAAGCCCAGATTGAGTTGAGAACACAACAAATCAGAACACAAATAGAAGAACATTTCATTGCTTATTACAACAATTTACATCAGAGTACAAGAATATACAGAGTATGAACAAATAATATACATTTGATAGATATCAAAGATTTACAAATTACAATGCAGCGGAAAATAATACAAAACACAACTGAAAGAAATACACGGATACAGAGCGTTCTGAATATAGCTTCAGCTGTAAACCAGGATCCTGTGAATACAATATCTGCAAAACAAAAACTACTAGCTGCCCATGTGAAAATTGGGGGCACCCAGAGTTTAGGTTAAAACAATAAACTCCAGGTCAGTCATGCGATTGGTATGAGAACTAAAACAGATATTTATAACTGTACTTTAAAAATAAGGTAAATCAAGGGACCATGCCATATAACACAGAACAGGTTTCCTCCCAAGAATACCAGTGCATAGAACAAACAGCGCAATGCTTTTTGGAAAAATGAAGCTATTATAAGACTCAAGTCCCATCACACAATGCAACGCAAGCCAGAGGATAGGGTTTTACCTGATAATAGCCAAACAGGCTTGGTACGTTTAAAACAAATCATTTTGATACTATTATAGTGTAAAGTGTATGAAAACAACTTCAAATATAAATGTATCAATCATAGACGGCATAGTGATTCATCCCACTACGTCGCTATACTAGGCTCTATAAATGAAACCGAATGTCACGTAGTGGAAATTGGATTTCCGTCATGAGTCTAGGCAAGGGATGTACTCCTAACCACTTCAAGACACTCTAGCAAATGCCTCAGGACTGCACACTCTGGGCAACCCCTGGATCCTCCAAGGCCGGTCCTCCCTTATGTTTGAGGAATGGTTATTCCTGAACACACGTTTCCCGGTCCTATCGAACCTATCCATCGGCTCCGTAGTAACCGATATATCGGAGGCACCTCGCAATCCAACAACCACATAGGTAAAAATAATAAACGCCTGGGCTCCATACCATGACACCACCCATAGCTAGAAAGAAACGACATGTCCCCATTGGGTCCCTTATCCCGTTTTTGACTCATACCGAGGTGTGAGGCTCGCGAATTAACGTTGTACACAAAGCCATGCTATATTAAATTTGTTCTTTGATAATCAACCACAAGACTTTGTTTTCAACAGAAGCCTTGATCATTTACATCTCAGCATGCCACACAGGCAATTAACGCCATGCGACTAATGTCTATCAATATATAACCTCTAAGCTCGTACGTCTCAGAGAAGGGCGTTAAGCAAGAGAATAAATTCTCCGCCGCCAAGCAGATATATATTTAATAGAAATCAATCAACACTGAATAAAATCCAATGTCAGAGACACATCCATTTACTAGTTCGTTCTGGGTCTGAACGAAACCGGGGGCACCTTATTCCTCGTCCCATATGTCCAATACAGGAGAGAGGTCTTCGCATATCCGGTCGATCACCAAGTATTGGACGATCACCACTTATTACCTCGTCTTGGGTATACAGCCCGATCAAGACATCAGTAATCATCCAAACGATGTGAAGACCTCCGGTCTTCAACCACCATCTTCATCGTCGACTTATCATCGAATCAGTTATTCAGAATGGGTATAAACCCGGCCTTTCCGAATAACTCACGTGTTTTATAATCAAGTGCTATAAAACACAACATACGCCTCATTCCAATTCTGGATATTCTTTTATTTAAATATTCATATCCTTTGGGAAAGGTTCCCATTAATTTTATCAAAGATAAATTCTTTGAATTTTTCTTTAATCTTCCTTTGGATATTAATTTAAACCAAATTAAGGTTTATCCAAACTAGTCAGGATTAGCGCACCTTACCGAAGTAATCATTTCTTTTATTTCCCAAGCCCAACTTATTCATCCCATAAAGCAAAACTGTTAATACTCCATATCTAACACCACGGTGTTATTGGTAAAGTTAATTACCATTTCATGTTCAAATCTAATTAAAGATTTAACTATCGCTTGGAGTAAAACTGGTGCTACTGCGTTCTTGATCATTTCCCAAATTTGATAATTTAAATTATCACATTCGCATTTCAATCTAATTAAAGATTCATTAAAACTCCACTTGGTTTTAATCTTCCTAAAAATCAATATTAATGATTATTTAATTTTGGAAAATCAAACATGCCACCTCGACAATCTACACCGTACTATTGATTTCTACCTATATGTAACCTCTGAGCTCGTACATCTCAGAGAAAGGTGTTAAGCAAGAAAATAAATTCTCATCCACCAAATAGATATATATTTAGCAGAGATCAGCCATACAGTTTGAAATACAATGTTAGACATGTAATCCTTTCTTTAACTGGGTTAAAGAACTAATGTCATTTAAAACACAGTTCACGATAAACCCAAATCCTTTTCCATAAAAATGGAATCTTCACGGGAAAAAAATCAATATATAATATAAATAGAATAACGACAAAGCCTTTTAAATTCCATATATATTAATGGTCTTCCTCCACAGAAGCTCACTTCTATTCTAACCAATCGAATTCCATTCAATTCCAATTTAATATATTAAATTGGAAAACTTTCCTTTGGAAAATCCCATTAAATCTTAATAAAAGATTTATATATTCCAAATCACATTTCGCTGCAAATCAGGTTAAAGAACGAATGTCGTTAAAACACAGTTCACAATAAACCCAATTCACGTTCCGTTTTATTCCAATTAAATGTTAATTAACTGGAAACAATAATAATCTTAATTAAAAGATTTATTCTTTTCACATGGGGTTTAAGAACAGTGTTATTTAAGACAACATTCACGACAAACCCAAAATCCAATTCTTTTATTCAATTCCAATTAAATATTAATTAATTGGAAAACTTCACCAAATCGTAAATAATAGATTTATTCTTTCCTCAACTAGGTTTAAGAACAGTGTTAATGAAGACACCATTCACGACAAACCCAAAATCCAATTCAATATTAAATACAAGGCTATGAATAGAAATTATATCGGCTTATATTCAATATCAAATTTTGAAACCAACAAATATCGTATTGGAAATAACGATATAAATATATCTTCCAAATTTCCATAATAATATCCGTATAATCCCGAGATCCAACATCGAAATATTCCGAAGATGATTTCCATTCAAATCCACTCCAGTTCATATATTGGAAATTCTAATTATATTAAAACCCATTCTCAATCCAGTTTATTTATTTAAAAATAATTGGATTATAATTCTAGTTAATAACTAGTTCATTTTATAGAAATATATTTTTATCTTTACAAACGTGGAATTTTTCATTACTATTCTTTCCAAATCGTTTACTATGATTCTACACAAATTATCAATATTTTTAATAATTTTATCAAGGCCTGTAAAGTCAATTTCCATAAACGGTCATCGAACTGCACTTACAACGACCTTTTCCAAATTTGATTTGGACATAATTCCAAATCCAACCATTAGATTTAAAATCTCTTATATTTGTTGGAAAGCTCTTTTTGATATGAACCCAACGGTTCTGGATTTAGGAGAATCCGACGGTCGGATCTCCCGTAATTTCAATTTGAAGTCATTGGTCGAAATTCGCAAACTACCGCGGCGCGACGTGTTCTATTTAGGCCATTAAATATAAATAATATATATATTATATATATTTCATCGATTTCCATTTAAAATGTACTTTATAAATTCGTTTTAAAATGATTATAACTTCATTTTCAATTTTAAATCAAAATTGAATTTTCCTTATCATTATAATATATAAATATAATATTTTCAAAATATCATATTTTGAAATCATTTCCTTTTCGATATTCATTATAAAAATGAATAAAATCGATATAAATATCGTTCACGTCAAAATGACGTTAATGTAATCAATACGGCTTCATATAATTCAATATTTTCGTGTCCATCCCAAATCGTACATCAAAATCATATTTTGATCCATTACTGAATATTATTTTAAAATATTAGTTATTTTAAAATATTCATCCTTCCTCATTTTAAAATATTCGTTCTTTTCGAATTGGAATCAGACATAGTCAATTACCATATAATTTTATTTATATGGATTTCATACACACATGCACACAACAATAATCGAACATAGTCAACCTTCATCCAGAGTTCATTACACAACTGCATAAGCATTAAATATGAATAATAAACGCTTACAACAGCCTGTCAACCAATCGATTGACATATAACTAAACAATTGGGATTAGTGTATGTCAAATATCATCCTAATACCCGTGTGGGGTTTCAATCAACACACACCAATTTTATTTGTGCAGTTGGGCGATATGTAAAATATATCGTCCCAATCAATATTAGTCAAATGAGTGTACATAAACAAATCGCCCAATTTGTAAATGAATATTTATTTTCATTCATATACACGTTAAAAATTATATTTTTAATGATAAAGTATTTATTTCAACACATGAATATTTTATACAGTTCATTTATACAATAAAAATGATATATTTATTGTTCTAACATTTTTAGAAAATTTTGGCAGCATAACAACGCGATATTGTTGTATATAACAGTGTTGTATACACAATTATATGATTTTTGTTTGATGATAACAACCAAATATATTTTATTATTGAATGTGTTTGTAACTGTACTGTTATACTACACATCAGACAGGAATATAATATTTCTATTTAAATAAAATACAACTATACAGAAATTTAAATATTCACACAGTATTTTAAATATTCACACAATATTTTATTTGAATAAGAATATTTTATTTCGGTATTTAAACAGTATAGATTTACAACTCCACTATTTGTACATACATCACTAATATACATTTCAATATATTCAATTTCGTACTTAGCTCCTCTTTACAACACTTACAATTTCATACACACTACATTTCTATACAGTTCACTCGTATATACTGACACATATGAATATCATCATCTTCAGTCTTCTTGACTTCACAACATTCCACAGTCAATCCAGTTATCTTCATACCTGTCACATACAGAAGAACACACACAGTAGACTGCCACAAAAATAAAAAATAAATAAAAGCAAATAAAAATTTATTTTTAATTTTCATTTGCCTCAGATTTGCGGTGTGTTTCTCATCATTTTTCTAGACTTTGTCTGATATGCAGAGACAGAAAAACTCGTCTGGATGGCTGCATATACACACGTGTATACACATGTGCACTGCCACGCCAATCCAGTGTCGCGACTGAGGAGTAGCCACTTGGACCATCTCGACTCAGTGCACATGTCAACACACATCAAAATGGTCGAGCCAAGCCCAAGACTGCTCAGCAAATAATAATTCAATGTAAAGTCAATAAAAACTCAAAGTGGTCGAGACAGCTCAGCACAAGGCAGAGGCAACATATTTGGATGATTTTTCAAAAATGGTCAAGCACATTACTAGTACACAAAAACAATGCAGCAACATACAAGAAACAACATGGAGGAGCAAAACTGAGGTCACAAGTACATAGGAGCATTTACAAGTACAGTCACAAAGAAGAGTAAAGCAACAGTTCAATGATCGGCTAGCAAGCATGAGTGATATATGGTGCATACACAAGGTGAAGTGGCATAGTGTAGAGCATCAATAATATACACAAGCCAAAGGCATTTCAAGATGCAAACTGGTGGCGCACAAGCATGAATGGCAACATGAAAATGAATGCTTGGAGTTTTATCTTTGAAGAAGAATTCAAAGACATAAGTGCAGTGGATACAGGCATGAAATCGGTGCAATGTACAACAGATCTATTAATGATAAGAGTGTTCAACAACTAAGCAGCATGTCGAACTGAACCAGCAAGTGAACAATGAGAACAAGGTGAAGCCGTTCAAGTTAAGTTAGCCACGAAAAAAAAAAATTCTAGCATGAGAACCGATAACTCACATTATGCCAAAAACTACTCAAGATTTCATTTTACAATCCCAGTCGAGTGCTTATTCAGGAGAAGAAGATAACCAACAATTTATCAGGAAATCTATGTATCAACAGTTTTTAGCGAATTGCAACCAGTGACAAGTCCACAAATCAGAGAAAATCATCTCAATAAATCAAGACAGATAAGGCATGAAATCAATTCTCAAATAAGGGTCGAAATCATCAATTAACAGTGCAAGACTTGGCAAGTTTTAAATCATTATGCAATCAATTTAAGAGCCACAAAATTCTCAAGATAAATCAGGCCGAATTCAACACAATCAAATAAAATTATCAAGGTCGAATCAACCATAATTTTAGAAACATATCAGGCAAGCAATCAAAAGGAGCTATTTCAACAACTAAAAGAACAAGACAGATTTTTTTTAGAAGGGAAATCATTTTTAATGGTAAAGTTCCAGAAATCCAAGTGAGGTGTAAAGTCAAGCAAGGAGCAAGTACTACATGAAGCAATTTAATATCTGTTCTTATCAGTTCAAAGTTCAAAGTCGAGAATGCAACAGAAAGTTCAAAGTAATGTATACAAGGCACTGTCCAGTTCAAGGTCTCAAGTATAGTACCAGTACACATTAGAAGTTTATGAAGCAGTTAAATATCATCATAGAAATTCTAGAATTTAAATACTAGTTCAAATCCAGAATTAAACACGCAAGTTACTCCATCAAGTTAGACATATTCATAGTGAGGAGATTCAAGTCAATGATGTGTTCAAGAGGATTGATTGAAAAGTTCAAAGATATAGAAGGATTTTTTTAAATACCACAGTCAAGGGTTGACGAGCAAAAATTCACAGGATTTTTTCTAAAGACCAAATCAAAGTTTTATCAAAAGCAAAAACAGTGAATTTGTTTGAATTAATCACAAGTTCAAATCAAGGAATTCGAAGTCAAGGAAGACTCAATCAAAAGTTCCAGATCAGCCGCAAGAAATTTCCAGAAATTCAAGAACAAATAAAAGCCGATTTCAAAAGCCCCAAAATTTTAAAATCAAGGGTTACAAAGATCAAGACTTAATCAAAAATTCCAGAACATACGATGATTTAAAGTTCCAATATTTCCGTATATATCATAATCAAAGTGTAATACGAAATCAGAGCACAAAATTAGGGTTTCTAAACCCTATAAGAACACCCACATCATCATCGGCTATCATTATCCAAGATCGAGGAAATTAAAAGCAAACAATTGAATTAAAAACCATACCAGGAAAAGAAGAAGACTTGGATCCAAATCAAAGCTTCATCAACTCAACCGAAGAAGAGCTTGCAATAGGAACTCGAGAACATCATAGCGTCGGATTTCAGAATCAAAGAACCAAAACCCTAATCACAGTCGCCATTTCTAGGAAACCCTAGAGCTGCCATTTTTACAATTACAAAGAGATCGGACTCAAGAATAAAGTGGTGAAGCAATAACAAAAGGGGGCCGGCCAAGTCTTTAACTAAAGGGGATAACCCTTATTTAATTACATAGGGTTTTCAAAATTTTAAGGAGTTTTTTTTTTTTTTAATGTTTTGTTTTTGTTCAGTCCTTTCAATTTGCTATCAAGTCTAGAGTTTTCTAGTTTGTCTCTAAAACTAGGAAGACGAATTACGGGAATTGTAATTCGGGTAAATCTGGTTTCGGGGATAGAAACCAGTGCAGGGTTTTGAGCGTAGGGTTAAGAACAGTTGGGAGCGAGTGTCGCGAGTTTACAGGGGATTGTAAGCGTAGAGATTGTTTTAACTCCTAGTAGAAACCTTGGGGAATGCAGCAGTAGGCAGGGTTTTGCCGAAGCTGGGTATATCTGTGTGTTATTTATTTTCCGCATTTACTTTGATTATTATCTGTGCTGTGATTATTTAATTACTCTGTGAAAATCTGCGATAAACCCTATTCACCCCCCCTCTAGGGTTAATTTAGATCCTACAAGTGGTATCAGAGCAGGTTTTTGTAACTCTAGAGTCATGAATTTGTCAAACAACACTTTTTCTGAGGGTCAGTCCATAGCTAGGCCACCAATGTTTAATGGAACTGATTATGCATATTGGAAAGCTAGGATGAAAATTTATTTGAGTTCAGTTGATTATGATGTGTGGGATATTATTGAAACGGGTTATAAATCTCCCACTGTTATTGTTAGTGGTGTTGAAATTCCTAAATCAAAAGATAGGTGGGATGCTAATGATAAAAAATTATTTTCAACTAATGCCAAAGCAATGAATGCTTTAATCTGTGCTCTTGATAAAACTGAATTTAATCGAATTTCTCATTGTGAGACTGCACAGGAAATATGGCATACGTTGGAGGTCACACATGAAGGTACATCTCAAGTGAAGGAATCTCGTCTCGCTCTACTCAGCAATGAATATGAAAATTTCTCTATGCAAAAAGACGAAGATATAAAAGAGATGTATGGACGCTTCTCATCACTGGTCTACAATGCAAAAGTTCTTGGCAAAACCTATACCGAAGTGGAATTGATCAGAAAAATACTGAGAGTGCTACCGATGAATTTTGAAGCAAAGGTGACGGCAATTCAAGAATCAAAAGATCTGAATAAAGTAAGCATGGAAGAGTTGATCAGAAATCTGATTACTTATGAGATGGAGTTGAAAGCAAGAGAAGAACGAAAGGATTCTGAATCAAAGAAGAAGACGATCGCTCTAAATAATTCTGTTGAAAGTAATGATGATGACCCCGCTGAAGAGCTAGCCATGGTTTTAAAAAAGTGGGCCAAAGGAAAATACAAACCACGAAAGAAGAATTCAAAAAACAACAAGTCCGAAAGTTCAGATAATTCAGACGATGAAGTATATTGCTACAATTGCAAGAAACCCGGTCATATCAAACCAAATTGCCCACAGCTTAAAAATGAAAAGAGGAAGAAGTTCAGAAGAAAGAAGAAAGCTTTTGCCGCTATATGGGATGATGAAGAAGGAGAAGAAGTTTCTGAAAGTGAAGTAGAGGAAGCTAATTTGTGTCTTATGGCTCAATCTGATTCAGAAAGTAGTGAAGAGGATTCAAGTGAGGTATCGAGTTTTACTTATAAAGATTTAATTTTAATGTGTCACGATCTCACAAAAACTGTTGATTCTCTTGAACTAAAAGTTAAGAAATTAAAATCGGATAGGTCAAAACTAGTTCAAGAAAATAACAGTTTAGAAACAAAACTTGAAAAAGTTAAGAATTCACCGTTTTCAGAATGTGAAAAATGTCAATTTTTGAGTAACGATTTTTTGAAATTAAAAACTGATCTTGAGTTACTTAAAAATGAAAACATGAATTTGAAAAATGAAAATCCTGATTTTGAAAAGGTGATTGAAAAGTTTAGAGAATCTGAAAAACTTGATTTTGAAAAGCGAAAACAATTTGAAATTGAAATTTCCAAGTCCAATGCTAGAATCAAAGCACTTGAAAACGAAAATTTGATTTTAAAACAAACTGATGCTGAAAAGAGGAAAATCGCTATTAATCGTTGTTCAAATTTAATGAAAGAAAATAGCGATCTTAAATTTAAAATTCAACGACTGGAGTCAGCTTTGACTAAATTTTCTAAAGGAGAGAAATCGTTGAATATGTTGTTAAAAAATCAATTTTTTGTTCAGAATAAAAAGGGACTTGGATTTGAATCTAATCAAGTTGAAAAACAAAATTTTAATGATTTTAAAAATCCTTTAATTGGCTTTGAAAACGATCAAATTGAATTTTTGAAATTTAATAATTTCAAAGGGTTTTTAAATCATAAACAAATTGATAACTCGTTTAAAAACAATTCATTTAAATCTGTTTGGATTCCAAAAATTAACAAAATAAATTTAAGCAAATCTAAACAAATTTGGGTTCCAAAGGGTACGCTAGTGAATAATAATGGATTGTTATATAAACGGGTTTGGGTACCAAAACGTATAAACGAAGATAAGAGTGGTAAAACAACTTTTGTTAGACCACTCGATCATATAAACATTTAGGTACTGTGAGAGGCTGAGGAACAACTGTGCTTAAGTAAGATAAAATTCAAGTTGATTCATATATCGAATTATTTGGAGTTCCTTAGCCATAGATTCAGAGTTGGAGATTCATTGCATCACGTTGATTATGGTAAGTCAGGTATGATCTCTAAATTCGTACTTTTATTCCTTTTAGTTTATTTTTACTTGGCTGTTTTTTGAAATCATTCGTTATGGATTGTTGAAATTCTTGGATTAAAAAAAAAAAATTGATTTTTTTTTGGTGATTTCAAACAATTATCTTCAAATTTGATAAGTTGATTGTTTCTTGAGTTTGTCTAAAAATTCTCTGAGGATGTGACTTGTGATTCTTGCTTTGAAAATGATCTTGTGCTGCTCTGATAATGAAATTGATTTGATTCATTGGTGTTTAAATGATAAGTTGGAAGATCAGTAACTGGATTTAGTTAAAATTCATAGGCAATTTGAATTAAAATTGTTTTAAAAATTGTCTAGGAGCAATCAGTGTTAAAAATATTAGAAAATTTCATTTTTTTAACTGATTGATTTTTTAAACTTGCATTTTTCAAAAACTCCTCTTAAAATTGATATTTTCAATTTTAAAATTATTTTTGATTGTTTATTCAAAAATTAAAATTATTGATTAATTTGAACCGTTTTGGGACTCATCAAAATTATTGATAGATTTATGAAACTGTGATGAGTTGCGACTATGGTATAATTCATAACTAGAAGAGATATTATTTTAAATCTCATGATGATTAAACAGATTTTATAATATCTTTGAATTAGAGCTTATTTCACGACCATCTTCTATATCTACCATATTTCTGTCATTCATCATGGTTTTATTTAATTTGGGGAGTTCTAATTATTCTTAAAATTTAAAATAAAAATAAAAAAAGATAAATAAATAAATAATTTATCCTTGGTATTCACTCCCATTTAAAAATCCTCGCGGTTATGCGTGGGTGAATTACCTTAATTTCTATGTGCTTCCATTCTCACTTAAAAGACCTTCGGGCTGTGCATGGATGGAACTCATTAGAGAGGATAAAGTTAAGTTACTACTAACCCCATTTAAAAGACCTTTGGGCTATGCGTGGTTAGAAAGTGCTTAACATTTTTAGCATATTTAAAATTTTTAAAATTCATTTTCAAATATTCAATTTTTATTGAACTCTCCTCATTTGATAAAATCCATCGTAAATCCATTCATTCTGAAAGTGAAATTTGCGTCTGATTTAAAGATTATTATGATTTTTGTTAAATGGGTTTTACGATATATATTCTCTCTCTTGATTTGAATTTATATTTTTAGTCCATATTCATCACTGCTTCAATTTCTATTATCCTTTTGATGATAACAAAAGGGGGAGAATGGTCAAGATTTTGATTGATGAGTATTTAATTCAAAAATATTTTAATATTGGAAATTAAATATCTAGAGGGAGAATGGTCAACTGGATTACATCATTCATATTTTTTCCACATATATAGGGGGAGTTCAGTTGTAGGGGGAGTATACAAATAGGGGGAGTAATATATTTCACGTTCAAAACACATTCAAAATCTTTTATTTGTTTGTCATCATCAAAAGGGGGAGATTGTTGTATATAACAGTGTTGTATACACAATTATATGATTTTTGTTTGATGATAACAACCAAATATATTTTATTATTGAATGTGTTTGTAACTGTACTGTTATACTACACATCAGACAGGAATATAATATTTCTATTTAAATAAAATACAACTATACATAAATTTAAATATTCACACAGTATTTTAAATATTCACACAGTATTTTATTTGAATAAGAATATTTTATTTCGGTATTTAAACAGTACAGATTTACAACTCCACTATTTGTACATACATCACTAATATACATTTCAATATATTCAATTTCGTACTTAGCTCCTCTTTACAACACTTACAATTTCATACACACTACATTTCTATACAGTTCACTCGTATATACTGACACATATGAATATCATCATCTTCAGTCTTCTTGACTTCACAGCATTCCACAGTCAATCCAGTTATCTTTATACCTGTCACATACAGAAGAACACACACAGTAGACTGCCACAAAAATAAAAAATAAATAAAAGCAAATAAAAATTTATTTTTAATTTTCATTTGCCTCAGATTTGCGGTGTGTTTCTCATCATTTTTCTAGACTTTGTCTGATATGCAGAGACAGAAAAACTCGTCTGGATGGCTGCATATACACACGTGTATACACATGTGCACTGCCACGCCAATCCAGTGTCGCGACTAAGGAGTAGCCACTTGGACCATCTCGACTCAGTGCACATGTCAACACACATCAAAATGGTCGAGCCAAGCCCAAGACTGCTCAGCAAATAATAATTCAATGTAAAGTCAATAAAAACTCAAAGTGGTCGAGACAGCTCAGCACAAGGCAGAGGCAACATATTTGGATGATTTTTCAAAAATGGTCAAGCACATTACTAGTACACAAAAACAATGCAGCAACATACAAGAAACAACATGGAGGAGCAAAACTGAGGTCACAAGTACATAGGAGCATTTACAAGTACAGTCACAAAGAAGAGTAAAGCAACAGTTCAATGATCGGCTAGCAAGCATGAGTGATATATGGTGCATACACAAGGTGAAGTGGCATAGTGTAGAGCATCAATAATATACACAAGCCAAAGGCATTTCAAGATGCAAACTGGTGGCGCACAAGCATGAATGGCAACAGGAAAATGAATGCTTGGAGTTTTATCTTTGAAGAAGAATTCAAAGACATAAGTGCAGTGGATACAGGCATGAAATCGGTGCAATGTACAACAGATCTATTAATGATAAGAGTGTTCAACAACTAAGCAGCATGTCGAACTGAACCAGCAAGTGAACAATGAGAACAAGGTGAAGCCGTTCAAGTTAAGTTAGCCATGAAAAAAAAAATCTAGCATGAGAACCGATAACTCACATTATGCCAAAAACTACTCAAGATTTCATTTTACAATCCCAGTCGAGTGCTTATTCAGGAGAAGAAGATAACCAACAATTTATCAGGAAATCTATGTATCAACAGTTTTTAGCGAATTGCAACCAGTGACAAGTCCACAAATCAGAGAAAATCATCTCAATAAATCAAGACAGATAAGGCATGAAATTAATTCTCAAATAAGGGTCGAAATCATCAATTAACAGTGCAAGACTTGGCAAGTTTTAAATCATTATGCAATCAATTTAAGAGCCACAAAATTCTCAAGATAAATCAGGCCGAATTCAACACAATCAAATAAAATTATCAAGGTCGAATCAACCATAATTTTAGAAACATATCAGGCAAGCAATCAAAAGGAGCTATTTCAACAACTAAAAGAACAAGACAGATTTTTTTTAGAAGGGAAATCATTTTTAATGGTAAAGTTCCAGAAATCCAAGTGAGGTGTAAAGTCAAGCAAGGAGCAAGTACTACATGAAGCAATTTAATATCTGTTCTTATCATTTCAAAGTTCAAAGTCGAGAATGCAACAGAAAGTTCAAAGTAAAGTATACAAGGCACTGTCCAGTTCAAGGTCTCAAGTATAGTACCAGTACACATTAGAAGTTTATGAAGCAGTTAAATATCATCATAGAAATTCTAGAATTTAAATACTAGTTCAAATCCAGAATTAAACACGTAAGTTACTCCATCAAGTTAGACATATTCATAGTGAGGAGATTCAAGTCAGTGATGTGTTCAAGAGGATTGATTGAAAAGTTCAAAGATATAGAAGGATTTTTTTAAATACCACAGTCAAGGGTTGACGAGCAAAAATTCACAGGAATTTTTCTAAAGACCAAATCAAAGTTTTATCAAAAGCAAAAACAGTGAATTTGTTTGAATTAATCACAAGTTCAAATCAAGGAATTCGAAGTCAAGGAAGACTCAATCAAAAGTTCCAGATCAGCCGCAAGAAATTTCCAGAAATTCAAGAACAAATAAAAACCGATTTCAAAAGCCCCAAAATTTTAAAATCAAGGGTTACAAAGATCGAGACTTAATCAAAAATTCCAGAACATACGATGATTTAAAGTTCCAATATTTCCGTATATATCATAATCAAAGTGTAATACGAAATCAGAGCACAAAATTAGGGTTTCTAAACCCTATAAGAACACCCACATCATCATCGGCTATCATTATCCAAGATCGAGGAAATTAAAAGCAAACAATTGAATTAAAAACCATACCAGGAAAAGAAGAAGACTTGGATCCAAATCAAAGCTTCATCAACTCAACCGAAGAAGAGCTTGCAATAGGAACTCGAGAACATCATAGCGTCGGATTTCAGAATCAAAGAACCAAAACCCTAATCACAGTCGCCATTTCCAGGAAACCCTAGAGCCGCCATTTTTACAATTACAAAGAGATCGGACTCAAGAATAAAGTGGTGAAGCAATAACAAAAGGGGGCCGGCCAAGTCTTTAACTAAAGGGGATAACCCTTATTTAATTACATAGGGTTTTCAAAATTTTAAGGAGTTTTTTTTTTAATGTTTTGTTTTTGTTCAGTCTTTTCAATTTGCTATCAAGTCTAGAGTTTTCTAGTTTGTCTCAAAAACTAGGAAGACGAATTACGGGAATTGTAATTCGGGGAAATCTGGTTTCGGGGATAGAAACCAGTGCAGGGTTTTGAGCATAGGGTTAAGAACAGTTGGGAGCGAGTGTCGCGAGTTTACAGGGGATTGTAAGCGTAGAGATTGTTTTAACTCCTAGTAGAAACCTTGGGGAATGCAGCAGTAGGCAGGGTTTTGCCGAAGCTGGGTATATCTGTGTGTTATTTATTTTCCGCATTTACTTTGATTATTATCTGTGCTGTGATTATTTAATTACTCTGTGAAAATCTGCGATAAACCCTATTCACCCCCCTCTAGGGTTAATTTAGATCCTACAGATATTAGAACCGGAATAAGGTCTAGCCTTATCCCTCGCCTAATAATGGGTGGCGCCATACACATACCAATTCTAATTTATTCAATTTACATCCGAAATCAAATTCAAACAAATAAACCAATCAAACAAACAACCAAACATCCATGGTTTCAAATAAAGGTGTCGGGTGCTTCAAAGTACCATCTTCATCCTAGTATAAATATTTAAGTGGAAAATAAATTAGAGTGAGAAGTTCTCACCTTAGGTTTCCACTCCTCCATTCTTTATTGGATGGTCTGGATTCCGTTTTGCTTCTAGTTAGTTCCATTGCTATCTATTTCACGCGATTTTTATATTAAAAATCACATTTTTATTTCAATGCTATGCAGATAAAAATCACATTTTTATTATTATTATTCTATCTGTATAAAAATCACATTTTTATGATGCTACTTCATATATTTAAATCATATTTTTATATAGCTGTCATATATACATAAATCATATTTTTATATCGCTACTATATATGAAGCGACCCGAAACTTCCCCGGTCTCCGAAGAGATGAGAAAGAACGAATTACTGTGAGGACAAGACAAATCAGAACGCAGACAAAAGAACATTTCATTGTTATTACAACAATTCCATCAGATACAAGAATATACAGAGTATAAATGAATATTACACAGAAATATCAGAGATTTAAATTACATTTAAATACATCGCAGCGGAAAATAATACAATGCACAACTAGAAGAGATATACGGATACAAAGCTTTCCGGATATCATTCCAGCTGTAAACCAGGAACCTGTGAATATAAATCTGCAAAACCAAAACTACTAGCTGCCCGTGTGGAAAATAGGGGCACCCAGATTTTAGGTTAAAACAATAAACTCCAGGTCAGTCATGTGACTGGTGTGAGAACTAAAACAGTTATTTATCTTTAGTTTCAAAGTTAGGTAAATCAAGGGACCACGCCGTATAACACGGAACGTGTTTCCTCCCAAGAACACCAGTGCATAAAACAACAGCGCAATGCTAAATAAAGAAAAATGAAGCTATTATAAGACCCAGGTCCCATCACACAATGCAACGCAAGCCGGAGGATAGGGTTTTTACCTTATAATAGCCAAGAATGCTTGATACGTTTAGAACAAATCATTTGATACTTTTATAAGTGCATACTGTATAAAATATCTTCAAATCATAAGTATCAATCATAGACGGCATAAGTGCCCCATCCCAATATGTCGCCATACTAGACTCTACAAATAAAACCGAAATACACGTATCGGAAATTCTATTTCCATCATGGTGGCTCTTGATTCGAAAGATCGATCGCGTAATGCAATTCCCCACGGCTTACGTCCCAACAAGAGAAAACACCGCCTGCACATCCGCACATTTGGGACCAGAGCACCACCGCGGCTTACGTCCCAGCGAGAGAAAGCACCGCCTACTCTATATATCCCTGAGCACTAGGCTCATCTCGGTCGACCGAATCCACGACACCACTAAGGTGCCCATCCACTAAAAAGCATACTGATCAAACCACCAGTTTACCACCATACCGGGGTGTGAGGCTCGCGAACCAACGCTATACACAAAGCCATGCTATATTAAAGCTGCGCTTTGATCATCATCCACCAAACTTTGCTTTTCAACAAAAGTCTGGATCACTGCATCTTAGCATGCCACACTATCAATCCATATCGTACCACTGATTTCTGCCAATATATAACTTCTGAGCTCGTATGTCTCAGAGAAGGGCGTTAAGCAAGAGAATAAATTCCCCGCCGCCAAACAGATATATATTTAGCAGAGATCAACGAATACAATATAAAGGAATACAATGTCAGACACACCATCCATTTACAAGTCCGTTCTAGGTCTGAACGGAACCGGAGGCACTTTCCTCGCATATCCATCCATCTCCAAGTACGTCTAGACGACCACCAACTATTTCCATCCTCTTGGGTGTACAGCCCAATCAGGATCGTCAGTAATTATCCCAACGATGTGAAGACTTCCGGTCTTCAACCACCGTCTTCATCTTCGACATATCGTCGAATTGATTATTCAGAATGGGTATAAACCCGGCCTTTCCGAACAACCCGCGTATATTAAAAATAAATGTTACACAAACACAACATACGCCGCATTCCAATTCATTAGTTACTAACCGTAAATCAGTAAGAGAGCAATTCCCCAAATATTAACCCCGAAGGCCGAAACCAACATCGGATCAATATCCAGGAAACCATTCTTCTTAACTAACCTTCAGCTAGTTTCTAAATTTCAATTCTTTGGGAAAGGCTCCCATTAATTTTATCCAAGATAAATTCTTTAAACTTTATCCTTTAATCTTCCTTTGGATGTCATTTCAAACCAAATTATGGTTTTCCAAACTAGTCGAGATTAGCGAACCATACCGAAGTAATTATTTAATTTATTTCCCAATCCCAACCTATTCATCCCATGAAGCAAAACTGGTAATACTCCATATTTAACACCACAGTGTTATCGGTAAAATTAACTACCATTTCAAGTTCAAATCTGATTAAAGATTTAACTATCGCCTTGGAGCGAAACTGGTGATACTCCATTCTCGCTCATTTTCTAAAGTTGATAATTTAAATTATCAATCCACATTTCAATTTTATTGAAGATTCATTAAAACTCTTTTTACTGGGTTAAAGAACTAGTGTCATTTAAAACACAGTTCACGATAAACCCGAATCACATTCTACTTATTATCGGGTTAAAGAACAAGTGTTATTTAAAACACAATTCACGATAAACCCATGAATCAATTCTATTTAAACCCATTTCAAATCCAATTTATTTATTTAAAAATAAATGGGTTTTAATTTCAGTTCAAAACTAGTTCATTTCGATAAAAATCTATTTTTATCTTTTCAAATATGGAGTTTTTCATCCCAGTTTTTCCCAAATCATTTCTTATGATTTTACACAAATTATTACTATTTTTAATAATTTTATCAAGGCACGTACAGTCGATTTCCATCAACGGCCATCGAACTACACTTACAGCGACCTTTTCCAAATTTGATTTGGATGTATCTCCAAATCCAACCGTTAGATTTCAAATTTCTAATAATCGTTAGAAATCTCTTTTCGATACGAACCCAACGGTTCCGGTTTTAGGAGAATCCGACGGTCGGATCTCCCGTAATGTCCATTTGAAATAAATGGTCGAAATTCACGAACTACCGCGGCGCGGCGCGTTCTATTTAGGCCATTATATATATAATATATATATTATATATATTTCGTCGATTTCCTTTTTAAAACGAATTTTATAAATCATTTCAAATTTGTTTCAAAAACAATTTCAACCTTTAATTCAAATTCAAATTAAAATTGAATTTTCCCTTATAAATTCTTTCTACATTCACTTCTATTTGATTTCAATTCAAATCGATTTCAATTCTATTTCAATTCATTTTCAATTCAAATTCGTTTTCTATTCAATTCAATTCGAATTTGTTTTCTATTCAATTCAATTCGAATTCGTTTTCTATTCAATTCAATAAGAATTCGTTTTCTATTCAATTCAATTCGAATTCGTTTTCTATTCAATTCAATTCAAATTCGTTTTCTAATCGATTCAAATCAAATTCGTTTTATATTCGTTTCAATTCAAATTCGTTTTATATTCAATTCAATTCGAATCGTTTTTTATTCAATTCAATTCTAATTCGTTTTCTAATCGATTCAAATCAAATTCGTTTTATATTCGTTTCAATTTAAATTCGTTTTATATTCGTTTCAATTCAAATTCGTTTTCGATTCAATTCGATTCAAATTCGTTTTCGAATCGAATCAAATTCAATTCTAAATATTCGATTTCGAAATCACTTTTCAATATTCATTTTAAAATGAATAAAATCGATATAAATATCGTTCACGTCCCAATGGCGTCAATCTAATCAACACGGCTTCATATATTTCTATTTTCAAATATTCTATTTCAAATATTTCTATTTCAAAATATTTCTATTTCAAATATTTCTATTATCAAAATATTTCGTTCAACACATGACTAATCTCAACGGATGAGTACTGTCAACACATGAACCTTTATTTTATATTGATAAAGATGTAAATTTTATTATTAAAATATTTCGTTCAACACATTACTAATCTCAACGGATGAGTACGGTCAACATGAACCTTTATTTTATATTGATAAAGATGTAAATTTTATTATTAAAATATTTCGTTCAACACATGACTAATCTCAACGGATGAGTACGTTCAACACATGAACCTTTATTTTATAATATTCTTTATTTTTCCGATTGGAATGAGGCCCAATCAATTACCATATAAAGTTAATTATATGGATTCCATACAACAAATGTATATAATAGCAACGATAAATAATCAACCATCATCTAAAGCGCACTACACTGTATAGGCATCAAATATAGATATCTAACGCTTATAACAGCTTGTCGATCCATCGACCGGCATATTTTAGAAAATTTCGGCGGCATAACGGCACGATACTAGAAACGGGACAAGGCCTAGCCTTATCCCCGGTCTAGTGAAGGCCCACGCCATTCACACATCAATCAAATCAATTTCATTTCACCAAACAATTCAATTCAAACCAAATTATCTAACCAACTACACAACCAAACAATTTAACAAACAAGCCATCCATGGTCTGTGGATGACGGGTGTCGGGTGCTACTAAGCATCGTCTTCATCCTAGTATATATATATATAACTAGAAAAAGAAATTTAGAGTGAGAAGTTCTCACCCTTTCGCTAAACTGAATGACGCAATTCTTCATGGGTAGGAAATCTTCGCCGTTCTTGCCTCTTTGTCTCCTTCGTTGCCCGTATTATCTACATATGTAAAAATCGAATTTTTACTTCGCTATTCAATATATAAAAAACGAATTTTTACTATGCTATTCAATATATAAAAAACGAATTTTTACTATGCTATTCAATATATAAAAATCGAAGTTTTACTTCGCTATTCAATATATAAAAGTCGAATTTTTACTATGCTATTCAATATATAAAAAACGAATTTTTACTTCGCTATTCAATATATAAAAATCGAATTTTTACTTCGCTATTCAATATATAAATTTTTTTACTATGCTACTATATAAAAGATTATATTTTTAATGTTCTACTATATAAAAGATTATATTTTTAATGTTAAAAATCTCATTTTTAATTCAACGCCACTATATATAGAATTGTATTTTTAACTTCATAAAAATATTCCAAACATATGAGGAAAATCATATGTTTATCTTCATAAAAATATTATTTTTATCTATTGAAAATCGTATTTTTGTATTGCTAACTTCTTAGTAAAAATCATATTTTTATTACGCTACTTCTTAAATAAAAATCATATTTTTACTATGCTCTTACATGTATAAAAATCGTACTTTCATACCATCATTATATATATAAAAATCGCTCCTTTATAGCGCTACTCACATAATAAAAATCTGAACTTTTCTATTATAAAAATCAACTCTTTAAACAAATCAAGATCTCGTTTTTCCTTTATATAAAAATCCTATCTTTGTATGGTAAAAATCTAATTTTTACTTCGCCTTTCTATATTGATAAAAATTATAACTTTATATCGAGAAAAATCATATTTTTCTACTAATGAAACATCCTATCTTTTCATTTTTTAAAATCAAAGGAAACCTCTTTTTTTTTCCATATACCATGAAATCTTATTTTTCCATATCAAAAATCCAACTTTTTCATACATTAAAATCAGAAAATTACATACATTAAAATCTGAAAAAGAAAGAGGATAAAGCTTACTGTTTTCGGGTTCCGGGGGTGGGGAGGAGAAGCGCCAGGATCCAAGAGGGGGGTGGAAGCTCGCGCTGTGCTCGGAGCTGCTATCGAGGTCTATGGGGAGGCGCTCGATCGGAGGGGGGGGGTCGCCTGAAGGCCGGCGGAGGAGGAGCGACGCGGGTTTGGGCGTTTGGAGGGGTTTCGATTAGATGTAGGGGCGATGGGGTTTTGCTGAGGGGGTCTCACGGCCTGGAGCTTCAATCGGAGTGGAGGAGAGGGAGAGGCGAGGTCTGGTAGGGCGGCCGGCGGTCCGACGATGGGGGTGGCGTGGCAGAGCGTCGGAGATTGGGGGAGGACGGGGTCAACGCGGGATTTGGTTTTTTTTTTATTCAACTGAATTCCAACGTGGGAAAAAGAGGGGAGAGGGGTTTTATAATAAATATATATAGTTATTTAATTACTTTAATTTTCATAAAGTTGCTCTTAATTTCAGACTCCGATTCGAGCCCAATGACTGTCGCCCCTAGCTAATTGCCCCCATTCCGAACACGATGGGATATGTATCGTAGGCTGATTCGACTGTTTCGATCAGTTTTCGTCAAAATCAACATATAACTTTATATATTGAAATTGAACGCGCATTTCAATTTACCGGGGTCACATACTAACTCGAAAAATTCCAGAAAAATATTTTCTAGCTTCGTATTGACGATACGGTCCTAACAAAACTAGTTTCGTCGAATTCCGAGGTCATTTGCAAAATTTCCATTTTTAAGGGCCTGAATTCCATAACGACTATTCAGAATTTTCAACTGGACATATCTTTTTATTCCCGCTATGAAATTTTGATTTTTTTCGGATTCATTGGAAAGATTTTCTCAATTAGATCCTATTATTTTTGGTTTCGCTAAAATCCGGATTGTTTTGCACCCGGTACATTCATTTGAAGTTTGAAATCGAATTATCGAACTACCGCGCCATTTTCAATTCCTTTTATAATTATATATAATTATTTATATTCTAATGACGACGTATATAATATATACGTTCTAATTCCATTCAAAATAAATTTCTCGTCGATATTATTTAAAATAATTCATTTTAGATAATCAAAATTCGCTAAAATTGCCAAAATAAAAATTTTAAACTGGCCCAGATTTTCGGGTTGTTACAATCTCCCCCACTTAAAACTTTTCGTCCCCGAAAAGGAAAAAGCCGAAAGTTGTTTAACAATTTAACTCAACTTCCATTGTTTTGATTACGGCTTAAGTTCTTCAACTTTTCAGTTTCTAAGAACTTTTCAAAAATTTCAAAAATTTGGCTAACACCCTAAATTTTCGAAAAATTTCGCCATAACCTCCCCTGCACCGGGAGCCACGGGAAAATGCCGAAATTGCCATAAAGGCCTTCTGATCTCAAAAAGAAAAAGAAAAAGCCAATCGGCTCATAAAATCATCATCACCCAAACAAAACAGTAAATTATAGTAAACATGTACCTATTTGTCGGGCAAACAAATTTTATTCCCTGCTCTAGCCTCCTTGCTATGACCTGTTCAATGTAAGTACAAGTATATGCATGCAATTTCAATCAAATTCCAAAACATTCTAATATGCGGTACTAAATTTGCCTTAGTTCAACATTCTTCTTACACTAGCTATATTATACAATATCGATACATTTTTAAAACAAAAGCATATTTAAGTTCATACAAGTATCATACACATCCATGCATATATCCAAAATGCTAGTTCATTACATTAAAACCCAACTTTTTAGGAAGTCGTGCCTCCTTCTTGCATAATTTCCAAAGTAGATATCTCCTTTCCTTTGGATTTCTTATCACCCTTCTTCAATGGGCAATTTCGGGCTAGATGCCCTATATCTTTGCATCGGAAGAAGTTCTTTTCTTTACCTAATTTTCTGGATTTTTTCTTAACGTTTGGACACTTATCCACAAAATGTCCCGTTTCTTTGCACTTAAAACAAACTATGTCCATTCTTATCTCTTTCTTCTTGATTTTCTTTCTCTCAGGGCACCGAACAGCATAATGCCCTTCTTCTCTGCATATACGACAATAAACACCCACGTATGTTCCTAAGTTCAACTTCCTTTCTTTTTCTGTTTTCTGCTGGGCCCTCCTTGTTTGTTTCAGAGTCATACTGAAGTCAGCATTAGATAAGCCATAGAGAACCATCTCCTACATTATATTCGAGGATTTTATCAAGAGAGTTTGCATTACTTTTCATTAACAAATATCTTGATTTATGCTTTATATATCATTCCAATATTTCTATTAGTTGAATTAATAATCATCACAGCTAGCAATCAATGTGTTGGTTAACTTTCAAACATATAATAATTTTTTTTATACATATACTAAAAATCATGTTTTTGATGCCAAATCACAACAATAAACCTATCTAGTTTGGTTCTCACACCAGTCGATTGGAAATATATAAATATCTCACTTTCGAAACTCGAACATAAACACTGATGATGAGATCTCAATCATCAGTATCATCTCCGGGCGACTAGAGTGTGATTATATATCTCTTCAATATATTAAAACTTCGAATACACGTTTGCAAGGCGTATATGCAAAATCTTTATATATTGGATTGTCCAAATTCAATATAAATCAAATGTTCAAATACGTATAAAATGGTTTAAACTTTCAAAACAAAGTTTGTTTAAATGTTTATTTTAAAAATAACACTCTTTCGACTCGTCCTAGGATACTACAGATCCCATCTCTAACGAGTCATTCTTATTGGATATTACTAATCCAATCTCTGATGAATTCTCTCGTTTGGTTCTAATGTGTTTTGTTCTCTGAGCTTTGTAAACCAAAGCTCTGATACCAAGTGAAGCGACCCGAAACTTCCCCGGTCTCCGAAGAGATGAGAAAGAACGAATTACTGTGAGGACAAGACAAATCAGAAAGCAGACAAAAGAACATTTCATTGTTATTACAACAATTCCATCAGATACAAGAATATACAAAGTATAAATGAATATTACATAGAAATATCAGAGATTTAAATTACATTTAAATACATCGCAGCGGAAAATAATACAATGCACAACTAGAAGAGATATACGGATACAAAGCTTTCCGGATATCATTCCAGCTGTAAACCAGGATCCTGTGAATATAAATCTGCAAAACCAAAACTACTAGCTGCCCGTGTGGAAAATAGGGGCACACAGAGTTTAGGTTAAAACAATAAACTCCAGGTCAGTCATGTGACTGGTGTGAGAACTAAAACAGTTATTTATCTTTATTTTCAAAGTTAGGTAAATCAAGGGACCACGCCGTATAACACGGAATGGGTTTCCTCCCAAGAACACCAGTGCATAAAACAACAGCGCAATGCTAAATAAAGAAAAATGAAGCTATTATAAGACCCAGGTCCCATCACACAATGCAACACAAGCCGGAGGATATGGTTTTTACCTTATAATAGCCAAGAATGCTTGATACGTTTAGAACAAATCATTTGATACTTTTATAAGTGCATACTGTATAAAATATCTTCAAATCGTAAGTATCAATCATAGACGACATAAGTGTCCCATCCCACTATGTCGCCATACTAGGCTCTACAAATAAAACCGAAATACACGTATCGGAAATTGGATTTCCATCATGGTGGCTCCTGATTCGAAAGATCGATCGCGTAATGCAATTCCCCACGGCTTACGTCCCAACAAAAGAAAACACCGCCTGCACATCCGCACATTTGGGACCAGAGCACCACCGCGGCTTACGTCCCAGCGAGAGAAAACACCGCCTACTCTATATATCCCTGAGCACTAGGCTCATCTCGGTCGACCGAATCCACGACACCACTAAGGTGCCCATCCACTAAAAAGCATACTGATCAAACCACCAGTTTACCACCATACCGGGGTGTGAGGCTCGCGAACCAACGCTATACACAAAGCCATGCTATATTAAAGCTGCGCTTTGATCATCATCCACCAAACTTTGCTTTTCAACAAAAGTCTGGATCACTGCATCTCAGCATGCCACACTATCAATCCATATCGTACCACTGATTTCTGCCAATATATAACCTCTGAGCTCGTATGTCTCAGAGAAGGGCGTTAAGCAAGAGAATAAATTCCCCGCCACCAAACAGATATATATTTAGCAGAGATCAACGAATACAATATAAAGGAATACAATGTCATACACACCATCCATTTACAAGTCCGTTCTAGGTCTGAACGGAACCGGAGGCACTTTCCTCGCATATCCATCCATCTCCAAGTACGTCTAGACGACCACCAACTATTTCCATCCTCTTGGGTGTACAGCCCAATCAGGATCGTCAGTAATTATCCCAACGATGTGAAGACTTCCGGTCTTCAACCACCGTCTTCATCTTCGACATATCGTCGAATTGATTATTCAGAATGGGTATAAACCCGGCCTTTCCGAACAACCCGCGTATATTAAAAATAAATGTTACACAAACACAACATACGCCGCATTCCAATTCATTAGTTACTAACCGTAAATCAGTAAGAGAGCAATTCCCCAAATATTAACCCCGAAGGCCGAAACCAACATCGGATCAATATCCAGGAAACCATTCTTCTTAACTAACCTTCAGCTAGTTTCTAAATTTCAATTCTTTGGGAAAGGCTCCCATTAATTTTATCCAAGATAAATTCTTTAAACTTTATCCTTTAATCTTCCTTTGGATGTCATTTCAAACCAAATTATGGTTTTCCAAACTAGTCGAGATTAGCGAACCATACCGAAGTAATTATTTAATTTATTTCCCAATCCCAACCTATTCATCCCATGAAGCAAAACTGGTAATACTCCATATTTAACACCACAGTGTTATCGGTAAAATTAATTACCATTTCACGTTCAAATCTGATTAAAGATTTAACTATCGCCTTGGAGCAAAACTGGTGATACTCCATTCTCGCTCATTTTCTAAAGTTGATAATTTAAATTATCAATCCACATTTCAATTTAATTGAAGATTCATTAAAACTCTTTTTAATGGGTTAAAGAACTAGTGTCATTTAAAACACAGTTCACGATAAACCCAAATCACATTCTACTTATTATCGGGTTAAAGAGCTAGTGTTATTTAAAACACAGTTCACGATAAACCCATGAATCAATTCTATTTAAACCCATTTCAAATCCAATTTATTTATTTAAAAATAAATGGGTTTTAATTTCAGTTCAAAACTAGTTCATTTCGATAAAAATCTATTTTTATCTTTTCAAATATGGAGTTTTTCATCCCAATTTTTCCCAAATCATTTCTTATGATTTTACACAAATTATTACTATTTTTAATAATTTTATCAAGGCTCGTACAGTCGATTTCCATCAACGGCCATCGAACTGCACTTACAACGACCTTTTCCAAATTTAATTTGGACGTATCTCCAAATCCAACCGTTAGATTTCAAATTTCTAATATTCGTTAGAAAGCTCTTTTTGATACGAACCCAACGGTTCCGGTTTTAGGAGAATCCGACGGTCGGATCTCCCGTAATGTCCGTTTGAAATAAATGGTCGAAATTCACGAACTGCCGCGGCGTGGCGCGTTTTATTCAGGCCATTATATATATAATATATATATATATATATTATATATTTCGTCGATTTCCTTTTTAAAACGAATTTTATAAATCATTTCAAAAACAATTTCAACCTTTAATTCAAATTCAAATTAAAATTGAATTTTCCCTTATAAATTCTTTCTACATTCACTTCTATTTGATTTCAATTCAAATCGATTTCAATTCTATTTCAATTCATTTTCAATTCAAATTCTTTTTCTATTCAATTGAATTCGAATTCGTTTTCTATTCATTTCAATTCGAATTCGTTTTCTATTCAATTCAATTCGAATTCGTTTTCTATTCAATTCAATTCAAATTCGTTTTCTAATCGATTCAAATCAAATTCGTTTTATATTCGTTTCAATTCAAATTCTTTTTATATTCAATTCAATTCGAATTCGTTTTCTATTCAATTCAAATTCGTTTTCTAACCGATTCAAATCAAATTTGTTTTATATTCGTTTCAATTCAAATTCGTTTTATATTCGTTTCAATTCAAATTCGTTTTCGATTCAATTCGATTCAAATTCGTTTTCGATTCGAATCAAATTCAATTCTAAATATTCGATTTCGAAATCACTTTTCAATATTCATTTTAAAATGAATAAAATCGATATAAATATCGTTCACGTCCCTGGGCGTCAATCTAATCAACACGGCTTCATATATTTCTATTTTCAAATATTCTATTTCAAATATTTCTATTTCAAAATATTTCAATTTCAAATATTTCTATTATCAAAATATTTCGTTCAACACATGACTAATCTCAACGGATGAGTACTGTCAACACATGAACCTTTATTTTATATTGATAAAGATGTAAATTTTATTATTAAAATATTTCGTTCAACACATGACTAATCTCAACGGATGAGTACGGTCAACACATGAACCTTTATTTTATATTGATAAAGATGTAAATTTTATTATTAAAATATTTCGTTCAACACATGACTAATCTCAACGGATGAGTATGGTCAAAACATGAACCTTTATTTTATAATATTCTTTATTTTTCCGATTGGAATGAGGCCCAATCAATTACCATATAAAGTTAATTATATGGATTCCATACAACAAATGTATATAATAGCAACGATAAATAATCAACCATCATCTAAAGTGCACTACACTGTATAGGCATCAAATATAGATATCTAACGCTTATAGCAGCCTGTCGATCCATCGACCGACATATTTTAGAAAATTTCGGCGGCATAACGGCACGATACTAGAAACGGGACAAGGCCTAGCCTTATCCCCGGTCTAGTGAAGGCCCACGCCATTCACACATCAATCAAATCAATTTCATTTCACCAAACAATTCAATTCAAACCAAACTATCTAACCAACTACACAATCAAACAATTTAACAAACAAGCCATCCATGGTCTGTGGATGATGGGTGTCGGGTGCTACTAAGCACCGTCTGCATCCTAGTATATATATATATAACTAGAAAAAGAAATTTAGAGTGAGAAGTTCTCACCCTTTCGCTAAACTGAATGACGCAATTCTTCATGGGTAGGAAATCTTCGCTGTTCTTGCCTCTTTGTCTCCTTCGTTGCCCGTATTCTCTACATATGTAAAAATCGAATTTTTACTTCGCTATTCAATATATAAAAAACAAATTTTTACTATGCTATTCAATATATAAAAAACGAATTTTTACTATGCTATTCAATATATAAAAATCGAATTTTTACTTCGCTATTCAATATATAAAAATCGAATTTTTACTATGCTATTCAATATATAAAAAATGAATTTTTACTTCGCTATTCAATATATAAAAATCGAATTTTTACTTCGCTATTCAATATATAAAAATCAAATTTTTACTATGCTACTATATAAAAGATTATATTTTTAATGTTCTACTACATAAAAGATTATATTTTTAATGTTAAAAATCTCATTTTTAATTCAACGCCACTATATATTGAATCGTATTTTTAACTTCATAAAAATATTCCAAACTTACGAGGAAAATCATATGTTTATCTTCATAAAAATATTATTTTTATCTATTGAAAATCATATTTTTGTATTGCTAACTTCTTAGTAAAAATCATATTTTTATTACGCTACTTCTTAAATAAAAATCATATTTTTACTATGCTCTTACATGTATAAAAATCGTACTTTCATACCATCATTATATATATAAAAATCGCTCCTTTATAGCGCTACTCACATAATAAAAATCTGAACTTTTCTACTATAAAAATCAACTCTTTAAACAAATCAAGATCTCGTTTTTCCTTTATATAAAAATCTTATCTTTGTATGGTAAAAATCTAATTTTTACTTCGCCTTTCTATATTGATAAAAATTATAACTTTATATCGAGAAAAATCATATTTTTCTACTAATGAAGCATCCTATCTTTTCATTTTTTAAAATCAAAGGAAACCCCTTTTTTTTCATATACCATGAAATCTTATTTTTCCATAATCAAAAATCCAACATTTTCATACATTAAAATCAGAAAATTACATACATTAAAATCTGAAAAAGAAAGAGGATAAAGCTTACTGTTTTCGGGTTCCGGGGGTGGGGAGGAGAAGCGCCAGGATCCAGGAGGGGGGTGGAAGCTCGCGCTGTGGTCGGAGCTGCTGTCGAGGTCTGTGGGGAGGCGCTCGATCGGAGGGGGGGTCGCCTGTAGGCCGGCGGAGGAGGAGCGACACGGGTTTGGGCGTTTGGAGGGGTTTCGATTAGATGTAGGGGCGATGGGGTTTTGCTGAGGGGGTCTCACGGCCTGGAGCTTCAATCGGAGTGGAGGAGAGGGAGAGGCGAGGTCTGGTAGGGCGGCCGGCGGTCCGACGATGGGGGTGGCGTGGCGGAGCGTCGGAGATTGGGGGAGGACGGGGTCAACGCGGGATTTGGGGTTTTTTTTTTCAACTGAATTCCAACGTGGGAAAAAGAGGGGAGAGGGGTTTTATAATAAATATATATAGTTATTTAATTACTTTAATTTTCATAAAGTTGCTTTTAATTTCAGACTCCGATTCGAACCCAATGACTGTCGCCCCTAGCTAATTATCCCCATTCCGAACACAATGGGATATGTATCGTAGGCTGATTCGACTGTTTCGATCAGTTTTCATCAAAATCAACATATAAATCTATATATTGAAATTGAACGCGCATTTCAATTTACCGGGGTCACATACTAACTCGAAAAATTCCATAAAAATATTTTCTAGCTTCGTATTGACGATAAGGTCCTAACAAAACTAGTTTCGCAGAATTCCGAGGTCATTTGCAAAATTTCCATTTTTAAGGGCCTGTATTCCATAGCGACTATTCAGAATTTTCAACTGGACATATCTTTTTATTCCCGCTATGAAATTTTGATTTTTTTCGGATTCGTTGGAAAGATTTTCTCAATTAGATCCTATTATTTTTGGTTTCGCTAAAATCCGGATTGTTTTGCACCCGGTACATTCATTTGAAGTTTGAAATCGAATTATCGAACTACCACGCCATTTTCAATTCCTTTTATAATTATATATAATTATTTATATTCTAATGACGACGTATATAATATATTTCTAATTCCATTCAAAATAAATTTCTCGTCGATATTATTTAAAATAATTCATTTTAGATAATCAAAATTCGCTAAAATTGCCAAAATAAAATTTTTAAACTGGCCCAGATTTTCGGGTTGTTACAATATATATAAAAATCAAATCTTTACACAACTAAAAATCAAATTTTTATATAACTAAAGATCAAATTTTTATCTAACAAAAATCATATCTTTATTGCTACTATATAAATAAAATCACATTTTTATATGCTATTCATACAAAGAAAAAATCCAATTTTTATACGCTATTCATATAAAGAAAAATCTAATTTTTATACGCTATTCATATAAAGAAAAATCCAATTTTTTATACACTATTCATATAAAGAAAAATCCAATTTTTATACGCTATTCATATATAGAGAAATCCAATTTTTATACGTTAATATATATATAATCATATTTTTAAATGATATTCATATAATAAAAATCAAATTTTTATTTCGCTACTCAAATAATAAAAATCAAAATTTTCTTTCAAGGTTATTTAAAGAAAAATCTCATTTTTAATACAAAGTTATATATATATATATTCTATTTTTATTACATTAAAAAGTGAAAATAAATTCAATGATTTATGTATAAACCAAATTTTTTTTAACAATCCGTTAATATATATATATATATATATATATATAAGAAAGAAAGGGAAAAATAAATAAATAAAACAAACTTACTGTTCAACGATTTTTCCAGAGGAGGGGGGCCCCACACCGGTCGTGGGTGGTCAAGGCGGGAAAGCAGGAGGTTGTGGCGGCGGATCGGGTGAGGGGGGTGCTGGAGCGGCTGATTTGGTGAAGGGTTTGGGGTTTCTCTCAAATGGAGGAAGGATAGGCGGAGGAGGGAGGAGAGTGTGGTCGGAGGGGGCAAGCCAGCTCCGGTGGCGGTGCGAGGAGCGGCGACTTTTGTGTTTTTTTTTGAAATGAATGATGGGGAAGGAGGATGGAGGGTTGACCAAGGTAATATATATATATATATATATTTAATTAAATTGAATTCCAAAAAGCAACTATTTATTTTGAACTCCAAATCGAACTCACCGCCTGTCATCCCTAGCTAATTACCCCCATTCTGAATACAATGGGATATGTTTTGTAAGCCAATTCTGTCGTTTCGATCAGTTTTCATCAAAATTAAAATATAAATTAATATAACATTCAATTTGATTTTAACGTACATTTTAATTTACCGGGGCCACATACGGGCTCGAAAAATTCCAAAAAAATAAATCTGGCTATGTTTTGACGATACGGCCCTAACAAAACTAATTTCGTCGAATTTGGAGACCGTTTGAAAAACGGTCATTTTCTGGTCGATCCAATTCAAATTTAAATTACCAAACACATTTACAAAAATTTTGAAAATTGGAATCTAGCAATAGTTTGACATTCCGGATCCAACAAAAGTGATCTCGTCGAAAACGGAGTTCGTTTGCAAAATCACTATTTTTAAGGCCTATATGTTATATAAATTCCGCAACAACTATTCTGAATTTTCAATTGGACATAACTTTTTATTCCCGTTATGAAATCTGGATTTTTCACATTCGTTGCAAAGATATTTTCAAATAGTTTCATATATTTTCGGTTTTACTGAAACTGATTTATTTTGACTCATGTACATTCAATTGAAATTTGAAATCAAATTTTCAAACTATCGTGCCATTTCCAGTTCCTTTTGTAATCAAAATAAATATTTATATTCTAACTTTGATTTAAATAAATTTATACGTTCTAATTCTATTAAAAATAAATATCTAGTCGTTATTATTTAAAATAAATCATTTTAAATATTCAAAATTCATTAAAATTGCCAAAATAAAAAAAATTAAATTGGTTCTGATTTTCCGGGTTGTTACACCCCACACGGGTATTGGGATGATATTTGACATACACTAATCCCAATAATCAGTTGTACGTCAATCGATTGGTTGATAGGCTTCATAAGCATTATTTATCCATTTTGATGCTTATACAGTTGTGAAATGCACTCTGGATGATGTTTGATTGTTGAATGATTATTTATCATTATTATTTAATACATGCGATGTATGAAATCCATATAACTGAAATTATATGGTAATTTATTGAGTCGCATTCCAATTAAGAGATAATGAATATTTTAAAATAACAAATATTTTAAAATAACGAATATTTTAAAATAATATTCAGTGAAGAATTAAATTATGATTTTGATGTCCGATTTTGGGTGGACACAAAAATACTGAAATGTGAAGCCGGGTTAAGTAGATAAACGCAATTTTAACTCGAATGGGTTTATAAATCGATTTTATTCATTTTATAATGAATACGAAAAAGAAATGGATTTCAAAATCTGATATTTTGAAAATATATCATTTTAATATTATAATGATATGGAATATTCAATTATGGTTTAAAATTGAAATGGAAGTGGGAATCGATTTAAAATGAATTTATAGGCGATTTATAAAATATGTTTTAAAAGGAAATCGACGATATATATATATATATATGATTTGAATAGAACGCGACGCGCAACGACCATTCGCGAATTTCAACCATTGACTTCAAATTGATGTAACGGGAGATACGACCATCAGATTCTCCTAAAACTGGAACCGTTGGGTTCGTATCGAAAATATCTTTCAAATGAATATAAGAGATTTAAATTTGAATGGTTGGATTTCAAATTATATCCAAATCAATTTCTAAAAAGGTCGCTATGGATGCAGTTCGGTGGCTGTTATCGGAAACCGACTGTAAGGGCCTCAATAAAATTATTAAAAATATGGAAAAATTATATGAAATCATAATGAATGATTTGTAATGATTTTGGATGGAAAATTCCAAGTTTGAAAATATAAAAATATATTTTTATCAAAATGAACTGGTTAATAACTAAAATAATAATCCAACGATTTTTAGAGACAATAAATTGGATTGAAAAATGGGTTTTAAAATAACTGGGATTTTCCAACTTATGAATTGGAAAGGAATTGAATGAAAATAATCTTCGAAATATTTTGATATTATATTCTTTGATTATAAATATATTTTTGAGGAATTTGAAAGATACAGAAATCGTTATTCCCAATACGATATCCGTTGGTTTCAGAATTTGATATTGAATATAAGCAGATATTATTTTCTATTCAGAGCGTTTTATTTAATATCAAATTGGATTTGGGGGTTTGTTGTGAATGGCATCTTTAATAACACAGTTCTTAAACCTCGTTGAGAAAGGAATAAATCTTGTAATTAAGATAAATGAAGTTTTCCAATTTATAATTATAAATTGGATTTAAATGGAAGATGATTTTGGGGTTTATCGTGAATTGTGTTTTAAATGACATTGCTTCTTTAACCCAGTTAAAGGAAGAATTAATTTTCCTAAAGTTGAACAATCATTAAGTAACGATTAATGGGATTGAAATAGGAATGAGGTGATTAAATTCACCGAATTCAAGAAATGATCAAGAATGGAGTACCACCTGTTTTACTCTAGGCGATAGTTAAATCTTTAATTAGATTTGAATGTGAAATGGTAATTAAATTTACCAATAACACTGTGGGTGTTAGAAATGGAGTACTACCAGTTTTTCTCAACGGGATAAATAGGTTAGGAATGGATTAATAATTAAATGATTACTTCGGTAAGGTTCGATAGTCCCGACTGGTTTTATAAACCTTAATTTGGTTTAAAATTGTTAAAGGATAAAATAAAATCTTTTGAAATTGATATCCAAAGGAAGATTAAAAATAAGTTTAAAAGAATTTATCTTTGATAAAATTAATGGGAACCTTTCCCTAAAAATGTGGATATTTGAATAAAAGAATATTCTAAAGTGGAATGAGGCGTATAATGTGTTTTAATATCACTTGATTATTGATTATAAAATACGCGAGTTATTCGGAGAGACCGGGTTTAACCCATTCTGAATAACTGATACGATGACTAAAATTCGATGATGAAGACGGTGGTTGAAGACCAGATATCTTCACATCGTTTGGATGATTACTGATGTCTTGATTGGGCCATACACCCAAGACAAGGTAATAAGTGGTGATCGTCCAGACGTACTTAGAGATCGACCGGATATGCGCGGACCTCTCTCTTGTATTAGACATATGGGATAAGGAATAAGGTGCCTCCAATTTCGTTTAGACCCAGAACGGAACTGTAAATGGATGTTTGTTTGACATTGAGTTTCATTCTGTGTAGACTGGTTTCTATTAAATATATATCTGTTTGGTGGCGGAGAATTTATTCTTTTGCTTAACACCCTTCTCTGAGACGTACAAGCTTAGTGGTTATATATTGATAGACATCAGTTGCATGGAATGAATTATCAATGTGGCATGCTGAGATCCAAATGATCAAGGCTTTTATTGAAAAGCGGAGTCTTGTGGTTGATGATCAAAACATAGCTTTAAATAGCATAGCTTTGTGTATAGCGTTAATTCGTGAGCCTCACATTCGACAGGAGTCAAAAACGAGATAGTGACCGTAGGGATAACTTGAATTTCTTTCTAACTAGAAGTGGTGTCATGGTATGGAGCCCAGACGTTTTTACTCATGTGGATGATAGATAGGGAGGTGCCTCGGATATGATTGGTCGACGTACTGACCACTTTGGAGGTCCGATAGGACTGGGAAACGTATTGTTCAGGAATAACCAATCCGTTAAAGTAAGTGTGGACCGACCCTACCGCTTCCAAGGGTTGCCCGTAGGTGTGATCCTGAGACATGAGCTAGAGTGTCTCAAATCGGTGAGGAGACATCCCTTGCCTCGACTCATAGATGGAATCCAATTTCCAATACGTGACCTTTTGGTTTTAGTTGTAAACCTATGTATGGCGGCATAATATATGATACCTATGTCGTTTAGGATTGATACATTTATATTTGAAGTTGTTTTGACACTATGCACGTATAGTAATATAAAAATGATTTGTTTTAAACGTACCAAATATGTTTGGCTATTATAAGGGAAAACTCTATCCTCCGGCTTGCGTTGCATTGTGTGAGGGGACCTGAGTCTTATAATAGCTTCATTTTCCAAAAAACAATGCGTTGTTTTATTTTAAACTGAGATTCATGTAGAGTAAACCCGTTCCATGTTATATGGTGTGGTCCCATGATTTCCCAACTTTTAAAGTAAAGATTTAATAATTATTTTAGTTCTGCCACCAGTCCCATGACTGACTCGGGGTTTATTGTTTCTACCTAAACTCTGGATGCCCATATTTTTCACACGGGCAGCTAGTAGTTTTGGATTTGCAGATATTTCCTTTCCCAAGATTCTGGATTACAGTTGGAGCAATATTCGAAAAGCTTCGTATCTGTGTATTTCATTCGGCTGTGGTAGTTGATATTTTCCGATGCACATTACATTCATGTATTATATTTTTCCGCTGCTTTGTATTTTAATCTCTGATATTATTTTATTTCCTCTATGTAATATTTATTCATACTCTGATTTTTGTACTCTGATGTAAATTGTTGTAATAGTAATGCAATGTTCTATTGTTT
The DNA here is from genome assembly GCA_030737875.1 of Allium sativum. Taxonomy (NCBI): domain Eukaryota; kingdom Viridiplantae; phylum Streptophyta; class Magnoliopsida; order Asparagales; family Amaryllidaceae; genus Allium; species Allium sativum. Next base: position 416,299,164 of record CM060910.1, on the reverse strand, counting down.
GTGTCTGATGCGTCGTGTTCTTAAAGCAATCTTGACTCCTCCGTCTCTTCGTGGATCGGGGATGTTTGGGTCGTTTCAAAACCGAAAGACAACAAATGAACCAAGAAGTTCAATGGCGAATGTTGAGTTTGTGGAAATATTGGACATGCAGCTAGAGATTGCAGACACAAGAAGCAAGGCAACTCAGAGGCGAACATAGTGGATAACATGGAAGTAGACGAGTCCAACTTCTCGGTAGTTGTATCTGAATGCAATCTAGTTCATAATCCTAATCAATGGTGGGTAGACACAGGTGCTACACGTCATGTTTGCTTGAAAAAATCATGTTTTCTACATACTAGAAATTCAATCATGAAGAAAAACTCTACATGGGTAATTCGGCAGTTTCCATAATCGAAGGCAGCGACACAATAATCCTCAAGTTTACTTCTAGAAAAATTGTCAGGTTGAATGACATGCTCCACATTCCAGACATCCGCAAGAATCTCATCTCTAGTACAGTACTATCAAAGAAAGGATTCAAAATGGTCTTCGAGTCAGACAAGATGGTTCTGCCCAAAGTTGGAATGTGCATTGGAAGGGGATATATGTATGATGGCCTATTCAACGCAAATGTAGCCGTTGTTGGCAATAAACCTATGTATTATGATTGTGCTATTAATAAAACTGATGTTTCTTAATTGCTTGAGCACGAAATTTTACTATGGCATAATAGATTAGGGCACATAATGTAACGGCCCAGAAATTTCGACGCTTAGGATATAAATTTAATCAAGATTTAGTATTTAAATTTAGTAAAATTGTTTTGTTGAAATGGGCTTTTGAAATATAATTTGCTTTGAAACAGTACAATATATGTTTTATTTTAATTTCATACTAAATTTACTTTCATAATGTTAATTTTAAGTTAAATTGTTTACGGATTTTTGCTATGTCTATTTTCTAATTGTACTGAAGTTCTAAATTTCTAAATCTTTTTCGGTATTTAACTAATCTATAACATTTTGATTTTTAATCAAATTATATATGCATATAATAAATTTTCTTTTATGTCCATTTTTAAATATTTGTTTAATGTAAGTTTTACACTTGGTCACACTTGGTCATCTTGGGTGAATAATGTTGCCACTTGTTCTGAGATTTTTACGCGTGTCCCCTTTTATCCACACGTCCGTTCCCTTAGAGAGCCATCTGTTCCCTTTTATCACCGCCTGTCCTATTATTTTTGTCCAAACCATATGTCTTTCCTTTGTTTTTTTTCTTTTCTTAAAACGTTCCTCAGCCAAAAATCAGCTCTACCGAAAATTTCCCCAAATTCCTTTGTTTCTTCAAATCCCTAGAAATGGCCACTAATCAGAAAATTCCATCATTCCATCACCGATAATATTCAACGCTTCGCCTCGCCTTGCCGCCATCTCTTCTTTCGGCTCGCCTGGACCACCGAGAACGCTGCTGCTTCCATCTCGCGCAATCCGCTTCCCCAGTCCGACCCTCCACCATAGGTCGTTGCCATTGTCCGCCCTGTCCTCAGCCGGTAGCTCTTTGTCATCCAACGCTGCAGCCCGTCACCCTCACCAAATCCGTGACTGCTGCTGGCGCATATAGCAACTCCTGCTCTTCCTCCACTGTTCGCAATCGCGATTGAAGGTAAGTTTTGCTTACGATTAAACTTATTCCAAGTTGTCTCCGTCGGTTTCACTAAATACAATTGCTTTTGAGTTGTTTGGCTACTGGATTTCCATTGCCTTGGATGTCACGTGATTGCTGGGTATTGATTTGCTGTTACATACTACATGCAATACTTTAGAATTTACATGTTCTTTGATAAGAGATGAATCAGTTTCCTTGATGCATGATAAGTTAAACCTATTTGCTCACCATTACATGCTAAATTGTGTGCATAAAACCCTGTTTGGGTAGCGGTAGTCTTCCCATTACACATGTAGTTATTTTTGCCATCATATAAGTGCCATACTTTAACGCTTCCTCCTCGCATGAAATGGTGTTTCCAGCATATACATTGTCCTGTGACCTTCGATTTGGTTAGTTATATTCCGTTCATTTACCGGGAGTGTTATGTTGTTCTTTCAATTGTATGCACACCAACATGCTGGTTATTTTGTGTACATTTCACTTGCTAAGTTTGTAAACTGAAACTAGATAGTAGGCCAACCAAAACTTCTTGCATGTAATCAGACTCGTAGCATTTAAATAAATATGAAATATGAGGAAAGAAAAGAAGGGCACCTAGTTTCTGCTAACTACAAATGCTTGACTGGTCTCATAAATTGATGTCTAATATGGTGCTGAGCATACATATCCATGCTAGGAAGCTTGTATAGTTATGTTGTGCTTGGTCATTCATTAGTATATTTTGGTTCAAATTTGGTTATACAGGGAACCTTTACTACTGCACACGTTAATGAGTTACACCAGTTCATGTTGACTGGAGTTGGGCCGAAATTTCCATATTGGAATAAATAAACAAAGCCTCCTTTATTATGCTTGCATTTCTTTTGAACCTGACTATGCATGCCAAGTATTATATTTACATATTGCACATACATACATTCAGGCTCTCCTAAGAAACTGGTACCTTATTTTATTGGTTATTTTTGCCACGCCAAGAATAGGAAATGAATAATCTTAAACTTTTTGTGGTACTACACTGTCAGACCTTGGGACCGATATTTCCATGTTATTCACTAAATACAAACATACATTGATTTGGCTACCAACTCTTTTGCCGTGACCAAAATAGAAATAACCATATACCTTGAGCCAATACTTGTTAGCCGTAGCCTTGACCCATGCATGCATAATTGTTAGAAATGGCGGTAGCAATACATAATTGTTAGGAATGGTTGTAGCATTGGATGAATATATTTAAATTGCCTTGTGGAAATATAACCGTTGTTACCATTTTATCCGCAAATGGACAGTATACATGTCAAGTCTTGAATTTGCCATAGAACGCATTTCTCCTTTGCTGAACCCATTCTATTGTTTGATGCATGCATTCCAAAACCCTTATTGGTATGGATATTTCGGAGTTCACTGATTATTATACTCAAGCCATTCAAATAATTATTGGGATTAAACTGACTTTTTTTTATGTGTTTACCGAAGTGCGCTAACTTGAAATAAGTTTAATCCTGACTCGGGTGTTTTATGTATTTTGCATGGGACACTCGGGTCAGGTCCTAAGTGTTCCAGGCGTAGAGTTTCAGCTTGCAAATTAGAGAGGAACGTGAAGACGGCACGTAGAGACGTACACGCGCTATGCTCAGCAAAAGTAAAGTTTTATTCTTTAAAGCCATGTATGAAATTATGTATACATTATATTTATTTTTCCGCTGTAAAAAAATTATGTATAAACTCTGATATTTTATAAAATGTTATTCCACTGCAATATTTGTACTCTGTGATTCTGCGTCTGTTATGTTTTAAACCGTGTAAGCCAACAATAATCTGTCGTTTTGAGCGCTTCGAGTTGGTTTAATTACCTACTTAGAGCGTGCAAAATGTCAGGTCGTTACAAGTGGTATTAGAGCTTTGGTTCATACAAAGCTTGGCTTATCTGGTTTAAGTCGGAATTGACACTAGAATCAGCAGATTTCGAAGAATAAATTTTTTTTGAAAGGTTTTTCGAAAATAAAGTATTTTTAAAGAAGATTCGGAAATAGAGTAGTTTAAAAGAAATATTTTCAAAAATAAAACTTCTTTAGGCTCTTTGCGATGAAGGTTTCTCGAAGTCGTTCGCTGAGTGTTTGGAATTATAAAGGAAATTAAAAGAAAATTTTGAAAATTTCAAGATAATTGAAATGGAAGTTTTCGAAACTTTATGAAAGATACATATAACGATGTAGTTAATTCAGAAATTTTTGATTTGGAGAGAAATTATAGTGTGATGAAAATAGTTGCAAGAATTTTATTTGACGTCAAGGCTAGACTATTGAGTACATGAAGATTTTATGGACATACGCCTAGCTAACGTATGTGCTAAATTCTTTATGTGCTAAATAAATATAGATTCGCACTTTAGTTGTTTGAGAATGATTATGTTGATGATCCGGACATCATCAGTATTTATTTTCATGTTTCAGAAGTGAGGAAGATGTATCTTTCCAGTTAAGACGTCGAGATATATTTAAAAATGAAAAGAAAAAAATGTATGTTGAGGATAACCCCTTACTTCAAAGTTTGACAATCGAATTTAATCGAATTTTAACAAATGATCTAAGTGGGGGAGAAAGATTAATTACCCCACCTGAAATTGTTATGGTTGAATTGGACGTAAATTACTTAACAATTAATCGCTTACAAGGCGAAGAAAATGAGGTTTTGAAATAAGAATTACTTAAGTGAAAAATTACTGAAGAAAAAACCGAGTATGCCATGATTGAACTGCAATACTTGTATCCTTGTGTGCATCAGATTTTCCCATCTTGGCTTAGGATAGTTACATCGCGCGAACTATTTGTTCTTGAGTAATCTCAATCATACACTTTATCTTGGACTTGGATAAGTATTTTGATTTGATCCGTCATGCTTTGTGACGCCCATTTGATATCAAACTTCTGTTTATATATCTCGACTTGACTAGATCCATGTATGCATCGGGTATACATACGTATGCTTAATCAGAGTGCGTAGCGGAAGCGTGATGGTATTTTTTATAGAAATGTTTCAAGAGTTTTTCTTTCAACAAGAAATGATATTTGATCTAATGAATTTATACGATTTTTGATGTGAAAATTTAAAGCTTACTTGATTTGAGAAATTATTAAGAAAATCGTATTGATTGAATTTGATTTCCAAGTTATTTTGGATATGGGGAAGTGTTATAAACAAAAAAAGTTTCGACGACTCGAATCCCGATATTTGAAATGTTTGAAACAACAATATTATGATTGAAAGTATGTGCGAATTATTATTGCGAAATAATTTATACCTTCGGGATATGAAATGATTTGCTATGAACCATGGAATTGGGTAACCCGTGACTAAAGAAAGGGTGTATGATTTGGGACTTGAATTGTCCTTATGATGGTCTACTCCCAGGAAAGGAGAGACGTCATATCTATAATATTTCTTGCGATAGGTCGTCCCTAGTGACCTTGTCATAGGGGGAAAACTTCTTGAGGAAATGGAACATATTGGTTGACATGATTTTATCATAATATGCTTGAAGTTTTGGAAAGTGATTTTTGTTTTAAAATCCCGAAGTGAAGTATAATTCGATATAAAAGAAAGTGTAGTATTTCAAATGATTTGAAATAAAAACGGGATGTTGAGTAGGAGAAATTATTTCATACTTTGTTTTCATTTACAACTCCCCTTTTCGAGGACGAAAAGTTCTAAGTGGGGGAGATTGTAACGGCCCAAAAATTTCGACGCTTAGGATATAAATTTAATCAAGATTTAGTATTTAAATTTAGTAAAATTGTTTTGTTGAAATGGGCTTTTGAAATATAATTTGCTTTGAAACAGTACAATATATGTTTTATTTTAATTTCATACTAAATTTACTTTCATAATGTTAATTTTAAGTTAAATTGTTTACGGATTTTTGCTATGTCTATTTTCTAATTGTACTGAAGTTCTAAATTTCTAAATCTTTTTCGGTATTTAACTAATCTATAACATTTTGATTTTTAATCAAATTATATATGCATATAATAAATTTTTTTTTATGTCCATTTTTAAATATTTGTTTAATGTAAGTTTTACACTTGGTCACACTTGGTCATCTTGGGTGAATAATGTTGCCACCTGTTCTGAGATTTTTACGCGTGTCCCCTTTTATCCACACGTCCGTTCCCTTAGAGAGCCATCTGTTCCCTTTTATCACCGCCTGTCCTATTATTTTTTTCCAAACCATATGTCTTTCCTTTGTTTTTTTTCTTTTCTTAAACCGTTCCTCAGCCAAAAATCAGCTCTACCGAAAATTTCCCCAAATTCCTTTGTTTCTTCAAATCCCTAGAAATGGCCACTAATCAGAAAATTCCATCATTCCATCACCGATAATATTCAACGCTTCGCCTCGCCTTGCCGCCATCTCTTCTTTCGGCTCGCCTGGACCACCGAGAACGCTGCTGCTTCCATCTCGCGCAATCCGCTTCCCCAGTCCGACCCTCCACCATAGGTCGTTGCCATTGTCCGCCCTGTCCTCAGCCGGTAGCTCTTTGTCATCCAACGCTGCAGCCCGTCACCCTCACCAAATCCGTGACTGCTACTGGCGCATATAGCAACTCCTGCTCTTCCTCCACTGTTCGCTATCGCGATTGAAGGTAAGTTTTGCTTACGATTAAACTTATTCCAAGTTGTCTCCGTCGGTTTCACTAAATACAATTGCTTTTGAGTTGTTTGGCTACTGGATTTCCATTGCCTTGGATGTCACGTGATTGCTGGCTATTGATTTGCTGTTACATACTACATGCAATACTTTAGAATTTACCTGTTCTTTGATAAGAGATGAATCAGTTTCCTTGATGCATGATAAGTTAAACCTATTTGCTCACCATTACATGCTAAATTGCGTGCATAAAACCCTATTTGGTTAGCGGTAGTCTTCCCATTACACATGTAGTGATTTTTTCCATCATATAAGTGCCATACTTTAACGCTTCCTCCTCGCATGAAATGGTGTTTCCAGCATATACATTGTCCTGTGACCTTCGATTTGGTTAGTTATATTCCGTTCATTTACCGGGAGTGTTATGTTGTTCTTTCAATTGTACGCACACCAACATGCTGGTTATTTTGTGTACATTTCACTTGCTAAGTTTGTAAACTGAAACTAGATAGTAGGCCAACCAAAACTGCTTGCATGTAATCAGACTCGTAGCATTTAAATAAATATGAAATATGAGGAAAGAAAAGAAGGGCACCTAGTTTCTGCTAACTACAAATGCTTGACTGGTCTCATAAATTGATGTCTAATATGGTGCTGAGCATACATATCCATGCTAGGAAGCTTGTATAGTTATGTTGTGCTTGGTCATTCATTAGTATATTTTGGTTCAAATTTGGTTATACAGGGAACCTTTACTACTGCACACGTTAATGAGTTACACCAGTTCATGTTGACTGGAGTTGGGCCGAAATTTCCATATTGGAATAAATAAACAAAGCCTCCTTTATTATGCTTGCATTTCTTTTGAACCTGACTATGCATGCCAAGTATTATATTTACATATTGCACATACATACATTCAGGCTCTCCTAAGAAACCGGTACCTTATTTTATTGGTTATTTTTGCCACGCCAAGAATAGGAAATGAATAATCTTAAACTTTTTGTGGTACTACACTGTCAGACCTTGGGACCGATATTTCCATGTTATTCACTAAATACAAACATACATTGATTTGGCTACCAACTCTTTTGCCGTGACCAAAATAGAAATAACCATATACCTTGAGCCAGTACTTGTTAGCCGTAGCCTTGACCCATGCATGCATAATTGTTAGAAATGGCGGTAGCAATACATAATTGTTAGGAATGGTTGTAGCATTGGATGAATATATTTAAATTGCCTTGTGGAAACATAACCGTTGTTACCATTTTATCCGCAAATGGACGGTATACATGTCAAGTCTTGAATTTGCCATAGAACGCATTTCTCCTTTGCTGAACCCATTCTATTGTTTGATGCATGCATTCCAAAACCCTTATTGGTATGGATATTTCGGAGTTCACTGATTATTATACTCGAGCCATTCAAATAATTATTGGGATTAAACTGACTTTTTTTTATGTGTTTACCGAAGTGCGCTAACTTGAAATAAGTTTAATCCTGACTCGGGTGTTTTATGTATTTTGCATGGGACACTCGGGTCAGGTCCTAAGTGTTCCAGGCGTAGAGTTTCAGCTTGCAAATTAGAGAGGAACGTGAAGACGGCACGTAGAGACGTACACGCACTATGCTCAGCAAAAGTAAAGTTTTATTCTTTAAAGCCATGTATGAAATTATGTATACATTATATTTATTTTTCCGCTGTAAAAAAATTATGTATAAACTCTGATATTTTATAAAATGTTATTCCACTGCAATATTTGTACTCTGTGATTCTGCATCTGTTATGTTTTAAACCGTGTAAGCCAACAATAATCTGTCGTTTTGAGCGCTTCGAGTTGGTTTAATTACCTACTTAGAGCGTGCAAAATGTCAGGTCGTTACACATAAATTTCTGAAAAATGAAAAAGCTTGCAAACTTGGATTAATTCCTAAATTCCAAGAAGATAAAAAGTCAAAAGTGAGACATGTATAGAAGCCAAACTGGTCAAGAAACCATTTCATACTGTTCATAGAAGTACTGAACCACTAGGTTTAGTTCATACAAACTTATGTGATTTTAAATCACTGCCTACAAGAGGTGGGAAAAAGTACTTTATTACTTTTATTGATGATTATTCGCGATACTGCTATGGATATCTTTTGAATAACAAAGATGAAGTAATTACACCATTTATAAAGTACAAGGCTAAAGTAGAAAATCAGTTAAATAAAAAGATCAAGATATTGAGATCTAATCGAGGTGGAGAATATAAATCCCCGTTTGAACAATTCTGTGCATAAAATGGAATAATTCGTCAAATAACAGCCCCGTATTCACCACAACAAAATGGTGTTGTCGAGAGAAAGAATAGAACATTAAAAAATATATGATTAATGTGATTCTATTGACATTTGGATTATCGACGAACTTGTGGGGAGAGGCCTTAAATATGTCTAATCGTATTTTAAACAAGGTTCCTCATAATAAAATAAGAACAATTCTATATGAGTTATGCAAAGGAGATAAACCAAGCTTTAAATACCTCAAAATATGGGGGTACTTGGCAAAGGTTCTAGTTCCGCCTCCGAAGAAAGTCAAACTTGGACCAAAGACTATAGATTGTTACTATCTAGGGCCAGCCCAAAATATTAGTGCCTATAGATTTCCGGTATTCAAGTCTGATATAGCCAATATCAATGTAAATATAATCATTGAATCAAGAGATGCCTCATTCTTTGAAGATTTGTTTTCGCACAAAAGGCATGAAAGAAATGTCCCTAAAAGGACAAGAGAAGAATCAAGTAAATCACATGAAGATGTAACTCCTCATGAGATCAAGGAAATTGAACCCAGAAGAAGCGCAAGGGCTAGAACTTCCAAGACATTTGGTTCAGAATTCCTAACATACATGTTAGAACATGAACCTCAAACGTACAAGGAAACAATGTCATCTTCTGAATCTGCATTTTGGAAAGAAGCAATCCAAAGTGAGATTGATTCAATTCTAAGTAATAAAACTTAAGAAATTGTTGATATTCCACCTGGAATAAAACCAATTTGCTGCAAATGGATTTTCAAGAAGAAACTGAAAGCAGATGGCTCTATCGACAAGTATAAAGCCAGATTAGTAGCCAAAGGCTATCATCGAAAAGAAGGAGTAGACTTCTTTGAAACATACTCGCTGGTAACACGAATAACCTCTATAAGAATGTTGATAGAAATTGCATCCATCTTTAACTCAGAAATCCATCAAATGGATATAAAGACAACATTCTGAATTGGAGATCTCAATGAGGAGATCTACATGGAGAAACCAAAAGATTTCATTTCCAAAGGAAATGAAAACAAAGTTTGTAATTTGTAAAATCATTATATGGACTAATACAAGCTCCAAAACAATGGAATGCAAATTTGATAGTGTCAACATGAAAGATGGTTTTCGTATAAACGAATGTGATAAATATGTTTATTATAAACAAGTTGGACAATCATACATGATGGTTTGTTTAAGAAGATATGCTAATCTTTGGTCCTAACATTAAAGTTATAGAGACCGTAAAGAAGATGCTAATCAACAATTTCAATATGAAATATTTAGGTGTTGTAGACGTTATTTTGGGAATTAAGATAATAAGAACACCTAATGGAGTTGAATTATCTCAGTTACACTATGTAGATAAAGTGACTGAAAGATTTCAAGAATTAGGAATTAAAGGAGAACAAACACCTTTTAATCCAACAGAATTACTAAATGAAAACACTTAGGAGAGTGTAATGAAGTGGAATATTCTCGTGTAATAGGATGTCTAATGTATCTTATGAATTGCACAAGACCAAATATAGCTTATGCAGTAAGTCGATTAAGCATATATACATGTAATCCAGGAGAAGAACACTGGAAAGCACTAATGAGAGCGCTTGGATATTTGAAAAATACCACGAAATATTCCTTACATTATGGGAAATATCCCGACGTCTTAGAAGGATATAGTGATGCAAATTGGATTTCCGATTCAGAGGAATCAAAATCAACTAGTGGTTATGTGTTTACCCTAGTAGGAGCAGCAGTGTCATGGAAATCTACTAAACAAACATGCATATCTCGATCCACTATGGAATCAGAGTTCATCAATTTAGATAAAGCATACGAAGAAGCAGAATGGCTTCGTCACTTTTTAGAAGATATTCCTTTTTGGCCCAAACCTATGCCGGCCATATGCATACACTGTGATAACCAAGCAACGCTAAGAAGAGCACAAAACTTTGTGTATTATAGGAAGTTACGACATATTCGTAGACGAATAACACAGTTATGCAGTTACTCTCAAATGGAACTATTTCCATAGATTATGTGAGAATAAATGATAACCTGGCGGATCCATTTACTAAAGGTTTATCAAGAGAGAAAATTGACTGTGCATCGAGGGGAGTGGATTTAAAAGCCTAAACCAAAAGGTTATGAATAACTCAAGGCATAATACATTTTTGGACAATCCATTCCTATGATGCGCAATATAAATGCATGCCTACAGAAGTATTACAAGGTTAAAACTATGTTTTTTAATGGTGACCATGTCTTCAAAATAACAAGTGGGGTAAATGTAGGATACTCTTAATGGTTGCGATCACCTATGTTAGTGTGAGCTGGATCGGCTCTACGAGAATTTTAAAGAATTAAATTCTCTATAACACTCGTATAACCAAGAAGTGTTCAGGAGAAAAATGAACACAACCAAGAGATTGGATGAGAAGGGAATCAATGCTTTGTAAAGCTTATTGTCTGGATATACAATAACGGCTGACGGTTCAAGGTGAAATAATTCACCGTTGAGCCAAGTAGGTCCAATAAGCTTTAACTAGGGAAAGTTCAAAGTGAAATATCTACTTATCCATGATAAAGCATTATTTTGTATGTACTTTGTGATATTTCGCTTTGTGTGGGAGAAATGAATATTATCATTCATGTGGGGGATTGTTGGAATTTGTAAGTATTGAATGAAATATACTTTGTCCATTGTCCTACATCGTAAATAATTTAAGCGAACATGTGCGACTGTTCGGTGAAAGGACGAGACTACTAGCAGCATGGTTTTGGCGAAAAGACACTTCACGAAAATACACTTCGCGAAAAGGCACTTCCTTTCACAAACGGTTATATCTCAACGAAAAGACACTTCGCAAAATGACACTTCCTTTCACCAAATGGTCATATCTCAGGGAAAAGACACTTCCTTTCACCGAAAGAGATTCTTTTGTACGAAGAGGTACAAGCAGGATCATTCGAAAGAGATGCGACTGTACGAAGAGGTACGAGCATGACAGTTCAGAAGAGTTGCAACTGTACAAAGAGGTACGGGTGCGACCGTTCGAAGGGATGCAGATAAACTATAAATAAGAAGGAAAACTGATCACTTCCCTCACTTATTCCAATCCGATCTTCCTTCTCTCTTCTCTAATACTCTTATATATAATCACAGAGTGACATACTCATTACAATCTCGTGCAGGATACGTCTTTTGTTTCTTGGGAGAATTTTAAAATAAAATTCTTACGGAAATTGTTATGACAAACCTCAGACATCATCCAGTTAGATTTCTAGTTTATTTTTATATTTATGTACATTATTCTATAATCTCTCCTTTCTCTACGTTGTGCTATTTTTTAAAATAGCATAACGTTGTTGTTGTAAATTGATTACAACATACTTATTGCTATCATTAACTAATATTGAATTCCAGATAGTGAAAATTCGAGTTATAAACTTGTGCGACGAGTTTATAATTGATTATTCTCTGTTTTGGTATACTAGACATATAACATAAACTCTTCTCATCTTCGAATTAGTTTGCGATTGTAATGCATAGATGATAGCGAGAACACACAAGGTTCACGCTAGTACGTCCCAAGAGAAAGCCAAAAAATTGACCCAGATTCGTAATTTGGGTAAACTCGGGTTAAAATTGAGTGACTCGGTTGAAAATCTTTACATTACAAAAAAAAACACTGATTTTGCAGCGGAAGAACCTGTTGCGAATCCGTCGTTAAACATGTATTAGCGACGGATTTGTGGCGGATAACAGTGGTCGGTAAATTTCACGTCAGTATTTAGTGATCATTTTACGACGGAAGTTAACGTCAATTCTACGACACTTTACCTTCGTTTGTCAATTAAATTAAATTTTAAATTTTTTTACTGATAGTTTACCGACGGATAAATATTTATTTTAAAAAAGTCGTCAGAGATCCCTTGCTAAACAGCATGGGATTTGAAATGGATAGTTTCAACTATTGCTTCACCTTTGATATTTGTCGCTAATTCGTCACAAATGCTAACATTTTAGAAAGGTTATTGGTGACAATTGTTTTTATTTCCTTTGGTAATTACACGCAGATTTGCAAAACTCACTCGTATTCTCTTTCTATTCCATCGGTAAATGTTCTTTTGTTTTTTTTTTGAAATTGGTTAATAAATCACCATTAGGTCTAAGGGAAGTCTCAAACACCCGACCTCTTACTCGGTAGGTACACACCTTACTAGGTCATCAATGAAATTCAACATCAACATTTAATTTCCTACAGTTTTACTAGGTAGGAAAGTAAAGCATTCATCAGAAAGTCACATTACAACATGACCATCAGACCTATCAAAATGTCCACAAATGCACCATATAATTTATGACCGAAAATTGGAGATTACAAGTACCAGCTCAGAGAAAACAGAATAAATAAAAAATTCACCATATAATTTGGTAGAAGAATAGATAAAAGATGCATTTATATAGTATGCAAATAAAAGTAAATAAAAGCACAATATTATTAGTAATGCACCAATGACTATTGCAACTCTAGCAAGAATATTTGCGGCCGGTCGTCTTCCCTACTTCATAAATAATATGATTAATAAACGTCTAGCAGCAACGCAATGGATACAAGTTTAGAATCACAATAGATGTGTTGTAAAATAACAAAAATAATAAACAAGAGTAAAATAAATATTTCAACTTACTCATCCTTGAACTTCTGGATCTTTTCAAGATCAGTTTCATGCATATTTTTTTTGAATTGCTGCCTCACCATGTCAACAAGAAGCGGAGTGTTATATTGATGCAAGAAGAAGCAGATTAACTAGTAACATTCAACTTGAAGGGATTGTAACCAGCTCAGGCCTTAAGGGCATATGTAGATTTCAATATGTTTGTATGCTACTTGTTCAAAATCTACTAAATTACTTTCATAAAAGCGAATGGGAAACGGTAAGAATCCGTAAGTTGCTTATGAATTAAACTATGATTTAGAATAAAATTAAAGTTCGCTAACACTTCCAAATTTCTATAATAGTTACCTAAAAAAATTACAAGGTTTTAATTATAAGTTCCCAAATAGGTGCAATAAATTCATGTAAATTTGTGTTTGACTAAAAATGCCAAGTATACAGACAGTTTGTTCTTTCATGACATGCAAAAGGTACTTTAAAAATCAAGGAGAGTGCCTTTAAAAAAAATAGCTTTAAGTATTCGATGTATACTTTCTAGACACGCAAACCTTGAAAATAGTAGGTAAAAATAGATTATAGCGCCATTTTTAAACCATTTTGGGATTGAAACTTCAGAAAAGAAGATTAAAATTTATTATATGACATTCACCCAGAAGATGTGCAAGGAACGAACATTGTTGTTTATGTAAAAAAAATGTACACAAAAATAGAAAATATTATCTGGTTATGACTAAGAAACATTCCAAATGTAGTATTGTAATGTAATAAAAGTTCACCAACTTATGATCTTGAATATTGATTGTCACTTATACTGGAAGACTGAGATACTACCTGAGATTGTTGATTATTGTTCAATGAAAAACTAGAACTCATGAATACTACTGGATCAGACATTTTAATATTCACGTATTTCCATGGAACAAGAAATCAAATCATATAAAAGTGAAACTGAAGGAACTTATATGCATTAATAGAAGTCAATAATAGGTGTTAAACATGAACATATAGGCAATCAAAGATATTAATTAAAAATTCATATTTAACAAGAATACAATATATTTGACATTTATAAACTGTAGTACAAGACATAACTTACCTGTTGGCCTATGATCTTGGCTCTTCGTAGACATTCCCGATACAACTACGACATAAAAGAAGACATGATAAGCATGGAATACCAACTAAAAACCTCATGTGTTCAGAAATGATAGCAGAGTTAAATTTCAGTTAAACTCTTTACTCTGAGTGCATTATCTGCTAACTCAGGCCGGAGCGCAGTCTGCAACAAAGGCATATTATTTTCCTATTTTCAACAAAAAAAGAGTGAGTAGAATTTAGGCATCAAACACTACATACATGCATACATATATGAATGGTTATTCAATTTAATATCACTCTATTTGCTAATATTAATTTAAAACGTAAAGTAAATAGAATTCTTTTTAACTGAAGTAACATATTATTTTAATACACGACGTAAAGTAACGTTGCTGAGCTCAAACATAGAATGTCTTATCCAAAATGCAGAATTTCCATTGAAAACAATACAAACTCATCCAAAATCAAGCATTCAGTTCAATACAAAACGAATATCCTTTATCTGATGACCAGAAATGAGGTAATCCAACGAACAATGAGGTGATAGCTGACAAAATATCATCATTTATAGAAGTAGACGTGAACGTTTGTAATATATGTTCGTACGTTATGCTTCCTCTTCATCTTATTGGAAGAACCCATTAATGGAGGTGGATTATCAAGTGTTATAGTCCTAGATTCAGTAACGAACGGGACACCGTACAAGCCGGATGGAGTGACCTGGATCGGGATCCAAGTACTGAGCATCAAATCAGAAAACGGGGGTGGAGATAGGGTCGGCGGTGGAGATAGTAATAGTTTCGGATCCATCCACACCATTTGTATTATTGATGGAACATACTTGGCGATTTTATCAAAGATCAGGACATAAACTTGATGTTAGGGCACAACTTCGAATACGGTAGTTAGGCGGCAGCCAGATATGGTTGGCGATAGGAAACGACTTAGAGGAGCAATAATAAGAGGCGGTGGAAAGGGTGGGAGCGTCGACTATGGAAGAGTTTTAGTTTAGGCGAATTTGATAAATTAGAGATTTTGATAGAAAAGCAGGTGTGTTGAGAAGTCAATACAAAATAATGGCGGGAATTAGGAAAAAAAATTCACTGATGGAGTCAAAAATTTAGATTGGATGGAGGTTTCCAGAAATAAAGACAAAGTTCCATTGTTTGAACTACGAAAAAGCACATAACAACGCTATATTGTTCAGTAAACAATTAAAACTAAACTTTTTGTGAATTAATATTTACACTTTTCAAATATTGAACTATTTCAGTACTTGCAATTTTCTTAAATTCTGAATATTTTATAAGATTTTAATCTTTTTATTTTTTTAATATTATGAAAACTTAAAAATTTTGTTCTAAATTTTATGAATACTTTTAAGTTTAGTTGAACAAATTTCCAAATTTTAAATTATTTGAAACATTAAATATTAAATTTTCTAAAATTTATTAGAAAATTTGTTAACTCAGTATTTTTTTATTCTGAATTTTATGAATATTTCAAAAAAAATTAACAAATTTAGTTTAGAAATAAAAAAAATTAATTATAAAATATTGAATATAAATATAATAATTAAATAATTGAACATTTAGTACAGTATTGAATATTAAATGTAATTGTAATAGGGTCTTTTTACTGTAGTGGGGATAACATTGATTTCTCGAGGAAGTGGAAAATTAATTGAATAAGATAAACGTTGGAGCCAAAAAAATAGGATGTTGGAGCAAAAAATCTGAATTTCGGTGAATTTTTTGGTTTGGAGCCAGAAGTTCTATTGTGGAGCGAAAGCTCGGTTCGGGTTTAGTATTTTGTAATGTCATTTGGAATCTACCGTCTGTAAAAAATGGGGATATGAGAAAATAGAACATTATCAATAAATGATGGAGGAAATTATTATGTTAATCACTAAATATTTATATACTAGATAAGAGATTTTTGTTACTTTTCATTATTTTCTTATTTATTTTTACTTCTTATTTTTTCCTTACTATTCTTACTTCTTAACTTTTATTTACTATTATTAATTTAATTAATTTTTGTGACTTCTTAATTATAATTTAATTTATTATAGTGATTGGTTAACTACTATAGACAATTAAATAATTCTATTATCATGGGTCATATCGATTATACCGTTGAAGTATTAACATCGTCTTTGAAGTTCATTTATTGTAAGAAATAGAAAGATAATTTAACGTTGTAATCTTGCAAAAGTGGAAACTAAGAAGTTTTTTAAAATTATAAATATTTTGTGAAATTTTAATTTTTTTATATATATTTTGAATTTATGAAATTTCAAAAGTTGATGTATTTTAAGTTTTAGTTATTTTTTAAAACTTTCTGATATATTAAACATTAAATATAATTATCAACTATAACTATTAAACATTTATTAATATATTTTAATTAAATATTAATAATAAATAGTACTTCTTAGTTTTTAAGCATTACACACTAATTAATTTCACATATTATTTATTAAATAGTAAATATTAAACATTGGTTTTCATTATTAATAGCAATTTTTAATTGTTATTTATTAATAATCAATATCAATTGTTAAATATTATTATTTTATTTTAATTATTAGTTATATAATATTAATTACTTAATATTAATTGTTTGCTATATTTTTATATATTATTCTTCTTAATTGAATAATATTAATTAAAATTATTCAAGATGATTCAAATTTTTAAATTTTTCGAAATATAAAACATAATTATCAATTATAATTATAAAATAAGTATAAACTATGATTATCAACTGTAATTATTAAATACAATTATTTAACATTAATTATTGAATACTAGATTTCATTTCATAAGTATTAAATTTTATTACTAATTATTAAATAATTATTGTACTAAACTAATATTTTCATCGCTTGCAAATCTCTTGGAATTCTACTGCAAAATAGCTTCAATAAATATTCGTCGGTGTTCTGCCTGGATTTGCAGTAGAAACTAGCGGCATAAATTTTCTGTCGGTAATTTGATGCAATTTGCAACGACTTAGTGAGGGATGACAGAAGACGACGGTAATAAATAAAAGAAAAAAAGTTGAAAAAACAATAAACTATCCCTTGCGGATCACACGGAAATCCATCGCAAATTAACGATGGAAATTACTGCTTCTAAATATATTATGCTAAATCGGTGTTTTCTTATAGTGATAACCTTACTCAATTTAAATTAATACTTAGTTAGAAAAAGAGCATTACTATGTACACACGACACCTTTCATCCGTTTATTTTCCTCATCCAGTACTTTACTCCACCTACCCACAACCATTAGTTTAATATTTTTTATGTTCGTTTTTTTTATAGAACAGATACGTACTTGTCCTAAACCAAATTTCCTACCTTTGAAAATAATTCCTTTTAAATTAGTCTGACTTGTTAGGTCGATTACAAATTAAAAAAAACGTAGAAGAAGTTAAATTAGCATTTCACAAGGTAATGGGAAAACTTATTAAAATTGTACATTTTTACATTCACGTATTCAGTTGCAAATATAAAAAAGGAAAATTTTACTACAAAAATTCTTGTAGCAAAATTAAATTCAAATGAAAGGGATGTGGAAAAAGTTCCAAAAGCATGATTTCGGGTTGTCCCAACATTGAATAACAAAAAATGTAAAGAGTAGAAAAGGTAAATAGATCATGATATTTTTGGTCAAAATTAATACCTTAGTTGAAAACTACTTCTAGCTAGCTGCTGATTTAAAACTTCTAGCAAATATCATTTTATTCAAACTCATTTTATTACATATTTAAGTGACATTAATGATAGTTTAAACGGTAGAGATAGTAATATCATAGAAATACTTAGTACTCCCTCCGGTTCAAATTATTTGACGTTTTAGAGTTTTTCACACAAATTAAGAAAAAATAAAATTGATTTAATTCTCCTCGGCTTCCGCTGTTTCAACATGAATTCTAGTGTCCTATTTACTGTTGCTCATTTTTCAATGCAACAAAAGGGTGGAAACATTAAATACAACCGCTAAAAACAAACAATAACAACTCAAACAGTTGCTTTTCCAATGCAAAGTAGTATTCCAATGCAGCAGTTCAATCTTGGCTTCCACATAACGTCATATAATTTGAAAAAGGTAAAACTCTTCAAAACGACAATTAAATTGAACTGGAGGGAGTAGTATTTAATTAAAGCCATGGCACTCAATGTTAAAGCATCTCCAATAAATTCAAAAGCATATATTACACTTTGAATTTTTGCTCTGAATAAACAGTTTTTTACCCAATGGTTGGGCGCTGATTTATTTAGCGCCCTACTGTAGCATACTAATTAAGTCAACAACTTTGGACACTCGAAGCCTAGCGTCGGGCTCTGAATAAATTAGAACGAAAAAAAGAGCACTGGTTAAATCAACGTCCAGACCATGGATTCTGATTGAATTAGTGTTATGGGCATGACGTTGATTTAATCATTGCTCCACCGTATTCACTAATTAAATCAACCATCGTTCCAATTCAGAATAATGAATTAGTCTCTGAATATTCAGGGGAAATCTAATTATTGGGGAAAATTATGTCATGTGATTTAGTATTCAGACCCTAAATCGCATGTTGTTGGAGTTGTCTAGGATCGGAGTTGAAACAACAATTGTTGGTGTCATAAATTGGAACAATGTTAGAACTTGTTAACGTTCGTTTTCATCATACTATAATTATTTTATTGTAAATCTAACATTATAGTTCAACTTCAACGCCAGAAAACCAAATTTCATCCCATATTTAAGGGTGAGCATTTATTGGTTGAAACCAATTAAACCAATCAAACCAGTTAAGTTTGGTCGGTCCGGTAATTTGGTTTTGTAAGTTAATTGGTTGGTTTTATTTTTTATTTTTATATTACTTCGGTTTATTTGTTAGGTTTGATTTTTAATATTTGAAAACTGAACCAACCAATTAAACCAAACATAAAAGTTAATTTATTTAAAAGTTAAAAAATTACCACTAATAATGGTATTATTTACTATATTTTCATAGCAATATTACAATTCCTTTAATTTCATATTGATATTTTTAAAAGAAGAGTTTGATTATTAAAATATTTTTAAGATTTCAACTATAGCTGCTTCGGCCAAAAAAAACTTTTTAAAAATTGAAATTGATAAAAACGTACCTACAAACTGCTAGTTTGGAAAAGAGATTTTTGACACTAGAGTTTAACTCTAACCCGTGAAAAGCAAAATCACTCGCATATTTATATTGCTGCACGATTATGATTCCATGACAATTTCAAAGATAAACACCGTAAAAAATGACGTAATTTGGGCACTAAGAAATTAAAAGCATATGATCCATAATGAAAGAAGGGGTAAAAAGAAAAAGGAGGAAAAACACACAAAGAAACACAAAAGTGATTAAAAGTGTAACACACGTTGGTATTGCATTTGATTATATAAAACGCACCATGTATAACCCGGGGTCAGTTTATTAATTAAAATGGAATATCTTGGCTGAGAGACTGGATGCATGAACATCATGCAAATAGTCTTCGAAGAGACCAAGATCAACTGAATTCATTTTTATTTTATTTTGATTTTTTATGGACTGCCACGGTTTTCTGATCTAGAGCTACATGGCCGATGAACGATCGTTGTAATTTACACAAAGAATGTCAAATTGATAACTTCGACAGTTGCATAGCGTATAAAAGCTTTTAGGATGTCTACTGGAGTCTGGATTAAGCAGTAGAAAATTGCCATAGCGAACAAATGAGTCTACAGAACTGGTAATCGAATAAGAGACTACAACAATTAGTAGTTGGGATTACACAGGAATATTGACAGATTTTCTACAGTTCAAATTCTGTAAAAAGGTCCGAAACATTGAAATTTATACAGCTGTTAAGGTAGTAAAGCGAAAGGATAACCAATTGCAATCAAAAGAAACATATTGAAGCTGAGGCCTTTCTTACAAAGGATATATAACAATGGTACATGCAATACAATAGCAGTTAAAGAGTAGCAACACCTTCCAGAATAAGAAGTTAAAACATAGATGAAATTGCCAGCCATTACATGGAGGAATATAATACATAGATAGCAGATAATTATAAAGACTACACATCACCTAGCTAGAGGGTAAAACCAAAAAAAGCACACACTACGCAGATGATAAAGGAGAAGCGAAGATTAGCAGTAATTGATCATGCACCAATAAAGGAAATAAGCAGCAGGATTCTTCTAAAAGGCTCGACGAAGAATGTAGTGTCCAGGCTTGAACCAATCACTTGAAGATGAATTTGATTGAAAAAAAAAGCATAAATAATATCGGAAATATGAGCACACGATATTCCACCCAACCACCCTCTTTATTGATTCACTAATAAAAAATTGTTTACAATCGATCTCAACCATCGTTACAAACAATTACAACTTGAACCAATAACCTTATTGAGAAATAGGTAAAAAATATCTAATGGCTAAATAATTTGAAGGAGAACACTCAATTTGGAATAACTAGACTGATCACTCTTGGTGGCTCTCACCACCACTCTTGGTGGCTCTCACCCACTCTTAGTGGCACACACACACCCTCTTGGTGGCTTTCACCCACACCTAATGAAGATACTAGCTGGCCCTTTTATAGAGAGAATTGCTTCATGCTCAAGAAAACTTGGCATCCAAATTATCTTCATATATGTTATAAAACTATTTGGATAAGCACCAAATATCCTTGCAATAAATGTTCACAAATATAGCAACCAATATCTCTCTATAAAATCTAGCACCAAATCTCTTCATCAAATCTAACACCAAATCTCCTCATCAAATCTAGCAACAAATCTCTCCACAAAATATGTATGATTATTTGTTGCCCAAAATTGTGATTTGCGTATCACCAATTTCAACACTCTACCTTGATACCAAATCACAACATCTCCTCCACTCAAACAATAGCCCCTTAACTCTCACTTTCAACCTCTTCTTTCTCAATTAACACCATCTCGATTTTAACGGCTACGAGATAAAACCATCATGTCTTCTCTTCAAGTCCAGGCTCAATTGATTTACAGGCTCAATCACACCTTCTTGATTTCATTAGGCCACAAGATTACCTAATTGATTTCCAGGCTCAATCACACCTCCTCTTTATCGATATACGCCTACCATTTGATCCCTCTTCATCTACATGGATCACTCGAGAATTATCGACGTGAAGACAACAATCGATAACATGATCCTCAACGGATCCTCAGCAGTGATCAAAACCAACCTCTGCACCTTGCTGCGGACTAGGTTCTTCATTCCAAATTCTCAAAATCTCTTACTCTACAATAGCCATCCATGAAAGCAACATCATCTCCGACATATACAATCTTCAATCCAAAATCACTCCAAGCTATGCGATGAACCAGCTCTGATACCAAACTGTTATGCGAAAATTTCTCTGATACCAAACTATTATGATTTTTGTGCACAGCGGAAGCTTGACAAAATGCCAAGAAAAATTGGATCTTTATCACCCAATCACTTGAAGATGAATTTGATTGAAAAACAAAAAAACAGCACAAATAATATCGGAAATATGAGCACATGATATTCCACCCAACCACCCTCTTTATTGATTCACTAATAAAAAATTATTTACAATCGATCTCAACTATCGTTACAAACAATTACAACTTGAACCAATAAACTTATTGAGAAATAGGTAGAGAATATCTAATGGCTAAATAATTTGAAGGAGAACACTCAATTTGGTATAGCTAGACCGATCACTCTTGGTGGCTCTCACCACCATTCTTGGTGGTTCTCACCCACTCTTGGTGGCTCTCACCCACCCTCTTGGTGGATTTCACCCACACCTAATGAAGATGTTAGCTGACCCTTTTATAGAGAGAATTGCTTCATGCCCAAGAAAACTTGGCATCCAAATTATCTTCATATATGTTATAAAACTATTTGGATAAGCACCAAATATCCTTGCAATAAATGTCCACAAATATAGCAACCAATATCTCTCCATAAAATCTAGCACCAAATCTCTTCATCAAATCTAGCACAAAATCTCTTTATCAAATCTAGCACCAAATCTAGCAACAAATCTCTCCATAAAATATGTATGATTATTTGTTGCCCAAAATTGTGATTTGCGTATCACCAATTTCAACAATCCTCTCCATCCATTCTTGGTTTCTAACCAGCCATAGCAAATGATGATGAATCTTCATCAGCAACGTCAAGAATTGATGTTACTGAGAATACCACCTTTGCTAATTTTCTGATTAAAACCAAAAGCCAGATTATTACAATTCCTCTCGATGAGTAAAATTTCATCATGTCAAAATACCAAGTCGAGACTGCCCTCAGGGGTCGTCTTCTTGATTATATCAAAGGGACAATCAAGATACCACCTGTAATGATAACAGATAGTAAAAGAGCAATTACCAACAATCCTGATTATGCCAAATACTTGAAACAAGATAGTTTATTGGCCTCATGGTTACTTTCGTCTATTAGTGCAAGCCTTTTATCTCAATTAGTCGGCTGTAACTTCACACGAAATATGAGTATCAATAGAGCAGTTCAAGAAAAGGTGATATGCCTATGAGAGAATATTTGGCAAGGATCAAGAATCTATGTGAAAAACTTAGTTCTGTTGGGCACAAAATTTCTGATAGTGAATAGGTATTAGTCATTACAGGTGGATTATACCACAAGTATGTATAATTAGTCACTTGTTTGTCCACACAACCAACTCTACCAAACTTGCAGTTCGTTCATTCAGTGTTATTAGCACATGAGGGCAGAATAGGAAAAATGAAAGCTATACAATGTGACTCCTCAACCACTTATGCAGCAAGTTCGGGAAATAAAAATCAACAAAAGAATCAAAACAAGCCAGAAAATCAAGGTCAAAGAGCCAATCAGAGCAACAGAGGCAGGGGTAGAGGAAGGTGGAACAATAATAATAGGGTCAAATGCCAAATTTGGCCACATAGCAAGTCGATGCTATTTCAGATTCAATTCTGAATACAACACTGGTCAATCGAATCAGTTAGGACAAAAGATACCTACTGCAAATATGGCTCAAATTAACAGCATTACAACAAATCAGACTCAACCTAGTAACAGTAGTGATAATAATAAGCAAGAAGACAAAAATCTTGAAGACTGGTATCCAGATTTAGGTGCCACTAATCTTCTTACAAACAATTTGCATAATCTTAACCTTGGAAATAGGAGCTATTCAGGTAAACACACTAACGCATGGGTAATGATGAAGCTATAAGTATATCTCATGTCGGGAATGGCTACATAAAAGGTAACATGCAACTCTATTTAAATAATCTTTTAAAAGGGCCTAATATAAAAAAGAACCGAATAAGTGTTTCACAATTTGCCAATGACAACAATGTATACTTTGAGTTTCACCCAAAATTTTGCCTTGCTAGAGACTTACTAAATCGGAGTATAATTTTATAGGGTAAAATGTATAAAGGCCTTCACAAGTTTACCAATGTGAGGACAAGAAATGCTAATGATAATGTCGATTGGTGTAATAATGCTAGTAGTGACGTTAATTTTGATGTTAACAATGCCAGTTCTGATGTTAATGTTGATGACAGTAATAAAAATTTACCTTCACCTCATATATGAACACATTGCCAATTAGGCAAAATCCACAAATTGCCTTTTGGTCATTCTGAAACTATAGCAATGGATTTATGGGGACCTGCTCCACTCAATTCAACACAAGGTTACATGTACTACATTTCTTTTGTGGACGCATATTTTAGATATACATAGATATAGTTCATAAGACTAAATCTGATACACATGATGTTGTTTTACATTTTATAAGTCTTACTAAAAAATAGACCAATCATAGTGTTAAGATTTTTCTAAATGATGGGGTAACGGAGTTCAAACCCTTTAAAGGTTATTATTATAAGAAAGGAATTATGCACAGGGTAACATGCCTACACACGTTTGAACAAAATTGTAACACCCACCTCCGTTAAGGTCACTCGCAAAGGGAATGCCTTAACTTTGATGGAGCGTTTTAGTAAACAGAACAGAATATTGCAAGACAGATAAGTAGTACTTGAAAAATTATAACTTTATTACAACAGAAGCAGAAATAAGTTTGGTTACATCTTTCTAAATCATAATACCAAAACTCAAGTACACAATTATCAGTCTTATACAAAATCCTTCAGAATGTAAAGTTTTTAAAGTCATAATCCACAACATAAACTGCCATGAAAAGATAGAGTCAAAGCCAAGCAATACTCCAAGCACCTCAAGCAGAGAGGATCAGAATCAAGCTCCTATGTTTCCACCCTTAGCACCTTGGGGGGGGGAACGGAAAGAAAAGGGGCGAAAACAAACGAGGTCAGACATAAAGTCTGGCGAGTCCAATGACTTCCAGCATATAAGCAGATAGTATTATCATGACATGTAAATAAAGCTGGATGAGAGATTACATCAATAGGAATAACAGATATACTTTAAGTTAATAGAAGAAACAGAATGATGTAAACCAAGTTATGTTCCTTACTTACATCTTACTTCTCATCACTAATACTGGTATAACAAGGTTAGGTGTTACCCTAATGTCTATACTGAAACAGAATAATCTATACAGAAACAGAATGTTAGTAATGGGCCTTCACCACCCCAACAGACAGAAGGTACATGAGCAGAATACTAATAATGGGCCTTTACCACCCCCAACAGACAGAAGGTACGGAAACAGAATACTAATAATGGGCCTTTACCACCCAACTAATGGGCCTTTACCACACTAACAGACAGAAGGTACAGAAACAGAATCGAAAACTGAATCAGAGACAAAAACAGAATGTTAGAATTAGGTGTACACTAGTAATGGGCCTTTACCACCCCAACAGACGGTACCACGCAGATACAGACAGGTGTTACCACCCAACAGAAACAGACGGTACCAACAGAAACTGACAGAACTAAGTGTACCCTAAGTCCTACCCCCAAGCGATCGGCTCCCTAATACATAAATACCCTATGTCGGCCCCACAATAGGGTGTATCACTCCCTAAAGTGGCAACCTATTGGCACAGACCTATTTACAGATGTCACGGTGTCTTACATCCTCAGAGCAGACCGGATCCATGCACGCACATGACCCGGTTGGAACGCACCATGAACACCCCTCGCCATTATCAGAATGAACTGCTTATAATTAGTTCAGTAAGCGTGCCCGGGCCCTTACATAGCATGGGGTCAAAGTTTTGATACAAGAAAGGGTTACTGACTAATATGGGTTCCACACAACAGATGACACAAGTAATTCCCCTCCTAACCTTGTGTCCCCAGACTAACAGATTTTAGATTAACTTGTTTATAGATTTCAGACAGAGTTCAGATTACTAGTTCACAGATCAGACAATCAAGTTAACAAGTTTTCAGATTAACAGATCAGATGTACGGATTTAACAGACTTACAGATTGTCTAACTTTGTATTGGGTCTATAGATTCACAAAAACGAGTTTATTAGATTCATCAGTCCAGTTGGTTTAACCCTATCCACACAACACGTTTTTAGACACCATATTTCTCTTAAATTTGCATTAATTAAATATTAATGCATAGACCTCTCACATTAGGTCGGTAGCTTGTGGCCGCTGGATGTGTCGGGCGGTTCCAGCCAGACTTCTCCCATAAGCCAGACCTATCCTCGTGTCTAAGCACATTTTAGTTATGCCTACGACCTCTCACATTAGACGGACAGTTTGCGGTTGCTGGTTAAGCCGATTGGTTCTGGGAAGGCTTCTACCGCAAACAGAGTCCAACCTCGTGTCATAGTGAATTTATTCCAATACAGATTATACAGATAACAGATTAAACTTCTTTACAGGTTACAGCAGATTAATCAAATTTACATGTTTTACTCAATCTTAGATCGAGCCTACGGATTTTCATACCCAAATTACAATTATTCAGCTTTCAACAGATTAGGCAATTCAACAGATTTAGCAGATAACAGATTTAGCAGATTAGGCAATTCAAAAGATTTAGCAGATAACAGATATAGCAGATTAATTCAACAGATTATATATTTCTAAAATTCTATTTACATATCTTGCCTAATCATAAATTGAGCCTAAACTTACATGCCTAAATCATGGTCATAATTCATAATCCAAATTTTTAGTTAAACTTTGCACAGTACAGAATATTCTCTAAAAGCCCAAATCATGATATACCGTATGAATTATGCAAAATTATAGCCTTTAATGCCAAATATCCAAAAATCTACTTTTAGGCGTATTCACATTGATAGTTATCCTATTGTAATATAGGTCTCTACATATTCCTTTTTCAAGTCATGAATCGTTACATAAAATTTACCCAAAAGTCTAGATCTTTAAATTATAACATCTCAAAATCAGATCTTAACTTTAAACATGCGTTATGTCCCCCAAGTTTCAAGTCATATGTTATCATACAATGATTTCTCTTCTTCCAAATTACAGATTATACACAGATCTAGATCTAATTTTCAACATATGTCCATTTCTCAAATCAGTCAAAGATCAGTCATGTCCAATTATGCATTATCCATTATTTGTCCCAAAATTTAGCATTCGTGCATTAATCTCTTATAAGATTTGGCGTAGGCTCATGGTAGCCTGGCTATAAACAAAAACGAAGTAAAGAGGGAACAGATACAGAACAGTCACAATAATATTAACAAGGTAGATCCACAGAAAAGTATGCATAACCTCAGATCCAGATTCACAAATATGTCAAGATAATTATTAAATTTCATATCTGAAAATAACTGTACTCACAAAAAGGAACGATTCTTGTATTCTGGGATCTGTGTTTTGAAACTGAAATGCTCACCTTCGATGTAGACTAATCGTTTTAGATTTGATTCTCTTTTAATTCTATTCAGATTGGAAGAAGATGCATTAATACTTGTTTTGATTCTAGCAGAGTAGCGACACCATTTTTATTTTTAATTAGAATAGAGGCAGAGTATAGGCAGAATGAAATTGTGTGGAGAGAAAGCTAGGTTTGGGGGGTGTTTAAATAGGTTAGAGCTCACGAATCCGGTCAGAAAGGCGTCCAGGTGCAGAAAAAGGGATCTGTCTCCACATCTGAAAAAGGGGGGAGGGGGGAGGTCGACTCTAGTGTCGACCTATTTACCCAGGTTGACCCTAGTGTCGACCTGGGTCCCGGGCGGGAATTTTCCCGCCCAGCCCGGGTGTCTGTTTTGAATTTCGAAATCTGAATTTTGAATTTCGGGCTGGTTTTTATTGAAACTTCCGAAGGCCATATGTTCTTCATACGGAGTCCGATTTACGCAAACTTGGACTCTATTCCAAGAAAATTTTTGAGACGAACGCAAAGGCGTAACCCGTTTCCCTCAATTATTTTGTTACAATTTAATTATTCTCTAATTTGTTACTCATATGTTCACAGAAAATACGGGGTGTTACATTCTCCCCTCCTTAAAGGATTTCGTCCCCGAAATCTTCAAGTTCGGAAGAATGTGTCCCACCATCCAATCACCCATCTACTCAAGCATCATCCACAAGCATCCATTTTCCTTAGAGAACTTCTAATGTTGTATGAACATATGCAAAAGTGTGTGTATATGTCTCTTATCTAATGCAAAGATCAGGCGGTGCACTGATTCAGTTGACCTCCTTAATGCGAATTATGCCAGTGCCGTGAGTCCAACATGTATGCAATTTTCCTATTTGATACATATCATTTCTATATGAGTGCACAACCGTTCATTCATATGCAACGTCCATGTGCTAAGTCAACCATTTCGCATCCAAAAAAAAATTTAAAAATGCACACACATCCATATGCAGTATGAGGGTGTTTTTGAGCTGATCTAGTGCCTAGTGTGTGTATATGCATCCACGAGCAACCACTTGCATCCACTTGCAACCATCAAACATAACATGTCTCAAACACATGTTTACACCCATTAGTTTCTACCTAAAGGTCGAAGATTCGATCGATATGATACAACTGAGTGACAGAAGCAAGTATAATTTAAAACGAAAGCTTTGTTCCTATTAGGTGTCGATTTAAGAGAATAACCCCCTAAGTATTAACCCCGAAGACCGAAATCAACATCAGATTGACACTCAGAGAATCACTCCCATTAAACAAATGTCCAACTGGAAATCTACTTCACGCTTTGAGTAAAAACCCTATCCTTTTCAGAAATATTCAGATACTTACATACTACTGGTACATATCAGATTACCAAATGATTCTTAGGAAACTAAGCATGATAAAAACCCAGAATGTATGCGTCATAGTCAACTTGAAACAACCCACCTCCGTTAGGGTCACTCTCAAAGGGAATGCCCTAATTTTGGTGGAGGTTTATAAGTATAAGTCACAGATATACAAGACAGATATAATAATACATATTTTTGAACACCGGAAAACAACAACTTTTATTTCTTCAAAATACGTGTTACACAAACCATGCCATAATACTTCCCAAAATCATAACTGTCTTGATTACATTATTTAAAGAAGCATGAAGAAAACATAAATAAACTGCAAAAGTCCCCTAATTGCTGTCCAAAGCCATAGTCCCAAAACGGAAAAGATCCAAGCAATACATTCTTTCTCTTCAAGCTGGATGTGAAAACTGGTCAAGCTGCGGTATTCCCTCCCTGAGAACCTGGAGGGGGGACGGAAGAAAAAGAGGCGAAAGGAAAAAGGGTCAGTCATAAAGACTGAGTAAGTTCTAGTGACTTTCAGTGTAGAAACGGTTAAAACAACCTGTCATGTATGAACTGGAACTAAACTTAAGAATGGTGTCAAGGTGAACAAGATAGACTAAGGTGATCGGGATAAGTCAAGACAAGTCAAGTAAAGCATCACATGTTCGAGATTCGTTGCATCGATTGTACTAGTATACTAAGCCCATACAAAAATTAATCACGAAATAAATCCCATGGCCCAATATCATGAAATGACCCTGAAACGGGGTCTGACCCAAGTACGGGGTCCTACGGAGCGATTATCTAGTCGATCGGCTCCCTACAAGTTCTAGCTCGTCAAGTGTCCGTGTCATACGGCTAATCACGAATGTAGTCACCTGTGCTGGGTCCACCTTCGGGTGTATCAGCCCTAGGGTGTCAACCCGTGACACGATTCAAGATGCACAGATAAATCTACGGATACCCAGTGTCTGCCCCGGATACGTGCACGATCGTAGTCCACCGAACCTACACTGGTGTACCCCACTGCCGTCGTTCACCTCTTACAATCAGCCCAGTAATCGTGCCCCACCCGGCCTAGCCCCAGGGTACCTTGATACATCTAGAGGGTTACAGCTGAAAGGGGTCGTGTCTAGGGTTTCGCCTAATAGATTAGGTCATGTAATTCGTGACCTAACCTGCCTAACAGATTAAATCATGTAATTCGTGACTTAATCCATTTCCAGTCTAGTCATGTCAAGATGGTTAAGTATGTCATTTCAGTTCGCGACTTAACCCGCCTACGTGTCATGTCAAGTTGGCTAAGTGTTGTCGTTTTCAAGTTCATGACTTAGCCCTACAAATCGTGTTCAAGTTGGTTAAGTTGTCTTTTCATGTTCATGACTTAACCATAATTGGCATTAATTGATTCGTTAATGCACCGAACCACTCACATTGGATCCTATTATTCGTAGCCACTGGATTTGCCGGGCGGTTCCGGGTAGGTTTACGCTACGAACTCAACCCAACCTCGGGTTTCAAGCGCGATGTGACCAACTACCCACATTGGATCCTATTGTTTGTAGCAACTGGATTTGCCGGGCGGTTCCGGGCAGATTTACACTACAAACTCAACCCAACCTCGAGTTGGCCACTTTCTTGTTTTCTAAAGTCATGCCCATGTTCTTATCAGATTTTACGATATTTCCATAGCATGTTCATATGTTAATTTCGTGCCCAACTAAGGCATGTTTTAAGGTCAAGTTATGGCATGGTTCAAGTCAAGTTTTCGTGCCATATTTCATGTTCTACTTATGCCAAATTTCACAGTTTGTGCTTATAATTATTTCAAGTTTTGCCTATTCTACCCAATCGTATCCCCAACGTATATAAGCGTACTTCGTTCACAAGCATAAACAATTCAAGAGATAAAGGGGAATAACACCAAACATGTGATAGGCATGTGTGACAATTCCAACATTACTTGCATAATAAACAGGCTATAACATATCACATGGTTTCAATACTAGTATGATGATAAATTGTCATAGTAATGAATCCAACTTAATTTAACATGATGATTTCAACTTTACATCATAGGCATAATAATCATTGCGGGCATAATAATAATTTTATTACAAACATGAAACATTAAAAGCATAGTAATCCTAATAGGCATAGTGGATTCCAATTTAGCATTTTTAACATAATAATTCTCATAGACATAATGATTCCAATTTATCATAATGATTCTCATCTAACATTATAAACATAATGGTTCCAACTTAGCATTTTTAACATAATGATCCTCAACTAACATTATAGACATAATGATTCCAATTTAGTGTTTTTAACATAATGATTCTCAATTAACATTATAGACATAATGATTCCAATTTAGCATTTTTAACATATCTAACATTACAAACATAATAATTCCAACTTTTCATCATAACCTAGCAATACCCAATTTTTCATTAATCATGATGGGTATATTAACATCACAGGCATAATTCCATCAATAGTCATAGCCATGGTTTAATTAGCATCATAGGCATGGTTTAATCAACATAAAGATTTCAATAAACATAGTGATTCCATGGACATGTATTAGTCCAACTTGCCAAACAATTAAGCCCAAGTGATTCATAACAACATCAAAATTATGAAAAGTTTAACTTGCAACGTTGCCATAGCAATATCCCCAAATTATAATTCAAAGATAAACAATATAAACAATGGATTAACAATAGTTCCTAAATCCGGTTTCAATTCATGGCATGTCCATATTGTTTTAGCGTTTTTGCCTAAAAAGTAACATAGAACTTACAATATGAAGCAAATAATCCAAATAAAAATCCCAAATCAAATAGTCCCAAATTCGTTGTCTAAAGCGTCGTAGTTGTTGTAGCTTCTAGTTGTAGCCTTCAAGAATCGTCCTCCATCTTCTATAATTTTATTCTTTGTATTTTTAATTCAGAGCTCTAGGTTTAATGGCGGTGGCCTGAGGCTAAAATGAAATAGTATGATTTAGGCTAGGTCTAGGTGTTATTTTATAGGTGAATAGGGTGATTTAGAGCCTTCAGATCAGTCCAGAAGTCATCCGAATCGCACAGCTCGAATACACATCATCTAGCCACTCAAAAGAAGACACGTCACCTCAGAACACTCCAGAATTCGATGCTGGATTTGTACGGGCGCACTTGGCAGGTGCGCCAGTGTATTTTTGTACTGGCGCACTTCACAAATGCGCCAGTGTATTCTGGACTGTTTTCGGTTTTTCTGCCTAACTTCGTTCGTCCATATCTTCTTCATACGGTATCCGATTTTCGAAAACTCGGACTCTATTTCGCGTATTTTTCCGAGACGAACGCAATGGCGTAACCCATTTCCCTTGATTTCATCATTTATATTTAACTATACTTTAATTCGTGAAGCTTAATGTTATAGAATTCACGGGGTGTTACATTCTCCCACACTTAAAAGGATTTCGTCCCCGAAATCTTCAAGTTCAGGAAGAATGTACATCCTAACATCCAAACATCCATCTACTCATCCATCAAACACGAGCATCCATTGTCCTTAAAAAAAACTTCTAATGCTTTATGATCATATGCGAAGTGTGTGTATATGTTCCTTAGCTAATGCTAATGATCAGGCCTGATTGATCTTCTAAATGCAAAATATGTTTAGTGAAATGAATCCAATATGTATGCAAATTTTTCCTATTATAATTCATAATTTCTACATGAGTGCTCGAACATTCAATCATATGCAACAACCAAATGATAGCACAACCAAGTTTCCAAAATAAACACTCATGCATATGCAACATGAAAATGTGTCTGAGCCGATCTAGTGCCTAATGTGTATTCATGCATCCACGAGCAACCACTTGCGACCACTTGCAACCATTTCGCAATCATAACATGTTTCAATTACATGTTTACATCCAAAAAGATTCTACCTATGGTTCTCAAGATAGGATCGAGGAGATAACAAAACAAACATGGATAACAAGAGAAATGTATGTAAACTTATAGGAAAATAGATCGAGAATGTACCCTAAAAAAGAAATGGGTATAGCGCGCTTATCTTTTCTTCAATTTCCCAAGTTGCGTCTTCTAGGGCTTCACTCCACTGTATTTTAACTAGCTTGACTTCTTGATTCCTTAGCTCCTAGATCTCCGTTCCTAAGACACGAATCAGAACTCGCCTCAATGTTTCCACTTTTACGCCTTCAAGGATGCTTGGCTCAACCACTCCGGAAGACTCATCCGCCTTATCTTCATTCTTATCCCTCATACCTATCCTATATAACATGTTAACAAGCCTCACGAAAACTATCTCCATCGTACGGGAAAACCCTCTACGAAGCTAGAAAGAAGATTAGCCGCAGGTAAAACTACTGCGACTACAGATGGAGAAAAGAAAGGGAAAGAGATTCAAACAAGGAAACAAAGGATAATGCTAATGGCTTTTGGGGAATAGCCTTTAAAAACTTTTTCTTGGAAAATGCTTCTTCGTAAATGGTTTTGAAAAAAATTCAAAAGGTTTTCAAAACTTTTGCCCAATCTTGGTAACCTTCTGCTCTGATACCAAGTGAAACACCCCACCTCCGTTAGGGTCACTCTCAAAGGGAATGCCCTAATTTTGGTGGAGGTTTATAAGTATAAGTCACAGATATACAAGACAGATATAATAATACATATTTT
Source organism: Allium sativum (assembly GCA_030737875.1). Lineage (NCBI taxonomy): Eukaryota > Viridiplantae > Streptophyta > Magnoliopsida > Asparagales > Amaryllidaceae > Allium > Allium sativum. The sequence goes on along the minus strand of CM060910.1, from coordinate 416,265,865 downwards.
TGAACAGCGGAAAACAACAACTTTTATTTCTTCAAAATATGTGTTACACAAACCATGCCATAATTCTTCCCAAAATCATAACTGTCTTGATTACATTATTTAAAGAAGCATGAAGAAAACATAAATAAACTGCAAAAGTCCCCTAATTGCTGTCCAAAGCCATAGGCCAAAAACGGAAAAGATCCAAGCAATACATTCTTTCTCTTCAAGCTGGATGTGAAAACTGGTCAAGCTGCGGTATTCCCTCCCTGAGAACCTGGGGGGGGGGACGGAAGAAAAAGAGGCGAAAGGAAAAAGGGTCAGTCATAAAGACTGAGTAAGTTCTAGTGACTTTCAGTGTAGAAACGGTTAAAACAACCTGTCATGTATGAACTGGAACTAAACTTAAGAATGGTGTCAAGGTGAACAAGATAGACTAAGGTGATCGGGATAAGTCAAGACAAGTCAAGTAAAGCATCACATGTTCGATATTCGTTGCATTGATTGTACTAGTATACTAAGCCCATATCACAAATTAATCACGAAATAAATCCCATGGCCCAATATCATGAAATGACCCTGAAACGGGGTCTGACCCAAGTACGGGGTCCTACGGAGCGATTATCTAGTCGATCGGCTCCCTACAAGTTCTAGCTCGTCAAGTGTCCGTGTCATACGGCTAATCACGAATGTAGTCACCTGTGCTGGGTCCACCTTCGGGTGTATCAGCCCTAGGGTGTCAACCCCTGACACGATTCAAGATGCACAGATAAATCTACGGATACCCAGTGTCTGCCCCGGATACGTGCACGATCGTAGTCCACCGAACCTACACTGGTGTACCCCACTGCCGTCGTTCACCTCTTACAATCAACCCAGTAATCGTGCCCCACCCGGCCTAGCCCCAGGGTACCTTGATACATCTAGAGGGTTACTGCTGAAAGGGGTCGTGTCTAGGGTTTCGCCTAATAGATTAGGTCATGTAATTCGTGACCTAACCTGCCTAACAGATTAAATCATGTAATTCGTGACTTAATCCTTTTCCAGTCTAGTCTTGTCAAGATGGTTAAGTATGTCATTTCAGTTCGCGACTTAACCCGCCTACGTGTCATGTCAAGTTGGCTAAGTGTTGTCGTTTTCAAGTTCATGACTTAGCCCTACAAATCGTGTTCAAGTTGGTTAAGTTGTCTTTTCATGTTCATGACTTAACCCTAATTGGCATTAATTGATTCGTTAATGCACCGAACCACTCACATTGGATCCTATTGTTCGTAGCCACTGGATTTGCCGGGCGGTTCCGGGCAGGTTTACGCTACGAACTCAACCCAACCTCGGGTTTCAAGCGCGATGTGACCAACTACCCACATTGGATCCTATTGTTTGTAGCAACTGGATTTGCCGGGCGGTTCCGGGCAGATTTACACTACAAACTCAACCCAACCTCGAGTTGGCCACTTTCTTGTTTTCTAAAGTCATGCCCATGTTCTTTTCAGATTTTACGATATTTCCATAGCATGTTCATATGTCAATTTCGTGCCCAACTAAGGCATGTTTTAAGGTCAAGTTATGGCATGGTTCAAGTCAAGTTTTCGTGCCATATTTCATGTTCTACTTATGCCAAATTTCACAGTTTGTGCTTATAATTATTTCAAGTTTTGCCTATTCTACCCAATCGTATCCCCAACGTATATAAGCGTACTTCGTTCACAAGCATAAACAATTCAAGAGATAAAGGGGAATAACACCAAACATGTGATAGGCATGTGTGACAATTCCAACATTACTTGCATAATAAACAGGCTATAACATATCACATGGTTTCAGTACTAGTATGATGATAAATTGGCATAGTAGTGATTCCAACTTAATTTAACATGATGATTTCAACTTTACATCATAGGCATAATAATCATTGCGGGCATAATAATAATTTTATTACAAACATGAAACATTAAAAGCATAGTAATCCTAATAGGCATAGTGGATTCCAATTTAGCATTTTTAACATAATAATTCTCATAGACATAATGATTCCAATTTATCATAATGATTCTCATCTAACATTATAAACATAATGGTTCCAACTTAGCATTTTTAACATAATGATCCTTAACTAACATTATAGACATAATGATTCCAATTTAGTGTTTTTAACATAATGATTCTCAATTAACATTATAGACATAATGATTCCAATTTAGCATTTTTAACATATCTAACATTACAAACATAATAATTCCAACTTTTCATCATAACCTAGCAATACCCAATTTTTCATTAATCATGATGGGTATATTAACATCACAGGCATAATTCCATCAATAGTCATAGCCATGGTTCAATTAGCATCATAGGCATGGTTTAATCAACATAAAGATTTCAATAAACATAGTGATTCCATGGACATGTATTAGTCCAACTTGCCAAACAATTAAGCCCAAGTGATTCATAACAACATCAAAATCATGACAAGTTTAACTTGCAACGTTGCCATAGCAATATCCCCAAATTATAATTCAAAGATAAACAATATAAACAATGGATTAACAATAGTTCCTAAATCCGGTTTCAATTCATGGCATGTCCATATTGTTTTAGCGTTTTTGCCTAAAAAGTAACATAGAACTTACAATATGAAGCAAATAATCCAAATAAAAATCCCAAATCAAATAGTCCCAAATTCGTTGTCTAAAGCGTCGTAGTTGTTGTAGCTTCTAGTTGTAGCCTTCAAGAATCGTCCTCCATCTTCTATAATTTTATTCTTTGTATTTTTAATTCAGAGCTCTAGGTTTAATGGCGGCGGCCTGAGGCTAAAATGAAATAGTATGATTTAGGCTAGGTCTAGGTGTTATTTTATAGGTGAATAGGGTGATTTAGAGCCTTCAGATCAGTCCAGAAGTCATCCGAATCGCACAGCTCGAATACACATCATCTAGCCACTCAAAAGAAGACACGTCACCTCAGAACACTCCAGAATTCGATGCTGGATTTGTACGGGCGCACTTGGCAGGTGCGCCAGTGTATTTTTGTACTGGCGCACTTCACAAGTGCGCCAGTGTATTCTGGACTGTTTTCGGTTTTTCTGCCTAACTTCGTTCGTCCATATCTTCTTCATACGGTATCCGATTTTCGAAAACTCGGACTCTATTTCGCGTATTTTTCCGAGACGAACGCAATGGCGTAACCCATTTCCCTTGATTTCATCATTTATAATTAATTATACTTTAATTCGTGAAGCTTAATGTTATAGAATTCACGGGGTGTTACATTCTCCCCCACTTAAAAGGATTTCGTCCCCGAAATCTTCAAGTTCAGAAAGAATGTACATCCTAACATCCAAACATCCATCTACTCATCCATCAAACACGAGCATCCATTGTCCTTAAAAAAAACTTCTAATGCTTTATGATCATATGCGAAGTGTGTGTATATGTTCCTTAGCTAATGCTAATGATCAGGCCTGATTGATCTTCTAAATGCAAAATATGTTTAGTGAAATGAGTCCAATATGTATGCAAATTTTTCCTATTATAATTCATAATTTCTACATGAGTGCTCGAACATTCAATCATATGCAACAACCAAATGATAGCACAACCAAGTTTCCAAAATAAACACTCATGCATATGCAACATGAAAATGTGTCTGAGCCGATCTAGTACCTAATGTGTATTCACGCATCCACGAGCAACCACTTGCGACCACTTGCAACCATTTCGCAATCATAACATGTTTCAATTACATGTTTACATCCAAAAAGATTCTACCTATGGTTCTCAAGATAGGATCGAGGAGATAACAAAACAAACATGGATAGCAAGAGAAATGTATGTAAACTTATAGGAAAATAGATCGAGAATGTACCCTAAAAAAGAAATGGGTATAGCGCGCTTATCTTTTCTTCAATTTCCCAAGTTGCGTCTTCTAGGGCTTCACTCCACTGTATTTTAACTAGCTTGACTTCTTGATTCCTTAGCTCCTAGATCTCCGTTCCTAAGACACGAATCAGAACTCGCCTCAATGTTTCCACTTTTACGCCTTCAAGGATGCTTGGCTCAACCACTCCGGAAGACTCATCCGCCTTATCTTCATTCTTATCCCTCATACCTATCCTATATAACATGTTAACAAGCCTCACGAAAACTATCTCCATCGTACGGGAAAACCCTCTACGAAGCTAGAAAGAAGATTAGCCGCAGGTAAAACTACTGCGACTACAGATGGAGAAAAGAAAGGGAAAGAGATTCAAACAAGGAAACAAAGGATAGTGCTAATGGCTTTTGGGGAATAGCCTTTAAAAACTTTTTCTTGGAAAATGCTTCTTCGTAAATGGTTTTGAAAAAAATTCAAAAGGTTTTCAAAACTTTTGCCCAATCTTGGTAACCTTCTGCTCTGATACCAAGTGAAACACCCCACCTCCGTTAGGGTCACTCTCAAAGGGAATGCCCTAATTTTGGTGGAGGTTTATAAGTATAAGTCACAGATATACAAGACAGATATAATAATACATATTTTTGAATAGCGGAAAACAACAACTTTTATTTCTTCAAAATACGTGTTACACAAACCATGCCATAATACTTCCCAAAATCATAACTGTCTTGATTACATTATTTAAAGAAGCATGAAGAAAACATAAATAAACTGCAAAAGTCCCCTAATTGCTGTCCAAAGCCATAGTCCAAAAACGGAAAAGATCCAAGCAATACATTCTTTCTCTTCAAGCTGGATGTGAAAACTGGTCAAGCTGCGGTATTCCCTCCCTGAGAACCTGGGGGGGAACGGAAGAAAAAGAGGCGAAAGGAAAAAGGGTCAGTCATAAAGACTGAGTAAGTTCTAGTGACTTTCAGTGTAGAAACGGTTAAAACAACCTGTCATGTATGAACTGGAACTAAACTTAAGAATGGTGTCAAGGTGAACAAGATAGACTAAGGTGATCGGGATAAGTCAAGACAAGTCAAGTAAAGCATCACATGTTCGAGATTCGTTGCATCGATTGTACTAGTATATTAGGCCCATATCACAAATTAATCACGAAATAAATCCCATGGCCCAATATCATGAAATGACCCTGAAACGGGGTCTGACCCAAGTACGGGGTCCTACGGAGCGATTATCTAGTCGATCGGCTCCCTACAAGTTCTAGATCGTCAAGTGTCCGTGTCATACGGCGAATCACGAATGTAGTCACCTGTGCTGGGTCCACCTTCGGGTGTATCAGCCCAAGGGTGTCAACCCCTGACACGATTCAAGATGCACAGATAAATCTACGGATACCCAGTGCCTGCCCCAGATACGTGCACGATCGTAGTCCACCGAACCTACACTGGTGTACCCCACTGCCGTCGTTCACCTCTTACAATCAGCCCAGTAATCGTGCCCCACCCGGCCTAGCCCCAGGGTACCTTGATACATCTAGAGGGTTACTGCTGAAAGGGGTCGTGTCTAGGGTTTCGCCTAATAGATTAGGTCATGTAATTCGTGACCTAACCTGCCTAACAGATTAAATCATGTAATTCATGACTTAATCCTTTTCCAGTCTAGTCATGTCAAGATGGTTAAGTATGTCATTTCAGTTCGCGACTTAACCCGCCTACGTGTCATGTCAAGTTGGCTAAGTGTTGTCGTTTTCAAGTTCATGACTTAGCCCTACAAATCGTGTTCAAGTTGGTTAAGTTGTCTTTTCATGTTCATGACTTAACCCTAATTGGCATTAATTGATTCGTTAATGCACCGAACCACTCACATTGGATCCTATTATTCGTAGCCACTGGATTTGCTGGGCGGTTCCGGGCAGGTTTACGCTACAAACTCAACCCAACCTCGGGTTTCAAGCGCGATGTGACCAACTACCCGCATTGGATCCTATTGTTTGTAGCAACTGGATTTGCCGGGCGGTTCCGGGCAGATTTACACTACAAACTCAACCCAACCTCGAGTTGGCCACTTTCTTGTTTTCTAAAGTCATGCCCATGTTCTTATCAGATTTTACGATATTTCCATAGCATGTTCATATGTCAATTTCGTGCCCAACTAAGGCATGTTTTAAGGTCAAGTTATGGCATGGTTCAAGTCAAGTTTTCGTGCCATATTTCATGTTCTACTTATGCCAAATTTCACAGTTTGTGCTTATAATTATTTCAAGTTTTGCCTATTCTACCCAATCGTATCCCCAACGTATATAAGCGTACTTCGTTCACAAGCATAAACAATTCAAGAGATAAAGGGGAATAACACCAAACATGTGATAGGCATGTGTGACAATTCCAACATTACTTGCATAATAAACAGGCTATAACATATCACATGGTTTCAATACTAGTATGATGATAAATTGGCATAGTAATGATTCCGACTTAATTTAACATGATGATTTCAACTTTACATCATAGGCATAATAATCATTGCGGGCATAATAATAATTTTATTACAAACATGAAACATTAAAAGCATAGTAATCCTAATAGGCATAGTGGATTCCAATTTAGCATTTTTAACATAATAATTCTCATAGACATAATGATTCCAATTTATCATAATGATTCTCATCTAACATTATAAACATAATGGTTCCAACTTAGCATTTTTAACATAATGATCCTTAACTAACATTATAGACATAATGATTCCAATTTAGTGTTTTTAACATAATGATTCTCAATTAACATTATAGACATAATGATTCCAATTTAGCATTTTTAACATATCTAACATTACAAACATAATAATTCCAACTTTTCATCATAACCTAGCAATACCCAATTTTTCATTAATCATGATGGGTATATTAACATCACAGGCATAATTCCATCAATAGTCATAGCCATGGTTTAATTAGCATCATAGGCATGGTTTAATCAACATAAAGATTTCAATAAACATAGTGATTCCATGGACATGTATTAGTCCAACTTGCCAAACAATTAAGCCCAAGTGATTCATAACAACATCAAAATCATGACAAGTTTAACTTGCAACGTTGCCATAGCAATATCCCCAAATTATAATTCAAAGATAAACAATATAAACAATGGATTAACAATAGTTCCTAAATCCGGTTTCAATTCATGGCATGTCCATATTGTTTTAGCGTTTTTGCCTAAAAAGTAACATAGAACTTACAATATGAAGCAAATAATCCAAATAAAAATCCCAAATCAAATAGTCCCAAATTCGTTGTCTAAAGCGTCGTAGTTGTTGTAGCTTCTAGTTGTAGCCTTCAAGAATCGTCCTCCATCTTCTATAATTTTATTCTTTGTATTTTTAATTCAGAGCTCTAGGTTTAATGGCGGCGGCCTGAGGCTAAAATGAAATAGTATGATTTAGGCTAGGTCTAGGTGTTATTTTATAGGTGAATAGGGTGATTTAGAGCCTTCAGATCAGTCCAGAAGTCATTCGAATCGCACAGCTCGAATACACATCATCTAGCCACTCAAAAGAAGACACGTCACCTCAGAACACTCCAGAATTCGATGCTGGATTTGTATGGGCGCACTTGGCAGGTGCGCCAGTGTATTTTTGTACTGGCGCACTTCACAAGTGCGCCAGTGTATTCTGGACTGTTTTCGGTTTTTCTGCCTAACTTCGTTCGTCCATATCTTCTTCATACGGTATCCGATTTTCGAAAACTCGGACTCTATTTCGCGTATTTTTCCGAGACGAACGCAATGGCGTAACCCATTTCCCTTGATTTCATTATTTATATTTAATTATACTTTAATTCGTGAAGCTTAATGTTATAGAATTCACGGGGTGTTACACAACTTAACGCCCAACACAGATACCCTCAAACCCCAACTTATCACAAACAGATGAGTCATAACCCTTATGGGTCTGAGTCTACAGCGGGATCAGAAACAAGACTAGTATTAAAGTGCAGGGTTTCAATTACATAATCAAAATGCCAGAATCAGAAAGAGTTTTAACTCCACAATCAGATAAGGAAATTAAACCTTCTACAGAAAGTTTTCCTATTTCTATCCTATCCACCAGCCTCGAGGGTATTCCCCTGCCGTCCAGAAGTAGGTCCTGCCCTCTACCCTTGTCCTCGTTTATTTGGGCAGTCCCTAGTGAAGTGCCCCATTTCTCCATAGTTGAAGCAAGTGCCCTTCCTCTCTCTGTAATCCTTGTTCAGATGGGTCGAGCTTCCACAAGTAAAGAACTTCTTCTTCTTCTTCTTATCTTTAGACTTCTCATCCTTCTTTTGTGTTTCCTTTTTGGGCCCCGCCTTCTTGTTCTGTGGTACTTCAAGCTTTTCTTCTTTCTTCTCACTTTTGGTTTCCTCTTCATGCATCAATGCCATGTCAACTAATTTCTCGAAGGTAGCCCTCATAGGAATGTGGGACATTGCCAATCCGTGTAGCGGCTCGTTCAAACCTTTAGCAAACCTTAGTGCCTTCTTATGCGGTGTATTTACCAAATCTAAGCCGAATCTCACCAACTGATTAAACTTGTTGACGTACTCTCTCACTGATAAATTCCCATGCTTCAACGCCAAGAACCTCTCTACGTATAGACTCTCTTCTGCTTATGAGAGAAATTTCATCTCGAACCAATGCCTGAAATCCATCCATCTCTCTACTGGATGCTCTCCATTTGTGACCTCCCACCAAAAAGAAGCTTCATCCTTAAGTGACCATACCGCCAACTGTATCTTCTGCCTATCTTCCACCTTGAAGATAACGAACAAATCCTCGGTTTCTTTGAGCCAGGTCCTTGCCTCCATGAAGGATTCAGTTCCATTAAAGTTATTCCCACCCATGGCTCGAAAGTCTCTACATATCTTCGGGAAAGTATTCATGTGCGGAGGAGGAGGAACCGCTGCAGCTGGGGGAGGAGGGACGTCTGCTGGGCCGCATCATTAGCCCTAGAATCCAGGTACCTCCTGAGCCAGCCAGGTATCGGTACGCTCTCCGGAAGGTTAAGATCCCTAGACATGCTAAAACGAAAGAAAAGGAAAGATTCAAAACAAAGGATAGAAAGATAGGCATATGGCTTTGGGGATTATGTTTTCAAAAATAAACTCTATTTTTGAAAATACTTCCTTTTTAAAACCTTTTTTTTAAATAGTTTTCAAAAACTTTTTATCGAATCTGGTAACCTTCAGCTCTGATACCAAGTGTAACACCCCACCTCCGTTAAGGTCACTCGCAAAAGGAATGCCTTAACTTTGATGAAGCGTTTTAGTAGACAGAACAGAATATTACAAGACAGATAAGTAGTACTTGAAAAATTATAACTTTATTACAGCAGAAGCAGAATAAGTTTGGTTGCATCTTTCTAAATCACAATACCAAAACTCAAGTACACAATTATCAGTCTTATACAAAATCCTTCAGAATGTAAAGTTTTTAAAGACATAATCCCCAACATAAACTACCATGAAAAGATAGAGTCAAAGCCAAGCAATACTCCAAGCACCTCAAGCAGAGAGGATCAAAATCAAGCTCCTATGTTTCCACCCTGAGCACCCGGAGGGGGAGGGGGGAGAAACGGAAAGAAAAGGGACGAAAACAAACGAGGTCAGACATAAAGTCTGGTGAGTCCAGTGACCTCCAGCATATAAACAGATAATATTATCATGACATGTAAATAAAGATGGATGAGAGATTACATCAACAGGAATAATAGATATACTTTAAGTTAACAGAAGAAACAGAATGATGTAAACCAAGTTATGTTCCTTACTTACATCTTAATTCTCTGCACTAATACTAGTATAATAGGGTTAGGTGTTACCCTAATGTCTAAACTGAAATAGAATCGAAATAGAATAATCTATACAGAAACAGAATGCGAGTAATGGGCCTTCATCACCCCAACAGACAGAAGGTACAGAAGCAGAATACTAATAATGGGCCTTTACCACCCCAACAGACAGAAGGTACAGAAACATAATACTAATAATGGGACTTTACCACCCCAACAGACAGAAGGTACGGAAACAAAATCGGAAACAGAATCAGAGACGGAAACAGAATAATCCCTACGGAAACAGAATGTTAGAATTAGGTGTACACTAGTAATGGGCCTTTACCACCCCAACAGACGGTACCACGCAGAAACAGACAGGTGTTACCACCCAAAAGAAACAGACGGTACCAATAGAAACGGATAGAACTAAGTGTACCCTAAGTCCTACCCCAAGCGATCAGCCCCCTAATACATAAATACCCTGTGTCGGCCCCACAGTAGGGTGTATCACTCCTTAAAGTGGCAACCTATTGGCACAAACATAATTACAGATGTCACGGTGTCTTACATCCTCAGAGCAGACCTGATCCATGCACGTACATGACCCGGTTGGAACGCACCATCAGCACCCCTCGCCATTATCAGAATGAACCGCTTATAATTAGTTCAGTAAGCGTGCCCGGGCCCCTACATAGCGTGGGGTCAAAGTTTTGATACCAGAAAGGGTTACTGACTAATAAGGGTTCCACACAACAGATGACACAAGTAATTCCCCTCCTAACCATGTGTCCCCAGACTAACAGATTTCAAATTAACTTGTTTATAGATTTCCGACAGAGTTCAGATTACTAGTTCACAGATCAGACAATCAAGTTAACAAGTTTTCATATTAACATATTAGATGTATGGATTTAACAGACTTACAGATTGTCTAACTTTGTATTGGGCCTACATATTCACGAAAACGGGTTTATTAGATTCATCAGTCCAGTTGGTTTAACCCTATCCACCCAACACGTTTTTAGACACCATATTTCTCTTAAATTTTCATTAATTAAATATTAATGCATAGACCTCTCACATTAGGTCAGTAGCTTGTGGCCACTGGATGTCCAGGCGGTTCAGGGTAGACTTCTGCCACAAGCCAGACCTAACCTCGTGTCTAAGCATATTTTTGTTATGCCTACGACCTCTCACATTAGACTGATAGTTTGCGGTTGCTGGTTAAGCCAGTTGGTTCCAGGCAGGCTTCTACCGCAAACAGAGTCTAACCTCGTGTCATACCCAATTTATTCCAATACAGATTATACAAATAACAGATTAAACTACTTTACAGGTTACAGCAGATTAATCAAATTTCCATGTTTTACTCAATCTTAGATCAAGCCTACAGATTTTCATACCCAAATTACAATTATTCAGCTTTCAACAGATTAGGCAATTCAACAGATTTAGCAGATAACAGATTTAGCAGATTAGGCGATTCAATAGATTTAGCAGATAACAGATTTAGCAGATTAGGCAATTCAACAGATTTAGCAGATAACAGATTTAGCAGATTAATTCAATAGATTATATATTTCTAAAATTCTATTTACATATATTGCCTAATCATAAATTAAGCCTAAACTTACATGCCTAAGTCATGGTCATAATTCATAATCCAAATTTTTAGTTAAACTTTGCACAGTACAGAATACTCTCTAAAAGCCCAAATCATGATATACCAAATGAATTATGCCAAATTATAGCCTTTAATGCCAAATATCCAAAAATCTACTTTTAGGCGTATTCACATTGATAGTTATCCTATTGTAATATAGGTCTCTACATATTCCTTTTTCAAGTCATGAATCGTTACATAAAATTTACCCAAAAGTCTAGATCTTTAAATTATAACATCTCAAAATCAAATCTTAACTTTAAACATGTGTTATGTCCCCTAAGTTTCAAGTCATATGTTATCATACAATGATTTCTCTTCTTCCAAATTACAGAGTATACATAGATCTAGATCTAATTTTCAACATATGTCCATTTCTCAAATCAGTCAAAGATCAGTCATGGCCAATTATGCATTATCCATTATTGTTCCCAAAATTTAGCATTCGCACGTTAATCTCTTATGAGATTTGGCACAGGCTCTTGGTAGCCCAGCTATAAACAAAAATGAAGAAAAGAGGGATCAGATACAGAACAGTCACAATAATATTAACAAGGTAGATCCATAGAAAAGTATGCATAACCTCAGATCCAGATTCACAAATATTTCAAGATAATTATTAAATTTCATATCTAAAAATAACTGTACTCACAAAAATGAACGATTCTTGTATTCTGGGATCTATGTTCTGAAACTAAAATGCTCGCCTTCGATGTAGACTAATTGTTTTAGATTTGATTCTCTTTTAATTCTATTCAGATTGGAAGAAGATGCATTAATCCTAGTTTTGATTCCAGCAGAGTAGCGACGCCATTTTTATTTTTAATTAGAATAGAGGCAGAGTATAGGCAGAATGAAATTGTGTGGAGAGAAAGCTAGGTTTGGGGGTGTTTAAATAGGTTAGAGCTCACGAATAAGGTCAGAAAGGCGTCCAGGTGCAAAAAATGGATCTGTCTCCAGATCTGAAAAAGGGGGAGGGGAGGTCAACCCTAGTGTCAACCTGTTTACCCAGGTCGACCCTAGTGTCGACCTGGGTCCTGGGCGGGAATTTTCCCGCCCAGCCTGGGTGTCTGTTTTGAATTTTGAAATCTGAATTTTGAATTTTGGGCTGGTTTTTATTGAAACTTCCGAAGGCCATATCTTCTTCATACGGAGTCCGATTTATGCAAACTTGGACTCTATTCCAAGCAGAATTTCAAGACGAATGCAATGGCGTAACCCGTTTCCCTCAATTATTTTGTTACGATTAATTATTCTCTGATTTGTTACTCTTATGTTCACAGAAAATACAGGGTGTTACAAAATGGTCTGGTGGAAAAGAAACATAGGCACATTGTTCAATAGGGATTACTCTTTTTTAATCATAAGGGTCCTTACCCACGAAATATTGGTTTGAAGCATTTACAACTGTTGCTTTTATCATAAATAGATAACCCACAAAAGTCATAAATCAAAAATGCCCGTATGAGAAACTATTTCAAACTAAACCTGACTATAATCAGCTAAAAACTTTTGAATACCTATGTTTTCCCTATTTAAGACCATTTAACAGACATAAACTAAGTTTAATTTCTGCCCCATGCACATTTCTAGGTTATTGTTCTAGCTAGAAAGGATATAGACGTTTGGACAACAAAGGTAAAATTATTATATCAAGGCATGTTATGTTTAATGAGAATGTCTTTCCCTTGCAGTAAAAGGAAAAGACACCACTAAAACACCCAAAGACAGGAGATGGTCAATATCACCAGTGCCAACATTAACAGAATGGACTAAAAAATGTTGATACTGGAACCAACCACCCTCGTTCAGATCGTGAAATCAGCATTACAAGCACAAATTATGGATACAGTTCAGATAAATCCATGGGTGAAGTCAACCAGTTTTGGGCAACAACACAAATTATGGGTTACAACAATCTGAAAGCAATGACAATAGAGACATGAACACTCCAAAACACAATGATGAACCTGATGATGATGGAGAGGAGCAACATCAAAGTGCTGCTCAAACTGGACATCACATGATCACTAGGTCCAAGCGTGGAATTTTCAAGCCAAACTTGTACACTGTCACAACTAATGAGATAGAGCCCACAAGTTATGAACAAGTAGACAAAAATGACAACTGGATAAAAGACATGAATGAAGAATATAATGCTTTGATTAAAAACAATACATGGAACATCGTTGAACTACCCAACAACAAGAATGTAGTTGGATCCAAATGGACTTACAAGATGAAAAGAGATGCAAAGGGAAATATATTGAAATACAAAGCAAGGCTGGTTGCGAAGGGATACACACAACAGTATGGCTTCAACTTCAATGAGACATTTTCGCCAGTGGTTAAACCTACTATAATCATAGTTGTTCTAAATATAGCACTTATGAAGTAGTGGAGAATTAGACAACTCGATGTTAACAACGCATTCCTGAATGGAGAATTACAGGAAGAGGCATACATGCAGCAACCCAAAAGGTACATAATTCAAGGAAAAGAAGGACATGTACGCAGACTCAATAAAGCAATTTTTGGGTTAAAGCAAGCGTTTAGAGCTTGGTATGACAAGTTGAGAACTACTCTATCGAAGATGGGGTTCAATAAGACAAAAGCAGACAACTCATTATATACCAGGGTTTCAGGATAGAATATTACGTGCATTTTGATCTATGTCGATAACATTCTCATCACTGGAAATGATAAATGGGAAGTCAACAACGTGGTGCAGTTCTTAGATAAAAAATTTGCTATAAAAGATCTTGGTGAATTGGAATACTTTTTAGTCATTCAAATTGAAAGATGTAATGCGTCTGAATTATTCCTATCGCAGAAGAAATACATTCAAAAATTTCTAATCAGGGCCAAAATGGATCATGCAAAACCGTTACCAACACCAATAACTAGCAACTTACAGTTATCAAAACATAAAGGTTAAGTTATAGAAGACATCACATTATATAGAAGCATTGTCGGACCATTATAGTACGCTACCATTACGAGGCCCGAAATAAGCTACAACGTCAATAGGGTTTGTCAATACATGCAAAATCCCCTTAGTGATCATTGGAAGGCTGTAAAACGTATCCTAACGTATCTAAAGGGGACATTGAACTATGGCCTGTGTATTAAAGCAAATAAAAGCATGACTTTAGAAGTTTACAGTGACGCTAATTGGGCGAATGATCCAGATGATCAAAAATCAATATCTGGATACAGTGTTTACCTTGGCAGCAATCCAATTTCGTGGTACACAAAGAAGCAATTAATTGTATCTCGCTCAACTACGGGGATGAATACAGAGCTTTCACTGGTACTACGACAGAAATCATATGGATAGAAACTCTAATATCTGACCTAGGGTTTCACTTGCCATGAAGATCTGTTATATGGTGCGATAACTTGAGTGTCGTTTCCCTTTTTGTCAACCCTATCCAGCATTCTAGGACTAAACATATCGAAGTGGATCTACACTTCGTTCGTGAACAAACGCAAAGGCAAGTTCGAAGTTAGACATGTTCCAGCATACTATCAGAGAGCCGATGTGCTGACTAAAGCACTTTCATTGAAAAATTTTGTTCGGTTGAGAGAGGATTTAGGAGTTAACAGTCGTGGCGGCGGAGATGAAGAAGGAGTTGAGAAACCCTAGCTTTGTTCGAAGGGGAATATTAAAGAAATAATGTTCTTTGTACATCATAACTCGTATTTACACTGTACTCTTCACATTGTATTACATGCCACCTGGGCCTCGATAGTGGGCTGACTCCTGTTGGCCCGTATACTTTAATTCTTTTCATTCCTGTATAAATAAGTGCTATTAGCATAGTTTAAAGTATTGAAAAATAGAGAACCGTTTTCATTAATAAAATTAGAATTCTCTCACCCTGTTCGAATGCTTTTAACGAGAAACTAGCAAAAAGTTTATTCCGTAATATAATTGTGGATTACACGTATTCCCTTTCTGTGACTTGTTCCCATGATCCCATCTGATTTAACAACAGCCATACTAGTATAAACCATCATTTCTAGAGGTATCGGTTGTGCTAGTAAAATATTACTTGAATTATATGCATATTGAATTCTAAGCATGATGAAGAATTATATTTGATAGTGAATATTGGCTTTGTATTGAATTGAATGAAAATGATTCACACTTGAATTCATAACATGATTTACAGTGCATAGACGGTTATACATGCAGCATATCGCATATTGGGCTAAAAAAGTAAACAAGCCCATTTAAATACAATTTTGGTGTAAGATATTTAATTGAATAAATTAAATACTAATAATGCAATGGGAATGTCCAGTTGAGATTTGTGCTTATAGGTAAATAAGGGATGGAATTAGGAAATGAACAAATGAATTAAAATTCATGAACGGTTACGTAGAGGGTAAAATAGGGAAATCGTCATCCGATATTATATTTTTTTACATCTTAGCCCTCACTATCCTCATTTTCACACATCTAAAAACATCCCTAAAAGGTTGGCCATAAAAGTCAAGAAGAAGAGAAAGTCAACACTAAAAAAATTCATCCAATTAGGGACTGAAAAATTAAAATTGAAAATTTTAAGTATTTGATTTAGATTGATTAATAACGGAAATATTTTGTCTTTAGTTTTTAGCATTTATGACTAAAAATCGGTTCTTGATTGGTACCTATAACTTGACATTATTTAATGACTGAAATTCAGTTTTTAAGCGGTGCTTGATGAACTAATATATTCAATGGTTATGATTCCTTAAGTATTTTGAATATAATGGAGAGGATTATTGATCCACGTCATAGTTTTAAGCGATAAGCAGCAAACTGTAACGACCCAGAAAATCTGAACCAATTTAAATTTTTTTAAATTGGCTAAAATAATGGATTTTAAATATTTAAATAAATATTTTAAATTATAGCAATGAAAAGTGAGTTTGAAACGACAATTGAAAACGAATATAATTAATTCTAATTATAAACAAGGCTTGAAAAGGCGTTGTAGTTTCAAAAATTGAATTCAAACTTTGTCGGACTGTACCGGGTGCAAAACAAAACGGATTTGAGTGAAACCAAAAATATTTAAATCTATTAGTGAATACCTTCCTAACAAATCTGAAAAATCGAATTTTCATAGCGGAAAGCAAAAGTTATGGCCAAATGAATTTTCAGAAAGGTCGCTATGGAATTTATATAGCCCGTGAAATTGGCCATTATGCATACGACCTCGGAATTCGACGAAACAACTTTTGTTGGATCCGGGATGTGAAGTTATTGCTAGGTTTCAAATTTCATAATTTTTGAAGCTAGTATGTGAGCGTGACATAGGAAAACGTGTTTTGGTCAATTATAGTTAAATTGGATCGACCAGAAATGGGCCTTTTTGCAAACGGTCTCAGAATTCGACAAAACTAGTTTTTTTGGGACCGTATTGTCAAAACATAGCCAAATTTATTTTTCTGGAATTTTTTGAATCAGTTTGTGGCCCTGGCAAATTGAAATGTACGTTCAAATTTAATATTGAATGATTTATATTTTATTTTGAAGAAAAACTGACTGAAACATTCGAATGGGCCTTCGAAACATATCCCATTGTGTTCGGAATGGGGGTAAAACACTGGGGACGACAGTCGTTGAGTTTAGATTGGTGGTCGCGTCAGAAAACCCCTTTTAAAACCCACCGGCCAATCATATTTTTCTTTTTAAAAAAAAAAGAAAAATCCTTTTTTCTCTCTCCCCATAACAGCCGATCGACGGCGAAAACCATTCTCGCCGTTCCCATCCAATTTTCGACCAAACCAGGCAAAATTAGCCCCTCCTCCAGTTGAAGATTTTGAAGAGCTCGAGAAGATCTTCAAATCCATATATAGTTTGTATTTTTTCATTCAACATTCAAGGAGATATCGAGCTCGAAAGTTCTGAGCTTCCAACCGCCACCGCCGCTTCCTACCAGCGTCAAACTGGCCAACTCCCTCGGGCGCCTGAGCGCCTCTCCTCCCCCTTCGGCATTGCGTAGCCCGATCGTTCTATCGATTCACGGATTTCACGAAATTGCGTGACCTAGTTTTGAACATTTCAGAAAGGTATACGGCTATATATATTTTCAACAGTTTTAACACCTTTAAACCATTGCAAATTTGAAAAAACATATCTTTTTCGTTTCTTGACGAAATTCGATGAAACAGGAAACATCGTGACCGTGTGGACGACTTCTACATTTTAGAAGAGACCGCATATTTTTCTGAGCCTTCTGCTATTTTTGGTGGAGTGGAACCCAATGTGAGATTTCTAATTTATAAACGATATGGAAAACGACGATGTATAAATTATATAGTCGATGTATGAGTTATATAAGCGTTG
Source organism: Allium sativum (assembly GCA_030737875.1). NCBI lineage: Eukaryota > Viridiplantae > Streptophyta > Magnoliopsida > Asparagales > Amaryllidaceae > Allium > Allium sativum. The sequence goes on along the minus strand of CM060910.1, from coordinate 416,248,184 downwards.
TATAAGTTGTACGTTCGATGTATAAGTTATATATGCATTGTAAAAATTATATATGTGTTGAAATAGAAGTGAATTGCTATATATATATATATATATATATATATATATATATATATATATATATATATATACGCCCCTCGTCCACAAACCATGGACGATATTTATTGGTTGTGATTGGTGTGAAAATTGATTGATAGCGAATGGTTGATTGAAATTGTTTGTGGTTGATATTGATTGATTGTGGTTGAAAAATACCCATTTGTGGTTGAGAAATATTTGTTTGAAACCACATAGGATTAGTTTGTGGAAATGAAATAAATATATACATGCCGCCTGCGTGCGAACTAGATGCATGATCCCCATTGTCAAAAACCGCGAGGTTTTAAGGTAGAGCGAGGAGTCGTACTAGGGACGGTCCCGGTTTTAACTACCCTGCCGTTATGCTGCCGAAATTTTGAATAATATTCATGTGTTTGAATTATTTTCATTTGCTGAAACTATATTTAGTCGTTGAATAGAAAACCTTCATGTGTCGAATCGATATTCATTCATTGAATTGAAATTCATGTGTTGAACGGTATCCGTGTTTTAAATATAAAAATCACCTTTTTATCTATTTATATAAACTATAGAAAACCTTCATGTGTTAAATTGATATTCATTCGTTGAATTGAAATTCATGTGTTGAATGGTGTTCATATTTTGAAAGAAATTGTTTTATAATAAAAATCCCAATTTTAACATCAATATGAAATGTATAAAATAGTCGTGTTTTGAAATAAATTGTTTTATAATAAAAATCCTATTTTTATTACCTATATAAACTATATAAAAAAATAGTGTTTTGAAATGAATTGTTTTACAATAAAAATCACATTTTTATTATATACATGAATTGTTAAATATAGTGAAGTGTTGAAATAGAAGACCGTTAGATAAAAAATATAATTTTTATCAAATGTACGAAAAGAATGTAGCTTTGAAATCAAAGAATCGATATATATATATATAAATAGAATTAAAATATATCGAATAACGACATTGCAGTTCGTATTTTGAAACCGTGATTTCAAACGATTATACCGGGAGATCCGACCATCGGATTTTCCTGAAATCGCAACCGTTGGGTTCGCCTTGGAAATATCTTTCCAACGGCACCAGCTTTGTAAAAATCCAACGGTTGGATTGTCTGGAATGTTTAATTCAAATCTGAAGAAAAACAGTGCCAGAAACGATTATATATATATATATATATAATTATAATTAATCGAATAACGACGCTGCAGTTCGTATTTTGAAATCGAAACTTCAAATGATTGTACCGGGAGATCCGACCGTCAGATTTTCCCGAAACTGGAACCGTTGGATTCGTTTTGAAAAGATATTTCTAATGATGTAAATTTTGTGAAGATCCGACGGTTAGATTTTCAGATATGTGTAAATCAAATCTGAAGAAAAACAACGCCATGGTCGCGTTATGGCCCGAAGCGCCGTTTTAAATAAATTGGCTATTTTAAAATAAATAAAACTAGCGATGAATAGTTGGGATGGCTTCCTGGGAGTTGATCTGATGTTGGTTTCGGCCTTCGGGGTTAATAGTTGGGAAATCGTTCTCTTACTGATTGACGGTTAGTGACTAATGAATTAAAATGACGCGTGTATATGTTAATGTTGCACTTGTTTATTATATACACGAGTTGCTCAGAAAGACCGGGTTTATCCTATTATGAATAACTAAATCGACGATAAGAAATCGAAGATGAAGACGGTGGTCGAAGACCGGAGATCTTCACCTCGTTTGGATGGTAACCGAGGTCCTGATTGGGAGGCATCCCGAAATATGGATAATGAGTGGTGATCGTCCAGACGTACGTGGTGATCGATGGGTTTGCGAGGTATTTAGTGCCTTCGGTTTCGTTCAGATCCAGAACGGACTTGCAAATGGAAAGTGTGTCTGACATTGGAATTTATTCGGTGTGATTGATAGCCATCAGTTGCACGGTGTGAATTGCCTGTGTGGCAGCTAAGATGCAATGATCAGGGCTTCTGTTTAAAAGCAAAGTCTTGTGGTGATGATCAAAGCCCCGCCCATGTGGCGTAGCTTTGTGTATAACGTAAATTCGCGAGCCTCACACCCCAGTATGAACCAGAAACGGGAGAAAGGACCTCAGGGAGGGCCTGCGTTTCCTCCTAGCTAGAAGTGGCGTCAGTGGTTTTACACGCCCTGACGAGTTTGACTTATGTGGTTGTTGCTGTTGCGAGGCGCCTCAGTTAGATCGGACGATCCGAGTCCGATGGAGTCATTCGTTGGCTCGCTTACGCCCCAAAGGGCAAGGAAACGTAGTGTTCAGGCATTTTAATCCACTCCGTGTGGACCGGCCCGACGATCTAAGGGTCGATGCGTTTTGATCCTGAGACTCGGGCTAGGCAGTCTCGAATTCGGTAAGGACTATCTTTTGCCTTGGTCCATGACGGAAATCCAATTTCCAAGTACGTGACTGTGCAGTTTTGATTGTATATACATATGGCGACATGATATATGGTACCCATGTCGTCTATGATTGATAGTTATGATTTGAAGTTGTTTTGAAACATGTAAACACTAGTAATAATATCAATTGCTTTTGTTTTATTCGTATCAATCATATTTTGGCCATTATAAGGTAAAACTCTATCCTCCGGTTTGCGTTGCATTGTGTGATGGGAACTGAGTCTTATAATGGCTTCATTTTTATAAAAAGCATTGCGATGTTTAAAAGATAGATTTCTTTTTAAAGCACTGGCAATCCAATGGAGTAAACCCGTTCCACGAAAGTGGCGTGGTCCTGTGATTAGCCATATTATAAATGTGTTGAGTAGATTTCTCATACCAGTCCCATGACTGACTCGTAGTTTGTTTCACTTTCAAACTCGGGTGCCCCTTTTTCTACACGGGCAGCCTTGTATTCAGGTTTAGCTGGTTCTTTCTGGATAGCTGGAGCTGAAGATGGATTCTATCATTTATCTCTTTTTATGCTGTTCAGCTCCTATTGTACATTATGTTTGTTTTCCGCTGTAGACATATATGTATAGTTGAACTGTATTTGTACTAAGTATGATCCTGTATACTGTGTAACTCTGATGATTACTTTTATCCAGTATATTCTATTGTTCATTATCTGGTGTATTTATTTAATTCTGTTCTGTTATTATCTGTTTATGTGTTATATTCCACGGATTACCCTTGCCGCCGTCCGTACGGGGTTTGGGGTCGTCTCATTTGGTATCAGAGCTTTGGTTAAGCTTAATTCTGGAATATAACATATTAACGAACTCGTCAGAAATAAAACCAGTAGTGTTCTAGGACGAATAACTCATTATAGATAGGATCAGCAATATCCTAGTATGAGTATAGCAGAATCAGAACAACTCGTTAGAGATGGGGTCAGAAGTGCCTCAGAACGAGTCGAGGGTAATATGTTTTTAAATAACGTATTTGTGATAATATATATAGGCTGGTTTTAGAAATTTGATTTTTGAATATATTAAAGATATATATTTGAAAAGTAAAAGAGTATATGAAATTGATTAGTATATTTTTAAAAAGTTAAAAACAAATTGATTGTTGTTTGTGTTGTGTGATAATAAATTGGATTAATTAAATTATTGAAACGATAGTTAATTTAATCAATAATAGAATGAATGGTAGAATTTATTCGATTAAATCACACATAGAACTGATTAGAAAATAAATAGAAATATATACATGTGCATTATATATGTTTGAACATGTAAATGGATAGCTGTTGAGTAAAGATTTTATTTGAGTGCCCGACAAATAGGTAAACCTTAATGAGTTGGATGCGAAATATTATTATATCAACTCCTGTGAATGCCATTGGATGCGGAGTGCTGGTTATTCTGTGTGTAATAATAAACGTCGCCATAGGATAGTAACAATTAATTTTGAACTACATTACATGGCATACTTCAGAAGATAGGCATACTTCATCATATACCATATGAGCATTTGGAGCTTGTGTGACGAGGTGGAAGATTTACCATACGAGCGAGAGGCTTGTATGGCGATGACTATATTTTACAGGTTGAACTGATGACTGATATGGACTATTTAAATTGTAACGATTAAATTGCCAGATTAATAAAAACCCCACAGGGTTCTGGAGTTGACAATAACCACGTCTCTCTAGTTATTAGATACGGCACATGGACTATTTATTTCCCACACGGGACGAGGTGACGAGGATTTATCCTCTGGAGCATTTAAAATACACACTCCCTCAGGCTTTGACAGGGTGACGAGAATTTATTCTCTTGAGTTATTATCAATACACGCTCCCCTGTAAACACCAGAATATATCACTATAAATATGTGTATGTGTATTAGGATTTATTGGGTACCTAATACGGCCCAATAAATTTCCAAACCCCTCCTCGTACAAAGGAGGTTATGGCGAATTTTTTTGAAAATTCCGGGTGTTAGCCAAATTTTTGAAGAATTTGAAAATTCTCAGAAATTGAAAAGTTGGAGAATTGAAGCCAGATTGGACGTAGAGTTGATTAATCAAACCACTTTCGACTTTGTTCCTTTTCGGGGACGAAAAGTTTAAAGTGGGGGAGATTGTAACGACCCAGAAAATCTGAACCAATTTAAATTTTTTATATTGGCTAAAATAATGGATTTTAAATATTTAAAATAAATATTTTAAATTATAGCAATGAAAAGTGAGTTTGAATCGACAATTGAAAACGAATATAATTAATTCTAATTATAAACAAGGCTTGAAAAGGCGCTGCAGTTTCAAAAATTGATTTCAAACTTTGTTGGACTATACCAGGTGCAAAACAAAACGGATTTGAGTGAAACTAAAAATATTTAAATCTGTTAGTGAATACCTTTCTAACGAATCTGAGAAATCAAATTTTCATAGCGGAAAGCAAAAGTTATGGCCAAATGAATTTTCAGAAAGGTCGCTATGGAATTTATATAGCCCGTGAAATCGGCCATTTTGCATACGACCTCGGAATTCGACGAAACCACTTTTGTTGGATCCGGGATGTGAAATTTTTGCTAGGTTTCGAATTTCATAATTTTTTAAGCTAGTATGTGAGCGAGGCAAAGGAAAACATGTTTTGGTCAATTACAGTTAAATTGGATCGACCAGAAATGGGCCTTTTTGCAAACGGTCTTAGAATTTGACGAAACTACTTTTGTTGGGACCGTATTGTCAAAACATAGCCAGATTTATTTTTCTGGAATTTTTCGAATCAGTTTGTGGCCCTGTCAAATTGAAATGTACGTTCAAAATTAATATTGAATGTTTTATATTTTAATTTGAAGAAAAACTGACTGAAACATTCGAATGGGCCTTCGAAACATATCCCATTGTGTTCGGAATGGGGGTAAAACGCTAGGGACAATAGTCGTTGGGTTTAGATTGGTGGTCGCGTCAGAAAACCCCTTTTAAAACCCACCGGCCAATCATATTTTTTTTAAAAAGAAAAAAAAAGAAAATTCCTTTTTCTCTCTCCACGTAACAGCCGATCGATGGCGAAAACCATTCTCGCCGTTCCCACCCAATTTCCGACCAAACCAGGCAAAATTAGCCCCTCCTCCTGTTGAAGATTTTGAAGAGCTCGAGAAGATCTTCAAATCCATATATATTTTGTATTTTTTCGTTCAACATTCAAGGAGATATCGAGCTCGAAAGTTCCGAGCTTCCAACCGCCGCCGCCGCTTCCTGCCAGCGTCGAACTGGCCAACTCCCCCCAGCGCCTGAGCGCCTCTCCTCCCCCTCCGACACTGCGTAGCCCGATCGTTCTATCGATTCACGGATTTCACGAAATCGCGTGATCTAGTTTTGAACATTTCAGAAAGGTATACGGCTATATATATTTTCAACAGTTTTAACACCCTTAAACCGTTGCAAACTTTGAAAAATCATATCTTTTTCGTTTCTTGACGAAATTCGATGAAACGGGAAACATCGTGATCGTGTGGACGTCTTCTACATTTTAGAAGAGACCGCATATTTTTCTGAGCCTTCTGCTATTTTTGGTGGAGTGGAACCCAATGTGAGATTTCTAATTTATAAACGATATGGAAAACGATGATGTATAAATTATATAGTCGATGTATGATTTATATAAGCGTTGTACACCTCTTGTATAAGCGTTGTATAAGTTGTACGTTCGATGTATAAGTTATATATGCGTTGTAAAAATTATATATGTGTTGAAATAGAAGTGAATTGCTATATATAAATATATATAAATATATACGCCCCTCGTCCACAAACCATGGACGATATTTATTGGTTGTGATTGGTGTGAAAATTGATTGATAGAGAATGGTTGATTGAAATTGTTTGTGGTTGATATTGATTGATTGTGGTTGAAAAATACCAATTTGTGGTTGAGAAATATTTGGTTGAAACCACATAGGATTAGTTTGTCGAAATGAAATAAATATATACATACCGCCTGCGTGCGAACTAGATGCATGATCCCCATTGTCAAAAACCGCGAGGTTTTAAGGTAGAGCGAGGAGTCGTACTAGGGACGGTCCCGGTTTTAACTACTCTGCCGTTATGCTGCCGAAATTTTGAATAATATTCATTTGTTTGAATTATTTTCATTTGCTGAAACTATATTTAGTTGTTGAATAGAAAACCTTCATGTGTTGAATCGATATTCATTCGTTGAATTGAAATTCATGTGTTGAATGGTATCCGTGTTTTAAATATAAAAATCACCTTTTTATCTATTTATATAAACTATAGAAAACCTTCATGTGTTGAATTGATATTCATTCGTTGAATTGAAATTCATGTGTTGAATGGTATTCATATTTTAAAAGAAATTGTTTTATAATAAAAATCCCATTTTTAACATCAATATGAAATGTATAAAATAGTCGTGTTTTGAAATAAATTGTTTTATAATAAAAATCCTATTTTTATTACCTATATAAACTATATAAAATAATAGTGTTTTGAAATGAATTGTTTTACAATAAAAATCACATTTTTATTATATACATGAATTGTTAAATATAGTGAAGTGTTGAAATAGAAGACCGTTAGATAAAAAATATAATTTTTATCAAATGTATGAAAAGAATGTATCTTTGAAATCAAAGAATCGATATATATATATATATAAATAGAATTAAAATATATCGAATAACGACGCTGCAGTTCGTATTTTGAAACCGTGATTTCAAACGATCATACCGGGAGATCCGACCATCGGATTTTCCTGAAATCACAACCGTTGGGTTCGCCTTGGAAATATCTTTCCAACGGCACCAACTTTGTAAAAATCCAACAGTTGGATTGCCTGGAATGTTTAATTCAAATCTGAAGGAAAACAGCGCCAGAAACGATTATATTTATATATATATATATATAATTATAATTAATCGAATAACGACGCTGTAGTTCGTATTTTGAAATCGAAACTTCAAACGATTGTACCGGGAGATCCGACCGTTGGATTTTCCCGAAACTGAAACCGTTGGATTCGTTTTGAAAATATCTTTCTAATGATGTAAATTTTGTGAAGATCCAACGGTTAGATTTTCAGATATGTGTAAATCAAATCTGAAGAAAAACAGCGCCACGGTCGCGTTATGGCCCGAAGCGCCGTTTTATATAAATTGAATATTTTAAAATAAATAAAAATAGCGATGAATCGATATAAAATATTATAAACGATATTGATGTGATTTAGAAATTAACTGAAGGTTGGCTAAGTCGAATGGTTTCCTGGGTGTTGATCTGATGTTGGTTTCGGCCTTCGGGATTAATATTTGGGAAATCGTTCTCTTACTGATTGACGGTTAGTGACTAATGAATTAAAATGATGCGTGTATATGTTAGTGTTGCACTTGTTTATTATATACACGAGTTGCTCAGAAAGACCGGATTTATCCTATTATGAATAACTAAATCGACGATAAGAAATCGAAGATGAAGACGGTGGTCGAAGACTGGAGATCTTCACCTCGTTTGGATGGTAACCGAGGTCCTGATTGGGAGGCATCCCGAAATATGGATAATGAGTGGTGATCGTCCAGACGTACGTGGTGATCGATGGGTTTGCGAGGTATTTAGTGCCTCAGGTTTCGTTCAGACCCAGAACGGACTTGCAAATGGAAAGTGTGTCTGAAATTGGAATTTATTCGGTGTGATTGATAGCCATCAGTTGCACGGTGTGAATTGCCTGTGTGGCAGCTAAGATGTAGTGATCAGGGCTTCTGTTGAAAAGCAAAGTCTTGTGGTGATGATCAAAGCCCCACCCGTGTGGCGTAGCTTTGTGTATAACGTAAATTCGCGAGCCTCACACCCCGGTATGAACTAGAAACGGGAGAAAGGACCTCAGGGAGGGCCTGCGTTTCCTCCTAGCTAGAAGTGGCGTCAGTGGTTTTACACGCCCTGACGAGTTTGACATATGTGGTTGTTGTTGTTGCGAGGCGCCTCGGTTAGATCGGACGATCCGGGTCCGATGGAGTCATTCGTTGGCTCGCTTACGCCCCAAAGGGCGGGGAAACGTAGTGTTCAGGCATTTTAATCCACTCCATGTGGACCGGCCCTGACGATCCAAGGGTCGATGCGTTCTGATCCTGAGACTCGGGCTAGACAGTCTCGAATTCGGTAAGGACTATCTTTTTCCTTGGTTCATGACGGAAATCCAATTTCCAATTACGTGACTGTGCGGTTTTGATTGTATATACATATGGCGACATGATATATGGTACCCATGCCGTCTATGATTGATAGTTATGATTCGTAGTTGTTTTGAAAGATGTAAACACTAGTAATAATATCAATTGCTTTTGTTTTATTCATATCAATCATATTTTGGCCATTATAAGGTAAAACTCTATCCTCCGGTTTGCGTTGCATTGTGTGATGGGAACTGAGTCTTATAATGGCTTCATTTTTATAAAAAGCATTGCGATGTTTAAAAAAAAGATTTGTTTTTAAAGCACTGGCAATCCAATGGAGTAAACCCGTTCCACGAAAGTGGCGTGGTCCTGTGATTAGCCATATTATAAATGTGTTGAGTAGATTTCTCATACCAATCCCATGACTGACTCGTAGTTTGTTTCACTTTCAAACTCGGGTGCCCCTTTTTCTACACGGGCAGCCTTGTATTCAGGTTTAGCTGGTTCTTTCTGGATAGCTGGAGCTGAAGATGGATTCTATCATTTATCTCTTTTTATGCTGTTCAGCTCCTATTGTACATTATGTTTGTTTTCCGCTGTAGACATATATGTATAGTTGAACTGTATTTGTACTAAGTATGATCCGGTATACTGTGTAACTCTGATGATTACTTTTATCCAGTATATTCTATTGTTCATTATCTGGTGTATTTATTTAATTCTGTTCTGTTATTATCTGTTTATGTGTTATATTCCACGGATTACCCTTGCCACCGTCCGTACGGGGTTTGGGGTCGTCTCACAAACAAACAGGTGGGACGCGGCCACTTCCACGGTACCCACGCATATTGCTTCCCATTTTCTCCCTTTAGATCTGTAACTTCCGCTATTTCATTTAAAGAAGCAAACGGGTAATTTTGTTTTACAACCCCTCATCTATTCATCTATCTCTTCGGTTGTAAAAGTACATGAAAGATGAAACATCTCTACTAATAAAGGAAATCTTTTAGGGTAGTGAAGCTTTTATTTGTTTCCACAAAACCCATTATCCTCCCTAAGATATATTAAAAAAATATTAGGGTTTCAGGGAATAACTGTCATTGTACATTCCATTGTGTTTTCTTTTATACCACGTGTTGCAGTTAGTCAACCGTTTTCACGCATTTCGTTTTCTTTCTTCCACTTCGCACCGTCTTCTCCGCTTTTCTTTTTTCCACCTATGTCTCCGTCATTCGCAAACCCTAACCGACTGAATCTTAAACCTGTAATCCAACTATGTCCCTCCACCAGCTTGCCTCTTGCACCCTTATCCTCCCCAGCTCCACCTACAGCAGAACTTGCTTCGACATTTTTACTTTCCTCTGACCTGCTGCTGAAGTTCAGATCCGGTACTCCAAGTTCAAGTACATTTCTTTACTTCTTACTACTTCCACCTATTTCTTACTACTTGCTTTAAATTTTCTAGATCTGGCACTACGCATAGTGTATTACTGGTTGTTTCCTTCAGATATACTCAGGTATATATTTTCCACGATTAATCTTACTTATATTCATTTGTTAACTTTACAAAAGTAATATGATATTTACCCAAATTCTTTCTTCTTCTAGATCTAATTAATACAATGGTCATCTTACGGTTTGCATATGTTCGGATCTGTAACAACTAAAACTGTAAAACTGGTTATGTCCTTTGGATCCACTCAGGTTTACATTTTTCACGATTATTTACTTATATTTGTCCGTTAAGTTTACAATAATCAATTACGTTTTGTAAAATGGTATTTACCCAAACTTTTCTTCTTCTAGATCTGATTGTTACATTTGCTAGCTTGCCATTTGCATGCGTTATTCAGATCTGATAATAACTGAATTCTGTATTGTCCCTAACCTTCAATTATGTTCATAATTATTATTAGTTAACTGCTGTCCAAATCTGATGATCGCTTTTTTTCTTGAGGTTTGCACAAGTTCTTTTCTCCTCCACATCAAATTGTTTCTTCTTCTAGATCTGATCAGTACATTTGGTTTGCTTGATGTTTATATATGTTGTTCACATCCGACAATAGCTTAACTTCGTAATGTCACCGACCTTCATTTAACTTCATATTTATTATTATTTAATTGTTGTTCATGTAATGTCCCATATTTTTAGTGGTCAGATGTTTAAATTATTTTATTATTTCAAATATTTTATTTGTGAATATTAATGGATTTTAATATTTAATTCGTTTATTAAAACGAAGTTTGAACATTAGTTTTTATATATATATAATTTAAACGAGCTCGAAATGGCGCGGTAGTTTGTAATGTTGAGTTTTAAATGTTAGTTGAGTATGTATATTCCGATATAAGTCAGATTTTCGTGAAACAAGAAACGTTAGAATCTTATTGATTATAATTTTCATATGAATGAGAAAAATCGAGATTTCATATTATATATTGTAAGTTATGTCCAATTCAAAATTTAAAATAGTCGCTATGGAAATTGTTAATAAACGATAATGTTTATTAAATAATTTAATAAAGGTTTTTATATATTTTGGGTACTGTTTTAACTCGAAATTGATGATATCGAGTTGTAAAATCCATATTGTTTACATGTGAAGCTATACAATAATTTTATTTGGATAAATATGATAATAATAATTTAATATAATTTAATTGAATTTATTTTGGAATTAAATTAATATTTTATCGATATTTTATTAGCGTTAAAATATAGTCGTTTTGTAAACAGTCTCGGTTTTCAATGAAATTAATTTCATTGGGACCGTAACGTTAAAAACGTAGCAGTGTGGTCATTTTCATTTTGTTTGGAGTGCGTGTACGTCAGTACGAATTGAGAACGTACAACGAAAATTTAGGTAGGATTAAATAACCGTATATAAAACAAATAAACGCAACAAATCAAACAAAGAATAAAATATATGTGTCTGCTTATGTCTTAAGAAATTGACTAAAGCTTCTATTCTAAGTACATGCACATAAGCCTACTCTATATCAATACAAAACATGCTATCCACGTTTGATACTTCCTTACCTCTTAAGTCTCTAGCTGCACTTCTAATCTTCATACCTAACCATAGATTTCCAGCTACACTGACACACTCCCATCCTTTCTATTAACGTACAAGCTACCCACCTTCTTTGTACAACCCAATGCAGCCCTCACGACATGAAACTTCATGAAGAGACAGAGAAACCCTAGCCTATAAACATACAGACCTACCTATAGCCTATGCTACCTATACACCGTGCCTGCCAAGCCATTGCAAACGTGGATGCCAAGGCTTCATCATCTATAAATATTTAGCCATTCGTTCATTTCAGGAAGTTTAAAAAAACGCAGCAAAGTGAATGAAAACAATGTTTCCAAAATTTTATAAAATGTCTCTCTTCACAAACTACATGAAATTGAAGCTTTCTAGCATGGGTTTAATTGTTCTGTCGCGTGAAATAGTAGCTATTGGAGACTATTTATATGGCATTGCACAGTAGGCGATTCAGGGGAAATAGTCGGAGATTGGTGACGGTGGAGGACTTGAGGCTTGGGTCTACCATCAGAGGTGGTGTGGCACAGGGCCTAGTGGTTTCTGATGAAGTAATGGGGGTCTGTGGTCGTTGCAGTCGGCATGGGTGGATTTGTTCGTGGAAGGGGATGCATGTTCTATCGGCCTGTAGCAGTGTGAGAAGAAGTAGCTGGGGTCTCACGTGGTAGGAGTTGTGCGTACGGGGGTTGGTCGGGGCTGAAGTGATCGGAGGCGAGGTCTTGGGGGTAGTGCAGTTCATGGTGAATGGAGGAAAAAAATGAAGTAAAAAAAAAGAACACGAGAGAACCGAAGGTGCGGAAGTAGGGAGATGTACAATAGTCTAGAATTTTACATCGAAGCCTGGGTATATTTTTTTTCCATGTGACCGTTTTTGTTAAGTCATACTTAAAGTACATAAGTATAAATAAGATATGCCTAATCTTATTTATAATATGCCTAAGCCGTTTATTCAAGCAATAGTAATGTGTATATAATATAACTAGATGTGCCCATTCGAATGTTCCTAACCACTTATTTAACGTGCCTAATCGTACTTACAAATACCTAATCAAAGTTGATTAAACGATAACTAGTGATTAGTTAGATAAAATATTTTTAGAGTTTTAATAATATTAATTTTAATAGGTGAATATCCTATTAATTTATATCTATGTCATAGACTAACAGAGTGGAGCAAACCAAGGACGTTTGGACCGTACCGACGAGCATAATATTTTGGAGCTAATTTGGACAGAGTTGGGTACAACTGAGAGTTTTAATTAAATTAAACACTTGTTTAATTTAATTAAACCCAATTATTTCAACGTCAAATGGAAACCCAAGGTGTGTTAAACTCACTCGGTTCTTCCCACTTATATTTATATAAGTTGGGTTTTATAAATGTGTGCTATTGTTGCTAATTGTTGATTGTTAGTTAATTATTTATCCAGTTGTTGATTTAACTAATGAAATTAAACGTTGTTTAATTTCAATGGAACACCAAATCGTTATTCTAACGATTGGAACCAATTGAGGTAATTTACCTTATTTTCACTTTTATAATGTGAACGTGTTTAATTTGATTGTTTGAATTGTTTGTTTAATAAATTGGTTTATGTTGAACGGTCGTTATTTACTGTTATTAGTTTAAATTAAATCACTCTTATTGAATAATTGTATTTGAGGTAATCATATTTGGATGTAGGGAATAACAAGTTAGAGGGATCCAACTAGATTCCTCAAATTTATTATTATTTTCATATTACAATTATATGAACTGTTTAACCAATATGGATTGTACAAATGGATTTAGTTGTTGATTGTTGATTGGAATTCAATGTTTGTGAAGTTTTAACCAATGAGTAATATTGGTTGATAATTGGAATCGAATGGCTTAGAAATCTGTCGTTTTAAATATAGATTTCTCGTTAAGTAAATAAACTGAAACGAAGTTATAAAATTTATTTTTATAACTGAAGATAGAAGTTCAGAATCTATTAATTTGAATGAAAGTTTATTAAAAAGGAAATTTATATTTTTAATATTTAAGTTTATAAATAATTGTTAAATGTTTTTATAAATCAAATTCTTATGTTAATAAGATTTATAACCAGTTGAGCAGAAAAGAAAGTAATAGTTAAGAATTGGATTAATTGTTCTAAGAAACAATTAAATGAAGTTATTTAAATCAATTATATAATTAATTAATTTAAAAGAGGAATAAATTGGAATTGGTTAAAGAAATAATCATGTTTAAGCCGACTAAGTCGACTGTTTCAACTGGAATTGATTATTAAATTGTTTGTCATCATTAATCGAATGAAATGGTTTAATGGATATTTGTTTTATTTTAATAGAATTAAAAAAAAATGAATTTACTATTTAATTTAGTTAATAAAGAATTTAACTACTTCTATAGTAGTTAATAAATTATTATTCTAATTAATAATAATTTAAGAGATCACTATTTAAGTGAAATTCAGTTACGAAAATAATCAAGTTTGAAATGGAATATAGTTAAATTGTTAAAGGAGGTTATGAACGGGTTTTATATTAAAACCCGAGTTTTATGAATTAAATCATAAAAGGGATTTTAAGCGAACACGATGACTTAAGTAAATATTTACTTAACGTTTGAATTATGCAAGAGAAGTTGAGATAAGAAGGGGTTTATATCAAAACTTGAGATTTATAAACAAGGTTTATAAAGGAAATGTGAAGTTGAAGTGTTGATTTTGAGTCGGGATAATTAATAATGAATTAAGTGAGAGGAATGTAATTGAAACTATGTTTTCAAGTGGGAAATGGTTGTATGGATCATAAAAAGGGATTGTTAAAAATGGATTTAGCAAAGGAGTGAGTAATGAGATTTTATAACAGAAATCCATGCTATAAAACGAATTGTTAAAGAAGTAGAAGTTAAAGATAATGTTTAAGTAAGCAATATATTTAAAAAAGGAGATATATAAAAGTAAGAAGATCCTATAAAACCATATTTTAATGAAATAGTTAAATGGGATGTGTCTAATATTAGAATGAATAGTTTTTGAATTACAACTCATATCTATCGTAAGATAAGAATGTTGTTGATCAAGGTCTGAGAGATTACTAAGTACCCCAACTTGAAGGACTTCAGGATTACCTAAGGATGATATTTGTTGTAATGGTAAAGAGGTTAGCCATAATTTATTATTTCCATAAGAGAAATAAAAATGTAGTGTTGATAAAAAGAACTTGAGAATATTTAATGGGATTTCCAAAGTAACGGAAATGAAAAGACTTGAGAATATGTGTGTGTGTGTGTGTATATATATATATATATGGGTGTGTGTGTGTGTGTATTTATATAATGATATCTCCAATATTAAGGGAATAAAAGAAAATTGTGCGGAAATATAATAACGTCTTTGAGGGAAAAAGGAAATGGAAAGTGGAGTTATGGAATGGGATTATTCTAAAGGAACAAGGGTTGGTTATTATTTTCAGGTAAAGAAATAAAAGATATTTCATAACATTATTTTGCGAAAAATAAGTTGAACTGATTCCAGTTATAAATAACAAATAATGAAGTAGATAATGTTTTTGCAAATGATAGTAAGATGGGAAAGCTTGATATGATTATGAGATATTTTTCTAAGTCTATAAAAGGAAATGATTTTTAATATATTCATATATTAAAATAAGAAGTGGAAACCTATGTTCGAATTATTGGAATATTTAGAAGTTTTAAATTAAACATTCGTTAATTATTTTAACTAAAGAACCAAGTGATGCTGAATACTGGACCAGTAAACCTATTTTTATTTTTATAATCGAATGGTTGTTTGTTTGATAGTTAAATAACCGACTATCAAATCTGGCTTATACGATTGTTAGTACGTAAAGACCGGGATCGGATCTATATTCGAAAACCATTTTGAACCAGCAAATAAGTGGAAGATGCTGATTGAAGATGGTGCATTGAAGACCGTGGATCATCATAAGCGGAAGGATTACTCAATCTCTGGTTAGCTCCCAAAGATAACCTGTGAATCTATCGTGGTTGGAATCTACGGATTGCAAGGACCACTCGCTAATGATCTATTGGGTGATACCTAGGATGTGGTAGGAGGGCGCCTTCGGTTCATCCTATTCCTGGATGACTTGTATGGACGGATGTCTGACAGAGAATTTCCATAGCGGTTACAAACGTTGTTTTCCACAAACATATTTCTGTTAGTGGCGGAGAAGACACCATCTCTTAGCTTAACAACTAGAATATTTTTATGGACATCAATTAGGGATTTTTGGAGGATTTGTGTAACGACCCACATTTTTGACCGTTCAAAATCAACAATAAACCACACATGTCGACCCAAACAAATCTCAAATATAGGTAGTTATTGGGAAAAGAAGAAAAAGAGGAAAGAGAAGAAGACAAAACAGAGTTCTCACAGCGGAAGGACAACATATAATAATTAAATAACAGTTTAAAGCAGTTGAAAGATACATATAGCTATAACATACAATGATTATCAGGGTTATACATATACAGGTATACATACATGACAGCGGAAAAATATTATATATAGTAGATATATACCAATTTCGTCTTCATGCTCCAAGGAAGGAAAATCTTCGCTAGCTGCAACATCTTCTGACCCGAGCATATTACATAAAAAGAAAACATAACAAACACTCGGATCAGCACTAAATCATTCTCATATTAATCAAATCAAAATACGAAATAACTTGAGTGTCATGGGTGCAGTAACTGAAGAGATGTTACGGGATTTCTCCATCTCTCGAGGATCCGTTAAACTAATACATACATAGTATAATACGTTATTATGATAGTGTCTATCCAGTAAAGTAAATATCATAAAAATAGCGTAAGCGGGATTACCATATTACCCTTATGCTGTTTACAGGGACCAACAGTCTATACAGTACCGTAAATTCACTGTACTGATGTTATCAGAGGGTACTCCATATAAGGCAATGCTAAATCAAAATCATAGGGGGCTCGATATGGATAAATATGACAAGGCACTCGAGGCAATTCCCAGGGTAGGATTATACCAATTGCACTTTTAGTATTTAGCGCAAGCAAGCCCAAAGCACAATACAACTTCGACTAGTTCTTGGTTTTCAACCTAATAATTTGGCGATGTGGCATTCAATGTGAATTGTGACTAGATGTTCTAAAGGTATTTAAACCTCGAGCCATATCAACCAGGAAATGGTAAAAATCGGGTAGTTCGCATGGCTATGTGGGTCGCTCCCATTAGGGTGTTGTTAGACCAAAAAATGGTCCTAACACCCAAATTGTCGTATTTTGAGCATAGGATATGAAGAAATAACTGAAAAATATAGAAAAAGCGAGACAACAAGATTTTTATAGTGGTTCGTCGTTAACGAGCCTACGTCCACTTCATATTTTCTCATTTTATTCATGGATTACAATTACAACGAGTGTTGTCTCTCTCTCACTCGAATTCAATGAATAATTCCCTCTGAATTCATTGATTTTATTGAGGAAGATTGTGGTTGTTCATGGATTAGTGTCGGCCATGGCTGCCATGGATGTTGAGATGCCAAAAGGTCCCTTGAAAATGCCCTCTGGAGGTGTATTCATAGCTATAGGAAAGCTCCTGGGAGGACCGGTTCGTGATGGGGTACGTGGCAGGCGATCCAGAAAAATAGTAGAGCCAGTAGCCTTGAGAATAGGTCAAAACAAGCTGCGTGTGAGCAGGTCCGAAGATCGGATCGCGGTTATAGGTCGGATCGCAATCATAGTCGGATCGCGGTCATGGGTCGGATCGCGGTCATAGGTCGGATCGCGGTCTGATGTCTTGTTCTTAGTCTTTGATGCTAGTTTATACCCGTTCACGGAAATGGGCATAACTTTCAAACCATAAGTCTGATTGAGCCAAACCAAAGCTCAAACTGAAGCTAATTCAAAGGGCTACAAGTGTTTGATGTGAATAGATCCAAATGAGGTCGTTTGATAGGGGTTTCAGGCCAGTTTATACTAATGTTATGATTTTGACCAAACTGCCTTGCGTCTTCTGACGATGCTTCCTATGTCGGAGAGTGATGTTATCCAAAGATTCCATATCAACATGATCTTTGCTTTGGGTAGCCTGGTCACAAAGCAGGCTAACATTTTGCCCCACCAAAGTATATCTTATCGAAGATGAGATGTGCTTTGAGTATGTTGAGCAAAATCTTTATCGAATGTCGTTCATCCTTGGGGAGGCTTTATCAAATTGTTGCAATGCTTCCCTGGGAGCTAGTCAGGACAAGTTCTATGGAAGGAGCATTCGAGATGATCAAGTAACTGTCTAAACCTTGTCGAATCAAAAGGTCTGGTTTATTCGTCAAAAGTCATGCTAAATCGTTGGCTCTCGAGCGTGATTCTACACGCACAGGTCGTTGCCAAACAATTTTATCATTTTTCGCAAGTCGAGTGCATCGTCGGGCCAGATTTTCTTTTACATATGGTCAATATACGAAGTAACCATCCAAATCATTGGGTAATTCAAGAATCCTCAAGCTTTGAGTTGGTATTTGGATCGCCGGGACCGAGCACATTAGAATCAACATATGAATTTTTCATTTATACTCAAGTTTGGACTAGCTTGATATCTTGATATTGATCCAGGATCTTAAAATTGCGTTGAATTGTAACAGTAAGGAATCTGAAAGCCATGATCACTCTGGATCATGGTCAAAGAAATCTGTAATCGCTCTGGATTGCTTCGTTGTCCAATAATCACATATGAAGTAGTCAATAAGGGATGTTGTTAGAATCATGTGCACCAGCGCCTATATGATCGCTTCTATCGTAAGGTAATAGATAGGTTTGTCACACCTTCCATCAGGTGTTGTTTGAGCCTTTAAGTTAACATCTGATCAACAAGCTTGCTCGCTTGGTCGGGGAAGATGAGTAAGATCGAACTCCGGAGGCATGACGTACATGCTTTGAATCTGTTCCATGCCGGGATTGTCTTCAAGGTTAGTCTATGAATCGACACTTGTGCTCTTAGTGCTTTCGGAGGACAAGAAAAGTCAGTACTCATGCCCCCAGCATCAGTGGTGTTGAGCTAAGTTAATGGGGCATACGGTCTTTAAGCTCTTATACTCTCTGCAGTTGATTCAGGCCGTAGCTGAGTTGCAAGTTCAGCAATTCTAGTCCCAAGCTGTCCTGTGCTCCTCTTGAGTCAGCAAGAGTTCGAGTTGTACATGCGAATGGTCAAATCACATTTTCTTTGATATCATCTTGAGAAGTGCCGCCTCTCGAGAGGCGCTGAATCAAACTGGCGAGCAGGTTGCCATCAAAGAATTGCTGCATATCGTCAATATCATGACTGGTGCCCCCAGCATTGAATCTGAGGTTACAAAGGGGGTCTTTGTTGACTTCTTACTTCCGCTTCGATATTACCCCGGGGTAGTGGTTCGAGTCATTTGACCTAACTGGGTTCCTGTTCTTCGAATTATTGCGTTCTTGCTTGGAGCTGAGTATGGAATATCGCTCGAATATCCATTCGAGTTGGAGCTAAAGTTGGTCGTGCATAACCTGAGTTTGTTACAACTCTTGCATTCTCATCTAGGATGTTGCAGGTAGCTATTCCATTGTCCATGTTTCCATCCACGCTGTTCTGAATCGAAGCCGCATGTTGCACGCCTGCTGATTGGTTTGTGTTCTATCCGAGCTGATGGTTGCTATCTGGCCGAGCCAAGTTCGTCATTGCTTGAACTTCGATTTTATCATTTCCAGCGAATTGATGATTGTTTCTTAGCCTTTAAATTGTCATTGATGCCCCCAGTGTACAGTCTTGAAATAAGTGAAGATCGACCTCGGGCTTCTTAAATCCACATGTGTAGTAGCCATCAATCAGGCTTCTGTTACTCGACTGGGAACGGAGGCATCGAGTAATTGAACTATGCTGCTCAAGGCTCGTATCATGTGCCCCCTATCCACAGGGGGTTTTGTTGAGAAGTACACTTCGAATTCATGTCTTCTCTAGATTCATGTTCACTTCTCGCATCAAGAGCCAGAGTTGAGTGCAAAAATGGATTGTTGGTATTCAGCACATGCTAAGCCCTAGTCTCCCATCCAAGCTCCGAGGACAGAAATCAAGCGGTGAAGGGTCAGATTGTAGTTGCCTCGAATGCTCCCGTTTGCTCTTTGCATCAAGGGAAAGGTCAGGGACGAAATGGTTGCATCACGTTCAATTATTACATGGGATATATCTAGCCTTATCTGAGCTTCCCATTTTGGAAGTAAGTTGGGATCAGCAGATGGACGTTCTCTTTGCATTTGCTTTCTGGTCTTCAAGGGGCCTGCATCATCCTTTTGGACGCGACCCTTTGTTCGTTTTCCATTAGCATGTTGTCATTGTTGCGAGTGAGTCCCTCGCGTTCTTGACTAGTTATCTTTTGTAAACCTGCATTTAGTAATTAAAATTTTGTTTCTTTCGCATTGTCTTGTACTGTTTTGCCCCCATGTCCGGACATGGAGGATCCGGGCTCAGCTTTCAGTCTGGCCCTCGACTTTCCGGCGGGGTAAGAGCCCTTGATTGGCATTTCAATTTACGCCTTTATACTCTCTCTGGAGTTCGAACTCAGCTTTCAGTCTGCTCCCGATCCTTCAGCAGGGTAGGAGTTCTTGTGGCGCTAAGTCTCTAGCGCCTTTATACCCTCCCGATCCTTCAGCGGGTTAGAGTTCGAGCTCGGTTTTCATTCTGCTCCCCGATCCTTCAGCGGGGAGGGAGTTCTGGGGGCGCTGAGTCTCCAGCCCCTTTCTCAGCACTTAATCATAGATGCTTTTATACTCTCCTGGCGGTCGCCAAGGTTAGTGTTCGAGCTCAGCTGTTCTTTCGCTCCCCGATCCTTCAGCGGGGTAAGAGCTCTTTCTCAGCACTTAATCATAGACGCTTTTATACTCTCCTGGCGGTCGCCAAAGGTTAGAATTCGAGCTCACCTGTTCTGTCGCTCCCTGATCCTTCAGCGGGGTAAGAGCTCTTTCTCAGCGCTTAATCATAGACGCTTTTATACTCTCCTGGCGGTCGCCAAGGTTAGAGTGCTGTCAAGGCGGTTCTTATCATGGTGCATCGTCACGCCTTGCGGACGTCATATTCGCGTCCTTTATACTCTCTCTCGAATCTTGAGAGTTAGAGTTACGGATCGAGTGGCCTTAAATCATGGCGTGCCCATCACACTCGTCCTAGATTTATACTCATATCCAAGCTCCGAGGATTAGAGTTTATCGGAAAATATTCGCCAAGGCTTTGGGTTCCTCCGATCCATCTGTGGGAGGATTGGTTGGCACCAAACTTTGGGTACCTGCGTCATTCATATTTCTTGAGTTAGTCATGTCATTGACTCAGGAAACATGTAAAAGAAAATTGCATTATTGAGGAATACGCATATCAAGGGGCAATGCTGCCTCCTTTATTTGAATTCATGTAATCTGGTGGCATCGAGGATAGGTTCGAGCCATATAGACGGTCACACTGCGTCCATCTGGAGTAGGACTCCGACTTAGCAACTCAACGATTTATGTGCGATCGTCTTGTGGTCTGCCATGTATGAGCCAAGGATTGGACTGTCATCTTGAATCCATCTTGAGCTATGCAGCTTTCTTTAGATGGAGAGCATGGATTTGTAGACGAGCAGTTTGGTCGAGCTCGTTATAGTTCCATTCCATAATTCGCGGGTGTTAGAAATTTGATCGACATAAAATCAGGGGTACCTGTTAAAGGAATGAGTATCATTCTGAGCGAAAAATGGCGTTGTATGTTCATTGCAGGTCCATTTTGCTTCGCCCTATCTCTGCCAATAAAGGGCTGCCAAAGTCCATTAGTTGATGAGGGGTATCTTTTCAAACTATCATGGGGGCGGCAGTCCCAAAAAAATGAATAGACCTTGATCAGGGTCTTGAGATGGCAAAGGCAGCTAGGTAAGTACTATAAGCGAGTGATGAGGTCGCATCTCTTTTTGAATCGCCTCCTTGCCCCCTATGCTGAGGGTAAGGATAGAGTGTCAGGAAGTCATAACTGTATCGCTAATGGTAGCACATCGTCGCATTGGTGTTAGGTTGTAAATTAGCATGAAACAATAGATTCATGCTTATAGAAATTTTTGCACTTTCCATGCTAGGAAATAGTATATTACTGCTGGTGGGATAATCATATCACATAAATTTGCTGATATACCCTCGATCCCATATCGGGGACAAGGGTTGGTGCACTGACAATCAACCAGCATTCATGCGTAAGCGTTCTAGATCTTCAACTCGCTAACTTTCATGCAAGACTAAGTCAATTGGCCAGGCAAATTCTTGATGTATCAACTCTGAATTAGATGATGTAATCTCGAGCAATTTATGCACAAATCTGTAGTTGCCCCCAGCCTTAGGAGAGTGAGTCACTTGGCAAATAGTCGATGAAAAGAGTGGAAGTATGAGTCTTCACTTTCTAACTTTAGAACGCCGTTTACCAGAAGTTTCATTCATGTACATCTCCCATCTAATGGGTGGCTGATTGGTGATTTGGTCGAATCATTCAGGGCGGCGAATTCGGCAATTGCACTCGTTGGTGTTTGTTTTGGGACAACCTTCCAAGAAAAATAGGCAATGTCGAATTGCATGTCATATCTCGAGGCATAAAAAACGATTGCATGCCTTTCACTTCACCTTGTTAGATGCATTCTGTGCTGTAGGAAGTTTATCATGGAGTTAACCATGACTCTCTTCCAGGTTCGGTCTCCAACGTTGGATCAACTTACATCTGATCAATGGTTGTATTTCATAGTGTCTTGATGGGGATCATCTCTATCTTTTCTAGATTGTCGGACCCTCCTAACTTGGTCAGATTATCCACCTTCTGATCTTCTGCATGTAGGACATGAGATATATTGTAACGTTCTAATACATCCAACAACCCTTCTCCCGGTTCTAGGTATGCTACGAGTGGTGGTTCCTTCGTCTGGAATTCCTTTCGAGCCTGGCGAACAACAATGTGAAAGTCAGAAAATATGTTCAATGCCACTATTCCCAACTCCTTAGCGAGTTTCAATTCGATAATCAGGGTGTCGTCTTCGGAGCCGTTGTTACTAGCGGAGAATTTCAACCGTAAGGCATAGTAAATTGACCGTCCTTTAGGGGTTATTAATAAGACACCGACGTCGGACAGTCAATCATTCTTTGCACCGTCTGATTACATCTTCTAGGTGCATCTTCTACATCTGCCACATCCTCTTTGGGAGTGGTACATTTAGCGATGAAGTTGGCTAATGCTTGTCCTCGTATGGACTTCTTTAGGATGAAATTGAGATCAAACTGGTTCAGCTCTATGTCCCATTCGAGCTGTCTTCCAAAAGCCTCAGTTTGTTGTAGGACCTGTCGTAGTATCTAATCAATGTGTATCACAATCAAGTGATTGTCAATAGTGGCGGAGTTTTATCGAAGCAATGAACGAGCTTTAAGCAAGCTTTTCCAACTTTGGGCAGTTGCTACGTTAGATGTCGCACTCCTGCATCCTGAATTTACATCCTTTATGGGATCTATATCTTCGGGCAGATCATCGGGCAATTCCTTTTGCGATGCTCCCTTTATTCACAACATTAACACCTCCTTCACACTCCATTTCATCTAGAGGGGAAGCGTCTTTGGGTTTCATGCCATCTCTGTTGCGTAGCGTATTCCATCCAGCCAAATAGTCACCTTCTCCAATAAGTTGGCCACCGTAGACAATTTCCACTCCATCTTCGGTTGGGATATTTAGCAATAGGCACTAGGGTGCAATGCAGGCTCTGAATTCCGTCGGAGCTAGTCTGTCTGGACCTTGATTAGATAAGCTTGAATATGAAAGCATTGCTTGCGAGGCTTCAAGTAATGTTCACGTGTTCTGTCACAATGAAAGGAAGAAGTAGAGAGCTAATGGTTGATTCATATTTACTTCGATCTCGAACTCTCATCTCTTGACCAAGGTCATATGATGGCTGGTGAGTAGTCAAGTTGCTATCATCCGGGCAAGGATCCATATGCTCAATCATGGCCTGTGGTGGTTCAATTAGTACCTAACTCTAGGTACCAAAGTACATTGATTTTCAGGATGTGAATCACAAGACATTTCTTTCACCACGTCATTCAAGTGGAGGGTAACTTTGTAGCGCTAGGATCCTCACTTGGTATTGGGTATCCCATCATTGAGAACCATGGTCATTGGGATTTTCTGAGTCACCCTCAGAATAGTGTTTGGATCGTTATATGTCAGTGGCATCCGGGAATCCGTCTGTTAGAAAGGTTTAATTCATTTAAACCAAATGGTCACTACCCGTTCAGGAACATCATCACTGGAATCTATACACCATCGGAGTCATGAAAGAGGAGGTTATCAAAAGGTAGTCATCATCTTGTATGTTGTCATAGCCGCCATGCCAAATCTTTTCAATAGCTCCTCACATTGAACAACATCAGTGAATAAGTGCTACTGCTCTGTGAAGAGTCTCAGTTGTTGCCCATTTACTGTTGATATTCTCAGACTATCTACCGAATCTTGGTTGATAAGAATTGGTGATAATTGTGGGCCAATATGTACTCCGAGCCGAAGGCGAGCCGTGCTTTGAGCCAAAGGCGAGGCCGTCAGCGGGTCCGGGCGCAGCGCCGGTGGGAGTCCGGGGCCCCGCAGTCCCGGCGGCGAGGCACCGCGCGATTTTTTCGATTTTGGAAGATGGAGCCTTTTCTAAAATGATCTGAAAATTGTATTTTCCCCAAAAACAGACACTTTTTCAGATCGGCTCGTGACTTCTGTTCACCGTCATTTCTCTGGATTGTGGTTCATTATTCACTATTATCCTCCGGTTCGGATTGCAGTTCGATATGTTACGTGAATCAAATACATCTTCGGATCGCAATTGCCTTTAGAGTCGGTTCATGGCATCCATTCGGATCACCACCTCCTCACTAGGTCGAATCGTGGGTGAGTCATGGGACCGGTTCGTGGTCACCCTATGATCGGATCGTGGCACTCGTTCCAGGTTGCGGGTCATGAACACATATTATTCCAATCGTGACTGGGGAGGCATGAGCCAGCCTAACCCACTCGTGAACAGCGTCTTTGTTGAACGCCCCATATTATTAGTGTACTAACATGCCACGATCCATGCAGCATAAAAAGGAGTTCACGTGTCCTCAAGCGTTCCAACCTTGGTTCATATGTGAGCTGCTGTGTATTGCACTGTGGCTTGAACATCATATTTATTGCTGACGCATGTAACAATTGGATTGACACGCGTGGCATAGCCTGCAGTTGAATAATCCTGCATAACATAAGGATGGGTCCTAGTAGGATAATAAAGTCTGTGTGCACGTATTATTCCACTCGTGAAATGAAGCCATATGCCTGGACCGGAGAAGAACAGCTAACGAGTGGATTGAAAAGTAGTGCGTTGAAAACTGGATCGTGCATGGTCTAACAATCACCGGTTGCAGTGCAAAAATGCAGTGCCACGTGGACAATGCACGAACTGTAGCATAATCCACTCGTGATACAGGGATTGTTCCCCAATTTAGCTTGCAGTCCAATTTTCAATGCCGTCAAATCAGCAGGCATGCAGCGGACACGATCTGATAGTGTGCACAGGTAGTTATTCATGCTTCAAGGCATGGAGTGTTTCATTTAAAGCACGAAGTGAAATATAAGATGTTCATGATTTACTATGCTGGCACCATGACCCGAGCGGATCGTGTATTCAAGACTGGGCATGAGCGGATCGTGTATGTCTTCATGACCCGAGCGGGTTGGAGCTTGCTATACGAACCGAGCATATCAGGGGTTGATTTCTCTCACCCACGATCCGACAAGAATCTATGCTGGCACCCACCATGCTGAGCACGACCTGAGAGCTGGAGCTTTAACGATCCAAGACTGGGCTAGTGTGGCCGATGTCTCACGTTTGAAATGCACGACCCATGGGATTATCTATACTTAAGAACGAACTGTGATGCCGTGTCACTCTGCATGGAGAAGAATCGACCCATGTGATTTACTATCAATGCAGTCCACAATTGCTTTATGTTTGTTGAAATATGCCTTACACGATCTAAACATATATAGCATGCCCAGCGCGTATAACACATTATAACACGGTCCAAGAAAATTGTTCATCAAGTCATTTATACAATGGACCGTCCACTTTCCACGATAGAGAGGTGTTCTGCTGCAAACCTTCACCCGAACCGAATGCTGCAGCATGTCAGAGCTGTTGTTTCTAATCTTCGTAAGTCATTGGAAAGCAGTGAATTTATAGGATTTCCTGATCGGACTAGGCGATCCGATAGTAGAATGAAGAATCCTTAAGCGTTGAGAATCTTCATTTCTCAGTGAAAGCACCAAAATGTTAGACCAAAAAATGGTCCTAACACCCAAATCGTCGTATTTTGAGCATAGGATATGAAGAAATAACTGAAAAATATAGAAAAAGCGAGACAACAAGATTTTTATAGTGGTTCGGCGTTAACGAGCCTACGTCCACTTCATATTTTCTCATTTTATTCATGGATTACAATTACAACGAGTGTGGTCTCTCTCCCACTCGAATTCAATGAATAATTCCCTCTGAATTCATTGATTTTATTGAGGAAGATTGTGGTTGTTCATGGATTAGTGTCGGCCATGGATGCCATGGATGTTGAGATGCCAAAAGGTCCCTTGAAAATGCCCTCTGGAGGTGTATTTATAGCTGTAGGAAAGCTCCTGGGAGGACCGGTTCGTGATGGGGTACGTGGCAGGTGATCCAGAAATATAGGAGAGCCAGTAGCCTCGAGAATAGGTCAAAACAAGCTGCGTGTGAGCAGGTCCGAAGATCGGATCGTGGTCATAGGTCGGATCGTGGTCATGGGTCAGATCGCGGTCATGGGTCGGATCGCGGTCATGGTCGGATCGCGGTCCGATGTCTTGTTCTTAGTCTTTGATGCTAGTTTACACCTATTCACGGAAATGGGCATAACTTTCAAACCGTAAGTCCGATTGAGCCAAACCAAAGCTCAAACTGAAGATAATTCAAAGGGCTACAAGTATTTGATGTGAATAGATCCAAATGAGGTCGTTTGATAGGGGTTTCAGGCCAGTTTATACTGATGTTGTGATTTTGACCAAACTGCCTTGTGTCTTCTGACAATGCTTCCTATGTCGGAGAGTGATGTTATCCAGAGATTCCATATCAATATGATATTTGCTTTGGGTAGCCTGGTCACAAAGCAGGCTAATAGGTGTATTATCACCACATAGAGAATATTCATATTTGTTTTTCCTTTCGCTTCTGTATCTCCCGAGAACGATTATGTTGGATCCAACTGTAGGTGACAATATTTTCAGTACTCTCAAGTGAAATGAGGGGCCGATCACATTTAGCTTGAGTTGCAAGATGTTCCTGTTGAACTCTGTGCATTCCTCTTTAGAGATATACTATTGGAAAGGTGGTTTTCCGTACCTTGCCATGGAAATCCATTCTACAATAAGAACCCGCGGTTTTGATTGTATACTATGTATGTGGAGCATGAGATGCAAGCGTTCCACTAGATTGCTATTTATTTGTATTAGACACTATCATAATATCAGAATAATATTGTTTCAAAAATGTTTGTGTTATCGTAAGGTAAAAACCGTCCGTATTTATGTGCGGATTTGGTCTTACGATTATTCTTTTCTTTCAAAAATATTTTGATGTTAGAATCAAGTTGTATGATGCTTCTAAAATTAGTGGGTTTCTCACTCTGGTTCACCAGATTGATCCGGCGTTTGTAATTCTTGGGTTAGACTGGGTTTTACAAGTTCTGGTTACCGGTGCTGTGAAAAGACGAGTTGGAAGAGTTCAGATGTATAATGTTATATTATTCCGCTATGTGATTGTATATGCGGACAGATTGTTATAACTATCCAGACGTGTGATATACTCTGATAATTGTAAGTTTTATTTCAGGCTCTCAGTAAAGATTTATTTCTATATTATATTTTTGTCCCGCTGCGAGGTGTTGGTTCTTCTTCTTCTATTTTAACATTTCTTTCTTTTCTCATCCTCT
This sequence comes from Allium sativum, assembly GCA_030737875.1. Taxonomy (NCBI): domain Eukaryota; kingdom Viridiplantae; phylum Streptophyta; class Magnoliopsida; order Asparagales; family Amaryllidaceae; genus Allium; species Allium sativum. Next base: position 416,220,415 of record CM060910.1, on the reverse strand, counting down.
AATTTCTTTTTCTTAACTATCTACTTTTTCTTTGCAATTTGGGTTGACATGGGTTGTTAAATGTCGGCTTAAACTATACGTAAAAAGTGGGTCATTACAAGTTGTATCAGAGCAATGGTTCAGTCATAGAGATGAGGTTAGTAATACCCTACGTTGAGTTGAGTGTATTTACATGAGAGCGTATTTGTAAATTTTATATACAAATGTTTTGTATTGTGTTGTTGACCTGTTTAAGTGTTTAGAAGCATTGAACAGATAATGGACAATATTATTTTATAAAGATTGTAAATGAAATTATTTTACCCGAATTATATTTTTATGTAGAAAAAAAATAATTTTCTCAAATTATTGAGATTTGGTGTATTTGATGTGTTTGGTTGATTTGAATAAATTCAAATTGGATTATGAATTGGAATGGTTTAATATAACAAGAAGAAATTTCACATATAGAGTTTATGAACAAGAACTTTAATTTGGAGTCAAATGGATCATAATTTGATTGGAAAACCTATTAGTTAGTTGGAATTGGAATTCGAATTTAACTTGGTTAAGTGGAATTGAATTAAGAATGATATTGAAATATAATAAAAATATATTTGGGATTTGGGAATTGATTGGATATAATTAAATAAAAATCAATCATATATTAGTCGACTGATAATTAAAATATGTTTAACCCAAATAAATGTTATCAAAATAATATTAATGTTGAATAATTCAATTGATTTGGTTAGGTTGGTTGTTGATTGATTATTGATTGTACGTTGAATTAATTGAATAAAATTCATCAAAGGTTCAAATAAGAGTTGAATGAATTGAAAAATCAATTCCAGTAGTATAAATTGGAATGAAACCGCAGACGAATTGAAATTAATGATTTAAACTTATATTTGCAAACGAATTGATACTCATGTTTGATTTTGGGAATTTTTATGGTTATACTTGTTGGTTGATGAGATATCATTTAAATATATCATGTAATTGTTACTTATATGTTAAATTGAATTAAGTACAGGTGCCAGAAGACTATGAAATTGATTTTGGTTGCGTATACTACACGTAAATTGGGCAAGTATGCTCAATAGCGCTCGAAAAAGGTATGCCTATGCGAAAATATATATTTTAATTTTTGATTTTTGTTTTCCAACCATGTGGGTCGACGTATATATATTATTTGTTCCTACGAAATCGCATATGTCACTCCGTACATGGGTGACTCTGTCGAATTTTTCCGGGAATTTAATGTGTTAGAAATTTTTGGATATTTTTAGAATTTTTTATAAACGATATTGAATTGATTTTCGATTCATAATAAATTGGATTTTAAATTGAATGAGCTTGTGGCATTTTTCCTACTTTAGTCATTTCGAGGACGAAATTCTTTTATAGGAAGAAGAATGTAATGTTCCGTGTTTTTAGTAGTCAATTATTTAAATTATTTTATTATTTTAAATATTTTATTTGGAATATTAATGGATTTTAATATTTAATTTGTTTATTGAAACGAGGTTTGAACATTAGTTCATATATATAATTTAAAACGAGCTTGAAATGACCTGGTAGTTCATAATGTTGAGTTTTGAACTTCAGTTGAGTATATATGATCCGATATAGGTCGGATTTCCGTGAAACAAGAAACGTTTGAATCTTGTTGGTTATAATTTTCATATGAAAGAGAAAATCAAGATTTTATATTATAGATTGATAGTTATGTCCAATTTAAAATTTTAAAATTGTCACTATGGAAATCGTTAACAAATCATAATGTTTATTAAATAATTTAATAAGGGTTTTTATATATTTTGTGTACTGTTTTAACTCAAAATTGATGATATCGAGTTGTATAATCCATATTGTTTATATGTGAAGCTATACGATAATTTTATTTGGATAAATATGATAATAATAATTTTTTATTATTTAATTGAATTTATTTTGGAATTTAATTAATATTTTATCGATATTTTATAAGCGTTAAAATATAGCCATTGTGTAAACAGTCTCGGTTTTCGACGAAATTAATTTCATTGGGACCGTAACATTAAAGACATAGCAGTGTGGTCATTTTCATTTCATTTGGAGTTCGTGTATGTCGGTACGAATTCAGAATGTACAATGAAAATTTACAGTAGGATTAAATAACCGTAAATAAAACAAACAAACGTAGCAGATCAAACGAAGAATAAAATATATGTGTCTGCTTATGTCTTAAGAAATTGACTAAAGCTTCTATCCTAAGGACACTCACATAAGCCTGCTCTGTATCAATACAAAACATGCTACCAACGTTTGATTCTTCTTTGCATCTTAAGTTTTTAGCTGCAATTCTAATCTGCATTCCTAACCATAGATTTCCAGCTACACTGATACACTCCCATCCTATATTCCATTAACGTACAAGCTACCCACCTTCTTTGTATGACCCAATGTATGCCTCACGACATGAAAATTCATGAAGAGACAGAGCAACCCTAACCTGTAAACATATAGACCTACCTATAGCTTACGCTTACCTATACATCGTGCTCGCCAAGCCATTGCAAACGTGAATGCCGAGGCTTCATCATCTATAAATATTTAGCCATTTGTTCATTTCTGGAAGTTAAGAAAAAATGCAACAAAGAGAATGGCAACACAGTTTTCAAAATTTTATAAAATGTCTCTCTTCACAAACTACATTTAATTGAACCTTTCTGGCGTGGGTTTCATTGTCCTATCGCATGAAATAGTAGCTATTCAAGACCATTTATATAGCACTGGACAGTAGGCAGTTCGGGGGAAATAGTCGGAGATTGACGACGGTAAGGGACTTGAGGCTTGGGTCGATCATCGAAGGTGGTGCGGGGCAGGACCTAGTGGTCTCTGATGAAGTAATGGGGTTCTGTGGTTGTTGTAGTCGGCATGGGTGGATTTGTTCGTGGAATGGGTGGCATGTTCAATCAGACCTATAACAGTGTGAGAGGAAGCAGCTGGGGTCTCAGGTGGTAGGAGCTATGCGTACGGGGGTTGGTCGGAGCCGAAATGATCGGAGGCGAGGTCTTAGGGTGGGCGCAGTTCATGGTGAATGGAGAAAAAATGAAGTGAAAAAAAGAACACGAGAGAATCGAAGGTGAAGAAGTAGGAAGATGTACAGTAGCCTAGAATTTTACATCGAAGCTTGGGTATATTTTTTTTCACGTGATCGTTTTTGTTAAGTCATACTTAATGTACCTAAGTATAAATAAGATATTCCTAATCTTATTTATAATATGACTAAGCCGTTTATTCAAGTAGTAGTAATGTGTATATAATATAACTAAATGTGCCCATTCAATGTGCCTAACCACTTATTTAACGTGTCTAATTGTATTTACAAATACCTAATCAAAGATTTATTAAATGATAACTAGTGATCAATTAAATAAAATATTTTTTGAGTTTTAAAAATATTGATTTTAATAGGTGAATATCGTATTAAATTTATATCTTGGTCATAGAGTAACATCTAGGAACAAACCGATATACGTTAAGAGCGGTACCGATGAGCGTAATATTTTGGATCTGATTTGGACAAAGTTGGGCACAACTGATAGTTTGAATTAAATTAAACGTTTGTTTAATTTAAATCCAATTATTTCAACGTCAAATGGAAACCCAACGCGAGTTAAACTCACTCAGTTCTTCCCATTTATATTTTATATAAGTTGGGTTTTATAATTGTGTGATATGGTTACTAATGGTTGATTGTTTGTTAACTATATATCCATTTGTTGATTTAACCGATGAAATTAAACGTTGTTTAGTTTCAGTGAAACACCAAATCGTTATTCTAACGATCGGAACCAATTGAGGTGACTTACCTTATTGGTAACGTTTATATAGTAAACGTGTTTAATTTGATTATTTGAATTGTTTGTTAAATAAATTGGTTTATGTTGAATGCTCATTATTTACTGTTATTAGTTTAAATTTAATCACTCTTATTGAATAATTGTGTTTGAGGTAACCGTATTTGGGTGCAGGGAATAACAGGTTGGAGGGATCCAACTGGATTCCTCAAATTTATTATTATTTTCATATTACAATTATATGAACTGTTTAACAATTACGGATTGGACAAATGGATTTAGTTGTTGATTGGAATTCAACGTTTGTGAAGTCTTAACCAATGGGTAATATTGGTTGAGTAATTGGCATCGGATGGCTCAGAAATCAGTCATTTTAAATGTAGATTTCCCGTTAGGTAAATAAACTGAAATGAAGTTATAAAATTTATTTTTATAATTGAAGATAGAAGTTTGGAAATCTATTAATTTGAATAAAAGTTTATTAAATAGGAAATGTATATTTCTAATTATTAATTAAGTTTATAAATAATTATTAAATGTTTTTATAAATCAAATTCTTATGATAATAAGATTTATAAGCAGGTGGGCAGAAAATAAAGTGATAGTTAGGAATTGGATTAATTGTTCTAAGAAACAATTAAATGAAGTTATTTAAATAAATCATATTATTAATTAATTTAAAAGAGGAATTAATTGGAATTGGTTAAAGAAATAATCATGTTTAAGTCGACTAAATTAACCATTTCAACTAGAATTGATTATTAAATTGGTTTGTCGTCGTTAACGAATGAAATGGTTTAATGGATATTTGTTTTATTTTAATAGAATTAAAAAAAGAATTTACTGTTTAATTTTGTTAATAAGGAATTTAACTACTTCTATAGTAGTTAATAAAATATTATTCTAATTAATAATAATTTAAGAGATCACTATTTAAGTGAAATTTAATTATGAAAATAATCAAGTTTGGAATGGAATGTAGTTAAATTAACAAAGGAGGTTATGAACGGATTTTATATTACAACCCAAGTTTTATGAATTAAATCATAAAAGGGATTTTTAGCAAACACGATGACTTAAATAAATATTTACTTAACGTTTGAATTAAGTAAGAGAAGTTGAGATAAGAAGGGGTTTATATTAAAACCTGAGATTTATAAATAAGGTTTATGAAGGAGAAATGAAGTCGAAGTGTTGATTTTGATTTAGCGATACTTAATAATGAAATAAGTGAGAGGAATTGAATTGAGACAATATTTTCAAGTGGAAAATGGTTGAATGGATTAGAAAAAGGGACTGTTAAAAATGAATTTGGAAAAGGAGTGAGTAATGTGATTTTATAACAAAAATCCACGCTATAAAACGAATTGTTAAAGAAGTAGAAGTTAAATGTGATGTTTAATTAAGCAATTACTTAATCAATGTATTAAGAAATAATGGTTATACTTAAAAAAGGAGATTTACAAAAGTAAGAAGGTTTTATAAAACCATATTTTAGAGAAAATAGTTAAAGGGGATGTGTCTGATATTAGAATGAATAGTTTTTGAATTATAACTCATATCTATCATAAGATAAGAACGTTGTTAATCAAGGTCTAAGTGGTAATTAAATACCACTGCTACAAAACATGTATGTTGCTTCACCTCGTTTGCTTCAGTTGTTCTTATAATAGAAGCAAATAGTATCATTTGCTTTTGTTCTTTTAACAACAGAAGCAAATGCAGCGAAACAAATAGTATTACTTGCTTCGGTTATGCCAATAACCGATGCAAATAGTATAATTTGCTTTTGTTGTACCAAAAATCGAAGAAAATGCACCAAAGAAATTGTGTTATTTGCATCGGTTGATTAAAACTGAAGCAAATGCACCGAAACAAATAATATATTTGCATCAGTTCCATAAGAACAGAAGCAACTGCACCGAAGCAACAACGAATTATTTTACAAAAGCAAATGCAAATATCAATAATCATAGACAACCTTACATATGTCATTATTTATAATTTATTATAACAAACGATTGTTAATAAATAATTTATAGTTACGGATTTTTATAAATAATCAATAATTATATTTTATATTTAATAATTTATTGTAGTTAATTACTAATATTTAGTAGATTGTAGTTAACATTTATTAATTTCACATTTAATCATTAACAAACGAATTAATAATTAATACTAAATAATTAACTAATAATATTTAATATTAAGTGTTTATCATTTATTATTAAATTAATTAATTAGTACTAATTAATAATTAAGAAGTAATATCTAATAATTAATTTTCGATAATTATTATTTCATAATTACTACTAAATAATTAATTATTACCAAATTTTTAACTAACAATAATAATATAATATTTAAAATTGATATTTAATAATAATTAATTACTAAGAAGTTTACTACTTATGAAGTGATGTTTAGTATCTAAGAATTAATTTTATTAAATTATTAATTAATAATGACTATTTAAAAATCAATGATTAATCGTTAAGACAAATATTTAATTGTTCAATTAGTATGAAACATGAATTGAGAAGTAATATCTTTTTTTTATTTGTAACAATAATTAATAATTATATTTAAGCCTTACCAAAAATAATAGTAAATATGTTTAATATTTAATAAAATAATAATTAAGATTCTAAAGTAAAAATAATTTATTTGGGCTGATTATTAATAATTTGTAATTTATTGTCAATATGTATTACATATAATAATTAATAAATATGCTCAATCCCTAATAATTAATATTAAATAAATAATAATCAATGCTTAATAATTAATATTAAATTATTAATAGTGTTTAACATTTTATTTATTTATTATAACTTAATATTTAACAATTAACAATAATATTTGATTTATTATTTAATATTGCATCTAATAAGTGATAGTTAATAATTATTACAGGTATTCGATAAATACTAATACATGCATAATACTTACTTTTAATTATAATTAAGAAGTAATAATAATAATTTTCAATTTTCAATTTTTAATTAATTTATGTATATTAAAAAATGGAGTATTAATCTTTAATAAAACTACATGTTACAACCCGTATAAACTACAAGTATATGATTATATTACTATGGACAACAAGGCTGAATGTTATATTCAAAAGCCTCCTTAGCCCAATACATGGGATCATAAACAAAAGTGTTATAAGTGCGGCCCAAGCCCAGGTATAACTTTACCTGTATGTTATAAAGTTCACTTCGTCTGTTTTCTTTTCACCGTTAGTGTTTCCATTTTCCGCCGCCTTCATCAACTCACAGTGAGAAAATAACAAAGGAAATCGGAACAACAATTTCACTTATTCACTCCGTAAACAATTATATTACGGTATTATCTTGAATACTTCATCTCGTCGCCTTAATATAATCCTAATCTTGTTTCCAATTGATCGTATCAGGTAGACTCATCGCTAATCGACGGGAGGCGAAGATCCCATAAAGCATCTTGCAACAAAAGATTTACGCAAGTCCAATTCGTCAACCGACAATGTGGAGATTGCTTCGTGAGATTGCAACAAAAGATTTACGCAATAAAATACGTTTCGGAGATTGCTTTGTGAAAACTGCTCAAGATTTCAAGCCGATATGAGATTCCAGATTTTACGAGTGAGTAAGGTTTTTACAAGTGGAATTTGAGTCCGCTTTCTCTTAATTTTCTATTTTATGTCAGCTTTATGGTATATGTATATATAGTTTGATTGGTGAGCTCTTTAATTTACTTTCAGCAGGGTAGATGCTCCTTGTTTGGTTGCATAGTTAAAAAAAGCAAAAGTTACTTCTTGTAAATGTTCACTCGTTAATGTGTTGCAATAGCAAGGATTTTGTTTTAGTTTGTTCTTTAATACTAATGTTGTTTTTAAGGTAGTATATTTTTGTTCATGAGTAAACCATCAGACTGTTTAAATGCTTGATTTTGCTGAATGTTTCATCATCCTCCTACATTTTTTTAATGATTTTTGCACTGTTATAGAAAGCGGTGACATATGTAATCGGTCATCACTCTCTTTTACCCCTTTTCTTTACATTCCCAACAGTACCAATTTATAAACAATACTACCTTATCATAACTCGGTTTCTACAAACTATAAAAAAGATAATAACCAAAAAAATATGCAAATCCACAATTACTAAGAAGTGGTAGACTATAAATTTTAAATATAAAAATATAAAATAAAGGATAACAAGATTTTTTGTCATTAATCTGTTCATAGTTTGATGTCTTTAATAACATTTTTTATTTTATACACAAGACCAAAAGAACAAAAAAAATAAAGCATGCCAGATGTTTAGAAGTTGTTCAATAATTGTATTAGGATGTCCAAGTTACAAGTTATGCTGCTTATAAATTTTGTTTTGTTTTGTAAACATCGAGAAAAAACAGTTAATACCGAAAATCCTGTTGTTATTTGAAGCGTGGAATTGCAAAACAGTAATGTTGAACTCCATGAGTTTGATGTTTAAAATGTAAGCTTTGTCAGTGGCCTCCTTTTTTACAATATGCAAAACATTTTAACATTGGTAAGATAGTTCTGTTCCACGCGTGCATGGTCATCCGTAATGTAAGTAAATATGATGGACTTTTACTATTTCTGAGTGAGAAAAATGCATGTACGTTTGTCTTGCAGTCTTGCACAGCAGCACCCACGAGTATGTGACTAGCTAGACACTTGACAACGGTGTTTGACCAAAAAAGGTACATTGTTAATAACAAAAAAATGCAAACCCACAATTACTAGGAAGTGGTAGATTAGAAATTTTAAATATAAAAATATAAAATAAAGGATAACAAGATTTTTTTCATTAATCTGTTCATAGTTGATGTATTTAACAACATTCTTTATTTTATACACCTTTTCTTTACATTACCAACATTAACAATTTATAAACAAGACTACCTTATCATAACTCGGTTTCTACAAACTATAAAAATGTTAGTTAGCCTTGATTTATTTTAACCCCTTCCATTATTTATGTAAATTTTGCCGGCTAACTACTATGCGATTATCGCAGGTTTGGGAGCTTAACCGATAGTTGTGGAAAAGCATGCTAACTTTGTAGATGTTGCAGTACATATTTGCTGGTAGGTTATTAGTTATATTATCTCTTTGTTTTTGTGCATATTTGTTTCCTTTCTGTCTTGAACTAATAAGTTATAATTGTCAATGTTCCCACTGATATTCTAAAGCATAATGGAGTATGGACGCTATATTAGCGAGGTTTGGTTTGTTCCTGAAAGTTGAACTTTAGCGAGAACTGCATTTTATAAATACTACATTATCTTCATCTTTCTGAAGCTGTCATTTTGTTAATTAGAATTATTAGTTTATATTTGGTTGTTTCTTGTATTAAGATCTGATTACAAACGCTATTAGCGAATTATATTGTTGCTCTTGAATGTATGTATTATTAACACTTAATGGAATTATTCATTTATTTGTGCACTGTCTTTCCCTGTTTGTATTCTTATCTAGTTTGATTATATAAATGCGAGCAATAATTAGTTATTTTGTTATATATATATATATATTAGTATTATTGTATGTTTGGGAATTATAGAGATTTTTAATTGGATACTGCTTTTGTTACGGAGGGTTTTTGCTTCGGTTGTTTAGATGAAGCAATAAACTTTGGTTTGTTGCATCTTCTACATTTGCTTCAATTGTTGAACCTGAGCAACAACGGAAAAATATCTAAAGCAAAAAATGTATTTGCTTCGGTTGTTCGGCTGAAGCAACAAACTTTGGCCTATTGTGTCATCTGCATTCGCTTCGGTTGCTGAACTGAAGCAACATGGGGTAAACAACCGAAGCAAATGACCAGTTTTGTAGTAATGTACCCCAACTTGAATGACTTTAGGATTATCTGAGGATGATATTTTTTGTAATGGTAAAGAGGTTAGCCATAATTTATTATTTCCATAAGAGAAATAATAATGTAACGTTGATAAAAAGAACTTGAGAATATATAATGGGATTTCCAAAGTAGCAGAAATGAAAATACTTGAGAATATGTGTGTGTGTATATATATATATATATATATATATATATATATATATAATGACATCTCCAGTATAAAGGAAATAAAAGAAAATTGTGTGGAAGTATAATAACATTTCTAAGGGAAAAAGGAAATGGAAAGTGGAGTTTTGGAATCAGATTATTCTAAAGGAACAAGGGTTGGTTATTATTTTTAGGCAAAGAAATAAAAGATATTTCGTAACATTATTTTACAAAAAATAAGTTGGACTAATTTCCCAGTCATAAATAATGAATAATGAGGTAGATAATGTTTTTGCAAAGGATAGTAAGATGGGAAAACTTGATATGATTATAAGATATTTTTCTAAGTCTATAAAAGGAAATGATTTTTAATATATTCATATATTAAAATAAGAAGTGGAAAACTATGTTGGAAATATTGGAATATTTAGAAGTTTGTGAATTAACCATTCGTTAATTATTTTAATTAGAGAAGCCAAGTGATGCTGAATACTGAACCAGTAAACCTATTTTTACTTTTATAATCGAATGGTTGTTTGTTTGATAGTTAAATAACGAACTATCAAATCTGGCCTATATGATTGTTGGAACAAAAAGTCCAGGATCAGATCTATATTCGAAAACCATTCCGAACTAGCAAATACGTGGAAGATGCTGATTGAAGATGGAGAATTGAAGACCATGGATCTTCATAAGGGAAGGATTACTCATATTCTCTGGTTAGCTCCCTGAGATATCCTGTGATTCTGTCGTGGTTGGAATCTATGGATTGCAAGGACTACTACTACTGATCAACAGGGTGATACCTAGGATGTGGTAGGAGGGTGGCTTTGGTTCATCCTGTTCCTGGATGACTTGTATGGACGGATGTTTGAAAGAGTATTTCCAAAGGGATTACGTACGTTGTTTTCCACAAATGTATTTCTGTATGTGATGGAGAAGACACCATCTCTTAGCTTAACAACTAGAATATTTATGTGGACATCAATTAGTGATTATTGGAGGATCTGATGATGTGGCATTCAAAGTGAATTGTGACTAGATGTTCTAAAGGTATTTAAACCTCGAGCCTTATCAACCGGGAAATGGTAAAAATTGGGTAGGTCGCATGGCTTTGTGGGTCGCTCCCATTAGGGTGTATTGTCACCATCTAGAGAATATTCATATTTGTTCTTCTTTTCGCTTTTGTATCTCCCAAGAACGGTTATGTTGGATCGAGCCGTAGGTGACAATATATTTAGTACTCCCAAGCGAAATGAGGGGTCGGTCATGTTTAGCCTGAGTTGCAAGATGTCCTTGTTGAACTAGGTGTATTCCTCTCTAGAGATACACTGTCGGAAAGGTGGTTGTCCATACCTTGTCATGGAAATCCATTCTCCAATAAAAGCCCGTGGTTTTGATCGTATACTATGTATGTGGAGTTGAGATGCAAGCGTTCTGGTAGATTGCTATTTATTTGTATTAAACATTGTCATAATATCAGAGTAATATTGTTTCAAAAATGTTTTTGGTTATCGTAAGGTAAAAACCGTCCGTATTTATGTGTGGATTTGGTCTTACGATTATCCTTTTCTTTCGAAAAGATTTTGACATAAAAATCAAGTTGTGTGATGCTTTTAAACTTAGTGGGTTTCTCACTGTGGTTTGTCAGACTAGTCTGACGTTTGTAATGTTAGGATTAGACCCGGTTTTGCAAGTTCAGGTTACCGGATGCTATGAAAAGACGAGTTGGAAGAGTTCAGACGTATGATGTTATATTATTCCGCTGTGTGATCGTATATGCGGACAAATTGTTATAATTGTCCAGAAATGTGATATACTCCGATAATTTTAAGTTTTATTTCAAGCTCTCAGTAAAGATTTATTTCTGTATTATATTTTGTTCCGCTGCGATATGAGACTCTGTGTTGTGTTGGTTCTTCTTCTTCTATTCTAATATTTCTTTCTTTCTTTTCCCATCCTCCAATTTCTTTCCCTTAACTATCTGCTTTTTATGTGCAATTTGGGTTGACATGGGTTGTTAAATGTTGACTTAAACTGTAAGTGGGTCATTACAAGTGGTATCGGAGCAATGGTTTTGTCATAACCTTGTCTCTGTGGCGTAACTCGATAGAGATGAGGTTAGTAATATCCTAGATTGAGTTGCGTTATAACGACCCGAACTTCCCTGGTCTCCAAAGAGAAGAGAAAGAACGGATTGCTTTGAGGACAAGACGAATCGGAACACAAATAGAAGAACATTTCATTGCTTATTACAACAATTCCATCAGAATAAAATAATATTACAGAGTATGAATGAATAAAATACATTTGATAAATATCGGAGATTTAAATTACATTTAAATATATAGCAGCGGAAAAATAATACAAAACATAACTGAAAGAAATACACGGATACTGAGCTTTCCGAATATCCCTTCACCTATAAACCAGGATCCTGTGAATATAATATCTGAAAAACCCAACTACTAGCTGCCCATGTGGAAAATAGGGGCACCCAGAGTTTAGGTTAAAACAATAAACTCCCGGTCAGTCATGTGACTGGTGTGAGAACTAAAACAGCTATTAATCTTTATTTTAAAGTTATGTAAATCAAGGGACAACGCCGTATAACATGGAACATGTTTTAACCCCAAGAATACCAGTGCATAAACAAATAGCGCAATGATAAATAAAGAACAATGAAGCTATTATAAGACTCAGGTCCCATTACATAATGCAACACAAGCCGGAGGATAGAGTTTTTACCTTATTATAGCCAAAAATGCTTGGTACGTGATTTTTTTTTCTTTTATTATTACTATAAGTGAAGAAATCAACTTCAAATATACATGTATCAATCATAGACGGCATGAGTGCCCCATCCCACTATGTCGCCATACTAGGCTCTATAATCAAAATCGCAAAATGTCGTATTGGAAGTTGGATTTCCATCTGTGAACCAAGGCAAGGGATCATCCTTACCACTTCGAGACTGTCTAGCTCGAGTCTCAGGATCAGAGCTCGAGTGACCCTTAGGAGCCACAGGGCCGGTCCACCTTTTAAGTGGATTAAAAATTCTTTGAACATGCGTTTCCCCGTCCTATGGGGCGTAAACTGGCCATATATCAACCAAACCATCCATCGACACCGTAGTGACCGATATAACCGAGGCGCCTCGCTTTTCATCATCCACATAAGTAAAATGTCATGGCTTGTAAACGCTGACAACACCTCTAGCTAGAAAGAAATGCATCGTCCTCCCTGGATCCTTCTCCCGTTTCTGGTTCACACAGGGGTGTGAGGCTCGTGAATTAACGCTATACACAAAGCGACGCTATATTAAGGCTATGTTTTGATTGTCAACCACAAGACTCTTCTTTTCAATAGAAGCCTTGATCATTTGCATCTCAGCATGCCACACAGGCAATTCACGCCATGCGACTGATGTCTATCGATATATAATCTTTGAGCTCGTACGTCTCAGAGAAGAGCGTTAAGCAAGAGAATAAATTCTCCGCCGCCAAACAGATATATATTTAATAGAGATCAATCAACACAGAATAAAATCCAATGTCAGACACACATCCATTTACAAGTTCGTTCTGGGTCTCAACGAAACCGTAGGTACCTTAATCCTTGTCTTGTATGTCCAATACAAGAGAGAGGTCCTCACATATCCGGTCGATCTCCAAGTACGTCTGGACGATCACCACTTAATTATTACCTTGTCTTGGGTGTACCGGCCAACCAAGACATCAGTAATCATTAAAACGATGTAAAGACCTACGGTCTTTAACCACCGTCTTCATCATCGACATATTATCGAATCAGTTATTCAGAATGGGTATAAACCGGCCTTTCGGAATAACTCGCGCATATAATAAACAAGTGCTATAAAAACACAACGTACGCCTCATTCCAATTCTGAATATTCTTTTATTTAAACATTCATAATCTTTGGGAAAGGTTCCAATTAATTTTATCAAAGATAAATTCATTAAATTTATTCTTTAATCCTCCTTTGGATATCATTCAAACCATATTAAGGTTTCTCCAAACTAGTCGGGATTAGCGAACCATACCGAAGTAATCATTTATTATATTTCCCAATCCCAACCTATTCATCCCTCCATATCTAATACCACGGTGCTATCGATAAATATTAATTACCATTTCACATTCAAATCTAATCAAAGATTTAACTATCGCTTGGAGCAAAACTGGTGATACTCCATTCTCGATCATTTCTCAGATTTGACAATTTAAATTATCAAATCCTCATTTCAATCTAATTAAAGATTCATTAAAACTCTAATTTAGTTTTAATCTCAAAAATCATTTCTTAATGATTATTTAACTTCAATAAAATAAATCCTGCATTTAACTGGGTTAAAGAACGAATGTCATGTAAAACATAGTTCACGATAAACACAAAATCACATTCCATTAATTATGGAATCTTCATGGAAAACGGATCAATATATAATCGGTAACAGTATCCGTATCCGACTAATAATATAAATGGAATAACGACAAAGCCTTTTAAATTCCATATATATTAACAGTCTTCCTCCACAGAAGCTCACTTCGATTATTATCGAATCGAATTCCAGTCCATTCAAATTTAAAATTAATTAATTGGAAAACCTTACTTTGGCCAATTTCTTAATTCTTAATAAAAAGATTTATAAATTCCAAATCACATTTCACTGTAAATTGAGTTAAAAAACGAATGTCATTAAAAACACAGTTCACGATAAACCCAATTCACATTCCATTTCAATTCCAGTTAAATGTTAATTAATTGGTATTTTTTCTTTAAATCTTAATTAAAAGATTTATTCTTTTCACACGGGGTTTAAGAACAGTGTTACTGAAGACACCATTCCATCAGTCTCTAACCGTAAATTAGTAAGAGAACAATTCCCTAAGTATTAATCCCGAAGACCGAAACCAACATCAGATCAATACCCAGGAAACCATTCAACTTAGCTAATCTCCAGTTAGTTTCTAATTTTCTTAACTCCACTGGGTTTAAGAACTGCAATTTTTAAAGATACCATTCATGACAAACACAAAATTCAATTCAATTCAACTCCAATTAAATATTAATTAATTGGAAAACTTCATTAAATCTTAATAAAAAGATTTAATCTTTTCTAAACTGAGTTTAAGAATAGTGTTAGTGAAGACACCGTTCACGACAAACCCAAAATCCCCTTTGATATTGAATACACGGCTCTGAATAGAAAATATATCGGCATATATTCAATATCAAATTCTGAAATCAACAAATATCATATTGGAATAACAATATATATATCTTCCAAATTCCTCCACAATGTCTGTACAATCACGGAATCTAATAACGATATATTCCGAAGATAATTTCGATTCGAATCCATTCCAATTCATATATTGGAAATTCCGGTAATTTTTAAAACCATTTCAAATCCAATTTATTTATTTAAAAATATTGGATTATAATTCTAGTTCATAATTAGTTCATTTCGATAAAAATATATTTTTATCTTTTGAAATATGCAATTTTTCATCCCAATTCTTTCCAAGTCATTTATTATGATTTTACACAAATTATTAATATTTTTAGTAATTTTATCAAGGCCCGTACAATCGATTTCCATAAACGGTCATCGAACTGGACTTGCAACGACCTTTTCCAAATTTGATTTGGACATAAATCCAAATCCAACCATTAGATTTCAAATCCCTTATATTCGTTGGAAAGCTCTTTTCGATACGAACCCAATTGTCTCGGTTTCAGGAGAATCCGACGGTCGGATCCCCAGTAACGTCAATTCATAGTCAATGGTCGAAATTCGCGAACGGTCGTGGCGCGACACGTTCTATTCAGGCCGTTTAATATATATAATACATATATTATATATATTTCGTCGATTTCCATTTAAAACGTATTTTATAAATCGTTTTAACTTCGTTTTTAAAAACGATTTCAACTTCATATTCAATTTTAAATCAAAATTGGATATTCCATATCATTAATATATAAATGATAATATTTTCAAAACATTGATTTTGACATCAATTCTGTTCCAAATTCATTTATAAAAATGAATAAAATCAATATAAATATCGTTCACGTCAAAATGGCGTTAATCTAATCAACACGGCTTCATATATTTAAATATTTTCGTGTCCATCCCAAATCGGACATCAAAATCAGATTTTGATCTTTTACTGAATATTATTTTAAAATATTCATTATTTTAAAATAATCGTTATTTTAAAATATTTGATCTTTCTGAATTGGAATCAGACACAGTCAATTACCATATAATGTTATTTATATGGATTTCACACAACACATGTATACAACAGCCATGATAAACAATCAACCATCATCCAGAGTTCATTCTATACTATATAAGCATTAAATATAAATACTTAACGCCCACAATAGTCTATCAACCTATCGATTGACATACAACTGAACAGTTGGGATAAGTGTACGTCAAATATCATCCTAATACCCGTGTGGGGTTTTCAAACAACAAATACTGTTTATTATTTGTGCAGTTGGGCGATATGTAAATTTATCGTCCCAATCAATATCAGTCAAATAAGTGTACATAAACAAATCATCCGATTTGTAAATGAATATTTATGTTCATTTATATACTCATTGAAAATTATATTTTTAATGATAAAAATATTTATTCAACACATGAATATTTTCTATAGTTCATTTCATCTCACAAACAATTTTCACAACACAATCAAACAAGTCGTCCATGGCCTGTGGACGACGGTGTCCAGTGCTGCTAAGCACCATCTGCATCCTAGTATATATTTTAACTAGAAAATAAAATTAAAGTGAGAAGTTCCCACCTTTGGGATCCACTCCTCCATTTCATTTTTGAATTTCTAAGTAGCTTGGATTTGCCGAAATTCGACACAGTCTTCTCTACGCTGTTCATATTAAAAATCACATTTTTAATATGATGTTTATATTAATAATTGCATTTTTATATAGCCACTGTATATATAAAAATCATATTTTTATTGCACTTCTCATATATATAAAAAATCTAATTTTTACATAGCTAAAAATTATATTTTTACTTCGCTAAAAATTATATTTTTACTTGTTATTCATATGATAAAAATTATATTTTTATCCTATATTATGATATATAAAATCGTATTTTTATTTTGAAACCATATACGTAAAAGTCATATTTTTATGACGCTACGTACATAATAAAAATCCAATCTTTATGACGCTACATATATAGTAAAAATCACATCTTTATGTTAATACCGTTCATATAATAATCTCCTCTTTTTGAATCCGTTCATATGATAAAAATCAAATCTTTATATTCGATAACTTCATAATAAAAATCATATTTTTACATTGCTAATTCATATAAAAATCTCATTCTTATATGCTAATTATGTAAATAAAAATCTCATTTTTATTTTGTGGTCAACATAGAAATCACGTCTTTTCTTCTAACTAAAATTCAAATATTTTTATACAATTAAAAATCAAATCTTTTTAATGATAAAAATCAAATCTTTTTATATTTTATATATAAATGGAAACCATATCTTCATTTGCTATTTATATAAATAAAAAATTCACCTTTGCACGATTAAAAATCCAACCTTTACATTATAAATATCTAACCTTTACATAATTAAAAGTCATAACTTTTTATATACTATACTTTTTAATTACATTCACTAACTATTGTAAAATAAATTAAAATAAAACTTACATACTTTTCCACGAATGGCGTCCATGTACCGATGGAAGTGGTTAGAGGAGAGGCGGGGGATCACCAGCGGTCGCGGTGGTGGCACAGGCGGCGTGGGCGGAGCTAGGGGTCCCGGGCGGTGGATTTTGGTGGAGCTAGGGTTTACGGAGGCTATGGGGTTCGAACAGAGGAAGGGGCGGAGGATTGGTCGGAGGCGGAGCTGGGGAGGCGGATCGACGGCGTGGGGCCAATGGCGATGGAGCGACGACGGTTGGAGGGTGGGCGCAATCGAGTTCCTTCGTTTTTTTTCTTTTTCCTTTTTCTAATTTCGGTTTTGAACGAGGGGTGAGGGAGAGTGAAGTGAGGGTTGACTGGGTAAGAGTAAAGGGGAAGGGCCTTTTTGAAAATATATATATATAATATTTAATTAATCTCCATATAGTTACTTTTTCGTTTGGACTCCAAATTCAACCCAATGACTATCGCCCCTAGCTAATTGCCCCCATTTCGAACATAATGGGATATATCCCGCAAGCCAATTCGACCGTTACGATCAGTTTTTGTTAAATTTAAAATATAAATCATTATATTTTAAATTCAAATGCACATTTTAATTTACTGGGGTCACATACGGACCCCAAAAATTCTAGAAAAATAAATCTGGCTATGTTTTGACGATACGGTCCTAACAAAACTAATTTCGTTGAATCTGGAGACCGTTTGAAAAACTGTCATTTTCCTGTCGAATAAATTCAAATTGAATTGACCAAACACGCTTAAATTAACCACGCTCACATATTGATTCCAAAAATTATGATAATTGGAATCTAGAAATAATTTGACATTCCGGATCCAAAAAAAGTGGTCTCGTTGAAAACGGAGGTCGTTTGCAAAATCGCCATTTTTAAGGGCTGTATTTCCATAGCGACTATTCTGAATTTTCAACTGGGCATAACTTTTTATTCCCGCTATGAAATTTCAATTTTTCGGATTCGTTGGAAAGATATTTTCAAATAGATTCTAATATTTCTGGTTTTACTAAAATCTGGTTTATTTTGAATCCTGTACATTCATTTGAAATTTGAAATCAAAATTTCAAAATACTGCGCCATTTCCAATTCCTTTTATAATTAAAATAAATATTTATATTCTAACTTCGATTTAAATAAATTTATACCTTTTAATTCTATTCAAATTAAATTTCTTGTCGTTATTATTTAAAATAAATCATTTTAAATATCCAAAATTCATTAAAATTGCCAAAATAAAATTTTTAAATTGGTTTCGGTTTTCTGGGTTGTTACAATCTCCCCTACTTAAAATCTTTTCGTCCTCGAAACGGAATGGTGCTGAAAATTGTTTTTCTAATCAGCTCAACTTTCATTCTGCCATTAATTCTTCAACTTTTCTGTTTCTAAGAATTTTCCAATTTCTCAAAATTATGGCTAACACCCTAAATTTTTGAAAAATTTCACCATAACCTCCTTTGTACGGGGAGCACCGGGAAAATGTCCAAACCGCCACACAGGCCCTCTCATCTCAAAAAGAAAAAGAAAAGGCCAATCGGCTTATAAAATCATCCAAACCAAATAAATTAGTAAACATGTACCTATTTGTCGGGCATACAATTTTATTCCTCTTCTCTAGCCTCCTTGCTATGACCTGTTCACACATAGATATGTACATGCATGCAATTCCAAACAATTTTCAATTTAGTTCAAAATTTGATTCAATTTGGCTTAATGGTTCAAAATTTTAATTAATCAAACCAATAATCAAACAACACAATCAGCAATCAAATAGTGGATTATCGTTTCAAACACATAAATTGTTATATATACTAAAAATCCATTTTTAATGCCAAATCACAACAATAACCCTATCTAGTTTTGGTTCTCACACCATTCAATGAAAATATATAGATATCCCACTTTCGAAACTTGAAAATAAATACTGGTGATGGTATACTTCATCATCAGGATCATGTCCGGGCGACTAGAATGTGATTCTATATCTACCCAGTATATTTGAGGCTTTGAATACACGTTAATTACGCGTATATTCAAAATCTCCATATACTCGATTGTCCAAATCAATCTAAAATAAAATATTCAAATATGTATGAAATTGTTTAAATTTTCAAAACAAAATTTGTTTTCATCTTTATTTGAAAAACAACACTCTTCCGACTCATTCTAGGATACTATTGGTCCCATCTCTAACGAGTCATTCTCATTGGATATTAGTAATCCAATCTCTGATGAATTCTTTCGTTTGGTTCTAACGTACCTTATTCTCGAGCTCTGTAAACCAAAGCTCTGATGCCAAACTATAACGACCCGAACTTCCTCGGTCTCCGAAGAGAAGAGAAAGAACAGATTGCTTTGAGGACAAGACGAATCAGAACACAAATAGAAGAACATTTCATTGCTTATTACAACAATTCCATCAGAATACAAGAATATTACAGAGTATGAATGAATAAAATACATTTGATAAATATCAGAGATTTAAATTACATTTAAATATATAGCAGCGGAAAAATAATACAAAACACAACTGAAAGAAAAACATGGATACAGAGCTTTCCGAATATCCCTTCAGCTATAAACCAGGATCCTGTGAATATAATATCTGCAAAGCCCAACTACTAGCTGCCTGTGTGGAAAATAGGGGCACGCAGAGTTTAGGTTAAAACAATAAACTCCAGGTCAGTCATGTGACTGGTGTGAGAAATAAAACAGTTATTAATCTTTATTTTAAAGTTAGGTAAATCAAGGGACCACGCTGTATAACATGGAACGGGTTTTAACCCCAAGAATACCAGTGCATTAACAAACAACGCAATGCTAAATAAAGAATAATGAAGCTATTATAAGACTCAGGTCCGATCACACAATGCAACGAAAGCCAGAGGATAGAGTTTTTACCTTATAATAGCCAAAAATGCTTGGTACGTGAAATTTTTTCTTTTATTATTACGATAAGTGAAAAAATCAACTTCAAATATAAATGTATCAATCATAGACGGCATGAGTGCCCCATCCCACTATGTCGCCATACTAGGCTCTACAATCCAAATCGCAAAATGTCGTATTGGAAGTTGTATTTCCATCTGTGAACCAAGGCAAGGGATTATCCTTACCGCTTCGAGACTGTCTAGCCCGAGTATCAGGATCAGAGCTCGAGTGACCCTTAGGAGCCACAGGGATGGTCCACATTTTAAGTGGATTAAAAATTCCCTGAACATGCATTTCCCCGCCCTATGTGGCGTAAACTGGTCATATATCGACCAAACTATCCATCGGCACCGGTAACGATATAACTGTGGCAACCCGAACTACTCCGTGAAGGAAAGCCCGGATTGAATTGAGAACGCGACAAATCAGAACACAAACAGAAGAACATTTCATTGCTTATTACAACAATTTCATCAGAATACAAGAATATACAGAGTATGAATAAATATTACACATTTACTAAATATCAGAGATTTACAAGTTACAATGCAGCGGAAAATAATACAAATCACAACTGAAAGGGATATACGGATACAGAGCTTTTCGAATATCATTCCAGCCATAAACCAGGATCCTGTGAGTATAAATCTGCAAAACCAAAACTACTAGCTGCCCGTGCGGAAAATAGGGGCACCCAGAGTTTAGGTTAAAACAATAAACTCTAGGTCAGTCATGTGACTGGTGTGAGAACTAAAACAGTTGTTATTTTGATTTTAAAGTTAGGTAAGTCCAGGGACCACGCCGTATAACACGGAACGGGTTTCCTTCCAAGAATACCAGTGCATAAAACAACAGTGCAATGCTAAATAAGGAACAATGAAGCTATTATAAGACTCATGTCCCATCACATAATGCAGCGCAAGCCGGAGGATAGAGTTTTTACCTTGTAATAGCCAAAAATTCTTGATACGTGTAATTTCATATTTTACTATGACTATAAGTGTATAGTGTCAAAACACTTTTAATCATAAGTATTAATCATAGATGGAATAAGTGCCCCATACCACTATGTCGCCATATATAGGTTTACAATTAAAACCGCAAAATGTCGTATTGGAAGTTGGATTTCCATCTATGAACCGAGACAAGGGATCGTCCTCACCGCTTCGAGACAATCTGGCCCATGTCTCAGGTCAAAGCTCGAGTGACCTTTGGATCATCAGGGCCGGTCCACTTGATGTGGATTAAAATGCCTGAACACTGCGTTTCCCCGCCCTATGGGGCGTAAACTGGTCATATCCCGACAAAACTATCGGCCCCAGAACGACTGATATAACCGAGGCACCTCGCAATCCATCATCTACATAAGTAAAATGTTAGGGCTAGTAAAACGCTGACACCACTTCTTGCTAGAAGGAAACACATGCCCTCCCTGAGGTCCTCTCCCGTTTCTGGTTCACACCAGGGTGTGAGGCTCGTGAATTAACGCTACACAAAGCTACTCTATATTAAAGCCGTTCTTTGATCATCAACCACAAGACTCTGTTTTTCAACAGAAGCCTTGATCATTTGCATCTCAGCATGCCACGCAGGCAATTCACGCCATGCAAACGATGTCTATTAATCACACAGAATGAAATCCGACGTTAGACACTCATCCATTTACAAGTTCGTTCTGGGTCTGAACGAAACCGGAGGCACCTTATTCCTCCCCCATATGTCCAATATAGGGGAGAGGTCCTCGCATATCCGGTCGATCTCCAAGTACGTCTGGATGATCACCACTTATTACCTTATCTTGGGTGTACAACCCAATCAAGACATTAGTAATCATCCAAACGGTGTGAAGACCTCCGGTCTTCAACCACCGTTTTCATCCTCGATATATCGTCGAATCAGTTATTCAGAATGGGCTAAACCCGATCTTTCTGAATAATTCGCGTATATAATAAACAAGTGCTATAAAAGCACAACATATGCCTCATTCCAATCCAGAATATTCCTATATTCAAATATTCTTATACTTTGAGAAAGGTTCCCATTAATTTTATCAAAGATAAATTCTTTAAATTTATTCTTTAATCTTCCTTTGGATACCATTTCAATCTAATTAAAGATGCATTAATACTCCACTTGGTTTTAATCTTCCCAAAAATCAATATTAAAGATTGTTTAACTTGGGAAATCAAATCCTGTCGTTAACTGGTTTAAAGAACCATTGTCATTTAAAACACTGTTCACGATAAACCCAAAATCACATTCCATTCCATCAGCCTTTAACCGTAAATTAGCAAGTGAACAATTCCCTGAGTATTAACCCCGAAGGCCGAAACCAACATCAGATCAATACCCAGGAAACCATTCAACTTAACTAATCACCAGATAGCTTCTAATTTTCTTAACTCCGTTGGATCTAAGAACAGTATTATTAAAGATACCATTCACGACAACCCAAAATCTTATTCTTGTTAATCGAGTTAAAGAACAATTGTTATTTAAAACATCATTCACGATAAACCCAAAGACTAATTTCAATTCAATTCCAATTAAATATTAATTAATTGGTATACTTCATTAAATCTAAATAAAAAGATTTAATCTTTTCTCAACTAGGTTCAAGAACAGTGTTAATGAAGACGCCATTCATGACAAACCCAAAATCACATTTGATATTAAATCAAAGGCTCTGAATGGAAAATATATCAGCTTATATTCAATATCAAATTCTGGAATCAACAAATACTGTATTGGAATAACGATATATATATCTTCCAAATTCCTCCACAATATCCGCATACTCACGGAATCCAATATCGAAATATTCTGAAGATATTTTCGATTCAAATCCATTCCATGTCATATATTGGAATTTTCTGGTTATTTTTAAAACCATTTCAAATCCAATACGTTTATATTTATAAAAAAAATTGGATTATAATTCTAGTTCAAAACTAGTTCATTTCGGTAAAAATCTATTTTTATCTTTTCAAATATGGAATTTTTCATTCCAATTCTTTCCAAATCATTTATTATGATTTTACACAAATAATTGATATTTTTAATGATTTTATCAAGGCACATACAGTCGATATCCATAAACGGCCATCGAACTGCACTTACAACGACCTTTTCCAAATTTGATTTGGACATAATTCCAAATCCAACTGTTAGATTTCAAATCTCTAATATTTGTTGGAAAGATCTTTTCGATACGAACCAAACGGTTCCGGTTATAGGTGAATCCAACGGTCTGATCTCCCGTAATGTCCGTTCGAAGTCAATGGTCGAAATTCGTGAATTGCCGCAGCACGGCGCGTTCTATTCAGACCATTATATATAATATATATATATATATTATATATTTCATCGATTTCCATTTAAAGCATATTTTATAAATCGTTTTAAATTCATTTTCAAAACTATTTCAACTTCATATTCAATTTCAAATCACAATTGAATATTCCATATCATCGATATATAAATGGTAGTATTTTCAAAACATTAGATTTCGAAATCATTTCCTTTTTGATATTCATTATAAAAATGAATAAAATCGATATAAATATCGTTGACGTCAAAATGGCGTTATCTAATCAACACGACTATATATATTCAAATATATTTGTGTCCATCTCAAATCGGACATCTAAATTACATTTTTCATCCATTACTGAATATTATTTTAAAATATTCATTATTTTAAAGTAATCGTTATTTTAAAATATTCATTCCTTTCTGAACTGGAATCAGACACAGTCAATTAGCATATAATATGATTATATGGATTTCATATACACATGTATACAACAACAATCATACACAATCAACCATCATCCATGGTGCGCTCTACACTGCATAAGCATCAAATATAAATATTCAATGCTTACAACAACCTGTCAATCAATCGATCGACATACAACTAATTATTGGGATTAGTGTATGTCCAATATCATCCCAATACATGTGTGGGGTTTTCAAACAACAAACACAGATCTATTTGTGTAGTTGGGCGATGTGTAAAGTTTATCGTCCCAATCAATATCAGTCAAATGTGTGTACATAAACAAACCGTCCGATTTGTTTATAAATATTTATTTTATTCATCTACACGTTAATAATTATATTTTTAACTCTAAAATATTTTATTCCCTTCCACATCACACAATCAAATTTCACAACACAATCAAACAAACAAACAAGTCGTCCATGGTCTGTGGACGACGGGTGTCGGGTGCTGCTAAGCACCGTCTGCATCTTAGTATATATTTCTAACCAGAAAATAAAATAAAAGTGAGGAGTTCTCACCTTTGGGTTCCACTCCGCCATTCTCTATTTCTGAACGGTTCGGATTTTGTTTTGATTTTAGTCCATTCCATCGCACTCCTTTTCACACTATTCTTAGTAAGA
Organism: Allium sativum; assembly: GCA_030737875.1. Classification (NCBI taxonomy): domain Eukaryota; kingdom Viridiplantae; phylum Streptophyta; class Magnoliopsida; order Asparagales; family Amaryllidaceae; genus Allium; species Allium sativum. The sequence goes on along the minus strand of CM060910.1, from coordinate 416,195,468 downwards.
AATCATATTTTTTATATGATGTTTATTTTAAAAATCACATTTTTATAATGGCACTTCATATATAAAAATCATATATTTTTACAACGCTTCTTTCTATAAAAAATTATATTTCTATATTTCTACTTCTTATATAAAGATCGAATTTTTATTTCGCTTCATATATAATAAAAATCGAATTTTTATAACTTCAACTTCATATTTTCCTTCTAACTAAAAGACATATTTTCCATACGATAAAAATAAACCTTTTTCTATATATAAAAATTATATTTTTGTAATCTCTATAATATAAAAATCATATTTTTATCCGGCTATTATATATATAAAAATCAAATTTTTATAAGGTATCCATATAAAAATTCTATCTTTACCTAGTTAAAAACATAATCTTTCTTCGATTAAAAGTATAATTTTTCTTCGATTAAAAATCATGTCTTTACCTTATAAAAATTTCATCTTTGCATTACAAAAGATCTCGTCTTTATATTATAAAAGTTGAATTTTTATTTCAAATCCTCCTACATAAAAACCGAATTTTTATTTCAAATCTTCATGTATAAAAATCGAATTTTTATATCTCCATCCAAACAATAAAAATCATATTTTTATTCGTTCTTCATGTAAATGAAAATCCTATTTTTATTCCCATAAAAACTATAGCTTTACGTCGTTAAAAACCCGATCTATCTATAAATCAAAATAATATATTTTCAGTTTTAAAAATCATATATTTTCTTTCTTTATAAATTATATTTTCCTATAAACTAAAATTATATATTTTTTCTTTTAGAATTAATCGAAGAAAGGCAAAGGAGAAAAAAAAAATAGAATTTACAGTAAGAAAAATTCTGGATCGAGAGGAGGGGGGTCGCGGTCCGCGGTGGCAGGGGTGGGTGGCTCGAGCTCCTTCAGCAGTGGCTTGCGCTGCGGTGCAGATGGGGGGTCCGAAGGTGGCATCGCGGGTCGAAGGGGCGCAGGGCTTTGCGTCGGAGAAGGGGAGTGAGAGGTGGTTGGGGGAGGAGAGAGAGGGGAGATCGGAGGGGGGTCTCTCGGTAGAGGGTGGCGGCGTGGAGGCAGGATGCGGTGGCGGCGTGCAGGCGGGATGCGGTGGCGGCCTGAGGACGTTGCCATATTTTTTCGACTTGGGGGTGCTAGGTTTGAATGAGGAAAACTGAACGCGGGGTGAGGGGGGCTTATGCAAAAAAAAGGAATTATATATTATATATTTTATTATTTTCTCTAAATTGTTCACTTTTTAGTCCGAACTACAATTCAACCCCAATGATTGTCGCCCCTAGCTAATTACCCCCATTCCGAACACAATGGGATATGTTTTGTAAGCCAGTTCGACTGTTACGATTAGTTTTCATCAAAATTAAAATATAAATCAGTATATTCAATTTTAAACGCTTATTTCAATTTACCGGGGCCACATACTAAATCTAAAAATTCCCGAAAAATTATTTCTAGCTTCGTATTGACGATACGGTTCTAAAAAACTAATTTCATCAAATTTGGAGACCGTTTGAAAAATGGACATTTTTTGGTCGTTCCAAATTGACTGAAACTGATAAAACACGTTTTACTTCTCCATGCTCACATATTGATTTCAAAAATTACGAATTTTGGAATCTAGCAATAACATGACATCCCGAATCCAAAAAAATTGGTTTCGTTGAAAACGGAGGTCGTTTGCAAAATTTCCATTTTTAAGGGCTATATTTCCATAGCGACTATTCTGAATTTTCAACTAGGCATAACTTTTTATTCTCGCTATGAAATTTGGATTTTTCAGATTCTTGGAAAGATATTTTCAAATAGATTCTAATATTTTTGGTTTCGCTAAAATCCGGTTTATTTTGAATCCTGTACATTCATTGCAAATTTGAAATCGAATTTTCAAACTACCGTGCCATTTTCAATTCCTTTTATAATTAAAAATAAATATCCATATTCAAACGTCGATTCCAATAAATATATACGCTCTAATTCTATTTAAAATAAATTTCTCGTCGTTATTATTTAAAAGAAATCATTTTAAATATCCAAAATTCACTAAAATTGCCGAAATAAAAATTTTAAATTGGTTCAGATTTTCTGGGTTGTTACAATAACTGAGGCGCCTCACTTTCCATCATCTACATATGTAAAATGTCAAGGCTTGTAAAACGCTGACACCACCTCTAGCTAGAAAGAAACGCATCGTCCTCCCTGGATCCTTCTCCCGTTTTTGGTTCACACCGGGGTGTGAAGCTCGCGAATTAACGCTATACACAAAGCGGCGCTATATTAAAGCTATGCTTTGATCATCAACCACAAGACTCTGCTTTTCAACAGAAGCCTTGATCATTTGCATCTCAACATGCCACACAGGCAATCAACGCCATGCGATTGATATCTATCGATATATAACCTCTGAGCTCGTACGTCAGAGAAGGGCGTTAAGCAAGAGAATAAATTCTCCGCTGCCAAACAGATATATATTTAATAGAGATCAATCAGCATAGAATAAAATCCAATGTCAGACACACATCCATTTACAAGTTCGCTCTGGGTCTGAACGAAAAGGGAGGTACCTTATTCCTCGTCCTGTATGTCCAATACAGGAGAGAGGTCCTCACATATCCGGTCGATCTCCAAGTACGTCTGGATGATCACCATTTATTACCTTGTCTTGAGTGTACAACCCAATCAAGACATTAGTAATCATCTAAACGATGTGAAGACCTTCGGTCTTCAACCACCATCTTCATCGTCGACATATCATCGAATCAATTATTCAGAATGGGTATAAACCCGGCCTTTCCGAATAACTCGCGTATATAGTAAACAAGTGCAATAAAAACACAACATACGCCTCATTCCAATTCTGAATATTCTTTTATTTAAATATTCATAATCTTTGGGAAAGGCTCCCATTAATTTTATCAAAGATAAATTCTTTAAATTTATTCTTTAATCCTCCTTTGGATATCATTCAAACTATATTAAGGTTTATCCAAAATAATCGGGATTAGCGAACCATACCGAAGTAATCATCTATTATATTTCCCAATACCAACCTATTCATCCTATGGAGAAAAACTGGTAATACTCCATATCTAACACCACGGTGTTATCGGTAAATATTAATTACCATTTCACGTTCAAATCTAAGCAAAGATTTAACTATCGCTTGGAGCAAAACTGGTGATACTCCATTCTCGATCATTTCTCAGATTTAATAATTTAAATTATCAAATCCTCATTTCAATCTAATTAAAGATTCATTAAAAATCTAATTTATTTTTAATCTCAAAAATCATTTCTTAATGATTATTTAACTTTAGGAAAACAAATCCTGCATTTAACTGGGTTAAAGAACGAATGTCATGTAAAACACAGTTCACGATAAATCCAAAATCACATTCCATTAATTATGGAATCTTCAGGGAAAACGGATCAATATATAATCGGTATCAGTTTCCATATCAGACTAATAATATAAATGGAATAACGACAAAACCTTTTAAATTCCATATATATTAACAGACTTCCTCCGCAGAAGCTCACTTCGATTATTACCGAATCAGATTCCATTCCAATTTAAAATTAATTAATTGGAAAACCTTACTTTGGCCAATTTCTTAAATCTTAATAAAAAGATTTATAAATTCCAAATCACATTTCACTGTAAATTGAGTTAAAGAACGAATGTCGTTAAAAACACAGTTCACGATAAACCCAATTCACATTCCATTACAATTCCAAATAAATGTTAATTAATTGGTAATTCTTCTTTAAATCTTAATTAAAAGATTTATTCTTTTCGCATGGGGTTTAAGAACAGTGTTACTGAAGACACCATTCCATCAGTCTCTAAACGTAAATTAGTAAGAGAACAATTCCCTAAGTATTAATCCGGAAGGCCGAAACCAACATCAGATTAATACTTAGGAAACCATTCAACTTAGCTAATCTCTAGTTAGTTTCTAATTTTGTTAACTCCATTGGGTTTAAGAACAACAATTTTTAAAGATACCATTCACGACAAACCCAAAATTCAACTCAATTCAACTCCAATTAAATATTAATTAATTGGTAAACTTCATTAAATCTTAAAAAAAAGATTTAATCTTTTCTCAACTGGGTTTAAGAACAGTTTTAGTGAAGACACCATTCACGACAAACCCAAGATCCCCTTTGATATTAAATATAAGGCTCTGAATAGAAAATATATCGTCTTCTATTCAATATCAAATTCTGAAATCAACAAATATCGTATTGGAATAACGATATATATATCTTCCAAATTCCTCCACAATGTCCATATAATCACGGAATTAATATCGAAATATTCCAAAGATAATTTCGATTCAAATCCATTCCAATTCACATATTGGAAATTCCAGTTATTTCTAAAACCATATCAAATCCAATTTATTTATTTAGGAATATTGGGTTATAATTCTAGTTCATAACTAGTTCATTTCGATAAAAATATATTTTTATCTTTTCAAAAATGGAATTTTTCATCCCAATTCTTTCCAAATCATTTATTATGATTTTACACTAATTATTAATTATTTTAATAATTTTATCAAGGCTTGCACAGTCGATTTCCATAAACGATCATCGAACTACACTTACAACAACCTTTTCCAAATTTTATTTGGACGTAATTCCAAATCCAACCATTAGATTTCAAATCCCTTATATTCGTTGGAAAGCTCTTTTCGATACGAACCAAATGGTCTCGATTTCATGAGAATCCGACGGTCGGATCTCCCATAACGTCAATTCGAAGTCAATGGTCGAAATTAGCGAACGATCGCGGGGCGACGCATTCTATTCAGGCCATTTAATATATATAATATATATATTATATATATTTCATCGATTTCCATTTAAAACGTATTTTATAAATCGTTTTAACTTCGTTTTTAAAAACGATTTCAACTTCATATTTAGATTTTAAATCAAAATTGAATATTCCATATCATTAATATATAAATGATAATATTTTCAAAACATTAGATTTTGAAATCAATTCCCTTCGAAATTCATTATAAAAATGAATAAAATCGATATAAATATCGTTCACGTCAAAATGGCGCTAATCTAATCAACACGGCTTTATATATTTAAATATTTTCGTGTCCATCCCAAATCGGACATCAAAATCAGATTTTGATCTTTTACTGAATATTATTTTAAAATATTCATTATTTTAAAATAATCATTATTTTAAAATATATGATCTTTCTGAACTGGAATCAAACACAGTCAATTACCATATAATGTTATTTATATGGATTTCATACAACACATATGTACAACATCCGTGATAAACAATCAACCATCATCCAGAGTGCATTCTACACTGTATAAGCAATAAATATAAATATTTACGCTTACAACAGTCTGTCAACCTATCGATTCACATACAACTAAACAGTTGGGATTAGTGTACGCCAAATATCATCTCAATACCCATGTGGGGTTTTCAAACAACAAATACTGTTTATTATTTATGCAGTTGTGCGATGTGTAAAATTTATCGTCCCAGTCCATATCAGTCAAATCAGTATACATAAACAAATCATCTGATTTGTAAATGAATATTTATGTTCATTAATATACTCGTTAAAAATTATATTTTTAACGATAAAAATATTTATTCAACACATGAATATTTTCTACAGTTCATTTCACATCACAAACAATTTTCACAACACAATCAAATAAATAAGTCATCTATGGTCTGTGGATGACGGTGTCGGGTGCTACTAAGCACCGTCTGCATCCTAGTATATATTTTAACTAAAAAAATAAAATTAAAGTGAGAAGTTCTCACCTTTGGGATCCACTCCTCCATTTCATTTTTGAATTTCTGAGTAGCTTGGATTTGCCCTAAATTCAACGCAGTCTTCTCTACGCTATTCATATTAAAAATCACATTTTTAATATGATGTTCATATTAATAATCACATTTTTATATCGCCACTGTATATATAAAAATCGTATTTTTATCACACTTCTCATATATATAAAAAAAAAATCTAATTTTTACATAGCTAAAAATTATAATTTTACTTTGCTAAAAATATATTTTTTTACTTGTTATTCCTATGATAAAAATTATATTTTTATCCCATATTATGATATACAAAATCATATTTTTATTTTGAAACCATATACGTAAAAGTCGTATTTTTATGACACTACATACATAATAAAAATCCAATCTTTATGACGCTACATATATAGTAAAGATCACATCTTTATGTTAATATTGTTCATATAATAATCACCTCTTTTTGAATCTATTCATATTATAAAAATCAAATCTTTATGTTCGATAACTTCATAATAAAAATTGTATTTTTACATAGCTACTTCATATAAAAATCTCACTCTTAAATGATAATTATGTAAATCAAAATCTCATTTTTATTTTATGTTGTCTACATAGAAATCGCTTCTTTTCTTCTAACTAAAATTCAAATCTTTTTATACAATTAAAAATCAAATATTTTTAATGATAAAAATCATATCTTTTTATGTTTTACATATAAATGAAAATCATATCTTCATTTGCTATTTATATAAATTAAAATTTCACCTTTATACGATAAAAAATCCAACCTTTACATAATAAATATCTAACCTTTACATAATTAAAAATCATAACTTTTTATATGCTATACTTTTTAATTACATTAACTAACTATTTTAAAATAAATTAAAACAAAACTTACATCCTTTTCCATGAATGGCGTCCATGTACTGATGGAAGTAGTTAGAGGAGAGGTGGGGGATCACCAGCGGTCGCGGTGGTGGCACAGGCGGCGTGGGTGGAGCTAGGGGTCCCGGCGGAGGATTTTGGTTGAGCTAAGGTTTACGGGGGCTACGGGGTTCGAACAGAGGAAGGGGAGCGGAGGAGTGGTCGGAGGCGGTTCTGGGGAGGCGGATCGGCGGCGTGGGGCTAGGGGAGGTGGCGCGACGACGGTCGGAGGGTGGGCGTGATCGAGTTCCTTCATTTTTTTCCTTTTTTCTTTTTCTGATTTCGGTTTTGAATGACGGGTGAGGGAGAGTGGAGTGAGGGTTGACTGGGTAAGAGTAAAGGGGAAGGGCCTTTTTGAAAAAATATTTATATATAATATTTAATTAATCTCCGTATAGTTACTTTTTCGTTTGGACTCCAAAATGAACCCAGCGACTGTCACCTCTAGCTAATTACCCCCATTCCATACATAATGGGATATGTCCCGCAAGCCAATTCGACCGTTACGATCAGTTTTCATTAATTTTAAAATATAAGTCATTATATTTTAAATTCAAACGCACATTTTAATTTACTGGGGTCACATACGGACCCTAAAAATTCCAGAAAAATAAATATGGCTATTTTTTGATGATACGGTCCTAACAAAACTAATTTGGCTGAATTTGGAGATCGTTTGAAAAACGGTCATTTTCCAGTCGATTAAATTCAAACTGAATTGACCAAACATGTTTAAATTCACCACGCTCACATATTGATTCCAAAAATTATGAAAATTGGAATCTAGCAATAATTTGACATTCCTGATCCAACAAAAGTGGTCTCGTCGAAAACGGAGGTCATTTGCAAAATCGCCATTTTTAAGGGCTATATTTCCATAGCGACTATTCTGAATTTTCAACTGGGCATGACTTTTTATTCCCGCTATGAAATTTCAATTTTTTGGATTCGTTGGAAAGATATTTTCAAATAGATTCTAATATTTCTGGTTTCACTAAAATCTGGTTTACTTTGAATCCTATACATTTATTTGAAATTTGAAATCGAAATTTCAAACTATCGCGCCATTTCCAATTCCTTTATAATTAAAATAGATATTTATATTCTAACTTCGATTTAAATAAATTTATATGTTCTAATTCTATTCAAATTAAATTTCTTGTCGTTATTATTTAAAATAAATCATTTTAAATATCCAAAATTCATTAAAATTGCCAAAATGAAAATTTTAACTTGGTTCTGATTTTCTGGGTTGTTACATGAGTGTACATATACGAGAGCGTATTTGTAAATTTTATTTATAAATGTTTTGTATTGTGTTCTTGATCGGTTCAAGAGTTTCAAAGAATTGAACTGGCAATGGACAATATTATTTTGTAAAGATGGTAAATGAAATAATTTACCTAAATTATATTTTTGTATAGAAAAGAAATAATTTTTTCAAATTATTGAGGTTTTGGTGTATTTGATGTGTTTGATTGATTTGAACAAATTCAAATTGGATTATGAGTTGGAATGGTTTAATACAACCAGAAGAAATTTCACATATAGAGTTTGCGAATAAATACTTTAATTTGGAATCAATTGAATCAGAATTTGATTGGAGAACCAATTAGTTAATCGGATTTGGAGTTTAACTTGGTTAAGTGGAATTGAATTAAGAATGATATTGATATATAACAAAATAGATTTGAGATTTGGGAATTGATAGGACGATAATTAAATAAAAATCAATCGGATATTAGTTGAATGATAATTAAAATATGTTTAACCCAAATAAACGTTATCAAAATAATATTGATGTTGAATGTAAATTCAATCGATTTGGTTAAGTTGGTTGTTGAATGATTATTGATTGTATGTTTTAATTGAATAAAATTCATCAATGGTTTAAATAAGAGTTGAATGAATTGAGAAATAAATTACAGTATTATAAATTGGAATGAAACCGTAAACGAATTGAAACTAATGATTTAAACTTATATTTACAAATGAATTGATGCTCATGTTTGATTTTGGAATTGGTATGGTTATCCTTGTTGGTTAATGAGATATCATTTAAATATATCATGTAATTGTTACTTATATGTTAAATTGAGTTAAGTACAACATGTGCCAGAAGACTATGAAATTGATTTTGGTTGCATATACTGCACGTAAACTGGTCAAGTATGCTCAATAGTGCTCGAAAAAAGTACGCCTCCGTGAAAATATAAATTTTGGTTTTTGATTTTTGTTTTCCAACCGTGTAGGTTGATGTATATATTATTTGTTCCTACGAATTCGCAGATGTCACTCCGTACAAGGGAGACTCTACGGATATTTTCTGGGAATTTAATGTGTTAGAAAATTTTGGATATTTTTCGAAATTTTTATAAACGATATTGAATTAGTTTTCGATTCATAATACATTGGATTTTAAAATGAATGGGCTTGTAGCATTTTTCCTACCTTAGTAATTTCGTGGATGAAATTCTTTTAAAGGGGAAAGAATGTAATGTCCCATATTTTTAGTAGTCAAATATTTAAATTGTTTTATTATTTTAAATATTTTATTTGGAATATTAATGATTTTAATATTTAATTCATTTATTAAAATGAAGTTTGAACGTTAGTTTATATGTAAAATTTAAAACGAGCTCGAAATGGCGCGGTAGTTCATAATGTTGATTTTGAACTTCAGTTGAATATATATGATCTGATATAAGTCGAATTTCCGTGAAGACAAAAACGTTTGAATCTTGTTGATTATAATTTTCATATGAAAGAGAAAAATCGAGATTTCGTATTATAGATTGTTAGTTATGTCCAATTCAAAATTTAAAATAATCGCTATAGAAATCGTTAATAAACGATGACATTTATTAAATAATTTAATAAGGGTTTTTATATATTTTGGGTTCTGTTTTAACTCGAAATTGATGATATCGAGTTGTATAATCCATATTGTTTATATGTGAAGCTATGCGATAATTTTATTTAGATAAATACGATAATAATAATTACTTATTATTTAAGTGAATTTACTTTGGAATTTAATTTATATTTTATCGATATTTTATAAGCGTTAAAATATAGCCATTTATAAATAGTCTCGGTTTTCGACGAAATTAATTTCATTGGGACCGTAACGTTAAAGACGTAGTAGTGTAGTCATTTTCATTTCGTTTGGAGTGCGTGTATGTCGGTACCAAATGAGAACGAACAACGAAATTTTACGTAGGATTAAATAACCATATATAAAAGAAACAAATGAAACAAATCAAACGAAGAATACAATATATGCATCTGCTTATGTCTTAAGAAATTGACTAAAGCTTCTATCCTAAGTACGCGCACATAAGCCTACTCCATATCAATGCAAAACATGCTATCCACATTTGATTCTTCCTTACATCTTAGTCTCTGGCTGCACTTCTAATCTGCATATCTAACCATAGATTTCCGGCTACACTGACACACTCCCATCCTATATTCTATTAACGTACAAGCTACCTACCTTCTTTGTACAACCCAATGCAGGCCTCACGACATGAAAATTCATGAAGAGATAGAGCAACTCTAACCTGTAAACATACAGACCTACCTATAGCCTATGCTTACCTATACACCGTGCCTGCCAAGCCATTGCAAACGTGGATGCCAAGGCTTCATCATCTATAAATATTTAGCCATTCATTCATTTCTGGAAGTATGAAAAAAAAACGCAGCAAAGAGAATGGCAACACTGTAAACATCTGTTGAGTATTAGTTGTGGTTGACGTTTACATATGTCATCCAGTTCTGTCACAGGTTCTTTCTTTTGACTCTGTCCAACATTATTTATCACTAAACCAATGAATTACATGCTTAGTGGGTTTTCCTCAGCATTGAATTGATGTTAATGTATGTATTTTGAGAAGTATACATGTATATTGAACTTTCATTTATACTGTTATAAACTTTTTCCATACCTTAAAAAAACACACAATTATGTTTGTGCAAACCCATGTATGTATGTCTATATTTGTGCACACGTTTTTTCATCGTCCACGTATATAGCAAGATCTTTCTTTTGAATATGTCAACGATATGCACAAGTTCTTCATTATTATTCTTCTATTGCCAAATTACAACATTAAAGCTTCATATTACCCATCTTCTGATTTTCCCAACGATGTAATGTGTCTTACCCATTTTTGTATATTGACATAATAATACAAATCATTGTGTAAAGGAATTGTACCGACATGACTCTTTCATTTAACCAGGTTGTAATGTACTGTGGAAACATTTGTGTCATAGTTGCCCGTTGTTTGCTTATGAAACTTCACCACTGAAACATTGGTGATCAGAAATCGTTTTTTGATGAATGAGAATTCGAGATTTGGCATGGCAAATAAATTTGCAGCCAATAAGATCTATGACCAAAATCAAATGCAAATGGCTTTGTGTGTATTGCTTTAATGCGAAGTAGTTCAAACGTCCTCTGCCTTTCAATCGAATGATGAGCACTGGCTTTGATGAAGTTTGAGGAAAAGAACCTAGTGCAACCAGTGATGATTGGACGAAACTCTGATCTGCACGGGGCATGGCATAGGTTTTGATAAGAGGCGAACAAAAGTGCTACACGATCACGGGAATGGTATATTCTCCGGTGATGATATTTTTCTAAGGAGAAGAAACACCCCTATCTTTCCGCCTGCTATTTTTTGGGGAAACTGCTTCCACCTCTCTTGATTTACCATATGTTTCACATCGGTTTACATTTGTGCTTATAGTTCTGGTGGATAACATTATTTGACATGTCACTCTGTCGATTACTCTATAATTGGATCTGAATTTTGGTTACATTTGTGGTTACAGTTTCAACGACAAAGTAGCTTTCAGTATGTTGCCCCTCATGAAATTACCATAACATGCTACAATTATTACCATCTCGAAATATATAAGTATTTTGCATGTTATTTGATTTAGTGCATGAAAAAAAACTGGACCTTTCTAACTACTTGATTTCTTTATACATACATCCTTTATGTTTGTGCATATAATTGTGTCATTAAGGTGACTATTATATCAGGCTTATGTTCACATTCTTACTTTATTTCAGTTATCACTTGGCAACCCGTGTATGTATGGCTATATTTCACAAAATTCATATTTTACAACATGTATACATTTATATGTATCTGTGCTATTTAGGGACACCGTTGCTTGTTATCTGTTTCAACGACGGAGTTTACGACTATTTACTTCTCGACACACATTTATATACGGACCCATTTGCCAGTCATCTATCTTTTCATCTGTTTCTGTGCTAATTACGGACCCATGTATGTATGCATATATGCCGCAAAATTCCAATTTTATAACCTGTGAAATTCCTATATTTCTGTGCTATTTACGGACTCCATTGCCAGTCAATTTCTCTAACAATACATTTTACAATTATTTTATTTTACACTGTTTCCAGGTACTTATTATTGAGTTTCCTTAAAAATCACTTATGACTGTTATTACTCATTCCTGTTTTTATGTTAGTTACATAAACTGCTTCCTATTTTGTTGATTTAACTTCTGTTTTATTTAGCTTGCAAGGATAATTGTAAATGTTTCATGCTTTGGTTGTCGATGGCTATTCCGCCATACAAGCAGACTGCTCAAGCTCGAACACATTTGCGAATCTAGATGATGATCTGGAATCATTCTGTAATGAACGAGAATTCTAGAATATGTGTAACGTCCCGTATTTTTTGTAGTCAAAAATTTTATTTATTTTATTATTTTAAATATTATATTTGGAATATTAATGGATTTTATTACTGAACTCATTTATTAAAATGAATTTGAAACGTTGAATTTATATATAATTTAAAATGAGATCGAAATGGCGTGGTAGTTCGTAATATTGAGTTTTGAACTTCAATTGAACATACAGAATCATATATATGTCGAATTTTTGTGAAACAAGAAACGCTTGAATCTAGTTGATTATAATTTTCTAATGAAAGAGAAAAATCCAGATTTCATGTTATAGATTGCTAGTTATGCCCAAATCAAATTTCCAAATAGTCGCTATGGAAATCATTAATAAAGATAACATTTATTTAATAAATTTATAAGGGTTTTAATAAAATTTTGATACCGTTTTAACTCGATATTGATGATATTGAGTTGTATATTCCATATTATTTATATTCAAAGCTAATATATATTTTATTTGGAATTGATGATAATAATGATTTATTATTATTTAATTTAATTATTTTGGAATTTAATTAAAATTTTATCGATACTATTATAAGCCTTTAAAATGACCATTTTGCAAACAGCCTTGATTTTCGATGAAATTAGTTTCAATGGAACCGTAACGTTAAATTATCATACGATACCAAATTTCATGGCAATCCGATGTCGTATGTGACAACGGTAGTTAAAACCGTCTCAGTATTTAATAAATTGTTTTGTCGATTTAATTGGGAATTTAAGAATAACGGATTATCTAACGAAATCCATTTTCAGCAAAATTAATTTGACTAAATCCGTAATGATTTATAATTGTTGTATTTCAATTTTTAAGATTTTTGGAAATTATATGTGATTGTATACAATTTAAACGTGTACAAATTCGAGTTGTGCAGTTATAAAGGAATTTTCACAAAGATGTCATAATTCGACGAAACATTTCATCGTGTCCGGAATATTATTTTATGCTAGGATGTAAAATTTTCGTCTCGAACGTACGTCGTATGTGGTTGTTTTTGCTCTTACTTCAAACCTAAGTTTGATTTAATAATATTATATTTAATGGCTACCCTATAAATACCCATGTTAAGTCAACATAACCCTAATATTCCCATTCTCGTGGTCAAAGTCTTAAGAGCGGCCTCCATTATCAATGAACGACCAGGAAAAGATCGATCGATCTAGGCCAATTCTTAGAAAGTCTTCAACAACATTTATATGTGCGCTGACCAGTGGATGACATCGGTGGTGGTGAGTTGTCAGGTAGCGGTCGCTCTTGAGGGGAATTGGCTTATGAAGCTGTGGATTTCGGGTTAGCTTTTCGGTAGAACGGTGGAATCGTGGAAGGCGAGACAGGTGTTGATGGGAAGAGGGGAGTGGAGGCTATCACCAACTGGAGTAAGGAGAGGCTCGGTCGTCTCTGGCACCGCTAGTGGTGGGACAAAAGGGGCAAAATCGATGGGTTTAAATGATTGATTTGTAGTAATAATAAGTAAATTAAGAGTTAATTCATTTAATTAAATTATAGAAACCTTTAAATGTAACACTTAGTGTATGTTAAACAAGTTAAGGAAATCCCTTCTAAGTTATGATCCAAAGAAATTTTGCCCTCCTTGTTTAAATGTTAGGATTGATTAAACTTTAATAAATATTAATAACTTATGTATAAATTAAATTTTTAGGCCTTATATATTTTTTAACAAAGTAATCAGGGACCTGTTTAAATTTTGAACCAAGGGTAATTGCCGGCTTATAATATCTTAAGAAGTAATTGGTTTAAACCTAAACCTAACTAAGAAATTAGTTATATAATTAGTAAATTTTTAATAAGTGACTAGTGAGGTTAAAACTTAATTAAGTAGTTAAGCTATTTATTTCTTAACAGAGTTGATCCAGTATTTGAAATTCAAAAGTGTCTGTTAAAAAAATCTTAAACCATAATTAATTTGGTTAAATAAAACAATTAGGGATTTAAATTATTATTTAATTATATTAACTTTGAAAATTAATAATTTGTCCGTATATTAACAGAATTGGACGATTCAAGATACGTTGGAACCGTATCGATGAGATCTATGCCATGGATCTAATCTGGACAGAAATGGGGATAACACGGATTTACAGTCCAATTAAACGACTGCTTAATTTATTTCTAATCGAACAGTTTTAGAAATAAATGGAATCAAGGTGAGTTAAACTCACTCAGTCCTTCCAACTTGTATTTTATATAAGTCGGGTTTTATAGTTGTGTGCTATGGTTGCTAATGATTGACTATTTGTTAAATTTATTGCATATATTGATTGAACTGATGAAATTAAATGTTTGTTTAATTTCAGTGAAAAACCAAATCTATATTTTAACGGTTGGAACCAATTGAGGTAACTTACCTTATTGGTCACATTTATAATAATATAAACGTGTTTAATTTAAATTGTTTCGATTGTTTGTTAATATAAAATGGTTGGCGTTAAATATCTGTTATTGATTGATTATTGAATTTATATCGATATATTGATGAATGATATTATTTTGAGGTTACGTATTTGGATGCAGGAAAAAAACAGGTTGAAGGGATCCAACTGGATTCCTCACCAGTAGTTGTAAAATTTTATTATATTATTATATATGTTGAAATATGAAATTGTGATGCAAGGATTGACAGATTGGAGAAATCCAACAGGATTTCTCACTAATATTGATGATGTTTATCAATATGATTTGTTGTATTTATTTGGATGTGAAATTAGTTTATATTTCACGGTTTGGTACTTAAGCAAATATTTACCTCTTTAGTACCGACGGTAAAATAAAAGATTTTTTGTGAACGTTTTCCAAGTTATATTTATATATTTGAAATACAATGTTTATTTTAATAATAAACATCAAAGATTTATTTATGTTTTTAAAACTATTTAAATTATAAAAATGGAAATTCCAAAGAATTAATAAATATATTGTTAAGCAGAATAAACTAAATGGAATTTTAAACGATTTTAAAATGTTGAAATGGACTGATGGGATTGAAATTTTACGAAGATTGATTGAAAGGTGATTTTCTGTAACTAATGAATGTTTTTCTGCATAACTTATTTTTTTAAATATACGAATTGTTGTTAAATAACATTTCGGGAATGAGCTTGGTGAATAAATTGAATTGGAAATGAATATTGATTTGGAATGTAACTGGATTTGGGAAAATACATAATATTTAAGTTCTACATCAAGATTTTCCAAAAGAAGTTATAATTGGAAATACATATAAACTGAGTTATATGGGGAATGTTATGAAATGGATTTATGTAATAAAAGAATTTGTCGAATTAGAAATAAATATTACCAAATGTTTTAAAAGATTATATTTGCAATTAGAAAGATGTTTATAAATGGAAGTATAAGATGTTTACGAATAAATGGTTAAGGAATTTTTAGACAAATGGTTAAACGTTATATAATTGGTTGTACTAATAAATTTAAGAATAATGGTTGCATTAAAGGTATTAAGTTGTCGTAAAATGGAATTTTACAAGACTTTAAATTGTGGGATGGTTTAATGGAATGTGAGTATAGACGCGTGATACTAAATGTGAAACCAATACTTAATGTTGGATTTAAAGGCTAGTAATTTAAATAAAAGAGTAAATGGATATTGAGTTGAATTGTAATTTATAACACTGGATTATAAATGTTTATAGAAATTATTTTGGAAAATCAGAAAAGGAATTAAGGTATTAATTTTGAAATGGATAATGAATGGTTAAGATATTTATAATGGATGGTTAAGGAAATTATAAATGAAAAATTAGTGGTTTTGTAAATGAAAAGCGAACCGTTTTGAAGTGGAATTTATAATACTCATCATAGGTGTTAAGTTGAAATATTTTAGTTAATTTTATGAAATGATATTTAAATAGAATTGGAAATTGTTTGTGAGATTATGAAGGAGTTTAATCATTTTAAAAATGATTAAAAAGGGAATATGAGTGTTTTTGTGAGAAATTGGAACTTTTCGTACATTGGTTGAGTAAAGTAATTTTCATGATGTCAATCTGATGTTGGTTTCGACCTTCGGGGTTAATATTGAGAGATTGCTTCACTAACTAGTTTACAATGAGGATTTAAGGAGTAGAAGTGAGATGATAATGGAATATTCTTATATTCAAATAAGAAAGGGAAATGTTTTCTGAATTAGCAGTTTTAATATTTAATTTATGACTGGTTAATTAAAAAGGCTAAATGATGTTGGGTACCGAATTAGTACATTTATTTTATTTTTATGGATGAACGGTTGTTTATTTGATAGTTAAATAATCAACTATCAAATCTGGCCTATATGATTGTTGGTACGGAAAGACGGGAATCAAATTTATATTTCAAAACCATTCTAAATCAGAAAATATGTGAAGATGCTGATTGAAGATGGAGTAGTTGAAGGCCATAGTTATTTATAAACGGAAGGACTACTGGTCGAATTTATCTGTCTTGCAACTTGAGTTATTTGAGTTGTGATTCTATCGTGGTTGAGATCTGCAGATTGCAAGGACTACTCGCTACTGATCCATAGGGTGATACCTAGGATGTGGTAGGAGGGTGCCTTCAATTCATCCTATTAATGGATGACTTGTATGGACAGGTGTCTGACGGAGTATTTCCAAAGGGATTATGTACGTTGATTTCTTCAAACGTACCTAGTTGGTGGTGGAGAGGAGCACTTCCCTTAGCTTAACAACTAGAGTTGTTTTTTGGATGTCAATTAGTGATTTCTGGCGGATCTAAGATGTGACATTCGAAGTGAGTGATGACCAGATGTTTTGAAGGATAAGCTTAACCTCAAGCCTCATCAACTGGGAATTGGAAAAAAATCGGGTAGGTCGCATGGATATGTGGGTCGCTCCCACTAGGATGTATTATCACCATCTAGAGAATATTCATATTTGTTCTTCTTTTCGCTTCTGTATCTCCCTGGAATGGTTATGTTGGATCCAACCATAGGTGACAATATATTCGGAGCATTCAGGCGAAGTGAATGGTCGGTCATGTTTAGCCTGGGTAACAAGATGTTCTTGTTGAACCCGGTGTATTTCTTTCTAGAGATACACTTTCGGAAGGTAGTCCCTTACCTTGCAAGGAAATCCATTCTCCAATAAGTGCCCGCGGTTTTGATTGTATACTATGTATATAGAGCGTGAGATGTCAGCATTCTGCTAAATTGATATTTATTTGTATTTAGACATTATTATAATATCAAAAAAGATATGATTTTAAAAAAATGTTTTGGATTGTCGTAAGGTAAAAACCGTCCATTTTTATGTGTGGATTTGTCTTACGATTATCCTTTTCTTTTATAAAAGGTTTGTTAACTTTAAAAAATCAAGTTTTATGATACCTTAAACTTAGTAGGTTTCTCACTCTGGTTCACCAAACTGATCCAGCGTTTGTAATTCTTGGGATAGACCGAGTTTTATAAGTTCAGATTATCGGACGACGTGAAGAGACAAGTTGGAAGAGTTCAGACGTATGATATTATATAGTATTTTTCTGCTGTGTGATTGTATATAAGGACAGGTTGTTATGACTGTCCAAATGTGTTGATGCATTCTGATGACTATAAGTTTTATTTCAAGCGCCCAATAAAGATTTATTTCTATATTATATTTTATTCCGCTGCGATGTGAGTCTCTATGTTGGGTTGGTTCTTGTTCATCTTCTTCTATTCTAATATTTCTTTCTTATCTCACCCTCTAATTTCTTTCTAATAAATATCTAGTGTTTTCGATACTCAAGTTTTGGCATGTAATACGGGTTTATGTATTATTGTCGGAATTCAGGCGTCAAATTCCTACCACCTCATTATAGTGGTATCAGATCATAAGGTTTAGTAATAACCTTGGCTTTGTGGCGTAACTACAAAGAGATGGGGTTAGTAATACCCTAGATTGAGTTGAGTGCATATATGAGCATGTATTTGTAAATTTTATATACAAATGTTTTGTACTGTGTTATTTGATTGGTTCAATATTGAACTAGCAATAGACACAATATTGTTTTGTAAAGAGGGTAAATGAAATAATTTTACCTGAAATATATTTTGTATAGAAAAGAAATAATTTTATTAAATTATTGATATATTGTTGTGTTTGATTGATTCAAATGATATTTGAATTGGAACTTAACTTGGTCAAGTGGAGTTAAGATGGATATTGAAATTAAATAAAAATCGATTTGGAATTTGGAAATTGATTGGATAATAATTTAGTGGAAAGTCATTCATATATTAATCAATTATTATTGAAGTATGTGAATCCAAAATAAATATTAATATTGAATGTAAATTCAATTGATTTGGTTACGTTGATTGTGAATTGTTTGTTATTGGATGATAGATTGTTTGAATAGAAATAATCAACAATTTAATGAAGATGAATGAATTGTAAACTAAGAAATGAATTCTAAAATTATAATTTTGGATGGGGCCAAATATGAACTGAAATTGGATGATGTAACCCTGCATTTTCTTAAGTGATGCTATATGTTTGATTTTGGAAATTGGCATAGTTATACTTGTTAATAAATTAAGTGTTATTTAAATATATCCTATATCTATTACTTATATGTTGAATTGAGTTGAGTACAGGCGCCGGATGACAATGAGATTTGAGTTTGGTTGCATAGATTGCACGTAAGTTGAGCAAGAATGCTCAATAGTGCTTGTGAAAGGGACGCCAACGCGAAAATATTTTGGGTTTTGAATTTTATTTTCTAGTCGTGTGGGTCAATATATATATATTATTTGTTCTAGCGATATCGCAAAAGTCCCTCCGTACAAAGGAGACTCTACCGAATTTTTCCAGGAATTTAATGTGTAAGAAAATTTTCAATAATTTTTGTTAACGATACTGAATTGGTTTTTGATTTAACATAAATTGGAGATTGAAAATTAATGGGTTTATAATATTTTTCCTACCTTAGTAATTTCAGGTACAAAATTCTATTATCGGGGGAAGAATGTAACCTCCCGTATTCTTGGTAGTCAAATATTTTATTTATTTTATTATTTTAAATATTATATTTGGAATATTAATGGATTTTGTTATTGAATTAGTTTGTTAAAACGAATTTTGAACGTTAAATTTATATATAATTTAAAGCGAGCTCGAAAAAGCGCGATAATTCGTAATATTGAGTATTGAACTTCAATTCAATATATAAAATCCGATATAAGTCGGATTTCTGTGAAACAAGAAACGTTTGAATCTAGTTGATTATAATTTTCTAATGAAAGAGAAAAATTCCGATTTCATGTTGTATATGGTTAGTTATGTCGAAATCAAATTTTCAGATAATCTCTATGGAAATCGTTAATAAACGATATCATTTATTTAATAAATTTATAAGGGTTTTAAATATAATTTTGATATTGTTTTAACTCGATACTAATGATATTGAGTTGTATATTTCATATTAACTATATTTGAAGCTAATATATATTTTATTTGGATAATGACGATAATAAGGGTTTATTATTATTTAATTTAATTATTTTGGAATATAATTAATATTTCATCAATATTATTATAAGCCTTTAAAATGACCATTTTGCAAACAGTATCGATTTTCGATGAAATTAGTTTCATTGGAACTGTAACGTTAAATTATCGTACGATATCAAATTTCATGGCAATCCAGTGTCGTATGTGACAACAGTCGTAAAAAACGTCTTGGTTTTTAATTAATTGTTTTGTCGATTCAATTAGGAATTTAAGAATAACGAATTATATACAAACTCCATTTTCAGTAAAATTAATTTTATTAAATCCGTAATGATTTATAACTGCAATATTTCAATTTTCAAAATTTTCCGAAATTATATGTGATCGAATAAAATTTAGACGTGTATAGATTCTAATTGTGCACTTATAAAGGAATTTTCATAGATGGTGTCAAAATTCGAAGAAACCTTTTCCATGGTGTCCAGAATATTATTTTATGCTAGGATGTAAATTTTCGTCTCGAACGGATTTAGTACGTGGTTGTTTTTGCTGTTACTTCAGACCTAAGTTTGATTTAATAATATTATATTTAATGGCTACCTTATAAATACCCATGTTAAGTCAACATATCCCAAATATTCTCATTCTCGTGTTAAAGGCTTAACAGCCTCCTCCATTATCAATGAATGGCCAGGAAAAGATCGATCGATCTAGGCCAAATCTCAGAAAGTCTTCAACAACATTTATATGCGCGCTGGTCAGTGGATGACATCAGTGGTGGTGAGTTGTCAGGTGGCGGTCGCTCGTGAGGGCCATTGGCTTTCAAAGACGTGGATTTCAGGTTAGGTTTTCAGCTAAATGGGGAATTGTGGAAGGCGAGACAAGTGTCGATGGGAAGAGGGGAGTGGGGGGCTATCACCGACTAGAGTAAAGCGAGGCTCGGACGTCTCTAGCGCCGCCGTCGGTGGGACAAAAGGGGGCGAGATCGATGGGTTTAAACGAAGCAGGGCAGAAGAGATTGAACCCAATGTTTTTAATCTAATGTAAGCAACTATTTAACTAATCGATTATCAGTAATAATAAGTTAATTAAGAGTTGATTTATTTAATTAAATTATAGAAACCTTTAAATGTAAATAGTTAGTGTATGTTAAACAAGTTAAGGAAAGCCCTACTAAGTTACGGTCCAAAGAAGTTTTGCAGGACCTGTTTAGATGTTAGGATTGATTAAACTTTAATAGATATCAGTACTTTATGTATAGATTACTTTTTTAAGCCTTATATATTTTCGATGAAGTAATCAGGGACCTATTTAAATTATGAACAAAGGGTAATTGCCGACTTATGATATCTTAAGAAGTAATTAGTTTAAACTTAAACCAAATTAAGAATTTAGTTACATAATTAGTAAATTTTTAATAAGTGATTAGTGAGGTTAAAACTTAACTAAGGAGTTCAGCTATTTATTTCTTAACAGAGTTGGGCCAATATTTGAAAATAAAAGGTGTCTGCTGTTAAATAAAGTCATAAACCGTAATTAATTTGGTTAAGTAAAACAATTAGGGATTTAATTATAATTTAATTATACTAATTTTGAAAATTAATAACTTGTCCATATATTAATAGAATTGGACGATTCAAGATATGTTAGAACTATATCGACAAGATCTATGCCATGGATCTAATCTGGATAGGAATTTAGACAGCATTAATTTACAGTTAAATTAAATGACTATTTAATTTATTTATAACTGAACAGTTTCAGAAATAAATGGAGTCAAGGTGAGTTAAACTCACTCAGTTCTTCCCGCTTATATTTTATATAAGTCGGGTTTTATAACTGTGTGCTATGGTTGCTAATGATTGACTGCTTGTTAAATATATTGCATATATTGATTAAATTGATGAAATTAAACGTTTTTTAATTTCAGTGAAAAACCAAATCATTATTTTAACGGTCGGAACCAATTTAGGTAACTTACCTTGTTGGTCACGTTTATAATAATATAAACGGGTTTAATTTAAATTATTTGGATTGTTTGCTAATATAAAATGGTTGACGTTAAATTTATGTTATTGATTGATTATTGAATTTATATCAATATATTGAATTTAATGATATTATTTTGAGGTAACGTATTTGGATGCAGGAAAAAAACATGTTGAAGGGATCTAACTGGATTCCTCACTAGTAGTTGTTAATTTTTATTATATTATTATATATGTTAAAATATGAAATTGTGATGCAGGGATTGACAGGTTGGAGAAATCCAACATGATTTCTCACTAATATTGATAATGTTTATCAATATGATTTATTGTGTTTATTTGGATGTAAAATTGGTTTATATTTCACGGTTTGGTACTTAAGCAGATATTTACCTCTTTAGTACCGATGGTAAAATAAAAGATTTTTTGTGAACGTTTTCCAAGTTATATTTATATATTTGTAATACGATGTTTATTTTAAAAATAAATGTCAAGGATTAATTTATGTTTTTAAAACTATTTAAATTATAAATAAATGGAAATTCCGAAGTATCAATAAATAATTTGTTAAGCAGAATAAACTAAATGGAATTGTAAAAAAAGATTTCGAATAAGGGCTTAAGTGACGTAAATAAAATTTTAAACGATTTTAAAATGTTGAAATGGACCGATGGGATTGAAATTTTATGGAGATTGATTGAAAAGTGTTTTCCGTAACTAATGAATGTTTTTCTGTAAACGTTGTCTTTTTAATATACGAAACACGGTCAAATAACATTTTAGGAATGAGATTGGTGAATACATAGAATTGGAAGTGGAATATTGATTTGGAATATAACTGGATTTTGGAAAATACTTAATATTTAAGTTCCAAGTCAAGATTTGCCAAAGTTAGTTATAAATGGAAATACATATAAACTGTGTTATATGGGGAATGTTCTGAAATGGCTTGAATCAATATGTAACATTCTCTAAATTTTTAAAAGCAACCAGTAAGCTTAAATTTTTTATAAATGACAATGTACAAATATTGTTGGCTCCGTGAACTGGGTTGCTCTAGGCAAGGAAGGAGGAATGAAGAAATTTGAAAAAAAAATTGTCG
The DNA here is from genome assembly GCA_030737875.1 of Allium sativum. Lineage (NCBI taxonomy): Eukaryota > Viridiplantae > Streptophyta > Magnoliopsida > Asparagales > Amaryllidaceae > Allium > Allium sativum. Next base: position 416,172,400 of record CM060910.1, on the reverse strand, counting down.
TATGTACTGTGTTATCACTTCTTATACGTGTGATATATTTTGCATTGAAATAAGAAGTAACAGGAGGTTATTCATCACGTTCTGAATATTATCTGTTCAGTATGAACGTTGCAGCAATTATAGTTAAACCATATAGACATTAACCACATAGACATTAAGCGATCTCAAAAACCATCAGGACATTGATCTTGCCTTGCCTAGTCTTAGTTCCAGTGAAAAATACAGAACAAAATTGCATAAAAAAGTTTAAACTAAGTAATATTAGTGATGATTTTGTAGAAACGAAGGCTTCCTTTGAAGTTAGAATAGATAAAAGTATTATACTTCAATGTCCATGCATTTTTTTTTGAATGCTATTCGTCAAAGACTGACCCCACGCATGTGTTTTGGTAAAAGCAAATCTATTATTGACAAAAGTCCGCAACAAAGTAATACATATGGAAGGTAACGAAGATCCATACAGTTATTAAGCCTTATATTTTTAACATCTATTTATTGTACCTTCTTTGGCTTAAATGTTTATCTTCATTTGTTATATCCTACGGACAAGATTGGAACAAATAAATATATGAATGACAAGATTCTAACAAATAAATATATAATTTGTTGGATATGTATAGTTGCCAACAGTACTCGTAAAAACAAATAAATATATAAACGAGAAGACTTGAACAGATAAATATATAACTTCTTATTTTATAAAAACAAAAAATTAACTTCTTTGATATGTATAGAGTACTTGAAAGGAGATGTGGGGGGAAATGACAGTAGGCAGTATTGAATTGGGAACCTTCAACTCAAAAGATAATAACCCGTTAATACATTGCTAATCCAACGCTATATTTTTGTAGTTATTGAAATTGAGTCATCTCAGGGAAAGCAATTGAGAAAACATCAGTTATGGAAGCGCACTCGCACGACACATGCACATCTACTGTATCTTCCATATAATTATATATTAGTTGTTTTGTTTTTGATTTAAAATAGAAATAGTTAAATGAAGCTTAAAATGGTTTCTCATTTCCGATATATTCGCTGTACATTTATTTGCATTCTAACAAAATTTATTAACTACAAATATTATATTCTACTTTGCATCCATTGTTGTCAAAGAACAGGCGCAGTATGATGGGGTTGAAAATTAATTGTTGCAGTTTGCGTCTTTGTACTAAATAATTTGACATAAATAGGTAGGTTGTGTATGTGTTGGATAGTGCGGGTGGCTAAGCAACTGAGGTTGAGCCAGTGATGTATGGAGGGACCAGTATGATAAAATCAGTTCCATTCTATATTCTAGAAAATGCATTGAAACTATTGTGAGATGGCAAAGAGTATTGGTGTGAACAAGAGCTAATATCAATATTCTTGGCATGATCATTTTGTAGGTCTAGTATGTGGGGTGAGAGGAATAAATGGCAAGGATGGTTGGATGAGAGTGGTTTGGATGAGTGGAGCGATTGAGTTTGATACAACAGTTATAGATGTGTTATAGATCTTGCATGAGTTAAACATTGACATGCAATGATGGGGATTATGAAAAATGGTAGGTAGCTTGTGACGGTTGACCATAGGTCTGTTAAAAATGGTTTATTTTATATGTTTGGACCGTTGGAGAATTTATAAGTGGTGTAATGTTTACGTTGACGACTCTAAATTGTATATAAAAAACTATTTACATAATACTTTCAACTAACTAATTTTTTTTCCATGAACGCCACAGCCTTAAATATAGTGGTTCGTGAACACAATCATAGTCTAAGTCAGGATGGGTTGGCTGGGATTGAAAAGAAGGAAAACTTCCTTGCACAAATGTAGCATATTGTTAATTTTTTTTTAAAGTATTTGACTCAAGAGTTCATCTGTTATGATTCTATTTTCTTTATTTTTTTTTGTGCAGTCTCTATAACACCCCGTATTTTTAAGATAATAAAATAAAGACAACTTAATTAAATATTCAGAATTAAGTAAAATGGACTACGCCATTGCGGCCATCTCGAAATTTTGGTCAAGATAGACACCCGGTTTGCGTAAAATGGACACCGTATGAAGAAGTTATGAGCATTAGAAGTTTGTATAAATATAAGGAGCTAATATATATATATATATATATTAAATAAATATATCTAGAAAATTCAAAATTCACGAGCGAGAAAATATGGAGGGAATTTAGACCATTGGGGGTTGACCTAGGGGTTGACCCACCAACAGGGGGCTCGACCTAGGGGTCGGCCCACCCGCGGATCTGGAAACTTCTTCTCTGACGTGGACGACTCTGATGGCTTTTGGTCCAATCTGAGGGTCCTGGTTGCTCCAATACTCCTATAAATAAGACCCTAGACCTAACCCTAAATCTCATAATACGGTAGCTACGCCGGAGCTTTGCCATTACACACACTCTCTCTCTCTCTTCCCAAATCTATTCTGAAAATAAAAATATTAGCCTAGGCAAATTATGAATCCAGATCTGGAAGAGAGAATCAGCATAAATAAAAAGGGCGTTTAGAATGACGTGAAAAGCAAGGTAATGTTCCAGATCCGATCTATTCCTCCTCTTTCTTTTCCCTTTTCTCTTTTGATGAAATAATAAATTCATGGACGTTAGGTTGTGAATCCGATTAAAAGAGATAAAACAATAGATGTTAAAACTGGATCAGATCCAGAATTGGGGAAAGCTTACAAGGTGGTTGGGTTTAAAATATACTTTTTGAATAATAGTATTTTTATCGTTCTCCATTCCCGATTAACATACACTGTGAACATGTTGGAAGGTTTAATTTGATGAAATGAATTATTTCACTAAAGTGGATAATATGTTCAATTAGTTAATATGTTGAGATGTACATGAATACTGTTGTAAAGATCTATTTTATGAACTTGTCAATTGGGATAATCGAGAATTTGGGAAAATGATACACTACTGGAGAATTACACTTTATTTTAAATGAAGTTAATTACATGTAGAAAGACATGCGACACATATTAGGATTTAGGTCATAATTTGTAATGGGATTTTGGAATATAATATATATTATGTTTTGAGACTTTAATTTGGGAGCGCAATTTGATATGAACATAAATGATTGAATGAAGATGAATATGCCTAGAATTACAATTAGAAATTGTCACAGGACTTATGGCACGAGGTTAGGTTGCATTAGTGGCGGAAGTCTACCTGGACCCGACCGACATATCCAACAGCCGCTAATGTTGAACCTAATGTGAGAGGCCCAAGTGCAAAAATTAAAAACATGTAATGGTGCTAAGACATGAGGTTAAGTCAACTTATGATAGAAGTCTGCCTGGACCCGCCCGGCAAATCCAGCGTTCACAAGTGTAGGCTTAATCTAAGAGTTCTTAGGCATATATATATATATATAACCAGATATGAATAAATGGCGATAATAGTGATTAAATGTCTAACTCAGAAAATAAGAAAGGAAGAGATGTAGTGAATTGACTTAGTGTGATGCGAAGGAAAAGTGATGTATTTCCCTAAATGACCTATTTCTGAGAACGTGGTTGCAAGTAAGCCACAGTAAATAAAGTAAGAAAAGTAAAGAAATTACTTGCTACCACGGATTTAGAAGGTAATATATTATGAAAGTAAATCACTGATTCCTTCAATCAAACGGATAAGGTGCATGAAGTATTTTCCTTAAATATAATAAGGAATATATACATACATATATATATATATTACAGTCAATGAAGAATAATAGTTTGCAACAGTGAAAGGTTCAAAAAGGGAAATGATGATAACCTATTATAATAAATAACATTAATGAAAATGTTGTATAATAGGTAATCTTGTCCTAGAGTCAAGGGAATATTATAACTTAGGTTATAATAAACTAGTAAAGGAATGGGATAATAGGTGAATTGAGTTAAGGGACACTTAATTGTAAATTAATTAATCAGAAAAAGGGGAAAACATGAGACCAGTTAAGAAAAGGGGGAAAATATATTGTACTTAATTATAAATTAAGCAATCCGTAAACTAGGAAGTTTAAAACCCACTGATAAGAATAACATGTTCAGACTTGTCCTAGGGACAAAGAAAAATTACAACAAAGATTATAATAAATAGGTAGAGAAACATATTAATGGGCCTTTGTTAATAGAACTAGGTTAATAAGTTAACAACAATAAGTTGTATTGACAATAAAAAATGGAATTATGATTAAATGAGAAAGGATGAGGAAAACTTATGAAATGAAATAAGTTATATTTAATCATAAATGGTAAGTGATATGTTAATTAGATAACACATGAATTGGATATACTTAATTACATAATATGTAAAACATGTTATTGTAATGATGAAATCAAACAAGAATATAAAAGAGATTGCGGATTACAGACCCTTAGGCCATAATCTAGAGAATAACATGTTCTGTGCTTATTAAAAGACTTAAATGGATTAAGTTGTATGACTGAAATTAATAAGCAAGAGAAACTTGGTAATTTGAATAAGAATTCTATATGAATGGGAATATCCAAGTAAATTGGAAACCTGATGAGGTAAGACAAGCGCGTAAAAGAATGTTTAGACATAGGGTCTAACAACATGCTAAAGTAAGGCGCTTAGAGTAGTCCGTACAGTTGGGGATGAATAACCCGATGGGGTAGATCATCGAGGTGTTATAAGGCATGATGGGAGCACACATTCATCTCATTGTTCTGACGGCTCCAAAGGAATGGAAGGGGAAGCACGCAGCTTCCTGAGGTACGTAAGGTGCTCCTAGTAGTCCTCTGTGCGATGACAGACGTCTTGGGTTGTGCTCGCAGAGGTTGGGTCTGCGCGTAACTACTAGGTGGGTGGGCCTTAACTACAGATGTAGCTATGCAGTCAAAATGCTGTGACACTATGATACCAGGGTGATTCGGCAGTTGCGTCGACCGGGAGGCATAGGGTCACGACCAAGGATAGTGGATCGTCGGATACCCGTCATCGACAGCCAGTGGGATGCGGAAAGACTAGAGCTAAACCCAAGATACCATTTCACCCTTGACTATCGGGGTAGGGGGTTGAGGGGAGATGCCAAATGGATGTTTAGATTGTTTGTTGTTAGGGGCATGTCGCTTAGCTCTTGTAGTCTTTACTAGTTGAGGGAGGGGCCTGGGTGGGGCCATAACCACCATGAAAACAGACCCTAGGAATATCTGTATATAGAGGCTCATAAATACGGGTCTGTACAAATATGGAAAAGCTCTTGACTGAGTTCCATGTTTCTTGTATCACCCTGCATTGGAACTCGGTGCACATTAGAAGACGTGCGATTGAGGCATCGAGCTACAATTGAAGATACGTATGGTGGACAGTCTAGATACATGCATGTCGGCTCTGGGTGGTGTATCGTAGGCTTAAGGGAATTACTCCGGTATGAATTCAGATTCAAACAAAGGTGGCACTCCGTACGTTTGCAAAGCATAGTAATGACAGATATATGCGGAACGTAATATTGTTATCCGTACGTCACCACGGCGTAGGATGAGGGACTGCATATATTTCAATGGTGTTACGGTGGAGACCGTGCAAGTGGGGTACCACGGGGTGTACCTCAATATTGGGGGTAACTACATATACACTACTGGGATGTAAATGGGTACGTCGTTTGTGTAAGCCTTGAGTGCTGATAACCCAAGTAACCTAATAAATAAGATAGCATGTGAAGCAACCCGAACTTCTCTGATCTCCGAAGAGAAGAGAAAGAATGAATTACTTTGAGGACAAGACGAATCAAAACACATACAGAAGAACATTTCATTGTATATTTACAACAGTTCATCAGATTACAAGAATATATAGAGTATGAATGAATAAAATACATTCGATAAATATCAGAGATTACAATACATTACATAGCAGCGGAAAATAATACAATACACAACTAGAAGTAATACACGGATACAGAGCTTTCCGAGTATCGTTCCAGCTATAAATCAGGATTCTGTGAATATAAATCTACAAAACCAAAACTACTAGCTGCCCGTGTCAAAATAAGGGCACCCAGAGTTTAGGTAAAAACAATAAACTCCAGGTCGGTCATGTGACTAGTATGAAAACTAAAACAGTTATTAATCTTTATTTTAAAGTTCGGTAAATCAAGGGACCACGCCGTATAACACGGAACGGGTTTCCTCCCAAGAATACCAGTGCATAAAATAACAGCGCAATGCTAAATAAAGAAAAATGAAGCTATTATAAGACCCAGGTCCCATCACACAATGCAACACAAGCCGGAGGATAGGGTATTTACCTTATAACAGCCAAAGAATGCTTGATACGCTAAATTTCATCTTTCACTATTACTATAAGTGCATAGTGTTAAAACAATTTCAAATCATAAGTATCAATCATAGACGGCATAAGCGCCCCATCCAACTATGTCGCCATACTAGGATCTACAAATAAAACCGCAAAGTCACGTATTGGAAGTTGGATTTCCATCGGTGAATCAAGGCAAAAGATAGTCCTCATCGATTCGAGACAATCTAGACCATGTCTCAGGATCAAAGCTCGAGTGACCCTTGGAGCGACAGGGCCGGTCCACCGATGTGGATTAAAATTCCTAAACACTACGTTTCCCCGCCCTTTTGGGCGTAAATGAGCCAAATGACTCCATCGGCTCCATACAGTCACCGATATATCCGAGGCGCCTCGCAACAGCAACAACCACATAAGTTAAACTCGTCAGGGCATGTAAAACCACTGACGTCGCTTCTAGCTAGAAGGAAACGCATGCCCTCCCTGAGGTCCTCTCCCGTTTCTGGTCCACTACTGGGGTGTGAGGCTCGCGAATCAACGCTACACAAAGCTATGCCACACAGGCTGTGCTTTGATCATCAACCACAAGACTCTGCTTTTCAACAGAAGCCTTGATCATGTTGCCACTTAGCCATGCTGCACAGGCAATTCACTCCATGCGTTTGATATCCATCAATATATAACCTCTGAGCTCATACGTCTCAGAGAAGGGCGTTAAGCAAGAGAATAAATTCTCCACCGCCAAACAGATATATATTTAATAGAAATCAACCACACAGAATAAAATCCAATGTCAGACACATAGTCCATTTACAAGTTCGTTCTGGGTCTGAACGAAACAGGAGGCACCTTGTACCTCGCATATCCATCGATCTCCAAGTACGTCTGGACGACCACTAACTGATTCCCTCCTCTTGGGTGTACGGCCCAATCAAGATCATCAGTAATCACCCAAACGACGTGAAGACCTCCGGTCTTCGACCGCCGTCTTCATCTTCGACATAACGTCGAGTCGGTTATTCAGAATGGGATAAACCTGGTCTTTCCGAATAACTCGCGTATATAATAAACAAGTGTTACACAAACGCAACGTACGCCTCATTCCAATTCAGAATATTCTTATACTTTGGGAAAGGTTCCCATTAATTTTATCAAAGATAAATTCTTTAAATTTATTCTTTAATCTCCTTTTGAATATCAATTCAAACTAGTCGGGATTAGCGAACCACACTGAAGTAATCATTTATTTTATTTCCCAATCCCAACCTATTCATCCCATGAAGTAAAACTGGTCATACTTCATATCTAACACCACGGTGTTATCGGTAAATTCAATTACCATTTCACGTTCAAATCTAATTAAAGATTTAACTATCGCCTAGAGCTAAACCGGTGATACTCCATCCTCGATTATTTCTATCTAATTAACGATTCATTAAAACCTTACTTAGTCTTAATCTTCACAGAAATCAATATCCTATCTTTAACTGGGTTAAAGAACCAATGTCATTTAAAACACGGTTCACTATAAACCCAAAATCACATTCAATTCATTATCGGGTTAAAAAACAAGTGTTATTTAAAACACCGTTCACGATAAACCCAAAAATCAATTCAAATTCAATTCCAATTAAATACCATTTAATTGGTACACTTCATTAAGTCTAAATAAAAAGATTTAATCTTTTTCTCAATTGGGTTTAAGAACAGTGTTGATGAAGACACCATTCACAACAAACCCAAATCACATTTGATATGATATACAAGGCTCTGAATAGAAAATATATCGGCATATACTCAATCAAATTCTATGACCAACAAATATCGTATTGGAAATAACGATACAAATATATCTTTTAAATTTCCATAAAAATACCTGTATAATCACAAAATCCAACATCGAAATATTCCACAGACAATTTTGATTCAAATCAATTCCAATTCAATTATTGGAAATTCTGGTTATTTTCAAAACCATTTCAAATCCGATTTATTTATTTTAAAAATAAATGTAATTATAATTCTAGTTCAAAACTAGTTCATTCTGATAAACCTCTATTTTTATCCTTTCAAATATGGAGTTTTTCATCCCAATTCTTCAAAAATCATTTCTTATGATTTTACACAAATTATTACCATTTTTAATAATTTTATCAAGGCCCGTACAGTCGATTTCCATCAACGGCCATCGAACTGCACTTACAACGACCTTTTCCAAATTTGATTTGGACATAATTCCAAATCCAACCGTTAGATTTCGAATCTCTAATATTCGTTAGAAATCTTTTTCTGATACGAACCCAACGGTTCCGGTTTTAGGAGAATCCGACGATCAGATCTCCTGCAACGTCCATTCGAAGTCAATGGTCGAAATTCACGAACTGCCGCGGTGCGGCGCGTTCTATTCAGGCCATTATATATATATATAATACATATATTATATATATTTCGTTCATTTCCTTTCAAAACGTATTTTATAAATCGTTTAAATTCGTTTTCAAAACGATTTCTACTTTCTTTTCAAATTCAAATCAAGATTGAATTTTTCATTTCAAATCGATTTCAATTTAATTTCAATTTAATTCGAATTTCAATTCATTTCAATTTAATTCGAATTCAATTCATTTCAATTTAATTCGAATTTCAATTCATTTCAATTTAATTCGAATTTCAATTCATTCAATTTAATTCTAATTTCAAATCATTTCGAATTTCAAATCTATTCAATTTAATTTGAATTTCGAATCTATTCAATTTAATTTGAATTTCGAATCTATTCAATTTAATTCGAATTTCGAATCTATTCAATTTAATTCGAATTTCAAATCTATTCAATTTAATTCGAATTTCGAAATCACTTTCAATATTCATTGAAAAATGAATAAAATCGATATAACTATCGTTCACGTCAAAATAGCGTCAATCTAATCAACACGGCTTTTATTCAACACATGAATGTTTATTCTATTCAACACATGAATATTTTTCAATTCAACACATGAATTTATTTTCAACTCAACACATGAATTTATTTTCAATTCAACACGGGAATTTATTTTCTATTCAACACATGAATTTATTTTCTATTCAACACATGAATTTATTTTCAAAATTGGAATGAGGCCCAATCAATTACCATATAATGTTAATTATATGGATTTTCTACAACACATGTATATAATAGCAACGATAAATAATCAACCATCATCTAGAGTGCACCTTACAACTGCATAAGCACTAAATATAAATAATTAACGCTTACCCAGTCTGTCAACCCATCGATTGACATACAACTAAACAATCGGGATTAGTGTACGTCAAATATCATACCAATACCCATGTGGGGTTTCAAATCAACAAACACAGATTTTATTTGTGTAGTTGGGTGATGTATAAAATTTATCGTCCCAATCAATATCAGTCAAATCAGTGTATATAAACAAATCGTTCGATTTGTTTATTACTATTTATTTTATATACACGCTAAAAATTATATTTTTAACTATAAAATATTTTCCACTATAAAATATTTTATTTCATTTCACATCACACAATCAAATTTCACAACACAACAATCAAACAAACAAGCCATCCATGGTCTGTGGACGACGGATGTTAGGTGCTGCTAAGCACCGTCTGCATCCTAGTATATATTTCAACTAGAAAATAGAATAAAAGTGAGGAGTTCTCACCGACCAGCTAAACCAAACGCCACGACTCTTCATATGTAGAAATCTTCGTCGTGCTCGCCTTTTGTCAATTTCACTGTCCGTAACCACTACATATATAAGTTTCACATTTTTATATTGTTGCTATGTATATAATAAAAATTATATTTTTACATCGCCTTTCAAACAATAAAAATCATATTTTTATTACTTCTACTATATAAAAATCAAATTTTTATTCTTCCTATGATATAAAAATCACCTCTTTAATCTTCTTATACAATAAAAATCTCATCTTCCATTTCAAAATCAAATCTTTTCCTTATGTAAAAACCAAATCTCTATATGGTAAAAATCACTTCTTTATTTGATTAAAAATCCAGCCTTTACATCGCTAAATATCTCGTCTTTACATAAATATAAATCCAATCTTTAGATCAATAAAAATCTAACCTTTAGAGTAATAAAAATCCTATCTTTTCTATGATTAAAAATATAATCTTCCTTCCTAGGTTTTTAAAATTCATTCCTTTCTATATTTTTAAAATTCATTCCTTTCTAATCTACTCACATTCAGATCAATGAAGGTGAAAAAAAAGATAAAACAAGAAAACTCACAGCGGAAGGGAAAGGAAATCGAATTGGAGGAGGGGAGGTGTGCTTCGCGGCTCAAGGTGGCGGTTTCCAGCGGTCAAGGCGTCGGCGTCGGCAAGGGGGGTTGGGGGGGTCGCGGTGCTATGGCTCGTGATAGGGGTGTAGTCTCGTTGGGGGGGGGGAGTAGGCGGAGAAGAGGAGAGAGAGGATGGTGGCGGTTGCGACGGAGGAGGGTGGATGATGGAGTGGCGGTTGCGGAGGAGCCGACGATCGAAGGCGGTCTCCATTTTTTTCGTGGATCGATCCTAGAGGGGGGTGTTCTGGGAAAAATGAATTTGGGGGGGGGGGGGGCTATTATAAAGTTTTTAATTGATAAATTTATTTATTTCCTAAAAGCAACCTTTTATTTCGACCTCGAAATCGAACCCACCGACTGTCGTCCCTAGCTAATTACCCCCATTTCGAACACAATGGGATAGGAATCGCAGGCTCATTCGACTGTTTCGATCAGTATTCATCAAAATATAACTCTATATATTGAATTTGAACGCACATTTCAATTTACTGGGGCCACATACGAACTCTAAAAATTCCTGAAAAATATTTTCTAGATTCGTATTCACGATACGGTCCTAACAAAACTAGTTTCATCGAATTCTGAGACCGTTTGAAAAATGGCCATTTTCCAGTCGATTAAAATCAGCTGAAACTGGTCAAACGCGTTTTCCTTTGCCACGCTCACATATTGATTCAGAAAATTACGAATTTTGAAACCTAGCAATAACTTGACATCACGGACCCAACAAAAGTGGTTTCGTCGAAAACTGAGGTCGTTTGCAAAATTTCCATTTTTAAGGGCCGAAAATTCCATAGCGTCTATTCTGAATTTTCAACTGGACATATCTTTTAATTCCCGCTATGAAATTTCAATATTTCGGATTCGTTGGAAAGATATTCTCAATTAGATTCAAATATTTTTGGTTTCACTAAAATCTGGTTTATTTTGAATCATGTACATTCATTTGAAATTTGAAATTGAATTATCGAACTACCGCGCCATTTTCAATTCCTTTTATAATTATAATAAAATATTTATATTCTAACGAAGATTTAAATAAATATATACGTTCGAATTCTATTCAAAATAAATTTCTTGTCGTTATTATTTAAAATAACATTTTAAATAATCCAAATTCACTAAAATCGCCAAAATAAAATTTTTAAATTGGCTTGGATTTCCGGGTTATTACAATCTCCCCCACTTAAAACTTTTAATCCCCGAAAAGGAACGAAGCCGAAAGTTGTTTAACTAATCAACTCAACCTTCATTATTTTCATTACGGCTTAAGTTCTTCAACTTTTCAGATTCTAAGAACTTTTCAAATTTTTCAAAAATTTGGCTAACACCCTAAATTATCAAAAAAATTCGCCATAACCTCCCCTGCACCGGGGACTTCGGGATATTTCATATAGCCTCCCATGGCCTTCTTCAATCCAAAAGAAATCGAAAAACCCAAGCGGCTAGCCAATCGGCTCATAAAATCATCCAAAACCCAAGAAATACAATAAACATGTACCTATTTGTCGGGCAAACAATTTTATTCTTCTTCTCTAGCCTCCTTGCTATGACATGTTCAATGTAAGTACACGTACATGCATGCAAATGCGACAAATTTCAATACAACTCACTATTTGATCAATTTGGCTAAATGGTTCAAATTTTAATTAATCAAACAACACAATCAGCAATCAATTAGTTGATTAACGTTTCAAATTCATAACTTTGATATATAGTGAAAAATCATATTTTTGATGCCAAATCACAACAATAAGCCCTATCTAATTTTGGTTCTCACACCAGTCTAATGGAAATATATAGATATCACACCTTCGAAACTCGAATACTAATTATGATGATGTCTAGACTATCATCAGAATCGTCTCCGGGCGACTAGAGTGTGATTCTATATCTATCCAGTATATAAAAACTTCAAATACACGCGGATCAGACGTATACGCAAAATCTTTATATACTGGATTGTCCAAATCAATATAAAATAAATAATCAAATACGAATAATTGATTTAAATTTCAAAACAAAATTGCTTTCACTTTAAAAATATACTCTTCACACTCGTTCTAGGATACTACTGATCCCATCTCTAACGAGTCATTCTCGTTGGATATTTCTAATCCAATCTCTGATGAATTCTTTCATTTGGTACTAACGTGTCTTGTTCTCTAAGCTTTGTAAACCAAAGCTCTGATACCATTTAAAGCGACCCGAACTTCCCCGATCTCCGAAGAGAAGAGAAAGAACAAATTACTTTGAGGACAAGACGAATCAGAACACAGACATAAGAACATTTCATTATATATTATGTTTTGAGACTTTAATTTGGGAGCGCAATTTGATATGAACATAAATGATTGAATGAAGATAAATATGACTAGAATTACAATTAGAAATTGTTACTGCACTTATGGCACGAGGTTAGGTTGCATTAGTGGCGGAAGTCTGCCCTGACCCGACCGACATGTCCAGTAGCCACTAAGGTTGAACCTAATGTGAGAGGTCTAAGTGCAAAAATTAAAAAATGTAATGGTGCTAAGACACGACGTAAAGTCAACTTGTGGTAGAAGTCTGCCCGAACCCACCCGGCAAATCCAGCGTTCACAAGTGTAGGCTTAATGTGAGAGGTCTTATGCATAAATAAATATATAACAGATATGGATAAATGGCGATAATAGTGATTAAATGTCTCACTCAGAAAATTAGAAAGGATGGGATGTAGTGAACTGAGTTAGTGTGATGCGAAGGAAAAGTGATGTATGTCCCTAAATGACCTATTTCTGAGAACGTGGTTGCAAGTAAGCCGCAGTAATTAAAGTAAGAAAAGTAAAGAAATTACTTACTACCATGGATTTAGATGGGAATATGTTATGAAAGTAAATCATTGGTTCCTTTTATCAAACTGATAAGGTGCATAAAGTATTTTCCTTAAATATAATAAGGAATATATATATATATATATATATATATTACAATGAATGAAGAATAAGGGTTTACAACAGTAAAAGGTTTAAAAAAGGAAACGATGATAACCTATTATAACAGATAACTTTAATGAAAATTTTGTGTAATAGGTAGAATTGTCTTAGGGACAAGGGAATATTATAACTTAGGTTATAATAAACTAGTAAGGGAATGGGATAACTGGTGAATTGAGTTAAGGAACACTTAATTGTAAATTAATTATTCAGAAAAAGGGGAAAACCGGAAACCAGTTAAGAAAAGGGGGAAAATATATTGTACTTAATTATAAATTAAGTAATCCGTAAACTAGAAAGTCTGAACCCCGTTGATAAGAATAACATGTTCAGACTTGTCCTAGGGACAAAGGAAAATTATAACATAGGTTATAATGGATGGGTAGAGAACTTATTAATGGGCCTTAGTTAACAGAACTAAGTTAATAAGTAAACAACGAGAAGTTGTATTGACGATAAAAAATGGAATTATGATTAAATGAGAAAGGATGAGGAAAACTTATGAAATGGAATAAGTTATATTTGATCATAAATGGTAAGTGATATGTTAATTAGAAAACATGTGGATTGGATATATTTAATTACATATTAAGTAAAACATGTTATTGTAATGATGAAATCAAACAAGAATATTAAAGAGATTATGGATTACAGACCTTGGGGCACAATCTAGAGAATAACATGTTGTGGGCTTATTAATAGACTTAAATGGATTAAGTTGTATGACTGAAATTAATAAGCAAGAGAAACTTGGTAATTTTAATAAGAATCCAATATGAAAGGGAATGACCAACTAAACTGGACACCTGATGAGTTGAGACACAGGGCGTAAAAGAATGTTCATACATAGAGTCTAACAACATGCTAAAGTAAGGCGCTTAGCCCAGTCCGTACAGTTGAGGGTTAATAACCCAACGGGGTCGATCATCGAGGTGTTATAAGGCACGAGGGGAGCACGCATTCATCTGATTGTTCTGAAAGCTCCAAAGGACCTGAAGGGGAAGAACGCGGCTTCCTGTGGTACGTAAGGTGCTCCTAGTAGTCCTCTGTGCGGTGACAGACGTCTTGGGTTGTGCTCGTAGAGGTTGGGTCTGCGCGTAACTACTAGGTGGGTGAGCCTTGACTGCAGATGTAGCTATGCAGTCAAAATGCCGTGATGCGGTGACACCAGGGTGATTCGGCGGTTGCCTTAATGGGGAGGCGGAGGGTCACGACCAAGGATAGTTGATCGTCGGATACCCGTCATCGACAACCAGCGGGATGCAGAAAGCTAGAGCTAAATCCAAGATACCATTTCACCCTTCGACTATCGGGGTAAGGGATTGAGGGGGATGCCAAATGGATGTCTAGATTGTTTGTTGTTAGGGGCATGTCGCTTAGCTCTTGTAGTCTTTACTAGTTGTCGTGGGGGGGGGCCTCGGTTGGGCCATAGCCACCGTGAAAACAGACCCTAGGAATATCTGTATATAAAGGCTGATAAAGACGGGCCTGTACAGATATGGAAAAGCTCCCGACCCAGTTCCGTGTTTCTTGTATCGCCCTGCCATGAAACTCGGTGCGCATTAGAGGACGCGCGATTGAGGTATCGAGCTACAATTGAAGATACGTATGGTGGACAGTCTAGATACATGCATGTCGGTTCTGGGTGGTGTATCGTAGGCTTGAGGGCATTACTCCAGTATGAATTCAGATTCGAACAAAGGTGGAAGTCCGTACGTTTGCATAGCATAGTAATGACAGATATATGCAGAACGTAATATTGTTATCCGTACGTCACTACGGTGTAGGATGAGGGACTGCGTATATTTCGGTGGTGTTACAGTGGGGACCGTGCGAGTAGGGTACCATTGGGTGTACCTCAATATTGGGGGTAGCTACATATATACTATATTAGGGTAATCCACTGGGATGTAAATGGGTACGATGTGTGTATAAGCCTTGAGTGCTGATAACCCAAGTAACCTAATAAATAAGATAACATGATTGAACGGTAAATGTAGGATTATCTAAAGTGTATAGTTTAAATCCAGTCACCAGAATGACCCCCTCCTCATAACATACTCGCAGGTTAGATTTGTGGCAGGGACATGACAGTCTTGGATACTGGTTAGGCAGTAATATTAATACGGTAAGGCTATATTTTGATTATATTATATTTTATCCATTCTGCTGTGAGATAATTTCTGAGCTCTGGCATGTTTTATGTCTCTGTATTTTCTGCAGGATACCAAAGAAAACCAATCCGAGTTTCAATAGATTGGAATTTTGGAAAAAAAATCGGTCTGTCAAAATTCGGGTTGTCACAGTCTCTCTAGTATTTGTACATGGATCGTACTTCGATGTGCAACTTGAAACATAACAAAAATGAGTTTTTACACAAAATGGAAGAGTTCATAAATTGTGCGTTGAATGATCAATTAAGAATAAGGGAAGATACAATTTGTTGTCCTTGTAGAAGTTGCAACAATAGGAGGAGATTGTGTAACAAAGAGCATGTTAAGGATCACATAATTCGTAATGGGTTTAAAGATAATTATACACGGTGGATATGGTGTGGTGAATGCATACTTAGCAGAACTCATTCTAGCGATCATGCGATTGATGAGAGCGATCACAGAGATAATGTGAATAATGAGGTGAGTGATGAAAATGATTGTGTTCATGAGATGATTCGGGACGCTGGAGAACATTTGATGAAAGATCCATAAACTTATGAAAGAATATTAATCGATTCTGAAAAGAAGTTATTTTCTGGTCGTGCAAAGTTCACAATATTATCGGTTGTGCTCAAGCTTTTCAATCTAAAAGCAAAACACAGGTGGAGTGATCAGAGTTTTACATCACTGTTGGAACTTTTGAAAGATATACTTCCGGAAGGTAACAAACTTTTGAAGCAAAGAAAAATTTATGTCCAATTGGTATAGGGTACAAAAAATACATGCATGTCCAAAGGACTGTGTATTGTATTGAAATGAATATGAGAGCATGGATGAGTATCCCAAATGTGGATTATCCCGTTACAAACTACGTGGGAATGTTCATAACGATTCAAATAAAAAAGGGCCTTCGACAAAGATATTATGGTTTTTTCCCATTATACCAAGATTTAAACGTTTATTTGCAAACAATGAAAACACAAAAAACTTGAGATGGTATGCAGATGTGAGGAAAGATGATGGGTTATTAAGGCATCCGGCTGATTCTCCACAATGGAGAAACATTGATATAATGTATCCATGATTTGGTGAAGAATTTAGGAACCTCAGACTTGGTGTTTGCACAGATGGCATAAACCCATCTGGAAATCTTAGTAGTCAACATAGTACTTAGCTGGTTCTTTTGGTGATTTACAATCTTCCACCTCACTTAAGTATGAAGCGCAAATACATCATGTTATTTGTTCTAATCTCAGGACCATGATAACCAGGAAATGACATTGATGTTTACCTAGCTCCTCTTGTCGATGATCTAAAACTTTTATGGATAAAGGCGTACGTGTGTTTGATGCATATACCAAAACCAATTTCACATTACATGCCATGTTTTTTGTACCAAAAATGATTTTCTTACATATGGTAACTTGTCTGGCTATAGTACAAAAGGTGCCAAAGCATGCCCAATTAGTCAAGACGATATCGTTGTTGCACGCTTACAATTTTGTAAGGAAAATGTGTATATGCATCACCGTAGATTTCTCCCTCTCAATCATCCTTATCGTAAGAAGAAGAAGAAGAAGAAGAAGCCTTTCAATGAGGAGATAGAGTGGATTTACTCATTTTCCATTAACAGGAAATGCAGTTTATGAACGGGTCAAGGATATTGAAAATGCATTTGGTTAAACTTTTCCTCTTATAAAAGGCTCGTGGAAGAAGAAATCTTTATTTTGGGCACTTCCATATTGGAGACACTTACAGATTAGGCATTGTCTAGATGTAATGCATATAGAAAAAAATGTCCGTGATAGTATCATTGGAACACTCTTGAGTATACCTAGTAAGACAAAGGACGATAAGGGTGCTAGGCAAGATACGCTAAAAATGGGTATTCGGAAAGACTTAGCGCCGGTGGAGAAGAGTAAGCATACCTATTTGCCTCCTGCGTGTTACACATTGTCCAAAAAAGAGAAAACTAGTTTATATGAGTGTCTTCATGGTGTCAAGGTTTCGACATATTATTCTTCAAACATCAGTAGTCGTATATCAACGAAGGATTTGAAATTGACCGGCATGAAGTTTCATGATTGTCATGTGTTGATGCAACATTTGTTACCTGTTGCAATTCGATGTATATTGTCTAAACATGTTAGACATGTATTACAAAGCTTTGCATTCTTTTTAATGTAATTTGTAGCAAGGTGATCGATCCTGATATGTTAGATAATCAACAAGATAAAATTATCGTTACCTTATGCCAATTTGAGATGTATTCCCTCTTTATTTTTTGATGTTATGGTGCATTGGATTGTTCATATGGTAAGAGAAGTTATGATTTGTGGTCCTGTGTTTATGAGATACATGTATCCATTTGAAATGCATATAGGAATGTTAAAAAGGAAAACGAAGAATAAATATAAACCCGAAGCTAGTATCGAAGAAGGTACTGTGGCCGAGGAGGTTATTGAATTTGTTACTCAATACTTACCGTGTGTTGAACCTATTGGACTTTGCAAGTCTCGGCATGATGGACGACTTGAAGGTCAAGCACAATTGGGTTAAAATAGACTTCAATTGGCGATGAAATGATTCACAAAGCAGAGCTACTTGTTTTGCAACATCTTAGTGAGGTCAATTCATACTTGGAGGAGCACATGGAAATTCTAAAGTCTAAGAACCCTTGAAAGAATGAAAGGTGGTTGACAATTGAACATAACCGCTCCTTCATTGAATGGTTTAAAACCAAGGTAATGAAACAACTGTCTCAAACAAATCAAATTATATTTGATACAATAAAATGGTTGGCGCATGGTCCTCGACTTCAAGTTAAATTTTATGAAAGATATGATATTAATGGAATTTTCTTTTATACTAAGCACCAAGATGCGAAGAGAAAAATGAAAAATAGTGGAGTTAGTGCCGTGGCATCTTTAAGATAGTTTTCTAGTGCTAAAGTTAATAGGCCTGTAAATGCGACATTGCCATATTATTGGATAATTGAGGATATTTGGGAATTGGAGTACAAAGAATTCGTTATCCTCTATTTCTATGTAAATGGGCGGACAATCATCGTGTTGTATGAGTGGATGTACATGAATTCACACTTGTTAACTTTGGTCAAGTGAGTCGTGATAATGATCCACTCATCTTGGCGAATCAAGAAAAACAAGTTTTTTATGTGACTGACCCAGCTGATCATAAGTGATATATTGTTCTACCCAGTAAAAGATGCATTGTTTGATAGATGATGTGGTAGATGAAGAAGACTATAATCAATTTGATGAGAGCCCACCTTTCTCCATTGGTGTAAGTCTGCAAGAAGAAGAAGCCGAATTAAATGCAAATTATACATGTTCTAATCATGATGAAGGGGTTTGGAAGGTGGAGTAATTTGATGTATGAGATCTAATATGAAGACTGACACAATAAAATATTGCTTATTTTGTTTTTGTTGTTATCATAAATTTATACCATTATATATAACGTTACAAATGTTATTTACTCCATTCTCGTTTTGAAATGCATTGTTGACTATTATTAGTTTCTTTTTGAATTTGATGTACACTTGAATTTTAAGTTCGAACTATCATGCATCGAAATCCCCACCCGGCTTTGACTGAACGAGAATGCGGGATGTGTGAGAACACAACGCACCGGAAACAGAACAATAGAACATTTCATTGCTATTACAACAATTTTACATCAAAGTACACGAATATCGGAGTACGAATAAATATTACAAAGCGAAAGAATAATATCATCGATTAATAATTTACATTGTAGCGGAAATAAAATGTATAAATACAATGCGTAGCTGAAATACATCAACTAACACAACTGAAAGAGATACACGGATACAAAGCTTTCCGAATATAGCTCCTGTTGTAAACTAGGATCCTGTTAAGTAGAAATCTGCAAAACCAAAACTACTAGCTGCCCATGTGGAAAATATGGGCACCCAGAGTTTAAGGGGGAAACAATAAACACCCGGTAAGTCATGAGACTGGTGTGAGAACTTAAAACAATTATTAAATCTTTACGTTAAAAGTTGGAAATTATGGGACCATGTTGTATAACACAAAACAAGTTTACTCCCAGTAAATATCAATTTAGAAATATTCGAAACTGATTTAGATATAATTTAAGATCTAACCATTCAAATTCAAACCACTTGTATTCATTGGAAAGATATTTTTGATAAGGAGAATCCGACTGTCAGATCTCTCGCTACGTCAGCTCGAAGTTACGGGTTGACATTCGCGAACTGTCACTGTACGACGCGCTATATTCAGTCCTGGATAGATTTTATAATTTGTAAATAAATCAAAACGTTTCTAAACTTCTTTATTTAAAATAAAATTATTTCAGCCGTTTAGCTTCAAACTCAAAAAAATTCACTATTTGGTCCAATTTTTCATTATTCTAAAGAATAAAATAATATTGTTTTTCGAATGTCATCCATTCACGCCCAAAATCTCCTTACAGTCATAATAAAAATAAACGAGAAACTTTCTGAAAGAAAATCTCCTCTCAACATTTGCTACATATCCTAACTGAACTCCACTTAGGAATGTACTACTCATTTAAAATTCAAATACTTCGAATAGCTAAAAGTATATTAAAAATACTTCAAAATCATTCGTCACAGTTACAAATATTTATCGATATTTCGATATAAACATGTCCATCCAAAATAGAACATCGAATTTATTTTCAGTTTTTACTTTATATTTTTATATTATTAAAATATGTCATTTTATTCTGGATTGAAATGAAATTCAACCAAATAACATGCAAATTTTCTCATACCAATCCAATACATCCAATAATAGTTGCGAACAATTATTTGACATTCAAATAACATTCAATGTGCATTTATTTTCATACAAGCTTCTATGTAATTCATTGAGGCTTATCTAACCTATTTAACCAAATGATTAACACGCAAACCGAAAACCAGGGAGATGTGTAAATTAAAATAATCCCCAAAACCCTGTGGGGTTTAAATTATCCAACAATTACTTAATGAATCATTTATTTCATCACATTAGTTTTATTGAAATAAGTGAATATAAACAAGCTGTTCAACTTGTAAATGTACTTTGACTCAAATTTCAACTACCGCTTATAACAGGACATTTTTGTTAACCAATTAACTATTTTAAATTCATATCACAACATAACCAATCATCCATTTCTACTTACAGCCACAAAGTGTACATCCATGTAGTATGAATGCCAGTGTCATATATTCATACAACGCTTCTAATGCAAATGATTTGTGAATAGTTCATGTGTTGAACTCAAAGGAGGTATCACATGCAATGGATAATTTAACTATAAAAAATAATTAAATGTCGTTCTAATTGTAACATAATCCATTTTCAAACTTTCGTCTTACTAAATTTCACTGCATTATCTTATAACTTAATATGGATAAGTAATTAATTTTTTTCATAACCAATTAAACTACTCTAATGTACTAATTAAAGCAAGAATCTCTTAACCCAGCCATACAATGCAATTTATGATTTTCCGGTGCTCGCTACCGCCTAAAAATCCCGCATTTTTGGCTTGGAAGGTCTTCAAATTTCACGGCAACCTTGGTACACCTTCGAAATAGCGAATGAAGCAAGAAATGAAGGAGCTTTGGCCAATTGGAGCTCTCTAGAGCTAAGAGATTCGTTGTCCGGAATTGGAGAGAGGCCTAGAATGCTCCACAAGTTGTCTCGGGGCAAGTAGAGCTCATGGGAGAGGTGCTAAGGGTAGTATGTGAAGCTAGGAACCCTAAATGGAGCTCCTTTTCATGTCATGGAGAGAATGGAGGAAGAGAAGAGGAGAGAATAGGGAGGGCTACGTCTGCACGAGGGGAAGTGGAGCCGACATAAGTAGGGGGTAAGGGACGGTCTGGGGAGCTAGGGTTAGTGTTTTGGTGGAGAGGCCATTAATTAGAAAATGTGTAATGAAGAGGAAGAGAGAACAATAAGGGGGGAAAGTGGAGATAAATTTTTTAAGTAAGAATTTTATATATCTCTCTCTCCGATTGCCCGACTGCTAATTATCTCCGTTTTCTACAAAATTTTGGACAAGATAATACATGGAATTATGAATCTAACAAATCAAGTTTCGTCAAATTCCGAATTCATTTTACCTTCCATTTAATTTCTCAATTATGCTCAAATTAGCTGCAAAAATGCGATTTTAACATACATTTCCTTCTTGCATGCCCAAATGACAACTCCATAAAAAATGAAACTTAGGGTTCTTCCATTATTTGATGATATGAACCCACAAAAAAAAGTTATGTAGGATTCCAAGATCGTCTCAACAACGTTCCTTTGTAAACTGATCGTCAGTTTTACCCCAAATGGGTTTATCAAGCACGACCACACACTAACTCCATTCAACATGAAATTTGAAACTCAACAATGATTTGCTATCCCGAATCCAACAAAATTGGTCTCCTCGAATTCTAAGCTTGCTAGCTACATTTCACATTTTAAGGACGAGGCGATGATTTTTAAAATCGAATTTTTAAACTCTGAATTTATAAATCAATTTATCATTTTTACTGGGTTTGTTTTAAGTCAAATAAAATATAAAACTAATTTAAAATTATTCTCAAATTTTATTTAGCAAATATAACCAATTTATATTTCCATATTCGTTAAAATAGCATAAATCAAAATTTTAAATTAGTTTTGAAATTCCGGGTTGTTACAATCTCCCCCGGTTAAAAAGTTTTCTTCCTCGAAAAAGAATGAACCTAAAAGTTGTTTAACCAACCAATTCAACTTTCATTCTGGCTTTCGTTCTTCAACTTTTCAGTTTTTAAGAACTTTTAAATTTCCCTGAAATTTGGCTAACACCTCAAATTTCTGAAAAAATTCGCCATAACCTTTTTTGTATGGGTTGATCTAAAAAAATCTATTGGGCTGTATTAGGTGCCCAATAAATAAATATATCGTATACAAATCAATTGTGCACACCCATTGTGACTTACATGCCCTTCTCCCCCATGACCACGCGCCGTAACTAAAACAAGAGGGACGTGTGTATTTTTGTCATCTCAAGATCTGTGTAGGGTTTGTTATTAAAATCTGCAATTTACCGTTATAGGGTATTAAGTCCATAATCAGCCCTCAGTTCAACCTGTAACTCAGTCATCGCCATATAAGCGTCTCACTCATATGGTAATCCAAACCACGTCATATAAGCACCAAATGCTTATATGGAATATGTTATGCTACTCTATCCATGATGTATGTTATGCGGTTTGTCCATAATTTATTGGTTACTATTACTACCAAAACTGACAGTGAAATAAGCTGGCGGTGAAGGGGTATCAGATGACCGAAAGCTCACGGGAACCCTTCAGAAAGTAAGGTCAAATACTAGGAGGAGTCAAGAGCAGAGAGAAATGGTCTGAAAGATGCATCAACCGAAACCTTCCTAAGAGAAAAGATCGTAACAACTACAGGATATAACTGGCGAGATCTACCCGACAGGGTGAATCCGACAAGACCCTTCCAACAGCGTCAACCCAACAGGGGATTCTATGGCAAAAATTCATCTTGATCTGAAACTAAGAAAGATAAAAGCAAGAAATCCATCGGAAGAAGTCCAAAGGAACCTTCGGTATAGACCCGCGTAATACCGATACGTCGGGTAGTTAAAACTTCAAGAGCATCAAAGATAGAAGCACATGAAAATTATCCGGAACCCGTTTCCGTGACACCTATCGTACAAATGCCGAGAGGGCGCATTGATAAAATAATAGACGAGTCACCTGGAGCAACCTTCTGGAATATCAGGCTATACCCGAAAATCCCATCGAAATGAAGACCGGAATCTCGGAAGGGATACAAGCTATCCACACTAGTCAACTTAGAACAGACGCCGATAGTGATTCCGAACCGGTAGCTAACCACATACACAATGAGGGCAGGCTCCTCTAAGTATTTGCAGGAAAACCGGAAGCTTATATCCGAAAGAATATGACCGAGAGCATACACACGGAAGCTCAAGATACCTTCCGGAAAGTTACCTTAACAAAGGCTCCCGACTAGCCGAAACCTTCATCGAGAAAGCCATAATTAGCACTGCAAAGTGGCTAGAAGCGAAAACATCTGAGACTAAGGAAAAAGGCGGCCGATAAAGGCTCCTGAAGGCCCAATGGCCCAATGGTGGAAGGGGCTCCAAGTTTTCTATAAATAGGACTCCAGGGGTCACATTTGAAGGGGGCTCTCATTTTTTTCATTTTGCTAATATTTGTATCCCCTATCTTACAACCCTAAGACTGGAATCAAATGAAGAAGTTCTTCTACTCTGGTCGTGTATTCTAAATCAAAGAATAAAAAACTGTGCATCTATATTCAAAGCATCTTACTATGAGTTTGTCATATTATTTTTCGTAATCATTGATTATCGTGGTTTACTGTTTATTTCCTGCAAATGCATGGATTCTTGTCCAGTCCTTCTTGCAGATCAAAGGGAATGCCCTTTTCTATAGGTTTAAACCCCTCCTGTGAGCTTTTGCCCTCCCCACAAGCTTAGATCTCCTAGCGAGCTTGGTGTGGAGTCCCTCGCCATCCTCCATTAAAATCCTTTGTCTAGAGCAACAGATTAGTGATCCTTCTTTCCGAAGCCTCGACATCTAGGGATGAAGAACTAATCTAAGCTTGTGAAGGCTAAACAACCTACTTCTTTCCCTTAGATCCATCCCAATTGACCTACCTCCGGTGTTGACGAAAAATATCTTTAACATTTTGGCGCTAGAATAAGGGCCTGAATCTCCGTTCCTTCGGTCAACCTTTCCATATATCCACTTGTGTTGTTCTGTCCCAGAGTGGACTAAACCTTAAAGAGGCGAGTATTATGAATAAAATTTCCCTACCAGTTACTAACGAGTTTCCCATGGCTCGGGCAAATATTGACGTGCCATGGGCGATTGAGAGGTTTAAATTAGAATCCCAGCGTATCCAAGAGAAAGAGAAAGAGAAAGATGTAAAACCTTATGATCCTGATCGATGGAGCATTAACCCCTTCCACTTAGGACCAACTCCAATTTTTTCCCTTTACCGATCCTCAACGGAAAGATATAACTCCTTTCTCCATACCAAAGAAGCCATCCTCACAAAGGTTAGAGGAACCATATTCGAACAAAGGGTTGAGAAAGCTTCCATTCCTCTGACCAATAAAAAGTCTAAAAGAGATATACCCCCATGCCGAAAGGCGATTAAAAGGAAGTATAGGAATGAAGAAGAAACGACAAAATTAAGTAATAAAAGGGCCAAAATGCAATAACAAAAGAGGAATTTGAGTCAAGGTTGCCAAAAGGTTATTAGCTCACAACGTCGATTAAGGGTATCTACTTCCTAACTAGACATGATATGAACTTTTGGCCATCGATAAAGAAGAAGCCCAAGAATGAAGCTAAGAGAGGCAGGTCATATTGCTACTACCATATAGAAAATGGGCACGAAACAAACCATTGCAGAGTTTTAGAGGGAATGATCATAAGTTTTTAAACCAACGAAATTTACAAAGATATGTAGAGAAAGCGTAAGAGGTTATGCCGCTAAAGCTTTCTAGAAAAAGTGAAGGGAAAGTTACCTGCCCGATCATGAAGAAGAAAATCCTCACAAACTTAAAATGACCAAGGATAGGTCAAATCACAAATAGATAAAAGAACAGAAATACCCTTGTCATCACCAAATTGGTCCGAGCAAGGCATCCCCCAGAGGGGGGGTGGTGTGTTAGTCTTTTTCCATGGCCAAACAAGAGGGGGCTAGGTTAAAGCATCCAAAGCATAAGCCTCCATTTCACACCAGAAATGGTCATGGAGGTACATCTAAAATTAGCAAGCCATGCCTCTGTTCATAGAAGAGTACGCCCTGCCTCTGCAAGAACTAAGCACGTCCTACCTCTGCTTGCAGAAGAGCACGTCCTACCTCTGCTTATGTTCTGTGTTACCCGCAAAAGGGAACGCAAACCCCTATCATCGCCTATGATGGTCAGGATAAGACATCCCTCGGGGAGGGGGGTGGCATATAAGCCTCTATCAAAACCTACGATGGTCAGTGTAGATCATCCTATGATGGCCCCGTCTAAGTTTCTAAGGCCTTATCATCGCCTACAATGGTCAGGATAAGGTGCCTTATGGAGGGAGGTCTGGTAAGTCCTTGGGCCCTGCTTGTGGATAAGCTAGCCAAGCGCACCAGACGCACATGCCCAGAGAGTGGCCAACAAAGCACGTACATCCTCTGCTTTGACATCAAAATCCCAAGGAATGGCTCAGGAATCATGTATAGCCTCTGTTCGCAAATTAAAATCCGAGTAGGATACCAAAACATTAATGCTAGAAGGGATCTCCAATCTTCAATCATTGAATACCCGAATCTGGTTTGATTCGGTGCCTTACAAATACCGGAAGGGGTTCCCGGTCCTGTATCTATGATAATGCCCTAATCTAGGTTGATTCGATTCCTCACAAATACTGGAAGGGGTTTCCGATCATCTATCTATGTAAAATTCCCTAGTCTGGGTTGATTCGGTTCCTTACAAATACGAGAAGGGGTTTCTGGTCCTCTATCTATGTAAATACCCTAATCTGGGTTGATGCGGTTCCTCACAAATACCAGTAGGGGTTTCTGGTCTTCTACCTACGTCAACACCCGAATCTAGGTCAGGAAAGACCTTCGCAAAGCACCGGGAAGAGGATCTTGGTCTTATCTCAACACCGAAGTCGGGTGATTCAATTTTCCATAAAAACCGGAAGCGGGATCCCGACCTCCCACATTGGATAATCCAAATTTGAGTAGATTTGGCTTACATCAAACGTTGGAAAAGGATCCCAGGCATTACACCGACACCGAAATCTGAATGATCTCGATTTGTAATGGACATGGAAGGTGATAACCAACTAACAAAAAAAAATCTGAAATGGTTGTCTCAAATTAGAACAACCATATATGTACTTACAGATGACGAGCCACAAGGCAAAAATTTGGAAGAGAACGAGAACTCCATCATCAAAACAATTATGGGTAAAAGGGTTATCTCTTTCCTTACTCTGGGAAATTTCTTAAACCATTTGTATGCTAGCAATTATTATCCATATTTCATATCTACAACTATTTACATAATAGACATTGTCAATACACAAAGTTCATTCATAAAAGGAAAAATTATTACATTCTCAACAGCCTGGTTATAGGCATAATTGTATATCACTATTACAGCATATTACTAAGAATCTGGATCCTCTCCGTCATCAGGCAAAGGAGGGTCGATGGAATGACGAAGCGCGATGCCTAGTAATTTGTCGAGCTTTCGCACTGTCGTGCTCATTTCGTCTAAATGATCAGAGGGTTTAATCTGAAGTTTCAAGGCTCTGTTATAAGCCCTTTTCCCTAAGAGAGTTGTTTTCCTTCTCCAATTCGAAAACATCCATATATAAATCATGCCTTTCCTCTTGTAAACGTCTAATTTGATCAGCATACCTGACGACTCGGTCATGAGGATCATTAATCAACTTAGTGTCATAGGATCCTTAATCAACTTTAAGAGAGTTCGGAAGAAAAGTGTAACACCCCGCATGTTGAATAACTTGCTATAATATAAAACAGGGCAGAATTAAATTTAAAAATCTGAATCAGGGGAAACGTGCTATGCCATTGCGTTCGTCTTGGAAAAATACGCGAAATAGAGTCCGAGTTTTCGAAAATCGGAGTCCGTATGACCCCGATAAGGCCCAAAGAAGTTTTCAGAAATTTAAAAACAGATTTTCAGAAGTGGTAGGAAAAATCCCGCCAGACCCAGGGGGTCGACCTGGGGGTCGACTGGGGAGTTGACCTCCCCCCCAGGTCGACTGGGGAGTCGACCCTAGGGTCGACCTGGGAGTCGACCTCCCTGGTCGAGCCCAGGTGACCTGGGTGCATCAGTTTGGCTTTTGGGCTGGGTCTGATGGCTTGTGACGAGATCTGACGGCTCTAATCTAATTTAGGGTTAATCTAAGGGCCTAAAACACCTAACTAATCTATAAATACACCCTAAGACTACCCTAATTCATACTAAAAATAGCTACAACACCGTTATGCCATCAAAATGCAACTTGAAGGAGCCTCCATCAATCTAAAGAGGAAGATGGCTTCTCAAATCAATCTCTAATCAACTCTAGCAACTTAATCTTCTTCTAAGGAGTGATAATCAACAAGTTGTGAGTTTTCTATAGCCTTAATAACCAATTGTTGAAATGATTATGATAGGATATTATGAGGTTATGGCTATGAATGTGGATCCATGCAAGATTATGTTATCATATGCTATGTGTTTGTGATGATTATGCAAGTTATGCAAGTTATGTGCTATATGTTCATGAAGTTATGCAAGTTATGCAAGTCATATGATACATGTTCATGATGTTATGCAAGTTATGCAAGTCATATGCTATGAGATTATGATGTTATGCAAGTTAAGCAAGTCATATGCTATGTGTTTGTGGTGTTATGCAAGTTATGCAAGTCATATGATATATGTTCATGAAGTTATGCTAGTTATGCAATTCATATGCTAGGTGTTTATGATGTTATGTGTAACACCCCACGTCCATTAATGTCACTCACAAAGGGAATGCATTATCTTCTATGGAGGTTTTAGGTGAATATAGAACAGTAAAATTTCAACAAGACAGATATAAAATAGTACTTGGAAATTTAGAAACTTTATTTCAATTGCAGCAGAAGTCAAAACATGTTTGATTACATCATAACACCATAATCAAAGTCAAGTACAATATCTATCTTGATAAAACAAGTACATAATCCCATTACATAAATAGCCATTAAAAAGAAAGATAACAAGCTGGACTTTACTTCAGCAGTCCAAGCTTTCCAAGAGATAAGCAATCCAATCAGACTCCACTGGAACATGGCCCAACTTGAGGACCTGAATGGAGAAAAAGATGAAAAAGAGGGGGGGTCAGACATAAAGTCTGGCGAGTATGATAATTCTACAATACTATTATCAAAATAACTGGACTAAGGCATAAGCTGGAAAACAAGGAAATGTCTATGAAAGAGCAGATTAAGGACATAGACAATCGCTAAAGGAAACGTTATAGGCGCTCCTAAATACTAAAGGATAAACACTATACTGCACCACACCAGTCACCCTAAAGATTGATTCCACTTAGCTTCACTTAGAAACTTTCTTAATGGCTTTACGTACTCCTAGCTGACTACATAGGTGCCGCCTGCCCCTATCTCCACTAGGTGTACCCCACTTTCCATTTTTCGATCGGCTCCCTACTCGTAGATACCCGTGCTGGCCCCACAGTGGGGTGTATCATTCCCCTAAAGTGGCAACCCGATATAACGGAGATGCACGGCTTATACCTACACGATGCAACAACGTCTTATCTACCAGCCCGGGTCCACACACGCATATGAAACCCGTTGGACTGGCGTTGACACCGCTCCCTATTTTGGCCTCTTATAGTCAAACCCAGTATGCGTGTCCCGTCCTCGACTTGGGTCGAGCCCACAAAGATACGTTTTGGGATACTGGTTGAAATGGGCCCCCATTATTACCCACAAGCATTCCACCTAAGCTTGTCCCATTAGTCCATCCACTTAACCCACTTAGTCATGTTCATTTACATGTGTATTTGGTTAAGTCTAATCGTATTTCAAATGCCTCTAAAGGCAACCACTAGATTCCTCATGCCACCCAAGGCACCTACTTAACCCCCATGTCCCACCTTACATGATTATCTGGCTAAGTATTTCTTAATTCATTAAGGCCATAACCTCATAAAGACCTCTCACATTAGACTGGCATTTATGGCAGCTGGATTTGTCGGGCGGGTCCGGGCAGTCTTACACCATAAAAGAGTCTAACCTTGTGTCTTTACAACTGTTATGCTTTAGTTTGGGCCTAGGACCTCTCACATTGGGCCGACATTTGTGACTACTGGATTTGTCGGGCGGGTCCGGGCAGGTTTACGTCACAAACGGGTCCAACCTCGTGTCCTAAGCATTGATTATTATTAATAATCCACTTTCCCCAATTTTAATAATTCCCTACTTGAATTATTAATAAATTCCAAATTTAACAATGTCCATAATTGACTCAATTATGGACATCCATTTAAGGCATGCAAAATCATATCAATTGCACCCCAATTTATTAATTTCCTAATATTACCCCTACCCCACGTTTGAATATTTATTCGCAAAATGTATGCTAGACCCGATTAGTCTAACTCATAGCATAAAAGAAAATATTCACAACAACAACATATATATGTGACTAAATAAATCATAACAAGGGGTAAAACTTGCATACATTACAACTTGCATAAGGTTATACATGTCATGGATCTAAGGGTGTCAACTTATTCATAATTCACATAATATGATTTTGATCAAATTTCATAAACTTGTATAGGACATGTGTGAATCAACATCATTAACAATATGGTTTTATATGGGTACACCTAACTCAATAGGCAAATTCCCAAAAATCAAAATTCATTTAATCATAGATTCATGTATATGGGTACACCTAACTTAATAGGCAAATTCCCATATTCAAGATCCAATTAATTTGTAGATTCATGTATATGGGTACACCTAACCCAATAGGCAAATTCCCATAATCAAGATCTATTATAAAAAAAACATAAACTTTAAACATGATCCAATTCGCATAAATACTAACATCATGATTTTACAACTTGTATGATTCAACACAACTTAACATGACATCATTATCATATAACATAAGTATTTCAACGTATGTGATAATATGAGATCTACAACATATATAAGATTTACAACATAGCATATCATAATATGCAACATAGCATGATATGATTTACAACATAGCATAGCATGATTAATCACATATGACATAGCATAGGATTATTTACAACATAATCACTACAACATAACAACATATATATGATAACATAATAGCATAACAAGAGATCCACAACATAATTTACAAATACATAACAATTCATATCACTTTCTTGTGATCCATTCATAACTTAATAAAATTATTTTATAATAATATTGTGAGATTCATCATACTCACAATTTTAAAGAAGAGAAATAGAAAGAGAGAGAACTTTTGATTTGATTTGAGTAGATTTAGTTTGTAGATTAGGCCTTCTTCTTCTTTAGTTTGTGACGGCTATGCTGAACTCCATGGCAACGGCATGTCGGTAGCTCTCCAATTTTTCAAGTGATTTAGGGTTAGAGTCTACCCACTTATTTATAGATGTTAGGATTCATTTAGGCCATTAGATTTAACATAGAAATAACCGCAGCCATTCAGACCAGATGGGGTTTATCTTATTGACTCGGCAATGAGTCAGAAGTGACTCAGCAAACGCTCAGCAAATTAATAAACTTCTATTCATGTTTACATTAACTGCCCATATGTATATAAATATATATATACACACACGCACCTATTCATGAATTCAAATTAATCCATAATTAACTTATGACCATTTCTACACATTAATTTTCCAATTAATGTCTTAATTCCATTTTTCGCCATTTAAGGCAATTCACATATCTCAAATTTGTTATATGCCTTTTTAAGGCTATTTCGTGCAAATTCTCAATATTAATTCTTTTAATTTGTGAATATTAGTATTAACAGAAATACGGGGTGTTACATTCTCCCCTCCTTAAGGGATTTCGACCCCGAAATCTTCAAGTTTATATCCTATCATCAACCATCTACTCAATCAACAAACACTGGCATCCATTGTCCTTATAGACTTCTAATGCTTTCATGTATAAATGCACAGTGTGTGTCTATGTCCGTATCTAATGCAAAATCAGGCGGTCCACTGATTCAGTTGACCTCCTTGATGCAATTCATGATAGTGCCATGCATCCATTATGTATGCAAAAGATCCTAATTGCTTACAAACTACTTCTATATGCGTGCACATCCATTTAACCGAATGCAACATCTATATGATGGTACAACCATTATACATCCATTATACTAAATACATTCATTTATGCAATATGCAATATGTAGTGACTGAGCCGATCTAGTGCCTAAAGTGTGTGTATATATGCATCCACGAGCAACCACTAGCAACCACTTGCATCCATTTTGCATCCATCATACATAACATGTCTCAAACACATGTTTCAACCATAGGATTATCCTAACTAAAGGTCAAAGATACTAATGAGAGGACATACTAAAGATAAGATAAGATAAGATAAGTTAAGCGATAAAGGAGAAATTAAAAGACATACCTTCAAAAAGAAAAGGGTATAGCGAACGCATCTTCCCTTCTGTCTCCCAAGTAGCGTTGCTCTCATCATCTCCCGATTGCACTTTAACTAGTCTGAACTCTCGATTTCTCAACTTTTTGATCTCCGACCCAAGAATGCATGTAGGAGCTCGTCTAATTATTGCATCACGCTCTATTTCCACCTCTTTAAGCAAGCTCGGCTCTACCACCTCCGCGGTCTTGTGCAAACACTTCCTCAAATGTGATACATGGATTACGTCGTGTACTCCACTAAGTTTCTCAGGCAACTCCACCCTATACGCCATCTTCCCAATCCTGTCTTTTATAGGAAACGGACCTACAAACCTTGGCGCTAATTTCCCAACGGACCGAAAGCGAACAACATTCCGTAACGGAGACACTTTGATAAAAACCATGTCCCCAATGTCAAACTCAAGATCTGTCCTCCTCTTATCAGCATACGATTTCTGCCTATCTTGTGCTGCTTTCATCCTCCTTCGAATCAAATCAATCTTCTCCGAGGTTTTCCTAACCATATCGGGCCCAAGTAGGATTTTATCGGTAGATTCCCACCAACATGTAGGCGAACGGCAAGGCCTTCCATAAAGAGATTCGAAAGGTGCCATGCCAATACTAGACTGAAAGCTATTATTATATGCGAATTCTACCAACGGAAGGTGCTCTTCCCATGTACCCCCAAAGTCTAGGATACAAAGCCTTAAAAGATCCTCTAGAATACGATTCACCCTCTCGGTCTGGCCGTCCGTCTGAGGATGATATGCGGTGCTTAAACATAGTTGAGTCCCTACCGCCTCTTGTAAACTCTTCCAAAATTCGCTAGTGAAGATGGGATCACGGTCGCTTACTATACTAGAAGGAATACCGTGCAAACGAACTATCTCTTTAATGTATACAGAAGCCAACCACGGAGCAGTCCTCTTACTTTTCACGGGAATAAAATGGGCGCTCTTAGTAAGTCTATCTACTATAACCCAAATCCTCGTATTACCCTTCCTTGATCTTGGTAATCCATGCACAAAATCCATTGAGACGCTTTCCCATTTCCATAGTGGAACTTCCAATGGGTGAAGCAACCCACCGGGTTTCTTTTGTTCCGCTTTTACTCGTTGGCACACCAAGCATCTAGCGACGTACTCGACCACATCCTTTTTCATACCGGCCCAAAAGAAAACCCGCTTCATATCTTTGTACATCTTGTCTCCGCCGGGATGAATGGTCATCTTTGAGCGATGAGCATCATCAAGAATGGCCTTCCTTAAGTCTTCGTCTTGTGGTACACAAAGTCTATTATCCCTTCGTAACCAACCCTTATCGTCTAGGGTATACCTACGAAGATGGCTAGACGACTCCCCTCCTTTGAGCTTTTCTACTTTCTCAACCAACTGGGGGTCGTCTTGCTGTGCCTCACCAACTCGTCCTAGAAGTGTAGGTCTAACCTCCAAGGATGCTAACAAACCAGGTACTAGGTCAACGGAGGGTCTAAAGTCAAACATGGAGATGAATTCTAAGCTTCGTCGTTCAACAAACAACGGACTCAAGGACAACCTTTTCCTACTTAAGGCGTCTGCTACCACGTTACCCTTGCCCGGGGTATATGCTATTTCAAAATCGTAGGAGGCTAGGAATTCCATCCACCGTTGCTGCCTTAAATTCAAATCCTTCTGGGAGAATAATTATTTTAATGATTTGTGGTCAGTGAACAGTTCGAATTTCTCACCAAGAAGATAGCGACACCAAGACTTAAGCGCGAAAACAATTGCGGCTAACTCAAGGTCATGCGTAGGGTAATTCTTTTCATGAACTCTCAACTGCCTTCCACCATAGGCTATTACTCTTCCCTCTTGCATGAGGACCGCGCCAAGTCCCGTCCCACAAGCATCAGTATAGACGGTAAACGGTTTATTCCCGTCTGGCAGCACTAAGACTGGGGCTGAAGTTAAGGCTCTCTTTAAACGTTGGAACGCATCATCACAATCTTCGTCCCACGTAAAAACCAGGTTCTTCTTCGTTAACCGTGTTAATGGAGCTGATATTTTTGCGAAGTCTTTGATAAACTTCCTATAATAGCCAGCCAACCCCAAGAAACTTCTTACTTCGGTTACATTTTTAGGGACCTTCCAATCTTGGATGGCCACCACCTTTGTGGGATTCACTGCTATCCCTTCCTTGGAAAGCACGTGCCCTAAGAACCGTACTTCTTTCCTCCAGAAGTGACACTTAGAAAATTTTGCCTTAAGGTTATGCGCTCGAAGGGTTTCCCACACTTCCCTAAGATGTAGGGCATGCTCTTCTTCATTCTTAGAAAAGACTAAGATGTCATCCACAAAGACTACCACGAATTTGTTAAGGTACTCCCTAAACACCGTACTCATCAAATCAACAAAATATGCGGGGGCGTTTGTCAAACCAAAGGGCATCACTAGCCATTCATAGAATCCGTCAGGAGTCCTAAAAGCAGTCTTATCTATACTATCCTCAGCCACTCTCAGTTGATGAAAGCCAGTGGCTAAGTCCAACTGCGAAAACACTGAGGCGCCAACTAACTGATCAAAGAGATCGTCAATCCTCTGCAGTGGGTGTCGGTTCTTTTTAGTAAGCTTGTTTAGTTCTCTATAGTCCACACAAAGTCTAAGGGACCCATCCGCCTTTGTAGCAAATACTACTGGAGCACCCCACTCTGATATACTACGTCTTATGAACCCCTTCTTAAGCAACTCCTTCACTTGCTTATTGAGTTCACTCCTTTCACGAGGAGCCATGTGGCGCACTGGCAAAGATACGGGTTTAGCATTATCCACAAGATAAATTCGAAAGTCTGTCTCCCGCTTTGGAGGTAAGCCCTTCACCTCCTCAAACACATCCGGATATTCCCGGACCATCTCTACCGTTCGCAGATTCTCTACAGACGCGTCAAGCGATTCAAGATAACTTAGCATAACGGAATTTATGGGACTACAAAAGATGTCGAGAGCATTACAAAGGCGAGTCACAAGCCTAACTACTCTCCTTTCACAATCAAGAATGGCCCCATTTCTAGATAACCAATCCATTCCTAAAATTAGCCCATAGCCCGTGAAGCCCAATACATAAGCATCACATCAAAATTCAATGCTAAGTATAGAGATTTTCAAATCCAAACATATCATGGTCAAATGAGCCGAACCCCCAATTGGATTTGAAACAACCAAGGGATCCTCTACTAAACTGGTGTTCAAGTGCAGTAATTCAACTAATGATGCAGAGATAAACGAATGAGATGCGCCAGAATCGAATAAGGTACGGACAGGATGATCAAACAGAAAAACTAAGCTTTCAACAGAAATTGTTCTACCTCTTTCTTGGAGCGGTGGGGCCGCAATAGCCTGAACTTGCCCCCTTGCCTGCCCTGGTGCCATAAGAGCCTGCACCTGTCCTCCCGAGGTAGACCCTGCCCTCTGCCCCTTCTTTGGGCAGTCCTTCACCAAATGTCCCGCATCTCCACAATGAAAACAACCAGTCTTCTTTTTCTTTCTACAATCTTTGCTGAGATGGCCAGGCGTCCCACAATTGAAGCATCTCTTCTTCCCTTTGCCATTATTGTTTTTACCACCCTTCTTATTTTGCTGTTGGGGTTTCTTCTGATCCCCTTTCTTTTCAACTGCCTTATCCTCATGCATAAGTGCCATTTCTACTAGCCTTTCAAAGGTGGCTCCCATAGGGATGTGGGTCATAGCCAACCCTTGCAACGGTTCATTCAAGCCTCTAACGAACCTCAAAGCTATCTTCTCTGGCGTGTTCACCAACTCCAAGCCAAACCTTGCTAACTGATTAAATTTATTGACATACTCCTTCATTGATAAGCTCCCTTGCTTTAATGTCAGGAATTTTTCCATATTTAAATTCTCCTCTGCCCTTGAAAGAAACTTTGCCTCAAACCTTCGTTTGAAATCTGCCCATGAATCAACTGGACGTTCCCCGTTAGTGACTTCCCACCAAAACGAGGCCTCTCCCTTCAATAACCAAGCAGCTAAACGGACTTTCCTCCCATCTTCCACTTCAAAGATATCCAACAATTCCTCAGTCTCCTTAAGCCAGTCTCTGGCCTCCACAAACGTCTCAGTCCCTTGAAAAGTTTTGCCTCCCATAGCCTTAAATTCCTTGCACGTCTTTGCAAAAGTGTCAACACGAGGAGGAGGAGGAGGAGGAATGGGTGCAACTGGGGGTGGAGGAACATCTGCTGGGCCTGCAATGGTGGCCCTAGACTCCAAATATCTCCTAAACCACCCTGGAACCGTCACACCTTCTGGAAGATTAAGATCTTCAGCCATGCTGAAACGAAAAAGGAAAGATTCAAAATGGAGAATTCGAAAGATAAAGATAAGGATATGGCTATTTGGGATTATGTTTTTCATAAAAACTTTCTCTAAATAACATGTTTTTTAAATCACTTCTTCCAAAAATACTTTAGAAAAATATTTTTCTAAAATTTTTTTATCTGTTCTGGTAACCTTACGCTCTGATACCACGTGTAACACCCCACGTCCATTAATGTCACTCACAAAGGGAATGCATTAACTTCTATGGAGGTTTTAGGTGAATATAGAACAGTAAAATTTCAACAAGACAGATATAAAATAGTACTTGGAAATTTAGAAACTTTATTTCAATTGCAGCAGAAGTCAAAACATGTTTGATTACATCATAACACCATAATCAAAGTCAAGTACAATATCTATCTTGATAAAACAAGTACATAATCCCATTACATAAATAGCCATTAAAAAGAAAGATAACAAGCTGGACTTTACTTCAGCAGTCCAAGCTTTCCAAGAGATAAGCAATCCAATCAGACTCCACTGGAACATGGCCCAACTTGAGGACCTGAATGGAGAAAAAGATGAAAAAGAGGGGGGGTCAGACATAAAGTCTGGCGAGTATGATAATTCTACAATACTATTATCAAAATAACTGGACTAAGGCATAAGCTGGAAAACAAGGAAATGTCTATGAAAGAGCAGATTAAGGACATAGACAACCGCTAAAGGAAACGTTATAGGCGCTCCTAAATACTAAAGGATAAACACTATACTGCACCACACCAGTCACCCTAAAGATTGATTCCACTTAGCTTCACTTAGAAACTTTCTTAATGGCTTTACGTACTCCTAGCTGACTACATAGGTGCCGCCTGCCCCTATCTCCACTAGGTGTACCCCACTTTCCATTTTTCGATCGGCTCCCTACTCGTAGATACCCGTGCTGGCCCCACAGTGGGGTGTATCATTCCCCTAAAGTGGCAACCCGATATAACGGAGATGCACGACTTATACCTACACGATGCAACAACGTCTTATCTACCAGCCCGGGTCCACACACGCATATGAAACCCGTTGGACTTGCGTTGCCACCGCTCCCTGTTTTGGCCTCTTATAGTCAAACCCAGTATGCGTGTCCCGTCCTCGACTTGGGTCGAGCCCACAAAGATACGTTTTGGGATACTGGTTGAAATGGCCCCCATTATTTCCCACAAGCATTCCACCTAAGCTTGTCCCATTAGTCCATCCACTTAACCCACTTAGTCATGTTCATTTACGTGTGTATTTGGTTAAGTCTAATCGTATTTCAAATGCCTCTAAAGGCAACCACTAGATTCCTCATGCCACCCAAGGCACCTACTTAACCCCCATGTCCCACCTTACATGATTATCTGGCTAAGTATTTCTTAATTCATTAAGGCCATAACCTCATAAAGACCTCTCACATTAGACTGGCATTTATGGCAGCTGGATTTGCCGGGCGGGTCCGGGCAGTCTTACACCATAAAAGAGTCTAACCTTGTGTCTTTACAACTGTTATGCTTTAGTTTGGGCCTAGGACCTCTCACATTGGGCCGACATTTGTGACTACTGGATTTGTCGGCCGGGTCCGGGCAGGTTTACGTCACAAACGGGTCCAACCTCGTGTCCTAAGCATTGATTATTATTAATAATCCACTTTCCCCAATTTTAATAATTCCCTACTTGAATTATTAATTAATTCCAAATTTAACAATGTCCATAATTGACTCAATTATGGACATCCATTTAAGGCATGCAAAATCATATCAATTGCACCCCAATTTATTAATTTCCTAATATTACCCCTACCCCACGTTTGAACGTTTATTCGCAAAATGTATGCTAGACCCGATTAGTCTAACTCATAGCATAAAAGAAAATATTCACAACAACAACATATATATGTGACTAAATAAATCATAACAAGGGGTAAAACTTGCATACATTACAACTTGCATAAGGTTATACATGTCATGGATCTAAGGGTGTCAACTTATTCATAATTCACATAATATGATTTTGATCAAATTTCATAAACTTGTATAGGACATGTGTGAATCAACATCATTAACAATATGGTTTTATATGGGTACACCTAACGCAATAGGCAAATTCCCAAAAATCAAAATTCATTTAATCATAGATTCATGTATATGGGTACACCTAACTTAATAGGCAAATTCCCATATTCAAGATCCAATTAATTTGTAGATTCATGTATATGGGTACACCTAACCCAATAGGCAAATTCCCATAATCAAGATCTATTATAAAAAAACATAAACTTTAAACATGATCCAATTCGCATAAATACTAACATCATGATTTTACAACTTGTATGATTCAACACAACTTAACATGACATCATTATCATATAACATAAGTATTTCAACATATGTGATAATATGAGATCTACAACATATATAAGATTTACAACATAGCATATCATAATTTGCAACATAGCATGATATGATTTACAACATAGCATAGCATGATTAATCACATATGACATAGCATAGGATTATTTACAACATAATCACTACAACATAAAAACATATATATGATAACATAATAGCATAACTAAAGATCCACAACATAATTTACAAATACGTAACAATTCATATCACTTTCTTGTGATCCATTCATAACTTAATCAAATTATTTTATAATAATATTGTGAGATTCATCATAATCACAATTTTAAAGAAGAGAAATAGAAAGAGAGAGAGCTTTTGATTTGATTTGAGTAGATTTAGTTTGTAGATTAGGCCTTCTTCTTCTTTAGTTTGTGACGGCTATGCTGAACTCCATGGCAACGGCATGTCGGTAGCTCTCCAATTTTTCAATTGATTTAGGGTTAGAGTCTACCCACTTATTTATAGATGTTAGGATTCATTTAGGCCATTAGATTTAACCTAGAAATAACCGCAGCCATTCAGACCAGATGGGGTTTATCTTATTGACTCAGCAATGAGTCAGAAGTGACTCAGCAAACGCTCAGCAAATTAATAAACTTCTATTCATGTTTACATTAACTGCCCATATATATATATATAAATATATATATATATATACACACGCACCTATTCATGAATTCAAATTAATCCATAATTAACTTATGACCATTTCTACACATTAATTTTCCAATTAATGTCTTAATTCCATTTTTCGCCTTTTAAGGCAATTCACATATCTCAAATTTGTTATATGCCTTTTTAAGGCTATTTCGTGCAAATTCTCAATATTAATTCTTTTAATTTGTGAATATTAGTATTAACAGAAATACGGGGTGTTACATTATGCAAGATATGCAAGTCATATGAGAAACATTGATCCATTATGACACCATGATATGCAAGTTTGGGGTATGATTATGTGCTAGTTCATACATGATATGTTATGCAAGTTTGGTGTATGATTATATGCTAGTCCATACATGATATGTTATGCAAGTTTGGTGTATGATTATATGCTAGTTCATACATGATATGTTATGCAAGTTTGGTGTATGATTATATGCAAGTTCATATATGACATGTTATGCAAGTTTGGTGTTTGATTATATGCAAGTAACATGTGCAAGTTTACACCTTAGTATGATATGCATACATATGCAAGTTAACCCCTTTGTATGTCATACAAACATATGCTAGTTTACCCCCTTTGAATGACATAAATAACTTATGCAAGTTAACCTCCTTATGACATATGTGATTCATGCAAGTTTGGGTTGATTATTTATGCTAGTTGGGTTTGATGCTATATGCATGTTGACACCTTTAAACACATGTTGATGCTTATGTGTTATGCAAGTTGAACCCATTGTATGTGTGATGAATCTTCCCTTTTATGTCATGTTAGCGAATTACGTGGGGAACGATGGGGTTAATATACATGTTAATGAAATGGTGTGAAATTGGT
The DNA here is from genome assembly GCA_030737875.1 of Allium sativum. Lineage (NCBI taxonomy): Eukaryota > Viridiplantae > Streptophyta > Magnoliopsida > Asparagales > Amaryllidaceae > Allium > Allium sativum. The sequence continues at coordinate 416,132,114 of CM060910.1, read as the reverse complement.
ATGATTATGCATACCATAAAGAGGATGGACATAACTGAGTCAATTATGTACATCGTTAAAAAATTGGAATTAATTAGGGAAAATTAATTCGAAATATGGGGGGTGATTAATTAGGTGTAATTAATCGACTAAGACACGAGGTTGGACCCTTTTGTAGCATAAGACTGCCTGGAACCGACCGGCAAATCCAGCGGCTACAAATGATTGGCCCAATGTGAGAGGTCTTAGGCACAAACTATATACGTGACAAGTGTAAAGACACGAGGTTAGACTCGGTTATGGCGTAAGGCTGCCCGGACCCGACCGGCAAATCCAGCTGCCATAAGAGATAGTCTAATGTGAGAGGTCTCTACAACGGTTACGTTCTTAATCAATTAAGAAACACTTAACCATATTAGGATGCAGAGGACATGAGGGGTTAAGTGGGTGCCTTGGGTGGCATGTGGAAAAATCTAGTAGTTGCCTTGGGTGGCAATAGAAAATACGATTAGAATACTTAACCAAAGTGGGACATGTAATTAAACATGATTAAAGGGTTAAGTGGGTTCCTTGGGTGGCATGTGGAAAAATCTAGTGGGTTGCCTTGGGTGGCAATAGAGAATACGACAAGAATACTTAACCAAAGGGGAACATGTAACTAAACATGATTAAAGGGTTAAGTGGGTGCCTTGGGTGGCATGTAGAAATCTAGTGGGTGCCTTGAGTGGCAATTGAAATATGATTAGATGACTTAACCAAACCTTAACATGTAAGTGGGCATGATTATGAAAAGGGGTTAAGTGGGATGCACTAGATTAAATGACAAGCTTAAGTAGTAGCTTGTGGGGGCCTTGAGTGGCAATTGAAATATGATTAGATGACTTAACCAAACCTTAACATGTAAGTGGGCATGATTATGAAAAGGGGTTAAGTGGGATGCACTAGATTAAATGACAAGCTTAAGTAGTAGCTTGTGGGGGCCATTTCAACCAGTAATCTATATGTATCTTATTGGGCTCGACCCATGTCGAGGACGGGACACGCGTACTGGGTTTGACTATAAGAGGCCAAAACGGGGTAGCGGTCGCAACGCGAGTCCAACGGGTTTCATATGCGTGTGTGGACCCGGGCTGGTAGGTAAGACGTTGTTGCATCGTGTAGATATAAGCTGTGCACCATTGATAGTATCGGGTTGCCACATTGGGGAGTGATACACCCCACTGTGGGGCCAGCACGGGTATCTACGTTAGGGAGCCGATCGCTTGGGGAGTAGTGGGTACACCTAGTGGAGATAGGGGCAGACGGCACCTATGTAGTCAGCTAGGGGTACACGAGACTACTAATAAAATTACTAAGTTGTGGGTACACCTAGTGGAGATAGGGGCAGACGGCACCTATGTAGTCAGCTAGGGGTACACGGAACTACTATTAAAAATTACTAAGTACACTTAGTGGGGATCAACCTTTAAGTAGGAATTACCCTTGGGTGGGTGGGACTGGTGTGGTGCAGTGTAGGAATTATCCTTGGGTGGGTAGATCTGGGGTGGTGCAGAATACTATTTATCCTTGGGTGGATAGGCGCGTCTTTACCGTTATCTTAGTTTATCCTAAGTCTAGTTGGCTACTTAGTGTAGTCATTTATCCCCAGTCGTACCGTACCAGGTTTATATCATACCCTATTTACTTTAATGATTGTATTGTTAAGGTTATAGGGCTCACTCAGACTTATGTCTGACCCCGTTGTTTTTATCTTTTTCCCCAACCCTCAGGTTCTCAGAGTGGGCCTAGCACTAGTGGGCTTTGATCAGATTGCTTTATCTATCTTTTGGAGCTTGGACTCTTGAAGAAAAGCTCGGTTATCTTTTCTATTATGGCTATTAGTATATAGTGGGATTATGTACTTATGTTTTAACGAGATGGATATTTTGTAATTGACTCTTGTTGGTTTTTGAGATGTAACCAAACATGTTTACCTTCTGCTGCAATGAAATGATGTTTTAAATTTCAGGTATTACTTATATCTGTCTTGTTGTAATTTTTCAGTTCTATATTCACTTAAATACTCCACCGAAGCTAAGGCATTCCCTTTATGAGTGACCTTAGCGGGTATGGGGTGTTACACGTGGTATCAGAGCTTAAGGTTACCAGAACAGATAAAACTTTTAGAAAAACTATTTTTCTAAAACATTTTTGGAAGAAGTATTTTCAAAAACATGTCTTTTGAGAGAAAAGTTTTTGAAAGAAAAGCATAATCCCCAATAGCCATATCCTTATCCTTCGGATTCTCCGTTTTTAATCTCTTCCTCTTTCTCTTTTTGAATTTCCCCTCCGCGTATAGATATCTTTTTAAGATAAGTAAGGACTTCCGTATGAAGGACGGAAGAACCACTTCAAGGGACTAAGTCGTTTGCCAGGCTAAGAAGTTAGTCCAAGGAGGTGGAGGGCTTATGGGTACCGTTAAGATGGACGAGAGAGGAAGGTTAGCTATTAGGTAAATAAAGGACGAAACCTTATCGTGGTAAGAAGGCCACGAAAGGAGAATGTGAAGGGGAAGGCTAGTTGTCTTGGAGAAATAGGACACCTTGGGGTTGTCCAAAAAGGTAAGGACGAAGTTCAGGATCTTCTGTAGGGTAGATGTATTCCCTCACGACGGGTATACCTGATGGGGGTAGGACCGTCTAAGTTGAAATTTGGCTCTCTCGATCATCCTGTTCGAACTTTATTCGACTCTAGTGCACCACATTCGTTTATCTCATCATCATTAGTTGAGTCACTGCACCTAGACACCAGTTTGGTAGATGATCCCGTGGTTGTTTCAAACCCAATTGGGGGGCTCCACTTATTTGTCCATGATATGTTTGGGTTTGAAAATCCTCATACTTAACGTTGAGTTTAGGGGTGATGCTTTTGTTTGGGCTTCACGGGCTATGGGTTGATTTTGGGCATGGACTGGTTATCCAGTAATGGTGCCATTCTTGATGGTGAAAGGAGAGTTGTTAGGCTCATAACCCGCTTGGGTAACACTCTCGAGATCTCTTGTAATCCCATAGATTTTGTTATGCTAAGTTATCTTGAATCGCTTGACGCTTCGGTCAAGAGCTTGCGATCTGTTAGAGTGGTCCGGGAATACTCGGATGAGTTTGGGGAGGTGAAGGGCTTACCTCCGAAGCGGGAGATAGACTTGCGAACATATTTGGTGGAAAATGCTAAGCAAGTATCATTGCCAGTGCACCACATGGCTCCTCGTGAGAGGAGGGAACTCCATAAGCAAGTAGGGGAGTTGCTTGAGAAAGGGTTCATAAGACGAAGTATATCGGAGTGGGGTGCTCCAGTAGTTTTTGCCATGAAGGCGGATGGGTCCCTCAGACTTTGTGTACACTATAGAGAACTCAACAAACTCACAAAGAAGAATAGACACCCATTGCCAAGGATGGATGATCTCTTTGATCAGTTGGTTGGCGCCTCAGTATTTCGCAGTGGGACTTGGCCACGGAATTTCATCAGTTGGGAGTGACTAAGGATAGTATAGAGAAGACCGCCTTAGGACTCCGGATGGTTTCTATGAGTGGCTGGTGATGCCATTTGGTTTGACGAACGCCCCTGCGTACTTTGTTGATTTGATGAGTAGGGTGTTCAGGGAGTACCTAAACAACTTCGTAGTGGATGACATCTTAGTCTTTTCTAAGAGAGAAATAAGTTTTCATATGTGCTTAATAGGTTATGCAAAGCCAGTTATTTGATCAACGGTGGTTTTGGAGCGAGACTGGTAAGGGCATCCAGATTTGGACAAGGGCTTAATCATTTAGTCGTTTTACTAGTATCATCTCACGTAGGTCGTCTGAATTCGAAAGAGGTATACCTTAGGTGATTGTCTGATATTGGTTTAGGCCTTTGGGGCTTGCACTTGGGGATGTCGAGTTCGACTAGGACGGTCTGCGTGAGAGATGGATAGTTGTGACGATTTTGTATGAGAGAATATCCTGGTTCTCTCCAGAAGAGGAGAAAAGCATGCCCTATATCTTAGGGAAGTGTTGGAGACTCTTCGAGCGCATAGTCTTGAGACAGCAAAGGTGGATGGAGTTCCAAGCATCCTATGATTTCGAGATGGCGTATACTCCTGGCAAGGGTAACGTGGTGGCGGACGCCTTGAGCGGAAAAAGGTTGTCCTTGAGTCCATTGTTCGTGGTACGACGAAGCTTGGAATTTATCTCGATGTTTGATTTCAGACCTTCCGTTGACTTTATACCCGGTTTGCTTGCATCCTTAGAGGTCAGACCTACTCTTTTGAGACGGATTGGCGAGGCACAGAGGGACGACCCACAGTTGGTTGAGTTGGTATAGAGGCTCATAAAAGGGGAGTCGTCCAGCCATTTGAGTAGGTATACCTTAGACGATAGGGGGTGCTTGCGTAGAGACGGTAGACTTTGTGTACCGCAAGACGAGGGTTTAAGGAAGGCTATTCTTGATGATGCACACCGTTCTAGGATGACCATTTATCCCGGTGGGGACAAGATGTACCAAAACACTAAGCGAGTTTTCATTTGGGCTGGTATGAAGAAAGAGGTGGCCGAGTATGTCGCTAGATGCTTGGTGTGCCAACAGGTGAAAGCGGAGCAAAGAAACCCGGTGGGTTGCTTCACCCATTGGAAGTTCCGCAATAGAAGTGGGATAGCGTCTCGATGGATTTTATTGATGGGTTACCAAGATCGAGGAAGGGTAATACGGGAATTTGGGTTGTGGTAGATATACTTACTAAGAGCGCCCATTTCATACCCGTGAAGAGCAAGAGGACTGTTCCATGTCTAGCTTCGGTTTATCTTCGAGAGATAATTCAGTTGCATAGGGAACAGGACGTATTCCATGTGTCACATTTAAGGAAGTGCCTACATGAGACCACAGAGGTGTTAGAGCCGAGCCTGCTTAGGGAAGTAAAGGTAGAGCGTGATGCGATTATTCGACGAGCTCCTACCCGCATCCTTGGGTCAGAGATTAGGAAGTTGGGAAACATAGAGGTTCGACTAGTCAAAGTGCCTAGGGGAGAAGATGAGAGTAATGCTACTTGGGAGACAGAAGCGAAGATGCGTTCATTGTACCCATTTCTTTTTGAGGGTATGTCCTTTAACTTCTCATTTATCGTTTGTCTAGTGCTTATCTTATCTTTAGTATGTCCTCTCATTAGTACCTTTGACCTTTAGATAGGGTAAACCTATGGTTGAAACATGTGTTTGAGACATGTTATGTTTGATGGATGCGTGTGGATGCAAATGGTTGCTAGTGGTTGCTCGTGGATGCATATACACACACTCTAGGCACTAGATCGGCTCAATCACTTCATATTGCATATTGCATAAAATTGTGTGTAGGTAGCTATATTAATGGATGTATAATGGTTGTGTTATCATATGGATGATGCATTTTGGTGAATGATTGTGCACTCATGTAGAAATAGTATGTGTCGATAAGGTTCTTTCGCATACATATTGGATGCATGGCACTATCATGGTTTGCATTAAGGAGGTCCACTAAATTAGTAGACCACCTAATTTTGCATTAGACAGGGAACATATACACACACTCTTTGCATATGTTCATACAGCATTAGAAACTCTAAGGACAATTGATGCCAGTGTTTGATGGTTTGAGTAGATGGTTGTTTGGTTGGTAGGATACGTTCTTCTTGACTTAGAGATTTTGGGGACGAAATCTTTTAAGTAGGGGAGAATGTAACACCCCGCATGTTGAATAACTTGCTATAATATGAAACAGGGCAGAATTAAATTTAAAAATCTGAATCAGGGGAAACGGGCTATGCCATTGCGTTCGTCTCGGAAAAATAAGCGAAATAGAGTCCGAGTTTTCGAAAATCGGAGTCTGTATGACCCCGATAAGGCCCAAAGAAGTTTTCAGAAATTTAAAAATAGATTTTCAGAAGTGGCGGGAAAAATCCCGCCAGACCCAGGGGGTCGACTGGGGAGTCGACCTCCCCCCCAGGTCGACTGGGGAGTCGACCCTAGGGTCGACCTGGGAGTCGACCTCCCTGGTCGAGCCCAGGTGACCTGGGTGCATCAGTTTGGCTTTTGGGCTGGGTCTGATGGCTTGTGACGAGATCTGACGGCTCTAATCTAATTTAGGGTTCATCTAAGGGCCAAAAACACCTAACTAATCTATAAATACACCCTAAGTCTACCCTAATTCGTACTAAAAATAGCTACAACACCGTTATGCCGTCAAAATGCAACTTGAAGGAGCCTCCATCAATCTAAAGAGGAAGATGGCTTCTCAAATCAGTCTCTAATCAACTCTAGCAACTTAATCTTCTTCTTAGGAGTGCTAATCAACAAGTTGTGAGTTTTCTATAGCCTTAATAACCAATTGTTGAAATGATTATGATAGGATATAATGAGGTTATGGCTATTAATGTGGATCAATGCAAGATTATGTTATCATATGCTATGTGTTTGTGACGATTATGCAAGTTATGCAAGTTATGTGCTATATGTTCATGAAGTTATGCAAGTTATGCAAGTCATATGATACATGTTCATGATGTTATGCAAGTTATGCAAGTCATATGCTATGTGATTATGATGTTATGCAAGTTATGCAAGTCATATGCTATGTGTTTGTGGTGTTATGCAAGTTATGCAAGTCATATGATATATGTTCATGAAGTTATGCAAGTTATGCAAGTCATATGCTAGGTGTTTATGATGTTATGCAAGATATGCAAGTCATATGAGAAACATTGATCCATTATGACACCATGATATGCAAGTTTGGGGTATGATTATGTGCTAGTTCATACATGATATGTTATGCAAGTTTGGTGTATGATTATATGCTAGTCCATACATGATATGTTATGCAAGTTTGGTGTATGATTATTTGCTAGTTCATACATGATATGTTATGCAAGTTTGGTGTATGATTATATGCAAGTTCATATATGACATGTTATGCAAGTTTGGTGTTTGATTATATGCAAGTAACATGTGCAAGTTTACACCTCAGTATGATATGCATACATATGCAAGTTAACCCCTTTGTATGTCATACAAACATATGCTAGTTTACCCCTTTGAATGACATAAATAACTTATGCAAGTTAACCTCCTTATGACATATGTGATTCATGCAAGTTTGGGTTGATTATTTATGCTAGTTGGGTTTGATGCTATATGCATGTTGACACCTTTAAACCCATGTTGATGCTTATGTGTTATGCAAGTTGAACCCATTGTATGTGTGATGAATCTTCCCTTTTATGTCATGTTAGCGAATTACGTGGGGAACGATGGGGTTAATATACATGTTAATGAAATGGTGTGAAATTGGTATGATTATGCATATCATAAAGAGGATGGACATAATTGAGTCAATTATGTACATCGTTAAAAAATTGGAATTAATTAGGGAAAATTAATTCGAAATATGGGGGGTGATTAATTAGGTGTAATTAATCGACTAAGACACGAGGTTGGACCCTTTTGTAGCATAAGACTGCTCGGAACCGACCGACAAATCCAGCGGCTACAAATGATTGGCCCAATGTGAGAGGTCTTAGGCACAAACTATATACGTGACAAGTGTAAAGACACGAGGTTAGACTCGGTTATGGCGTAAGGCTGCCCGGACCCGACCGACAAATCCAGTTGCCATAAGAGATAGTCTAATGTGAGAGGTCTCTACAACGGTTACGTTCTTAATCAATTAAGAAACACTTAACCATATTAGGATGCAGAGGACATGAGGGGTTAAGTGGGTGCCTTGGGTGGCATGTGGAAAAATCTAGTAGTTGCCTTGGGTGGCAATAGAAAATACGATTAGAATACTTAACCAAAGTGGGACATGTAATTAAACATGATTAAAGGGTTAAGTGGGTGCCTTGGGTGGCATGTGGAAAAATCTAGTGGGTTGCCTTGGGTGGCAATAGAGAATACGACAAGAATACTTAACCAAAGGGGAACATGTAACTAAACATGATTAAAGGGTTAAGTGGGTGCCTTGGGTGGCATGTAGAAATCTAGTGGGTGCCTTGAGTGGCAATTGAAATATGATTAGATGACTTAACCAAACCTTAACATGTAAGTGGGCATGATTATGAAAAGGGGTTAAGTGGGATGCACTAGATTAAATGACAAGCTTAAGTAGTAGCTTGTGGGAGCCTTGAGTGGCAATTGAAATATGATTAGATGACTTAACCAAACCTTAACATGTAAGTGGGCATGATTATGAAAAGGGGTTAAGTGGGATGCACTAGATTATATGACAAGCTTAATTAGTAGCTTGTGGGGGCTCATTTCAACCAGTAACCCATATGTATCTTATTGGGCTCGACCCATGTCGAGGACGGGACACGCGTACTAGGCTTGACTATAAGAGGCCAAAACGGGGTAGCGGTGGCAACGCGAGTCCAACGGGTTTCATATGCGTGTGTGGACCCGGGCTGGTAGGTAAGACGTTGTTGCATCGTGTAGATATAAGCCGTGCACCATTGATAGTATCGGGTTGCCACTTTGGGGAGTGATACACCCCACTGTGGGGCCAGCACGGGTATCTACGTTAGGGAGCCGATCGCTTGGGGAGTAGTGGGTACACCTAATGGAGATAGGGGCAGACGGCACCTATGTAGTCAGCTAGGGGTACACGAGACTACTAATAAAATTATTAAGTTGTGGGTACACCTAGTGGAGATTGGGGCAGACGGCACCTATGTAGTCAGCTAGGGGTACACGGAACTACTATTAAAAATTACTAAGTACACTTAGTGGGGATCAGCCTTTAAGTAGGAATTACCCTTGGGTGGGTGGGACTGGTGTGGTGCAGTGTAGGAATTATCCTTGGGTGGGTAGATCTGGGGTGGTGCAGAATAGTATTTATCCTTGGGTGGATAGGCGCGTCTTTACTGTTATCTTAGTTTATCCTAAGTCTAGTTGGCTACTTAGTGTAGTCATTTATCCCCAGTCGTACTGTACCAGGTTTATATCATACCCTAATTACTTTAATGATTGTATTGTTAAGGTTATAGGGCTCACTCAGACTTATGTCTGACCCCGTTGTTTTTATCCTTTTCCCCAACCCTCAGGTTCTCAGAGTGGGCCTAGCACTAGTGGGCTTTGATCAGATTGCTTTATCTATCTTTTGGAGCTTGGACTCTTGAAGAAAAGTTCGGTTATCTTTTCTATTATGGCTATTAGTATATAGTGGGATTATGTACTTATGTTTTAACGAGATGGATATTTTGTACTTGACTCTTGTTGGTTTTTGAGATGTAACCAAACATGTTTACCTTCTGCTGCAATGAAATGATGTTTTAAATTTCAGGTATTACTTATATCTGTCTTGTTGTAATTTTTCAGTTCTATATTCACTTAAATACTCCACCGAAGCTAAGGCATTCCCTTTATGAGTGACCTTAGCGGGTATGGGGTGTTACAAAAAGATAACAATTAAGCCATATCCAGGCAACCATAAGTCACCACCAAAGACCTGGATAGCACTAAGCACCATTCCCGTTACTTAGTTGTGAGAATAGATTCTTTTGTGCAAATTGCGTGTCTCTAACCCTAAAATTAATATTTGGGTAAAAAGGCATACGAGCAGCTCGCCATGAATTGCCTCCCAGGTTATTAACATTCGAACAATTTATATCCAACATGCAAAACCTTAGCAAATTTTGGCAGAATAATTTAATTGCTGAATTAAAGACCAAAACAGATATATTTACCAGAGGTTCAGGCAATATGATTCCAAAAATAAGCTTTAAGTCCTCAATGAACAAATAATCTGTTTCGAGAAATTAATGTTGCAGGTAAAAAATAAAGAAGAAGCAGTGATAATTATGCAAAGAAATTTACCAAAATCTCCATAGTACAAATAAAGACCAATCAACATTCTCAACCAAGGAAGATCAAAAGACTCAGATATGACACTTCGAAAAAGACAAAGAGTTTGACTTGGAAAGTCGTAAATACCCCTTCACTAGGGGGCAAATGTTACTAGCAAAATTGATAGTGAAATAAGCTGGCGGTGAAGGGGTATCAGATGATCGAAAGCTCAAGGGTACCCTTCAAAAAGTAGGGTCAAATACTAGGAGCAGTCAAGAGCAAGGAGAAATGGTTCGAAAGCTGCATCAATTGAAAACTTCCTAGGAGAACAGATCGTAAAAACTACAAGATATAACCGGCGGGATCTACCCGACAGGGTCAATCTGACAAGATCCTTCTAATAGCGTCAACCATACATGGGATTCTACAGAAAAAAGTCATCTTGATCTGAAACCAAGAAAGATAAAATTAAGAAATCTGTCAGATAAAGTCCAAAGGAACCTTCGATATTAACCCACCTAATACCGATATGTCGGGAAGCTAAAACTTCAAGAGCATCAAAGACAGAAGCGCATGAAGATTATCCGGAACTCGTTTCGATGACACCTATCGTGCAAATGCCAAGAGGCCGCATTGATAAAATAACAGAGAGTCACCTGGAGCAACCTTTTGGAAGATCACGCTATACCCGAAAATCCCACTGAAATGAAGATTGGAATCTCGAAAGGGATACAAGCTATCCACACTATTCTACTTAGCACAGACGCCAACAGTGATTCTGAACCAGTAGCTAACCACATACACAACGAGGGCATACTCCTCTATGTATTCATGGGAAAACCGGAAGCATGTATCCGAAAGAATATGACCGAGAGCAAACACATGGAAGCTTGAGATACCTTCCGGTAAGCTACCACAATATAAAGCATATATCCCCCCCCCCCAAAAAAAGGCTCCTGACTAGCCGAAACCTTCATCGAGAAAGCCATAATTAGCATCGCTAAGTGGCCAAAAGAGAAAATATTCGAGACCAAGGAAAAAGGCGGTCGACAAAGGCTCCTCAAGGCCCAATGGCCCAACAGCGGAAGGGGCTATAAGTTTTCTATAAATAAGACTCCAGAGGTCACATTTGAAGGGTGATCTCTTTTTTTCATTTTGCTAATCTTTGTATCTCCTCTCTTACGACCCTAAGACTGAAATCAATTGAAGAAATTTTTCTACTTTGGTCGTGTACTCTAAAACAAAGAATAATAAAGTGTGTGTCCATATTCAAAGCACCTTACTGTGAGTTTGTTATATTGTTTTCTTAATCATTGATTGTCGTGGTTTACTGTTTATTTTCGGCAAATGCATGGATTCTTGTTCGGACCTTCTTGCAGATCGAAGGGAACACCCTTTACCATAGGTTTAAACCCCTCATGTGAGCTTCTTCCCACCCCACAGGCTTAGATCTCCTAGCGAGCTTGGTGTGGAGTCCCTCGCTATCCGACATTAAAATCATTTGTCAAGAGCAACAGACTAGTGATCCTTCTTTCCAAAGCCTCGACATCTAGGGATAGAGAAAAAACCTAAGCTTGCAAAGGACAAACAACCTTCTTCTTTCCCTTAGATCCATCCCCATTGACCTACCTCCGGTGTTGAGGAAAAAAATCGTTAATAATTACTATCCTATGGCATATGTTTAATTTCACACAGAGCAACCATCACAGCACATTCAAATCATTCACGGTAGCTATAATAAATAATAAAATTGCACATTCAACTTATAAAGGAGCACCTATTTATCGGGAATGCAATTTATTTCTTTACTCAATGCTAAGCCAATGACCTGCTCAACGGATATATATATATATGTATGTATGTATGTATATATATATACATATACTGAAAATGAGGTGTCCATGTTTTTATTTTTTCTATAGGGCCCTTCTAGCCCTCTTCACATAAGCACTAAGTTGTAATGGGCTCATATGGATGGTACATAACTCACAATATATGCTATGTGGCGTAGTCATAACTCACAAATATCCAAGCATGTACATCAACACCAATAAGTCATAATAGAAAATCAACATTCATCATTATATCACATGTATAATTTCATAGTGAAACATCACCAAAAAGATCAACTATATCATAGACACAACATATACCCTAGTGTGATGTGTCGCTTAAGGTATAAACCATGTATATTTATCTAACATCACATATCTATGCTCACCCGGTACTGCAACGTACTTGTGGTGGCTCACAAAATATAACACATCCAAAATTTACATATCGTGCCTCGATCGCACCAAAAAGGGACTAGCGCACTGATATCCCCTACATATATACATAAGACTACCAACTACCATCATTTTTTCGTGCTCGAGCTCTGCATAGAGTGCCCTGATAAAGACAATTCCTCGGCCAACTCCTCCCCAATGCTTGGAGGGAGAAGAGGCCAATCGTTATCATCCTCTTCTTCTACTTCCTCCATCTCTTCCTCCTATTCCTCCATCTCAATTTCTTCCTGTTCCTGTATTTCTTCCTCTTCCTTATCCAATGCGGGGCCTCCTCTATCGACTCATCATCCTCTATAAGTACTGGAGCAACTAGCGGCTTCTTATCTGCTAATAATTCCAGGATGAGATCCAAGGCGGGTAAAGCTATAGGTCCTTAGGTCTGAGCAGGATCAGCAACCATCATACTCATCATCTCCTCATATTCAGGGAGGACATCTAAGGATGGAAGGGGTGGGTCTAATAACATCGCATCCTCCTCTAGAAAGGGCATAGGAATGGGGTCTCCCTTGACCACATGGCCATACTCATCCAAAACAAATCCCTCGTCATATTCCAACATCCACGCGTCATAATTGGCCGAATCCTCTGGCTTTGGAGTGTCTGAAGCCATAGAAACATCCTCTGAGTATGATCCCGAATCTGTATCTAAAAGGACCAGGGATATGAAAAAAAAGCGTCCTCTAATATATATGCGTCGTCCCGAGCATAGTATGAGGCTGTAGGGGTACTGTGATGATAGTAAGAACCAGAAGGGCTACTACTAGAGCTCTCTGTAGAGCTATCAGAGATATCGGACGAACTGGTACTATTGGGACCATAGATATTGTCTCTAGTATGCAATGAAACTAGGGGACTATCATCTATACTGAAAGATGATCTACCATCTGAGGACGAGGAAGAAAGAATGAATAGGAGCTCGGGCTACCCGTGAGGCGCCATCTTACCTCTCTAAGAATTCGAAACAAAGAAATTCAAATTAGAGGGTAAGTTTAGGTCAAATCATTTAAAAACAAACAACTAATGCTTTCGCATATTCACTGTCCAAAATCGTGAATACATTTCTTTTTAATTAAATCTTAGGGCATTTCAGAATTAATCAACTGTCAAAAAATGCCAAAAATTTCATTAAATAAATCCAAAATTAGATATCTTCAATAACAAATTAAAAATCAAAAGCCAAGGTAGTTTATTGATTATTAAATTTCATAAATGTTTAACAAGCATAATTTCTTGATACTTATAGAATATATAATAGAAAATTAAATTATATGCATATTGTTGTCATGCCTACGTCTATTCATGGACACATAACTCTTAACTCACCCTGATTATTTCTAACTCTATCTCTAATGAGTTTTCTCATCCTAGGATGCTACTGATCCTATCTCTAATGAGTATTCTTTAACAGAATGTTACTAATTCTATCTATGAAGAATTCTTCCGTTCGGTTCTAATGTGTCTTGTTCTAGAGCTCTGTAAACCAATGCTCTAATACCAAACCATCACGTACTGAAATCCCCACCCTGCCTTGATCGAACGAGAACGCGGATTGTGTGAGAACATGACGCATCGAAACACAGAACAATAGAACATTTCATTGCTATTACAACAATTTTACATTAGAATACATGAATATCAGAGTATGAATAAATATTACACAGTAGAAAAATAATATTAGAGATTAATAATTTACATAGCAGCAGAAATAAAATGTATAAATACAATGCATAGTGGAAATACATCAACTAACACAACTGAAAGAGATAAACGGATACAAAGCTTTCCGAACATAACTTCAGTTGTAAAGCAAGATCCTGCTAAATAGAAATCTGCAAAACCAAAACTGCTAGTTGCCCGTGTGGAAAATATGGGCACCCGACGTTTAGGGGAAAATAATAAACTCCAGGTCAGTCATGGGACTGGTGTGAGAACTTAAAACAATTATTAAATCTTTACTTTAAAAATGTGGAAATCATCGGACCACGCCGTATAACACAGAACAGGTTTACTCCCCATGAATATCAGTTTAGAAATAATAAAAACAATGCAATGTTTTTTGAATAATGAAGCTATTATAAGACTCAGGTCCCATCACATAATGCAACACAAACCAAAGAATAGAGTCTTACCTTATAATAGCTAAACATTCTTGATACGTTTTAAAACAAATATTTTTTATATTATTTGTAAGTGCATAGTGTATAAAACAACTTCAAATATAAATGTATCAATCATAGACGGCATAGTACCCCATCCTACTATGTCGCCATATAGGTTTACAACCAAAACCAAGAGTCACGTATTGGAAATTTGATTTCCATCATGAGTCAAGGCAAGGGATGTTCTCCTTACCGATTCAGATCACCTTTAGCAAGATGACCCCGGATCACATCTATGGGCAACCCTCGGATCCTACAGGGACGGTCCACACCTAACGTTTGTGGGTTTGTTATTTCTGAACAATATGTTTCCCTGTCCTATCGAACCTCCAAAACGGCCATTGTCGACAAATCATATCTGAGGCGCCTTGCTATCCATCATCCACATAAGTAAAAGTTCCTGGCTCTATACCATGGCACTACCTCTAGCTATAAAGAAACGTATGCACTCTCTGCATCCTGTTTTTGACTCATACCAGGGTGTGAGGTTCATGAATTAACGTTATACACAAAGCTACGCTTTATTGAAGCCATGATTTGATTATCAACTTCAAAGCTCTGCTTTTCTACAAAGCCTTGATCATTTGCATCTTAGCTTGCAATACCGACAACTCATGTCATACAACTGATATCTATCAATATAACCTTTAAGAGCATACGTCTTAGAGAAGGGTGTTAAGCAATAGAATAAATTCTCCGCCACTAGTCAGATACGTATTTAATAAAAATCAGTACAAAAGGAAACAAAATGTCAGACATACAATCCATCTACAAGTTTGTTCTGGGTCTGAATGAAACCGGAGGCACCTTATTCCTTATGCCATATATCCAATGCAGGAGAGAGGTCCTCACATATCAGCCTAATTTCCATGTACATGTTAAACGACCACCAGTTATTACCTTGTCTTAGGTGTACGGCCCAATCAAGACATCAGCAGTAGCTCAAACGATGTGAAGATCCCCGGTCTTCAACCGCCGTCTTCATCATTGACTTTAACTGTAGTAGTAATTATTTAGAATGAGTAAAACCCAGCCCTTCCAAATAAATTGCGTATCTTTGTAATCATGTGTCAAATATATTAAGATAACACTCATTTCATTCCAATCCAGAATATTCTTTTAATTAAATATTCCTGCTCTTTAGAAATAGGTTCTCATTTGTTTCACCAGAGATAAATTCTTTAATCTAAAAAATCAATTTTCAATGATTGACCAAATATTAGAAATAAATCTTATCTTACTTGGGTTAAAGAACAACTGCTATTTAAAAGCCTTGTTCACTATAAACCCAAAATGCAATTTACCATTCATTATGGACTCTTTACAAAAATCTGGTTTGACTTAATAAATTGGGGAGAATTCCCTAATTCTCCTTGAAGAGATCCTTCCTTTTTATGGTTGGGTTCAAGAACAATATTTTTAAAAGATACCATTCACGACGAACCTCAAATTAATTTATTACCTTAATATATTGAATCTCACCGTAATTGCTAAAACAGAAATTGTAGACAAAAAATATTTTATGTTACAAATCAAAGAATATTTCACCTAAACTCCTTCCATACCACTTGCTATGATTTATAATAATTTATTTATATTTTCAAACTTTTTATTAAGGCCCTTACAGTCGGTTTCCAATATAGGATAACGAACTGCATCCATAGCGACATTTTTCAAAATTGATTTGGATATAATTTAAGATCTAACCATTCAAATTTAGACCACTTGTATTCGTTGGAAAGATATTTTCGAAACAAACCCAACGATTCCGGTTTTCGGAGAATCCGACGGTTGGATCTCTCGCTACATCAACCGAAGTTATGGGTTGATGTTCGCGAACTGTCGCTGTATGACGCGTTATATTCAAGCCCGGATTAATTTTATAATTTATAAATAAATCGATACATTTAAGCTTCTCTATTTAATTATATAAAATTATTTCGTCCGTTTAGCTTCAAACTCAAATATTTTCACTATTTGGTCCAATTTTTCATTATGCTAAAGAATAAAATAATATTATTTTTTGAAAGTCATCCGTTCACACCCAAAATCTCCTTACAGTCATAACAAAAATAAATGAGAAACTTTCGAAAGGAAATCTCCTCTCAAACATTTGCTACATATCCTAACCGAACTTCACTTACGAAGGTTACTTTTCATTTAAAATTTAAATACTTTGAATAGCCAAAAGTATATTAAAAATACTTCAAAATCATTCGTCACAGTTACAAATATTCATTGATATTTCGATATAAATGTGTCCATCCAAAATCGAACATCGAATTTATTTTCAGTTTTTACCTCATATTTTTGTATTATTAAAATATGTCATTTTATTCTGGATTGAAATGAAATTCAACCCAATATCATGCAAATTTTCTCATACCAATCCAATGCATCCAACAATAGTTACGAACAACTATTTGACATTCAAATAATATTCGATATGCATTTATTTTCATACAAGCTTCAATGAAATTCATTGAGGCTTATCCCGCCTGTTTATCCAAAAGATTAACACACGAACAACAAACCAGAGAGATGTGTAAATCAAAATCATCCGCAGACCTGTGTGGGTTTCCAATCATCCAACAATTACTCAATGAATCATTTATTTCATCACATTGATTTTATGGAAATAGGTGAACATAAACAAGCCGTTCAACTTGTAAATGTATTTTTACTTAAATTTCAACTTTCGCAAATAACATGACATTTTTATCAGCCAATTAACTATTTTAAATTCTCATCCATATCACAACATAACCAATCATCCATTACCTCTTACGGCTCCACAAAGTGTCTATCCATGTAGTATGAAATGCGAGTGTCGCATATTCATACAACACTTCTAATGCAAATGAATTGTGAATAGTTCATGTGTTGAACATAAAGGGGGCATCACATGCAATAGGTAATTTAACTATAAAAAATAATTAAATGTCTTTCTAATTGTAACATAATCCACTTTCAAACTTGCACCTTACTAAATTTCACAGCATTATCTTATAACTTAATATGGTAACTAATTAATTTTTTTTCATAACTAATTAAACTACTCTAATGTAATAATTAAAGGAAGAATCTCTCATCCCATCCATTAGAAAACAATACACTGTTATTTCTGATTTTCTGATGCTTTCTACTGCCTAAAAATCCTGCCTTTTTTTGCTCAAAATGTCTTCAAATTTCACGGCCATGTTGGTACACCTTCCAACTAGCGAATGGAGCAATAATTGAAGGATCTTTGGCCAATTGAAGCTCTCCGGAGCCAAGAGCTTTGTTGTTCTGAATTCGAGAGAGGCCTAGAATGCTCCACAAGTTGTCTCGAGGCATGCAGATCTCATGGGAGAGGTGTTAAGGGTAGTATGTGAGGCAAGGAACCCTAAATGGAGCTCCCTTTCATGTCATAGAGAGAATGGAGGAAGAGAAGAGGAGAGAAGAGGGGGGCTGCGCGTGCGCGAGGGGAAGGGGGCTAACATAGGCGGGGGTAGGGGTAGCGGCCTGTTGGGGTAGCCAGGGTTACGGTTTTAGGGGAGAAGCCATTAATTATAATATGTTTAATGAAGAGGAAGAGAGGAAAGTGAGGGAGGAAACTGGTGAGAAAGGTTTTAAGTAACAATTTTATCTCTCCCCCTCCCCAAATGTCTGACTACAAACTATCTCCATCTCCAAGTTCATTTGACCTTTCATTTAGTGTAACGACCCGTATTTTTACGGTATTATAAATAATTTATTTAATTATTTAAATAATGGTTTGGTAATTTAAAATGACCATAATTAAATAATATTGAATATTGAATTAATATAAATAATAGAAAAATATATTTAATTTTGAAATAGTCAGAAATAGTAGAATTCACAGTATTGCGTGAATTGGATTGTTTATAATATTTAATTCAGTTTAGAGTTGAATTATAACAACGAATTTATTGTTTAAACGAAGTTTGAACGTATTAATTAAAATATAATTTAAATCAAAAACCTAATGGCACGACAGTTCATAATTTGGCGATTCGAACTTTAAACGAACATATAGAATCCGTTTTAAGTCGGATTTCTATGAAATAAGAAACGCTTGGAGCTGGTGAAGTATACTTTTCTAATGGAAGAGAAAAATCGAGATTTCGTCTTGTAGGTTGTGAGTTATGTCCAAATCAAATTTTTGAAAAGTCTCTATGGAATTATTTTATAATTTATAATGATTTATTAATATTATAAAAGGATTTTTAATATAAATTAGATATCGATTTAACTCGAATTTGAAATATCAAGATATAAATCCAACTATGTTTATTTTATAGTTGTATGATATTCAATGTGAATATATACATGATAATATTAATTTATTAATATTAAATTAATTTTTTAAATATATTAATATTTAAATGGGTTTATTTAGAGCTTTAAAAGTTGCCAGTTTTGCAAACGCCCTCCATTTTCGACGAAACTAATTTTGTTGGATCCGGTATTGTTAGATTTCAATTTTCGTAATTTTTGGAGTCAGTATGTGGCCATATGGGATTTTAATGTGAAAAATAGTCGATAATTTGGATTTAAAAAAACGTTGTGTGAGCAAACGGAGTCGGAATTCGATGAAACAAGTTTCGTTGGGTCTGTAATGTCGAACTTTATGTGCATGTCCATTTTCGGGATTTTTGGATATCATGTGTGATCGTAGGAATTTTTAAATGATGAACAAAGATGACAATTGATTTTAAATGAATACAATAATAGATTAAAATAATATTTTCCTATCCTATAAATAACCTTAAACTTTTCCCAAACCTTATTTCCATTTCTCCTTGGTCAAAACATAGTAGCCGCCAGTATATGGCCTTCACAGAAAAATCGTTCACTCCAAAAATTTAGATAAATTCATAGAAAAATATACAAATCCTAATATACATATATATTGAATCAACGGGAGATGCTCTTTAGTTTGATATGCAATTGGAGAGGTTCAATAGAATTCTGTCCGATGTCTCGTAACCATCGAGATTTAGGGTTCTGATTTTTGGGATCTTTTAAGTATCGATGTTTGATTTGGGGTTTGTAATGGTGTTTGAGGCATCAAGAGGATGCTATTGTGAAATCTTGGTGATTTTTGGTAAGAACCGAGTTTGACACTCGTCACTGTGTCGGCCTGGAAGCTGTAAGTCGCATCAGTGGGGAGGGATCAAACTTTGATTGGGAGGGTGGAGAAGTTGTGGTTTTCGAAGGGGAAAGTCACGGTGGTTGTCTTGTATGTTTCTATGGCTTGGAAAAGGAGAAATCAGTGGTCAAAGGAGGCATTTCGAGGGGTTTTGTTGGAGCAGATCGCTACTGTGATGGCAGGTTCGAGTCGAGCTTTATGCATATGAGGTGGAAGAGATGTTGACGAGAAGTTGATCAGCATTCTTACTTTTGGTTTTCACAGGATATAAATGGAGGAAAATGGGTGTGAACGAATGGGAAATGGCAGGAGGAGTGGTTCTGTGCAATTGGAAATCCGAAAGTAGAAGAAAGGTATACGTGATGTGGCTCAATTAGGATAATGAGAGGATTAATTAATTTATTAATTAGTTTAGTGGTTAATGGCGTCTAAATATTTATAAACTTAGATAATGTATAATTTATCATATGATTATAGAATTACGCAAAACAAGATCCGTTGGGATCGTATGGACGACGACTACACAATGGAACTGACTGGAAGTGGATTGGAGCTCGTTACAATTTATAGCGAAATAAATTGTCTGATCTGAATCAACGACAATTATCATTATTTAACGATAATTGTCCAATGTGAGTAAATCTCACTAACTCTGTATAGTTTGTATTTTTGTAAATATAATCTAGTATTGATAAATGATGATTGATTGTTGTGTATTGATTGTTTGGTTGAATTGCTGATTTATTGGTTGAAATTATAGATAACGATATATATATATATATATATATATATATATATAAATCGTTAATCATATATTAATTCTGTTTATCAGAATATTTCATATTGAAATGAAATCGATGTTATTTATATTGTTTAACGTCTGAGGATGCATCGAAACAGGTTGGAAGGATCCAACAGGATTCCTCAATATTTATAATATTGTTTGTTATCATATATTGTGATATAAAACCTGTGATTGATTATGATGACATAGATCTGTTCAATGGGTATTTTAATTACCATACGAAATACTGGATGTAAAAAGGGAATTTTCAAAGTGTATTTTGAAAATGAAATATTTATAGTCAATAAATATGATATTATAAATGAAATATTTATAGAAAATAAATATGATATTATAAACGAAATATTTATAAGAAAATAGGATATTATAAAAGTAATATTTATTTGGAAAATAAATATAATTATAAAAGGAATTTTTAGTTGCAAAATAAATATAATTATAGAAGAATATTTATTTGGAAAGTAAATAGAATTATAAAAAGAAATATTTGGAATTTGAATAGAATTTTATAAAAAGAGAATTTTACATTAGGAAGGTTTAGACCCGTGCTTCGCACACGGGTGTAACATGATATTGATTTAAAGTAAATATTTAATAGAAATCTGTTTTAATAGATAAACTGAGGAGAATAATTTATAAACGACGTTTATAAATTAAGGAAATATTTATCATTCGATAAATTGAATATATAAATTTGAATTTATATAGAGAAGTAAAATCGGTTTTAACACCGACAATTGAAATGGAATATGAACGTAGTAGTTATAAAGGAAATTTGCAATGAGATTATAAATATTGGAAATGAAATATGAATTGTATGAATAATTATGCAAATAAAAATATAAATAGAATTTGGGATTTAGATATTGTTTTTAAATACGAAATCAAACTGTTTTGATTATATAAAGAAATATTATTCACATTCTATGTGAGAAATTATATTAAAGTAAATATTTTGCAAATAAAATATTATTAAGGAATTTGGGGTTTGAATTAAGAATTGAAATGGAATTACTGAAATTAGAAACTGACTGGAAATTAGTTGAGTTGAATGGCTTTCTGAGTATCGATCTGATGTTGATTCCGGCCTTCGAGGTCTATACTTGGGAAGTTGTTCTCTTACTAGTTTACAGTTAGAGATTGATAGAGGTGGGAAGATATTAATGCGTGAATCAGAAATGGAAACGTTTTTCAAAGTTAATAACGTATATTTTCTAATTTTAGAAAATAAGTAATTTATGAATATATGTAAATGATAAATGGGAAATTAGGAAATGAAATGATGATCAATCGGTAAGATTTCCATTTGGAAATACGACCGTTGTTTGTACACATGTTTTCCTTTAATAGTTAAATCATGGACTATCAAAGATTTTGAACATTTCCGTTGTCAACACGGAGAGACTGGGATCAGATATATTATTTGAAAACCACTCTGTATGGCATTAGCGTTGCGAATCAAATATGATTTAGATAATTGAAGACAGAATTATGCAAGGGTTGTTCAGTAAATCCTAGGTAGAAATTGCCTAAGATGGATTTACAGAATAGTGCCTTGGGGTTGTCCGGTCCCAGGACAACTTGAATGGACGAATGTCTGACAGAGTATATCTGGTAGATCGCGTAAGTTAATCGTTTCAAACGTATTTACGTTGGTAGCGGAGGAAATATTTTCTCTTAGCTTATACCCGTGGTATTTTTGGGAAAATCAATTTTTGATTTGACGGGTATGATGATGTGGAATTCAAAATAGATAAATGGGTCATCTATTAAAAGATACGTTATGACCTCAAGCCTCATCAACTAGGAAATGACAGAAATCGGGCAGGCAACATGGCTAAGTGGGTCGCACCCAAGTAGGGTATATTGTCACCATCTAGAGAATATTCATATTTGTTACTTCTTTCAATTCTGTATCTCCTGGGAACGGTTATGTTGGTATACCAACCATAAGGTGATAATATATTTGGAACATTCAAGCGAAATGAATGGCCAGTCATGTGTAGCTGAGTTACAAGATGTTCTTATTGAGCTCCAGTGTATCGCTTCTAGAGTACACTGATCGGAAGGTGGTTCCATACCTTGTCATAGTTGGAATCCATTACCCAATAAGAGCCTGCGGTTTTTGATTGTTTATTATATATGTAGAGCGTGAGATGAAAGTGTTCTAGTAGATTGCTATCTACTTGATTTAGACATTATTATAATATCAGAAAATATTGATCTTAAGAAATATTTTGGGTTATCCTGAGGTGAAAACCATTCGTATTTATGTGTGGATCGGTCTTACGATTACCATTGCTTTCGAAAACGATTTGGAAAAGTTAAACCAAGTGCTTGGAGGTTACTCATACTAGTCACATAAATGACCCAGAGTTTATTTTGTTTTGTTTTCCCTAAACTCTTGGGTGCCCAATTTTGTATGGGCAGCCAAATAGTCGGGATTTTACAGATACTTAGAGAGCTGGAGCAGGAGGCTTCAGGATTATATAGCTATTGTTATTTCCGCTGTATTGTAAGCGTTGTACTCTGATAATAGCATTGTATACCGATATTGTTTTATTCCAAAGTTATGTTATATAATATATTTTATTCGTTCCGCTGTGAGATTCGTGTTTCTCTGATGTTGTTGTAGCTGTGTTCTTCTTCTTCTATTCTAATTTTCTATCTTATCTATTCTCACTCTCTAACTTCTTTCTATTGATGTTCCAGTATTTTCAATTCTTGGATAGTCGACATGGTGTTGCATGTCGATTACCGAAGTCGAAAATTTCCCGGGTCGTTACAATGCATCAGAGCTGAAGTTTAAGTAATTACCTTGGCTCTGTGGCGTGACTCAATGAAGATGGGGTTAGTAATGCCCTAGATTGAGTTGAGTGTATATGTACAAGTGAACGTATTTGTTATTTGATATAAAAATAGTTTTATATTATGGAGATTTATTGATTGAGTTGTTTATGAGTTCTGGTCTATCAGTTTAATCCACTGTATCGGTAGGAGTTTATAAACACTTGAATACGATGAACCGACACAATATGTTTTGAAAAGAGGGCAAATGAAATAATTTTACCCAAATTTTATTTTGATATAAAGGATTTATATTGAAATGATTATAATATATTGGATATTGGTTGTTATTATAATCGAATAAGATTAAAAGAAATGAAAGGTTATGTAAATAGCCAATCATGATTCATATAAATGAAATATGTGAAATCATATGGATTAAATCTGAAATTAAAATCAGAATTTGGAATTAAAATTCCTAAAAAGTTGGGAAAATGTTTATAAATGGATTGAATTAAATATATGAGAATTTTAAAAATCCTGGGAGATTTTAAATTGTTTTACAAGCATTGTGAAGTATATTTTGAAATAATTTCAAAATGGAAATGATTAAGAAATGGTTTTGGAAAGTGATATATTATTGAACTCACTTCGATCGCTGGGAAATAACCCTGATGATGTTGGCCACATCAACAGTGTTCATTTTCGACTTCTAAGTGACGAATTACTACCAGAGATTTTGTTTTTGAATTGTTTGGAAGAAACAAGTTGTTCAGAAATTCAAATGTTTTGAGTTGTTATTATGATTTCAAATTGATTTGAAATAAAACCCCAGAATTTAAATTCCGAAATTTAAATTTAACTTATGAAGTTAAATAGATTGAGATGGTAAAAGTAAATAAATAAATTAGAAATTAACTTGAAATAAGTTAAATAAAACTGGATTAGATTAGAGAATAATCTGGAATGGAATTGAGTTGATAAGTTAGGAGTTTAGAATTTGAGATTGGAGTTTGAATGGATTTGGCTGGGTTATAAGCGAATAATTGAGTTTAGGGGCAGAAACTAATTGGAGTTTAATTGTGATGGCATTTATATATGCTGAATGGGTAACAGATGGAAATGATATAATGATATGCCCGACAAAAAGGTACAAGTTTATTTCATATGGTATGAGTTTGTAAGCCGATTTGGCAAGCTGCTTGGCTGTTTGATTTTCTTTTGGATTGGAGAAGGCCTAGAGAGGCGTGTTGTAGTTGTACCGATTGACCAGTACAAAGGAGATACTGGCGAAATTTTCCGACAATTAAAGGAGTTAGAATATTTTCAGACTTTTTGAAAATTTTAGTTAATAGAAATGAATTAATAATTTAGCTAAAATACATTAGTTTCGTGAAACTAGATTTAAGAAGTAAACAAATAATTTTTAACCCATTTAATAGGGTTTGTTTTCTACCTTAGCGATTTCGAGGACGAAATTATTTTAAGGGGGAAAGAATGTAATGACCCGTATTTTTACTGTATTATAAATAATTTGTTTAATTATTTAAATAATGGTTTGGTAATTTAAAATGACCAGAATTAAGTAATATTGAATATTTAATTAATATAAATAATAGAAAAATATATTTAATTCTAAAATAGTCAAAAATAGTAGAATTCACAATATTGTATGAATTGGATTGTTTATAATATTTAATTCAGTTTAGAATTGAATTATAATAAAGAATTTATTATTTAAACGAAGTTTGAATGTATCAATTATAATATAATTTAAAACAAGCCCATAATGGCATGTCAATTCGTAATTTGGCGATTCGAACTTTAAACGAATATACATAATCCGTTTTAAGTCGGATTTCTTTGAAATAAGAAACGTTCGGAGCTGGTGAAGTATATTTTTCTAATGGAAGAGAAAAATCGAGATTTCGTCGTGTAGATTGTGAGTTGTGTCCAAATCAAATTTTCGAAAAGTCGCTATGGAATACCTTTATAATTTATAATGATTTATTTATATTATAAAAGGATTTTTAATATAAATTGGATATCGATCTAACCCGGATTTGAAATATCGAGTTATAAATCCAACTGTGTTTATTTTATAGTTGTACGATATTCTATGTGAATATAGTCACGATAATATTAATTTATTAATATTAATTTAATTTTTTTTTAAATATATTAATATTTAAATGGGTTTATTTAGAGCCTTAAAAATAGCCATTTTTTCAAATGACCTCCGTTTTCGATGAAACTAATGTTGTTGGATCCGGAATATTAAATTATTGTTAGATTTCAATTTTCATAATTTTTGGAGTTAGTATGTGGTCGTACGGGATTTTCATGTGAAATATAGTCGATAATTCAAATTTAAAAATACGTTGTGTGAGCAAACGGAGTCGGAATTCGACGAAACAAGTTTCGTTGGGTCCGTAATGTCGAACTGTATGTGCATGTCCATTTTCGTGATTTTTGGATATCATGTGTGATCATAGAAATTTTTAAACGATGAACGAAGATAACAATTAATTTTAAATGAATATAATAATCGATTAAAATAATATTTTCCTATTCTATAAATAACCTTTAACTTTTCCCAACCCTTATTTCCATTTCTCCTTGGTCAAAACATAGTAGCCGCCCGTATATGGCCTTCACAGAAAACTTGTTCACTCCAAAAATTTAGATAAATTCATAGAAAAATTTAAAATCCTAATATACATATATATTGAATCAACGAGAGATGCTCTTTAGTTTGATACGCAATTGGAGAGGTTCGATCGAATTCTGTCCGATGTCTCATAACCGTCGAGATTTAGGGTTTTGATTTTTGGGATCTTTTGAGTATCGATGTTTGATTTGGGGTTTGTAATGGTGTTAGAGGCATCAAGAGGATGCTGTTGTGAAATCTTGTTGATTTTTGGTGAGAATCGAGTTCGATACTCGTCACTGTGTCGGCCTGGAAGCTGTAAGTCGCATCAATGGGGAAGGATCGAACTTCAATTGGGAGGGTGGAGGAGTTGTTGCTTTCGAAGGGGAAAGTCACGGTGGTTGTCTCATATGTTTCTATGGCTTGGAAAAGGAGAAATCAATGGTCAAAGGAGGCGTTTTAAGAGGTTTTGTTGGAGGAGATCGCTACTATGATGGCAGGTTCAAGTCGAGCTTTATGCATATGAGGTGGTAGAGATGTTGACGAGAAGTTGATTGGCATTCTTACTTTTGGTTTTCACGGGATATAGATGGAGAAAAATTGGTGTGAACGAATGGGAAATGGCAGGAGGAACGGTTCTGTGCAATTGGAAATCCGAAAGTTGAAGAAAGGTATAAGTGATGTGGCTCAATTAGGACAATGAGAGGATTAATTAATTTATTAATTAGTTTACTGGTTAATGGTGTCTAAATATTTATAAACTTAGATAATGTATAACTTTATCATATGATTACAAAAATTACACAAAACAAGATCCGTTGGGATCGTATGGACGGTGGCTACACAATGGAACTGACTGGAAGTTGATTGGAGCTCGTTACAATTTATAGCGAAATAAATTGTCTCATCTGAATTAACGACAATTATCGTTATTTAACGATAACTGTCCAATGTGAGTAAATCCCACTAACTTACAGTTTATATTTTTATAAATATAATCTAGTATTAATAAATGATGATTGGTTGTTGTGTGTTGATTGTTTGGTTGAACTGCTGATTTATTGGTTGAAATTAAAGATAACGATATATATATATATATATATAAATCGTTAATCAAATATTGATTCTGTTTATCACAATATTTCATATTGAAATGAAATCGATGTTATTTATATTGTTTAACATCTGTGGATGCAGGGAAACAGGTTGGAGGGATGCAACTGGATTCTTCAACATATATAATACTGTTTATTTTCATATATTGTGATATATGATGTGATGTACAACCTGTGATTGATTATGATGACACTCGTCTGTTTAATTGGTATTTTAAATACCATAAGAAATACTGGAATGTAAAAAGGGAATTTTCAAACTGTATTTTGAAAATGAAATATTTATAGGAAATAAATATGATACTATAAATGAAATATTTATAGGAAATAAATATGATATTATAAACAAAATATTTATAAGAAATAAATAGGATATTATAAAAGGAATATTTATTTGGAAAATAAATATAATTATAAAAGGAATATTTATTTGGAAAATAAATATGATTATAAAAGAAATATTTATTTGGAAAATAAATATAATTATAACAGGAATATTTATTTGGAAAATAAATAGAATTATAAAAGGAAATATTTGGAAAATGAATAGAATTTTATAAAAAGAGTATTTTACATCAGGAAGGTTTAGACCCGTGCTTCGCACAGGGTGTAACATGATATTGATTTAAAGTAAATATTTAATAGAAATCTGTTTTAACAAATAAATTGAGGAGAATAATTTATAAATGATGTTTATAAATTCAGGAAATATTTATCAGTTGATAAATTGAATATATAAATTTTACTTTATATAGAGAAGTAAAATCGGTTTTAACACCGACAATTGAAATGGAATGTGAACGTAGTAGTTATAAAGGAAATTTGCAATCAGATTATAAATGTTGGAAGTGAAATAAGATTTGTATGAATAATTGTGCAAATAAAAATATAAATAGAATTTAGGATTGAGATAATGTTTTTAAATATGAAATCAAACTGTTTTTATTATATAAAGAAATATTATTCACATTCTATGTGAAAATTTAGATTAAAGTAAATATTTTGCAAATAAAATATTATAAAGGAATTTGGAGTTTGAATTATGAATTTAAATGGAATTACGAAAAATAGAAACTAATTGGAAATTAATTGAGTTGAATGGCTTTCTGGGTATCGATCTGATGTTGGTTTTGGCCTTCGGGGTTTATACTTGGGAAGTTGTTCTCTTACTAGTTTACATTTAGAGACTGATAGAGGTGGCAAGAAATTAATGCGTGGATCAGAAATGGAAATGTTTTCCAAAGTTAATAACGTATGTTTTCTAATGTTAGAAAATAAGGAATTTATGAATATATGGAAATGATATATGGGAAATTGGGAAATTAAATGATGATTGACCGGTAAGATTTCCATTTGGAAATACGACCATTATTTGTACACATGTTTTCCTTTGATAGTTAAATCACCAACTATCAAAAATTTTGACCATTTACGTTGTCAATACGGAGAGACCGTGTAACACCCCACCTCCGCCATGGTCACTCTTGCAAGTACACTAGCTTTGGAGGGGTGTTGGACAAGGTAAACATGTATGCAGATATCACAAGACAGAACACATAAGTAAAACAGAGTAATAAAGCAGCGGATAAAACTAACATTTCAAAACCATAGTCAAGTTACATCAAAGTACTTGGTCATTATTTTCCCACAAAACAAAGTCTAGAACATAAACTGAAAACTGAAAAAAAAACATAAAGTAACTATCCCCAAAGTAGGATAAAGCCATAGCATGCTCAAGTCCAAACCATACATGAGCTATCCAGAAAAGCAGCTAAAGATCCAGCTAGGTAACAGTGTTCCCACCCTGCAAACCTGGGGGGGGGGGGGGAACGGAAGAAAAGAGGCGAAAGAAAACGGGTCAGTCAAAAAGACTGGTAAGTCCTATCTACTATTAGTATAAAAACTAATAAAGTTAACTGGACATGTAAAGCAGTGATGAAACATGGGGTTATAACTGGCATGGTGAAGAGACAGATCAAGTGTGGCATCGCATATACAAGGTTAAGTTGCACCAAGTGTGTACGAGTAATCTATGTCAAGTATCAACAAGAAAAGATCCCTTGGCCCAATCTTGGCCCAACATCCCGAGATGACCTAGATCAAGGTCCAACAACACGGTCTAGTCGATCGGCTCCCTAAAAGCCTAACTCGTCAAGTGTCGGTGTCATACGGCCCAATCACGAAGTGTAGTCAAACTGTGCTAGGTCCACCCTAGGGTGTATCAAGCCCTAGGGTGCCAACCACGGACACAAATCAAGCACGCACAGTCTAAACCTACGGGTGCCCGTGTCTGCTTTTTCAACTCTGTACCATGTGCACGACCATAGTCCGCCTGAACCTACACCGGCGCACCTACTCAGCTGTCGTTTTGGTCGCTTACATGTCAGCCCAGTAATCGTGCCCCACCCTAGCCTAGTCCCTAGGGTATCATGATACAATCAAGAGGGTTACTGGTGAAAAGGACAACGTAACTAGGGTTTCTAACGGGTTAAATGTGGTTAACCCTACTCCATCAAGTTGGTTAAGTGTACCCAAGGTTCATGACTTAACCCTATCAACCCATCGTGTTTAATTCGTTAAGTATTCAAGTGGTACATGACTTAACCCTATCATGTGGCATTAATTAATTTAATGCACCCAACCTCTCACATTAGACCTTGTTGTGGTTACTAGTTAAGCCGGGCGGGTCCGGGTAGCTTTACACCACAACTTGGTCTAACCTCGGGTTTCAAGTGCGACATGACCAACTACTCACATTGGGTCCTATTGCTTGTAGCCACTAGTTACGCCGGTCGGTTCCGGGTAGATTTATGCTACAAACTCAACCCAACCTCGAGTTGGCCATTCTCATGTTTTCTAGAAGTCATGTCCAAATTCATGTTTCAAGCATAATCACATGTCATATTTCATGTCATCTTTTGAAGTCATGTTTTTATGTCATTTTAATTTACCCATAACGTAACCCCATCGCATGTAAGTTCGCATAAACGCAAATAGATCTTAAAGGGAAACTTAGAAGCATGATATAATTAATAAGGTTTTGGGCCACAAGTTAAACATGGTGGCATATGAGGCAAAGGTGTTCATAAACTTGCGTATTACATCATAGGCCTCAAAACATGCATAATATCAACTTTAGCAAAATAGGTGAAACATGGTCATAAATGACATAGGATGATAGCAAGTGATTCGCATATAACACCATATGCAAGATAGCAACTTGCATATTACATCATAAGCCTCAAAATATGCATGATATCAAACTTAAGCAAATAGGTGAAACATGATCATAAATGACATAGGATGGTGGCTAGTGATTCGCATATAACATCATATGCAAGATAACACAAGGTTTATGAGAGTTTCTATGTTGCTTTATGCAACATTTCCAATCAAAGCTCATAGCTTTCTATGCATAAGGCAAAGGTGATAGCTTTACAAGCATGCATAGAATAAATTTATGCATAACATGATAGGATCAAAGCACATATCATACTTAGGCCCAAACTCAAACTTGCAACATGTCATATTTAACTTCATAGTTAGAATCTAAGAGTAGTATATGGCTTACAATGCTATGAAGACTTATAAAATATAAATAAGATTGAGACGAAGCCACTAGCAACTCTAAAGACCCCCAAATAGCAAGCTTCAATGAAAACCCTTGAGAAATTAGAAGAAGATCCTTGCTTTGATGAAGAAAGATTGAACTTTGGCCTTAGAAACTCTCAAACAAGCTTAGGAACTCTTATATAAATGAAGATGGGGGCTATGACAAGAGGGTGGAGGCCATGATTAAACATTTTGGCATAGTTTAGTTGTAGGATTGATTTATGATGACTTATGCTAGGTATTAGGGTCTTTTTATAGATGATTAGCTTAGTTTAGACCATAGGATTAACCCTAATTCAGATATGGGCCATCAATTCACGTCACTAGCCTCCAAACATGTCTTGAGAAACAAGTCAGGTGCACCCAGGCCAGACTGGCCGACCACCCGAGTCGACAGGGGTGTCGACTGGGCAGTCGACACAGCCTTGGGTGTGTCGACTCCCAAGTCGACACCCCTGTCGACTTGGAGAGTGGCGGGATCTTTTCCCGCCTACCTGCCCAGCTGAATTTGAAATCTGTTTTTAAATTTAAATTTTCTGAAAACTTCCATGGGCCTTAACTGGGTCATACGGACTCCGATTTTCGAAAACTCGGACTCTATTTCGCGTATTTTTCCAAGACGAACGCAATGGCACAGCCCGTTTCCCTTTATTCAGATCTTATCATTGAATTCTGCCTTGATTTATGTTATAACTTGTTATTCAAAATATGGGTTGTTACATCCTCCCCACCTTAAAGGATTTCGTCCCCGAAATCTCTAAGTTAGGAAGAACGTATCCTACCATCCATCATCCATCAACTCAAAACATCATCCACGTGTAGTCAATGTCCTTAACAAATTCTAAATGTTGTATGATTATATGCAAAGGTGTGTGTATATGTACTTATCTAATGCGAAAATCAGGCGGTTACTGATCCAGTAGACCCCCTTAATGCAAAGTATGTTAGTGAAATGAGTCCATATGTATGCAAAATCCTAACACAATTTATAATCTCTACATGAGTGCACATAACATTCATCCATATGCAACATCTACGTGATATCATAACAAGTTTCGTCCATGAATAAGTATCATCACTCATGCATATGCAATATGAAAGTGTGTGAGCCGATCTTAGTGCCTAATGTGTATCATGCATCCACGAGTATCCACTTGCAAACACATGCAACCACTAGCAAACATCAAGCATAACATGTTTCAAATACATGTTTCATCCAAAGGGTTTCTACTTAAGGTTCTCATGACAAGGTTAACGAGATAACAAGATAAACAGGATAAACATGGATAGCAAAAAGGAAGACATGTAAAAGGAAAAGAGGTCGAGAATGTACCCTCAAAAAGAAATGGATAAAGCCCACGCATCTTCTCCTCGGTTTCCCAAGTTGCATCCTCTTCGGCTTCACTCCACTGAACTTTCACCAATTTGACTTCTCGATTTCTTAGCTTCTTGATCTCTGTTCCCAAGATACGAATCGGAGCTCTCCTCAAGGTTGCCTCTTTCTCTACCTCCACGTCTTCAAGAATGCTTGGTTCAACCACCTCAGCGGACTCATGTAGGCACTTTCGGAGATGTGAGACATGAAAGACATTATGCACTCCGGCTAGCTTCTCGGGCAATTCCACCTTATAGGCCATCTTTCCAATTCTCTCTATGATAGGAAGGGTCCTACGAACCTTGGTGCTAGCTTCCCAATTGCTCCAAAACGAACCACATTACGCAAAGGAGAAACCTTCACGAAAACCATGTCTCCCACTTCGAATTCCAAATTTGTCCTTCGCTTGTCAGCGTAGGATTTCTGTCTGTCTTGGGCCGCTTTCATCCGTTTTCTCACCAATTCAACTTTCTCGGATGTGTCCCGTATCATATCGGGCCCAAGTATGAGCCTATCTGTTGTCTCCCACCAACAAGATGGTGACCTACACGGCCTCCCATACAGAGCTTCAAATGGTGCCATCCCTATGCTGGCTTGATAGCTATTATTATAAGAAAACTCTATAAGAGGAAGTGGTCTTCCCAAGTACCTCCAAAGTCAAGAACACAAAGCCTCAAAAGATCTTCTAGCACTCTATTCACCCTTTCGGTTTGGCCATCCGTCTGGGGGTGATAAGCTGTACTCAGATTCAATCGCATACCCATCGCTTCTTGCCATTCTTATCGTCTCCTTGAAGCAATGCCATGTCTACTAGGCCTTCAAAAGTGGCCCCCATGGGTATATGAGATAGGGCTAAACCTTGTAATGGCTCATTCAACCCTCGTGCAAAGCGTAAAGCCTTCTTCTGGGGAGTATTAACCATGTCCAAACCGAATCGAGCGAGCTGGTTAAACTTATTCACATACTCCCTCACTGTCATGTCCCCTTGCTTCAAAGATATAAACTTCTCCAATTGCAAATTCGCCTCAGCTGATGATAGAAATTTAAGCCCAAATCTTGTCCTAAAGTCGGCCCAAGTCTCTATAGGCCTAGTAGCATTGGTGACCTCCCACCAATAAGCAGCTTCTTCTTTTAATAACGATGCTGCCAATAAAACCTTTCTATGGTCTTCCACATCAAAGATAGCGAAAAGATCTTCAGTTTCTTTCAACCAATTTCGTGCCTCCACAAAAGTCTCCGTCCCAATGAAATTCATGCCACCCATCGCCTTAAATTCCTTGCAAACCTTTGCGAAATCTGCTTGTGGATGCTGAGGAGGAGGAGGAGGAGGAATCTCAGTTACGGTATGGGTATTTGCTGGGCCCGCATCATTGGCCCTAGCTTCCAAGTACCTCCGGAACCATCCGGGAATGGTCACTCCCTCGGGAAGGTTAAGATCGGCCATACTGAAAAAGGAAAAGATAGATTTAGAACGAGGAAACGAAGGATAGTGCTAATGGCTTTTGGGGAATAGCCTTTTAAAATAACTAGACTTTTCTTGGAAAATACTTAATTGGTTTTGAAAATAGTTTTCCAAAAAGGTAAGTTTTAAAAACACTTTTGCTCAAATCTTGTAAACCTTATGCTCTGATACCAAATGTAACACCCCACCTCCGCCGGGGTCACTCTTGCAAGTACACTAGCTTTGGAGGGGTGTTGGACAAGGTAAACATGCATGCAGATATCACAAGACAGAACACATAAGTAAAACAGAGTAGTAAAGCAGCGGATAAAACTAACATTTCAAAACCACAGTCAAGTTACATCAAAGTACTTGGTCATTATTTTCCCACAAAACAAAGTCTAGAACATAAACTGAAAACTGAAAAAAACATAAAGTAACTATCCCCAAAGTAGGATAAAGCCATAGCATGCTCAAGTCCAAACCATACATGAGCTATCCAGAAAAGCAGCAAAAGATCCAGCTAGGTAACAGTGTTCCCACCCTGCAAACCTGGGGGGGGAACGGAAGAAAAGAGGCGAAAGAAAACGGGTCAGTCAAAAAGACTGGTAAGTCCTATCTACTATTAGTATAAAAACTAATAAAGTTAACTGGACATGTAAAGCAGAGATGAAACATGGGGTTATAACTGGCATGGTGAAGAGACAGATCAAGTGTGGCATCGCATATACAAGGTTAAGTTGCACCAAGTGTGTACTAGTAATCTATGTCAAGTATCAACAAGAAAAGATCCCTTGGCCCAATCTTGGCACAACATCCCGAGATGACCTAGATCAAGGTCCAACAACGCGGTCTAGTCGATCGGCTCCCTAAAAGCCTAACTCGTCAAGTGTCGGTGTCATACGGCCCAATCACGAAGTGTAGTCAAACTGTGCTAGGTCCACCCTAGGGTGTATCAAGCCCTAGGGTGCCAACCACGGACACAAATCAAGCACGCACAGTCTAAACCTACGGGTGCCCGTGTCTGCTTTTTCAACTCCGTACCATGTGCACGACCATAGTCCGCCTGAACCTACACCGGCGCACCTACTCAGCTGTCGTTTTGGTCGCTTACATGTCAGCCCAGTAATCGTGCCCCACCCTAGCCTAGTCCCTAGGGTTTCATGATACAATCAAGAGGGTTACTGGTGAAAAGGACCATGTAACTAGGGTTTCTAACGGGTTAAATGTGGTTAACCCTACCCCATCAAGTTGGTTAAGTGTACCCAAGGTTCATGACTTAATCCTATCAACCCATCGTGTTTAATTCGTTAAGTATTCAAGTGGTCCATGACTTAACCCTATCATGTGGCATTAATTAATTTAATGCACCCAACCTCTCACATTAGACCTTGTTGTGGTTACTAGTTAAGCCGGGCGGGTCCGGGTAGCTTTACACCACAACTTGGTCTAACCTCGGGTTTCAAGTGCGACATGAACAACTACTCACATTGGGTCCTATTGCTTGTAGCCACTAGTTAAGCCGCTCGGTTCCAGGTAGATTTATGCTACAAACTCAACCCAACCTCGAGTTGGCCATTCTCATGTTTACTAGAAGTCATGTCCAAATTCATGTTTCAAGCATAATCACATGTCATATTTCATGTCATTTTTCAAGTCATGTTTTTATGTCATTTTAATTTACCCATAACGTAACCCCATCGCATGTAAGTTCGCATAAACGCAAATAGATCTTAAAGGGGAAACTTAGAAGCATGACATAATTAATAAGGTTTTGGGCCACAAGTTAAACATGGTGGCATATGAGGCAAAGGTGTTCATAAACTTGCATATTACATCATAGGCCTCAAAACATGCATAATATCAACTTTAGCAAAATAGGTGAAACATGGTCATAAATGACATAGGATGATAGCAAGTGATTCGCATATAACACCATATGCAAGATAGCAACTTGCATATTACATCATAAGCCTCAAAATATGCATGATATCAAACTTAAGCAAATAGGTGAAACATGATCATAAATGACATAGGATTGTGGCTAGTGATTCGCATATAACATCATATGCAAGATAACACAAGGTTTATGAGAGTTTCTATGTTGCTTTATGCAACATTTCCAATCAAAGCTCATAGCTTTCTATGCATAAGGCAAAGGTGATAGCTTTACAAACATGCATAGAATAAATTTATGCATAACATGATAGGATCAAAGCACATATCATACTTAGGCCCAAACTCAAACTTGCAACATGTCATATTTAACTTCATAGTTAGAATCTAAGAGTAGTATAGGGCTTACAATGCTATGAAGACTTACAAAATATAAATAAGATTGAGACAAAGCCAATAGCAACTCTAAAGACCCCCAAATAGCAAGCTTCAATGAAAACCCTTGAGAAATTAGAAGAAGATCCTCGCTTTGATGAAGAAAGATTGAACTTTGGCCTTAGAAACTCTCAAACAAGCTTAGGAACTCTCATATGAATGAAGATGGGGGCTATGACAAGAGGGTGGAGGCCATGATTAAACATTTTGGCCTAGTTTAGTTGTAGGATTGATTTATGATGACTTAGGCTTGGTATTAGGGTCTTTTTATAGATGATTAGCTTAATTTAGACCATAGGATTAACCCTAATTCAGATCTGGGCCATCAATTCACGTCACTAGCCTCCAAACATGTCTTGAGAAACAAGTCAGGTGCACCCAGGCCATACTGGCTGACCACCCGAGTCGAAAGCGGTGTCGACTGGGCAGTCGACACAGCCTTGGGTGTGTCGACTCCCAAGTCGACACCCCTGTCGACTTGGGGAGTGGCGGGATCTTTTCCCGCCTACCTGCCCAGCTGAATTTGAAATCTGTTTTTAAATTTAAATTTTCTGAAAACTTCCATGGGCCTTAACTGGGTCATACGGACTCCGATTTTCGAAAACTCGGATCTATTTCGCGTATTTTTCCGAGACGAACGCAATGGAACAGCCCGTTTCCCTTGATTCAGATTTTATCATTGAATTCTGCCTTGATTTATGTTATAACTTTTTATTCAAAATATGGGTTGTTACAGACCGGGATCGGATATATTATCTGAAAACCACTCTGTATGGCATTAGCGTTGCGAATCAAATATGATGAAGATAATTGAAGACGGAGTTATACAAGGGCTGTTCTATAAATCTTAGGTAGAAACTGCCTAGGATGGAATTACAGAATAGTGCCTTCGAGTTGCCCTGTCCCAGGACAACTTGAATGGACGAATGTCTGACAGAGTATATCTGGTAGATCGCGTAAGTCGATCGTTTCAAACGTATTTATGTTGGTGGCGGAGGATTTCGTTTCTCTTAGCTTATACCCATGGTATTTTTGGGAAAATCAATTTGTGATTTGACGGGTATAACGATATGACATTCAAAGTAGATAAAGGGGTGATCTGTTAAAAAATACGTTATGACCTCAAGCTTCATTAACTAGGAAACGACAGAAATCGGGCAGGCATCTTGGCTATGTGGGTCGCACCCAAGTAGGGTATATTGTCACCATCTAGTGAATATTCGTATTTGTTACTTCTTTCAATTCTGTATCTCCCGGGAATGGTTATGTTGTTATACCAACTGTATGGTGACAATATATTCGGAACATTCAAGCGAAATGAATGGTCGGTCTTGTGTGGCCGAGTTACAAGACGTTCTTGTTGAACTCTCGGATTTTGAGCTTGCTAGCAACATTTCACTTTTTAAGGGTGAGACGATGATTTTGAAAATCGAATTTTTAAACTACGGATTTATAAATCAATTTAACAATTTCATTGAGTTTTTTCTAAGTCAAATAAGATACAAAAACTAATTTTAAAATTATTCTCAAATTTTATTTAGCAAAAATATCCAATTTATATTTCCATACCCCTTAAAATAGCTTAAATCATAATTTTAAATTGGTTCTGAAATTCCGGGTTGTTACACGAATGCACTTCAATTCTTAAAATTATTATAAGTGGTACGTTTAAACAAGTTTTACAGTTCAAGGTAAAACATTCATTCTAAAATAAGATGTTGTTATCATGAAACCGATTATTCAAACAATCATACGTAGAGCTACTGTAATCATTAAATGTACTCCTGACATAAAACATGTTCTATTTAGGTTGAACCATCCACTTTATCTGTTTATCAGAGAACGTGTTATTTTTTAAGTGAATTGAAAAATTACAAAAAAAATGGTTTTTACATTTGTTTTTAGAAATTAGCGTAGGGTAAAAATAAAGTTTCTTTAAGATCCGATGCATATCATCATGCGAATGCTTGAAGTAATTTATGGAAACATTAACCAAATTGATGAGAACAAACATGTGATATAACTCGCTATAATAATGTACTATATAAATGTAATAATTTTTAATAGTTTTAGTTTGTTAAACGGAATAGTTTAATGGTATTTCAAATAAAACTAAAGTTTAATATAAAGTTATATAGTTACAACCCGTAGGTGGTGCTGGGTATCATGGTAGATTGTGTGAGTATTAGCTAAGATAGCTTTCACACACGACGCTTTCAGTTTCAGTTTAGTTAACTTGCCTTTTCTAGTTAGAATTGTATATGCTGGAATTGCAGATGATTGGAACGAATAAATAAGGAAACTATTTTGTTAAATTTCAAAAATTAAGGGAACGTGTGAAAACCCAAAACTAAAATGCATGAAGAGAACGCCACATAATATTCTAGAAGTGGAAATTTCTAGGGCATTTGTGAATGAATTTCAGGTTTGGTCCTGGAATTGGGAAGACGAAACCATGACTAATTTGGTAAAAACCTATATTATATTTGATGACGGTAGCTTGTTCAATTTGTTGGTGTATGTTAAACCTATTTTGTTTAATAAATATAATTTAACTTACTTTTATTGTAAAAGTAAATGATAAAAGAGATGAAAAGTTATTCAAAACATTCCCTAAGCGGCTAAGCCTGAATGATATGAATCACTTAGAAGTATGAGTATATAATGTTTAGCAGATGATAATGTTGTAAAAGAGGTCTTATTTATTATGCATGTCAATATATTTTCTTGGTAGGATTATATGTGTTACTGGATTTGTAATTAAAGAATGACTTGTTTCTTCAATTTCCTTTGACGCATTTGTCTGCATTTATTACATAGAGAAATGGTAATTTGTTGGACTGCTTAGTGTCGGGTTTGAGCCGAATTTCATCGTAGCTGCCTTTTGTAATATTTCTCTTGCATTTGTGTCCAAGGATGGCTGCTTTTATGTTTTAACATGTAAATGATTTTTACAAATTGGTGTTTTTTTTACCTTCGATACAAACTTTTGAAGATTTTAATGCTCAAACTATATCAGTTTATTCTCTTCTTGAAAAATATAATCATTAGATATTAACTTTACCATAGGAATGTGTATGACAGCGCATTATTTAAACTTTAGATAGACTGGATGCCACTATAATGCCATTTTATGGACAACAAAAAGAATAAATGAATGTTTCTGAATGTCCGGGTCATAAGATACCCAAACTGAACCCAGCCATCGATTGTACTGGTCGGTGAAAAGGTTATGGATTTGTTAAATTTGAAGATGATAATGAAAAAACACGAGCTTTGATTTAAATGAATGGTGTATATTGCTCTAGTAGGCCCATGTGCATTAGTGCTACAACTCCAAGAAGGTCAGGTATGGCTATTTCTTTGCACAAGTTTAAGCTAATTTTAGTGGAATTCAACCTTGTATATTGGTGTGATCAAAGGAATTGAACCATTGAATTCATTCATATACCATATTTTAATGGAACCGAGCCTTGTATATTGGTGTGATCAAAGAATGAGATCTTTGTCATATTACCTGTAATGCTAATTTTTTACGACATGGTTTTGTGATTACTCACAGTTTCTTTGTGCTTTTCTCAAAATTATATAGTGTATCGTTCGACATATCACTTTTAAAAAAAAAAAGAATTTCTGTAGTTACAGAGTACATTTTTCTTCATTATTTTACCATTGCCTGTCTCGTTGTTGAAAGTTAATTCCGAGTTTTCATGTGACACCCCACGTCTATTAATGTCACTCATTAAGGGAATGCATTAAGTTTCGTGAAGTGTTATAGGTAAACATAAAAAGAAATATTACAAGAAAGATATAAAAGCAACAGAGGAATTTAATTTTTTATTTCAAATATAAATCGTAACATCGTGGTCCAAATTATCACAAGTCTAAAACTACATAAAAACCATTACAAAAATATAAAATTTCTGTCTTGTTCCATCAGAGTAAATAAAAATCATAATTCCCCAAAAAGAGACAAATCCATAGTAGAGACAAGAACTTGAGCAATACTTCAGAAGCTGCCCGAAGCAAGATGATAACTAAGTCCTGACTATGCTTGAGAATTACCTCTCTGAGAACCTGGGGGGGAACAGAAGAAAGAAGAGGAAATAAAAAGGGTCAGACATAAAGTCTGGCAAGTCTAGTTACTTTTAGCAAGTAAATAAATAAAAGTAGCATGACAGACATATAAAGTGGATAAGAGAGATAACTACAAAAGGCAAGTAAGACTAGGTAAACAGGATAGGGTGTACACGCTTCCTTAATGATTACTCTACACTACTACTAGTAAATCCAGAATAAGATGATCCCTTCCACTCTAAGGTGGTAGACTTAGGCATACGTCCAAATGTACCCTAACTACTACCGTAATCGATCGGCTCCCTAATCTACGTAGATACTCTGTGTCGGCCCCACCGTAGGATGTGTCACGTCCTAAAGTGGAAACCCTTCGCTGATATGCACAGCCCCATATCTACAGGTGTCATGGTTATCTTATCCCCCTCTGCCCGGCTCATGAACGCACATGGCCTAGTCGGTTCGCGCCGCCCACATAGTCCTTCACATTTGGATCTCTTACAATCAGTCCAGTAAGCGTGACCCTTCTCCGACCTAGTTCGGAGTACACGTTTGATACCTCCTCTGTGTTACTGGCTGAAACGGGTCCCACACAATATGAGACAAGCTCTCCCCTTTGTCTTGTATCCCCCACTAGGTTTCATTGGCTATGTATACCACAAGGTGTCTTTAATTACATAACCCTATGATTTCTACAAGTTATGCTTACCCTAAAAGGTGTCTTTAATTACATAACTTTATTATTTCCAACGGTTATGTATACCACTAAGTGTCTTTAATTACATAACCTTATCAGGTTAAGTTTGTGGGCCTATATGTAAATATTACCCACCCCTTCAGATTTACTTAACCCACCCACTGTTCAACCATATTTACTTAACCCCAACCTTAGTTCATATTTATACAATCCCTATGGATTCGACTAGGTTAAGTATTACACTTCGTTACCATGTCCATTTATGGTTATAATGGGCTAGACATCCCACATTAGGCCTACAACTTGTGGATGATGGATATGTCGGTCGGGTCCGGACAGACTTCTTCCACAAGTTGGGCCTAACCTCGTGTCTTAGCCCGTCTCGTATGTGTGCGCTTAGACCTCTCACATTAGATTCAACATTTGCGGTTGCTGGATATGTCTGTCGGGTCCAGGAAAACTTCCACCACAAATGCAATCCTACCTCGTGTCATAAGTGCCATTACAGTTTCTATTATTGTAATCCTAGGCATTTCAATTATTAATTAATTATACCTATGCCTTTATAGGTGTTCATGCCTCTTTTTCCCCAATTATGTTCATAATTAATTATATGCCCAAATTCATGTTCATAAACATTAAGTTATGCCAACCTTTCCATATACAAATTATGTCCAATTTATACATTTTTTCCCTCATTCCCATTTTAACGTATTCGCATAATTTAACATCTTGCCTAGGCTAGGAAGTATCCAGGCAAAAATAAAAGGGATAGGGTGACATAAATGATTATTCTAACAAGATTGACATAAACATGTGGTGGTGTAATCAAATAACGACATAATGATAAGATGGACATATATGAACGGTTCTAGTGAACATGTGATATTAGAATCAATCTTAACATAATAGGGATGACATAACTAGCATGACAAGATCTAAATAATAATATAGATGTCAATCTAATAATAGATCCTATTTAACCGCAGTATGATAGGAACAAGGTAATCTAAACAGTGAAACCAAGGTAGATTTGTCATGACAATTAGGTGAAAATTTAGGTCTAAATCTAAAACATGTCCAACTAATGACAGATCCAAAATAACCAAAACATGATAGGTACCAAATGATCTAAAAAGTGAATTAGATCTGTAATCAAAACTAGATCTGACATAAATATGGTTAAGATCCAAAATAACCACAGCATGGTAGGTACCAAATGATCTAAAAAGTGAATTAGATCTATAATCGAAACTAGATCTGACATAAATAAGGTTAAGATCCAAAATGACCGCAACATGATAGGTACCAAATGATCTAAAAAGTGAATTAGATCTATAATCAAAACTAGATCTGATATGATAACGGTCAAGATCCAAATCAACTACAATATGATAGGTACAAAATGATCTAAATAGAATTTGATCTATAATCAAAAGTAGATCTAACATGATAACGGTTAAGATCCAAATCATCTACAACATGATTGGTACAAAATGATCTAAATAGAATTAGGTCTAAGCAAGGTTTTAACTGTCTAAATAATGACAGATCCAAAATAACCACAAATATAGATAAAGGTTAAGATCCACAAATGTGACATGATAAATTAACCACAAGTGAATTAGATCTATAAGGGTATATCTAGCCTGATAAAGTTTAAGATCCAAGAATATCATAGATTCACAATTTATAACAGATCCAAATCACAATCATATCACGTTTACTTTTAATCATTTAAATTTAAAAGCAACTAACTCACAATGTTTGGATTTTAGAAGATAGAAAAGAAATTATTGGTGTTGAATCTAAGATCTATACTTGAAACACTTAAATCTTTAAACTTTATTTGTAGAAGATGAAAGTATTAGATTCAGTTAAGGCACTGATAGCATTTGGCCTCCATTGCTTTTAGTATGAGAAAACAAGAGAAATAAGGGTATATTTATAGTTGTCAGTCTCCAGAATTCGACTGCCACCTCATCCCTAAGGGGAATCGGGCCATGGGTTGATACCCACTTCGGTTCGGATGCCCAAAAACTAACATGGGCACACTTTATAGGTGCGCCAATGTAAAAATACCTTGGCGCACTTGTCAATTGTGCTAGTTATCCCTGCTTTTATCGTCAAACTTCTATCGTTTATAACTTCTTTATACGTTATCCGTTTTACGAAACCAGGTGTCTATCTTGACCAGAATTTCGAGACGGACGCAATGACGAAGTCTGTTTCCCTTAATTCCAAATATTAAATTAATTATTATTTAATTTATCCTCTTTTAATGTTGTTGAAATACCAGGTGTTACATTCTCCCCTACTCAAAGGATTTCATCTGCGAAGTCTCCAAGATAAGGAGAGTGTATCCTACCATCCATCATCCATCTACTCATCCCCCAATCACAGGCATCCATTAACCTTAAAATTTTCTAATGCTTATATGAACATATGCAAAGGTATGTGTATATGTCCCAACACTAATGCGAAAGATCAGGCGGTCCACTAATTCAGTTGACCTCCTTAATGCAATGTATGTTAGTGTCATGAATCCAACATGTATGCAAATAATCTTATTGTAACATGTAAGTCCTATATGTGTGCACAATCATCCATCCAAATG
Organism: Allium sativum; assembly: GCA_030737875.1. NCBI lineage: Eukaryota > Viridiplantae > Streptophyta > Magnoliopsida > Asparagales > Amaryllidaceae > Allium > Allium sativum. Next base: position 416,089,202 of record CM060910.1, on the reverse strand, counting down.
TAACATCCATATGATGATATATCCATTTTCATCCAATAAAAGAAAGAAAAATGCATACACATTCATATGCAGTATGAGAGTGATTGAGCCGATTAGTGCCTAATGTGTATGTATATGCATCCACGAGCAACCACTTGCATTCACTTGCATTCGTCAAACATAACATGTCTCAAACACATGTTTACAATCATGGGATTTCCTACTTAAAGGTTGAAAATTCGATCGATAGGATATACTCAGATGATAGAAGCAAGTGCGAATAAAAGTATTGAAAAAAGAAGTTAAGAGCATAGTGCCAAAAAGGAAAGGGTATGAAGCGTGATCTTTGTCTTCAGTCTCCTAATCGCATCCTCGTTGTCTTCTCTCCATTGCACTTTTATTAACCTAACCTCCAAGTTGCGTAGTTTCTTAACCTCTGATCCAAGTATACGGGTAGGAACTTGTCTAATTGTCGCCTCGCATTCTACCTCTACTTCCTCACGCGTGTTCGATTGCCTCTGCTCTATCATGTAGACACTTCGATAAATAAGAAATGAGGGAAAACATCATGAATATCCACACATATGCGAAGCGAGCTGTACGCCTTAGTTGCAAGTACCACCGGAGCCCCCATTCAAAAATGCTTCGCCAAATAAATCATTTCTCAAGTAGCAATCATACTTGTTTACTGAGCTCGCTCCTTTCACTTGGAACCATATGGCGCATGGGCAATGCAACTGGCTTTGCATTGTCCACCAAATATATGCGGAAATCGATCTCGAGCCTTGGGGGTAAACCCCGAACCTCATCAAAGACATCAGAATAATCTCGGACTATTGGAACAGATCACAACTCATCTATAGGTGCATCAAGAGACTCTAGGAAACTAAGCATAACAGGCCCTTGGGGGTCGCATGAAATCTCGAGGGTCCTCCCATGGCAAGTCAAAAGTCCAACGACCCTCCTCTCGCAATCTAGAATGGCACCATACATGGTTAACCAATCCATCCCTAGAATCAATCCATAGCCCATAAAACCGAGCACATACACGTCGCACTCAAACTTGATGCCCAACACTGATATTCTCAGACCCCGACAAAATCATAGATAAATGAGCCGAACCACCAATGGGATTTGAGACAACTACGGGGTCCACTACCATACTAGTATCTAAGTGCAGGGATTCAACTACAGAACTAGATATAAACGAGTGTGAAGCGCCAGAATCAAAAAGAGTTCTAATAGGGTGATTGGAAAGAAAAATCAAACCTTCCACAGAAACTTTCCTACCTCTTTCTAGAGCACTGGCCACGAGTGCATTCGCTTGTCCTCAAGAGGTTCCTTCCCTTTGACCTTGTCCTTGCTTCCTTGGGAACTCCTTAGAATAGTGTCCAACATCTCCACAAATGAAGCAAGCATTCTTCCTTTTCCTGCAGTCCTTGGCCGTGGACCCTCTCGCCCACAACTATGGCACTTCCTCTTATCCTTAGCCTTGTCATTCTTTCCGCCTTCCTTCTATTGTTGTTGTTGTGGATGTCCTTTCTTGGGCCATACCTTCTTATTTTGAGTTCTTTCCTCGGCCTTTTTACTTCCTTCTTGTCTCCTTTGTCTTCCTCATGCATCAAGGCCATATCGACAAGCCTTTTAAAAGTCGCTCCCATAGGAATATGTGACACAGCTAACCCATGAAGGGGTTCATTTAGTCCTTTAAGAAACCGCAAAGATTTCTTATGCGGAGTGTCTACCAGCTCTAGTCCAAATCTTGCCAGTTGGTTAAATTTGTTAACATATTCTTTAATCGTCATGCTCCCTTGCTTGAGCGCCAAGAACCTCTCCATTTTCATGCTTTTCTCAGCTTGGGAAAGAAACTACAATTCAAACCTCCTTCTAAAATCATCCCAAGTTTCCACCGGATGCCCATCTTGCATCACCTCCCACCAAAACGAAGCTTCATCTTTCAGCAGACAGGTTGCGAACTGAATCTTCCTCCGATCTTCTACAACAAAATTTCCAAATAGATCCTCTATCTCTTTCAGCCAGTTTCTTGCCTCTACGTATGTCTCAGTACCGTGGAATGACTTTTCGCCCATAGAAAAGAAGTCTTTGCAGATCTTAGAGAAATTATAAGCTCTTGGAGGAGGAGGAGGAACAATAGGTGCATATAGGGGAGGAATGTCAGCTTGACCACAGGTAGGTGTCGTGGCCTCTAGATACCTAGGGAACCAGCCGGGTATCGTAACGCCCTCTGGGATATTAGGTTCCCCAGACATGCTAAAAAGAAAAGGAAAGAGATTTAGACGAAGGATCGAAGGATATTACATATGGATTTGGGGATACGTTTTTCAAAACAAACTTTTCTTTTTGAAAAATGCTTTCTTTTAAAACCTTTTTGAAAATAATTTTCGAAACTTTTATCCAATCTAGTAACCTTCAGCTCTAATACCAAATGTGACACCCCACGCTCGTTAATGTAACTCACTAAGGGAATACATTAAGTTTCGTGAAGCATTATAGGTAAGCAGAAACATAAATATTTCAAGACAGATATAAAAGCAACAGCGGAATTTAAATTTTTATTTCAAACATAAATCGTAACATTGTGGTCCAAATTATCGCGAGTCTGAAACTACATAAAAGCCATTACAAAAATATAATTTTTTTGTCTTGTTCCATCAGAGTACATAAAAGAATAATTCCCTAAAAAGAGACAAAGCCATAGTAGAGACAAGAACTTGAGCAATACTTCAGAAGCTTCTCCAAGCAAGATGATAACTGAGTCCTGATTAAGCCTGAGAATTCCCTCCCTGAGAACCTGGGGGGAACGGAAGAAAGAAGGGGAAACAAAAATGGTCAGATATATAGTCTAGCGAGTCCAGTTACTTTTAGCAAGTAAATATATAAAAGTAGCACGACAGGCCTGTAAAGTGGATAAAAGAGATAACTACAAAAAGGCAGGTAAGACTAGGTAAACAGGATAGGTTGTATACGCTTCCTTAATGATTACTCTACACTACTACTAGTATATCCAAAATAAGATGATCCATTCCACAATAAGGTGGTAGACTTAGGCATACGACCAAATGTACCCTAACTACTACCCTAATCCGCGTAGATACTCTGTGCCGGCCCCACCGTAGGATGTATCATGTCCTAAAGTGGCAACCCTTCGCTGATATGCACAGCCCATATCTACAAGTGTCACGGTCGTCTTATCCCCCTCTGCTCGGCTCATGCACGCACATGGCTCGGTCGGTTTGCGCCGCCCACACCATCCTTCATGTTTGGATCTCTTTAAATCAGTCCAGTAAGCGTGGCCCTTCTCTGACCTAGTTCGAAGTACATTTTGATACCTACTCTGGGTTACTAGCTGAAATGGGTCCCACACAATATGATACAAGCTCTCCCCTTTGTCTTATATCCTCCATTAGGTTTTCATTGGCTATGTATACCACTAGGCGTCTTTAATTACATAACCCTGTCATTTCTACAAGTTATGCTTACCCTAAAAGGTGTCTTTAATTACATAACTTTATCATTTCCACCGCTTATGTATACCACTAGGTGTCTTTAATTACATAACCTTATCAGGTTAATTTTAGGGGCCTATATGTAAATATTACCCACTCCCTCAGATTTACTTAACCCACCCACTGTTCAACCAAATTTACTTGAACCCAACTTTAGTTCATATTCATACAATTCCAATGGATTCAACTAGGTTAAGTATTCCAATTCGTTACCATGTCCATTTATGGTTATAATGGGATGAACTTCCCACATTAGGCCTACAACTTGTGGAGGCTGGATATGCCGGTCGGGTCTGGGCAGACTTCTTCCACAAGTTGGTCCTAACCTCGTGTCTTAGCCCATCTCATATTTGTGCACTTAGACCCCTCACATTAGATTCAACATTTGCGATTGCTGGATATGCCGGTCGGGTCCGGGCAGACTTCCACCACAAATGCAATCTAACCTCGTGTCATAAGTGCCATTACAGTTTCCAATTACAGTAATCCTCGGCATTTCGAATATTAATTAATTATACCTATGCCTTTATAGGTGTTCGTGCATCTATTTCCCCAATTATGTTCATAATTAATTATATGCCCAAATTCATCTTCATAAACATTAAGTTATGCCAAACTTTCCATTTACAAATTGTGTCCAATTCATACCCTTTTTCCCATCGTTTCCATTTTAACGTATTCGCATAATTTAACGTCTTGCCTAGGCTAGGAAGTAGCCAGGCTAAAATAAAAGGGACATGGTGACATAAATGATTATTCTAACAAGATTGTCATAAACATGCGGTGGAGTAATCATATAACGACATAATGATAAGATGGACACATATGAACGGATCTAATGAACGTGTGATATTAGAATCAATCTTAACATAATACGGATGTCATAACTGGCATGATAAGATCTAAATAATAATTTAGATGTCAATCTAATAATAGATCCTATTTAACCGCAATACGATAGGAATAAGGTAATCTAAACAGTGAAACCAAGGCAGACTTGTCATGACAATTAGGTGAAAGTTTAGATCTAAATCTAAAACATGTCCAACTAATGATAGATCCAAAATAACCATAACATGATAGGTACCAAATGATCTAAAAAGTTAATTAGATCTATAATCAAAACTAGATCTGACATAAATATGGTTAAGATCCAAAATAACCACAACATGATAGGTACCAAATGATATTAAAAGTGAATTAGATCTATAATCAAAACTAGATCTGACATAAATAAGGTTAAGATCCAAAATAACCACAACATGATAGGTACCAAATAATCTAAAAAGTGAATTAGATCTATAATTAAAACTAGATCTGATAGGATAACGGTCAAGATCCAAATCAGCTACAATATGATAGGTACAAAATGATCTAAATAGAATTTGATCTATAATCAAAAGTAGATCTAACATGATAACGGTTAAATCCAAATCATCTACAACGTGATAGGTACAAAATGATCTAAATAGAATTATATCTAAGCAAGGTTTTTACTATCCAAATGACAGATCCAAAATAACCACAAACTTAGATAAAGGTTAAGATCCACAAATGTGACATGATAAATGAACCACAAGTGAATTAGATCTACAAGGGTAGATCTAGCATGATAAAGTTTAAGATCCAAGAATATCATAGATTCACAATTTATAACAGATCCAAATCACGGTCATATCACGTTTACTTTTAATCATTTAAATCTAAAAGTAACTAACTCACAGTGTTTGGATTTTAGAAGATAGAAAAGAAATTGTTGGTGTTGCATCTCAGATCTATACTTGAAACACTTGAATCTTTAAACTTTATTTGTAGAAGAAGAAAGAATTAGATTTAGTTCAGGCACTGACAGCTTTTGGCCTCCATTGTTTTTAGTCTGAGAAAACAATGGAAATGACGGTATGTTTATAGCTGCCAGCCTCCAGAATTCAACTGCCACCTCAGCCCTAGGGGGAATCTGGCCATGGGTCGACAACCACTTGGGTCCGAATGCCCAAAAGCTAACATAGGCGCACTTTACAGATGTGCCAGTGTAAAAATACTTTGGTGCAGTTGTCAAGTACGCCAGTTATCCCTGTTTTTATCATCAAACTTCTACCGTTCATAACTTCTTCATGCGTTATCTGTTTTACGCAAACCAGGTGTCTATCTTGAACATAATTTCGAGACGGACGCAATGACGTAGTCCATTTCCCTTAATTCTGAATATTAAATTAATTATTCTTTATTTTATCATCTTTTAATGTTGTTGAAATACGAGGTGTTACATTTGATATATGCTTACTAGTCAAGATTACAGATGATAAAGATTTTAGATGACAAAAATGGAATATATTCATGTAAGCCGGCTAGTTAAGATTATAGATGACAAAATGCAATATTTTTCCTAAATGACATAATGCAATATTCATGTATTCTGTTTTTTTATTTATTATTAGTACAAATAATGGCTACACACACTGAGGGTAGAATTCACATGTATTTGATTCATGAAGATAGTGAAATAAGATTAGATTGCTTAAACTTACAAGTTTTTATATGCAAATTAAGTGATTTTCATTCAATAATTGATACAGGGATAATGCAAATAGTGCATGGACAGAATGAGGAGCAGGGATCTTCTTCGTATCCATATATGAAGAAGCGAAGAGGTCTAACTACTGGAAAGAAATATAAAACACACGAGCCAGAATTCATTTAGTGGTCTGATAATGGCAAACCCATCGGAAAGTAGGCTAATTGATATAAGACATATATAGGCGATATTGTTAGAACCAAAATTGATATCACTATTAATAACTGAGACAGCATTAGCGATGGGCTTAAGGACACTACCTGGGAAGATGCGAAGGTATTATTTATCTACAGATGGGATTTTTCATTGTAATTTCATATTTTAACGGTTTGACGTTTATATTTTATATTTTATTAGCTCAGAATGAGTTTCAGCTCGATAACAAATTGAAAGTCATTGTGTTAAGAACTGCTAGAGAAAGATGGAAGGATTTCTAAACAAGACTAGTTAGTGGATGGATTACGAAGAAAAGAAAGCTTCCGGCCGACCGTGGAGAGCACTATGAATATTATGATGCTATCACACAAGCAAAGTGGGAAACATTCAAAAAGACTCATGAAACCGAGGAATTTAAAGTATATTTCTTTTTTATTGTCTATTTGCATAAATAATGAACAATGAACTAAAATATTTATTTATTCAAAATCTGAAATAGGAAATAAGCGAGAGGCTAGGAAGTGTCAAGCTTGCAATGAGCATCCTCACTATTTAGGGAAAGATGGATATGGTGTGAAGAAACCTAATTGGATAGTCGAAGGCCACCATTCCTTAACCACATTACCAAGTGGACCTATTTTGGATCGAAGCGTTGATTGGATTATGGCAAGATCTAAGAAAGGAATTGATGAGAATTATGAAATCCCCAATGAGAAAACCAAATTAGTTGCAGAAAAAGCAGTATCACTTGTTTTCAATTAAATGTATCACTTTATTAATTATGAGTACTTCTGTTTTTGAGCATCTTGTGGACATCTACTCTTACTTCCGTTTACTAGTTTTCAATTAAATAACTTTTAAAATATGTTTAGTGCCTCAACAATTTTTGACATCTTAGAATATGTGGCCTGTGCAACGGCTGTATTTTGCACGGGCCTTCCACGTATGCTTTTTAACGTATAATTTAGTGCAGAATAAGACTCTAAAAAGATGCTGAATTCTTGTAACAGAATGCCATGGTTTTTCAATCTTAGAGAATTTTTCAAAACCAAAAAACAGACTACTATCAACCTTAGGCAGTGTTACAAGTAGTTTTTGTTCACAATTGTCATAGCTAGATATCGAGTGCCCATTCCTATAGGAGTTTTATCTTCGGGATGCTCCCAGAATGGTGCTTCGCCATCTCCCACTAACCTCAAGTAGCCATTCCTCAATGATTCTGCCTAATAGCAGGAATATCAACGTAGGCACTAAGATCAGCTAACCTAGGATTATCCAGTATATTTACAAATTTATGCTTCTGAATAGCCTGCACAGTCATATGCTTTGATATTGGTTACTTGTATTTATCTAAGTCATTCACCCAAATTCACTGACTGATAAAGTAATGTTTATAAAATATGCCAGCAATTCCTACTATTCGAAAATCTGCACAAATTTAATGGGTTACGTTTTAAATCAACATCGAGCCATGTAAAATGCAATTATGTTTACATACTGGCGTTACGTTCATCCTGATGTACTTTACAAAAGTGTAATGAGGACATAATCTTGTATCGAAAATAATTTCAGCCACTCAAACTTTTATATAACAAGGTATAACCATTGTAGAGAAAATAACGCACACACAAGCCTGTAGACTATCTGAGATGATCTCATTTTTTTCATAGTCGATTACTAGGGCACCCCCACCATCTGAACTAATTCTTTTTGCAATTTGATTTGTCAAATCAATTGCTTTGTGTCCATTTCCATATGTTCGAGATTTGCTATTTCTTCCTTATCAGCACATCTGCATCTCTTCATCAAATACAATAATGTTGTTGGAGTGGGCATCTGTCATCGTTCGCTCGGTTTTTCTCAATTTAATGCGTAGGACGCAACTGTCATCATTACTGCATCAGCTAATGGGACTGTATCAAGTACATAACCAAATCTTCTCTTAGAATAGTTTTAATTTTATATTATTCAGCATTTCCCATATGTGATTGTTGGGAAATAATGGCTGAATCGCGGACTAGGTCGCTTTCTTGAAGATGATTCGGCGATCTGGTCGGTGGTGCAAACCAGTTCGTACTTGTCGCCGCCGCCTCTGGGATAAAATAACGTTCTGAGAAAAATAATTGATTTTCTTGCACAACAAACCAATTCAGATTTGCACTTTTGATTTAAATTTAACTGCTCGTTCTGATTTTGTTTTTGAAGAACTTTTAATGGTGAAGGAAGAAGAAGAGAGAGATATAAGAATAAAAAGTTGTTTTTTTTCTGAGTAGTGGGAAAGTATAAAAAGGATTGCGAGGAAAGTCGGTTCAGATCTGAAAACATGGATCTCAATATTTACCAAGTCAAATAAAGGTTCAGAGCTGAAAACATGGATCTCAATATTTACCAAGTCAAATAAAGACCGGTTCTTTCATATAGTCCCATGATGTAGGACTATTCATATAGGACTCATATCATACTTATCCATTTTTAAATAATTCATCTTTACAAAAATAAACTATTTTTCCAACAATCCCCCACATGAATTTTTAAAAATAATTTCCGAGCTGTTTCTAAAAACATAAGATTGTGCATAAACAAAGGTGTCATCCGACTTGAACCTTTGCATAGTGAATAAGATTCAGTTTTTACTAGAGTGACACGTAGTCTTGAACTCTATTCCTGACATCAGACCACAAACAATCTTTTCTATAATGCAATCAAATAAGCCCGTGCATTAATGGCCATGCACGTCTATCCCAGTTTATTGCTCTAGAAGTTTTGCCCAAACTCCATAGGAAACGGCCACATTTCCACATTCACAAAGGTGAGTCTATCAAGAGCACTCCTGAAGGTAGGTACTCCACTCCAAATAGAGTATAGATCTCATTAAGAGTTTCTATTAACTCATCCTCTAATCACTTCAGGAATACATGCTTCTTAATATATAAATTTAGCATGTTCATCTACTATCACTACACAACTTGTTTTTACCCATTGAACGTAGTTATTGGGATCTCCAGTCATTTAGGTTGGGTTACCATTGTGCATGATTCCACAATCTCAGGGCAATAGTCCCATTCTTTTAGAATTATTAAGGACTTTCTTTCTGGTCAGTCCTTTCGTCAAAGGATCTGCCAATTTGTCATCACTTCATATGTGATGTTCTCTAACAATACTGTGCATACGACTGTCATTTTTTTACCGTTGTAATATCGGTTCTGTTTTTTTTTAATAGTCGTTAAGTTTTTTTCATCACTATATATGTGATCTTCTTTCACAGTATTGTTCTTACGACGTCGTCTTTTACCGTTGTAATAACGGTTCTATACTTTTTGCAATAGCCGCGGTACTATCGCAATCGATTACACCACTGGTGTCGGTTTTTCCCTTATAGGGATCTCAAATAGCAGATTTCTTTAGTTATCTATTTCTTAACTAGCTGTGGCTAGTGCTGTTATCTCTATCTCTATAGTAGACTGAGTCAAAATAGTCTGTTTCTTGAGTTTCCAAGAGACAGTTTTCTTCAGCGATGCTAAATATATAGCCACTGGTCCTTTGGAATCATCAGATAAAGTATTTCAGTTTGTATCAGAATTTACTTTAAGTACAACTGAAAACTTTTCATAATGTAATCCAAGGTTCATAGTTTATCATAGGTATCTCATAACCCTCTCATTAACATGTTAATGCTCTATACTAGGTCTACTGAAAAACATGCATAATAATCCCATGACATAGGTAATGTCAGGTCTAGTACAATCAATGACATCCGAACGCTGCCAATGATGCTCGGTTAAACAGATTATCTTATACATTCACCAGTGTTCTTAAATAACTTTACACTGGGATCATATGGTGTACATGCAAGTTTATAGTCAAAGTAATCATATTTCTTTAGAGTCTTCTCAATTTAATGAGATTGATCCAAAGAAAATCCCACTTTTTACCTAGTAATCTTAATATCAGGGATTACACTCGCCTTACCTAGATCTTTCATATCAAAAATGGCACTTAATAAGGATTTGACTGAGTTTATGGCATGAATATTTGACCCAACGATGAGAAGGTCATCTACATAAAGACATATAATAGTGCAAATGTCATTCTCAAATTTGTAATAAATGCATTTGTCACTTTCATTAACTTTAAAACCATAAGAAATGATTAAGTTATCAAATTTTTTCATGTCATTGTTTAGGTGCTTGTTTTAAACCATATAATGATTTATCTAATTTGCATATTTTATGTTCTTGACCATGTACTACAAATCCTTCAGGCTAGTCCATATAAATTTTTTCTTCTATTTCACCGTTTAAAAAATGTGGTTTTAACATCCATTTGGTGTATTAAAAAATAACAAATAGAAGCAAGTGAGATTAATACCCGAATGAATGTAATTCTAGTTACAAGTAAAAAAAAATGTCGAAGAAATCTATATTTTCACTTTGCTTAAAACCTTTAGCTACTAATTGTGCTTTATATTTATCAATAGTGCCATCAGGTTTTTAATTTTTTTTTAAATACCCATTTACAACCTATAGATTTACAACCAGAGAATAAATCTACCAAATGCCAAGTCTTGTTGGATTCCAGAGAATCCATCTCATCATTTATAGCCTCTTGCGAAAAAAATCGGCATCTAAAGAAGATAACGCCTCTTGGAGGTTTAAGGGATCCTCCTCTATAGTAAAAGCACAAAAATCCATACCAAAATCTTTTACGATTCTTGCACTTTTACTTTTTCTAGGTTCAGTTTCAGAACTTTTATTAAGTTCTGTTCTAATAGGCATACTTGATGTGCCCCCACTATTCCTTTGTTTAAAAGGAAATTTTGTTTCATAAAAATCGACATCATTTGATTTAATTATATTATGTGTATTTAGGTTATAAAATCGGTATGCTTTGCTATTAATAGCATAACCCATAAATACACATTCATATGCTCTACTTGCCGATTTTATTCTCTTAGGGTCTGGAGTGCGAACATATGCTAAACAACCCCAAGTTCTAAAATATGACACATTGGATTTATAATTCTTTAAAATTTCATAAGGTAAAATTTTATTCTTAGATTAGGAGATTCTATTCAAAACATGGCATGCAGTCAATTAAAATATCCCCCCACCAATGTTTTGCTGCACCAAAATTTAATAAAATTGCAATTACTAATTTTGTAAAGGTCCTATTTTTTTCAGCTTTACCGTTCATTTCAAGTGAATATGGTGCAGTTCTCTCATGTACTATACCATGTAATTTATAAAAAAATCAGAATAAACTAGATTCATATACTGTTCCTCTATCACTATGAATTCTCTTAATTTTCTTATTTCTCAATTTCAGTTTTTAATGTTTCAAATATGTCAAACGCATCACAACTTTAAGAAACACTGTCTTTCTAATTGTAAGCTCTATTTTCACATCACCAATCTCTACAATTTTAGTGGTGTGAGGATCTCCCACCAACTTTCTAATCATCAGCAGTCGTGTGTATTGTGAATATATCACGATCATAGCAGACATGGCGAGAAACACCAGTGTCTACCCACCAACTCTCTGATCCACCATCAAAGTGAATCTCAGTAGTTGTAGTCGTTAAAGGCTTCTCAGTCAGGTTTGCCTGCAGGGCAGTGCTTAGCCTGTTCCGACATTGTCGTGCTATATGACCTGGTTTTCCACAGTTGTAATATAGAAGCAGCTGTCTAGAATCATTCTTTTTGGTTGGTTGCTGCTGTCCTTTATGGTTTCCTTGTGGATTCCCATTCTATTCTCAACTGACCGGCTGTGGAGGCTTACTATTGCTTGAGATGTTAATATGTTTGAAATTTTGTATTTTTCTTATAGAAAAATATACGTAAACTCATAGACTAACATAATTTATTCACATAAAATATTATTTTCTGCATTTGTACCATTCCACCACACTTCTGGACTATAATAATGGTAAACAAATTACATGATAAATTTAATCATCACATATAGAGACTACATAAGCCAAGGTATCAACACACTTGGGTTCAAAAAATACTTAGGTTCAGTCAGTTAACATTGTTCCAATCAAATAATGCACACTTTTAGGACTCAAGCAAAGTGATTAGTGTGACCCAAAACTATAGTACAAGATAATGAGCAGGGTTCATGATTAGTTATCAAATTTTGAAGTTTTATAAACCAATTTACACCATGCTACCATTTTACAACTACAAAGATGACATGCTTATAGTTCTTTAAAGCTATGGGATCAATGACAACCAATAGTAACTTATAGTTTGTATCATTCTATGTCCAATGAAATTCATACATATAAGCTTCATTTTTTTTTGCTTCTATTTTTCTTTTTCTAAAGGATTCTGATTAAAATTCAACTCAGAAGGTGACTTAAGCTCGTTGGAAAAAGAAGACAAAGCCAAGAAACCTCTATGTTGGTACTTAACAAGCCAAAATAGAATATGTTAATTACCTAATACCTGGTACCTTTTTAGCGAATTTTCCATAATACCAGGCACAATCAACTATCAATTTAAGCATGCATTAGAAAGGGTTTAAAAAATTATATTACCTTTCTCTGATGCTCATCCTGGTGGGGGCAACAACAATAAAGAATACAGCAGCACATCGATCCATTTCTCACCAACTTGGATTTCATGATGCTACTACGTAACTGCAGCGCGAAGCCACCTTCCATGCCCACCAAATTGTCCACCTTTTAACCTTGATTCCATGTAGATGACGACAAATCCGGATTTCACATCAAATCTTTCTACTTTTTCTTTCGATATCTCGTTGCCAGAGAAGATTGTCGGAGTCGCAGTTACAAATTGAGTAAGATTTCAAGGCGCTGAGTATTTCAAGGCGTTGAGTATTTCAAAGCGTTGAGTAGATAGAGGAAGATGGCGACACCTTCAAGCAAGTTAGGGTTGCAGCCATTGTTTCGAAATCGTCTTCAAATTGTTGGGAAACCATGGCTGAGTCGCGGACTAGGTCGCTTTCCTGAGACGATTCGGCGATCTGGTCGGTGGTGCAAACCAGTTCGTACTTGTCGCCGCCGCCTCTGGGATAAAACAGCCTTCTGAGAAAAATAATTGATTTGTTTGCACAACAAACCAATTCAGATTTGCACTTTCGATTTAAATTTAACTGCTCGTTTTGATTTTGTTTTTGAAGAACTTTTAATGGAGAAGGAAGAAGAAGTGAGAGATATAAGAATAAAAAGTTGATTTTTTCTGAGTAGTGGGAACGTATAAAAAGGATTGCGAGGAAAGTCGGTTCAGATATGAAAACATGGATCTCAATATTTACCAAGTCAAATAAAGGTTCAGATCTGAAAACATGGATCTCAATATTTACCAAGTCAAATAAAGACCGGTTCTTTCATATAGTTTCATGATGTGGGACTATTCATATAGGACTCATATCATACTTATCCAGTTTTAAATAATTCATCTTTACAAAAATAAACTATTTTTCCAACAGTGATAACAGGTTATCTAGCAATAGTTTGTCAATCTGCATCAAATGCAGTAATTGGTCTATATAGAATCATATCAAGGATTGAAATTTTGTGCTATTTCGCATCACAAGTGATTAGAAATCCAAGCAAGATTTTATTAAAACTTTATACTAATATGCATTAACAGTAACAGACTGAATTAAAGAAGGTTTTATTTATTACATGAAGCATGACAGATTGTTCTTATTTTCCCAAATGCATCTAGTTACATATAGAATTCTAATATTTTGACAATGAAAATACATTGAATTGTTGGGTGACTTTATGGTAAATAACAGATCACTTACTAATAAAAAGAGCACTCAGTAATGACATAGCATCCACAAGCATGCAAAGAAATAAAGGCATGGTATCTTATGCAATAATTGTATAAAGACATGGTATGTATGATAACATGTCACCATGATGTATGTGATAACAATAGCAACTCTAGTGTAATTTAGAGTAACAGGTTGTGTAATGTATTATGCGATAATTGTATGCATAATTGTATAAAGACATGGTATAAAATAACAGGAGTAGAAACCTCAGTGTAATTTAAAAGTAACGTAGCATACCATGTTGTGTGTGATAACCTATCATCAATACACGTGTTATTTATTGAACTAATCGTAAAACATAGTATTCTCTACCTTGGAGATCAATATTTAGTGAATTAACAGTAAAAATATATGGAATGTTAGAGGGAAGCTACTAATGGTGAAATCCTGTATAGTTTAGATCTAAAGATGCATATGTTCCTACTCAGTTGGTTTTTCTCACGATAATAAGTAGATTTTAGCATTGGATATATATGTGTTCACTGTTTGTTTTCATTTGACAGTTATATATGACTTTCTGATGAAGTTAGGTTTCAATTAGTGATTTTTCATAATCAGTGAGTGCTTTGTATCAAAATTTCTCACAATAATAAGCACTCGCTGACAGTTATATGCAAAATTTCCAAACGCTTATTGCGTATGCACTCATATGCTAGAGATACCTACTATTTGTTTAATACACTCACTGATTCTTTTCTTTTTGGTAATTCGAATATTAATACACTTGTTTGTTTAAATAATGATTTGAGAGAAAAGCAATCGAAGGGGAAAGAACTTTGAACAGACATGATGATGTCTTAAGTCGTGCACTTGGAGAAAATGAACATCCATGCCATGTTAGAGGAATTGGTGGAAAGGTCAGTATCAAAGACATATTTGGAGGGGTACAGAAAAATGAAATGTCCAAAAGGTGTAATATCTGCGGATCATCTATATCTTATTAACCGAGATTCAGAGGCTAAAATGAGACAAGAAATGGAGGCTAAAGTGAGCCAAATGGAGGGTATGATGCATTCAACGGTTGAGCAGCAGATTGCAAACATTTCGAACAAGGTCGGTATGTAGATGCCTATTGCAATGGGGGTCAAGAATATATCATCGGATGGTCATCGCAGTAGCCATCAATCAATACACCCGGCAAAAGTACAAGTTGCAAATGAAATTCAAATGACTGAGCCCTTTGTAGAGTTGTTGCTAAGCAATTCAAAAGTTGATTTTAATATACGTATATGATTTTATGCATTTGATAAGTGTAAGTGAAAAAAGATGGTTTTGTGCTTTCATTGTAGAAACCAACTAAATGTCGTTTAGCTGTGAATTTGGACTCCAATATTATCGTAGTGGGTAGTGGCATGGTTCATCCTGCTTCAAAACCTGGAGATTAATGTCACAATCAACTAATCTTGGTTGATCATGTAAAGGTTGGGATTGATACAGTGGAGTCTAGTCATGAAGTAACCCCACTTCCATTTCCAACGAAACATTTCAGCATGATAGGTGAAGCGGTTGGTAGTTTTGTTCATTGGCCAAAAAATCTCGTGCTTCTAAAAGATGATACGGTATATGAAAATTTTGTTTAGGCAAGTATAGTGAAACAACATTATTTTATGTTACTGTTTTATATTTGAAGTAATATGAGATTCACATCCGAGTTTTCCAATTTATTACATCAATATTTTAGACATTAAATAATTGAGATACTGATATTTTGCTAACATCAATCACCTTAAACACTTTTGAACTAGGGATCTATAACTCAACCAAGAAAGACCATGATTGGAAGTAATAACGACAAGGTCACTAATGCAATAAGAAATGAGTCTGCAAAGCGCAATACACTAGTGGATGAAGGAATCCTCAAAACTATAACGAAAGAGTGCTGGTATTTTCATGACCTCTTAGTGAAGGACCATCATATGATAACATCATTAATACAATTCAAGTGAATAAGGATTTGTTTAAGTGCGACGAGGACTATGAAATCAAGATCAGAAACAAGGACATTGTCCAATTTCTTAGTATGGCGTGGTTGAATGCATCATGGATACAGATTTACATCATGTAAGTATTTCACTCCTATTTTATGTATACTTCAACACATAGTATAGCATATAGTATTATAGCTAATTTTGTTTTGTTATTTATTTATTTTTGGTTAAAAAAATAATCCTTACACACCCTTATAAATTTACGGGCTTGGTATGAGATGATAATGAGGTAAATGAAACGTTCGACATTGTATGTTAAAAAATTAACTAGAAAATTACAAATTTTAAGTACAGAATAAGACAAGTGTAAAGTTGGAATCATTATAAGGGTCTATGTCCAATAATATAAACTGAAATGTTCACATAATTTGTAGGTGGTTAAATCAATGGTTCAATGACCTCAAAGTGGAGACCATCGGGATTATGTGTCCTCATAAGCTTTCCCAAGTGCGAAAATCTCCAGACGCGACTAATTCATATATCCTCAACACACGGCGTGAGTCGCAATGAAAAAGACTACTCTCAGCCCCACACTATGAAGAGTATAAACTATAAACTTTTGTTAACTACTTTATAAATTTGCTACTAATTTTAATCTTCTACAACTTTTGTACTACAGGAAACATTGTCTATTGCTTGTTTCCATCTACAACAGAACGAGGTATATGTTTTTGATTCTCAGGCCGAAAGCAAGCGTAATCCGGAAATTAAGGCGCAAGTGAACGTGTAAGTTGTAGAATATCAATATTAGTTTTATAAAAAAACAGTTTTTATAAGACAATTTCTGATTTTGTGGTTATACAAATTGTTTTAACATTTTCTTACATGTGCAAGGCGTTTAAACTTTATAAAGCATATGGTTGCAAGTATCTAGGAGCCTCGTTGAAACGGAAAAATGTTATGGTGATTGATTTTCTACCATAAATAATTATATGTCATTTGAGATATAAATTCAATTTGAATTGAACATTAAATTTTCTATTAATATTGTTAGTGCCCTAAACAATCTACATCAACATATTGTGTATATTATGTAATGAGGTATATGTATGAGACAATAAAAGATCACCATCACAACATCAACTTATAAAAGGTGTCATTTTAGTTTTTTCTTTTCCCTTGAATATTAATGTTAATTAATTATATGATTCAATTTTCAAAACAATCTCTTAATTGCAGTACTTTGTACAAGGTCATTCTTATAACCAAGAAGAGATGGACGAAATTCAGGATCATTTATCTACTTATATCATGCAAAACTGAATTTAGTTGTCCTTTTATTTAGTGGTGGCATTGGACAAGGTAAGTTTTGCAAAACTACTACTCATTGCTAATTGAATTGCTTGTTGTACTTGAATGGTATCTTCTTGGTTTTCTATAAATTACTTCTATGTAATTTTGTTTGGTACTGCATGTAAGTATTTAATTTGTAATAGTAACCAATTAGACATATATCATATTATTTCTTCTATGTAAACCTGTATCTTTGTTTTCATAAAATTAAATTTGAATGTTACTCACATGTTTCTTTGATCAGAATCAACTTTATGAAAAAAATACAACAATCCATATAAAAAAAGTACAAATATTTAAACTTCAGTTTCTTTTTAATATTCATAGAATATTCTACAAAAATATCTGTTGAGTTACTTTTGGGGCATGTTTGTTAATACGATGCTTATTGGGCATTCAATGTACATGTAACCTGAATTAAGATTGCCTACCTATAATCTGAATTAACTATGTCAATACCGATGTACATATGTGTTCATGGTATTTTAGCACCCTGAAATTAAGTAAACATTCAACCTAAGTCTCAATCTTTTGATGTGGATGCAGCGTATTAACAATTTAAGGTGTTACTGATCTACCATTATTATTTTCAATGTAGACAGAGATATACTGTTGATTATGTTGAGAATTATTTACTGTAAACAGATTCATCAAATATCTCACTTGTATTTATTTTGATATAGTTTATGCTAAATTTTTTTATTGCAAATGTTAAATAGTCTAAAAAATTTGATAGTATAAGCAGATATGTAAGAATTTTGACCCTTTAAATTTTGTTACTTACAACTTAAACCTTCTCATGGTTGTTGCACATTATTCAAGACAATCACAATCGATCATTAAGATATATTTATAAGCAGGTATGGTAGTTTAAACCTTTATGAATAATAGTATGTATAATATCTGAAAGATGAAATGATAGGTACAACAAAGAACTTATTATGGCTTATAGTATTTTGGTTTCATGTTCCATCCACCACAAACATATATATATATATATATATATATGTGGTGCTGGGCATAGGCAAGAGGCCTCTAGTCATAGGCGACTGGTACATTAGTGGGTTCGCTTTCCTATAAAATGTTCCGTCCACTGCAAAGTAACTTCCACAAATTACTATATCATATTTAGTCTTATTGCGGTGCTATTGTTTCATTCTGAATGCAACAAAATATGTTTGGTCCATAATAGTGTAGTCATTATGTTTCACTTTATGAAACTTCAGTCTTTTCTTTAAGCCTAATAATAAAATTTGTCCTACAAAATATTTACTTTGTGCCTTTTCATCAATGTTTAATTTGATCTATTTAGCACAAATTTAATTCAAAACGATAAACTTCCAAAATTTTGTTATATGAAAACTAATGCAGAATTAGCCCAAATCAAGACCATGGATCATTTGGTTGAGACATAAGATTTGGGGTGTAGTATGATAATGCACTACAGTATAACAAGTTTTAACTTTTTTGTTCAGCCTAGGACCAAAGTTCGAACTCAAGTTTAATTTCTTCTCAAGCATGGCCCTTTTATGTTTTATGTAAATTTCTAAGGTGTTAGTTCGTGACAGCAAAATACTAACCATGTCACTTTGTTTGTCAGTGAAATTATAAACTCGTACGACTTTTACCGTACTTCTTTGAACTTTGACTATTGGTTCTTTCAAACACATAAGCAGTTGATGCCTACTGTTAGACTGAATTTTGGTACTAACACCCAGATTCTATGTGAAATCCTCACAATCACAGATCACAGATAAAAAGCAGCAAAATAAGAGGAGACACACGGGATTTTTATAGTGGTTCGGCTCAATCCAAGCCTACATCCACTTTATAGTTTCTTAAATCCTAAGAAGCTATTACAATTGTTGTTTGTTTGCAGATTATACACGAAGTCCTCGTGTTTACAATGAAGAAGAGGAGATTAAAGGGAAGATTATACACAAAATCCTCATGTTGTAATGAGGAATTCGACTTGTAGGTTATGCAATAGCCTTGCGAAGAACCATAGTGGAAGCCATGAAGAGTTAGAGTTCCAAAAGACTCCAAAAAGATCCCTTCAAATGGCCACCATGTGGTGTATTTATAGGCGGAGAAAAGCTGCTAGGGAGCTTAGGAGCGGATCGGTTCGGAGGGACACGTGGCGAGCTCCGAGGTGATCTCAGAAGTAGTGGAGGAGTGGTCTTCAGATCGTGCTAGGACAGGTGGAAGCCGATCCAGATTAATAGGAGACGGTTACTCCTTGAGAATAGGTCAAAGTTGCGTGCAGGAAATGATACAGGCGGGTCGGTTCGGGTCCGAACCGAACCGGAGTGGAGCATCCGAACCGAAGACGTGATGTGCACTTCTGTGCAGTGTGCAAGGCGGGTCGGGTTCGGATGGTGCGATCCGAACCGAGGTGAGCTGGAATCCAAGTCTGAGCATCTTCGAAGTGTGGAGTCGGAGCGGGTCCGATCCGATCCGGGAGGTCAAGCCAATTTCCAAATTCCAAGTTTTCGGTTCTGCATGCGTTCACGGAAACGGGCATAACTTTCAAACCGTAAGTCCGATTGAGCTGAACCAAAGCTCAAACTGAAGCCGATTCAGAGAGCTACAAGAGTTATAGAGCTTAGCTCCGTAATTGCTGCTTTCGGCCCGAAAAAAGGTCATCTGATAGGAGTTCCGGGCCATTCTTTGTTTGTGATTCGACTTTGACCAAATCGCTGCCTGTCTTCTAACGGTATTCCCGATACTTGAGCGTATTGTTGACCAATGATTTCATGTGTGACGGCTTTGACTTAAAAGCAGGTCAACATTTTGCCCCCCTGAACATATCTTGCTGGTTGAAGGAAGATGTGTTCTGGATAATCCAAGGCCACATCGGGCCTGCTAGATGCAAGTATAATCCATACCTGCGAAGAAGAGAAAGCAAACAGGTATGTCAAAACCTAACAAAACCGATTACACTTTCGAGCATAAACCATGATTGGGCGCTTGTTTGAGCATAAACCATACTCAAGATACTTTCTAATCATCCTGCCAAAACCTGACGAGGGACCTAACCTTCCGGGTATAAGCCATACTAGGAAGTTCAAACTGAGCATAAACCATACTCGAGTTTTATTGAGTTCCTTTGCCAGATCCTAACAAAACAATAAGCCATTCCAGAGTATAATCCATACTTAAGAATCTTAGTGAGTACAATCCATACTCATGTTGGGATAGAGCTATGCTTGCCAAGACCTGACAAGACAATCTATCCCTAAGCATAATCCAAGCCTAGGGGTCCGAGATAAGTATAAGCCATACTTTAGTTGAGATTGAGAATCCTGCCACAACCTAACAAGACACTTAAATTGCCAAACATAATCCATGCTAGGAAAGTCTTTCCTTATTCAATTCAAAGTTCAAAACCAAAGCAAATCCTGATTGGTTTGTCATCGAGCCTAGAGCACGCATTGGAGCTAAATCCTAACCCCAAACGTGTGTACTCCGATTTAGCCAATCGGAAAACCTAAAGAAAGCAAAGAGACATATCTGAAATCCTAAGAAATGCTGAAAACGCAGATTGGTCCAATCCATATCAGTTGATGACGAGCCGATGGGAGCTCGTTCCAGGGTCATTCCCTCTCCGGGGAGCAGTTGGGGGCAGCGCGGGTGCAGGCGATGTAGGCTGCTTCACATACTCGGGTAGCTCTCCACGTCTAACCCGTTCCTCAATCAAGTCACGAAGATGTCTACAGTCATTCGTGTCATGGCCGTCCATATCATGAAATATGCAGTGTCTTCCAGAATCACGCCCCCTTTGCGATGGCTCCCTCCTGGGAGGCTTTGGATAGGAGACGTCACCGTTTGTGTTCACGTAGATGTCAGTCAAGGTTGAATTGAGTTCAGTGTACTTTTCATATCTGGGCCCTCTCCGGGGCTGAGCGTTGCGGTCATTCTTGACAGCAGCTTTCCCTTTGCCTTTTCCAGAATCAGACGGTTCTCCGTCTTTGAGCATATTGACCTTGAGAATATTCTTTTCGGACATTGCGTCTTCTTCACGTAGAAATCTATCCGATTCAAGGTAGAATTCGCTGAGATTCCGTGGTGGGTCTCGGTACAAGGATTTTTTGAACTCCGAGTTGTCCAGAACGCCGGATACTGCCGCCATCAATACCATAGATGGCTCAGGTCGATCAACTGATGCCGCTGCAACGTTGAATCTTTCCAGAAATGAGCGCAGAGTTTCTCCGGGCCTCTGCTTGATTGTAGTGAGATACATTACATTCTTGGGTCGAGCGATGTGGACCTAAAACTGTTCAATAAAGCGAGCGACCAACATGTTCCAGCTGTTGATCGATTCAGATTCCAGCTGCCGAATTCACATAGCTGCAATATCAGTCAAGAAGAGAGGGAAGCACTTTGCCATGACGTTTTCCGACGCCGATTGAACTTCCATGTGCCGTTTGTATCGCATCAGATGTACAGTAGGATTTGTCCTGCCGTTGTATGGCTCCAATTGTGGAAGTTTGAAATCCGGGGGATTACGGGAATTCATGATTTCCCACGTGAATGGATTGTGGTTGACATTATCCATGTCATTCTGATAGGAGCGGCCTCTCGAGAGGCGTTCAATGAGGTTGGCGAGCCGATCGCCTTCAAAGAGCTGTTGCAAGTTGCCTAGTTCGGAGCTGGTGCCCCCAGCGTTGAGTCCAGAAGAGTTCAGAGAGGTATAGGGAGCTTGGAAGGCCATTCGGTTCGGTTCGGAGGTGCCTCCTTGCTGGGGCTCGGAGAAGCGAGGGGGGTTATGGAAGGGTGCACGGTTCAGATCGGATGTGCCGATCCGATCAGGTTCTCCTGTTCCGAACCGGGGAGCTTGATGCTGAAGCTGTGTGGAATTACCGATCTGAACCTGTGCAGAATTAGGTCGTGCTGGAACGAAGTCTTGATTTCCAGAAGGGAGGCTGTTGCCCCCAAGATCATGTAAGGTGGCGGTTCGGATCGGATCCGAACCGATCCGGTGAGGATTCTCCCCCATTTCCATCTGCGCTTGATTCAAGTTTTGGCCCTCGGTTCGGATCGGATCCGAACCGATCCGGTTTACAGCTGCTGCTAGGGCTATTTCCATGCTATTTCCAGCGAGTTGTGTGTTGCCACTCGGCCTACCTTCCATCCGAGCGAAGAATTGGTCGATCATCTCCTGTTGTTTGCGGAGGAGATCAACTTGCCTAGTCATCTGAGGTCTCAATTCATCGAGAACGTCATCCATCTCTTCTCGCGTCAAGTATGCTGATGGATTTTCATGAGAGGAAGCTTCATGGCTTGCTTCGTTTCTCGTGCTTTCGCCTTCAACACATGAAATCTTTCGCTTAGCCATCGATCCAATAGCCAAACAATACAAGCAGACGTTGAAGTTTTCGTGTGTCCCCCTTCCTGGCGCGCCAAAATGTTAAACCGAGTTTTGGTACAAACACCCAGATTCTATGTGAAATCCTCACAATCACAGATCACAGATAAAAAGCAGTAAAATAAGAGGAGACACACGGGATTTTTATAGTGGTTCGGCTCAATCCAAGCCTACATCCACTTTATAGTTTCTTAAATCCTAAGAAGCTATTACAATTGTTGTTTGTTTGCGGATTATACACGAAGTCCTCGTGTTTACAATGAAGAAGAGGAGATTAAAGGGAAGATTATACACGAAATCCTCGTGTTGTAATGAGGAATTCGACTTGTAGGTTATGCAATAGCCTTGCGAAGAACCATAGTGGAAGCCATGAAGAGTTAGAGTTCCAAAAGTCTCCAAAAACATCCCTTCAAATGGCCACCTTGTGGTGTATTTATAGGCGGAGAAAAGCTGCTAGGGAGCTCAGGAGCGGATCGGTTCGGAGGGACACGTGGCGAGCTCCGAGGTGATCTCGGAAGTAGTGGAGGAGTGGTCTTCAGATCGTGCTAGGACAGGTGGAAGCCGATCCGGATTAATAGGAGACGGTTACTCCTTGAGAATAGGTCAAACTTGTGTGCAGGAAATGATACAGGCGGGTCGGTTCGGATCCGAACCGAACCGGAGTGGAGCATCCGAACCGAAGACGTGATGTGCACTTCTGTGCAGTGTGCAAGGCGGGTCGGGTTCGGATGGTGCGATCCGAACCGAGGTGAGCTGGAATCCAAGTCTGAGCATCTTCGAAGTGTGGAGTCGGATCGGGTCCGATCCGATCCGGGAGGTCAAGCCAATTTCCAAATTCCAAGTTTTCGGTTCTACATGCGTTCACGGAAACGGGCATAACTTTCAAACCGTAAGTCCGATTGAGCTGAACCAAAGCTCAAACTGAAGCCGATTCAGAGAGCTACAAGATATATATAGCTCAGCTCTGTACTTGTTGATTTCGGCCCCAATAAAGGTCATCTAATAGGAGTTCCGGGCCATTCTTTGTTTGTGATGCGACTTTGACCAAATCGCTGTCTATCTTCTGACGGTATTCCCGATACTTGAGCGTATTGTTGACCAATGATTTCATGTGTGACGGCTTTGACTTAAAAGCAGGTCAACATTTTGCCCCCCTGAAAATATCTTGCTGGTTGAAGGAAGATGTGTTCTGGATAATCCAAGGCCTCGTCGGGCCTGCTAGATGCAAGTATAATCCATACCTGCGAAGAAGAGAAAGCAAACAGGTATGTAAAAACCTAACAAAACCGATTACACTTTCGAGCATAAACCATGCTTGGGCGCTTGTTTGAGCATAAACCATACTCAAGATCCGTTCGAATCATCCTGCCAAAACCTGACGACGGACCTAACCTTCCGGTTATAAGCCATACCAGGAAGTTCAAACTGAGCATAAACCATACTCGAGTTTTATTGAGTTCCTTTGCCACATCCTGACAAAACAATAAGCCGTTCCAGAGTATAATCCATACTTAAGAATCTTAGTGAGTGCAATCCATACTCATGTTGGGATAGAGCTATGCTTGCCAAGACCTGACAAGACAGTCTGTCCCTAAGCATAATCCAAGCCTAGGGGTCCGAGGTAAGTATAAGCCATACTTTAGTTGAGATTGAGAATCCTGCCACAACCTGACAAGACACTTAAATTGCCAAACATAATCCATACTAGGAAAGTCTTTCCTTATTCAATTCAAAGTACAAAACCAAAGCAAATCCTGATTGGTTTGTCATCGAGCCTAGAGCACGCTTTGGAGCTAAATCCTAACCCCAAACGTGTGTACTCCGATTTAGCCAATCGGAAAACCTAAAGAAAGCAAAGAGACATATCTGAAATCCTAAGAAATGCTGAAAACGCAGATTGGTCCAATCCATATCAGTTGATGACGAGCCGATGGGAGCTCGTTCCAGGGTCATTCCCTCTCCGGGGAGCAGGTGGTGGCAGCGCGGGTGCAGGCGATGTAGGCAGCTTCACATACTCGGGTAGCTCTCCACGTCTAACCCGTTCCTCAATCAAGTCACGAAGATGTCTACAGTCATTCGTGTCATGGCCGTCCATATCATGAAATATGCAGTGTCTTCCAGAATCACGTCCCCTTTGCGATGGCTCCCTCCTTGGAGGCTTTGGATAGGAGACGTCACCGTTTGTGTTCATGTAGATGTCAGTCAAGGTTGAATTGAGTTCAGTGTACTTTTCATATCTGGGCCCTCTCCGGGGCTGAGCGTTGCGGTCATTCTTGACAGCAGCTTTCCCTTTGCCTTTTCCAGAATCAGACGGTTCTCCGTCTTTGAGCATATTGACATTGAGAATATTCTTTTTGGACATTGCGTCTTCTTCACGCAGAAATCTATCCGATTCAAGGTAGAATTCGCTGAGATTCCGTGGTGGGTCTCGGTACAAGGATTTTTTGAACTCCGAGTTGTCCAGAACGCCGGATACTGCCGCCATCAATACCATAGATGGCTCAGGTCGATCAACCGATGCCGCTGCAACGTTGAATCTTTCCAGAAATGAGCGCAGAGTTTCTCCGGGCCTCTGCTTGATTGTAGTGAGTGACATTACATTCTTGGGTCGAGCGATGTGGACCCAAAACTGTTCAATAAAGCGATCGACCAACATGTTCCAGCTGTTGATCGATTCAGATTCCAGCTGCCGAATCCACATAGCAGCAATATCAGTCAAGAAGAGAGGGAAGCACTTTGCCATGATGTTTTCCGACGCCGATTGAACTTACATGTGCCGTTTGTATCGCATCAGATGTACAGTAGGATCTGTCCTGCCGTTGTATGGCTCCAATTATGGAATTTTGAAATCCGGGGGATTACGGGAATTCATGATTTCCCACGTGAATGGATTGTGGTTGACATCATCCATGTCATTCTGATAGGAGCGGCCTCTCGAGAGGCGTTCAATGAGGTTGGCTAGCCGATCGCCTTCAAAGAGCTGTTGTAAGTTGCCTAGTTCGGAGCTGGTGCCCCCAGCGTTGAGTCCAGAAGAGTTCAGAGAGGTATAGGGAGCTTGGAAGGCCATTCGGTTCGGTTCGGAGGTGCCTCCTTGCTGCGGCTCGGAGAAGCGAGGGGGGTTATGGAGGGGTGCACGGTTCGGAACGGATGTGCCGATCCGATCAGGTTCTCCTGTTCTGAACCGGGGAGCTTGATGCTGAAGCTGTGTGGAATTACCGATCCGAACCGGTGCGGAGGTAGGTCGTGCTGGAACGAAGTCTTGATTTCCAGAAGGGAGGCTGCTGCCCTCAAGCTCATGTAAGGTGGCGGTTCGGATCGGATCCGAACCGATCCGGTGAGGATTCCCCCCCCCATTTCCATCTGCACTTGATTCAAGATTTGGCCCTCGGTTCGGATCCGATCCGAACCGATCCGGTTTACAGCTGCTGCTGGGGCTATTTCCATGCTATTTCCAGCCAGTTGTGTGTTGCCACTCGGCCTACCTTCCATCCGAGCAAAGAATTGGTCGATCATCTCCTGTTGTTTGCGGAGGAGATCATCTTGCCTAGTCATCTGAGTTCTCAATTCATCGAGAACGCCATCCATCTCTTCTCGCGTCAAGTATGCTGATGGATTTTCTTGAGAGGAAGCTTCATGGCTTGCTTCGTTTCTCGTGCTTTCGCCTTCAACATGGGAAATCTTTCGCTTAGCCATCGATCCAATAGCCAAACAATCCAAGCAGACGTTGAAGTTGTCGTGTGCCCCCCTTCCTGGCGCGCCAAAATGTTAGACCGAATTTTTGTACTAACACCCAGATTCTATGTGAAATCCTCACAATCATAGATCACAGATAGAAAGCAGTAAAATAAGAGGAGTCACACGGGATTTTTATAGTGGTTCGGCTCAATCCAAGCCTACATCCACTTTATAGTTTCTTAAATCCTAAGAAGCTATTACAATTGTTGTTTGTTTGCGGATTATACACGAAGTCCTCTTGTTTACAATGAAGAAGAGGAGATTAAAGGGAAGATTATACACAAAATCCTCGTGTTGTAATGAGGAATTCGACTTGTAGGTTATGCAATAGCCTTGCGAAGAACCATAGTGGAAGCCATGAAGAGTTAGAGTTCCAAAAGTCTCCAAAAATATCCCTTCAAATGGCCACCTTGTGGTGTATTTATAGGCGGAGAAAAGCTGCTAGGGAGCTCAGGAGCGGATCTGTTCGGAGGGACACGTGGCGAGCTCCGAGGTGATCTCGGAAGTAGTGGAGGAGCGGTCTTCAGATCGTGCTAGGACAGGTGGAAGCCGATCCGGATTAATAGGAGACGGTTACTCCTTGAGAATAGGTCAAACTTGTGTGCAGGAAATGATACAGGCGGGTCGGTTCGGGTCCGAACCGAACCGGATTGGAGCATCCGAACCGAAGACGTGATGTGCACTTCTGTGCAGTGTGCAAGGCGGGTCGGGTTCGGATGGTGCGATCCGAACCGAGGTGAGATGGAAACCAAGTCTGAGCATCTTTGAAGTGTGGAGTCAGAGCGGGTCCGATCCGATCCGGGAGGTCAAGCCAATTTCCAAATTCCAAGTTTTCGGTTCTGCATGCGTTCACGGAAACGGGCATAACTTTCAAACCGTAAGTCCGATTGAGCTGAACCAAAGCTCAAACTGAAGCCGATTTAGAGAGCTACAAGACTTATAGAGCTAAGCTTTGTAATTGCTGATTTCGGCCCCAAAAAAGGTCATCTGATAGGAGTTCTGGGCCATTCTTTGTTTGTGATGCGACTTTGACCAAATCGCTGCCTGTCTTCTGACGGTATTCCCGATACTTGAGCGTATTGTTGACCAATGATTTCATGTGTGACGGCTTTGACTTAAAAGCAGGTCAATATTTTGCCCCCCTGAACATATCTTGCTGGTTGAAGGAAGATGTGTTCTGGATAATCCAAGGCCACGTCGGGCATGCTAGATGCAAGTATAATTCATACCTGCGAAGAAGAGAAAGCAAACAGGTATGTCAAAACCTAACAAAACCGATTACACTTTCGAGCATAATCCATGCTTGGGCGCTTGTTTGAGCATAAACCATACTCAAGATACGTTCGAATCATCCTGCCAAAACCTGACAAGGGACCTAACCTTCCGGGTATAAGCCATACCAGGAAGTTCAAACTGAGCATAAACCATACTCGAGTTTTATTGAGTTCCTTTGCCAGATCCTGACAAAACAATAAGCCGTTCCAGAGTATAATCCATACTTAAGAATCTTAGTGAGTACAATCCATACTCATGTCGGGATAGAGCTATGCTTGCCAAGACCTGACAAGACAGTCTGTCCCTAAGCATAATCCAAGCCTAGGGGTCCGAGATAAGTATAAGCCATACTTTAGTTGAGATTGAGAATCCTGCCACAACCTGACAAGACACTTAAATTGCCAAACATAATCCATGCTAGGAAAGTCTTTCCTTATTCAATTCAAAGTACAAAACCAAAGCAAATCCTGATTGGTTTTTCATCGAGCCTAGAGCACGCTTTGGAGCTAAATCCTAACCCCAAACGTGTGTACTCCGATTTAGCCAATTGGAAAACCTAAAGAAAGCAAAGAGACATATCTGAAATCCTAAGAAATGCTGAAAACGCAGATTGGTCCAATCCATATCAGTTGATGACGAGTCGATGGGAGCTCGTTCCAGGGTCATTCCCTCTCCGGGGAGCAGGTGGTGGCAGCGCGGGTGCAGGCGATGTAGGCTGCTTCACATACTTGGGTAGCTCTCCACGTCTAACCCGTTCCTCAATCAAGTCACGAAGATGTCTACAGTCATTCGTGTCATGGCCGTCCATATCATGAAATATGCAGTGTCTTCTAGAATCACGTCCCCTTTGCGATGGCTCCCTCATGGGAGGCTTTGGATAGGAGACGTCACCGTTTGTCTTCACGTAGATGTCAGTCAAGGTTGAATTGAGTTCAGTGTACTTTTCATATCTGGGCCCTCTCCGGGGCTGAACGTTGCGTTCATTCTTGACAGCAGCTTTCCCTTTGCCTTTTCCAGAATCAGACGGTTCTCCGTCTTTGAGCATATAGACATTGAGAATATTCTTTTCGGACATTGCGTCTTCTTCACGCAGAAATCTATCCGATTCAAGGTAGAATTCACTGAGATTCCGTGGTGGGTCTCGGTACAAGGATTTTTTGAACTCTGAGTTGTCCAGAACGCCGGATACTGCTGCCATCAATACCATAGATGGCTCAGGTCGATCAACTGATGCCGCTGCAACGTTGAATCTTTCCAGAAATGAGCGCAGAGTTTCTCCGGGCCTCTGCTTGATTGTAGTGAGTGACATTACATTCTTGGGTCGAGCGATGTGGACCCAAAACTGTTCAATAAAGCGATCGACCAACATGTTCCAGCTGTTGATCGATTCAGATTCCGGCTGCCGAATCCACATAGCAGCAATATCAGTCAAGAAGAGAGGGAAGCACTTTGCCATGATGTTTTCCGACGCCGATTGAACTTCCATGTGCCGTTTGTATCGCATCAGATGTACAGTAGGATCTGTCCTGCCGTTGTATGGCTCCGATTGTGGAAGTTTGAAATCCGGGGGATTACGGGAATTCATGATTTCCCAAGTGAATGGATTGTGGTTAACATCATTCATGTCATTCTGATAGGAGCGGCCTCTCGAGAGGCGTTCAATGAGGTTGGCGAGCCGATCGCCTTCAAAGAGCTGTTGCAAGTTGCCTAGTTCGGAGCTGGTGCCCCCAGCGTTGAGTCCAGAAGAGTTCAGAGAGGTATAGGGAGCTTGGAAGGCCATTCGGTTCGGTTCGGAGGTGCCTCCTTGCTGCGGCTCGGAGAAGCGAGGGGGGTTATGGAGGGGTGCACGGTTCGGATCGGATGTGCCGATCCGATCTGGTTCTCCTGTTCCGAACCGGGGAGCTTGATGCTGAAGCTGTGTGGAATTACCGATCCGAACCGGTGCGGAGGTAGGTCATGCTGGAACGAAGTCTTGATTTCCAGAAGGGGGGCTGTTGGCCCCAAGCTCATGTAAGGTGGCGGTTCGGGTCGGATCCGAACCGATCCGGTGAGGATTCCCCCCCCCCCCCCCATTTCCATTTGCACTTGATTCAAGTTTTGGCCCTCGGTTCGGATCGGATCCGAACCGATTCGGTTTACAGCTGCTGCTGGGGCTATTTCCGTGCTATTTCCAGCGAGTTGTGTGTTGCCACTCGGCCTACCTTCCATCCGAGCGAAGAATTGGTCGATCATCTCCTGTTGTTTGCAGAGGAGATCATCTTGCCTAGTCATCTGAGTTCTCAATTCATCGAGAATGCCATCCATCTCTTCTCGCATCAAGTATGCTGATGAATTTTCATGAGAGGAAGCTTCATGGCTTGCTTCGTTTCTCGTGCTTTCGCCTTCAACACGGGAAATCTTTCGCTTAGCCATCGATCCAATAGCCAAACAATCCAAGCAAACGTTGAAGTTGTCGTGTGCCCCCCTTCCTGGCACGCCAAAATGTTAGACTGAATTTTGGTACTAACACCCAGATTCTATGTGAAATCCTCACAATCACAGATCATAGATAAAAAGCAGTAAAGTAAGAGGAGACACACGGGATTTTTATAGTGGTTCGGCTCATTCCAAGCCTACATCCACTTTATAGTTTCTTAAATCCTAAGAAGCTATTACAATTGTTGTTTGTTTGCGGATTATACACGAAGTCCTCTTGTTTACAATGAAGAAGAGGAGATTAAAGGGAAGATTATACACGAAATCCTCGTGTTGTAATGAGGAATTCGACTTGTAGGTTATGCAATAGCCTTGCGAAGAACCATAGTGGAAGCCATGAAGAGTTAGAGTTCCAAAAGTCTCCAAAAAGATCCCTTCAAATGGCCACCTTGTGGTGTATTTATAGGCGGAGAAAAGCTGCTAGGGAGCTCAGGAGCGGATTAGTTCGGAGGGACACGTGGCGAGCTCCGAGGTGATCTCGGAAGTAGTGGAGGAGTGGTCTTCAGATCGTGCTAGGACAGGTGGAAGCCGATCCGGATTAATAGGAGACGGTTACTCCTTGAGAATAGGTCAAACTTGTGTGTAGGAAATGATACAGGCGGGTCGGTTCGGGTCCGAACCGAACCGGAGTGGAGCATCAGAATCGAAGACGTGATGTGCACTTCTGTGCAGTGTGCAAGGCGGGTCGGGTTCGGATGGTGCGATCCGAACCGAGGTGAGCTGGAATCTAAGTCTGAGCATCTTCAAAGTGTGGAGTCGGAGCGGGTCCGATCCGATCCGGGAGGTCAAGCCAATTTCCAAATTCCAAGTTTTCGGTTCTGCATGCGTTCACGGAAACGGGCACAACTTTCAAACCGTAATTCCGATTGAGCTGAACCAAAGCTCAAACTGAAGCTGATTCAGAGAGCTATAAGAGTTATAGAGCTCAGCTCCATAATTGCTGATTTCGGCCCCAAAAAAGGTCATCTGATAGGAGTTCTGGGCCATTCTCTGTTTGTTATGCGACTTTGACCAAATCGCTGCCTGTCTTCTGACGGTATTCCCGATACTTGAGCGTATTGTTGACCAATGATTTCATGTGTGACGGCTTTGACTTAAAAGTAGGTCAACACCTACATTAATGTATCACACCAACATCTTGCACCATAAGTTCAACCATGCAGCAGATTAGATATAATGTCCAGTATAAAATGTCCAACTTCACTTACCTGCTGACATTTCCACTTCTGACTATTTCTAGACAAATACACGTAACAGTCTAATTGAGCTATAGCTAATATTGAGGGAGAAACAAATGATAATGCAGAAAACGATGCTTTACTCATAATATTCCACTAAAACATTGTGTAGCCATCATAACACAAATGCACGTAGAAATCAAATCAGTACAATAATCAAAACATGTACAGGCGCATTAGCTGGTTAGATGTGGACTGTTAAAAACAACAGATTACCAGAGCATTGCATATTCAATATTCCACATTTAAAAGTAGATTTCTCAAATAATAGTGTGCAGCTTGCTAACATAAAGTTTTTTACCATTGACGTGTCATTTAGGGCTTAAGGAATGCAAAACAGTCTATTTAAGAAGAACAGTGCTGAATGAAGTAGTTGTAATGACGCAGATTTTTGGTCGATTTATTTAAATATTTAATATGGTTTTAAATATTGAGTTGAAAAAATAAATTGATATTTATATTGATTTATCAATTTAATAATCGAAATACGATTTATTTCGAATATATTTACATAGTTATCGTAATACGAGAATCTGAAATAATTTAATTGGAAATTTAAACCGAGTCAAAACGATTCAGATAATTAATCGAAATTTTATTTGAATAGAATTGATGATAATAATAATTTGTTATCAAGGAATTTATTTGTTTTAAATTTAATTTATGTCAATTTAAATTGATATCTTCTCCATACGATCGAATGAGGCTTCGAAACTCATTCTAATGCGTTCAGAATAATGGTATAACCCTAGGAATGCCGGTTGTTGCGTTCAAATAGGAGTTTGAAAACACGCGATAATTTAAATTAGATAAAAACGTACTGGTTTAATTCAAACTAAAATAAAATAAAATATAAATTACTTCCTTCTACCCTAAGCTAAGCAACAACAGTACATTACAAACCTACTATAGCTACTGCCTTCTTCTTTCACTTCATGTACCATTTGTTCCCCATCTTCAAGGCTAAGGAAAACACGATGTAATGGTGGGCGTACAATTTGTTCGCCCTTTCACCTATTTATACGCGAGCATACGCCTCTTTTCTCCTTCCTATTTTTTCTTTTTATTTCTTTTTCCTCTTCAGGCAATGAATAATCAAAGCCGCGCTATCCTATTTCATTTTCCCCAAAATTAAAATCATTACAGAAAAAAAGAAATGAGAAATTGAATTTGAAATCGAATTCATAACAGAGTCCAGCTTAGTTGCGATTGAGTGTTGAAAGTCGCGATTGATATTGAAAGGGTTCGCGCGATTGTAAGTCAAAGGCTCGTAACTCAGGCGAGGCCAATGAGGCAGAAAACGATATCACGATGGTACCGGGGGGTTCTAAGTCATGTTTTTGTGGGTATTCAAGGGATGATTTGGTGAAGCAGTGATTGGGTGTCAATCTTTGAAAATGGATGAGGGACTAGCATCTTGGTTTTTGTTCGAGCGCAGTTTAGGGTTGAAGTTTTCTGGCACCATAGGCTTCGATGTGAAAATCTGTAAGCCGGTTTAGTGTTGCAATGTTGAGGTAGTTCTGTGGTTTCAAGATATGGGTGTTTGAGTTTACTGGTGTTTGCTAGGTTGGAGGGAAGCAATCCAGATTTCATGGTGTGTGCTGGGATTCTAGATGTGATGGAAAGTGAAGCTCGATCTTGTTTAGAGTTACACGTTTTCCTGTAGTCGCGTATGGTGGAAAAGAACCATCATTTTTACAGCATTCTGCTTGGATCGATCACAGGGTATTTTGGAATGGATCTGGTTGGCGTTGGTAGTAGAGCTTGATGCTTATAGGTGGTGGCAGCATATTGCAATAGTTTGCAGTGGAGAGGGTTCCAATCTAGAAGACGAGTAGCATGAGTTAGAGAAAAAATTATATACAAACAAGAGTCATGTTGTGTAACGACCCGGATTTCGAATAGTTTATTTTAAATATTTAATATTTGTTTTAAATATTGAGTTGAAAATATAAATGATAATTTTATATTGAGTTATCGATTTAATAATCGAATATAATTTAATTTAGAATATATCGAATTATTGTAATTCGAAATATAATTTAAATTGAAGTTAAAAACTGAATAAAAATGATTCAGATGATAAGTAGAAATTTTATTTAATATATACGATAACAAATAATAATTTATTATCAAAGAATTTGTGGTTTTCGAATTTATATTTTATTAATTTAATATGGTATATATGTTGAAATTAAATTTTAGAATATATACTGTTCAATTCAAAATAACGTTATTACATTGGAACGAGGGTCGGTATGCTAAAATAGCGGTTCACGATTTTTAATTGTGAACCCCGAGATATTTATAAGGGATAAGATCGAAATCGAATCGAAAATCAAAGCGATATCTATTTAAAAAGAAATAGAAATATCATTAAATCTAATCGAATTAAAAACAAATCAAATCGATATCTATTTAAAAAGAAACAAAATCTTTATAAACTCAAATCACATTAACTATACTGTACCTTGCGCAGTTCCCTTTACTTAATTCCTAAGGATTTCGTTGTTTATAAATACACGATATTTCCTTTTCCTTTCCTCTCGTTCAGTTTTCATCCGATAAAAAGAAAGAAAAGAAAAAAGGATCCCAAATTCCTCAAACCAAAATCAAACGCTTTCCCCCTTTCCTCCATTAAAGCAAAATGTGAACTTCAGAAAACAAAGAAAAGAAAAAAATACCCCAAACCATTTGTAAATCAAATCGAAAGCAGAACGAGTCAAACTGGTATCCGATCAGCTCAAGATTCGAATCGAGTGCTCTAGTGCTTATCGAAGTCGAGTACCATTTGGCTTAGTTTGTAACTCGCGACCTGGATTTAGGGAAAACAGTTCGATGTTCAGCAGGAGCATAGATTTTTAGTTAGATGGCTGAAGAGGAAACGAGAGGTGTAGTTAAGTTTGGATTTGGGTTTCGCGACTGGGGCATTCAGGATGGATCCGACTGGATTTTGTGACACCTCAACTCGTGTATAGCGTCGATCAATTTCAGCACAAGTTTATAGGAAAATTTAGGGCTTCAGTTTCTGATAGTCTGGGCGTCGATCTGTTCGACGATGGAGGAGCTGACGAAGTCAATAAGAAGGAGTTTTAAAGGGTTACAGGAACTTGAATTTGCAGTATTTGAAGGAGACTGTAGAGGAAGCTTGGTTGATGGAAAAGGGTGACGTCGATGCCTATAGCTGTGGCAGCCAACCTAAGGTGTTTTCACGCAATGCAAAAAGGAGGAAGAATCTACTCTGAAAAATCGTGGATGGAAGGGAAATTCTTGTTCGACAAATGTTGTTGTATGTAGGTTTGTTACTGCCAAGGAGAGGGAGTGTGTGGAGTGCGTGGTTCTTGGACAAAGGAGAAGTATGATCGGGATAGATTCAGCGATTATGGGTTTGAGGATTGAGTTGAACATCGCGAGCCACTGTTTGCCGGAGTTAGAGAATTGACAGGATTTACTGGTAGTGTATTCATGAATTAGAAGAGGTGAGCTCAAGTTCTTCTTGTTCGTGATAGAGTGGTGGCTCTCGCAATGGAAGTAAATGAAATTGATTTAATGACAGCAGTGACATAAAGAGGATTTAAATAGGTCCTAAATTTATAAGGTAATTATTATTTTTATTTAGTAATTTATTTACTTTATTTCATTTAAATTGTTCTAGAACTTAAATTAAGTAGCATGTTTAATTTATACATGATTTAACGAACAGAGTCGATCGAAAATTCATAAGTTGGAAATAAATCGCTAATCGGAATGGATCGAAAATAAAAATCTCGGTGAGTAAATTCCAGTCATAATTTTATTTTGAATTCTTTTATCAGTTAAAAATAATTGTTTGGATGCTTTAAACATTATTTGTTGCTGTTAAAAATATATTAGTTATTTAGGCTTGGTGGTTGCTATTATATATATATTGGTGGTTGGATTTCCCGCAGTACCATTAGCGGATTCCCGCGGTATCATTAGCGGATGACCCTATACGCCCCACGCTATGATAATGGATGACCTTTTATACCATGATATCCTGCCACGAAGCTGGATGGGTATTATTTCTGTTGGCTAACATCTGTGGATGCCATAAAACAGGTTGGAGGAATCCATCTGGATTCCTCAAAAATATTATTATTTGTTTGTTTCATATATATTATCATATATGATGTGTTAGAAAACCTGTGATTGGTAACTGAGTGTTTTGGGGTGTTTAAATATCACTGGGGCCTGCATATTGATTTATAAAAATATCGTGAAAGAGACTTTGAGATTTAAAAGGAAAATTCTATTTCTAAAATAGAATTTGAATTTAGAAGGGGCTAAAGATATTAACTTGTTTTGAATAAATAAAACAAGTATTTAATTTATAAACGATGTTTATAAATTAAATAATATAGGAAATTGAAGTAAATTTATAAATAGTGTTTATAAATAAAGTGGAAAAATTATCATTTCATAATTTGAATATTTGAATTCAAATGTGAATTTAAAAATAGAAATGGGGAAATCATTTTAAAGAAATAAACGATGTAATTTATTCTGATGTTCAAAATATAAATTAAACTAAAATAAATCCGTAAGGATCTATGGTTTGAATTCGATTAATTCGAATTTATTTAAATAGAAGTTAAATAGAATTGAAAATAGAATTTGAATGTAGAAAATTCAAATGGGAATTTGAATATGGAAAATTCAAATAGAATTGAAAATAGAACTTGAATATAGAAAATTCAAATAGAATTGAAAATAGAATTTGAATATAGAAAATTCAAATAGAATTGAAAATAGAATTTGAATGTAGAAAATTCAAATGGAAATTTGAATATGGAAAATTCAAATAGAAATTGAAAATAGAACTTGAAAATAGAAAGTTGAAATCATTTCGAAATGGGAACGACGAAATATATTTCAGAATGCGGATTTTTAATAGAAATAAATCCAAAGGATTTATAACTTGTCAAAGGAATTGGAATTTAATATAGAAGATCGATGTATAAATAAATTTATTTCCGAGTTAGGAAAAATCGACAATTTTAGAAAAATCGAAAATATTATGTTGAATTGGAAAATTTGTTTTGATATATATTAAAAATATATTAAAATAGAGTTGGAATTTATATATAAACGAAGTTTAAAACATTTATATATGTTAATATAATTAAAACGAACTTGCCATAGCGCAGCAGTTCGTAATTTGGCGTTTCGAACTTCAATTGAGTATATAGAACTCAATTTAAGTCGGAATTCTTTGGAACAAGAATCGTCAGGACCGGTAGAATAATATATTTCTAATGGAAGAGAAAAATCTGGAATTCGTTTGATAGATTTTGAGTTATGTCAAAATCAAATTTTCAGAAAAACAACGCCAAAATCGTTTAAAAACCATAATGATTTATATAAATAAATATAAGGATTTTAAGTAAATAAAATCCAAATTTCCATTAGAAAAAAAATTTGGATTAGAGTTGTAAAATAAATACGAACTCAAGTTGTGTAAATAAAATGATTTTTGAAACAAAAATCAAATCAGATGTTTAATTGTTGAGTAGAATTAACTAATGTAAAGAAAAATTAGTTAATGGGAATTTCGAATCGAAATTGGACTTCGGATCAGAAAAAAGGGTTTGTAAATTCATATTCGAAATCGAATACGAAACTTGAATTAGAAATGGCATTCGATTGTTTTGTAGACAAATTAATTTATATTTGAACGTGATATGTTCAAATAACAAGTGAAATAGGCTAAGAAGCAAATTAAAGAATAAATGAGCGAAACTGAAATCGAACGATTGGATTTAGTTGAATTGAATTGAAAACAGGTGAACATGTGTTGGACAGGTATGGAATGAAGTACACGAAGAATATAATTTGTGTGCTCGACAAAAAGGTACATGTTTAAATTCCATATGAGATTTTATGCGCCGAATCTGCTAGCTGCTTGGCTTTTTCTTTTTCTTTTTGATTGGAGAGGCCTGTGTGGCAGTTTGGGGATTTTCCCGATGCTCCCGGTACAAAGGAGGTTATGGCGAAATTTTCCAAAAATTTAAGGAGTTAGAATATTTTTAAGATAATTAGATAATTAGAAATCTATATATCAATATATATTGAATTCAATAAGGAAACGAATTTAAAATAGAATATTATAAATAAAAAGGAAGTCAATAATCTAGTAATAGAAAGAGAGATGTATATACGTTTTTAAAAATGAATAATTGGCTTTATATGGTGTTAGTTATTCGAGAATAAGTGGTTTTATCCGTTTTGAAGTTAAGGATGTTTTCAATCAAGGTTTGAGAGGTAGTTATACCCCAACTTGATCGATTTCCTTTTTAACCGATAGATAGCAAGATCCAGTCTCGAAGAGAGAAGTGTTTGAATAAAAGTTAGTTGAGTGCAGTGTTTTGGGTTGTTGTAACGATGTTTTACACAACATTCGTTTTAACCCAAATAAGTGAAAATTTGGAAGTATAATAATAAATATTTCCTGAGTATAGAAATAAATGAATGGTCGTGAAAGAGATAAGTAATTGGAATATTTTCCAATTATAAATAGAATATATTTTCTAAGTATAGAAAATAAAAGAAGGAAATATATGGAATGTTTTTCCAAATAGCGTAAGAGGTCAAGATGATTATTGAAAATATCGTGCTAACGAATATGGATAAGGAAATGGAGAAGTATTTTAATTAACGAAATATTAATTAAGGAGCCCAGTGACTTGTTTGATGGTTGGAATGTTTGTTTATTTTTCTTCGATAGTTAAATAACCGACTATCGAAGTGCTTGCCAATATCGTTGTCAATATGGAGAGACCGGTTGGATTATTATCCGAGAACCACTCCGTATTGGCAGTAGCGTTGCGAATCAGATTATATGAAGTTAACCGAAGATGGAGTAAAATGCAAGGACTTTTTCTATTAATAGAAATTGTGCCTTCGGTTTCGTTCAGTCCCAGAACGAATTAAATGGACGAATGTCTGACAGAGTACTTCCAATGATCGCATATGTTGGTCTGTACAGATATATATGGTGGCGGAGAATTTATTCTCTTAGCAAAATATCCATAATATATTTGTGTAAATCAATTAGTGATTAACGTATCCGACAATGTGGCATTCGAAGTGATTGTGCTATCAGTGAATGGAATGTAATCGTAGCCTCAGGCCTCAACAACCAGGAATGACAAAAATCGGGCAGGCAACATAGCTATGTTGGTCGCTCCCATTAGGGTGTATAATCACGTATCTAGGGAAATTCCTTTACTTCTTTAATCTATCGATGTTCTCCCTTTTCGGGAAACGGTTGCTGATCCCAACCGTTGGTGGTATACATTTGATACACTCAAGCGAAATGAGTGGTCGGTCATGTGTGGGCCGGGTTGCAAGACGTTCTTGTTGAACCCAGTGTATTCCCCTCTAGAGATACACTATTGGAAGGTGGTTCCATAACTTGTCATGTTGGAAATCCAATCTCCAATAAACGCCCTGTGGTTTTTGATTTCATAGTATGTATGTGGAGCGTGAGATGCAAGTGTTCTGCTATTTGGTTATTTATTTGATTAGACATTATTATAATACCACTGAATTTTTGTATCAAAGTGTTTTGGGTTATAGTAAGGTAAAAACCGCCCATGTTTATGTGTGGGCTAGTCTTACTATTATCCTTTCTTTCGAAAGGATTTGAAAGTTAAAAAAATGTTGGAGTTTACTCACGCCAGTCCCATGACTGACCCAAAGTTTATTTTTTCTGTTTTCCCTAAACTCTTGGGTGCCCAAATTTGTACGGGCAGTCCAATAGTTCAGGATTATTTAGATTCACTTGGAAGAGCTGGAAGCAGGAGGCTCCACCAGTTAGCTATAGACTATCATATATTCCGATGTGTACCATGTTTGTATCTGGAAACATGTGTTTATAACTGTTCCAGAAATAGCTGTTGTGCTCTGATGATGGTATGTATATACAGTTACTGATTTGTATTTCAAAAGTTATGTTATTTAATATATTTTATTCGTTCCGCTGATTTGTGCTCTTCGTTTTTCTTCTATTCTGATATTTCTTTCTTTCTATTTCTCATCCTGTAACTTCTTTCTAATAATGATTCGTATTTATGTGCAATTTGGGTTGGACATGTGGTGTTATTAGTCAACTCAGATAGTACGGATTTGCGGGCTATTACATGTTGCATTGGCAAAACAAACGAGCTGGGATTAATTAGAGATTTTTCTGAGTCCACTGGGGATTTAGATAATTCAAAAAGACGGGTATTCGAAAATAAAGTAGGTGATCAAACTCACTCTTTGGATTTTATTTAAATAATTTTTATATATTGTTTGTTGGTTGTTTAGATGCGTTTAAATATTTTTGTAGCTATTATATATTAGATATTTAGGCTTAGTGGTTATGATTATTACATATATATATATTGGTGGTTGTATATTTCCAGCAGTACCATTAGCGGATGCCCGCAGTATCATTAGTGGATGACCCTATGCGCCCACAATATGATAGTGGATGAACTTCTATACCGCGATATCCTGCCTCGAAGTAGGAAGGGTATTATTTATGTTGGCTAACATCTGTGGATGCAGGAGAACAGGTTGGAGGGATCCCACCGGATTTCTAAAAATATTTTTATTTGTTTGTTTTCATATATATGTTTCGTATATGATGTGTTAGAAAACCTATGATTGATAATTGGGTGTTTTGAATGTTTGAAATATCACTAGGCCTAAAATGTTGATATATAAAAGAATCATGAAAAGGATTTTTGAGATTCAAAAGGGAAAATCTATTTTTTTTAAAATAGAATTTGAGTTTCGAATGGGCTATAAAGATATTAACTTGTTCTGAATAAACAAAACAAGTGGTGAATTTATAAACGATGTTTATAAATTAAATAATGCAGGAAATTGAAGTAAATTTATAAACGGTGTTTATAAATGAAATGAAAAAATTATCATTTGGATAACTTGGGAAGTCTAAATTATAATGTGAATTTAAAAAGGAAATTGGAATTAATTTCAAAAAAATAGAAACGATAAAATCTATTTTGATGTTCAGAATGTAAATTAAATTAAATTAAATCCGTATGGATTTATGATTTGAATTCAATTAGATCGAATTTATTTAAATAAAATATTT
This sequence comes from Allium sativum, assembly GCA_030737875.1. Lineage (NCBI taxonomy): Eukaryota > Viridiplantae > Streptophyta > Magnoliopsida > Asparagales > Amaryllidaceae > Allium > Allium sativum. The sequence continues at coordinate 416,048,654 of CM060910.1, read as the reverse complement.
TTCAAAAAAGATTTATTTAAAACAAATTCTGTGTTATATATATAAGTTATATAAATAGAATATTCCAAAATAAGATTTTGGTTTTCAAACAGATTTTGGAATGAAACCTGTTTTATTATATAAAACAAGGATGTTGGATTTATAAACGATATTTATAAATCTAGCGAAATAAATTATCATTAGATAATTTAGATGTTTAAATTCAAGTATGAATTTGAAAATAGAATTTGAAATCGTTTCAAAATGGGAACGACGGAATTTATTCCATAATTTGGATTATAAACGGAATTGAAATAAATCCAAAGGATTTATAATTAGAATTCGATTTTTTATTAATTTTATAAAATAATTTATCTCCAAAGGAATTGGAATATTATATATAAGATTGAGTTGCAAATAATTATAACTGAATTATGGAAAAATAGATAATTAAGAAAAATCGAAACGTTAAGTTAAATTTGGGAAGTCGATCTAATATATATTTAAAATATATAAGAATGGAAGTGAATTATGTTTATAAACAAAGTTTAAAACGTTTATATATAAATATAATTAAAACGAACTCGTTGTGGAGCGGTAGTTCGTAAATTGGCGTTTCGAACTTCAATTGAGTATATAGAACTCAATTTAAATCGGAATTCTCTGAAACGAGAATCTTTGGGATCGATTGAATAACAGTTTTCTAATGGAAGAGAAAAATCTAGATTTTGCCTTATAGATTTTGAGTTATATCAAAATCAAATTTCCAGAAAAATAATTCCATAATCGTTTAAACACCAGAACGGTCTATAAAATAAAATCAAAGTATTTTTAGTTAATAAATTTTGGATTTTTATTTAAAAATCCAAATTTGAGTTGTAAACTAAATAAGAACTCAAGTTGTGTAAAGGAAATGATTTTTGAAATAGAAATCATATTTTTAATTATGGCATAGAATTAACTAATTTGAAAAATAATTAATTAATAGGATTTTGAATCAAAATTGGGCTTTGGGTAAGTGAACTGGATTTGTGAATTTATATTTGAGATCGAATATGAAACTTGAATTGAAAATGGAATTAAATGGGTTTATAAGCTAGTTAAAATTATATTTGAACGTTATATGTTCAAATAAAAAGTGAAATAGGCAAAAGAGTTGATTAAAGAATAAATTAGCGAATTAAGTTAAAAATGATTGGATTGAGTTGGAATAAATGAGGAATAGACGTATGTGGCTAGATATGTATGGAATGAAGTGTATGAAGATTATAATTCGATTCCTCGACAAAAAGGTGCACGTTTAAATTCCACATGAGTTTTTATGCGCTGAATCGGCAAGCCGCTTGGATATTTGATTTTCTTTTTAAATGGAAAGGGCGTAGAGAGACGAGTTGGGGTTTGAGCTATTGACCGGTACAAAGGAGGTGCTGGCGATTTTTTCCGAAAATTTAAGGAGTTAGAATATTTTTAGAAAATTCGATAATTAGAAATCGATATATATATATACATATATATAGAGAGAGAGAGAGAGAGAATTCGATAAGGATATGAACTTAAAATAGAATATTATAAAAAAGAAGGAAATCTATAAATTTAAAATATGGAAAGAATAGAAAGAGAACGTATACACGTTATTTAAAAGGGGGATAATTGGTTTTATATGATGCTGATTATTCGAGATCAGTGGTCTTGTCAGTTTTGAAGTTAATAACGTTATTCAGCCAAGGTCTGAGAGGTAGTTATACCCCAACTTGAGTGATCTCATAATTAACCGATAAATAACAAGATTAAGTCTCTAAGATAAATGTTTGAATAAAATTTAGTTGAATGTAGTATTTTGGGTTGTTGTAACGATGTTTTACACAACATTCTTTTTAACCCAAGTAAGTGAAATTTTGGAAGTATAACAAATATTTCCTAAATATAGAAATAAATGAGTTCGGGAAAGAGAAATAATCGGAATTTTTTCCAATTATAATGAAAAGATATTTTCTAAGTATAGAAAATAAAAGTAGGCGTTATATAAAAAGTATTTTCCAGATAACGTAAGAGGACAAATGATTGTTGAGAATAATGGGTTAACAAATATTGATATCGAAATGAAGAAGTGATTTAATTAATGAACTGCTAATTAAGAGGCCCAGTGATTGGTTTGATGTTGTGGATGGATGTTTGCTTTTCTTCGATAGTTAAATAACCGACTATCAAAGTTTTTGACCATCGTTGTCAACATGGAGAGACCGGTTGGATTAATTGTAATAACCCGGAAATCTGGGTCAGTTTAAAATTTTTATTTTGGCAATTTTAGCGAATTTTGATTATTTAAAATGAATTATTTTAAATAATAACGACGGGAAATTTATTTTGAATATAATTTGAACGTATATATTTGTTTGAATCGACGATAGAATATAAATATTTATTTATATTTATAAAAGGAATTGAAAATGGCGCGGTAGTTTGATAATTCGATTTCAAACTTCAATTGAAGGTACCGGGTGCAAAATAAACCAGATTTTAGTGAAACCAAAAATATTTGAATCTAATCGAGAATATCTTTCGAACGAATCCGAAAAATCAAAATTTCATAGCGGGAATCAAAAGATATGCCCAGTTGAAAATTATGAATAGTCGCTATGGAATTCAGGCCCTTAAAAATGGAAATTTTGCAAACGACCTCAGATTTCGACGAAACCACTTTTGTTGGATCCGTGATGTCAAATTGTTGATAGATTCAAAATTTCATAATTTTTCGAATCAATATGTGAGCGTGGCAAAGGAAAACGCGTTTGACTAGTTTCAGTTGATTTTAATCGACTGGAAAATGGCCATTTTTCAAACGGTCTCAGAACTCGATGAAATTAGTTTTGTTAGGGCCGTATCGTCAATGCAAAGCTAGAAAATATTTTTCGGGAATTTTTCGAGTTAGTATATGGGCCCGGTAAATTGAAATGCGCATTCAAATTCAATATATAGAGTTATATGTTGATTTTGACGAAAACTGATCGAAACGGCCGAATTGGCTTACGCAGCATATCCCATTATGTTCGAAATGAGGGTAATACGCTGGGGACGACAGGCGGTGGGTCTCATTTTGGGTTCGAATTAAAAAGTTGCTTTATGAGGGAATTAAATAAATTAAATAAAATATATAAATTTACATATAGCCCCGCCCCCTTTTTTTCCTTCTCCCTCCCCCATCAGTTAACAAAACGAACAAAAAAAGAAGATAAAAAAACGCTCGAGCTCCAGACCTAGCCGTCCCCAGGACTTCGCCGCTGCCATCGATCGCCGGAGGCCAACCCCTCCCCATCGCAGCTCCGATCCCTACCCTTAGCCGCCCCCTCGTCGTGAAAAACGCTGCCCCCCCCCTAAAAAAAATCCTATAGCCAAATTCGAAGTCGCTCCGACCTCCTGCTACCGGAGATGAGCTCGAGCCACTGCCTGACCTCGACCGCGACCGCCGACACCCCTCCGCCAGCGCCTGGCCCCTCCGATCCCCTCTGCCACGTCAGCTCCGATTGGAAACCCCCCCCCCCTTTTCTTCAAAAATCAATGTAAGTTCTTTCTTTCTTTCTTTTTCTCTCACTTTGTTTTCTAATGATTTTAAAATGAAAAGCTTAGGTTTTTAGTAGAAAAAAAAGGTTAGATTTTATTTGAAGGAAATATAGAAAGATTATATTTTTCTTATGCGAACATTAACAAAAAGATTTGATTTTTATTTAAGAAGTAGCGTAATAAAAATATGATTTTCAATAGATAAAAATAATATTTTTATGAAGTAAACATATGATTTTCATCGTATGTTCGAAATATTTCTATAAAGAATAAAAATATGATTTTTATAATTATAGATAGTAAAAATTAGATCTTTATATAAGAAGTAGAAATACAAAAATATAATTTTTGTATAGAAATAAACATTGTAAAAATATATATATAAAGGAGAAATTTTTATATAATATAGAAAGTATAAAAAAAATATGATTTTTATATATTGAATAGCGAAGTAAAAATTCGATTTGTATATATTGAATAGCGAAGTAAAAATTCGATTTTTATATATTGAATAGCGAAGTAAAAATTCGATTTTTATATATTGAATAGCGAGGTAAAAATTCGATTTTTATATATTGAATATCGAAGTAAAAATTCGATTTTTATATATTGAATAGCGAAGTAAAAAATCGATTTTTACATCTGTAGAGAATACGGGCAAAGAAAGTGACAAGAGGCAAGAACGGCGAAGATTTCTACATAAGAAGAGTCGTGATATTGGATTAGCTAATCTGTGAGAACTTCTCATCTTTAATTTTATTTTTCTAGTTATAAATATATACTAGGATGCAGACGGTGTTTAGTAGCACCCGACACCCGTCGTCCACAGATCATGGACGGCTTGTATGCTTGTTTGTTTGATGTTGATGTGTAGTTGATTGTGTGATGTGATATGAAATAAAATATTTATATAGTTGAAAATATTTTATAGTTAAAAAAAAGAATTTTTAACGTGTATATGAAATGAAATAAAAATAAACAGATCGGACGATTTGTTTATATACACACATTTGACTGATATTGATTGGGACGATAAATTTTACACATCGCCCAACTGCACAAATAAAATCTGTGTTTGATTGTTTGAAACCCCAAACGGGTATTGGGATGATATTTGACGTACACTAATCCCGATTGTTTAGTTGTATGTCGATCGATTGATTGACAGACTGTTACAAGCGTTGAATATCTATATTTGATGCTTATACAGTGTAGAATGCACTTTGGATGATGGTTGATTATTCATCGTTGTTATTGTATACATGTGTTGTAGAAAATCCATATAATTAACATTATATGGTAATTGATTGGGCCTCATTCCATATTTGAAATAGAAATATTTGAAAAAGAAATATTTGAAATAGAAATATTTGAAATAGAAATATTTGAAAAAGAAATATTTGAAAAAGAAATATTCGAAATAGAATATTTGAAAATTAGAAATATTTGAAAAAGAAATATTTGAAAATCAAAATATATGAAGTCGCGTTGATAGATTGACGCCATTTTATCGTGAACGATATTTATATCGATTTTATTCAAATTGAAGTGAATATTAAAGTGATTTGAAATTCGAATTTAATTGAGTTGATTTGAAATTCGAAATAAACTGAAATGGTTCGAAATTCGAATAGAATTGAAATAGAATTGAAATCGTTTTGAAATGAATTCGAATAGAATTGAAATAGAATTGAAATCGTTTTGAAATGAATTCGAATAGAATTGAAATCGTTTTGAAATGAGTTCGAATAGAATTGAAATAGAATTGAAATCGTTTTGAAATGAATTTGAATAGAAATGTATTCGAATTGAAATTGAATAGAAATGAATTCGAATTGAAATTGAATAGAAATGAATTCAAATTGAAATTGAATTGAATTGAAAAGGAACTGAAATTGGATTAGAAATCAATTCGAATTGAAATAGATTCGAAATGAATTTAAAACGAATTTATATTGGAATATTCAATTTTGATTTGAAATTGAATATGAAGTTGAAACTGTTTTGAAAGTGAATTTAAAACGATTTATAAAGCAAGTTTTGAATTGAAATCGACGAAGTATATATTATATATATTATATTTATAATATAATGGCCTGAATAGAACGCGCCTCACCGTGGCAGTTCGCGAATTTCGACCATTGACTTTGAACGGATATTGCGGGAGATCCGACCGTCGGATTCTCCTAAAACCGGAACCGTTGGGTTCGTATCGAAAAGAGCTTTCTAACGAATATTGGAAATTAGAAATTTAATGGCTAGATTTGGAATTATGTCCACATCAAATTTGGAAAAGGTCGCTGTAAGTGCAGTTCGATGGCCGTTGATGGAAATCGACTGTACGGGCCTTGATAAAATTATTAAAAATAGTAATAATTTGTGTAAAATCATAAGAAATGATTTGTGAAGAATTGGGATGAAAAACTCCATATTTGAAAAGATAAAAATGGATTTTTATCGAAATGAACTAGTTTTGAACTAGAATAGTAATTTATTTATTTTTTAAAATAAATAAGGTGAGTTTGAAATGGTTCTGAAATATAACCAGAATTTTCAATAATTGAGTTGGAATGGATTTGAATCGAAATTGTCTTTGGAATATTTCGATGTTGGATTTCGTGATTATACAGATGTTATGGAAATTTGAAAGATATATATATATATATATATATATATATATATATATATATATATCGTTACTTCCAATACGATATTTGTTGATCGTAGAATTTGATGTTGAATATAAGCCGATATATTTTCTATTCAGAGCCTTGTATTTAATATCAAATGTGATTTGGGTTTGTCGTGAATGGTGTTTTCATTAACACTGTTCTTAAGCCCAGTTGAGAAAGGATTAAATCTTTTTATTTAGATTTAATGAAGTGTGCCAATTAAATAATATTTAATTGAATTGATATTGATTTTTGGGTTTATCGTGAACAGTGTTTTAAATAACACTTGTTCTTTAACATGATAATTAATGGAATGTGATTTTGGGTTTATCGTGAACCGTGTTTTAAATGACACTGATTCTTTAAACCAGTTAAAGAGTAAAACTAAGTGGAGTTTTAATGAATCTTTAATTAGATTGAAAAGGTGTTAGAATGGAGTATCACCAGTTTTACTCCAGGCGATAGTTAAATCTTTAATTAGATTTGAACGTGAAATGGTAATTGAATTTACCGATAACACCGTGGTGTTAGATATGAAGTATTACCAGTTTTACTTCATGGGATGAATAGGTTGGGATTGGGAAATTAAAATAAATGATTACTTCGGTGTGGTTCTCTAATCCCGACTAGTTTGAATTGATATTCAAAGAAGATTAAAGAATAAATTCAAAGAATTTATCTTTGATAAAATTAATGGTAACTTTTCCCAAAGTATAGGAATATTTGAATAAAAGAATATTCTGAAGTGGAATGAGGCGTATGTTGTGTTTGTGTAACAATTATTTATTATATGCGCGAGTAATTCAGAAAGACTGGGTTTATCCCATTCTGAATAACTGATCCGACGTGGTGTCGAGGATGAAGACGGTGGTCGAAGACCGGAGGTCTTCACGTCGTTTGGGTGATTACTGATGATCTTGATTGGGCTGTACACCCGAGGAGGGAAACAGTTGGTGATCGTCCAGACGTACTTGGAGATCGATGGATATGCGGGGTACTAGGTGCCTCTGGTTTCGTTCAGACCCAGAACAAACTTGTAAATGGACTGTGTGTCTGACATTGGATTTTAGTCTGTGTGATTGATTTCTATTAAATATACATCTGTTTGGCGGCAGAGAATTTATTCTCTTGCTTAACGCCCTTCTCTGAGACGTACGAGCTTAGGGGTTATATATTGATGGATATCAATCGCATGGAGTGAATTGCCTGTGTGGCATGCCTAAGTGGCAATTGATCAAGGCTTTTGTTGAAAGGCAAAGTCTTGTGGATGATGATCAAAGCAAGGCCTGTGTGGCATAGCTTTGTGTAACGTTGATTCGCGAGCCTCACACCCCGGTTGTGAACCAAAAACGGGAGAAGGATCCAGGGAGGGCATGCATTTCTTTCTTGCTAGGGTGGTGTTAATGACCTACCAGCCCTGACATTTATATTATTTTCACCTGTGTGGTTGTTGCTGTTGCGAGGCGCCTCGGATATATCGGTCGATCCGGGACCGATGGAGTCATTGGACTCATTGACACCCCAAATGGTGGGGAAACGTAGTGTTCAGGAATTTTAATCCACATCGGTGGATCGGCCCTGTGGATCCTAAGGGTCACTCGAGCTCTGATCCTGAGACATGGGCTAGAGCGTCTCGAATCGGTAGAGGACTATCTTTTGCCTCGGTTCACAGATGGAAACGGGAAACCCAATTTCCAAATACGTGACTTTGCGATTTTGATTGTATAACCTATATATGGCGACATAGTGGTATAGGGCATTCATGCCGCCTATGATTGATACTTATGATTTGAAATTGATTTCTTCACTTATAGCGATAATAAAAGATTTGTTTTAACGTATCAAGCATTCTTTAGCTATTATAAGGTAAAATCCTATCCTCTGGTTTGTGTTGAATTATGTGATGGGACCTGGGTCTTATAATAGCTTCATTTTTCTTTATTTAGCGTTGCGCTGTTTGTTTTATGCACTGGTATTCTTGGGAGGAAACTCGTTCCGTATTATACGGCGTGGTCCCTTGATTTACCTAACTTCAAAAATAAAGATTAATAACTGTTTTTGTTCTCACACCAGTCACATGACTGACCTGGAGTTTATTGTTTTAACCTAAACTCTGGGTGCCCTCATTTTGACACGGGCAGCTATTAGTTTTGGTTTTGCAGATTTATATTCACAGGATCCTGGTTTACAGCTGGAACGATATCCGGAAAGCTTTGTATCCGTATATCTCTTCTAGTTGTGTATTATATTATTTTCCGCTGCTATGTATTTAAATGTAATTTAAATCTCTAATATTTCTGTGTAATATTCATTTATACTCTGTATATTCTTGTAATCTGATGGTATTGTTGTAATATACGATGAAATGTTCTTCCGTCCGCGTTCTTCTGTGGCTTGTTCTCGATTCAATTCGGGCTTTCCTCAACTAGGGGAGTTCGGGTCGTTTCAGCGTGGTATCAGAGCTTTGGTTTACAAAGCTCAGAGAACAAAGCACATTAGAACCATACGAAAGAATTCGTCAGATATTGGATTAGTAATATCCAACGGGATTGACTCGTTAGAGATGGGATCAGTAGTATCCTAGAACGAGTCTAAAGAGTATATTTTTGAAAATGAAACCGAATTTTGTTTTGAAAATTTAAAATCAATTATTCGTATTTGATCATTTATTATAATTGATTTGGACAATCCAATATATAAAGATTTTGCATATGCGTTTTGCAAACGTGTATTCGAAGTTTTAATATACTGGATAGTTATAGAATCATACTCTAGTTGCCCGGAGATAATTCTGGTGATGGGGCACCGTCGCCAGTATTTATTTTCGAGTAACGAAAGTGAGATTTCTATATATTTCCTATTGACTGGTGTGAGAACCGAAATTAGACAGGGCTTATCGTTGTGATTTGGCATCAAAAATCTGATTTTTGACTATGTATCAAAGTTATGAATTTCAAAAGCTAATCAACTAATAGGTTGGTGGTTGTGTTGTTGATTATTGGTTGGTTAATTAAAATTTGTACCATATAGCCCAATTGAACCAAATAGTGAATTGTATTGAAATTTGGTCGCATTTGCTTGCATATACATGTACTTACATTGAACAGGTCATAGCAAGGAGGCTAGAGCAGAAGAATAAAATTGTTTGCCCGACAAATAGGTACATGTTTATCATAATTTACTGTTTTGTTTGGGTGATGATGATTTTATGAGCCGATTGGCTTTTTCTTTTTCTTTTTGAGATCAGAAGGCCTGTATGGCAATTTTGGGATTTTCCCGTGCTCCCGGTGCAGGGGAGGTTATGGCGAAATTTTTCGAAAATTTAGGGTGTTAGCCAAATTTTTGAAATTTTTGATAAGTTCTTAGAAACTGAAAACTTGAAGAACTTAAGCCATAATAAAAATAATGGAAGTTGAGTTGAATTGTTAAACAACTTTCGGCTTTGTTCCTTTTTGGGGACAAAAAGTTTTAAGTGGGGGAGATTGTAATAACCCGGAAATCTGGGCCAGTTTAAAATTTTTATTTTGGCAATTTTAGAGAATTTTGATTATTTAAAATGAATTATTTTAAATAATAACGACGGGAAATTTATTTTGAATATAATTCGAACGTATATATTCGTTTGAATCGACGATAAAATATAAATATTTATTTATATTTATAAAAGGAATTGAAAATGGCGAGGTAGTTTGATAATTCGATTTCAAACTTCAATTGAAGGTACCGGGTGCAAAATAAACCGGATTTTAGTGAAACCAAAAATATTTGAATCTAATCGAGAATATCTTTCCAACGAACCCGAAAAATCAAAATTTCATAGCGGGAATCAAAAGATATGCCCCGTTTAAAATTCTGAATAATTGCTATGGAATTCAGGCCCTTAAAAATGGAAATTTTGCAAACGAACTCGGATTTCGACGAAACATCTTTTGTTGGATCCGTGATGTCAAATTGTTGCTAGAATCCAAATTTCATAATTTTTCGAATCAATATGTGAGCGTGGCAAAGGAAAACGCGTTTGACCAGTTTCAGTTGATTTTAATCGACTGGAAAATTGCCATTTTTCAAACCGTCTCAGAATTCGACGAAATTAGATTTGTTAGGGCCGTATCGTCAATGCGAAGCTAGAAAATATTTTTCGAGAATTTTTCGAGTTAGTATGTGGGCCCGGTAAATTGAAATGCGCGTTCAAATTCAATATATAGAGTTATATGTTGATTTTGACGAAAACTGATCGAAACGGCCGAATTGGCTTACGCAGCATATCCCATTGTGTTCGGAATGAGGGTAATACGCTAGGGACGACAGGCGGTGGGTCTCGTTTTGGGTTCGAATTAAAAAGTTGCTTTATGAGGGAATTAAATAAATTAAATAAAATATATAAATTTACATATAGCCCCCCCCCTTTTTTTTCCTTCTCCCTCCCCCGTTAGTTAACTAAACAAAAAAAAAACAAAAAACAAACAAAAAAAAAGAGAAAAAAACGCTCGTGCTCCAGACCTAGCCGCCCCCAGGACTTCGTCGCCGCCAAGGGTTTCGCCGCCGCCATCGATCGCCGGAGGCAAACCCCTCCCCATCGCAGCTTCGATCCCTACCCTTAGCCGCCCCCTCGTCGTGAAAAACGCTGCCCCCTCCCCCAAAATCCTATAGCCAAATTCGAAGTCGCTCCGACCTCCTGCCACCGGAGATGAGCCCGAGCACTCCCTGACCTCAACCGCGACCGCCGACACCCCTCCGCCAGCGCCTGGCCCCTCCGACCCCCTCTGCCACGTCAGCTCCAATTGGAAACCACCCTTTTTCTTCAAAAATCAATGTAAGTTCTTTCTTTCTTTCTTTCTTTTTCTCTCACTTTGTTTTCTAATGATTTTAAAATGAAAAGCTTAGGTTTTTAGTAGAAAAAAAGGTTAGATTTTATTTGAAGGAAATATAGAAAGATTATATTTTTCTTATGTGAACATTAACAAAATGATTTGATTTTTATTTAAGAAGTAGCATAATAAAAATATGATTTTCAATAGATAAAAATAATATTTTTATGAAGTAAACATATGATTTTCATCATATGTTCGAAATATTTCTATAAAGAATAAAAATATGATTTTTATAATTATAGATAGTAAAAATTCGATCTTTATATAAGAAGTAGAAATATAAAAATATAATTTTTATATAGAAATAAACATTGTAATAATATATATATAAAGGAGAAATTTTTATATAATATAGAAAGTATAAAAAAATATGATTTTTATATATTGAATAGCGAAGTAAAAATTCGATTTTTATATATTGAATAGCGAAATAAAAATTCGATTTTTATATATTGAATAGCGAAGTAAAATTTCGGTTTTTATATATTGAATAGCGAAGTAAAAATTCGATTTTTATATATTGAATAGCGAAGTAAAAATTCGATTTTTATATATTGAATAGCGAAGTAAAAATTCGATTTTTACATCTGTAAAGAATACGGGCAAAGAAAGTGACAAGAGGCAAGAACGGCGAAGATTTCTACATAAGAAGAGTCGTGATATTGGATTAGTTAATCTGTGAGAACTTCTCACCTTTAATTTTATTTTTCTAATTATAAGTATATACTAGGATGCAGACGGTGTTTAGTAGCACCCTACACCCGTCGTCCACAGACCATGGACGGCTTGTAAGCTTGTTTGTTTGATGTTGATGTGTAGTTGATTGTGTGATGTGATATGAAATGAAATAAAATATTTATATAGTTGAAAATATTTTATAGTTAAAAATAGAATTTTTAACGTGTATATGAAACGAAATAAAAATAAACAGATCGGACGATTTGTTTATATACACACATTTGACTGATATTGATTGGGACGATAAATTTTACACATCGCCCAACTGCACAAATAAAATTTGTGTTTGATTGTTTGAAACCCCACATGGGTATTGGGATGATATTTGACGTACACTAATCCCGATTGTTTAGTTGTATGTCGATCGATTGATTGACAGACTGTTACAAGCGTTCAATATCTATATTTGATGCTTATAAAGTGTAGAATGCACTTTGGATGATGGTTGATTATTCATCGTTGTTATTGTATACATGTGTTGTAGAAAATCCATATAATTAACATTATATGGTAATTGATTGGGCCTCATTCCATATTTGAAATAGAAATATTTGAAATAGAAATATTTGAAAAAGAAATATTTGAAATAGAAATATTTGAAATAGAAATATTTGAAAAAGAAATATTTGAAAAAGAAATATTTGAAATAGAATATTTGAAAATTAGAAATATTTGAAAAAGAAATATTTGAAATAGAATATTTGAAAATCAAAATATATGAAGTCGCGTTGATAGATTGACGCCATTTTAACGTGAACGATATTTATATCGATTTTATTCAAATTGAAGTGAATATTAAAGTGAATTGAAATTCGAATTTAATTGAATTGATTTGAAATTCGAAATAAACTGAAATGGTTCGAAATTCGAATAGAATTGAAATAGAATTGAAATCGTTTTGAAATGAATTCGAATAGAATTGAAATAGAATTGAAATCGTTTTGAAATGAATTCGAATAGAATTGAAATCGTTTTGAAATGAATTCGAATAGAATTGAAATAGAATTGAAATTGTTTTGAAATGAATTTGAATAGAAATGAATTCGAATTGAATTCGAATAGAAATGAATTCGAATTGAAATTGAATAGAAATGAATTCGAATTGAAATTGAATTGAATTGAAAAGGAACTGAAATTGGATTAGAAATCAATTCGAATTGAAATCGATTCAAAATGAATTTGAAACGATTTTATATTGGAATATTCAATTTTGATTTGAAATTGAATATGAAGTTGAAACTGTTTTGAAAGTGAATTTAAAACAATTTATAAAGCATGTTTTGAATTGAAATCGACGAAGTATATATTATATATATAATATAATGGCCTGAATAGAACGCGTCGCGGCAGTTCGCGAATTTCGACCATTGACTTGGAACGGATATTGCGGGAGATCTGACCGTCGGATTCTCCTAAAATTGGAACCGTTGGGTTCGTATCGAAAAGAGATTTCTAACGAATATTGGAAATTAGAAATCTAATGGCTGGATTTGGAATTATGTCCAAATAAAATTTGGAAAAGGTCGCTGTAAGTGCAGTTCGATGGCCGTTGATGGAAATCGACTGTACGGGCCTTGATAAAATTATTAAAAATAGTAATAATTTGTGTAAAATCATAAGAAATGATTTGTGAAGAATTGGGATGAAAAACTCCATATTTGAAAAGATAAAAATAGATTTTTATCGAAATGAACTAGTTTTGAACTAGAATAGTAATTTATTTATTTTTTAAAATAAATAAGGTGAGTTTGAAATGGTTTTGAAATATAACCAGAATTTCCAATAATTGAATTGGAGCGGATTTGAATTGAAATTGTCTTTGGAATATTTCGATGTTGGATTTCGTGATTATACAGATGTTGTTATGGAAATTTGAAAGATATATATATATATATATATATATATATATATCGCTACTTCCAATACGATATTTGTTGATCGTAGAATTTGATGTTGAATATAAGCCGATATATTTTCTATTCAGAGCCTTGTATTTAATATCAAATGTGAATTGGGTTTGTCGTGAATGGTGTTTTCATTAACACTGTTCTTAAGCCCAGTTGAGAAAGGATTAAATCTTTTTATTTAGATTTAATGAAGTGTGCCAATTAAATAATATTTAATTGAATTGATATTGATTTTTGGGTTTATCGTGAACAGTGTTTTAAATAACACTTGTTCTTTAACCCGATAATTAATGGAATGTGATTTTGGGTTTATCGTGAACCGTGTTTTAAATGACACTGATTCTTTAAACCAGTTAAAGAGTAAAACTAAGTGGAGTTTTAATGAATCTTTAATTAGATTGAAAAGGTGTTAGAATGGAGTATCACCAGTTTTACTCCAGGCGATAGTTAAATCTTTAATTAGATTTGAACGTGAAATGGTAATTGAAGTTACCGATAACAACGTGGTGTTAGATATGAAGCATTACCAGTTTTACTTCATGGGATGAATAGGTTGGGATTGGGAAATTAAAATAAATGATTACTTCGGTGTGGTTCACTAATCCCGACTAGTTTGAATTGATATTCAAAGAAGATTAAAGAATAAATTCAAAGAATTTATCTTTGATAAAATTAATGGGAACTTTTCCCAAAGTATAGGAATATTTGAATAAAAGAATATTCTGAAGTGGAATGAGGCGTATGTTGTGTTTGTGTAACACTTATTTATTATATACGCGATTTATTCATAAAGACCGGGTTTATCCCATTCTGAATAACTGATCCGACGTGGTTTCGAGGATGAAGACGGTGGTCGAAGACCGGAGGTCTTCACGTCGTTTGGGTGATTACTGATGAACTTGATTGGGCTGTACACCCAAGAGAAGGGAAATAGTTGGTGATCGTCCAGACGTACTTGGAGATCGATGGATATGGGGGGTACTAGGTGCCTCCGGTTTCGTTCAGACCCAGAATGAACTTGTAAATGGACTGTGTGTCTGACATTGGATTTTAGTCTGTGTGATTGATTTCTATTAAATATACATCTGTTTGGCGGCGGAGAATTTATTCTCTTGCTTAACGCCCTTCTCTGAGACGTACGAGCTCAGGGGTTATATATTGATGGCTATCAATCGCATGGAGTGAATTGCCTGTGTGGCATGCCTAAGTGGCAATTGATCAAGGTTTTTGTTGAAAGGCAAAGTCTTGTGGATGATGATCAAAGCAAGGCCTGTGTGGCATAGCTTTGTGTAACGTTGATTCGCGAGCCTCACACCCCGGTTGTGAACCAAAAACGGGAGAAGGATCCAGGGAGGGCATGCGTTTCTTTCTAGCTAGGGTGGTGTCAGTGACCTACCAGTCCTGACATTTATATTATTTTCACCTGTGTGGTTGTTTGTGTTGTGAGGCGCCTCGGATATATCGATCGATCTGGGACCGATGGAGTCATTGGACTCATTGACACCCCAAAGGGTGGGGAAACGTAGTGTTCAGGAATTTTAATCCACATCGGTGGACCGGCCGTATGGCTCCTAAGGGTCACTCGAGCTCTGATCCTGAGACACGGGCTAGAGCGTCTCGAATCGGTAGAGGACTATCTTTTGCCTCGGTTCACAGATGGAAACCCAATTTCCAAATACGTGACTTTGCGATTTTGATTGTATAACATATATATGGCGACATGGTGGTATGGGGCATTCATGCCGCCTATGATTGATACTTATGATTTGAAATTGATTTCTTCACTTATAGCGATAATAAAAGATTTGTTTTAACGTGTCAAGCATTCTTTGGCTATTATAAGGTAAAATCCTATCCTCTGGTTTGTGTTGCATTGTGTGATGGGACCTGGGTCTTATAATAGCTTCATTTTTCTTTATTTAGCATTGCGCTGTTTGTTTTATGCACTGGTATTCTTGGGAGGAACCCGTTCCGTGTTATATGGCGTGGTCCCTTGATTTACCTAACTTCAGAAATAAAGATTAATAACTGTTTTTGTTCTCACTCCAGTCACATGATTGACCTGGAGTTTATTGTTTTAACCTAAACTATGGGTGCCCTCATTTTGACATGGGCAGCCAGTAGTTTTGGTTTTGCAGATTTATATTCACAAGATCCTGGTTTACAGCTGGAACGATATCCGGAAAGCTTTGTATCCGTATATCTCTTCTAGTTGTGTATTATATTATTTTCCGCTGCTATGTATTTAAATGTAATTTAAATCTCTGATATTTCTGTGTAATATTCATTTATACTCTGTATATTCTTGTAATCTGATGGTATTGTTGTAATATACAATGAAATGTTCTTCCGTCTGCGTTCTTCTGTGGCTTGTTCTCGACTCAATCTGGGAATTCCTCAACCGGGGGAGTTCGGGTCGTTTCATTATTATCCGAGAACCACTCCGTATTTCTAGTAGCATTGCGGATCAGATTATATGAAGACAATCGAAGAGGGAGTAAAGTGCAAGGGTTTTTTCTGTTAATCCTAGATAGAAATTGCGTAAGATAGATTAATGGAAATTGTGCCTTCGGTTTTGTTCAGTCACAGAACGAAGTTTTATGGACGAATGTCTGACAGAGTATTTCCAATGATCGCATATGTCGGTCTATATAAATATATATGATGGCGGAGAATTTATTCTCTTAGCATAATATCCAGAATATATATTTGTGCAAATCAATTATTGATTATAGGATCTGATAATGTGGCATTCAAAGTGTTTGTGCTATAAATGAATGGTAAGTAATCATAGCCTCATGCCTCAAAAACCTGGAAATGACAAAAATCGGGCAAGCAGCATGGCTAAGTGAATAGCTCCCAATTAGGGTGTATTATCACCTCTCTAGAGAAAAATTATTTTCTTCTTTATTCTATTCGATGCTATCCCATTCTGGAAAACGGTTGCTGATCCCAACCGTTGGTGATATACATTTGATACACACGCGGAATGAGTGGTCCGTCATGTGTGGTCGGGTTACAAGATGTTCTTGTTGAACCCAGTGTATTCCTCTATAGAGATACACTATCAGAAGGTTGTTCCATACCTTGTCATAGTTGGAAATTCATTATGAAATAAGTGCCCATGGTTTTTATTGTTTATTATGTAGGTGGAACTTGAGATGCAAGCGTTTCTGCTATATTGTTATTTATTTGAATAATTATAATATCAGAATGGTATTGATTTTGATGAATATTTTGGGTTATCGTAAGGTAAAAACTCATCCATGTTTATGTGTGGGTTGGTCTTACGATTACCAATTCTTTTAAAAAAGGATTTTTAAAAAGTTAAACCAACAGTTGGAGTTTACTCACACCAGTCCCATAAGTGACCCAGAGTTTATTTTGTTTTGTTTTACCCTAAACTCTTGGGTGCCCAAATTTGTACGGGTGTCAAGTAGTTCAGATGTTTACAGATATACTTGGAGGATCTCGGAGCAGGAGGCTTCAGCGTTATTTAGTTATTGTTATTTCCGCTGTGTTGTATGTGTTGTACTCTGAATATATTTTGTATATACAGTAAAAAAAATTGTATCCCAAAAGTTATTATATACAATATATTTTATTCCGCTGCGATATGAGATTCGTGTTGTTATTTTCTGTTCTTCTTCTACCTTTTTCTTCTTTATTAATAATGATTCGTATTTCTGTGCAATTTGGGTTGGACATGTATTTTATTTAGTCAACTCAGATAGTACGGAAATTCGATTCATTACAGTAGTTCAAAGTAGTTCTTGCTGAATTTGATTCATGGTTTGTTGTCGCTGGTTCTTTGAAGAAATTGTATTTACAATATGTTGTTTTTGTAATATTTGATTTGATATATGTTAGTTATTTGCTGCAAATTGTATATCCATATGTTGGAGCTTGTGATCACTTTATAGGACCTTTAAACATTTCCTGTTTGGTGTTATCCAGTTCAGTTTAGTTTCCTTTGCAGATTTTAGTGCTTGATATGGTGTTAGTTGTTGTGTCACTGCAGTTTTTAATTTACAATAGTTTTTCTGCTTTTAGTGCAATTTTTGGTTAAATGGGTCGGGTCCGGTGATAAAAGGGTCATTTTAAAAAAACAAATTTGCATCTGTTGTAAGTTTAAAACAGACGCAGATGCATTGAAGAGTAAAATTTCCATACACAGCAATTTGCATCTACTGTAATAGTAAGGAAGACATAAATGCATTGGTATTTGCATCTACTGCAATAGTAAGGTCGACACAAATGCATAGGTATTTGCATCTAATGTACACTGTAACAGACACAAATATGTCAAATTTTCGTCTGTCCAAAAATAGAAGGAAAAATATTTTGACATTTGCGTCCATTGCATTTGCATCCACGTTGGAGCAGACACAAATAATGCGAAATATTGGATGCAAATACCATGTTTTGTACTAGCGTTAAAGTATTGTTTAACACTAGTGCATCACATTCTTTTAGCCCCGAGTGTTTAGTGGATGAGTTTTCACTTGAACCATCATACGCTAGTACACAATCTACTTGTTGGGTTGCCTTATTTGCGTCAGTTGTGATAACATCCAAAGTAAATTATATTATTTGTGTCGATCTTCCATAATAATAGTACCAATTAGTTTATGAAAATAATGCAGAAAATAATAAAACAATCTGCGGCAGTTGCAATTTACCGTGGTCGCAGATTTATAAACAAAAAAGGACTATATGGGACTATTTAATTCGGGTTCGTTGCGAACCAGGCTAAACCATTCATAGCCCGTCTTTTTTTACCTCTTATCTGAAGTGTTCCACTACATATTTTTCACAATTGGATCTTCTCCGTTCTTAGAAAAACCCTAGATTCGGTATCGATAAACAATCATCGATCGTCTTTCGTTTCAATTACCACCCGAGGTCTATCTCCACCTATTTGCCTCCATTGACAATCATCGCGAGTCATCTGTTAGGATTGCCTCGCATGTTCTTAAGGAGGAATGATGGCCGTTGACAATCATCGCGAGTCATCTGTTAGGATTGCCTCACATGTTCTTAAGGAGGAATGATGGTTTGAAATTAATAGTCCCACATCATGGAATAAATTGAAGGAATTATGTACAAATATGAGCTGGTAGGCACGTAACAACAGAGATTCATTTTGTTATGTGGGAGTTGTGTGCCAGTTCATATGCGTGCAAGGAAGGGAGGCTTTGTTTCGACCGTCGTTACATAACAGTGGTATCGAAGTCGAAGGTTACGGAGTGGGCCATGCAGGCAA
Source organism: Allium sativum (assembly GCA_030737875.1). Classification (NCBI taxonomy): domain Eukaryota; kingdom Viridiplantae; phylum Streptophyta; class Magnoliopsida; order Asparagales; family Amaryllidaceae; genus Allium; species Allium sativum. The sequence continues at coordinate 416,029,663 of CM060910.1, read as the reverse complement.
GGCAGTGCTCTCAAAATATACTCGTAGGATGCGAGTCAAGGAGGAGACAATTAGGATTGTCTCACATGTTCTTAAGGAGGAGTGATGGTTTGGAATTAATAGTCTCACATCATGGAATAAATTGAAGGAATTGTGTACAAATATGAGTTGGTAGGCACGTAAGAACAGGGATTCCTTTTGTTATATGGTAGTTGTGTGCCAGTTCATATGCGTGCAAGGAAGGGGGACTTTGTTCCGACCATCGTTACATAACACCATCGTCCATTATTATACCAGAACTTATCACTTGCCTCCGTCTTCACATGTCTGCTGCCGTCTATTAGTACTCGGCATACTTTGTTGGTTAGCATTGTTTGTGCTATTTCGTGTATTGTTCGCGTTTATCTTGCCTGATTTTGTAGCCATCTTTGCTAAAGTATATTTTTGAAATTGTTGATTAATCACCATGCTTGTCTTCCTTATATGACTAGCCATTTTTACTAAAGTATGATTTTGTTTACAATTTAAGCGTGATCGAAACAGTTTTTTCTATTCGTGAAGAAACCTAAAAAGAAGAATAGAAAATTGAACCAAATAGTATGTTCAATGTTGACCTTATTATATGTAATTTAAAAAAAAGGGTGTTTTGTACATTTTTAGTACAGGTCATTTTATATGTTGATACAGTTCACATGCCTAGCGTTTAAAGTCATAAACTTATGGTTTTAAATGTTGACAGTATAGTCCCCAAGTTGAGAATAGTGTCGTGTCACTACTAGTTCTTGTCTGAATTTGAGTATTAGGTATTGCTTGATTACTAGGTATTGGATATTTCGTGTATCAACTGGCTCAATTACTGTTTTGAATTTATTATTTGGGACAAGCAATTAATTGGATTCTTGACCTTTTGGGGGTTCACACTTGTTCATTTGGGGAGTGTACCAGGAGTTACTGTTTTGCATGGAACTTTACCCTGGTAAATCTTTCTATGATGAAGGCATTAAAATCTAATCTTAGTAGAAGAGGAGGCGATTCCATTATCGAAAACATGCATGCATAACTGTTGGAACAAAAGTTAAAATACGACCACATCAACGATGTGGAAACTGGCTCAATTACTGTCTCCGTCTTATTTTGATTAATTGAAAGGGTCCCGCCTTTCGTTATCAAAATTATTACATGGCTCAAAAGGGAAGCGCTAAACTGGAATACAATTTTGTTCACACTTTTTTTCTAAGTGTGAACAAAACAGATCACATTTGGGGAAAGAGGGAAAGATCGAATTTGGATCCAAAGGAGGAAATCAAGAGAGAGACGACGATCACATGGTCTACTTTATTTCCGAATAGTATCGTACGTTCCTGCCTACCCTTGGGTTTGGGCTCAAAAATTGATTGTTGAATTGGGTCGAGCCCAAGGCAATAGAAACGCTTAAAAGAGAGGCAGAGTGGGAACTAAGCCGTTGGGGAAATGGTTTCGTTAGGTGGGCCATCCTCCTCAAATATAGTTTCCTTCCAATTCAGGACATTCTAATAGCTCGATCTCTTTGAGGGATGTAGGAAAAATTTGACAGCAACTCAACATTAGGGCATTCTTTTAGAGACAATTATTAAGATTAGATTTAATTGTATTTATTCTTTTTTTCTTCCAAATCACATTCCACATCACAATATTTTACTTAACACATATTTTAAAATACCCTCGCAACCTTTCAAATATCAAATAAATTAATGAGGTTGCCTCGCTATTGATTTTTAGCAAATCAAATGACCCAATGGTCGCCGTCTTAATTATAAAATCAAAATGGCCTCGCCATTTACTTCCCGACTATCACTACAATTCGATGGCAGCATACATCATCAAAATATGAGTATATTTCTAAAATATGTTATGTTTAGGTAATTTATTAACTCTAGATCATATCTTCTTACCCAAATGTTTATGCATATATATATTTGTTTTGTTTTGTCAAAAACATTTTCCTTCATATGATTTATTTAGTTTATTTCAAAATAATGTTAAGCCATAAGCTTTAATGATTAATTTTTATAGCTCGGCTGCAAAGTCGATTTGATATCGATATTCCCTCGCCATGCTTGGCTACCTTTCATAATATATTCAATGGCTTAAATTTACCATGGCACTTATAACTTTCTTTAGTTAATTTTTCCACTGCCTGAAGTACTTTGTTTAAACATCTCGTAAATTCCTATAGATAACGTTGACTAGACATACCGGCTAGAATTCTTAAAGTGCTCAACAAATAATTTGACACATTAAATAATAATAAATCTTTCCCTTTAGTTGTATTTATTTTAATATCACAATTATACATATATTAATTCAAATAAATACAACCTAACAATAAATCTCCCACGCATAAATCATCAAATTAGGTGCTCAACAGAGAAATCTATTAGTTTCTGCTGCGCACTCTGATTAATTTTAAATATTCACGTTTAATTACGTTAAACGTTTCCATTTATCGTCTTGGTTGTTAGTTCATCATATTGAGGCTAAGAATAACAAGGCTAAACATGATGAGTGAAATATGTATCTAATTTCTACACGTCGGCAAAGCGTTTTCCAAACAAGAACAAATTACCATATCAAACGAAAGGACATAAGAAAGCAGTATGGGAATGAATTACAAATATCACAAGAGGGTTAGCTTCATAGATTCACAACGATTACTAGAGTGCCAAATTCTTTTGATATACATCCTTGTAGGAGGATGTTGCACAAGCTAAGGATTACAAACAAGATTGATACAGAACTCAACTGCCTGCTTGGGTGGTAAACCCAAAGTAGGTCCAAGCACAAAAAAAGAATCACAACTACAGGAATTAGAAATATGTCTTGACTGATTGTTATAAAAAACTACAAGGATAGTTATAAAAAACTACAAGGATGAACCTGAATTGATTAAGAGTCCTTATAGCTTCGTTCCCTTAAACATCGATTGGCTCGAGTTCATGGTTCACTTCGAAGAAGTATGTCTTAATTCCTTAGAAAGCAGCGCTGAGTGAGGATTTGCCAATTTAAGTATGGCAACATATCTATGTCGGAGTACATGACGGAAGTTGACGTGATATCGAAGTATGGCTCACTTTCACATAGGTACTCCAAATAGTAAGGTTGGAAGTTTATTACCGGGTAGAGTAATCAACTTGGCAAGTGATTGATTTCATTGAAAAAGAGAATGATGTCCTCGAGGAGTAGATTAAGATACTCATGATGTTCAAGTTTGTATCCAGGGTATAACATTGCCCAACTCTGTGAGGACAAACCATAGAGGCATATGCGTTGATTGTCATTCCAACTATGCTAAGTGCTTCCACGATGAAAGAGAAGGAAAATGACATTACCAATCAAGATGTACTATACACTAATGTGGTTTCATATGTATTTTTTGACAACTAGGTTTCATTGTTTCATCATTTTATCTGACCTTGCAGCTTAATGAATGGAATAACAATTGTGTTGATCATCTTTTTGAAAAAGCAGTCACACGTCGAGATTATGGCTAGCGATGCATTCGAGTCTTGAGAACGTCGTCAAAAAACACAAAGCGATTTGGTCGAAGTCGCGATGTGTTCAGAAAAGGTTGGAAATATCGTTGATTCCTGAAATCATCGTTATTGGATTGGAAAAGACGTTAGTGAACTTGGAAAATCTGTCATGGTAAAAATACGCGATCGAATTGGTCTGATCAGCTCAAAAACGTTGCATGATTCGGTCCGATCACATGGTAAAACTCGTCGAAGGAAAATATTTGGATTCTGGTAAATTCTGGTTTAACCCACTCAAAAACAGCTAATCGACATGACATGATCACTAAAAATGGCTTGCTCAACTTTGTTTGGCAAAGATCTAGCACTTGACAAATTCCTGAATTTGGCACATCAAAACTAGGCGATCAACACGACATAAATGTGGAAAACCACGTGTGTGCATCGGGATGATCAAGCTTTGTAAATTGGCATGGCTCGGGGTTTGGATATTTTGCATTATAGCCGGGATGCGAAAATTTTGGATCGGACCGCATTTGGCAACACAAAATCATGTGTGCACATCTGGGGAAGCGGTGCGAAATTCATGGATTTGGCAGCGGCGGGTACGACTTTTAGGCTTGGATTAGGATGCGAAATCCCTTGATCACATTGGGGCGGATATGATTTTCCTCATGTGCGAAAACATGGCACAAGGTCAGGATATAAAAATCTGGTAAATGGCGAAGGGATTTGGCAAGCTGATTTCTCACGTGCATATCATCGATTTAGGCCTGAGCGACTCTGTCGGGGCAAGGTCTTCGAGATGCGAATTCTCAGGTTGGATTTTGGGATGCGAATTTGGCAAATGGTCTGGAACGATTGAATACACATGTGGATCATTTGTTTTAGCGTGATCACCATGATACGATCACTGATTTTCAAGGTACCAACCCAGTATACAAAATTTTGGATGAAACATGGTTTTTTGGCTATGTTTTCGGGAAGCGAATTTCGCATCCCTTCGGGACATAAAATTCTAGCTAATGTCTCCAAACCTCACCCACAAATACCCCCTTACTTGGCATTTTAATGAGTTTAGATTTTTACACTTTGACATGCATGATTGGAGCTCCAAGACACCATTGATTGCTGCCATCATCATCTCCGTGACTTTTGGATATCTCTTGAATTTGTATACATTAGATAAATGTTTGTCTACACTTTTTGGACATCTCTTTGATTTGTAAACATTGCATAAATGTTTGCCTATAACCTTTTGGGATTTTTGGACATTCCTTCGATTTGTAGACTTTACATAGAAGTTTGTCTATAACTTTGGACATTTCTTGGATTTGCAGATGTTACGTATAAGTTTGTATTCACTTTTTGGACGTTCATTCGTACTTTTGGACATTGATGCAAATTTTTGGATACTGTTGCTCATACCAACAAACCTTCACTGAACAAAGAAGGAGAATGACATTTTGGTCAAAGTTTAGAATTGACAAGTTGTTTGTTATTCTATTGTTCAACTTTGTATACAAAATTTCTTCGTACCTATACAAATATTGTAATCGAGAAATATATGATGAATGGTTACTATAAAGTAGACACAGGCGTTAGTGCCAAACCACTATAAAAGTTGTGTATCTCCTTACATTTCTCATACTTTGGATATTCAGATTATAAGTTTATAACTAAACTTACACTTATGGGTTGACGTGCTCAAATAAACAATTTCCCACATCAACAAATTATGACTCGAGATAATTAATTTTCTTGATTGTGGCTTAGCTTATCGAGGGCACAATTAAACTATATATGCATAACATCATATGTTTTGTCATAATAGATTAATACTATTGATGACTAAGCATCCATGACACTTGGTTTTAGGGTCTCGATGCGCGGGAACGTTACACCATGGCTTGCCTGTACTTAACAGTGTAGATTGTTCATCAAAACTTCATCTTATCGAGTTATATTTGATTGTTTGCTAGTTTATATGCTATTGACCACTTTAGACTTAATTAAATTAAATACTATAATATAGGGAACAATTTCTAGAAGGACACGGGATGCCACTGGTTAAAAGAGGCTATTGGTGACGATAATGGATTAGGACAATTTTCTCTTCAGTTGTGAATCATCCTCGATTCAGCGATAGTGGGCTAAGACACCTTGATCTTTAACGCCTAGTCGCTTATGATTAGATGATAGTGGGTTGGGGCATTAAGTTTTCTAGTAACACATCGTCATATGAGCATGTAGATTGGGATTGTCTGGACATAATCGATGAGGTGGTCAGATCACTACCATATTTGAGTTAAGTTCCTTGTCGGTCTAGTTATAGATGTTGGACTAGTAGTTATGGATCTAGGGGATATGATACCTAAGAGAAAGAGATAAGATAAAATCCATCTCCATTTTTGACAGCTTTTCTAATCTGCTCTAATTTGTGAGGTTATTCTCTTAGGTGGGCTTTCTGAGGGATTTAGCCAGTAAAAAGTTGCTAGATGGTGTGTGCCAATTACAACATTCCACGCTGCTTTGCATTTTGACTAATTGGTTATGCCATTCGGGAAGTGTATACAATGGTTTGAAATTTGTGTTGACCCAAGGGTACAACATATTGGAAATCTTCCTTAGATTGACATGATGTTATATGTGTTCTACCATGGACTATTCTGAGATAGCATTACCGTTTACCAATAGACTGATAGCAGTATCAGGTTCTTATTTGGAACGCAAAGTGTATACATGAAATAGTAGGCCTGATTGAGAAATTAGCAAGTGAATCGACATTACTTATTCTTATTGGAAATGTGAGGTCGATGATTATATTGATATCATTCTTTTAATGTTGGAATGAGGAGTCGATGTCACCTACTTGCTGCGATACTTAATTGTATGTGGTATTGATACAAAAGGAAAGTTTGTCACATGCCAGTCGATTACTAAAACCGCATGAGAAGGAGTATCTAACTTTCGGTTCAAAGTCTGTGGTAATAAAGATTGCTTTGTACATTTTTAAGCACCATCTGTTAGGAAAGGAGTAGAGTTTTTCGATAGTGTCCTATCATTGGATTTCTCTACTCCAAGAAGAATCTCAATCTTTTCCAACAATGATGGTTGGAAATTGTTAGCCTTCTATGAATTTGATGTCTCCTATATGTACTTATGGGGCATGCAGTTTTTTGTCCCAGGTTATAGATGCACCAGTTTAGGGGTGATACCCCTCTAATGGACATTGCTTGCATTCTCTATTGGTTATGATCATAAAACATAAAGTGATGTCGTGCGGACCCGACCAAGGTAGTTGGTTCTATTTGGAAGAAGAGTATGTTATTCCCAACATTATTAGGGAAGGGTTATTGGGGATTCATTTCACAATGAATGGAGCGCGAACTGGATGATCTAAATGGGAAGAGTCAAGTAGTCCATATAGATACTTGAGGTTCCCAAATGGATGCGGGAACAATTATCGATGGCTTCATCGATGGATTACCAAGGAATTGGGGTTGGCATGATATCACTCAAGTCATATATGATTTGTTGACGAGAGATGCCAGATTTATATCCCTTATTTTCACTATATCTTTCAAGTCATATATGATTTGTTGACAAGAGATGCCGGATTTATATCCCTTATTTTTAGCAAAGTGAATATCAAATTTGTTGAATCATATATGGATTGGATATCATGTTCATGTATTAAATTAGGAAGATTATTATCATGCATGCTAGGATATGCATGGATGTTTATTTTAATAGTTGTTCTTATTTTTCGTATGGATGTTTTTTTGTTGATACTTTATATGACTACTTATGCTCACATGATTGATAGCCATGCGGGATAATCACATTTTAGTACAACAGATTTATTTGAGATAAATTCTATCTGTAACTTAACATACTTACGTAAAAATTTTTATTTAGCTTGATCAATTTTCTTGTTGCTACTGCTACAGTGTTTGACCCTCTTTATTGAGTCTATGCTCAGGTAAAAAGATGCAAAAATTGATTGTTTCGATATTTACTCACTTTTATTCATGCCTAAATGTTAACCTTTTTTTAAAAGACGTATGTGTAGTAGTTTTAGAGTTGTGGCTAATGTCCATGGTACATTTTTGATAATTCTATGCCCCAAATATGGGTGACCAATTTGTGATTTTGTTATATTTTTTTAGATTGAGACATTTTTGACGAGTTATAGTTTTTTGATTGAGTCTTACAAAGAATGTGCTGCCAAATTTTTTCGTGCATTCAACAAATTTGGTAGAAAGATCGATATAGGTTGTTTGGTTGTCTTCCAATCAACGAGTTATCACTTTTGTTTTCCATTATTTTTCCATTTGTAAACAAGTGAAAAACAAGATGTTTGGTTTAGCCACAATGATTCTAGAATTGATTGTGATTGTATTTGGAGATGGGAATGATGGTTCCACGCCAAATTCTGAGTTAATTTATTTTGTAGTGATCACTTTCAATAATTATCATTATAAGGGATAAGCAGCAATTTTTCTTATGTCGTTACTTATTTGAGAATATTGGGTTTGTGTTCTTCTGTCCTTGTGGATATCGAGAACAAGACCCGTCAAAGATGGAAGGTTGCAATGACTCGTATGTTTAGTGATGAAATATTGAAATAGCTTATATAAATATTAATTGTTAATTAATTGATAAATACAAAATATGACTTTTCACATATGGTCGAATCAAGGCCAAGACCAATTCCATTAAGATAGTTCTTTATGTGTATAAAAAGTATAAGGATTGTTACATTTGAGGTAAGACGTTTTACTGGTCAATATAGTCTCGAAAATCATGACAATTGTCATTTCAAGATGCAACCTCAGATTGCGGTAAATTTTATATCGTCGAAACGGTAATGACTAAATGAAGGATGTAGTTATGTTTCACGGCAATCAAATTGTAACACCTCACATTTTTAAATTAAATAATAAGGTAAACATTTGTAAAAGTTTCAGAATTTGGTCACGGAACCAGAGTCATTGCATCTGTGGCGATTTTTCGAGCGATTTAGACCTATAGTGTGCAGAAAACAGATTTAAAATGAAGAAGATATCATTAAATGAAGTTTTTGAACAAAAATGAAAACGAAGATATAAGAGGAACACAAATAGGGTCTATAGCTACAAATGTTTTAATCTTATGAACAAAAACTAAGTTAGGTGAGTTGGTAAAGCATGCACTTCCCAAGGTGGGGGTTAGGAGTTTAAATCCCACTAGCATCATGTTTTAAATTTTAAGAAGGCCAACTAAAAAGGATGCATGTTCCAAGAGAAATATATATATACACACACATACATATAAGGAAAAAATTGTGTATAGATGAGTGTGTGCATATGTATATATGTGAGTGCATGTGTATATATATATATATGTAAGTGTATATATATATGTGTGTGTGTGTGTTTGTGTGTGTATGCATTCAAAAGTAACATGCAATCAATTAAAAATAAGTAAGAAGTAAACGTAGGAAAAGCGCGGTTTGAATTTTGAAAATAAATGGAGTTGTGCGTAAATATATATGCATAGATTCAAAAATTGGAGTTAAAGTGTAAATTAAGGGCGGAAGATAATAATGGAATGAATGCGCACATTTATTTACATATGTGAACGAACATTAAAAAGATTGGAAATAATTAAATAGACTAGGAAGAAATTTGGTAAAAGAATAACGTTAATAATAACATTTATTGCACAGCTATTAACGAAAATAAGTTTATGAAGTTATGCGCGAATATGTACGCGCATGACTGAATTTGAATTCTAAAATGTGCATTATAAATGGAAGAAATTAATATAGGGAAGAATAACAGGTAAGAAAAACAATGTTGATTGAAAACATTAAAAAAGAAGTTAAGAGCAGCGAAATTCATGTTCACGGCCCAGTATATGGGTCGACCCATGCTGTATGTAGGTGACCTAGGGGTTGATCTATCTTTGGACTAGGTTGTCCCAAGGGTTGACCCACCTTGAGTTTGGGCCAACCCAATACTGCGTAAAGTGGCGTGTTTTGACCGATTTCTATGGCTCATATTTTATTTATTTCAATCCAACGGACGAGGTTCTTCTGAGCACCTATAAATAGACCAGCAAGGCCTAACCTCCAACTTATATTTTCTTAGAGGGTGCCAGAGCTCTGCCATTTTTTCTCCTCCAAATTCTTCAGAAAATAAATATATTAGTTTTAGGATTTCTGATTCAAGATTTGGGGATAAAAGATTTAAGTTAAAGATGCTTAGATTCTCCGTCCAGACAAATCTACAAATCTTAATAGAAAAAAAAAAGCAGCATAAATCCAAACCAGATTCAAGAATTGTGCGTAATCATATGAGTGGATCAAATTATATTTTTCAATAACAGTATTTTTGTATCATTTGATACCTACTGAAGTTTACAATATATTCATATTCTTCGTCTTTCCCCTCTTCTATATCAAAATATACCATTTATGTCCAATTTTCGTTATGTGCGAAAATTGAATAGAATCGAGATTATGCACAAGTTGGATAATTGAACTATGGATAAGCGCAAAATTATTGAATTGTAGATGTGCTCAATTTAATTGAAATTAAAAAAAGGGAACATTTAGTGATTTGAGGCTAAAAGAATATATTGTGTAAATATTGTAATAAATGAAGGATTTGTGAATTTGCATATTATTTATAAGAAATCCTTTCTCAGATTTTAATGGGAGTAGTGCAGAAATTGTATGAATTAAATGAAAAAGAAGTGTAAATCAAATAGTGTCAAATTTTACTGTAATTGTGCGGAATAAAAAGAAGAAAACAAATTAGCGACAGTAATTAATACATATTAATCAAATCTGAAAGTTTATAGTAGTGTAGATTGATTGGTCTGGAAATAAGAAGGAATGTATTTGCATAGTTTGGGTAAACAAAGAAAAATAGGAAACATGATTGCAAACTAAATTTATGGATAAATAAAGATTACACTACACCGTATATGCTAATTAGGATGTATTTATAGTCGTATCTAAAACAATTAGGCATGAATATAAGCCGCATCAAAAAATGGAGTGTTAAATTATTAGATACGGCTATAAATCATTTCTCACTTGTAACTACATATGGTTCTTAGTCGTATCTAAATGATTACTAGATACGATTATAAGTCGTATATAAAATGTATATGGTGTAATTTAGTCAGACACAGTCTTTGACCGCATCTAATTATATGTGCGTGCGTGTGTGTGTGTGTGTATAAACAGAAACAACAACACATATTTTTCATAAACAAAGCATATATACCACAAATTAATACGCAGGATACCACAATTTATACATACTCAAAGCATAACAAGATTTTTCATAATAGTAATTCACAATGTACATACAAGCATATACAATAAAAGGAAACTCTCAAAGATTTGTATCATACTACAATGTAACGAGTGTAAAGAATGAAACAGATTTGCCTGATAAAACTGCAGGAGGCTAGGCCGGGAAGATTGAGCATACGTTCTGGTCATGCTAATGAAGTCCACGTTGCTATGTAAACCTGTAAATCAAAGCAGTTATTATGAGAATAAGCTAACTGTTGATGTGTGCATGAATCATGTGCACAGTTTCTGCATACTCATGAAAATAGGTCCAGGGCAGTCAAAACAGGGGGTATAAATACATGTGCAAGTTTAAGGGCATCATAAAACCAAAAATTTACTGTCATGTTCGATATATAATACACACTGGTTGCTCATAAAAGCAATGAAAATGTCCATACAACAACCGCTAATGTTTTATAACAGCACATAAAGATTTATATATACATAGTTTAAAACAAAAGCTTAAATGGCCAACCTGATGAAGACAAACTGAAGTCCAGTTTCATCAATAAAATTGTCATGTTTCATTGATTGGAAGCAAAACTGAATCGTGATAGTCAGCCTGGGTTACAACAACACAAAATCACCAAAATCTACATGAAAAAAGAAGTAAATTTATGCCTGATTACACACAAAACTTAAAAGCAAATATTACTTAGGAACGCTACGTACATATTTGACTAACTTAACAAAAGAACTAGGAATATCATAACAGCAAATATATAAATTATTTCTGCATAAGTTGCACTCGACGGTTTTCCATCTTGTGAAACTCTTCGATTAATGAGTCATTGTTGAACTGACATGCAATCTATTTCTCGATGTAAATCATCATACTATCTGCAAGAAATTCATCCTCCATTTTGTTGAGAAGACTAGTTTTAACTAGCTTCATGGCTGAAAATGGCAAGATGGCAGTTGAAAGACGACGCTGCAGGTTCAAGGTATCGATCGACTTTCGATCGAAGCTTGGGTTCAAAGTTTTTTTTCTATTCGATAATCAATAACAACCTAGTTAACCAATAACAACCTAGTCGACTTGACTAGTCGATTAGACGACTAGTTTCTACCCATGCGCCCGAAATTCATACAAAAAGCAAGTCAAGACTTCATGTCGATGGTTTGATCTTGATTAGTCGACTAGACAATGACTAATCGTGACTATTCCAGCTCCGTACTGATAACAGTGAAGGGCATATTGTGTCTTTTTGTTCGTGTGTGCATATTAGTCAATTGTATCTATCTTAACATGTTTATGATGCTAATGACAAGATTTTATGAACCTGCATAGACAACCTAGAAACATACCAGCATCTCACATGCTTTGTAGTTTAACATGACCTCCAACGCCGTATATAGCTGATACATCTCCCCATTTTTTTTGTTTTCTCCAACAGGACTGCATATAAATTCATTATACAAGTTATGAATACAGAAAAACTAAAATAGCATTCGGTTCGAAAAAAAGTTTTCTACTATATGCCCCATCAATGTGTTAGTGTAATCGATCAGTATATGTCTCAAAGATGAATGAATACACATTGAAACTGGTTTTGCTATGACCATGGGCTTTTAAATGAAATTAACTGTACACAGTAGTGGAAAATTGATAGTCATTAAAAATGCAAACCCAAAAGAATAATCACTTGAAGAGTAGTCGATCTGCAGCACTGGTAGTTCGTACCCTAGCATATACAAAACATCCTCCTCTACACACAAAAAGGAACAAATAAACCAAAAGAATATTCAAGATGTGCACACAATATGTCCATTCAATTATTATGTAAGATACTACGTAGATTTAAGTGTAAAATTGTATACCTCCTTCAACGTCTAAAGATATCGAATCATCGTGTATGGATGACACGCATACTCGACTTTCTAGTTAAGAATTTACTAGGTGATCCACCTGATGGATGCATTTTAGCTCACACGCAGGGTCGGTAATACATGCTTATTAGCTTTATTCAAGTGTCGAATGCTGCTTCACTTAACCTTTGGAAAAAGCTGTTTTCACTTGCAACTTTCAGTTTCTTTGAAGCAGACTGTGTAGTGCAACTTGCACTCCAGTCTTTTCTACAAAGTAAGGGAAAGTTGCTAGTGAAGCAACTTTTTACTAAGGTTAAGTGAAGCAGCCCCCGATACTTGGATAAACCTAATAAGCTTGGATACCTGACTCTACACGCGAGCTAAAATGCATCAACCTGGTGGATTGCCCATTAAATTATTAACTAGAAAGTCGAGTAATCATCCATCTTTCAAATTTTCAACAAACCTGTTAATATATTTTCAGTAAACCTGTTATCTCTCAAAATAGAGTAATCATTACAAAGTATGATATAGTATGACAACAATATAACACAAAGTAGCAATCACTAATACACTAAGACATAACAATTAAAACCGGTATGATTTGTCACAGTAACACATAACAATTAAAATCCTGTTGATATTGTACAGTAATACACTATGACAACCCAATTTAAATTTCAAGCATAAGACAAACAAATGGTTATCGTAATCATATTGTTCTTTATGATATAGCGACGACGAACTACATCTTGTTCTTTAAAATGATACATTCATATTGGTTGTCGTAATCCAGGATCATGTTTGATACTATATTCACTTTTTTGAATTTTTTGGGTGATCTACAAGAACTAAGCTATTTGTCCCCGAATTCATAGGAAGTCTAGGAGATGAAATCCCAAAAGCATCAAACAAGCAATCAAAACAAACAAACAACCAACCAAACAGGCAATTTTTACCTACAAAAAAACCCTATCTACTAACAAAATTCACACAAATACAATTCACATTGACAAATTCACACAGGCAAATTCATACAAATAAAATTCGATGCAAACCAAATTCACTACAAATATAAATCGTTGAAAACTGTACCTTGAATTGAAGCTTTTGCTGATTGATGATTGAAAGAGTAAGCAAGATGGCAAGAATCCTACCGGATGCAAGAGGAGGAGATTCCAAAGAAAGGTGGAGGCCAAATTTGGTGACTGAAAACCCTAATTTGGGTTTTCGGTCACCATTGAAGTAAAACAAAGGGAAAAGGGAGCAAGCAAATTTTTTATTCCAAGTACCTAATGGGATGCAAAATATGTTACGCATTCGATTCACCCCGAAGCCGTATCAAATTAACTGATCCGGAGCTTTAGTGATGGATGGTCAGATTTAAAGTACTTGGGGGTATGAGGATCACAAAATGTAGTTTGATATGGATCTAAGCACTATCAGTTTTGGTACGACTTTTAGCCGCATTTTATCTCTGCATCCTTGTGTGTCAAATTTATTGTTTTGGTGGAGGTGTTAGTGTGAAATAGGGGGTTAACCATATTGTGAAATAATTTGTTGTCCTCAAAAATAAGAAATGAAATGTTTTTCAATCATGGGATCCTATTATAGTGATTACCTAAAACTATGTAAATGAATTATATTACTATTTTGGTAACCAATCAATCTGGAATATTCCTAACTTCCTAAAAAGAATAAATTGCAAAGATGAGAATGAAGGGTAACATAACTGAAAGTGGTTATGAAAAGAAAAAGAGATATAAAAGGTTTATTATGTAAACCTACAAAGATGGTAAGCATATTAATGTCATAACTATAACGGTTATATTAATTAATAATAAACTTGTGAAATATGTAATGAATGGGGAATGTAACATATTATAATTAGTTATATCGGAAGAGAATGTAATATAATAGGCAGACTTGTCATAGGGAAAGTAGGATAACAATAGATAGGTTATAGTTAAAAGATGAAATGGAAAGTAAGAGGCTTATTATAATTAAACTTAGACAATGGGGAATAAGTTTAATAAGCGAACTCACAATTATAATTGTGGTAATATTATAACATGAGGTTATAATTAAATGGAAAAAACAGAGTAGGTTTATTAATAGTAACTTATAATTAAAGGAAATTAAGTTTAAATGAATATAATAATAGGCAATTGTTTGTTCCAGCAGCGAGACCCAATTAGGGAAAATAAGCGGTCAACTAAGGCTAATAAACAAATTAAATGAATGCTAAATGAACAATGTAATGTTTAACTTTATTAGTAATGCAGTAGTTAAAAAAAGCGCATAGTTGAAGGTTAGACATAGGGTCTAATACGTAATGATGAGATGCGTGTGGACCAGTTCGTACGTATTTAGGATGAAGAGCTCAATGGAATAGATCATCGTGGGTGTCTGGAGATACGAGGGAAGCATGCACTTCCTACTTATTCAACATGATTGAAAGGAAATGCTAGACTTCTACGGGACGTGAGGAAACTCCGTGATGACCCTTTGTAGTATGCCTAATGAACCTGTACCAACAGAGGTATGGTCTGTATGGTTTCATTCGGTGAATATGCCTTGGCTGCATCTTGGATGATGGACATCCTAAAGACTGACTAGGATTATTTTAGGATGATTCAACGGCTGTTGTAAGGAGGGAGGCTTTGTGGTCAAGACCCAACTAAGAATGGTAGGTCCTCAGATATCTATCATCGTTAGTCGGAGCGTATGCGAAAAAGACTGGAGCTAAGCCAACAGGCCAACGATGGGTCATTGGATGAGGGACCACATGTTTATTTAGATTGGTTGGTAGGGTGATCATTTAGCTCTTGTAACGACCCACATTCTACACATCGGAGGATCGTAGAATATTTATTTCATTCACATACGTAGTCATATGGTCGTGTAACTTCGAGAAACGACTATTGGGGTCATTTCCCATGTTCATGATTTTTGCCGAATTTTAAATGACTATTTTTCCCTCGTGAATCTTGTTTCGCCAATAACTTTTGATTGGCAAGGAGTTTTGACCTCAAACCACCTCCATTGGATTCGAATGATGGCTTACTATTCCGAAGAGTAATCACATTAATCAAACAGACTTACTGTTTCGGAGATATGAATGAACTAAAGTTTGGAAGATGGAAAACAGCTTAACCGGGCTTAATTAGGTGATTAGTGGTTAGGCACATAACCCATTTCGGGATTAGGGTTATGGGAGGGTTGAAGAGAGTTAGAGAATGATTCCTTTTCACTTTTTTAGCCGCTACACCCATTTCTCTAACCCTAGTAACGGCCTCCATCCTCCACATCTCATTCTGATCGCTTCCTAACTGCTAATTAACCAAAACTACATCAAATCAAGAGAAAATAGCATCAAATCAGAGATAGAGTTGTTGCTATACATGGGAATTCGTGCCATGTCAGTCATAGTTTCAGATATAAGATTTATTTGTGGCTAAGGTGAGTGATTTGCACTTTCATTCACTAATTACGGCTAATTAGGGGTGATTACGGCTAATTAGGGGTGATTAGTGATAATCAGCAAAAATATGCATCATAAAAATCTGAGAAAATATGTAGAAATTCTGAAATATTATTTTATATCACTTGTGAAAATTTGGGTTAATTTGGACTAAGTTTGCTAACCTATAGTTAAAACATGCTTAAGGGGATTAAGGGGAAAATCATGCTTTTGGGTATTTTTGGATCTAAAATATTTCATATGATTGATGTTTTAATGTTTTTGATTGATTCTATATGTTGTTATTGCTATTTGGTATGTTTTGTAATGTCATAGTAAGGTTAGAATGGTTGAAAATGCCATCTTTTGGCAAATTAGTTTGTTGGAAAAACTGCAGAAAATCGGTTCCTGAAGGGGGTATGCCTCACGAACCACCCAGGAGGACTTCGGTTCCTGAAGGGGGTATGTCTCACGAACCGCTCCAAGATGATGGTCACGAACTACTCCAATATAAGGAATCACGAACCGAGGGGTGGTCACGAACCGAGAGGAGGGGTGGTCACGAACTGGGGAGGTGGTCACGAGCCGGGGGGTGGTCATGAACTCGGGGGGTGGTCATGAACCGGGGGGGTCACGAGCCAAGGGGGGTCACGAAACGACCCTGACGAGGACCACGACCACGACCCGAACCAAGATGATGACTCCAAACCGAACCAGACTCAAACTTATACCCCGCGACGACAATTATGAACTCTTCTAAAGATTAACTACAGTTGAACCAAATCCCGAGATGCAAAGGAAGTCCAAACGAGAAGTTATTACTCATGATCCAGGTGGGAACCAGCGAGTTAACTTCTAGAGTTGGGCTTTGCTGCTGGACATGCGCAAAGGGGTTATCGATATCAATAACTTTGGTTCACCTTTGAAGAGAGGGGGCAAGTAGACGAACTAGAGCCAGAAAAGTGTGGACTGCTTGGCCCTTAACCTAGAGCCAGGGATGTGTGGACTGGACAGGGTTATTGACCATAGACCAGGGAAGTGTGGTCATAGCAATAGCTGTACAAAGTTGTCGTCATGGCCCCAACAGATTTGGTGATCAAAGCGGTGGATTTCATATGCTTTACACACTGAGTGAGAGACGTGAGGATGGTTGCTATGTTTGATGTTTTCTGTCACCATGACACGCACACCCCCATTTTTACACTACATGTTAGTATTACCTTAGAGTACTATACACTTGTCGTGCTAACTCTTTGGTTTCAGGTCCAGGTTCAGGTATGATTATTTATACTTGTTATTCCTTTATTTTTTTGCTATCATCATACCATACTTTCGTCTGACATAGAGTTTTTTGTCTCTTCTTATTACTCTGGGTGCTCCTAAACAAGCAGACTAGAGGCAGGTTAATTTGTAATGCACGAGTAGCTGTCCGGAGACGAGCAGGAGGCTTCCGCGTACTATTTACATATATTCTCCCTGTGTTGTTGCTGGTCACTACTTTGGGCATTAGCAGTGTACCTTTTCTATTTTTCTTTAGAGATAGTATTTTGAAGTTGTAAAAATTGTTTAGATCATAAGCTGTATTTTGGATTCCGCTGCTATGATGGTTTAGTTTTTAGCTTATGCACTGTTTCGCTTTTTTTATGTTAAGTTATGTTATTAGTATATTTTATTCCATGCGCTGCGAGATATACTACAGGTTCTTGGTGATTCATCGTTCCAACCCTTTCCCTTTTGACGACCGTTCCGTGCTATTTGGACATTGGTACAATGCATTTCGAGGAAATGTCGGCTGGTTTTGGGAGGGCCGTCACCTTGGTATCAAAGCCTAGGTTGTGTAGTTAACCTAGGGGAACACATTAGGGAGAGATAGTATACGTACATGAGAGCGCGAATTTGTGATATTTTGGTTTTCAAAAACTATATATATATACTATTAGTATATCTAAGGAAGAAGTCGCACTGCAATAGCACCACTAAGGAGATGGTTACGGGTTCAGTCGACAATGGTAGGAATGTCCCTGATATGAGGATGATGTTTACTACCTTCATGCGAGAGATGCTTAGGGATGTTCAGGGAGCAGTTCCTAATGCTGCTAATGATGATGGTGTGGTAGCGTAGGCTTCTAGAGCCGATTTCGCCAAGCTCTGCAAGGATTATACTAGTCTTGGTGGGAAGTCGTTCCATGAAACGGAGTCGGCTACGGAGGTTCAGGATTGGCTTGATAGTTGAGAGCGCATCTTCGAGGTTTTGGGGATCGATGATGCGATGAAGAGAAAGTTAGCATCGCGTCACCTTCAAGGACGAGTAATGAATTGGTGGAATGCTATCAAAGTGGATGCTCCCGAGGATCAAGTTACTTGGAATCAGTTTAGGACTCGCTTCAGTGACAAGTTTATTACAAACGCTCAAAAATCAGAATTGTTCAAGAAGTTTTTGGAGCTTAGGCAGAATGGTAGGGCAGTCTCATAGTATATTGCTGAATTCGATACCTTTTCGAAATATGGATTATCCCTTATCGACACTGCCGAGAAGAAGAGCAAAAGGTTCATAACTGGCCTATATGATTACTTGGGGGAAGACTCAAAAACCATATCGATGAGACTTTCGAATCTATTGTGGGAAAAGCATTGAGATCTGAGAGCCTTTACCCTAAGTTGAAGACTGAGGTTGTTATTACATCTGCAGAGGAGCCAAAGCCGCAGGCGAGTGGTGGAGGCAAGAATAATTCCCAGAATAAAAGGAAACAGGACCAAACCAAGAATGGTCAGAAAAAGTAGAATAAGAAAGAAGTCCAGTGCTTTGATTGCAGTAAGAAGGGTCACTATATCAAAGATTGTCGAGCAAAGCCAGCGGAAAGAAAGTGCTTCAACTATGACCAAGTGGGACATTTCAAGAATGAATGTCCACAACCTCCTGAAGAGAAGCAGATCATGAAAGGATATGCTATCAACGTTGTTCCTTCTTCGTCGAATGCCTCAACTGCAGCGCAGAAGAGAAAAGGTGTCGTTATTCAAGATATGCTTTCTATTTATGATTTTCTTGTTCAAGTGTTGTCTGATACCGGGGCTTCCCATTCCTTCGTATCTAGCGACCTGGTAGATAGGTTGGAATTGTAACCCGAGATTTTCGATAGACCTTTAGTTATGACAAACCCGATTGGTGGTTCGACCAACCTTTGTATGATTTGTCATAATTGGGTCTTTTCGAGTCATGGATGTGTGTTTGCTTGTGGTTGCTTTGTTTTGGGCTTTACTGGGTTTGGCATTATTTTGGGAGTCGATTGGCTCCAAAGGTATGCGGTGGTGGTAGACCGTGAGGGGTCTTCGGTAACCATTAGATCGGACGATGGGCGGAGGGTGGTATTGGGTTGCCTACCTAGTGATGAGATGATGGCTAGTTTTCTGCATTCCCTTGAAATCCTATAGGATGAGTTATTAGATGTGCCTATTGCTGGTGAGTATCCGGACATCTTCAAGGAAGTGACCGGACTTCCACTACACCGAGAGATTGAGTTTCAGATTGATTTAGTGAAAGATACTAGACCTATAGTGATGCCACTTCGTCGTATGGGGCCAAGGGAGCAGTGATAGATCGAGGTGCAAGTAGGCGGTCTTTTTAAGAAGGGATTTATCTGAAGGAGTGTTTCAGAGTGGGGAGCACTAGTTGTATTTTCCACTAAGGCAGATGGTTCCCTTCGCTTACGTGCAGACTAGCGTGAGCTGGACAAGGTGACTACGAAGAATACATATCCTCTTCCATGGATAGATGATTTGTTTGATTAGTTAAATGGAGTGAGAGTGTTCTCCCAATTGGATCTCGCGACGGGTTTTCATCAGCTCCGAGTAGCAGTTGAGAGTGTACCTAAAACGAGATTTTGGACGCCGTATGGATTCTGTGAGTGGTTGGTCATGCCATTAGGGTTAACCAATGCACCCACATATTTTGTTGATCTTATGAATAGGGTTTTCAGGGATCAATTAAATAAGTTTGTTCTTGTGTTCATGGATGATATCTTGGTTTACTCGAGGACAGAGGAAGAACACAAGGAACATTTGAGGACAGTGATGGAGGTGTTGAGGAAACACCAATTGAAAGCAAAATTTTCTAAGTGTCACTTCTGGACGAGGGAAGTAAGGTTCTTGGGCCATGTTGTTTCAGAGAATGGTATTGTCGTGGATCCTGCAAAGGTGGCTACGGTGCAAGACTGGTCTACGCCCAAGAATGCAATGAACGTAAGAAGTTTCATGGGGTTAGCTGGATATTATCGTAAGTTTATCCTAGACTTCTCCAAGATAGTGGCACCGTTAACTCAGTTGACCAAGTAGAATCAAGCTTTTTCTTGGGACGAAAGGTCTGAGAATGCATTTAAGAGTCTAAAGGAGAAGTTAATGTGTGCACCAGTGTTAGTTATTCCTAAAGGGAACGAAGAAATGGCGGTATACACGGATGCCTGTGGTACCGGACTAGGTGTTGTACTGATGCAAGGAGATAAGGCTGTAGCTTATGCTAGTCGGCAGTTGGAACCGCATGAGAAAAGATATCCTACCAATGATTCGGACTTGGCAGCGATCGTGTTCGCGTTAAAGATGTGGAGACACTATCTCCAAGGAGAAAGATTTGAGTTGTTTACAGATCATAAGTCATTAATGTATCTTTTCTATCAAAAGGATTTAAATCTTCGTCAGCAGAGATGGCTAGAATTCTTAGCTTCATATGATTTCGATATCGCATACACACCAGGAAGGGCAATGCGGTACCTGATGCATTGAGTAGGAAACATACCAGTTTGGGAGCTATGTTTCTTAAATGGAAGCAATTGGAGTATATTGCGGGATATGATTTCAGACCTAAGTGCAAATTGGATCCAGAGATGTTAGCAAGTTTGATGATCATGCCAAGTTTGATTGAGCAGATTGGTTCTAGTTAGAAGGACGATCCTAATCTATTGGAAATCATCTCCGAGATAGAAATGGGCATCGACGGCGAGAGAATGGACAAGTATGGTCTTGATCGAGAGGGATGGCTTCGAATGAATGGGAGGCTAGTTGTACCCAACGTTAATGGATTGAGAGATGAAGTGCTTGGAGAGTGTCATCACTCAAAACTGACTACACATCCCGATGGTAACAAAATGTATCGAGACTTGAAGTAGACCTACTACTAGGAAGTGATGAAGAGAGACGTTGGGAAGTTTATATCCAAGTGCATGAATTGCCAGTTAGTTAAAGCCGAGCAAACGAAGCCAAGTGGTTTGTTACAACTGCTGGAAATTCCCGAATGGAAATGGGAGCAAGTCTCAATTGAATTCAACGATGGTTTACCAAGGACCAGATCGGGTCACAATAGTATTTGGTTGATTGTGGATCGATTGACCAAAAGTGCAAGGTTTATACCCATCAAGTCGAATAGAACGACAACTAAGTTAGCTGAACTGTATATGAAGTGTATAGTGAGATTTCATGGAGTACCCAAAGGTATTGTAAGTGATTGAGATCCGTTATTTACTAGTGGATTTTGGAAGAGCTTACAAGAGGCGTTAGGGTCAGAATTACATCTTAGTACCACATACCATCCCCAAACCGACGGTCAAATAGAGAGGGTGAATTGTGTATTAGAGGATCTCTTAAGAGCTTGTATGTGGGCTTCAGAGGGTCATGGGATGACCATTTGCATCTAGTTGAGTTCGCATATAATAATAGTTATCAATCTTGTATTGGTATGGCTCCATTTGAAGCTTTGTACAGAAGACCATGCAACTCACCATCATGTTGGTTGGAAACCGGTGAGAAATTTGTACTTGGGCCTGATGTAATAAGAGAAACTTTTGATAAAATCAAGGTTATCCAACAGAAAATGAAGGCTACCCAAGATATGCAGAAGAGTTATACTGATAAAAGACGAAGGGAATTGTTCCCCGTTGGCAACCTGGTATTCGTCAAGATCTCTCCAATAAAGAGTGTGATTCATTTTGGTAGGAGAGGTAAGTTGGCACCAAGGTTTGTTGGTCCATTTTCAGTTCTCGAGCAAGTGTGGAATTTAGCGTATAAAGTTGGATTACCAGACAAAATAGCGGGAGTGAACGACGTATTTCATGTTTCCCAGTTAAGGAAGTTCGTGCACAATTCTGATATGACTATTTCACCAGATCAGTTGGATGATATCGAGGTGGAATATAAGGCAGTTGGAAGCCACAAAACGATTTGTATTGTCGGACATGATACAAAGCAACTTCGAAGGAAGACGGTGAAACTGGTTAAGGTACAGTGGGATGATAATGAGAATGACTATACTTGGGAAACCAAGGAGAGCATAAGGAAGTCATATCCAGAGCCCTTTGCCTGGTAAGATTTTAATCGTGATATAGTTACTCCCTTGTTAGTAAACCGCGTGCTAGGATAAGCTTGTTGTGTTGTTATGTATGTTTGATTGTTTGTAAATGGCTGATATGCATGCGGGGCACCATTGTATTTTTTAGTTAAGGAATCTTGGAGGCTAAATTTCTTAAGGGGGGTAGAGCATAAAGGCCTGCATTTTACGCATCGGAGGATCGTAGAACATTTATTTCATTCACATACGAAGTCATATAGTCGCGTAACTTTAGGAAACGACTATTGGTGTCATTTCCCATGTTCACGATTTTTGATGAATTTTAAATGACCATTTTGCCCCTAGCGAATCTTGTTTCGCCTATAACTTTTGATTGGCAAGGAGTTTTGAACTGAAACTACTTCCTCGGATTCGGATGATCGTTTACCATTCCGTAGAGTGGTTACATTAATCAAATGGACTTATCATGGGAGATATGGTTGATATAAGGCTTGGAAGACAGAAAACAGCTTAACCGAACTTAATTAGGTGATTAGTGGTTAGGCCCATAACTCATTTCGGGATTAGGCTTGTGGGAGGGATGAAGAGAGCTAGAGAATGATACCTTTTCACTTTTTCAGTTGCCACAAACATTTCTTTAACCCTAGTAATGGCCTCCATCCTCCAAATCTCATTCTAATTGCTTTCTAACCGCTAATTAACCAAAACTACATCAAATCAAGAGAAAATAGCATCAAATCAGAGATAGAGGTTCTACTATACATTGGAATTCGTGTCACATCAGTCATAGTTTCAGATTTAAGATTCATTTGTGGCTAAGATGAGTCATTTGCACATTTATCCACTAATTAGGGGTGATTAGTGATAATTAGCGAAAACATGCATCATAAAAATTTGGAAAAATATGTAGAAATTCTAAAATTTTATTTTATGTCCCTGGTAAAATTTAGGTTAATTTGGATTAAGTTTGCTAACCTTATAGTTAAAACATGCTTAAGGGCATTAAGAGGAAAATCATGCTTTTCGGGTATGTTTGATCTAAAATATTTCATGTGATTGATGTTTTAATGTTTTTGATTGATTCTATATGTTGTTGCTATTGTTTGGTATGTTTTGTGATATCATAGTAAGGTTAGAATGGTTGAAAATGACAGCATTTGGCGAACTTAACTTGATGGAAAAACTGCAGAAAATCGGTTCCTAAAGGGGCTATGCCTCATGAACCGCCCAGGAGAACTTCGGTTACTGAAGGGGGTATGTCTCATGAACCGCTCCAAGATGATGGTCACGACCCGCTCCAATATGAGGACTCACGAACCGGGGGTGGTCACGAACCGGGCGGGTAATGAGCCAAGAGGGGTTACGAACCGACCTTGACGAGGACCACGACCATGACCCGAACCAAGATGATGACTCCAAACCGAACCAGATTCAAACTTCTACCCCATGAAGACAATTGTGAACTCTTCTGAAGATTAACTACAATTCAACCAAAATCGGAGATGCAAAGGAAGTCAAATGAGAAGTTATTACTCATGATCCAGATTGGAACCGACGAGTTAACTTCTAGTGTTGGGATTTGGTGCGGGACGTGTGCAAAGGGGTTATCAATATCTATAACTTTTGTTCACCATTGAAGAGAGGGGGCATATAGACGAACCAAAGCCAAGGAAGTGTGGACTGGTTGGCTCTTAACCTAGAGCCAGGGAAGTGTGGACTGGGCAGGGTTATTGACTATAGACCAGGGAAGTGTGGTTATAGCAATAGTTGTACGGAGTTGCCATCATGGCCCCGATAGATTTGGTGATTAAAGCGGTGGATATCGTATGCTTTATGCACTAAGTGAGAGACGTTAGGATGATTGCTATGTTTGATGTTTGCTATCACCATGACACGCACACCCTTATTTTTACACTATATGTTAGTATTACCCTGGAGTACTATACATCTTGGCGTGCTAACTCTTTGGTTGCAGGTCCAGGTTCAGGTATGATCATTTATCCCTATTATTGCTTTATTTTGTTGCTATCGCTCATACCAGACTTTTGTATGACCCAGAGTTTTATGTCTCTTCTTATTACTCTGGGTGCTCCTAAACGAGCAGACTAGAGGCAGGTTAGGTGGTTATGCATGAGTAGCTGTCCGGAGACGAGCATGAGGCTTCCACGTACTATTTACATATATTCTCCCTGTGTTGTTTTTGGTCACTACTTTGGGCGTTAGTAGTGCACCTTTTCTATTTTTCTTTAGAGACAGTAAAATGGTTTGGATCATAAGCTGTATTTTGGATTCCGCTGCTATGATGGTTTAGTTTTCAGCTTATATATTGTCTCGCTTATTTTAAGTTAAGTTATGTTATTATTATATTTTATTCCATGCGCTGTGAGATATACTACAGGTTCTTGGTGATTCATCGTTCCAACCTTTTCCTTTTTGATGACTGATCTGTTCTAGTTGGACATTGGTACAGCGCATTTCGGGGAAATGTACGCTGGTTCAGGGCGGGCCATCACAGCTCTTTTGAATAGTCTTTCATTAGACTGGGGGTAGGCTGGAGTGGAGCCTTGGGGAACCACCAAAGAGACAGACCTAAATTTGGATATTTGTACTATAGGCCTAAAGTTGTTGTCCTTTACGGGTATATGCAAAGCCCGCGAATGAGTTTCATGAAGAAAAATCACGGATTAGGGCACCCTTATGGCGCAACGATAGAGGCTTATTCGTTTTCACGACATAGTCTAGTACGCTATCGTGGAGTGACATTGGAGACTTGGTATGCCTTCATAACATAGTCTAGTATGCTTTCGTAGCGTGGAGATGGAGGTCTAATGACGATCGGGACCCCTCGAGTAGGTTACTTTGCAGAGTACCTAGATATTAGGTATATAGCTACACATATTATTTATTAGGTTAATCTACTGGGAAGTAGATGAGTACAATTTATGCAGAGAAATCAACAGTGTATTGTGAAATAAATCCAGAAATCTTAATAAATATAAACCAGTGATCGAACGGTATACATAGTGTTATTTGTAGAAATTATAATTTAACCATTCACTAGAACTTTTGTTCTGACCCCTCCTCATAACACACCTGTAGGTTTGACATGTGATTGAGATGCTGCAGCTTAGAGATATTTGTTAGATTGTGTCATTATATTGATGAGTAATATTTTATCCCTTTCGCTGTGAGATTTCTATTATGAGCTCAGATATATTTATATTTAACTTTCAACAGGATACCATATAAACCAGCTTGAGCTTCGATATATTTGGATTTTGAAAAAAAATCGATCCGTCAAAATTTTGGTTATTTCATTTAGTATTAGAGATTAGTTTAGGATTCCTATATAGATAGTTAGTGAGCGTATTTATATTTTCAAAATATTAATATTACATATATACCTATATCTATAGAGGAACCCACCAATTAAGTGAACAACACATGGAGGAAGTAGGGATGTCGATTTTGTACACTTAGCAAATGGTTATGGAAGTTTGAGGATTATAGACCCATGAATGGCTAGGGTGGAAACTAGACAAAATGTTTGAAAAAAAGAAGAAGAAGATTTCATGTGTTAATATTTGAAATTTTGTTATTTCAGATTAGTGGATTGGCTAGTAGGGCCTTGCAGGTTGAGAAAAGATTTAGAAAAAAGAAAAACAGATTAGAAATTTATATATTTACATTTGGCGCAAAAGTGGCGCTAGTCTTATTCTTCAGTTCAGACATAGCTTGGTAGAAATTTATGTAAAGAAGATATTTAGAATAAAGAAATGTAATTCCAGTTAAAGAGTTTGGAAAATGCAAAAGTTAGAAAACACTTTGTAATTACCTCCACAGTTAGAACTTTTGGCACAATTAAGGTTTCTAAGTATGGGGAAAACAGTGTGTAAAAGTGGATAGGAAATAAGTAATTTTCCATTTTCTACCTCTTTTTAACATAAGAAATCGAATTTAGAAAATTGGACTTTTCCCAAGTTCGAAAATTTAAAGTTAGTAAGTTTGGATGCAAAAATTGGATGAATTACCCTCTTTCTCTATAAGTGGAGAAATTGGATGAAAAAAAATTTGATTTTCAAAATGGTGCATTCATATAGAAATTGTTATATTTAGGGTGTATGCATCACATGTTTTAAAAAAAATCAAGAAAATTTGCATTCATATAGGAGCTACCACTTTAGCATTCATGTATTTTTATGTTGTGTTACTCTTTGCACACACAAATGGTTGCAAAATTGGATGTACACACGATGGTTGTAAATTATGCAAGAAATTACTTAATTTTACCCTTATCAAATTTCGAGGACAAAATTTCCTAAAGGTGGGAGA
This sequence comes from Allium sativum, assembly GCA_030737875.1. Taxonomy (NCBI): domain Eukaryota; kingdom Viridiplantae; phylum Streptophyta; class Magnoliopsida; order Asparagales; family Amaryllidaceae; genus Allium; species Allium sativum. The sequence continues at coordinate 416,002,880 of CM060910.1, read as the reverse complement.
ATGTAACACCCCACATTTTTAAATTAAAAAAATAATTAAAAATTTGTAAAATTTCCAGAATTTGGTCATGGAACTAGCATCATTGCGTCTATGGCGATTTTCTGATTAATTTAGACCTATGATTTGTAAAAAACGGATTTAAAACGAGGAAGATACTTTTAAATGAAGTTTTAGAATAAGAATGAAAAAGAAGATATAAGAGGAACACAAATAAGGTCAATAGCTACCAACGTTTAAACTTATGAACAGAAAAAAGGTTATGTGAGTTTGTAAAGCGTGCACATCCTAAGGTGGAGGTTAGAAATTTGTATCCCACCAGCGTCTTATTTTAAATTTTAAGAAGTCCAACTAAAAAGGATGTATGTTCTAAGAGAAACACACACACACAAATATACGTAAAAGGAAAAAAAATTGTATATAGATGAGTGTGTGTATATACGTATATGTATATATATATATATATATGTGAGTGTGTGTGGTAGTGTATATATATATACACATATGTACATATAAGGAAGCAAATTGTATATAGATAATTGTGTGTATATAAGTATATGTGTGTGTATATTATATATATATATATATATTGTTGGATCTAGATTAACCCTAGACGGGGGTGAATAGGGTTTATTAAATTTTAGCGAGATAGTAAAATTGATCAGATCACAAAATGCGGTAGAAATAAAAATGCAGAAAGTAAATGACACACAGATATACCCACCTTCGGCAAAATCCTACCTACTGCTGCATTCCTAAGGTTTCTACTAGGTAATAGAACAGATCCCGCTTACAAGACCATATAAACTCACGAAACCCTCGCTGGTATTCTAATCCTACGCTCAAAACCCTAGTGTAACACCCCGAATTTTCTGTTAACTGTAAATTAACAAATTAAAGTATAATTAATTCCAAATGAAAGAATTAAGGGAAACGGGTCACGCCATTGCGTTCATCTTGGAATTCTGGTTGAGACAGAGTCCGAGTTTGCGTAAAACGGATATTGGAGGAAGGAGATATGGACGAACGAAGTCAGGCGGGAAAGATAGAAAAAAAAATGTTGCACTGGCGCACTTGGGAAGTGCTCCAGTACAAATTTGCACCGGCGCACCGGCTAAGTGCGCCCAGGCCGAGCAGCAGGCCTGCACAGCTTTCTGGTTTGGCCCTGGCTGGCCTAGTCAGGTTTGTGGTCGATTTTTGGGGCTTGGCTGTGTCACTAGGGCTTACATGTCGCTTTCTGATTGGCTTCTCTTGAGATGGATGGTCTGGATTCACTCTAGCTTCATCGACGGCTCTAATCAGTTTGAAATTATATAAATACAACTCAAGTCTAAACCTAAATTCACACAAATAATATAGTACTAGAGCCGTCATGCTGCTGGGAAGAAACTAGGAGTGGCCGTCAGTTAGAAAGCTTAGAGACAAGCCAATACTAAAGTAAAACACGAATCAAAACAATGTTAGTCTATCCAAAGGAAAGCATTTCAAATTCATAACTCGGAATCCAGAATACAAGTTCGTCGTTTGTTGTAAGTATAGTGATTTTTCCTATGTGAATAAAATTAAGACTTGATGCGATGTAAAATGGAAATGGAATTGTGTTGTTGTATAACGACGATGTTAATCTATGTATTGAAATGATTGTATTGCGAATGGTTGAAATGTTTGTCGTTAAATTTACTTGGTGATTGGATCCATTCAAATGAAAACAACATCACATGCAAGTTGTATAGCTCATGTTGTAATCTACACCTGTATGTTTATGTGATTATATAAGTTGTATGTGATATTTCCAACTTAAGATCTCATGTATATACTCTATGCTAGTACCTCTATGCTTAAATGATTAAGTGCATATACATGCTCATATGTTTATACAAAAGTTGCAAGTTCCTAATTGGATCCATGCCAAGATCCACTCTAATACATGTTTCATGTTGTAATTAGACATATGATTGGATCTAGTTTACACCCTTGCGACGAAATTATACATACTTTATGGACTTGTCATATGCTAGTTATGTTCGATGTTATGCCTAGATCTAAACATGTTTAGGCTTATGTTGTCTAAACCATATGCTAATTTATGTGACACCTATTTGGTTAAATCCCTATTTTAATGCAAGTTCACATATATGTAAGTTGATTTAGGCTATGTTGCAAATTCACATGTATGTTGATTTAGTCTACGTTGCAAGTTCACACCTATGACATTCATGTTGACTATTTTGCAAGTTCACACCTATGATGTTCAAATTGACTATGCCAAAAATGCCAAGTTTACACCTATTTCATGTTTATGTTTATGAATCCCTTATGCCAATTTTGTGTACACTAAATTAGGCTAAGTTTTTAGCCTAATATTATATGTTAAAAATCATGCGAACGTAAAATTATGCTAAGATTGTTAGCCTAATATTTAGACGGGGTAACGTTGGGAAAATTTGGAAATTATATGAATTGGCATGTTTGTCACATGCCAAAATTGGTGGCATTTAAACGGTATAAATTCTTATACCAAAAATGTTAAACTTGGAAAATGGGCCATGGCATTTAATTTACATATAACAAGTAATAAAGACAAATATGTAAATTTAGAAAATACGAGTATGCATAACATGAGATTGGATTGAGTTGTGATGTAAACCTGCCCGGACCCGCCCGGCTGTCTAGTAGTCACAACAATACCTATCCAATATGAGAGGTTAAGCATTGAGCCCAATAAGGACCCGAGGTTAGACTGAGTTACGGTGTGAATCTGCCCGGAACCGACAGGCACATCCAGTAACCGTAACAATACATGTCTAATGTGAGTGGTTGGTGCTTTAAAAAGCTAAGGACAGACAGTCAGGATGGTAGGGTTAAGTTAACTAAAACACTTAACCAATTCAACATGTTAATTTAACTAATCGGTGGGGTTAGGTAAATACAGACACTTAACCACTTAACATGTTTGACTAGAAAACCCTAGTAACGGGGACACATTTCAGCAGTAACCCAATTAGGTATCATGGTACCCTGAAACTAGGCAGCGTGGGGAACGATTACTGGGCTGATTGTAAGCGATCAAAGCGACGACGGTGGGTGCAACAGTGTGGGTTCTAACGTAGTGCGGGCGTGCACACACTTCGGAGCAAACAAACAGGGCACTGGGGGCACCAGTAGTATACCCTATGCATTCTAGGATTGTGTCAGGCCGCCAACATGGGACTTGATACACCCCATGGTGGGACCAGCATAGGTATCTACACTCTTTGAGGGCCATATGACAAATATGATTTTACGAGTAGGAGCCGATCTTCAGAAGAAGGGGATCACTTCACCCGCAGCATGGGGTGCCAGTTCAGAACTAATACAAGTAGGTGCAGAGATATAGTGTAGGGTGCGATAGTATATTCGATTCAAACTGCTTTATCTTAGTCTATGATACTTTCCTATTTCCAGTTTATACTTATCATGCCCTTTTTCTTATTCTCATACTGAAGAGCCACTAGACTTACCAGGATTTATGTCTGACCCTAATATCTTTCGTCTTCTTCTCTTCCATTCCCCCCCCCCCCAGGTCCACAGGGAGAAAACAACCCAGCTTAGTCAGACTCTTTGGAAGCTTCAAGATAGTAGATGTACGGTTTGGACTCTCTTTCCTTGGCTATGGCTTTTGGACATGTTCTATGGGGATTTATGCAGCTTTTATCATGTTTTATGCTTCTTTATTTAATAACCAAGACAGAAATGATGATGTAGTGTTTTAGAAATTATTATGATACAATTATGGAAATGTTTTGTATGAACAAGTATTTTATGAAATAAAAGTCAGTTTGTTTTCCATTGCTTATATATATGTGTTCATATCTGTCTAGTGTTTTATCTGTGACTTTTACTTATAAACCTCCACCAAAGTTAAGGCATTCCTTTTGTGAGTGACCTTAATGGAGGGTGGGGTGTTTCACCTAGACTGATCTGTATCCCCTAGATCAGATTTTCCCTTAGCTACAAACCCGTAGCTAGTCTACCATAATTTTTACAGACTTTAGTTAACTGCCTGGATTTTACAGACTCTAGAAAACTGATAGACGGTTTACAAATAAAAATAAAATAATAAAATAAAAAACAAATAAAGGAAAATCCTCTTTTATCACAAGATAAACAAAGCCCGGCCGGCCCATCTTCTTCTTATTTGCTTATTGATTTATTTGGCCCAATTTATTTTCTTTCTCTCAAAAGAATGGCAGATGAGAAATGGGAAAAAGGATTTTTCCATAAAACAATTCGACTTCAAAAATTGGCTCTAAAATAAACTATAATTCTCTATGCTTCTTCGTCGACTGATTCTGCCTCCCTTTCTGGCGATCGAAATCTCTTATAACTCTAATTTGAAAATGTTTGCTGTTAAAATTATGTTTTTGTTTGATTTCGATGCCTAAGCCAGTGATGAAATGGTGATACATATAGGATATAGAAATCATGTAATTCCTCTCTAATTTCATATATAATGACTTGGATGATTTTTTGTTGCTTTCCCTTTTGGTTGCCTCGGCTTTGATTGAAATTAAAATACTTTCCTTGGCCTTGAAAGTTGCGTGAATGATGGCATGATTGTTTTGAGCACATCTGGAAATGTTTTAAAAACTGCCGAACTAAATTTGTTCATTCCTGGAGACAAAAGAAATTATTCTTGCCATGAATATTCCCTAATTGCTTGCTTGATTCTTATATTGACAGTGGAATTAAATCTTTTCGAGACCAATGATGTGTATTCTGAAAATAAATGGAATTTGCCAATTTTAAGTCATTCCAATGTTTTTGAATCTGCTTGATTCTTTATAAAATCTGGAAACCTATGAAAAGAAGATTAATTTCTTTCCCAAAACAAATGATGCATCTGGACCCAGTGAATTTCTTACCAAACATAGTGTAGAGAAGTTCATTTATTTGCATGCTTGATTTGTTTCATACCTGAAATGATTGTAGTGTTGTTACTATGCTATGTTTGGAATCAAAGGAATTGATTTTGCATGCTGCCATATGAAATCTAATTTCATGTCTTGAATAATTGAGTGCGTCTCCAATATCTTTCCAAAATAATTGTGTATTACTTGCCTAAAATCATGCCTTTAGTTCCTAATTTTGATTACTGGAAATATGATGCTTATTCCTCTTGACACTCTCACCATGTCTTTAACTGTATAATATATATATATATATATATACACACACAAATGTATGCATATATTCATGCTTAGATTTGTTCCCATGGCAGTTGTTTGCTTTCCAATTTGATGCACTTCTTGTCATGTTGAAGATGTACTTGTATTTGGGCTGAAACTTGGATGCATCATTTACTTGAATGCACTTGCACAATTGCATTTGATATGTTGCTGTATACATTTGATACTTGACACACTTGATCACATAGTTGAGTCTACCATGTATATTTGTATAGCATGTTGTACCATAAAATTGTGGTGCACCATCACTTTTTGCCTCCTTTGGCATGCTTGCTGAACCATATTGCTGCTATTTTTATTCACCTGTACATATCCACATAGTTTAGCTTGTATGTTCACTTTTTATTTTTTCATTGTGCCATTCCAATTTCGATATGCAATCACATTGTTTATATGAAACTGCCATGACATCCTTATTGAACAACCATTCTTCTTGTTTACTTGTGCACATGTGCTTGGATTTGTTGTGCCTCACTTTCACCTGTTGCACTTCATATATGTTCATACAGTAGTGATAATGTTGTGTAGACACTCTGCCTTGCCTTGTTCATAATCCGTTTTGTTGCTTCCTCCATGTATACATGTTGGCATGGCTTTTGATCATTTGTTGTTGCTTGCCACTTCCTGCACCATGCATGTCTCTGAGCATCCATACTGACTTGACAACCATGTCTTGTATATATACTTACATGCACTTGTGTTGTTTGCTCGGCCCATACTTGCTCGACTTACACCATACTTGGGCTTGTTTTGGTTGTTTGACTTGTGAACTTATACATGTGCACTTCACCTTGCTTTGTCACTCATGCATTGTGTATCCCTGTCCATTGCTGACTTGTTGACATACATCATGAGTAGTCATGCACCATTACATGCTTGCAATGCATTTAGCTCGACCCTTGATTTTAGTTGCACCATTGAATTGACTTGAACTTGTTGCTCGACCCAGTTTGCTTTCACATATGATGCATCTGCACATATATATGTGTATATACATATACACGTATGTGTATACATGTATCGTGTAGGTGCAATTATATTGTTTGTTAGCAGACTCCTATTATTGCGCTGTGGCTGTTCAAAATCAGCTAATTTTGACGCTGGTTCTGATCAGCAAACCATTGTAGTGTGTTGAGGCTGATCTGCGAGCATTAGAAATATACAGACTATCGTATGGTATTTACAGTGTATCACTGTGAATATCACAAGCTGTCTAGACCTAGATGGATATATATAAATCACATCAAGTCATGAAAAATGATGAGAAACACACCGAAATTCTGAGGCAAATAAAATTTGAAATTAAATTTAAATTTGCATGTATTCGGTTTTATTTCTATTGCAGTTTATTGTGTGTGTTTCTGAATGTGACAGGAAAGCATGTGACTGGACTGACTGAAGCAGCGAAGACAGACGCATAGACAATATTAGTGAATGAGTGAATGTACAACATAAGTTGGATATAACTGAGTGATGAAATGTAACATGAGTGTTGTAGTGAGGAATAGATGTATATGAAATTGAATGTGAAATGTGTTGCATTACTGAAGTGTACAAATAGTGGAATTATAAAATTTGTACTGCTTAAATGTTGAAATAAAATATTATATTTAAATAAAATACTGTTTGAATATATAAATTCGTGTACAGTAGTATTTTGTTTAAATAAAAATATTATATTCATGTCTGTTATGTATATATGAAATAGTATAATAACAAACACATCTATAATAATATATATTTGGTTGTTATCATCAAACAAAAATCATTAATTGTTATATGCACTGACGTTATATACAACAATCTCCCCCTTTTGATGATGGCAAACAAATAAAAGATTTTGAGCATAATAAATGTATTTGACCGTGAAGTATATAACTTCCCCTATTTGTTTGCTCCCCCTACAACAGAAACCCCTCCTATAAATGTGCACGAGCGAAAAGAATGAAAATTGAATGGAAATTTCAATATTAGAATATTTATAAAATATTCACTCATAAATCAAAATCTCAACTCATTCCCCCCCTTTTGTTATGATTAAAAGGATATAGAAATTAAAATATAGATGAAAAATGACTAAAAATGTAATTCAGCTTAAGAGGAAGAATAGTCATCATAAATCCCAATCAGTCAAACAAAAATCATAATATTCTAAGAACTAGAAGCAAATTTCAAATTGTAGAGTGCAGATCTATGATGAAATTTAGAAAAATGGGAGAGTTAAAAATATGATTTCCAATTATTTTCAAAAGAATTTTATAAAATTGAGCACAAAAATAGTGATGGATTTGGATTTTAATTATAAATTCAATTTAAGTGACACAATCATATAATCTCAAATCCCAATAGCTATCAATCAACAAATCATAATACATCATAAGATTTTAACACATTTCACAAATTAGAAAATGGATTGATAGACTGGTTTTTATACCCAAAGGAGAATTTCAAAAAATATTTATATCAAATTATTTCTTTTTCCTTTTTCTTTTTATTTAATAGCACATTGACCACGTGTAACCAGATCTTGGATTTTTAAATGAGGTCATTCGCAACTTAAATTATAAGTAATCTCTTAACCGTGCATGACCAGAGCTTGGATTTTTAAATGAGGTTAGAGAAACACGTATGTATTAATTATATTTGTATCATTTTCAACTCCAAAAGAAAAACTCCTCAGTATATAAAACCAATATGGATGATCGAAATGTGGTAGGTACAGAAATGGTTTGTGAAATAAATTTCTAAATTAATAATATTATGAAATATGCTCAACTGTACCGGGATTATTGAAATAATTTCAATTATCACTAATTCTAAGAAATAATCCAGTCACATTTCCATCACAAATATTTCCACTGTACATTCAAGATGATTTCTAAAAATATTAAACTCTCCACATTAATATAGAATCATGGTGGATGACAGAATGATGGTAGATAAAGGAGATATTCGTGAAATAATTGCCAATTCAAAGATATTATAAAAACTGTTCAATCATCATGAAAATTCAAATAAAATTTCCTCTTGTTGTGGAATATACTATAGTCATAATTCAACACAATTTCAAAATCTGATAATAATTTTGGTGAATTATAAACATAGTTCAATTTGGTTATTGATTTCAATTTCTGAATGAATAATCAATAAATATTTTTTAAAATTGAAAATCATTTACAAGAGGGATATGAAAGATCTATAAGGGAAAAAAATGTGTGAAATCTATTCAAGGTGAAGATTCAGAATAGATGAATGAGCAAAATTTCAGAGCATGGGAGTCTGATACCACTTGATATCCCTAGTAATGAAAATTTTAACATGACACTGGTGGCTAACAGGGTATCTCAGTCAACAAAATCAATCAAAAAGCCCAAGTAAAAAATTTCACAATGCAGTTCCATTTATCAGAGCAACAGATGATACCAAAACAACCACTTATCAAAAAACATTTTTCAAAAACAGTATCATAGCAGCACAGAAACCAATGTCAAAGCAGACTTGTCAAGAAGATGTTCCATAGATATTTTTGATGGTCTCAAAAGATGATTCATTATTCAAGTTCAAAAAATATAGTTTATTTGAAATCATTTGAAGGAAAATGAAAATCTCAAGATTCAATGAATCAATCACACCAGATTATAAATTTTAGATCCAAGATATGTGACAGATTCAATAAATCAGTAATTTCAAATGATTTTAAACAAAAATATATTCAAGTCAAATGATCATGAAGTAATAGTGAGATTTAAGACCAGATTTTCAAAGAAATTTTCACAATTGCTTCAGACAAGTACAAGAGAAATTTCAGAATATTTACATCAAGCTTGAGAGATATTCATGATCCAAAAATTAAAAATAATTTATTTGGAATCACTTGAATCAATGTCAAGTTTTGAGGTATAATGAATCAGTCACACAAGATTAATAATTTTAGGTCTAAGAGGTGTGTGAGATTCAAAAAATCAAGAATTTCAGATGATTTTAAACAAACAAATTTCAACCAAAAAGATCATGAATAAAGGTGAATTTCAAGATGTAAACAATGATTCAAGCCAAAATGATTTTCAATTCAGAACTAATCAAGCCAATCTAAAAATCAATGAAATTATCACAACTGAAAAAATAGTGTGCTATAATGAGTATAATATTTCAAGACTTTCTAAAATGAATTATATTAAACTCAAAAACAGCAGAGGTGTGTAAAATTTAATTAAATATTCAGATCTTCAAAATTTTACAATTTAAATTAATAGTGTTCTAGATATGACAAGAATACTTCAACACTGTTAAGAATTCAGAAATCAGAAAATAAACTTCAAAAACAGTTGCAGATATTTACAAGTTTAAATTCAAGATCTGGAAATTATTAAAAACATCAGAGTTTTATACAAATAAAGCGAATTTCCAGAATATCATGAATTCTGCAATTTTAAGTCAAGAAAGCTCAAGAAGAAAAACTAAAAAATATGGCAGTGTTAAATCAAATCAAAAGAAAAATAGACAGAAGGGGTAGAAGGAGGAAAATAGATAAAAAGAGGAAAAAAACAAAGAATATACAAAAAATTGTCAGTTTAGAGATCATACCTGAATTCGTTGTAAGCAAATGGATCTCTAACTCAACAATCTTGGCTAAATGAACTGTGAATGATACAGAAATTTAGACCAGCTTGATTTCAAATCTCTTTTTGCACAGCAATTCCTCAGCCTCCTCAGGTACCTAACTGTTTAGAGGATTGAGTGGTCTAACAAAAGCAGTATAACCACTCTTAGTTGTATTTGTATGTTTTGGTACCCAAACGTGTTTGTAAAATAAACCATTTGAGCCTATCTTTGTACCTTTAGGAACCTAAACTTGTTTGAATTTAGACGAATTCACTTTATTTCTTTTTGGGGTCCAGGATTGTTTGAATGGTTTATTGTCGAACAAATTTTCATCTCGGTTGTGATTTAAATATCCTTTCAAATTTTCAGAGTTCAAATTTCGAAAATGATTCTTTTCACAAAAAACTTGAAGGATTTTTAAGATCACAAGAATTCAGATTATCAAAATCATTAGTTTTCCCAAAACCAAGACCATTCCTATTTCTAGGAGAAAATTGATTTTTCAACAATATATTCAAAGTTTTTTCTCCAATTAAAAAACGTTTCAAACTCAACTCAAGACTATTGGTTTTGGATTTCAAAAGATCATTCTCGTTTAAAAGCTTCTCAATTTTTACTTTATATTCAGAAATCTCATAATCAAATTGTTTTTGTTTTTCAATTTCAGTCTAAATTGATTTTGATTTCAACAAATTCTCCTTTTCAAAAAAATTATGTTTGTAATTAATATTATCCAATCACTTTTGCAAAGCACCATTCTTATAAGTTAGCTCATCCTCATTTTGTTTCAAAACAATAATTTCATTTTCAAGTTTCTGAAAATTCTTATTTAGATGAGCTAAATAATTTTTCAAATCAAAACAATTCTTGCAATTGAAGTTTTCTAATTTTAATTTCAACATATTATTTTTGTGGGTCAACTTAGATTTTTCAAATTTTAAAATTTTGTTTTTTTTCCTTTGGAGTTTATCAACAGATTTAGTTAAATCAGCACACATAAAAACTAAATCTTCATAAGAAATTTTCTATCAGCATCTGTTGATTCTCCATCGTTTGATCTACTTGAACTTTCATCTATTTCTCCTTTCAAGCATAAAACTGAATCTGATTTGAAAATTGAGAGTTTTGAGCAGTTGTCAGATTTTCCATACAGTGTGTTTAGAGTTTTCCAGATATCCTTCGCAGTTAAACAGTGGGAGATAAGATGAAACTACTTATTACTAAGTTAAGAATAAATAATATGCATTACACGAGCATTAGTAACTTTATCCCTCCTATCTAACATATCTCCCAAATTTTGAATAATATCCCAATATTCTAAATTAACAGATTTTAAATAGGATTCCATTTCTAATTTCCATATTAAAAAATCTATACCATTAAAAATAATTCGAATATCACTAGACTGACTCTCAGAGGACTGACAACTAGGATGGCCCATGACTCTAAAGTTAATAGAAAAAAAACCTACTTCGACACCAAGTGTTGGATCTAGATTAACCCTAGAAGGGGAGCGAATAGGGTTTATTGAATTTTAGTGAGATATTAAAATTAATCATATCACAGAATGTAGTAGAAATAAAAATGCAGAAAGTAAACGACACGTAGACATACCCAGCTTCGGCAAAATCCTGCCTACTGCTGCATTCCTAAGGTTTCTACTAGGTAATAGAACATATCATGCTTACAAGATGATGTAAACTCGTGAAGCCCTCGCTACTGTTCTAATCCTACGCTCAAAACCCTAGACTGATCTATATCCCCTAGATCAGATTTTCCCTTAGCTACAAACCCATAGCTAGTCTACCCTAGTTTTTACAGACTCTAGTAAACTGCCTAGATTTTACGGACTCAAGAAAATTGATAGACGGTTTACAAATGAAACAAAACAATAAAATAATAAACAAATAAAGGAAAACCCCCTTTTATCACACGATAAACAAAGCATGACCCATCATCTTCTTGTTTGCTTATTGATTTAGTTGGCCCAATTTCTTTTCTTCTCTAAAAAGAATGGCGGCTGAGAAATGGGAAAAAGTGTTTTTCCACAAAACAATTCGACTTCAAAAATTGGCTCTAGAAAAAACTTTGATACTCTAATTCGCTATGCTTCTTCGTCGATTGATTCTGCCTCTCTTTCTGGTGATCGAAATCTCTTATGAATAACTCTGATTTGAAAATGCTTGCTCTTGAAATTATGTTGTTGTTTGATTTCGATGCCTAAGCCAGTGATGAAATGGTGAGATATATAGGATATAGAAATCCTGTAATTCCTCTCTAATTTCATATATAATGACTTGGATGATTTTGTGTTGCTTTCCCTTTTGGTTGCCTCGGCTTTAATTGAAATTAAAATACTTTCCTTGGCCTTGAAAGTTGCATGAATGATGGCATGATTTTTTTGAGCACATCTGGAAATGTTTTAAAAACTTCCGAACTAAATTTGTTCATTCCTAGAAACAAAAGAAATTATTCTTGCCATGAATATTCCCTGATTGTAGGCCTGATTCTTAGATTGACACTGGAATTAAATCTTGTCGAGACCAATGATGTGTATTCTGAAAATAAATGGAATTTGCCAATTTTAACTCATTCCAATGTTTTTGAATCTGCTTCGTTCTTTATAAAATCTGGAAACCTATGAAAAGCAGATTAATTTCTTCCCTAAAACAAATGATGCATCTGGACCCAATTAATTTCTTGCCAAACATTGTGTAGAGAAATTCATTTACTTGCATGCTTGATTTGTTTCATACCTTAAATGATTGTAGTATTGTTCTTATGCCATGTTTGAAATCAAAGGAATTAATTTTGCATGTTGCCATAAGAAATCTGATTTCGCCTTGAATAATTGAGTGTGTCTCCAATCTTTCCAAAATAATTGTGAATTACTTGCCAGAAATCGTGCCTTTAGTTCCTAATTTTGATTACTGGAAATATGATGCATATTCCTCTTAACACTCTCCCCATGTCTTTAACTGTATAACATATATATACAAATGTGTGTATATATTCATGCTTAGATTTGTTCCCATGGTTGTTGTTTGCTTGCCAATTTGCTGCACTTCTTGTTACGTTGAAACTATACTTGTATATGGGTTGAAACTTGGTTGCATCATTTACTTGAATGCCCTTGCACATTTGCATTTGATCTGTTGCTGTATACATTTGATACTTGACACACCTGATCACATAGTCGAGTCTACCATGTATATTTTTATAGCATGTTGTACCATAAATTTGTGGTTCACCATCACTTGTTGCCTACTTTGACATGCTTGCTGAACCATGTTGCTGCAGTTTGTATTCACATGTACATGTCCACACAGCTTAGCTTGTGATTTCACTTCTATGTCTTGCATTGTGCCATTCCAGTTTTGATATGCAATCAGATTGTTTTTAAGAAACTGCCTTGACATCCTTATTGAACAACCATGTTGCTTGTTTACTTGCGCACATGTTCTTGGATTTGTTGTGCCTCACTTTCACCTGTTGCACTTCATATATATTCATACTGTTTTGATAATGTTGTGTAGACACTTTGCCTTGCCTTGTTCACTATCCGTTTTGCTGCTTCCTCCATGTATACATGTTGGCATGGCTTTTGATCATTTACTATTTCGTGCCATTGCCCGCACCATGCATGTCTCTGAGAATCCATACTGACTTCACTACCATGTCTTGTATATATACTGCCATGTACTTGTGTTGTTTGCTCTACCCATACTTGCTCGGCTTACACCATACTTGGACTTGCTTGGGCTGTTTGACTTATGAACTTGTACCTGTGCACTTCACCTTGCTTTGTCACTCATGCATTGTGTATCCCTGTCCATTGCTGACTTGTTGGCATACACCATGAGTAGTCATGCACCATTACATGCTTGCAATGCTTTTAGATCGACCCTTGATTTTAGTTGTACCATTGAACTGACTTGAACTTATTGCTCGACCATGTTTGCTTTCGCATATGATGCACCTGCACATATATATGTGTATATACATACACATGTATGTGTATACATGTATCATGTATGGGCAATTATATTGTTTGTCTGCAAACCGCTATTACTGCGTTATGGTTGTTTAGAATCAACTAATTTTGACGTTGGTTCTGATCAGTAAACCAATGTAGTGTGTTGAGACCGATCTGCGAGCATTAGAAATATACAGACTGCCTTGTGGTATTTACTGTGTATCACTGTGAATATCATAAGCTGTCTAGACCCAGATGGATATATATAAATCAGATCAAGTCATGAAAAATGATGAGAAACACATAGAAATTCTGAGGCAAATAAAATTTGAAATTAAATTTATATTTGCATCTATTCGGTTTTATTTCTATTCCAGTCTACTGTTTGTGTTTCTGAATGTGACAGGTAAGCATGTGACTGGACTGACTGAAGTAGTGAAGACAGAAGCCTAGACAATATCAGTGAATGAGTGAATGTACAACATAAGTGAGATGTAACTGAGTAATAAAATGTAACATGAGTGTTGAGTGTTGTAGTGAGGAACAGATATACATGAAACTGAATGTGAAATGTTTTGTATTACTGATGTGTACAAATGGTGGAGTTATGAAATTTGTACTGTTAGAATTTTGAAATAAAATATTAGATTTAAATAAAATACTGTTTGAATATATAAATTCGTGTACAGTAGTATTTTGTTTAAATATAAATATTATATTCTTGTCTGTGATGTATATATGAAAAAGTATAATAACAAACACATTTACAATAATATATATTTGGTTGTTATCATCAAACAATAATCATTAATTGTTATATACAACAATATTATAAATAACATATATGAGTGTGTGTATAAGCGTCATATATATATATATATATATATACATATATATGAGCATTCAACTATAAGAGATATGCAATGGCATATCAATTCGATTGTGTTAAATCATAAATAGCAATCTGATTTTTATGAATGGTGTGAAGGTGGGGATTTCTCATTTCATAAAGCATGGGACTGAGTTAGAGAAAACCAACCAAGGATTACTTCAAGGTTATTTGGCATTGTAAGAATTCAAAAGGGATGCCGTTCATTACATATTTAGCTACTATTGATAGGCTTAGTACGATGGATCGTTTAAGAAGATTTGGAGTTGTTTCTAAAAAATTGTTGTCTTAATGCAGTAATAATGAAGAAATAACAAGACATTTGTTTTTATATGTGATTATTATTTGTTTATTTGGTGATCGATCTCAATTAAGCTTGGATTATCATCGAATATCTTCGGTTCTCTTGAGGATGAAGCTACGAAAATTCAGAATGCTTTCAAAGAGAAGGATCATGTATTCGATGTTGCTTGTGCAGCATATATGACAACAGTGTATCAAATAAGGCAAGAAAGAAATGCAAGATATTTTAATAATCGTAGCATCTCAAAGGATATCAGGTTGCAACTTATTGTTAAGGAGATATGTTACTTGGTAAGAGGTAATGGTAGCAAGACGAAACGATCACAGAACAAGGTTGATTTTCTAATGCGGTGGGGTATTGAGTTGATTGACACAGGTTAATTTGGTTGGGCAGTTGATGTTGGAGAGTGGTTATGTTTGTAGTCGGTGGGACTTTGTATTTTCGTTTTATTTTGCTGTATCTTTATATATATGATGTTCTATTTGTATTGTTAATATATTACGTTTATATGTACTTTTTTCCCTTATGTCGCACCCATTTAGGTTAGAGGGTATGAGGTTTTGATGAGGCATATAAATAAAGTATATGATTGGTATTTCATAATAAAGTGTACCAATTTTCTAAATAAATATGGGTATTCAAAAGTAACATGCAGTTAATTAAAAATAAGTAAGAAGTAAATGTCGAAAAAGCGCTATTTGAATTTGAAAAAAGATGGAATTGTGCATAAATATATACGCATAGATTCAAAAACTGGAAATAAACTATAAATTAAGGGCGGAAGATAATAATGGAATGAATGCGCACACTTATTTACGCATGTGAACGTGCATTAAAAATATTGAAAATGATTAAATATATTAAAAAGAAATTTGGCAAAAGAATAACGTTAATAATAACATTTATTGTGCAACTATTAACGAACACAAGTTTATGAAATTATGTGCGAATATATACGTGCAGGTTTGAATTTGAAATCTAAAATGTGCATATAAATGGAAGAAATTAATATAGGGAAGAATAATAAGCAAGAAAAACAACGTTGATTGAAAACACTAAACAAGAAATTAAGAGAAGCAAAATTCACATTCACGACCCAGTATATGGGTCGATCCATGCTCTATGTGGGTCGACCAAGGGGTCGACCCATCTTAGGATCGGGTTAACCCAGGGGTTGACCCATGTTAGAGCTAGGTTGACCGAGGGGTCGACCCACCTGGATTAAGGATCAACCTAATACTGGGCAAAGTGACATGTTTTAACCGAATTACATGGTTTATATTTCATTTATTTCAATCCAACGGACGAGGTTCTTCTGAACACATATAAATAGACCGGCAGGGATTCGCCTCCAACTCATATTTTCTAAGAGAGCGCCTAAGCCCGGCCATTTCTTTTCTCCTCCAAATTCTTCAGAAAATAAATATATTAATTTTAGGATTTCCAATTCAATATTTGGGATAAAAGATTATAAATGTAAGCTATAGTTGCTTAGACCCTCCATCCGAACAAATCTACAAATCCGATTCAAAAAAGAAAGCAGCGTAGATCAAAATCAGATACAAGAATTGTGCATAGTCATGTGAGTGGATTAAATTATATTTTTTTTATAATAGTAATTTTGTATCTTTTGATTCCTTCTGAAATTTACAATATGTTCATCTTCTCTCCCTTCTTCTACGTCAAAATATATCTTTTATGTCAAATTTTGGTTATGCGCGAAAATTGAATAAAACCGGGATTATGCACAAATTGGACAATTGAATTATGGATATGCACAAAATTATTTAATTATAGATATGTGCAATTTAATTGATTTTTTTTTAGAAAGGGGAAATTTAGTGATTTTAGACTAAAAGAACATATTGTGTCAATATTATAATAAATTAAAGATTTGTGAATTTACATGTTATTTGTAAGAAATCCCTTTTTAGATTTAAATGAAAGTAGTATAGAAATTGTACGGATTAAAAGAATAGGAAGAGTAAATTAAATGATGTCAAATTTTATGGTAATTGTGCAAAATAAAAATAATAACACAAGTTAGAGATAGTAATTAATACGTATTAATCAAATTTGAAAGTTTGTAGTCTAGATTGATTGGTTAGGAAAGTAGAAGGAATGTATTTTCATAGTTCGGGTAAACAAAGAAAAATAGGAAACATGATTGCAAACTGAAATTATTAATAAGTAAAGATTAGTGTGAAATAGGAGGTAAACCATAATGCATAGTAATTTGATGACCTCAAAAATAAGAAAAGAAATATTTTGCGATCATCGTTTCCTATTATAGTAATTACACGAAACTATGGATTTTATATTACTATTTTGGTAAAATATCAATTTGGAATAGGCCTAACTTCCTAAAAAGAATAAATTGTAAATATAAGAAAGAAGGGTAACATAATGAAAGAGGTTATGAAAAGAAAAGGAGATATAAAAGGTTTATTATGTAAACATACAAATACGTAAATGAATTAATATCATAACTATAAGGGTTATGCTAATTAATAAGAAACCTATGAAATATGTAATAAATGGGGAATGTAACCTATTATAATTAATTATATCAGACGGGAATGTAATATAATAGAAAAACTTGTCATATAGACAAGTAGGATAACAACACATATGTTGTAGTTAAAAGATGAAACAAGAAGTAAGAGGCTTATTATAATTAGATGTAGACAATGGGTAACAATTTTAATAAGAAAACTCACAATTATAATTGTGGTAATATTATAATACGTTGTTATAATTAAATGGAAAAGAGTAGAGCAGACTTATTATTAATAAAATAATAATTTAAGGAAATTAAGTTTAAATGAATATAATAACAAGCGATGGTCCATTCTTGCAGTGAGAGCTGATTAGGGAAAATAGGTGGACAACTAATGCTAATCAACAAATCACTTGAATGCTGAATAAATAATGTAATGTTTAAGTTTATTAGCAATGTGGTAAGTAAAACAAGCACGTAATTGAAGATTAGACATAGGGTCTAATAACGTATGCGAGTGGACCAGCCCCTACCTATTTGGGAGGAAGAGCTCAATGGGGCAGATCATCGTGGGGGTTTAGAGACATGAGGGAAGCACGTCCAACTTATTCGACGAGACTGGAAGGAAGTGCGGTATTTCTATGGGATATGAGGATACTCCATGATGACCCTTTGTGGTAAGCCTAATAAAGATGTACCAATGGAGGCATGTTCTACATGGTTCCATCCAGTGAGTGTGCCTTGGCTGCATCTTGGAAGATGGATAGCCTAATGACTGATTGGGAAACTCTTAGGATGATTCGGCATATGCCACAAGGAAGGAGGCTTCGTGTTAAGGACCCAACTAAGGACAGTAGATCATTAGATACCTGTCATCCTCAGTCAGAGCGTGTGCGGCAAAGCTAAGCCAATAGGCTAATGATCTTCACTATCGGGTCATTGGATGAGTGACCACAAGTTTGTTTACATTGAATGGTAGGGTGGTCATTTAACTCTTTAAATACTCTTTCATTAGATTTGGGGTACGCTAGAGTGGGGCCTTGGAGAATAATCGAAGAGACATACATAAATTTGGATATCTTTATTGTAGGCCTAATGAGGTTGTCCTTCGTGGATATGTGTAAAGCCCATGATTGAGTTTCGTGGAGAAAACTGTAACAACCCGTATTTTAATAACGTGTTATAACAATAAATCAAGGCAGAATTAAATTTTAAAATAAGAATCAAGGGAAACAGGTTACGCCATTTCGTTCATCTCGAAATTCTACTTGAAAACGAGTCTGAGTTTACGAAAATAGGAGTCCGTATGACCAATATATGGCTCTCCAAAGTTTCAGAAAATTCCAAAGTTCAAAACAGTTCGAATTCAAGTTTAAAATTCGAATTTCAAAACCCAGACAGACTGGGCGGGGAAAATCCCGCCAGCACCAGGTCGACTGGGCAGTCGACCCCCCCCCCCCCCCAGACCAAGTCGACTGGGCAGTCGACTTGAGTGTCGACCTGGTCACCTAGCCTGTTTTTGGGACAGATGTATCTGGTCTTGTTGCCTGTCCAGGTTCAGCTCCCTAAACCCTATATAAACAACCCCTGACCCTAGACTCTCTATCACATTCTTATCCGGCCATATGCGGCTGAGGTTCTGACTGGAAGATAGAGAACAAGGAGGCTATTCAAGACTTTGTTAGAGCTACGTTGATTTGGGGATTTGCTAGAGATTCTTCGTCTACTCTTTTGCTTTCTCATTCTCTAGACCACGATCTGTAAGCCCTTTTCCACTCTTAGATCTAAACTGTAAATTTAACATGAACACGATGTAAACTGAAATTATGCCTAAACATGATAACTAGGTTGGATCTACCATGGTATATCTTTGATCTATGACTATCCCTTTTAGATCTGTTATTTTGGATCTAGTTTTGTACACCCTAGATCTATTCATCTTAAATTTTGACTTTTGGAATATTAGTATGAACTTGATTTGGACATATTCATGTTTAATCTAAAACCCCCATGACCTTTATCTTGACATGCCTGTGATGTTGAATTTATTATTGGGGTTACTATCTTATGTCAATCCTTTACCATGTCTATCACCATATTTTTCCAAGTTGATGTTGAGACCCTATTTCATATGCCTGTAATGTTATAATCATCATGCTTAACTTGTGAACACCTTTGCCATCCTATGACTATCCTTTTTGTGTTATATCCCTATTTTGACATGTTGTATTAATGCGAATTCACATACGTTGGGGATACGTTTTGGGGTAGATTAGGCAAACTTGAAATTGGCTATGGAATTGACATGATATGACATGAAAATATGACATGAAAACTTGACATGAGAATAAGCTTGAAAACATGAATTTGGGACATGACAATTAGATAACTTGAAAGTGGCCAACTCGAGGTTGGGTTGAATTTGCAACGTAAATCTGCCCGGAACCGCCCGGCAAATCCAGTAGTTGCAAATAATAGGACCCAATGTGGGTAGTTGGTCATATAGCACTTTAAACCCGAGGTTAGACTAGGTTATGGTGTAAAGCTGCCCGGACCCGCCTGGCACATCCAGTAACCATAACCAAGTCTAATGTGATAGGTTGGGGTGCGTTAAGTAAATTAATGCCACATGGTAAGGTTAAGTCATGGACCACTTGAATACACTTAACCAATTTGATACATGTTTGGGTAGGGGTTAAGTCATGACCTTTTTAATGACAACACTTAACCCATTAGAAATCCTAGCCACGTGGTCCCTTTCAGCAGTAACCCACTTAGAAGTATCACGATACCCTGGGGACTAGGCAGGGTGGGGCACGATTACTGGGCTGATTGTAAGCGACCAAGAATAACGGCTGAGTAAGGTGCGCCAGTGTAGGTTCAGGCGGACTAGGATCGTGCACATAGTCCGGAGTTGAAAAAGTAGGCATGGGCACCCGTAGTACTATATTGTGCGTGCTTGATTTGTGTCAGTGGTTGACACCCTAGGACCTGATACACCCTAGGGTGGACCTAGCACATGTGACTACATTCTGTGATTAGGTCGTATAACACCGACACACGACGAGTAAAGCCGATCGATTAGGGTGGACTGTTGGACCCCGTATTGGGTCATTTCATGTTATTTGGTTTAGGGATCATTTCTGGATTTATACTTGACATGGATTTGGACACTAGTACAGTTAGTGCAGTAAACCTTGTATATGCGATGCCACTCTTATCTTGTTACCTTTTATTATCATGCCAGTCCAGTTATTATCTTTATGTTTAATCTCAATTTCTCATGTCCAGTTAACTTTATTAGTTTTTATGCTGATAGTCACTAGGGCTTACCAGTCTTTTTGACTGACCCGTTTTCTTCCACCTCCTTTTCTTTCGTCCCCCCCCCCCAGGTTCTCAGGGAGGAAACTCTAGCTCTTAGCTTAGACTTTGCTTGCTTTCTGACAGCTCATGTACGGTTTGGTCTTGAGCTATGCTATGGCTGCACTCAGGCTCTTTTTGGGGAATAATATTGGACTTATGTTGTTTTAAGTACTTTGCTTCTTTAGAACTTGATGTAATGAAATAATGACTTGGTATTTTGATGTAAAAGGTTTTGACTCTATTTTCCATGTAATGAGATTTGGTTAAATTTATATCTGCTGCTTTATAAACTTTGTTTAATTTATGTTCTGTCTTGTGTTATCTCTGTGCATGTTTACTAGATAATACCCCTCCAAAACTAGTGCATTCCCTTTGTGAGTGACCGTAGCAGAGGTGGGGTGTTACATTTGGTATCAGAGCCAGGTTACCAGACTGGGAAAAAGTTTTAAAAACTTTCTGAAAATTATTTTCAAAACCATTTATAAAAAGCATTTCTCAAGAAAAGTTCTATTTTTAAGAAAAGGCTATTCCCCAAAAGCCATTAGCACTTTCCTTGTTTCCTCGTTTGAATCTTTTCTTTTCATTTTTCAGCATGGCCGATCTTAACCTTCCCGAGGGAGTACCCATACCTGGATGGTTCCGAAGGTACTTGGAAGCTAGGGCCAACGATGCGGGCCCGACAGACATCCCTCCTCCTCCTCCTCCTCCTCCAGTAGCCGCGGTTCCTCCTCCTCCTCCCGGCACCGCCTTCGCCAAAATATGCAAAGACTTTATAGGAATGGACGGCAAGAGCTTCCTTGGAACTGAGGCCTTCGCTGAGGCACGAAACTGGTTAAAGGAGACTGAAGACCTGTTTGTTATCTTCGATATGGAGGATCATAGGAAAGTTCAGTTGGCAGCATGGTTGTTGAAAGAGGAAGCTGCATTTTGGTGGGAAGTCACCAACGCTACCAGACCAATTGAGACTTGGGGCAGACTTTAGAGAGAGGTTTGGGCTTAAATTCTATTATCAGCAGAAGCAAACCTTCAGATGGAGAGGTTCCTGGCACTCAAGCAAGGGGACATGTCTATTAGGGAGTACGTGAATAAGTTTAATCAGCTTGCTCGGTTTGGTTTGGAATTAGTCAACACGGCTGAGAAGAAGGCTCTACGATTTGCTCGAGGATTGAGCAAGCCACTCCACACTATGGCCATGACTCATGTGCCCATGGGGGCGACCTCTGAAAGCTTGGTGAATATGGCCCTACTTCATGAGGAAGACAAGGGTGACAAAAAGGAGGTTAAGTCTAATGAGACTCAGAACAAGAAGGTTGACTTCAAGAAGGGAGGCAACAAGAATAACAAGAATAACAAGGGAAACAACAACAATGCTAACAAGCCACGTGAGACGAGGAAGTGCAACTTTTATGGTATCACGGGACATATAGCTAAAGACTGTAGGAAGAAGAAAAGATAGTGGGGCGAATGCTTTCACTGCGGGGATACTGGACACATCAGTAAGGATTGCCCTAAGAAGCAAGGACAGGGGCTAGGGCAGACACAGCGAGCAGGACCTTCTGGAGGGCAGTTGCAGGCTCTCAACACCACTCAAGCTCTTGACCGAGGTAGTAATATTTCTGTAGAAAGCCTTGTTTACATTCCTGAATTTCCTGTTCGAACCTTATTTGACTCTGGCGCATCGCATACTTTTATCTCTTCTGATATTGTTGAAAATCTGCACTTAAGTACTACTCTAGTTGATGATCCCGTTAGTGTTTCAAATACGATTGGGTGCTCCGCCCATTTATCTATGATTTGTGTTGATTTGAGGATTTCCATCTTAATTGTGGAATTCACGTGTAATGCTTATGTTCTCGGATTCATGGGATATGGTTTAATTTTGGGCATAGATTGGTTGTCCAATTATGGAGCTATCCTTGATTGTGAACGAAGGGCAGTGAGGCTCATGACACGCCTTGGTAATACCCTTGAACTTTCTTATAACCCAAAGGGTCCGGTCATGTTATGTTATCTTGAATCTCTCGACTCGTCCGTCGACAATCTGCACTCCGTGAGAGTAGTCCGAGAATATCCAGTTATCTTTGATGAGGTGAAAGGGTTACAGCCTAAACGCGAGATAGACTTCCGAATTTATCTGGTTGATAATGCCAAGCCCGTTTCATTGCCCGTTAGGCATATGGGCCCGCGAGAAAGAAGAGAGCTCAGTAAACAAGTCAAGGAGTTGCTCGAGAAAAATTTCATAAGGCGAAGCATTTCTGAATGGGGTGCTCCGGTGGTATTCGCTACAAAGGCGGATGGTTCGCTTCGTCTGTGCGTAGATTATCGTGAGTTAAACAAGCTGACGAAGAAGAATAGGCACCCACTACCAAGAATCGATGATCTTTTTGACCAGCTTGTAGGAGCATCTGTTTTCTCTCAACTCGATCTAGCCACAGGATTCCATCAACTTAGAGTGGCTGAGGATAGCATTGACAAAACTGCGTTTAGGACTCCAGATGGGTTCTTCGAATGGCTCGTCATGTCGTTTGGGTTAACGAATGCACCCGCGTACTTTGTAGACCTGATGAGTAGGGTGTTTCGGGAGTTCCTTAACAAGTTCGTGGTGGTTTTTGTGGACGATATTCTAATCTTCTCAAAGGATGAAGAAGAGCATGCTAGACACCTCAAGGAAGTCATGGATACGCTTAGAGCACACCAGTTAAAGGCTAAGTTCTCCAAATGCCATTTTTGGAGGGAGGAAGTTCGGTTTCTTGGGCACGTAGTTTCTAAGCAAGATTTAGCCGTGGACCCCGCAAAGGTAGTTGCGGTACAAGACTGGAAAATTCCTAAGAATGCAACAGAGGAGAGAAGCTTTCTCGGTTTGGCGGGCTTTTATAGGAAGTTCATTAAGGACTTCGCTAAGATTTCAGCCCCTCTTACTAAGTTAACGAAGAAAATCTTAGCGTTTGCATGGGACATAGAATGTGAGACTGCTTTCCAGAGACTCAAGAGAGCCCTCACCATAGCTCCAGTTTTAGCATTACCCGATGGAGGAAAAATGTTTATGGTGTACTCAGATGCGTGCGGCATGGGATTAGGCGCTGTCCTAATGCAAGAAGGAAGAGTGATATGCTATAGGGGTAGAAAACTTAAAGTTCATGAGAAGAACTATCCCACACATGACTTGGAGTTAGCCGCGATTGTT
The DNA here is from genome assembly GCA_030737875.1 of Allium sativum. Classification (NCBI taxonomy): domain Eukaryota; kingdom Viridiplantae; phylum Streptophyta; class Magnoliopsida; order Asparagales; family Amaryllidaceae; genus Allium; species Allium sativum. The sequence continues at coordinate 415,978,837 of CM060910.1, read as the reverse complement.
TTTGCACTTAAAGCTTGGCGCCATTATCTCCTAGGGGAGAGATTCAAGCTGTACACCGACCATAAATCGCTTAAGTATCTCTTTTCGCAAAAAGATTTGAATCTGAGACAGCAGCGGTGGATGGAATTCTTGGCCTCATATGACTTCGATATAACTTATACCGCTGGCAAGGGTAACGTGGTGGCGGATGCGCTAAGTAGAAAAGGTTGACTTTGAGCCCCTTATTTGTTGAAAGAAAAAGTCTATAGTTTATAGCGACCTTTGATTTTACGCATGCTGTTGAGTCATTGACTGGTACGTTAGCATCTCTTGAGCTGAGACCTACGCTTCTAGATCAAGTAGGGACTTCGCAGAAAGAAGACCCACAGATAGTCGAAATCATGGACAAGTTAATCAGTGGTGAGACGTCAAGTCACCTTGGTAGGTATGCCATTGATGACAAAGGATGGCTAAGGCGCGATGGAAGGCTATGTGTTCCACTAGTGGGAGACTTAGTAAATAAAGTCTCGAAGAGGTGCATCACTCGAAGATGACTATACATCCCGGAGGGGATAAGATGTACAGAGATATGAAATGCATTTTCTTTTGGGCCGGAATGAAAAAGGACGTGGCAGAATTCGTCTCAAAGTGCATGGTGTGCCAACAAGTCAAGGCCGAATCTAAGAAGCCCGGTGGGCTATTACATCCTTTGGAGGTCCCGCAATGGAAGTGGGAAAGTATCTCGATGGATTTCGTGGATGGATTGCCTAGGTCGAGGAAGGGGAATACTAGCATATGGGTCATTGTTGATAGACTCACGAAGACTGCTCACTTCATTCTGGTGAAAAGCAAAAGGACTGCATCATGGCTAGCGTCTATTTACCTTCGAGAGATAGTACGGTTGCACGACGTTCCTTCTAGCATAGTCAGTGACCGTGACCCAATTTTCACTAGCCAGTTTTGGAATAGTCTGCAAGAAGCAATGGGTACGTAACTTAATTTAAGTACAGCCTATCACCCTCAGACGGATGGACAGACCGAAAGGGTAAATAGAGTACTAGAGGATCTTTTGAGGCTATGCATTCTTGATTTTGGTGGTACTTGGGAAGACCATCTCCCTCTCGTGGTGTTTGCTTATAATAATAGCTACCAAGCTAGCATAGGGATGGCACGGTTCGAAGCCCTGTATGGAAGACCGTGCAAGTCACCAACTTGTTGGTGGGAGACGACTGACAGACTTATACTTGGGGCCGACATGATACGAGACACTTCTGAGAAGGTGGAGTTGATACGAAGACAAATGAAAGCGGCCCAAGATAGACAGAAATCTTATGCGGACAAGAGAAGGACAGACCTAGAGTTCGAAGTCGGAGATATGGTTTTCATAAAAGTCTCTCCTTTGCGCAATGTGATTCGTTTTGGAGCAATTGGAAAGCTAGCACCGAGATTCGTAGGACCGTTTCCTATCACTGAGAGGATTGGGCAGATGGCCTATAAGGTAGAGTTACCTGAGAGGCTGGCCGGAGTACACAATGTCTTTCACGTCTCGCATCTCTGAAAGTGCCTACATGAATCAGCTGAGGTGGTTGAGCTAAGCATCCTCGAAGGCGTAGAAGTGGAGAAAGAAGCAACGCTGAGGCGAGTTCCTATTCGTATCTTTGGGACGGAGATCAAGAAGCTAAGGAATCGCGAAGTCAAGCTAGTCAAAGTACAGTGGAGTGAAGCCCAAGAAGACGCAACTTGGGAAACCGAGGAGAAGATATGCGCGCTTTACCCAATTCTTTTTTAGGGTACTTTCTCGATCTCTTTTCCTTTGAGCTTGTAAACCTTTCGCATCATGCTACCTATGTTTGTTTTGTTAATCTTGTCTTGAGAACCTTAGAACCCTCTTTGGATGTAAACATGTATTTGAAACATGTTATGGTTGATGTTTGCAAATGGTTGCAAGTGTTTGCAAGTGATTTCTAGTGGATGCATGACGCACATTAGGCACTAGATCGACTCAGACACCTTTTCATGTTGCATTTGCATGGGTGCTTATACTTGTACATGGATGAACTTGTTATGCTATCATGTGGATGTTGCATATGGATGATGTTTGTGCACTCATGTAGAAATTTTAAGTTATGTTAGGAATTTGCATACATGTTGGACTCATTACACTAACATATCTTGCATTAAGGAGGTTTACTGAATCAGTAACCGCCTGATCTTTTGCATTAGATAAGTACATATACACACACATACTGCATATGTTCATACAGCATTAGAAATCTTTTTAAGGACAATGGTTGCTCGTGAATGATGTAGTGAGTAGATGGATGTGGATGGTAGGATGCGTTCTTCCTAACTTAGAGATTTCGGGGACAAAAACCTTTAAGGAGGGGAGAATGTAACAACCCGTATTTTAATAACGTGTTATAACTATAAATCAAGGCAGAATTAAATTTTAAAATAAGAATCAAGGGAAACTGGTTACGCTATTTCGTTCATCTCGAAGTTCTGCTTGAAAACGAGTCCGAGTTTACGAAAATCAGAGTCCGTATGACCAAGATATGGCTCTCCAAAGTTTCAGAAAATTCCAGAGTTCAAAACAGTTCGAATTCAAGTTCAAAATTCGAATTTCAAAACCCAGACAGACTGGGTGGGAAAAATCCCGCCAGCACTAGGCCGATCGGGGAGCCGACTGGGCAGTCGACCCCCCCCCCCAGACCAAGTCGACTGGGCAGTCGACTTGGGTGTCGACCTGGTCACCTAGCCGGTTTTTGGGACATATGTATCTAGTCTTGTTGCCTGTCCAGGTTCAGCTCCCTAAACCCTATATAAACAACCCCTGACCCTAGACTCTCTATCACATTCTTATCCGGCCTTATGCTGCTGAGGTTCTGACTGGAAGATAGAGAACAAGGAGGCTATTCAAGACTTCGTTAGAGCTACGTTGATTTGGGGATTTGCTAGAGATTCTTCTTATACTCTTTTGCTTTCTCATTCTTTAGACCACGATCTGTAAGCCCTTTTTCACTCGTAGATCTAAACTGTAAATTTAACATGAACACGATGTAAACTGAAATTATGCCTAAACATGATAACTAGGTTGGATCTACCATGGTATATCTTTGATCTATGACTATCCCTTTTAGATCTGTTATTTTGGATCTAGTTTTGTACACCCTAGATCTATTCATCTTAAATTTTGACTTGTGGAATATTAGTATGAACTTGATTTGGACATATTCATGTTTAATCTAAAACCCCTATGACCTTTATCTTGGCATGCCTATGATGTAGAATTTATTATTGGGGTTACTATCTTATGTCAATCCTTTACCATGTCTATCACCATATTTTGCCACGTTGATGTTGAGACCCTATTTCATATGCCTGTAATGTTATAATCATCATGCTTAACTTGTGAACACCTTTGCCATCCTATGACTATCCTTTTTGTGTTATATCCCTATTTTGACATGTTGTATTAATGCGAATTCACGTACGTTGGGGATACGTTTTGGGGTAGATTAGGCAAACTTGAAATTGGCTATGGAATTGACATGATATGACATGAAAATATGACATGAAAACTTGACATGAGAATAATCTTGAAAACATGAATTTGGGACATGACAATTAGATAACTTGAAAGTGGCCAACTCGAGGTTGGGTTGAATTTGCAATGTAAATCTGCCCGGAACCGCCCGACAAATCCAGTAGTTGCAAATAATAGGACCCAATGTGGGTAGTTGGTCATATAGCACTTTAAACCCGAGGTTAGACTAGGTTATGGTGTAAAGCTGCTCGGACCCGCCCGGCACATCCAGTAACCATAACCAAGTCTAATGTGAGAGGTTGGGGTGCGTTAAGTAAATTAATGCCACATGGTAAGGTTAAGTCATGGACCACTTGAATACACTTAACCAATTTGATACATGTTTGGGTAGGGGTTAAGTCATGACCTTTTTAATGACAACACTTAACCCATTAGAAATCCTAGCCACGTGGTCCCTTTCAGCAGTAACCCACTTAGAAGTATCACGATACCCTAGGGACTAGGCAGGGTGGGACACGATTACTGGGCTGATTGTAAGCGACCAAGAATAACGGCTGAGTAAGGTGTGCCAGTGTAGGTTCAGGCGGACTAGGGTCGTGCACTTAGTCTGGAGTTGAAAAAGTAGGCATGGTCACCCATAGTACTACATTGTGCGTGCTTGATTTGTGTCAGTGGTTGACACCCTAGGACCTGATACACCCTAGGGTGGACCTAGCACATGTGACTACATTCCGCGATTGGGCCGTATAACACCGACACACGACGAGTAAAGCTAATCGATTAGGGTGGACTGTTGGACCCCGTATTGGGTCATTTCATGTTATTGGGTTTAGGGATCATTTCTGGATTTATACTTGACATGGATTTGGACACTAGTACAGTTAGTGTAGTATACCTTGTATATGCGATGCCACTTTTATCTTGTTACCTTTTATTATCATGCCAGTCCAGTTATTATCTTTATGTTTAATCTCAGTTTCTCATGTCCAGTTAACTTTATTAGTTTTTATGCTGATAGTCACTAGGGCTTACCAGTCTTTTTGACTGACCCGTTTTCTTCCACCTCTTTTTCTTTTGTTCCCCCCCCCCCCCCAGGTTCTCAGGGAGGAAACTCTAGCTCTTAGCTTGGACTTTGCTTGCTTTCTGACAGCTCATGTACGGTTTGGTCTTGAGCTATGCTATGGCTGCACTCATGCTCTTTTTGGGGAATAATATTGGACTTATGTTGTTTTTAGTACTTTGCTTCTTTAGAACTTGATGTAATGAAATAATGACTTGGTATTTTGATGTAAGAGGTTTTGACTCTATTTTCCACGTAATGAGATTTGGTTAAATTTATATCCGCTGCTTTATATACTCTGTTTAATTTATGTTCTGTCTTGTGTTATCTCTGTGCCTGTTTACTAGATAATACCCCTCCAAAACTAGTGCATTCCCTTTGCGAGTGACCCTAGCAGAGGTTGGGTGTTACAAAAACTCAGGGATTAGGGCGCACTTATGGCACAACGATAGAGGCTTATTTGCTTTTGTAGCATAGCCTAGTACGTCTCTGTGGCGTGACGTTGAAGACTTGGTATGCCTTTGTAGAATGGTCTAGTACATTTTCATAGCGTGGAGGTGGAGGTCCAATACGTTTTTCATGGTATGACGATGTGGACCACTCGAGGAGGGTACTATGGGGAGTATCTTGATATTGGATATATAACTACACATATATTATTTATTAGGTTAATCTACTGGAAGTAGATGAATACGATTTATGCAGAGAAATCGAAGTGTCTTGTGAAATAAACCTAGGCAACTTAATAAATATAAATCAGTAATAGAACAGTATATATAGTCTTGTTTGTAGAAAGTATAATTTATCCATTCACCAGAACTTTTGTTCATACCCTTTCCTCATAATAAACCCGCAAGTTAGACAGGTGATTGAGATTCTGCAGCTTAGAGACACTTGTTAGATAGTGTCGCTATATTGGAGAGTACTTACTTACTATTATATTTTAACCCTTCCACTGTGATATTTCTATTATGAGCTCTAATATATATTTATCTTTGAATTTCTGCAGGATACTAGATAAACCAGCTCAAGCTGCGTTAGATTTGGATTTTAAAAAAAAAAATCAGTGTTTCAAAATTTGGGTTGTTACACAGATGCACCATTTGTTGTGTGAGCTTGAAGCATGTGTCCGTTTTATTTGAAGATTTGGATATAAATCAAGTTAAATAATATATAATATCTAAAACACCAAATTCTTGTCGGTCTCTTATTGCTCACTCTTCCCCTAGTTCTTAAGCTTCTGTTACATTAATAAATGGTCATCTCTTCTTTCTTAATTTAAAATTCCATATCTGCCAACATACTTAACGAAAATTCTGATTCCACTTGCAATGAACTCGAGATTCTATTTAAATCCATATCCATCTTATTGATTCACCACTAATCCTTGAGACGGTAATCACTTGAGTGGTGACTAAGGTTAGGTTTTTGCGGAGTTAGAGGCAACAATCGACGAATTAAGGAATGACATTGGGCTTCTCTTGTTGGTGTAACTACCAACAAAGTTTCATTGTCTCTGTAGCTTTTAGGCAAAACATGACCTCCGGAAGGCGTTTGTTGCACCATCAAGTCGAAATTTCTAGGGGGATGGAGTCATGATGTCTTTGGGTCTGGGAGATTAAGAATGTGCAGATGGATCAGAAGGTGAAAACAGTGTCGAATTCCGTTAAATAGAGAGGAAGAAGTCAACACTTAAAACCTGTGGCTTCTGAGTTTTCTTATGTCTATACATATGTGTGTACATTACATAGAAGTAAAAGGAGTATCAGATTAACGAGAGCAATTAATTATTGGTTAATTATGCTTAAGTTGATTTATTTATTAAAATAACCCATAAATTTATATTTGCGATATCTTTTGAATATGAGGTTCGTTTTGTGGCCTTTTCTTGTGTTGGGCTTGTTCTAGTGAGCTCTAAGTTTCTTGTTCTAGTGAGCTCTAAGTTTTGGAGCATCTATAGATTGATTTGGCTAAGGTGGGTGATTTTGTCTTCCATATAGTATGATTGTTAGTATAGTATAAAATTACGTTTTTGAACGATTTTTTATTTTGAATAAGGTTTTCTAAAATTATTAAATCAACATGTTTTGAAATAGCGTTTTAAACAGTTTTAAATTAAAATAACACATTTTACCCATTTACATGCTATTTGATGATATCGCTTGATTTCTACTATATTCATATATTTATCCCACTTTGATTGCTTAGGATATGTTTTTGCTAGTTTATTGATGCTATTATAGATGTTTGTATGTTACATTAGATATTTATAGGATTATTGATTGCATGGTTTTTTATTTGCATAATTAGTTGAAAATGTCGTTTGTATGCAACATAGGATAAGGAAAATCTCATTTTCTAGAGCTTGTTTTATATCGAGTAAATTCATAGGTACGCGTATATTTATTGAGCCCACAAGTGATGATAAACTTGAAGGGATGAGATAAATTTAGGAAGGAGCATGCAGACTAATTTAAAGACAGAGGAGCATTAAGGCGTACCGACTGATTTGACAATGGAAGATTTATGGATATGCTCTGCTGGGGAGGGTGTATGTATAGGGGTTAAGATACACATGGTTTTATCGGTTATGTATAGAGAATAGATAGTGAGTGTGGCATTCATTTGTGGCCACACTTGGCTATTATCTTCATGGTGGAAGATTTATGGCATCCATTCAGGCCATGTCACGTCCTTACCTCGACTCGTGCACACCAGTACAACCAAATTCATGGCCTATTGAGTGGCATGGACCTGAGTAACATGAAATAAGACGTTATCGTATATCCAATGCAATGAGAGAGTGAATGTAAGGATGGATGACCGATGTTGATATTTAGACACCCGTAATATTCTAGTAGAGCGCACAAATGATTATTTTCATGAAGTCGTATATATCTTTATACGTATTAACTTTGCGGATGTAGAGGCAGGACAAGTATGATTCTTATACCCTTTATGTCATATACTCTTACGACTTTTATATTACTTAAGGTTTTTTTAAACTCTCACATTAGACTGTTGTTTGACCTAATGTTTTATGTTTTCTTTTATTACCTTAGGTACTCAATGACGATGCTCATGAGTAGGCTAGATAAAAAATATAATCTTTATCTGGAGCATCGCAGGTGGATTAGCAGAAAGTGACACCTTATCATATTATATTTGTATTGATACTGTTTATTCCGCTTTAAGACATTATGGAGCCTTGACGACGTGAATTATTGCTATTAGAGACTGTTTTCGCATTGAGTTTATTTATCACTTGTATAAACAATATTATCGTTCTGTATAACTTTATGAGCCTCTGTACTGTGATTATATGGTTTATACGGTTATTATTGCCTCACGTATTTTAAATCTCTGATTACTATTGTATGTTATCTGATATAACGTGTATACATGATTGGTTCAACTATTGTATTTTGTGTTTATTTCTTCCTCTTCTACTATATTTTCTTCCCTTCTTTCTTCATTTCTCTTTGTCACTTCTATTTGTTTTCCTTGACAACCATTTTTCATCAATCGAGTGCTTGTGCATCGCACTATTAGATTATATAAGCGTTGATGGTGTATGTCGGTCGTCCCAATCTCCAAATGTCGAAACAACACTTTTGAGTCTGTTCTTGAGTCTTTTTGCAATACAATCTTCTTAATCAACATTTATTTAATATCCTCTTATATATACTATATATCTTGATAAAACATTTGTATCTTTGTTTTTATGATCATATATGACTTTTGTCATCAATATCAATACTTAGGGTACTAACAAAGTCATTATGAAATAACCTTTTGGTAACGGTGGCAACAATTGAATAGTTATTTTTAGTAAGTTGTCTTTTCAGCTTTAACTTTTGGTTTCAGCTACTATACCATAATAACAAGATGGTGAAATTTGCTTTAGTTAATAGTAGAAATGTTTAGACAATCATTTTGAAAAGTTAAAGTGGATGGTAGAAGAAACATTCATATAACTGAAGCATCCTAATGCATTCATACATTAAGAATCAACTATAAGTATATATCGACAATCCATAACTCTCATAATATAATAATTACATGACTAATGTTGGTTCCTAATCTCATTGTTTATTTTCATGGAAAAATCCACAACTCTCTGAGATAGTGGATCGTTGAACCAAATGTTTACCTCGAACCTACATTGAGGACAAGTAAAGAAATGTCACGGGATATCCCTATATCCAAATGTCATTATTACAATATGATGCCATAGTGGAATAAAACACATTAGAGTTGACTTCTTCCAAAAGAATAATATCATGCTCTTAAACCAACACTAGAATTGCTTAGTTCCGTAGGAAGGCTAAATCCTTTTGCATTTCCACTGCGTATTTGATGACATATTTATGGAAAGTCGTCGATTTTACTTGTTAAAACAACTTTTATGGAAATGACATATAAGATAATGATATTGAACATCAAGATTGCATTTAAGATAAATAGTGATGCTTTATATGGACATGAATTACAAATTGATGTCATGTCACCCATTATCGCTTCTTCTTGTTGCAGGCAATTTTACTATGTTGTTGAATGCAAGTTCTACCTCCACTTATGCAAACATGTTAAGTGTAGAACATAGACATCCCTCAATGATGGTGTGAAGTTAATCAAGATCAACTATTACTACAAAAAAAGCAAACCGTATAGTCTTATTTTTGTTTAAGGGGAATGTCAAACCAAGTAAATACAAAGAAATGCCCTCATTACTGCATCACATATATTATCGCTACCCCTATATTATATAATGTGTTGTTTAAGATATATTCATCGTCAAACGAAGTAAATAAATTATACCAATCAGTATTCTTATATTCTTCATCAAATGAAAAAAGTACGTCGCCACTTCTCGATCGGGGTTGATATGAGTGGACAGTCAAAAGATTAGACATTTTGTAAGAAATGGGAAAATGAATTGCCCATTTACTAGAGTTTGAGAGTGTGTGTTGTAGAATTATCCAACTGACTATAAAATAAATAACGATACATAATTAAAATTCAATTAACCTAATAATGATATACTAGCAATTATAATATTTATTATATTATTATTTTTGAAACATACAAAAAGAAGGCCTAAGGCCCATGTTATCGGGTAAAAACCCGAACACACTTAAATACAGCATAAGACTAGGTTAAAAGAAACCCTAGCCGCCGCTATCTCTCGAAAAAACCCAAGCTCAAAAAAATCAAAAATGGTGGACGTGAATGGAATCCATCATCTTCAATCTCTAATCGTGGAAATCTTCATGGTTGTTTCCAAACGTACTCTTCACTGTCATTAAACTTCCTCTTGAGAACGTTAGATTTGCTTGAGTCTATGATATCCATGTCTTCAGGTCTTCTGATAGCATAAACTTCAGATCTACTCTTATTTGTGTTCAATAAGCTCTCGTATTCATCTCTATGGCTCTTGAAGCTCAGATCTGCTTGTAATAGATTACTGCCGCTGCTCTCTCCTTCTTCCCAGCAAGATAAGTGATAGATTTGGTTGTTAATCCTACTTTTATAGTGATTATCACCAACTTTGTGCTGAAAGCTTCTGTCTTTATCGATCTCCTTTATATTGTTATTAACTTCATGAGATGACCAGTAGTTATTGCTCTCCAGGATTTTGTGAAGCTCTGGATCACTACTGAAGTGGTCTTTAACTGATTCAGGTAAAAAATAATTAGAGTCTAAATTTTGACTAAAAAAGGATGACAATAATCGGTAACCTGTTTACTTCCCTTGTAGAAATAAATTCTGTGATCAGTTTTGGATCTCACTTCAGCAAGGAAACTGGAGTTACATTTCCTATTTTGATTACTATCTGAACCACTCCTAGATGGAAAGTTGTCTCTGGTACCTGTAACAGGTAAAGACCAACTATTATTGTTCAACGTATTAAATAGATTTCTTTGATTCTTGAGATTAATCTGGACCCTTCCCTTGTAGATCTGTTGTTTGTTATCTGGTTTGAGATGATTTTCCCCACGCAGGAAGTCAGATTAATTGGATTTGTACTTGTCGCCTGCATTTCCCTGCTCTCCAGAATGTGTAGCTCGGTTGTGGATATTAAGCTTCTGTAAGATTTGCTTACCATTTAGTAACAAATCTTCAACATGCTTATTATAATCATCATCCTTACTAGTAATCCCTTAATTAATTATGTAGTCAATATTCTGTCTATTTGCTTTTTTCAAAATAATTTGACTGTCTGCATGAATATTCCTCCATAATTGATAGCTACTCATAACTTTATTAGAGTGTAGTCTTTCGTTTCTCTCTTTCCAAATGTAGAACACCACAACAGTAAGGAAAACACAAGCCTTAATAAAAAAATTAGACTTGGGCTTGAAATGATTCAAAATATAATCAATACTACTTCTAATATCTACCGTAGGAATATACTGATTGAATCCCAAAGTACTTTTGGCATTATACCAGATGTACTGGGAATATTCACAATCAAAAAATAAATGCTTGGAGCTTTCTAAATCTTTTCTACAAAGCAAAAAAATATTATCCAAGTCTTTACCCCATTTACAACATCTACCCTTTGTTGGTAACTTATTAAGAAGAGCAAAAAAAAGCATAGTGAGCCATTTTTAGGAAGTTTGACTTACACCAAATAACCTTGTGCCATTCTACCTCGACTTCCTCCCCTTTAATATATTCCCACATTTTTTTAAAAGAAAATTTATTATCTTTAGAGCATAATTTCCAAGCCCATTCATCTTTGAAACTGCTTTGATCAATTTTAATGCTGTTGATAGCTTCTTTATAAATGAAAGCAGCAGTACAATTATGAAAGCTCCAACAATTATTGACAATAATACTATCCACTTTATCATTTACACCCCCGAAAATATAAAGATTGTTCCAACCCAGGAGGTTAATAAGTGAATTTCCATAAATCCAAGGATAAAACCACAGAGTAGTATGGTTACCATCTCTTAATTTCCTATCAATTAACTTTCTGCCCTTATCCCTATAGTCAGGTATGTTCTTCCAAACATAAGAGTGTTGACTGTCTTTTCTAATAATCCTGAAATTCTTATTTTTTAGGTACTGCCTTTCATCCACTTAGCCCATAGTGATTTACCCTCAACAAATATCCAAAACAACTTAAATTTGCAAACCTCAGAAATGTCTCTAATATTTCTGAGCCCTAAACCACAAAATTTCTTAGGTTTGCAAACTTTGTCCTAAACTAATTTATGATGTTTGCCTCCCCAAATAAAGTTAGAACATAATTTTTCAATTTTTTGAATAATACTAGAGGGGATATTATGGGTTTGGGTCCAGTAGATGATAACTGCAATGATGACTGTGCGAGTGAGTTCCATCCTACCAGCCATAGACAATAATTTACTGGACCAGCCTTCTAGTTTTCCTTGAATAATATCAATTAAACTAGAGCAATCTCTGTCTTTAACCTGGTTTATACTGAGAGGAAGGCCAAGATATTTGACTGATAACTTACCCTCTTTGCATTTCAAAACATTCAGTATGTCCTCTTTATGAGAAGCATCTTTACTAAAATAAATTTTACTTTTATTAGTATTAACAGTGAGTCCAGCAAATTTTTCCATATTATCCAGAATTTTACCAATGGTTATAGCATTAATCCTATCAGCTTTTAGGAATAGGAGCATGTCATCAGCATATAATAAATGAGTTATATGTGGCTTATTTCTATTAATTGGCTTAATGTTATCCCTGGCCAACTCAATTTCCATTTGAATTGTGAAATATTCCATAACAATAGAAAATAAATAGGGCGACAAAGGATCACCCTTTCTTATTTCTCTATTGTTGTGGATAAATCCTTTTGGGGATCCATTAATCATGATAGAATAAGTCACATTTGTTATACACTCTTTAATTAACCCACAAAATTTATCATTAAAATCCATCCTTTGCATAATCAAGATAATAAAATCTCTGTTAATCTTATCAAAAGCTTTATGCAAGTCAATCTTAATAAACATGAGATTTTTATTCTTCTTATTAAAATACCTTATCAGCTCATGAGCTAATAATGTATTTTCAGAAATTAATCTCCCTGGAATAAAAGCACTCTGATTTTTAGAGATAATGAATTTAAGAAAATACTTCATCCTGTTACAAAGGATAGAAGAAATAATCTTGTATATAAAATTATAGCAAGCTATTGGTCTGTAATATTCAAGCCCAAGAGGGGTTTCCACTTTTGGAATAAGAGTTAAAAAAGTATGATTTGCATTTTTTAATAGCTTTCCAGAATTATAAATTTCTGAAATAGAATCACTTAAAGGGCCTTGAATTTCAGACCAGTGGGTTTTATAAAATTTCGCTCCAAACCCATCAGGCCTAGGACTTTTATCATTATTAGCATGAAATATAATATTTTTAATCTCATCATTTCTAATAGGAGCAATTAATATATCTGCACAATTATTACTAGTAGTATATTTAAATTCAATATTAGGAAAAGAGTTGCAATAGCTAGAGGAGTTATATAATGAGCTGAAATAATTAATAGCCTCTTGTTCTATGACAGATGCTTCCATAATTATTTTTCCATTATTATTAATTATTTTCCCAATATCATTTCTATTCCTTCTATTAGACATTTTAGTGTAAAAAAATTTACTGGCCTCATCCCCATAAGTTAACCAGTCTATTTTAGCTTTCTACTTAATATTAACAGAGTTAATATGCAAAGCATTAACTAGTTTAGTTTGGGCATTGAAAAATGAATCAGCTAATACCTTGTCTGAGCAGTTATCATCTAATTTATCCTAGAGCTTAGAACACTCATTTCTAATAGAGTTAATATCCCCTTTATTCTTACTACAATTCCAATTTTTGAGGGTTGTTTTGACAATTTGCAAAGTTTTATTGAATTTATACTGAGCAGTACCAAAAATATTATTAGATAAACTTTTCTGAACAATCTCCTTGTAACTTTCTTCATACACCCATCCATTTTGAATCAGAAAGGAGCTTTAGGAACATCATTATTTTCCTTAAAGGATAATTGAATGGGTGTGTGATCACTTGAATTTTGAGCGAGAGAACTACAATTCACATAGGAGAAAAAATTAATAAAAATCTGATTTAAGAGAACCCTGTCTAGTTTACAGTGAATATTTCTATATTCACCTGATTTCCATGTAAATTTATTGCCATGGATGGGGGGTTCTATTAATCCAGCTTTTAATAGAAATTTAGCAACCCTTTCCAATTTATTGAAAGGAACAAGATTGCCTCCTCTTTTTTCTGCATTGTGAAAAATAGTGTTGAAATCTCCTATCGAAATCCAGGGGCTGTTATTAGAAATGCTAAAGTGCTCAATACTGTTCCATAACTTTGTTCTATCTTCCACAAAATTAGAAGCATAAATAAAAGTAACCTTAATGAAAAGACCACCCTTATTTTAAAAAAACAATGGATATATTGAAAATCCATAAAATAGTTAGTGAGAGTCCAAATAGAAGGATCATACATAACCATTATCCTTCCATTTCCTCCCATTCTATTATTATTGATACAATACCAGTTAGCGAACCTTCTAATGTGCAAATCAATTTTTTTTTTGATCTTGCAGTTTATGCTCAAGTAAACCTATAATGCTAGGCTTATATTTAATTAAAAACTCAGAAAGGTCTAATTGCCTTTCAGGGGAGTTAAGTCCCATAACATTCCAGGCTATTATATCCATATATAAAATAAAATTAAATGTATGAAAGGATACAACCAAGGATACAACCTCTATGGTGGAGCATTGTGTTTGCTAATTCCCACCTTCATCTCCACTTGTTTACCACTTTTTTTAAAGTTATATGCTCAGTGGCTTTCAACTGCTTTCCCCAATTGGCATTTTTACCAATATATTGTTTTCTGAATTCATGATCCTTTATGTCTTCAGTTTCTTCAATAGAAGTAATGTTTGAAAGGCTTTTTGTTCTAGTCTTCTTCGTTCTCTTGCTAATTGTTGCAGGTTTGGATGGTGCTGATGGCTTAGCTGCTGCTATTGTTTGACTCACTGCTTTATGCATGTAAGTTTCAGAGATGGATGATGATCACTTAAGAGCGAGCCTTTCAGAGACAAGAGAGATGCTTGTATATATTGGATCCGCTGCCAAAAGAGATGCACAACTAGCCAATTCTTCGTTTAATTCATTAATATTCATTGAATTTGTAATAAAACTTGAATCCTTCATGTGGGTGGGGGTTTAATGACCTGTTCTATAATTCCCACATTAGAATTATCATTATGATTAGGAGCTGATAGGATTTTCTCCTTTGAGACCGATGAGGTTATCAACCCATCATCTTTTTTCTGATCGAAATTGCACTGCAAATTCTTGGAATGAATAGCAGCTTCCATAAGTAACGATGAGCAATCTGTTTTGAAAATACCAATATCTATTGCGTCTTAAACATCCAGATTCATAGAATCTTCGTTGTTGCAAGAAACGTATGCAAGATCAGGGGAAATCAAAGCAATTACCTCAGAATTGATCCCTGAAATGTTAGCATCTGAATTAGGATCAAGATCTGTAGATTCTTTGGATGTGTTGTTCCTATCTTTGTTGTAAATGCAATCAATGAATGCCCAAAGATTTTACAGTTTCTGCATCTATCAGGGATCGATTCATAGGTGATTCGCTGAGTTATGATCTCCCCATCATATGTAAAAATAGAGAATTCATTGGGTAGACCCGAATCTACACTTATCTCTACCAAGATTCAAGCGTAACTCAATCTTGTTTCCTTAGCTATTTGTTCATCCATCTTTATTGGATTTTCAACTAGGCTTGCTATTCTGCTAAAAACATCTTTATCCAATAATCACAAGTTCAATTCAGGTAATCTCATCCATATCGGCATCGTGCTAAGTAATTCTTTATCTAATACTATCTTCTTGGTCCACTTTTTCAGAATAATTAGTTTTCCATTTATAAAATATGGACCATCTTTCAGATTTTTTTCGTAATCTTCTGCATTAGTAAACCGGATTATGAAAAAACAATTTTCTCGTGTGAAAATTTCAAAGGAACCTGTTGGATTCCATGTTCGAGCCATAAAAGCCCTAAAGTGAAAGTAAGATAGCCTTTTGTCGAATACATAGGCCACAATGGCAAGCCCCCATTTTCCTTCTATACGAATACTTGTTTCTTCCAAAACCACCACTATTCTTTCACCAACAGTCTCAACTGGTGGTATGATCTCTAGATCAAAGCTTATATCTTGACCCCTACCTTTCACCATATCCGCCCATGAAGAAACTTTAGAGTCTTTAGGCAAATTAACCTTTATACTCAACTGCTGTTCTTGTGGAATTCTGATAGAGTTCTTGGATTGCAAACGAGCTCCATTAGAAAGGGGAAATATTTTCTGTTTCAGTTTAGAAGAGAATTCGCTGAATTTCCCAGCCCCTTTCCTGAAATGAACAGAAGCATCCGGTTGTGTTAAAGGTTTTTTTCCTTTCTTTCGATTCAGAACGGCGGTGAAGTGTAGAGTATGAAGAGTAGAGTATTTTCTGTATATAGTTAGCTGTCAATAATGTAGTTTATGTATTTTTGTTTTTTTCCTTGTTTCCGTTGTGTGTAACGTTGGTTTAGGGTAATACTGTAATTTTGTTTACTGCTGTACATATACTTGTTGACTGAGTATTTCGAAGTGAGATAAAACGTTATTTTCTTCTTTTCAATTTCTACGTTCATGGTATCAGAGCTAAGCGAAATTTTCTTCAGATCTAAACCCTAATTCGTCATGTCTCAATCGAGTGAAGTCTCGACTTCTAATCTAGAAAATCTTACGAATTCTACCGTTAATTACAATGATCCATATTTCCTATCTCACGGTGATAACCCTAATTCTCAACTAGGTCAAATCATCTTCGATGGGGATAATTATCTGAATTGGAGCATAGTGTTCGATTAGCTCTTGGAGCAAAGAATAAGTTCAGATTCGTTGATGGGTCTATTCTTCGACTTGCTGATGAATCTCCAGATTTGCAGAAGTGGATTCGAAATGACTATATGGTGACAGCTTGGATTCTTTGTTCAATGGAGAAGAAAATCTCAGAGAGCTTCATCTTCAATTCTTCTACCAGACAGCTTTGGATCGAGATTCAAGAGAGGTATGGACATTCTAATGCTCCTTAGATCTATGAAATTCATAAGAAATTGATGAATATCCAACAAAATGACGACAATATTGCTTCTTACTATTCGAAACTTAAGCAAGTTTGGGATCAACTACAAATTATTGAACCTTATCCTGACTGTACTTGTGGAGCGATTATTCAATGTTCTTGTGGTTTACTCAAGAAATTTTTTGAAGCTGATCAATTGAGAAAACTTATTCAATTTATATCTGGAGTAAACAAATCTTATGATCAAGCCAAGATTAGCCTCCTAAGTATGGATCCTTTACCAAATGTAAATAGGGCTTATTATATGTTGTAGCAAATTGAAAGGCAAAATTCTCTTAACATTGCTATTAAGTCAGCTGAAGTAAGTGCACTATTCTCTGCAAAAAATGGTAAAGATTCCAACAATTTCAGTTCATCATTCCAAAAAAAAGATTATAAGAAGGCTAAGCTTGATAAGTTTTGTGATCATTCCAAAAAGGGCATTCCAAGGATCAATGCTTCAAAATTGTTGGTTATCCTGATTGGTAGAAGGGTAAATGTAACACCCCACATCCAATAATGTCACTCTCAAAGGGAATGCATTAACTTTCATGGAGCATTATTAGTGTATAGAACAGAATATAACAAGACAGATACATATATTGGTACCTGAAAATTTTAAAACAACTTTTATTGCAGCGGAGAAATAGTTTGATTACAACAACTTCATATGCCAATAGTAAAACCAAGTGCACATAATATCCATCTTGACAAATTGTTTTCTGAGTACATAAAGTAAAAAAGCATAACACCGACACAAGTAGCCATAAAAGAGATGAGCTAAACTCTACTTTCAGCAATCCAAGCACTTCCAAAAGAGAGAGAAACAGATCCAAGATCAAGCTTCACTAGTACTAGTCCGACCCTGAGAACCGGGGGGAAGGAAGAAAAGAGGCAAAAACAAGGGGGTCATACATAAGTGTGGCGAGTATAATAACTTTAACGATATAATTATTAAAGTAATTAGGATAAGGCATAAACTGGTAAATCAAGGTATGACCGTGAAACAAGTGGGCATGACAAAGCAAACAAGAGGAATATTCTGGCGTTAATCTCGTCCTAATCACTATAGGATAATTACTATACTACACCATTACTAGTCACCCTAAAAGTTGATCCCGCCTACTGAACATAATAATGATAATGGTAGTTTCGTGTACCCCTAGTTGTCTTCATAGGTGCCGCCTGCCCCTATCTCCACTAGTTGTACCCACTACCCCCATGCGATCGGCTCCCTAACTCGTAGATACCCGTGCTGGTCCCACAGTGGGGTGTATCACTCCCCAAAGTGGCAACTTGATACCACTAAAGATGCACGGCTTACATCTACACGATGCAACAACGTCTTACCTACCATCCCGGGCCCACGCACGCACATGATCCCGTTGGACTTGCGCTGCCACTGCTAACCCGTTTTGACCTCTTACAATCAAACCCAGTAAGCGTGACCCGTCCTCGATCTAACTCGAGCTCACAAAGATACTTAATGGGTTACTGGTTTGAAAAGGGTCCCCATACTTGACACAAGCTTTCCCAACTATGCTTGGTCCCCACTAGAATTTCCCACTTAACCCCTTCTTATTCATGTCTTCTTACATGTTTTCAACTTGATTAAGTGTTTCTAATCGTATTTCACATGCCACCCAGGCCGCCCACTTAACCCTCATGTCCCACCATATGTTTATCTGGTTAAGTGTTACTTAATTCATTAGAACTGTAACCTTATAAAGACCTCCCACGTTAGACTACCGTTTTCGGTTGCTGGATTTTCCAGGTAGGTCCGGGCAGTCTTATACCGCAAACGAGCCTAACCTCGTGGCTTTACAATTGTTACGCATTAAATTTGTACCTTTGACCTCTCACATTAGACTACCATTTGTGGTTGCTAAATTTGTCGGGCGGGTCTGGGCAGTCTTACACCACAAACGAGTCTAACCTCGTTTCTTAGGCGGTTAATTATTACACATAATTGTTTAACCCCAAATTGGATTAACATTCCTATTCAAATTTGTCAATAAATTCCAAATTAATTTATGTCCATAATTGTCACCTAAATTATGTCCATAAATTTCAGGTATACAAATTATACCAATTACTGTCTCAAATTAACAATAAGCCTTTTTAAGCCATTTTATGCCAATTCACAATATTAATATTTAATATTATCCCATCGTCCCGACGCTATTCGTACGTTTTAATATGACATATGTTAGAATCGCAAATAGTCTAACTTATAAAAAGAAAAGCAACATCACATCTTGCATAACACATAAAATAGATCTAAGAATCATGACATAAGTTTGCATAGCCAATAACTTGCATAGGCAATGGGTATACATAAATTTGTATAAACTATCATGGATCTAAATATAGATCTAAACATAAAGATGTGAACTTGCACATATGGATATGGTTTTCCTATAACTTGCATATGAATTTCATTCAAACAAGCATATGATTCACATACAAAACTAGCATAGGCAATGGACATATTGAACATAAATTTGCATAACTATGTACTACCACGGATCTAAATATGGATCTAAACATAAAGATGTGAACTTGCATATGGATCTAAACATGTAAATTAATGTCACATAAACTAGCATATGTATATACATGATTCACATATGAACTTGTATATAATCCACCTACAGACTTGCAGACGATTCATAAACTAGCATATGATTTAACATCCCAAACATGCATAAGATTCATATACATATGATTTAACATCCCAAACTTGCATAAGATGAATCAAGTTAAACATGTACAATTCAACATATGAAATAGATCCACAATAACAAAACTGCCAACTATAACATCACATGATTCAAAGTCATATTCTCATAATCCAAATTGTAACTTATCACAATTAAATTAATTAATTAATTTGTGAAAGAAATTATACTCACAAACAAAAGAACAGTCTTGTTTTTCTGGGATTTGTATTCTGAAACTGAATTGCTCGCCTTTGATGTAGACTAATTGTTATTCTAATTTAGATTTAGATTTGATTTTGATTCTTGCTTCTATCTTGTTTTTGAGTTGAAAGAGGACGGCGGCTGCTCTAGGTTCTCCATTGACAGCATGGCGGCTCTTGGAATTAATTAGTGTGATTTTAGGTTGAGAGTTAGGTTGCTTATTCGGAATTTTAATTAATTTAGAGCCGTCAGATTAACCTAGAAGCAATCAAGACCATCCAGTCAAGATAGAATAACACCTCAGCCCTAATGACTCTGCAATGACTCACTGTTCGGATCAGAACACTCCAGAAATTTGTGCAGGTTTTTAGCCCGACATGGGTGCACTTGGCAGCTGCGCCAGTGCATTTTTGTACTGGCTGTGACGGCCCGCCCCGCACCAACCGACACATACTCCAAAAGTGCGCTGTACACATGTCCAGTTAGCACGGGACGGTCGTCAGAAGGAAAGGAAAGAAGAAAAATGAAATAACAAGGAACCTGTAAAATGTCTCACAGCGCATAGGATAAAATATAATAACAACATACTTGACATAAAACAGGTGAGACAGTGCATAAGCTGAAAATAAACTAACATAGCAGCGGAAAATCCAAGTACAGCTCATGATCCAAAGCCAACATTATTACAACTTTTCAAACTTTCTCAAAAAGCAAAAGCAAGATAAAGGAGGTACACTACTAATGCCCAAGTAGCGACCACCAATGACACAGGGAGAATATCTATATATATCATACGTGGAAGCCTCCTGCTCGTCTCCGAATCAGCTACTCGTGCATCACCAGCTAACCTGTCTCTATTCTGCTCGTGTGAGCACCCAGAGTAATAAGAAGAGACATAAAACTCTGGGTCAGACAAAAAGTCTGGTACAAGCGATAAGCATCTAAACAGAACAATAACAGGTATACTAAACCATACCTGAACCTGGACCTGCAATCAAAGAGTTAGCACTACATATTGTACAACACTCTAAGGTGCCACTAACATATGGTGTGAAAATATGGGGGTGGGGGTGTGCATGTCATAGTGATGGCAAACAATCAAGCATAGCAACCATCCTCACATCTTTCACTCGGTGCGTAAAGCATACGATATTTACCACTTCGATTATCTCAACATACTTTGCTATGATCACCTTGCCCCATGAAGTCATAAATGTCTTCACTGCACTTATACATAGCCACTAATCCTTTGCTATGTCCACTGCACTGGCTCATAGCCTTAGTAATCCTTTACTATGTCCACTATGCCCTATGGACTCACAATGACCCCACTGCACTGGCTCATAGTCTTACTGCCCATAACTTTGCCCCTCGAGTCATAATGACTCTACTGCACTGGTAACGTAGTCTTGCTACCATCACCTTGCCCCTCGAGTCATAGTGACTCTACTGCACTGATAAGTAGCCCATCATCCATTTTCAGTGGTAAATCGAAGTTATGAACGTCGACAACTCCTTAGCACACGTCCCGCAGCAAAGCTCAACCATGAAGTGAACTCATTGGTTCCCAACTGGATCCTGAGCTCTAACTTCCATTTGGACTACCTTTGCATCTCGGGTTATTGGTCATCACCGGATCGGTTCGGATCTCCCCCTAATCATCAGTTCGGTTCGGATCGGAGTGCTCCTTCTTCACTAGATCGGATCAGTTCGGGTCTCCAGCACAAGCCTTCCCCTCTGCTCCAAATCGGATCGGGTTCTCCAGCACGCCATGGTTCGGACCGTCGTCACCATCATCGGGTCAGGTCTCCAAGCTCCACCGCCACAGATCGGTTCAGAGGTGGCTAAATAGATCGGGTCGGGAAACTTCTGGCGGTTCGGGTCAGGGTATTATCCTCCAGGCCAAGTACAACGGTTCGTGCCCACCATCTTTGAACGGATCGGGTCGGAGCTGCCGCATGCCACGAGAAGTGCAAATGGATCGGAGTGTGAAGTGCGAGAGCAGATCGGGTCCTCCTAACCGATCCGGTTCGGGTGTCTTCCTGCACTTTTTCCAGCAAGCAGTTTACGCCACTCGACAGCGTTTTCGACCATTCCAACTATTCTAATCAATCACAAACCATACCATACAGTCATAGCAACATGTATAATCAACCACAAACACCAAAACAACAATATGATAGGTCAAAATGGATCAAACATAGCCAAAACCCCATATTTCCCCTTAAGCATGTTTAGGTGAAACTAATGATATGATTAGCAAAACTTAACCAAATTAACCCAAATTCATATCAGAGGTCTAAAGCATCATTTCGAGTTTTATAAATATTTTTTTCAGAATTTTATCATGTTTAAATTCGCTAATTAACACTAATTACCCTTAATTAGCCATAATTAGTGAGGAACTATGCAAATCACTCACCTTAGCCACAAATAAAGCTTAAATCTGAAATAAATCTCTGATTTGGTGCGAATCCCAATGCTAAACAGCAACTCAAATCTTGATTTGGTGAAGATCTCCCTTGATTTGATATTACTAAGCTTAATCCTTTATTAAAAGGTGATTTGGAGGTTGGAGGCCATTTTTAGGGTTTCTAAGAGGTAAGTGGAGGCTAGAAAACTGAAATAGAATGAAAACCTAACTCATTTCAGCCTCCCCATAACCCTAATCCCGAAATGGGTTATGGGCCCATTCACTAATCACCCTATTTGGCCCGGTTAAGCAGTTTTTCACCTTCCAAACCTTACTTCAGCCATATCTCCCAAACGTTAAGTCCGTTTTTCGCACGTAACCACTCTACGGAAAGGTAAACCATCAAACGAATCTAATGGAAGTGGTTTCAGGTCAAAATTCCTTTCCAATCAAAAGTTATGGCCGAAACAAGATCGGCTAGGGGCAAAACGGTCATTTAAAAATCGACAAAAATCATGAACATGGGAAATGGCTCTAATGGTTGTTTCCCAAAGTTACATGACCATACGACTTCACATGGGAAAGAAATAAATATTCTACGATCCTCCAATGCGTAGAATGCGGGTTGTTACATTCCCCCCCCCCCCTTAAGAAATTTCGCCCCCGAAATTTCCTAATCAAAACACACACAAGGGTCCCGCATGCCTATCTGCCATAAAACAACAATCAAACATGCAAAACAAGCAAAACAAGTCTATCCTAGCGTGCAGAATAACTAAATCGCAAAGTAAATCTTACCAGGCGAAGAGATCTGGATACGTCTTCCTAATGCTCTCCTCTGTCTCCCAAGTATAGTCATTCTCGTTCTCGCCCCACTGAACTTTGACTAGCTTCGCCGCCTTCCTTCGAAGTTGCTTCGTATCGTGCTCCACAATACAAATAGGCTTGCAGTTCCGAACCGCCTCGGTTTCCACTTCGAAGTCCTCTAACTGATCAGGTGAAATAGTCATATCTAGGTCGTGCACGAACTTCCTTAGTTGGGAAACATGAAATACGTTGTGAACTCCCACCATCTTTTCTGGTAAGTCAACTCTATATGCCAAATTCCCAACTAGTTCAAGAACTGGGAATGGGCCAACAAATCTTGGTGCAAATTTGCCTCTCCTGCCAAATCGTATCACGTTCTTCAACGGAGAAATTTTGACAAACACCAAGTCACCAACGGAGAATTTTAAGTCTCTCCTCCTCTTATCAGCATAACTCTTCTGCCTATCTTGGGCAGCCTTCATTCTTTGTTGAATGATCTTAATCTTGTCCGAGGTTTCTCTTACCACATCTGGTCCAAGCACAAAATTCTCTTAGGTCTCTATCCAACATGATGGTGAGTTGCACGGTCTTCCGTACAAAGCTTCATATGGAGCCATACCGATACTGGATTGGTAGCTATTATTATATGCAAACTCTACTATATGCAAATGGTCATCCCATGATCCACCAAAATCCAATATACAAGCTCTCAAGAGATCTTCCAATATATGATTCACCCTCTCCGTCTGACCATCGGTCTGAGGATGATATGCGGTAATGAGATGTAATTCTGACCCTAGAGCCTCTTGTAAGCTCTTCCAAAACCCACTAGTGAACAACGGGTCTCGGTCACTCACAATGCTTTTAGGTACTCCATGAAATCTCACTACCCACTTCATATACAATTCTGTAACTTAGCTGTCGTTCTGGTCGATTTGACTGGTATAAATCTTGCACTCTTGGTCAATCGACCCACAATTACCCAAATGCTATCATATCCCGATCTAGTCCTTGGTAAACCATCGATGAAATCCATCGAGACTTGCTCCCATTTCCATTCGGGAATTTCTAATTGTTGCAACAAACCACTAGGCTTCTTTTGCTCAGCTTTAACTAGCTGGCAGTTCATGCATTTGGATATAAACTTTCCCACGTCTCTTTTCATCCCTTCCCAGTAGTATGTCCGCTTCATGTCTCGGTACATCTTGTTACCACCGGGGTGTATAGTCAGTTTTGAGTGATGACATCCTCTAAGCACTTCATCTCTCAAACCATTCACGTTGGGTACAACTAGTCTTCCATTCTTTCTAAGCCATCCATCTCGATCAAGCCCATAAAAATTCATCTCCTCACCGTCGATATTCATCTCTAACTTGGAGATGATTTCCAATAGATTAGGATCGCCCCTCTGGTTGGAACCAATCCGCTCAATCAAAGTGGGTCTGATCGTCAAACTAGCTAGCATTTCTGGATCCAATTCGCACTTTGGTCTGAAATCAAACCCTGCGATATACTCCAGTTGCTTCCATTCAAGAAACATAGCCCCTAAACTGGCATGTCTCCTACTCAAGGCATCGGCTACCGCATTACCTTTCCCAGTTGTGTATGCGATACCAAAATCATACGAAGCCAAGAACTCTAACCATCTCTGCTGGTGGAGATTCAAATCTTTCTGAGAGAAGAGATACTTTAACGATTTATGATCAGTAAACAACCCGAATCTTTCTCCCAAGAGATAATGTCTCCACATCTTCAGCGCAAACACGATCGCTGCCAATTCCAAATCATGGTAGGATACCTTTTTTCATGCGGCTTTAATTACCGACTAGCATAAGCTACAACCCTACCTCCTTGCATCAACACAGCACCTAGTCCGGTACCACAAGCATCCGTGTATACCGTCATTTCTTCATTCCCTTTAGGAATGACTAACACTGGTGCACGCGTCAACTTTCCTTTTAGACTCTTGAATGCATTCTCACACACTCCATCCCAGACGAAGGCCTGATTCTTCTTAGTCAACTGAGTCAACGGTGCTTCTATCTTAGAGAAGTCCTGGATAAACTTACGATAATATCCAGCTAACCCCAAGAAACTTCTTACATCTGTTGCATTCTTGGGCGTAGGCCAATCCTGTACCGTAGCCACCTTCGCAGGGTCTACGGCAATACCATTCTTTGAAACAACATGGCCCAAGAATGTCACTTCCCTCCTCCAAAAGTGACACTTGGAGAATTTCGCTTTCAATTGGTGTTTCCTCAACACCTCCATCACTATCCTCAAGTGTCCCTTGTGTTCCTCCTCTGTCCTCGAGTAAACAAGGATATCGTCTACGAACACAAGAACAAACTTATTCAACTGATCTCTGAATACTCGATTCATAAGATCCACAAAGTAGGTTGGTGCATTGGTCAACCCAAATGGCATGACCAACCACTCATAGAATCCTGACGGCGTCCTAAATGCCATTTTCGGAACACTTTCATCCGCTACTCGGAGCTGATGAAATCCTGTCGCAAGGTCCAACTGGGAGAACACTCTTGCTCCTTCCAGTTGATCAAACAAATCATCTATCCGCGGTAGAGGATACTTATTCTTCCTCATCACCTTATTCAACTCGCGATAGTTCACACATAAACGAAGGGAACCATCTGCCTTAATGGAAAACACAACTGGTGCTCCCCACTCGGAGACACTTCTTTTAATAAATCCCTTCTTCAAAAGATTGCTGACTTGCACCCCGAGCTCTCGCTGCTCCCTTGGTGCCATACGACGAAGTGGCATCACTATAGGTATGGCCTCTTTCACTAAATCAATATGGAACTCAATCTCTCGGTATGGTGGAAGCCTGCTCACCTCCTCGAAGACGTCCGGATACTGGCCAACCATGGGCACATCTGACAACTCATTATGCGGGATGTCGAGGGAATTTATAAAACTAGCCATTACCCCATCACTAGGTATACTACCAAACACTACCCTCCGCCCATGATCCGCCTTAACTGTCACCAAAAAGCCCTCACAGTCTACCACCACCCCGTATCTTTGGAGCGAATCGACCTCCAATATAATGCCATACCCAGTAAAGCCCAAAACAAAGCAATCACAAACATACATCCATGACTCGATAAGACCAAATTTCGGCAAATCATACTAAGGTTGGTCGAACCACCAATCGGGTTCGTCACAACCAACGGTCTATCGACTATCTCGGGTTCCAGTCCCAACCTATCCACCAGGTCACTAGATATGAAGGAATGGGAAGCCCCAGTATCAGATAAAACTCGAACTGGTACATCATAAATAGAAAGCATACCTTGAATGACGACATTCTTTCCTTTCTCTGCCGCAGTTGGCGCATTCGACGAAGAAGGAACAACATCGATAGCATATGCTTTCACAATCTGCTTCTCCTTAAGAGGTTGTGGACACTTATCCTTATGATGTCCCACTTGGCCACAGTTGTAACACTTCCTATCCGCTGGCTTGGCCCGACATTCTTTAGCATAATGGCCCTTCTTACCACAGCTGAAGCACTCAACCTCTTTCTTGCTCTTTTTCTGGCCATCCTAAGATTGGTTTTATTTCCTCTTGTTCTGAGAGTTATTCTTGCCTCCACCGCCTGCTTGCGGCTTCAGCCCTTCTGCAAACGCAGCCTCAGTCTTTGGCTTAGGGTAAAGACTCTCTGATCTCAAAGCTTTCCCCACAATCGATTCAAAAGTCTCATCGATGTAGTTGATAAGCCTTTCCCCCAAGTATCCATCCAACCCAGTAATGAACTTCTCATTATTCTTTTCAGGAGTATCGATAAGAGATAGTCCATACTTTGACAAAGTATCGAACTCAGCAATGTAATCCGAAACTGCCCTACCATTCTTCTTGAGTTCCAGGAATCTCTTAAACAACACTGACTTCTGGGCAGCTGGAATGAACTTCTCGCTAAAGCGAGCCTTGAACTGATCCCAAGTAACCTGATCTTCTGGAGTAGCTGTTCTAATGGCATTCCACCAATTCATCGCTCGCCCTTGCAGCTGACGGGACGCTAGCCTTCTCTTCATCGCATCCTCAATACCCAAGTCGTCGAAGATACGATCACAGCTATCCAACCAATCCTGAACATCTGTGGCCGACTCCGTTCCGTGGAACGGTTTCCCACCAAGGTTAGTGTAATCCTTGCACAACTTGGCGAAATCGACCCTAAGCGCCTGCACTACTGGACCACCACCATTTATGGGATTGGGAACTGCTCCCTGAACATCCCTAAGCATCTCCCTCATGAAGTTAGTGAACATTGTCCTCATGTCAGGAGCATTCCATTGATTGTTCCCTCTACCAGCACCCCTGGTGTCTCGACTCATCGTTCAATCTGTAAAGAGAAAACGATTAACGACCCCATAGTAGTGCGAGTGCAGTACGACTTCATTCTTATACTACTAATAGTATATATATATAGTTTTTGAAAACCAAATTAATCACAAATACGCGCTCTCATATAAGTACTATCTCTCCCTAGTGTCTTTCCCTAGGTTAGCTACGCAACCTAGAGCTCTGATACCAAGTGTGACGGCCCGCCCCGCACCAACCGACGCATACTCCAAAAGTGCGCTGTACAAATGTCCAGTTAGCACGGGACGGTCGTCAGAAGGAAAGGAAAGAAGAAAAATGAACTAACAAGGAACCTATAAAATGTCTCACAGCGCATAGGATAAAATATAATAACAACATACTTGATATAAAACAGGTGAGACAGTGCATAAGCTGAAAATAAACTAACATAGCAGCGGAAAATCCAAGTACAGCTCATGATCCAAAATCAACATTATTACAACTTTTCAAACTGTCTCAAAAAGAAAAAGCAAGATAAAGGAGGTAGACTACTAATGCCCAAGTAGCGACCACCAACGACACAGGGAGAATATCTATATATCATACGTGGAAGCCTCCTGCTTGTCTCCGAATCAGCTACTCGCGCATCACCAGCTAACCTGTCTCTAGTCTACTCGTGTGAGCACCCAGAGTAATAAGAAGAGACATAAAACTCTGGGTCAGACAAAAAGTCTGGTATGAGCGATAAGCATCTAAACAGAACAATAACAGGTATACTAAACCATACCTGAACCTGGACCCGCAACCAAAGAGTTAGCACTACATATTGTACAACACTCAAAGGTGCCACTAACATATGGTGTGAAAATACGGGGGGTGGGGGGTGCATGTCATAGTGATGGCAAACAATCAAGCATAGCAACCATCCTCACATCTCTCACTCGGTGCGTAAAGCATACGATATTCACCACTTCGTTCACCTCAACATACTTTGCTATGATCACCTTGCCCCATGAAGTCACAAATGGCTTCACTGCACTGATACATAGCCACTAATCCTTTGCTATGTCCACTTTGCCCCATGAAGTCGCAATGACCCCACTGCACTGGCTCATAGCCTTACTAATCATTTACTATGTCCACTCTGCCCCATGGAGTCACAATGACCCCAATGCACTGGCTCATAGTCATACTACGCATCACTTTTCCCCTCGTGTCATAATGACTCTACTGCACTGATAACGTAGTCTTGCTACCATCGCCTTGCCCCTCGAGTCATAGTGACTCTACTGCACTGATAAGTAGCCCATCATCCATTTTCAGTGGTAAATCGAAGTTATGAACATCGACAACTCCTTAGCACATGTCCCGCAGCAAAGCCCAACCATGAAGTGAACTCATTGGTTCCCAACTGGATCCTGAGCTCTAACTTCCATTTGGACTACCTTTGCATCTCGGGTTATTGGTCATCACCGGATCGGTTCGGATCTCCCCTAATCATCAGTTCGGTTCGGATCGGAGTGCTCCTTCTTCACTGGATCGGATCAGTTCGGGTCTCCAGCACAAGCCTTCCCCTCTACTCCGGATTGGATCGGGTTCTCCAGCACGCCATGGTTCGGATCGTCGTCACCATCATCGGGTCAGGTCTCCAAGCTCCACCGCCACAGATCGGTTCGGAGGTGGCTAAATAGATCGGGTCGGGGTCCTTCTGGCGGTTCGGGTCGGGGTATTATCCTCCAGGCCAAGTACAATGGTTCGTGCCCACCACCTTTGAACGGATTGGGTTGGAGCTGCTGCATGCCACGAGAAGTGCAAATGGATCGGAGTGTGAAGTGCGAGAGCGGATCGGGTCCTCCTAACAAATCCGGTTCGGGTGTCTTCCTGCACTTTTTCCCGCAAGAAGTTTACGCCACTCGACGGCGTTTTCGACCATTCCAACTATTCTAGTCAATCACAAAGCATACCATACAATCATAGCAACATCTATAATCAACCACAAACACCAAAACAACAATATGATAGGTTAAAATCGATCAAACATAGCCAAAACCCCATATTTCCCCTTAAGCATGTTTAGGTGAAACTAATGATATGATTAGCAAAACTTAACCAAATTAACCCAAATTCATATCAGAGGTCTAAAGCATCATTTCGAGTTTTATAAATATATTTTTCAGAATTTTATCATGTTTAAATTCGCTAATTAACACTAATTACCCTTAATTAGCCATAATTAGTGAGGAACTATGCAAATCACTCACCTTAGCCACAAATAAAGCTTAAATCTGAAATAAATCTCTGATTTGGTGCGAATCCCAATGCTAAACAGCAGCTCAAATCTTGATTTGGTGAAGATCTCCCTTGATTTGATATTACTAAGCTTAATCCTTTATTAAAAGGTGATTTGGAGGTGATTTAGAGGTTGGAGGCCATTTTTAGGATTTCTAAGAGGTAAGTGGAGGCTAGAAAACTGAAATAGAATGAAAACCTAACTCATTTCAGCCTCCCCATAACCCTAATCCCGAAATGGGTTATAGGCCCATTCACTAATCACCCTATTTGGCCCGGTTTAGCAGTTTTTCACCTTCCAAACCTTACTTCAGCCAAATCTCCCAAACGGTAAGTCCGTTTTTCGCATGTAACCACTCTACGGAAAAGTAAACCATCAAACGAATCTAATGGAAGTGGTTTCAGGTCAAAATTCCTTTCCAATTAAAAGTTATGGCCGCAAAAAGATCAGCTAGGGGCAAACGGTCATTTAAAAATCGACAAAAATCATGAACATGGGAAATGGCTATAATGGTTGTTTCCCAAAGTTACATGACCATACGAGTTCACATGGGAAAGAAATAAATATTCTACGATCCTTCGATGCGTAGAATGCGGGTTGTTACACTGGCGCACTTCACAAGTGCGCCAGTGCATTCTGGTCTGTTTCAAGCTTTTCTGCCTAACTTCGTTCGTCCATATCTCCCTCATACGGTGTCTATTTTACGCAAACTCGGACTCTATCTCAAGCAGAATTCCGAGACGAACGCAATGGCGTAACCCGTTTCCCTTAATTCCCACATTTGAAATTAAGTATTCTTTAATTCGTTAATTTTAATATTTAAAATCACGGGGTGTTACATTCTCCCCTCCTTAAAGGATTTCGCCCCCGAAATCTCTAAGTTAAGGAGAATGTATATCCTAACATCCAATCATTCATCTACTCAACCATCAAACACAGGCATCCATTGTCCTTACAAGATTTCTAATGCCTTATTAACATATGCAAAAAGTTTGTGTATATGTTCCTTATCTAATGCAAAATCAGGCAGTCTACTGATTCAGTTGACCTCCTTAATACAAATCATTATAGTGCCATGCGTCCATTATGTATGCGAAAGAATCCTAACGATACATATTATTTCTACATGCATGCACAACCATTCATCAAAATGCAGCATCCATATGATAGCACAACCATTATACATCCATAAATTTAAATATGCACACACATTTATATGCAATATGAAGGTGATTGAGCCGATCTAGTGCCTAATGTGTGTGTACATGCATCCACGAGCAACCACTTGCATCCATTTGCATCCACCAAACATAACATGTCTCAAACACATGTTTGCAACCATAGAGTTCTTCCTAACTAAAGATCGAAGATGTCATCGCAAAGATAATACTAAATGATAGGACAAGTATCAACAAAGCGGTAGAAAAAGGAGAAGTTAAAACATACCCTCGAAAAGGAAAGGGTACAGCGTACGCATCTTGTCTTCCGTATCCCAAGTCGCGTCTCTTTGATCATCTCCCCATTGCACCTTGACCAACTTGACCTCTTTATTGCGTAGCTTTTTTGACCTCCGATCCGAAAATGCATATAGGAGCTCGTCTAACCGTGGCATTGCGCTCTACTTCCACTTCTTTGAGCGTGCTCGGCTCCACCACTTCCGTCGTATCATGTAAATACTTAAGCAAATGCGAAACGTGAAATATGTCATGAATACCACTGAGCTTTTCTGGCAACTCTACTCTATACGCCATCTACCCAATCCTCTCTGTAATTGGAAAGGGTCCTACGAACCTTGGTGCCAACTTCCCTACTGATCCAAAACGGACTACGCTTCTCAATGGTGACACTTTAATAAAAACCATGTCTCTAATATTGAACTCAAGATCGGTTCACCTCTTATCAGCGTATGAAATATGTCTGTCATGCGCCGTCTTCATTCGCCGTCGAATCAGGTCTATCTTCTCCGATGTCTCCCTAATCATGTCGGGTCTAAGCAAAACCTTGTCCGTGGATTCCCACCAACAAGTAGGTGATCGGTACGGTCGTCCATAAAGAGCCTCAACAGGTGCCATGCCAATGCTAGCCTGAAAGCTGTTATTATAGGCGAACTCCACTAATGGAAGATATTCCTTCCATGTTCCTCCAAAGTCTAGGATGCATAGCCTCAGAAGGTCTTCTAGAATCCGATTTACTCTCTCGGTCTGGCCGTCCGTCTGAGGGTGATAAGCGGTACTTAAGTATAATTGTGTTCCAACCGCCTCTTGTAAGCTTTTCCAAAATTCGCTTGTGAAAATGGAATCTCTACCATTTACAATACTAGAGGGTATGCCGTGCAGACAAACTATCTCTCGAAGTTAAACAGATGCTAACCAAGCGGCGGTCCTTCTACTTTTGACGGGAATAAAATAGGCACTTTTGGTAAGTCTGTCTACAATTACCAAATCCTCGTATTACCCTTCCTTGATCTTGGCAACCCATCTACAAAATCCATGGAAACACTTTCCCATTTCCACAGCGGAATCTCTAAAGGGTGGAGCAAACCATCAGGCTTCTTTTGCTCCGCCTTGACTTGCTGGCACACTAAGCATCTAGAAACGAACTCGGCCATGTCCTTCTTCATTCCGGCCCAAAAGAAAACTCACTTCATATCCCTATACATCTTGTCACCATCGGGATGTATGGTCATCTTAGAGCAATGTGAGTCTTCAAGAATTGCCTTCTTCAAGCTCTCGTCCTGTGGTACGCAAAGTCTCCCATCTCTACGCAACCAGCATCTCTCATCTATAGCATATCAATTAAGATGACTCGAAGATTCCCCTCCTATGAGCTTGCCTACTATCTCAACCAACTGTGGGTCATCCCGCTGTGCCTCTCCAACTCGACCCAAAAGTGTAGGTTGCACCTCTAACGATGCCAACAATACGGGTACATAATCGACAGAGGGTCTAAAGTCAAAGGTAGATATATACTCCAAACTCTGCCGCTCTACGAATAAAGGAATCAAAGTCAACTTCTTTCTACTTAAGATGTCGGCTACAATGTTACCCTTGCCAGGGGTGTATGCGATCTCAAAATCGTAGGATGCCAAAAACTCCATCCACCTCAGTTGCCTCAAGTTTAGATCTTTCTGAGAGAACAAGTACTTTAGCGACTTATGGTCTGTATACAACTCAAACCTCTCGCCAAGCAAATAATGACGCCATGACTTAAGGGCAAAAACTATGGCAGCCAACTCTAGGTCATGGGTAGGGTAATTTTTCTCGTGAGCTTTCAACTGCCTTCCACCACAGCATATCACCCTTCCTTCTTGCATTAAAACTTCGCCAAGCCCTGTCCCGCAAGCATCGGTATATACTGCGAATGGCATACTCCCATCTGGCAAAACTATAATTGGAGCTGTCGTCAAAGCCCTCTTCAGACGTTGGAAAGCGTCGTCACAGTCAACATCCCAAGCAAAAGTCAAGTTCTTCTTCATTAACCGAGTGAATGGGGCTAATATCTTCGCGAAGTCCTTAATGAACTTCCTATAATAACCAGCCAGCCCTATAAAGCTTCTTACTTCTATTGCATTCTTAGGAATTTTCCAATCTTGGATTGCCACCACCTTTGTGAAATCCACAGCTATCCCTTCCTTAGAGACCACGTGTCCTAAGAACCTCACTTCTTTTCTCCAAAAATGGCACTTGGAGAACTTAGCTTTAAGTTGATGCGCTCGTAGGGTCTCTAAGACTTTCCTAAGATGTAGGGCATGCTCTTCTTCACTTCTAGAGAAAACCAAGATATCGTCCACAAAGACTACCACAAACTCGTTTAGAAACTCCCTAAACACCCTACTCATTAAGTCAACAAAGTATGCGGGTGCATTCGTCAAAGCAAAAGGCATGACGAGCCATTCGAAGAAATCGTTAAGAGTTCTAAATGCAGTCCTATTTATGCTATCTTCAGCCACCCTTAGCTGATGAAACCCTGTAGCTAAATCCAGTTGCGAGAAAACCGAAGCACCCACCAACTAATCGAATAAATCATCTATCCTCGGCAATGGGTGTCTGTTCCTCTTTGTTAGCTTATTCAGCTCTCTATAATCCACGCACTATCTAAGTGAACCATCAGCTTTCGTAGCAAAAACGACTGGAGTACCCCACTCTGAAATGCTTCTTCTTATGAACCCCTTTTAAAGCAATTCTTTCACTTGCTTACTAAGTTCTCTTCTCTCTCTCTCGGAGCCATGTGGCACACTAGTAATGCAAATGGCTTTGCATTATCTACTAGGTATATTCGAAAATCTATCTCGCGCCTCGGGGGTAAACTTCGAACTTCATCGAAGACGTCACTATATTCATGGACCACACGAACAGATTCCAAATCATCATTGGATGCGTCAAGGGATTCTAGGTAGCTAAGCATTACCGGACCTCTAGGGTCACAAGAAATATCGAGGGTCTTTCCACAACGAGTCAACAATCTAACTACCCTTCTTTCATAATCTAGGATGGCACCGTATCTAGCTACCCAATCCATGCCTAGAATTAAGCCGTAGCCCATGAAGCCAAGAACGAAGGCGTTGCATTCAAACCCGACGCCCAAGATAGACACTGTCAAATCCCGACAAATCATTGAAAGATGAGCCGAACCACCAATAGGATTTGAGACTACTATGGGATCCGTAACTAGACTAGTATTTAGGTGAAGTGTTCCAACTAACGAAGCAGATACAAACAAGTGTGAAGCGCCAGAGTCAAACAAAGTATGAACAGGATGATCAAACAGAAAAACTAAACTTTCAACGGAAATGTTTCTACCTCTCTCTTGTCCTGGTGTCATGAGAGCATGAACCTGCCCTCTTGTCTGTCCTGGTGCAATAAGAGCCTGAACCTGCCCTCCATAAGTGGATCCTGTCCTTTGTCCTTGCCCTTGTTTCCTCGGGTAGTCTTTAATTAGATGTCCTGCCTCTCCACAGTGGAAGCATCCAGTCTTCTTCTTTTTCCTACAGTCCTTGCTTAGATGGCCTGGTGTCCCACAATTAAAGCACCTTTTCTTTCCCTTGCCATTGTTATCCTTACTGCCTTTCTTGTTTTCCTGTTGTGATTTCTTTTGATCCCCTTTCTTCTCTGGTGCCTTATTAGCATTAGCACCTTTCTTCTCTTCATGCATAAGCGCCATGTCAACCAATCTCTCAAAGGTAGCCCTCATCGGAATGTAGGTCATAGTCAACCCGTGTAGCGGCTCATTCAAGCCTTTAACGAACCTCAGAGCCTTCTTCTCGGGTATGTTCACCAAGTCTAAGCCAAATCTCGCCAATTGATTGAACTTGTTGACGCACTCCTTTACTGACAAATTTTCTTGCTTCAATGCTAAAACCTCTCCATATATAAATTTTCTTCTGCTCGTGAGAGAAATTTCATCTCGAACCTATGCCTGAAATCCATCCATGTCTCCACTAGACGCTCTCCATTCGTGACCTCCCACCAAAACGAGGCTTCGTCCTTCATTAACCAAGCAGCCAATTGAACCTTCCTTCCATCTTCTACCTCGAAGATACCAAATAAATCTTCCACCTCCTTAAGCCAATTTCGAGCTTTAACAAACGTCTCTGATTTGGAAAGGGTTTCCCGCCCATTGCCCTAAAATCTTTGCATATCTTCAAAAAAGTATCAACGCGAGGCGGGGGAGGAGGAGGAGTGACTGCAGCTGGGGGAGGAGGAACATTTGATGGGCCTGCGGCAATGGCCCTAGCCTCCAGATACCTTCTAAACTAGCCAGGTATCGGTATGCCCTCGGGTATCTCAGATTCCCCAGACATGCTAAAAAGAAAAAGGAAGAGATTCAAAATGGAGAATCGAAGGAAAGATATATGGCTCTTGGGGGTTATGTTTTTAAAACAAACTTTTCTCTTGAAAATACTTTCCTTATAACATATCTTTGAAAGTATTTCTTTATAAATGTTTTTGAAAAACAGTTTTTCAAAATTCATATCTGTTCTGGTAACCTTCAGCTCTGACACCACATGTAACACCTCACGTCCATTAATGTCACTCTTAAAGGGAATTCATTAACTTTCATGGAGCATTATTAGTGTACAGAACAGAATATAACAAGATAGATACATATATTGTACTTGAAAATTTTAAAACAATTTTTATTGCAGCGGAGAAATAGTTTGATTACAACAACTTCATAAACCAACAGGAAAACCAAGTACACTTAATATCCATCTTGACAAATTGTTTTCTGAGTACATAAAGTAAAAGGCATAACCCCAACACAAGTAGCCATAAAAGAGATGAGTTGAACTTTACTTTCAGCAATCCAAGCATTTCCAAAAGAGAGAGAAAGAGATCAAAGATCAAGCTCCACTAGTCCTAGTCCGACCCTGAGAACCTGGGGGGGAGGAAGAAAAGAGGCGAAAACAAGGGGGTCAGACACAAAGTCTGGTGAGTATAATAACTTTAACAATATAATTATTAAAGTAATTAGGATAAGGCATAAACTGGTAAAACAAGGTATGACCGTGAAACAAGTGGGCATGACAAAGCAAACAAGAGGAATATTCGGGCATTAATCTCGTTCCTAATCACTATAGGATAATTACTATACTGCACCATTACTAGTCACCCAAAAAGTTGATCCCGCCTACTGAACATAATAATGATAATGGTAGTTTCGTGTACCCCTAGTTGCCTTCATAGGTTCCGCTTGCCCCTATCTCCACTAGTTGTACCCAGTACCCCTATGCGATCGGCTCCCTAACTCGTAGATACCCGTGCTGGTACCACAGTGGGGTGTATCACTCCCCAAAGTGGCAACCCGATACCACTAAAGATGCATGACTTATATCAATACGATGCAACAATGTCTTACCTACCAGCCCGGGCCTACGCACGCACATGACCCCGTTGGACTTGCGCTGCAACCGCTAACCCGTTTCGACCTCTTACAATCAAACCCAGTAAACGTGTCCCATCCCCGATCTAACTCGAGCTCACAAAGATACTAAATGGGTTACTGGTTTGAAAAGGGTCCCCATACTTGACACAAGCTTTCCACCTATGCTTGGTCCCCACTAGAATTTCCCACTTAACCCCTTCTTGTTCATGTCTTCTTACATGTTTTCAACTTGGTTAAGTGTTTCTAATCGTATTTCACATGCCACCTAGGCCACCCACTTAACCCCCATGTCCCACCACATGTTTATCTGGTTAAGTGTTACTTAATTCATTAGAACCGTAACCTTATAAAGACCTCCCACATTAGACTACCTTTTGCGGTTGCTGGATTTGCCGGGCGGGTCCGGGCAGTCTTATACCACAAACGAGCCTAACCTTGTGTCTTTACAATTGTTACATATTTAATTTGTGCCTTTGACCTCTCACATTAGACTACCTTTTGTGGTTGCTGGATTTGCCGGGCAGGTCCGGGCAGTCTTACACCATAAACGAGTCTAACCTCATGTCTTAGGCAGTTAATTGTTGCACATAATTATTTAACCCCAAATTGGATTAATATCCCTATTCAAATTTTTCAGTAAATTCCAAATTAATTTATGTCTATAATTGTCACCTAAATTATGTCCATAAATTCCAGGTATACAAATTATACCAATTAATGTCTCAAATTAACTATAAGCCTTTTTAAGCCATTTTATGCCAACTCACAATATTAATATTTAATATTATCCCATTGTCCCCACGCTATTCGTACGTTTTAATATGACATATGTTAGACTCGCAAATAGTCTAACTTATAAAAAGAAAAGCAACATCACATCTTGCATAACACATAAAATAGATCTAAGAATCATGACATAAGTTTGCATAGCCAATAACTTGCATAGGCAATGGGTATACAAAAATTTGTATAAACTATCATGGATCTAAATATAGATCTAAACATAAAGAAGTGAACTTGCACATATGGATATGGTTTTCCTATAACTTGCATATGAATTTCATTCAAACTAGCATATGATTCACATATAAAACTAGCATAGGCAATGGGCATATAGAGCATAAATTTGCATAACTATGTACTACCATGGATCTAAATATAGATCTTAACATAAAGATGTGAACTTGCATATGGATCTAAATATGTAAATTAATGTCACATAAACTAGCATATGTATATACATGATTCACATATGAACTTGTATATAATCCACCTACAGACTTGCATACGACTCATAAACTAGCATATGATTTAACATCCCAAACTTGCATAAGATTCATATACATATGATTTAACATCCCAAACTTGCATAAGATGAATCCAGTTAAACATGTACAATTCAACATATGAAATAGATCCACAATAACAAAACTGTCAACGATAACATCACATGATTCAAAGTCATATTCTCATAATCCCAATTATAACTTATCACAGTTAAATTAATTAATAAATTTGTGAAAGAAATTATACTCATAAACAAAAGAAAAGTCTTGTTTTTCTGGGATTTGTATTCTGAAACTGAATTGCTCACCTTTGATGTAGACTAATTGTTATTCTAATTTAGATTTAGATTTGATTTTGATTCTTGCTTCTATCTTATTTTTGAGTTGAAAGAGAACGGCGACTACTCTAGTTCTCCATTGACAGCATGGCGGCTCCTGGTATGAATTAGTATGATTTTAGGTTGAGAGTTAGGTTGCTTATATAGAATTTTAATTAATTTTGAGCCGTCGGATTAACCTAGAAGCAATCAAGACCATCCAGTCAAGATAGAATAACACCTCAGCCATAATGACTCAGCAATGACTCACTGTTCGGATCAGAACACTCCAGAAATTTGTGCACGTTTTTAGCCTGACATGGGTGCACTTGGCAGGTGCGCCAATGCATTTTTGTACTGGCACACTTCACAAGTGCGCCAGTGCATTCTGGTCTATTTCCAATTTTTCTGCCTAACTTCGTTCGTCCATATCTCCTTCATACGGTGTTTGTTTTACGCAAACTCGGACTTTTCTCAAGCCGAATTCTAAGACAAACGCAATGACATAACCCATTTCCCTTAATTCTCACATTTGAAATTAAGTATTCTTTAATTTCTTAATTTTAATATTTAAAATCACGGGGTGTTAAAGTAAAACAAATCAGAAACATAAAAGATTTGTTGGAAATGTGCAAGAAAATTCTACTGCCTCTGGAATTCTTGGATCTGCACCTCCCATTTCACCTTTAGAAAGCAATACTGATCCTTCTAACAACTCAACTTTAACCGATTCTCAGATGTTCTCTAATCTGTTCAAGGAATTTGTCAAGATTGTGCAAACAAATCAAGGGTCTTCCTCGTCTGATAGTTATAATGCTGCAGTAAACTTTAAAGGTATTGTTTTTGAATTTAATGTGAATTTTTCAGTTGAACATGCTAATGTTTATACATGGATAATTGATACAGCAACTAGTGATCATATGGCATTTGACATAAACATGTTTGATAAAACCCACAATCTTAAACAGCCTATGCAAATTGTTCTTCCTGATGGTTCTCTAAAAACTGTTTCTATTGTTGGCATCATTTCTATCAATCCTCGTATTATTCTTAAGAATATTTTCTATGTACCAGATTTTAAACATAACCTTTTATCTATTGGAAGGTTATTAGATCAGAACAATTTAGTTGCCAAATTGGAACATAACTCTTGTTCTTTTCTGGACCTTACAACTAATCAAGTGAAGGATGTTGGTTTGAGACAAGGGGGTTTGTATAGATTTGTTAAATACTTACCTTCTATTTCTGTTCTGTCAAATAATGTTGTTTCTGATCATTTTCCAGTTGTTCTTGCTTCTAATACAACAAATTCATTTGACCTGTTTCATGCTAGACTTGGTCATGCCTCTGTAGGAAAACTGAAACATGTACCTTTTTCTCATTTTAGATTAATAATAATTTCCATTGTGAAGCATGTATTTGTGCAAAACATCATAGATTACCTTTTCCTTTATCAAGTTCCATTGCAAATGCATGTTTTGAATCAATTCACATTGATTTATGGGGGCTATATCAAATTCCTTCTACAATTGGTGCAAGATATTTTTTGACTATTTTAGATGATCATTCAAGAGCTACATGGATTTATTTACCTCATCATAAAGATCAAGTTCCTCGGGTTATAACTGAATTCTTAGCATATGTAGAAACTCAGTTTCAGAAATATGTTAAAATCATTAGATCAGATAATGGGACTGAAATTGTTCAACAGTTTTGCACACTATTGTTCGCATCAAAGGGAATTATTCATCAGAAAAGTATTGTAGGAACACCACAACAAAATGGGAGGGTAGGACGTAAACACAAGCATTTGGCTGAAACTGCTAGGGCATTAAAATTACATGCTAATTTACCTAGTAAGTTTTGGGGAGATTGTTTTCTTACAGCAATTATTTGATAAATCTTATGCCTTCTTCTGTTCTTAATTGGAAAACTCCATATGAGGTCTTGATGAACAAGGTTCCAGACTATTCACATTTGCATGTTATGGGATGTTTAGTATATTCAGCTGTTAAGACTTCAGACAAAATGGCTTCTAGATCAAAAATGTGCATATTTATTGGATATCCTTATGCACAAAAGGGATATAAACTCTATGATTTGGAAAATCACAAAGTTTTATTGAGCAGAGATGTTATTTTTAAGGAAAATATTTTTCGTTTCCATTCTTCATTACCTGTTTCCTCGAATTTAGATCAAAATCCTGGTTTACCTCTTGTTAACCCTGCTATTTCTCCTGATTCTATTCATAACATTTCAAGCCCAGTTATTACTCAACCATCAATAGATGATTTTCAAAACATTCCTCCTTTTCCTGAAATGTCTCCTTCCTCTCATAATCAATTTATTCCTCTTCATCCAATTCCTCTCCACAGCAGCCCTCATCTCCAACTACATGTCTACCAATTAGGAAATCTACTCGTGTTACTCAAATACCTAAAATTTTTGATCAATTCATCCTTGACAAGCATATTAAACCTCCTACTACATGTCCGTTTGTTCAACAATTTCTTTCCAATTCAAATCTGAATCATCTTAGTCCAGAATATATTAGCAGTTTGGCAAACGCTTTATATGTTCATGAGCCAAGTTCATATGCACAAGCTAAAAATGATCCTAAATGGTTTGAAGCCATGGAGAGAGAATTGTAGGCCATTGAAAATAATAATACTTGGGAGATCACTACTCTTCCTTCAAATAAAACTGCTATTGGAAGCAAGTGGGTATTCAAAGCCAAATTCAATCCAGATGGAAGTCTTAACAAATGCAAAGCAAGAGTTTGGGCAAGAGGTGATAAGCAAGGTAAAGGTAAAGATTTTAGGTGTACATTTAGTCCAGTAACAATGTTTACTACTGTTCGTATTCTTATAGCCTTGGCTGCTGCAAAAAATTGGGAGCTTCATCAATTAGACATGAACAATGCATTTTTGCATGGATATGTTGAAGAAGAGTTATATATGTAGCCTCCACCTGGTTATTCAAAGGCTAAAAATGGGGAAGTATGCAAGTTAAAGAAGTCATTATATGGTTTGAGGCAAGCTGCAAGGCAATGGAATGTAGAGCTGAGCAGATATCTACTTAATTCAGGGTACAAACAATCAAAACAAGATTATTCCCTTTTCATTAAGTCTGGTGATGTTTCATTTACTTATGTTGATGATCTATTGATTACTGGTAATTCTTTATCTGAAATTCAAGCTATTAAACATTCTCTACATTTAGTATTTACAATTAAGGATTTGGGTCAGCTAAGATATTTCTTGGACATAGTGGCTTTTAAAACAGGATTAGGCATACTTCTTAATCAAAGAAAATACATTCTAGATTTGCTGAAGGACACAAACATGCTAGAATATAATTCTGTTCTTGTCCCTCTACAAAGAAATTTAAAACTTACAGTGAAGATACACCTTTAGTTGAAGATCCTGAAGTCTATAGAAGACTCATTGGCAAACTACTATATTTAAACATGACCAGACCTGATATTTCTTACGCTATTCAACAGCTCGGTCAATTCTTGAATGCACCTGCATAGTCACATTTCAATGATGCATTGCATGTTCTTAAGTATTTAAAAGGTACTTTGGATTTGGGTCTGTTCTATTCTGCACAGTCTGATTTTAATCTCATAGCATATTGTGATGCTGATTGGGGAAGTTGTCCATTCTCTGCCAAGTCATTGTCTGGTTACACTGTTTTTCTGGATGACTCCTTAATATCATGGAAAACGAAGAAGCAGAAAACAACATCTAAGAGTACATGTGAAGATGAATATCGAAGCATGAGTTATGTTACAAGTGAATTGATTTGGCTTGAGGGTTTGTTGTTTGATTTGCAGGTGAATGTCTCCCTTCCAATTAATCTCTTCTGTGATAATACTTCAGTTAAGTACATTGTAGAAAATAAGGTGTTTCAAGAGAGAACGAAGTACTTGAGAGTTGATTGTCATTTTACTAGAGACTATGTAGATGCCAAATTCATCAATATTCTTATTGTTCGTTCAGCACTTTAGTTTGCAGACTTGCTAACGAAACCATAGGGAGCAGATCAGCATTATTTTCTATCTACCAAGATGGGACTTGTTTCCGAACCACCATGTCCAGCTTGAAGGGGGATGTAGATTACGAAGAGTAGAGTATTTTCTGTATACAATTAACTGTGAATAATGTAGTTTAAGTATTTTTGTTTGTTTTCCTTGTTTCTGCTGTGTGTAACGTTGGTTTAGGATAATACTGTAATTTTGTTTACTACTGTACATATATTTGTTGACTGAGTATTTTGAAGTGAGAGAAAACATTATTTTCTTCTTTCCAATTTTTGCGTTCATGAAGCCATCCTCATCTACCAGGAAATCAGAAGTAGAATGAGAAATACTAGGAGAAGGGTTAGATGAGAGGAGAGGAGACATAGAGTGGTCGTGAACGTTTGGCTAAGACCCAAAAAATGGAGATAGTTCCCGTGAACAGGGACCAAACTTTACTGTCAAGCCATTGTAGGCTAGAACAGATCGTCCCGGCGGCAAAAATTCCGAACTTCACGAGCACTGCAAATATTCCCATTTTACGTGCTTTGAGCTATCGACGACGAACTGTAAAGTGTAAACAGTGGGTTGTAATATATATATATATATAAGGGTGGTCGAGTGCTTCCTTGGCAGACGATCTGCATGTATGTATGTGCATGGATTGGTAATATGCGACTGCGCCCTTGGTAACATGAAGCGTCCTTTGATTCATTTACCAATTCAGATATCATTATGTCATTTTGGCTTTACGAAGAGTCGCATCGTCAAAAGGACTTAATTATTGTGCTTCTTTTTTGAAGTGATTATGTCAGTGGGTGCTCTCAAGGCATATATGGAGTATTAAAGTTAGTTAAAAATTGTCTATAGAACCTTTCTTGTTATAGAGATTTCCTCCTTTTTTCATATCTAATGATTGTCATGTTTAATGATATCATTCATGCAATACATGATCTGAATCTGATGTACCATTACCACATTGTACGCCTAAAATGTCCAGATAATGTCTATTTTGTAGTTCAATGTGTTTTTATCCATGGCATTTTTTTTCATTTTTGGGATGCTTTAGCCATATTGGACCCATCAAAATATGACTAAATTCAGTTATCCTATATATGAACAGGCTAGGTCAACCCATGTGTGAACTATTTTTAAATGATATTTAAACATCTTGAACCATTTTTTAAATGATCATAAATGAGTAACTTATTTGACCACTTAATAAATAAACAAGATAAGTTTTTTTGTTCAAACTCAAAATATTTTTTCGTGGCAACGCGGAATCAAATAAGACTTCAATTGATAAAATCTCATCTAAATTATAGATAGTATGGACCACTAGAGTATTTCATTTTACAACAAAAAAATTCAATGTAGTTCT
The DNA here is from genome assembly GCA_030737875.1 of Allium sativum. NCBI lineage: Eukaryota > Viridiplantae > Streptophyta > Magnoliopsida > Asparagales > Amaryllidaceae > Allium > Allium sativum. The sequence continues at coordinate 415,935,405 of CM060910.1, read as the reverse complement.
CCATGCGATTATCGGTTGTACAAGAAAATTTACAATAAATCCCAATATTTTAATGTCGTCTAAGCACAATAACAATATTTTTTGTTCGGACCATTAGGAGAGAGCGTTTGATTGATTTGGTTTATCCGATGATGAAACTTGTCAAACCAAACACTATAAGAATTTTTTGATTTTCCTACGCCAATATGGCGTAAGAAACTCCAATTTCCTACGCCTAATACGACTTTAAACCAAGCGTGGCAAAAATATTTCCTATGCCTTTCCTATTCTACGCGTAGTACAGTTTGCTATGCCTTTCCTACGTCAGATATTTCCTACGACATTCTTACGCTAGATTTTCCTACGCCGTTCCAAAGTCAGATATTTGCTTAATTTTCCTACGTCGTAGTTACGGCCAACAATTTCCTATGCCATTACCACGCCCAAAAAATCTCCTGCGTCGTTTGTACAACAAAAATTTCCTGCTCCTTAGTTACGCCATACATACTCAATTTCAATAAATAAAATTCAAAATTTTCCAACGCCCTTTCTATGCCATTTTAAATGCTTTCTACCATATTGCTACTGCTCATCTTTTAGACCAACATCAATCAATATGATTACTTAAATGTAACATAATCAACAGTAATACTAAATTACACCAACAAAAAACAGTTTCATAATCATTAAATATGATAAACAATACTCCATAATATCTATTTAAGTAAATATATTGCAATATCCATGTGTTTAAACTAACATCAATTAGAGCTGCACAAAGTATGGGTTGGGTCGGACTAGACCAAATACTTCATCCGACCTGCATAGGTATGGGTTTAAAGTAGTTCAATCCGTATCCGACCCTATATGAATATGATATGGATTGGGTTGAAGTATGGGATAGGTCAGGTTAAATATGGTTGGGTTGGGTTGGGTTGCATGAATTTAATAAAAAAAATGCGAATATAAGGGTATTTTTTTAAAAAAAAATATTCAACATAATATAACATATTTTAGCTAGCGTAATACATTTAAATTAATTAATTCATTATAACACGTATTTTATTAAAATTTCATTATAAAATAGATCATATGAAATTAATTCACTACATAGTTGTTTAAGTCAAAAATTGACCAAACATCAAAGGTATCTTATCGATACTTCAACAAATTGGTATGAAATGGGGAAAAAAGGCAACAGTCACAAAATAAGTGGGAACAAGTAAAAAAACATAAGAATTTTATAGTGATTCGATCTTGAATAGATCTACATCCACTTTGATAATAGCTTCCATTATCATATTAGAGTTTACAAAGCATGAACTCTCTCTTATAACATTCATTTTCACTCTCATATAATGATCTCTTATTTTTCTCTCATTTTTTAGCTTTAGATCTCACTTGAATTCGTGGAGGAACGGATTAGATTTTGTGAATCGTGATAGTTATCTTATAGATCTTAAATTACTAAGGCATTTGGATGATCTTCCTTGATTCCATAATGAAATTTGTGTTAGATCCGAGCCTTAGAGTGGAATAATGGCAGTTGGAGACCACTTGAATGAGTTAGAACGAACTTTAGTGGAGTATGAAGGGGATTTGATCCATTAATTGTTGCATGAAGGTAGACTGAGTTAGAGCGACCATTAATGGATTTTGGAGTGTTTGAGAGTGGTGGAGAAATGGTTTGGACAACCCTTCAGGGTCGAAAAATCCGTCCCTTGAATGGTGGAGAAGTGGGATATTTATATGTGTAGTTTGGGGGTAGTGGCAATGTTGTAACTATGGTGTGCAGGGTTTGGGTCGGCCTCAAACTTATTTATGGAAATGCCACAGGGTTACACTATACCCAGTTATCACATATGTTGACACTGACCCAATATTTCAGCTTGCTACCAACCCGTTTAATTTACATCACTGCCACAGCTCCTTAATTGAAGACCACCCCAAATATATTTAGTTTAGGACCGACCAGATGATTTACAATTGTGCCACCACATTATTTGAAGTACCGACCCGTACGTGCTTTAGATATTCTTGACACGCTACACTTTATATTTTCAGCCATGTGTGTTTCACTTTATTGCGTCAATCCTCAAAACATTTCTATTATTCTTTATTACAGAATATGGGACCAAACCACACAACAATACTGCGTTATCCCACAGCTTGATGCCACATGTCCTCTTGCACAACTATCATTGTTTGTATGGTGATTGACCCACGTGGCCCCTTCATGAACAATGCATGCGGTATGAACAATGGAATTTTCATTGTATTCTTTTGTTTCATATCCATGATATTATCATTTACGTGCTGGGTTAATTACGAAATGTGCCACTGACTTCTTCTTAGGGTTGTCAATGAATACCCGAAAAATCCGATATCCGTCCGAATCCGTATCTGAAATATCCGTTATCCGGCATTATCCGAAAAGCGGATACGGATATCCGATATCCGAAAATCTTTTCGGATACGGATATGGTTATAGTGGTATCCGTATCCGAAAAATATCCGTCCGACTAATTGTTGTAATATATATTACTCAAAATAGAAAAATAGAGTTAATAATTATTTTGTAACTGTTGGATGTTACTATGATATAAATTTTTGTCCATTTTTTGTGAAAAATGGTAGTTTTAGTGTTTAATTTTGGAATATTTTTTATATGCCTACGGATATTAGTAAAAAACAATTTTTCATCATCACATTTCTTTATTTTCTGGATTTTTACAAACATTTGTATAAAAATTATTTTATGTTGATCCAAACTTTTTTATTTATATTGTTAAACTTATTAATTACAGTCGGAGCGGATAAATATCCGATATCCGTCCGTATCCGAAAATTAAGCGGATACGAATATCCGATATCCGAAAATTAAATGGATACGGTTATCCGATATCCGAAAATAATTTCGGATATGAATATGGATATGGCACTTTCCGTATCCGAAAACATCCGTTGACAGCCCTACTTCTTCTCTTAGGTACCGGTCCATACCTGATTCCATATTTAAACCGACCCATTTTCCAGCATGTGACCATTCCATTGTTGCTTTGCATGCAACGTAAAATAGTCATGTAAACTATTGCACGGACCGTCCAAGAACTATTGCACCGATACCCACACTTTCATCTTGTATGGCGACCCTTGCTTTGATTTATTGCTACTGATGCTTATGTGTACTCATTGTATCCCATGCATTTCATGATATCACGCATTGTATAATTCACGCGGCAAAACTCCGGTCCATTTTTGAATATGGGAGCGAGATATCATCAGCAAATTTTTACACCATGCATACACTTGAGAAGCCTATCCATGCGTTACTGACACTACATGGCAATTTGCCAGATATAGCCGCATTCAATCCATCTATATTTAAAGTGTTGTCACCAACCAAGTGCAGCTTTATACACTATATGTGTTCAAAAGTTAGGAGCGGATCCATGTTGTGTATTGCTGCCAACCCAGCTTGTACCGACCCAGTTGGTGCTGACCCATTTGGTGAATATATGAACCGACCCGTATAGTTGAGACCGAGCCAGCGCTTTGGTACCGACCGATCCCTAGAACTTACACAAAACCAATACTTCATACTCAAAAATTAACGATTTGTTTCACGTGCATTTAACTGATTATTTCCAACCCGTGTTTTTAAGAGGGTCAACATTTGCCCCTCGAAGCTTGTATTTTTGCTTGTGAAAAATGCAGGCTTCAAAATGAACGTTGTTGTTAAAATATTCTGTGTTAAATGCACGTGAGAAGATCATAGATAAACGCTTAAGATGGATCAGAATGTTCTTATTTGACTTTTGCTTTCTGGCTAATGAGTTATTGGATTTGAGCACTCAAGCTTGTTGGCGATATTCCGAACTCAAATTCATTCTTGAAATGCTCTTTTGCACAAACTTTGTTGCGCTAATCGACGCTCCAGTTTTGAGTTCAAGTGTTTGCCGTTGGTAACGCCGCGTTAGTGTGTGATTGCCCCAGCTTTAATTCAGACTCGAGCACGTAGAACAAGTGAAATTTGCAATGAATTGGTCGTACTTGATTTCTGTTGAAACAGTTGTGCCTTTTTTTACTAATGCAACTTGTTTCATAACAAAAAAAACATTGCATGTTTCTGGGCTAATATTTTGTCATTGACTGCCCATATCGACAACAGATTAGTCAGCTAAAATTTTCAACTATGGAAAAATTTATTTTGAATTGAATGAAGTGTCTGCACAGAATTATTTTATTCAACGGTTTACAACTCGTCGAATATTATCTGCACAGACACGATATTCTAATTCGACTTCGCACTGACGCTCAAGATCAACTAATTGATACAAGTCGATTGTGGATTTCAACCGTCATTGTTTTAATGACTTACATAATTTTGTATGAAGGTTCATATTTTATGAAACATGTACCAGTTCAGATTGGAACTTTGATTTAAGTTTCTGAGGCTAGGGCGACCGCAGCTTTTGGATTATAAACGAACCCGTCTTTGGTTTGTTGATCGTCTATTTTTAGGCCCGCTATAATAGCTTAGTTAGATTACAAATTTTGAGTTTGAATCTAGTGCCTTCACTTGGGGAGGTCTTTGAATTTGCCTATGCTAGGGGAGGTCTTTATGTTTTGTGCCCCCGCTAAGGAAGGTCTTTGGGTTTTCAATTTCGTCTCTACTATGGTAGGACGAAAACTTTAATTTGCCCTTGTTGTGGTGGGACTTTAATTTGCCTCTACTGTGGGAGGACTTTGATTTTACCTTGCTATGGAGGGACTTTTTTGCCCTTGCTATGGAGGGACTTTATTTTTCCTCTGCTATGGGAGGATTTTGATTTTGGCGTAGTTCCACAAGGTGTCCATTAGTCATCTTGTCGGATACGCTTAACTATAGTAAGAGATCGCAGCCGGACTGAGAGGCTCTCTTGATAGAAATTTGCAGGGTTTACATCAGTCCTTAGGGTGAACATTAGTCCTTGTGTGTAGGATACACTTATCCATAGTATGCAATCGCAGCCGAACCTAGAGGTTCTTTCGAACATCAGTTGTGACACCCCACGTCCGTTAATGTCACTCACAATGGGAATGCATTAGGATTCGTGAAGTGTTATAGGTAAACAGAAACAGAAATATTACAAGACAGATATAAAATGACAGCGGAATTAAAAACTTAATTAATCATAAAGCACCGTGGTTCAAAAATATCACATGTCTGAAATACACAAAAACTGTTACATCATAAAAACTATTGTCTTGTACTTTAAAACATCAGAGTACATAAAAGAAGCAAAATTTCCCAAAATAAAACATAGCCATAGTAGCAAGGATAGGAGCTTGAGCCATACATCTAAGCAGCTCTAGCAAAATGAAAGCAGAATCACGGTCAAGCCTGAGTATTCCCACCCTAAGAACCTGGGGGAGGGGGAACGAAAGAAAGAAGAGGAAACAAACAGGGTCAGATAAAGTATGGCGAGTTCAGTTACTTTTAGCAAGAAAATAAGTAAAAGTAGCATGATAGGTATATAAAGTGGATAAGAAAGATAACACCATAAAAGGTAGGTATGACAAGGTAAACATGATAGAGTGTATATGCTTCTCTAAAGATTACTCTGCACTAATACTGGTATAACCAGAAATGATATGATCCCAACAACAATAAGATGGTAGATTTAGGCATACGTTCAGATGTATCTTAACCACTACCCTAATCGATCGGCTCCCTACTCCGCGTAGATACTCTGTGCCAGCCCCATCATAGGATGTATCACGTCCTATAGTGGCAACCCTTTGCTGATATGCATAGCCATATATACAGGTGTTATGGTTGTCTTAGCCCCCTCTACCTGGCCCATGCACGCACATGTCCCCGGTCGGTTTGCGCCGCCCACATCGTCCTCCTTGTTTGGATCTCTTACAATCAGTCCAGTAAGCGTGCCCCAACTCCGACCTAGTTCGGAGTACTCGTTTGATACCTATTATGGGTTACTGACTGGAATGGGTCTCATACAATATGATACAAGCTCCCCTCCCTTGTCTTGTATCCCCACTAGGAATTCCATCGGTTATGTATACCATTAGGTGTCTTTAATTGCATAACCCTATCGTTTCTACTAGTTATGCTTACCCTAAAAAAAGGAGTCTTTAATAACATAACTTCAACATTTTCATAGGTTAAGCTTACCACTAGGTGTCTTTAATTACATAACCTATCTGGTTATGTTCATGGGCCTATATGTAAATATTACCTAACCTCTCAGATTTACTTAACCCACCCTTTGTTCAACCAAATTTACTTAACCCCAATTCAAGTTCATGTTCATACAATCAATATGGAATCAACCAGGTTAAGTATTCAAGGTTTATTACCTTATTTTCATTTATGGTTACAGTATGCTAGACCTCCCACAAACCTAACATTTATGGATGCTGGACATGCTGGGTTGGTCCGCGCAGACTTATTCCACAAATCCGGCTTAACCTCATGTCTTAGCACGTCTCGTATTTGTGCACCTAGACCTTCCACATTAGATTTACCACTTGTGATTGCTGGATATGCCGGGCGGTTCCGGGAAGACTTCCACCACAAGTGTAATCTAACCTCGTGTCTAGGCGCAATTACAGTTTCTAATTACTGTAATCCTAGCCATTTCATTATTAGCCAATTTTACCTATGTCGTTATATGTTTCATGCCCCTTTTCCCCAAATATGTTCATAGTGAATTATATATCCATATTAATATACGTAAACATTATCCAAATTATGCCAATTTTCACCTTTTTTAACAATTATGCTCAAATTCCCAATTCACAAGATATGCCCAATTTCAATGTTTTTCCCCTCGTTCCCAAACTAACATAATCGCATAATTAAGGGGCATGCCTAGGCTCGATAGTAGTCTGGCTATATAAAATAAACGGAAAAGGGTGAAGAGAAGATGACAGAGATGGTTATTCTAACAGAACTAACATAAGCATATGATGGCATAATGATAAGATGGACATATAAGCACAGATCAGTGAACTTGTGATAATAAAACAGGTTCTAACATAGTAGGGATGTCATAATAGGCATGATTAGATCTAAATAAGGATTTAGTTATCCAACTAATGATAAATCGAAATTAACCTCAAACATAATAGGTACAAGATGAAATAAATAGGTTAGATCTATAATCAAAAGTAGATCTTACATGATAAAAATTTAGATCCAAGTCATAGTATACCAAAATATCACAGATTCACAAGTTATTACAAATCTGAAGTGATTCAAGGATTAACATGCATAGATCCAAATTAACAGTCCTATCATGTTTACTTTTTATTCATTTAAATTTAAAAGCAACTTGAAACTCATAGCATTTGGATCCAAAAAGGTAGAAGAAGAACAGATCTACACTTGAATCTCTAACTTTGATTTGCAGAAGAAGAAGAAAGAGTTTTGATTCAGTCTAGGCACCAGCAGCACTTAGTCCTCCATCGATTTTCAGTGTAAAATAACCAGAAAATGAAGCCGTATATATAGTTGCTAGCCCCCAGAATTGGACTGCCACCTCAGCCCTTGGGGGGTCGACCCATGGGTCAACACCCCCTTGAGGGGTCGACACCCCCCAAGGGGTCGACTCCCCTAGGGCGGGAAGATTGCCGCCTCCTGATTTTGTATTTTCAAATGGTTTTCTAATTTTTTTGATTTAATTATATATATACACACACATACATACATATATATATATAATTCTTCTACGCATATACAAACTCAAACCTTCATAACTTCTTCATACGGTGTCCATTTTACGCAAAATAAATGTCTACCTTGACCAGAATTTCGAGATGGACGCAATGGCGCAGTCCGTTTCCCTTAATTCTGAATATTAAATTAATTATTATTTAATCTATCCTCTTTTAGTGTTATTAAAATTACGAGGTGTTACATCAGTCGTCGTATCGGATTCACCTGGTTATAGTTAGTGATCGCATCTAGACTGAGAGGTTATAAACCTTTAGGATTTGTGAGGGTTTGGGTCATTCCGTTGAGCGAACGTTGACCTCGTGCTAGATGCACTTGACTATGGAAAGTGACCTCATTTGAGCGCGAGCTACCCCTTGGAACTTGAATCCTTTGGCATTGATTTCGCATCCGCTTGCTGAACTCCCCACCGTTTGACTATTGGCAACTCCTCTCGCTCACTCTCCAGGGTGGTGCTTTTAATTGCTACATTTATGCATGCTAATGTTTTTTTGCGCTTTCCACTTGAGTTGGTGTTATTGGGGTTTCCATATTGCATCGGGTTTGGAGGAAGCAAGCGTTTATCAGATAGCCTGTAATAAAGAATCGTCTTTTAACAAATTTTGAATTATCGAAAATATTGCAAGTAAGAGATTTACTTAGGAAAATATGTTGTTAGTTACAGAGCAAATGCTCAGTGCATCACTTGCAGATTATTACAGACTGTTTACAAGAAGTTTTGAATATAACAAAAAGTAAAATACTAAGTAAAGCATGAAGTAAAGCAGGAGATAAAGCAAGAAGTAGAGCAGCGGCGATGTTGATCGCTTATTCTAAGCCATTATAATTGGAGTGCCAATCATTGGTCCTCAGTTGATCACCGGCCCGGTATCAACCCATGCTGGAGTTTGATTACTTGGATCAGTTTGACTAGGGGCGCATTCTGCCCCTGAAGAGCTGGAGCAGAGTTTGATGATTGCAGATTCTTGACATACTGTTGCAGCCTGTTCTTTCGAATCAACTCCTCAATCAAGCTTTTGAGATGCCTATATTCATTCGTGTTATGACCAGGCTAGTTGTGAAACCCACAGAACTTTTCCGAGTTAGCCGCCTTGTTGCGTATCCTCATTGGTTTTGGTTCTGTATATTCTTCAGAGTTCTTCATTGCAAGATAAATGTTTCCAGGGGTGCCGTTCAAAGGCGTTATCTCTAATAGGTTGAAAAGACGAATCTTCTTATAATCCTTGTTGTCCTTTCCATCATTGGCACGCTTTTTCCCTTGAGTATTCTTCTGAATATACTGAGTAGCAGCATTTTTGGGAGCTTCAGGTAGTTGACTACCCTCAATAATCTGCAGAGGCACAAGATTGTTGTCCACTCTCACATAATCCTCGACCTTTTTATAGAATTTCTCAAGCATGTTTGGCTCTTTCATTTTGATCCATCTACCAAATTATCTCTTCTAATCTATGGCACGATTAGAGACATTAAGTTCATGCGGGGCTCAGGATTCCCTACTTCGGACAAAGTAGTATTGAATCTCTTGAGGAAGGCTCTAACAGATTACCCCGGATTCTACTTCACTGACGTCATAGAAATAACATCCTTAGCCTTAGTAGCTTATAGCCTGATTGCTCCTTGAATTTTAGAGTTAAATCATCGAATCGGTCGGCGGATTTGGGCGGCAGCCTCATGAGCCATGACATGCGACACCTTCTAGATAGACCGGGAAGCACAACCATTTGATCTCGTCCGTCGCTTTGGCTACATTCATGTGCCATTCAAATCTATACAGGAAGTGATTCGGATCTAAAGTCCCACTGTACGGGGGCAGAGTAAGACGAGTGAACTTTTTAGGAAACTCAGCTTTGCGGATTCTCTTTGTGAATGGATTTTTGCTAGGGGAGAAATCTCATTCTCTTTCACTGTCATTGCGAGCCATACTATCTTTCATGATTTGGTTTACCATTTCATGATACATTCCTTCGAGTTGTGTCATTTCGGAAAGCGGACTTCGATCTCTTTTCCAGATGCTCGTCTTGGCGAGCAATCTCGATTAGAGGATCTAGGTCTTTTACCTCAATTGTGGGGAGGTGCCCCCTTGGAGGGACTTGCAACTCGTCGAGTATTTCGGTCAGAATGGCTTTTGGTCTTCGGCTTTAGGACTTGGACATCAGCATCGCCTTTGTCGCTTTCCCAGCTATCAAGCCCTTCTACGTTATCATTACAATGACGATCAGAAGCTGACGAATTTGCGTTATCCTCAAGGCTGACGTAAACTCTTTGAGGAGGAACGGGATTTGCTTGAGCGTTTAGAAGAGCATTCATGTTTTCCATCAAAGCATCATTAGCATTCATCAAACTTTATTTGAAGTTTCAACGTGTTGATTTAAATTGGCGACAACGGCATTTAGTTCATCTCTAATTACTCTCGCTCCACCAACCGAGCTTGCGCCAACTTCAAAACGGTTAGTTAGTGGCGTGACTTTATTAGCAACATCATTGGGTGCTCCAATGGTTTTACTTGCAGTCTTCTTTGACCTAGCCACTATTTCGGACAAGGGTCTCAACCTTGTGGGAGAGGATTCGTCAGATAGCCTGGATCTTAGATTTAAGGAATCTATAGCGGAAGCAGGCTTGGAACTTCAATGCAAAGTTCTTAAGTTTGAGAGAAGTGTGAACGTGATCCCACAGTGGACGCCAAATGTTTAAGTCAAAAATTGGCCAAACACCAAAGGTATCTTATCGATACTTCATCATATTGGTATGAATGAGGAAAAAAGGCCACAATCACAAAATAAGGGGGAAAAAGTAAAAAAAAAAAAAACCACAAGAATTTTATAGTTGTTCGATCAAGAATAGATCAACGTCCACTTTGAGAATAGCTTCCATTATCATATTAGAGTGTACAAAGCATGAACTCTCTCTTATAATATTCATTTTCACTCTCATATCACTACAACAAAAAACACTTTTCGCAACAGGCGATATCTGTTGCAGTATACCTATTGCAACAGGCCTACGCCTGTTGGTATAGCCGAAATTGCAAAAAGTCCGCAACATTTTCTGCCGGTTGCAATAAGATGTTGCGATATACTTTTTTGCAACAGGCTTTTGCTGTTGCAACAAATCATTTTGCAACAGTATATGCCCGTTGCAATAGATTCATAAATCTATAAAAAAAAATATTACAGCTTATAGATATTACATATTAAATGTATTTGTTTTAGTAGTAGTGTATATCACAGACTAAAATAAACAAATAAAAAATTTATTTTAACAAAGTTTTAATAGTACAAACAATTACAACAAAAATTTCTGTAATTTTCATACATCATTCATGTACAACAATTTCTTCTCTCACACAACACATTTTTTTTCGAATAGAGTATTTTCTAATCATATTTCTACTATATCATACATATACTATAACAAGAGAATAAATATCATCTGTTCACTAGAACAAATCTGCAGTTCATGCTCCAAGATTATTGTCGATCATGAATATGCACATTTAAATGCTTTTCTAGTCCATCCTTTTGTGATCTCCATTGAAATTTCTAGAATTGCGGTCTTCTACAAAAACATGCAATTATTATATACAATATCAATAAATTAACAAGAAGAGACAATTGACAGTGGTTAACTCAATAATTTTATAAGTACTCTTTTTCCTCATTTTTTTTAGTTCTCTCAGGGAAAGTTGCATGGATGTAGATGTTGCAAATATAAAAGTGACTAACGACAGCTCTTTGTCTATGGATAATAATTATAGTCAATAAATCTACCAACATGGGAAAAGAGTTGAGTGATAACATCAGAGAAATACCTGACGAGTATGCTGAAACTTTTCCAGTCACTTCTACAAGCTGTGTTGTTTCTCCAAATGAAAGGAAATTAGTTTAAATGCAAATCTTTGCTCCTCAGCAAAGGAAACAAGCAAGAAGAATTCATTAATTCCTATCTTGGCATTAATGCTTCTGATCTTTTGGTGCGGCCTTCCTCTTGTTAACAGGAGTGTTAACAGTAGAGAAGTGGAGATATATTAATAATTATTTTGAACTTTGGAACAATAATCCGTCTTCCTTGTTGATATCCGGATTTCAATGAAGGAACGACAACAAACATGGTACAATGGTTTCCTCAATGCTTAACAGATCGTCCCACAGCGCTTAGGAATGTATTATTTATGAACAGAGTAGCTCAATGACATGCACATTGTTCATGTTAATTAATGGTTATTATTTGTTAAAGTGGTAAATAAACACAAATATATGTGTAAATTATCAAATACGCACGCGGCCACATATGTGAGTTTCCACCACATCCCTCAAATACAGGTGTGTTTCAACAGAATGCACAAAATATATAAATTATAGCGTTATTAATTGGATGCACCGTGTATGGAATTAATAACATAAATACATAGGCCTATACAAAAGTTTGTAACATAAGTACACATAAAATACTTATAGTGTGCTTGTAAAAGTTTCATAACTGGATAACATATTTATGATTGGATGTACCCAAAAAAATCAAGTGCATGTGTTTTTAGTTGAACCCACTGAATAAGTAATATACAAAATAATTTCCTAACTAATTATTAAAACAAAAGGACAATTAATTAGGGTTGAAAGAAAGATGATCCTATCATTTCATTAACAGCTGAAATTTGGACTGATGGTTGAAAATCAGATGATTTTTGCTATTAATGTTGTTGTTAACTATAATTACTTTAAGGTAGAGAGTAGACTTACTCAAATGTCAATGTCGGATCCTTGGATGCTATTGTTAATCTCAATTGTGTTCGATCTGCTGGGTCAGTTTCAACTCTTATCTGCACCAAAAGAAAAAAGAAAAAAATTAAATAAATAAAATAGTGTGACAAATGATCACATATGCAACCAGAGATGTTGCTTATTTCATCAGCATTTTACTATACAGGGCTTTTTTTGGGGAATAATACAAGTAAAACAGTTACCCACCTACATTTTAGAGCATGTATTTTGTTCTATTAGCATCATATAGGCAGACTAAAACACCAATCGTACAGGAATATGCCACAATCATATAAGCATGCAAATTTACATTTTACCTTTCATTAACTAAATTGATTCTGCAACTTACCAAACAAAGAACAGCATGAGTTGTCTCTGAATGAAATGTAGTGCTTCCAACAAGATTATTAGGGTTTGTGTCCTAGAATATTCATAAACCATTAATCAATAGGTAACATATATAAAAGAAAAACACAAATTTAATATACTCACCAGCCCTGGAGTAATTCCCACACAAAGGCTTGTGAACAAGTCGGCCATTTCGGGAAGAGACAATGGTTTTACACCTCTAACCTGAGCAAAATCAAACACAACTTGTTACTGTAGTTGATAAAGAAATTAAAGGCATATTATCCATTCAAGTGACTCTGCAGCACGTTTACATTAAAATATTATTTGACTAAGTTTACGACATTTCAAATTTCGGTGGCCCTCAAAAAATATTAACATATTTTTCTATAAGACCGGACATGTGCTATCATATCGGTAGACTGGATTCTCAATGGACAACATGACTAGTGACATTAAGCAATCTCAATGGTTCTCGTAGAAAGCTTCAACCATGTGTTACATATATATACAACAATCAAACATATTGGCCTAAAAAAATATCAACCAATAGACAACGGTAAAGATAACGCAAACAGTATTAACCCATTTAGACTAGACTAAAAGCAGCAAGATACTATGGCGTGTGTGAAAAATAAGACTAGACTAAAAGCAGCAAGATACTATTGTATAAGTAAAAACTAAGGCTATCAATACCCTATTTCTAGGTGCTCTTCCTTTTCCAAAAAACAAAGCAAGGTATTAACTTAAGTTGAGAATAAACACTTACTTCTCGTGCTGAACAGTATTACTTGTATTCTTGTAATCAAAATAATTAATTAACAGAATTAACATCTTCATTTATTATTGTGCTTGAAAGGTTGAATCACCACATTTTGTTGAACGCGCTTTCTATTCAATTTGAACTGAACAATGGAGCATCTAATCCAATTAAACATTCAAACATAACTGTGCAAATAAGAAAGTTAATACCTTTGTTACAATGGCGGTGACCATCACTGTTGAACTCAGTTCCTCCAAACACTGGAATCCCCTTGTCTGACATAGGCAAAGCACTGGAACTCCACACAAACGTATGGAGTTCTCTTCCGTTCTCCTTCTTCCTCGCACCCACAGGCAACAACAAACCACTCCCCGTCGGATTCGGGTACGTCCCATTAACCACCTCACATCCATTTGCATTCCCACTCAAATTCCCCCTATTGAAACTCGAACCTCTCGGAGTAGGGTTTCTAGAAGACTGTACCGAGTAAATCTCCGCATTTGATGGATTCGAAACCCTAGGCATCGCCGAAAACCCACAAAACCTCCTCGAGTAAATCTCAGATTGAGAACGATCTATATCGGCAACGTTAATCTGAAGCAGTTGACGATAAGATCTAAAATCGAGCTTCTTTTATTCTTGTTGAGCTGAAGGAATGGCTATTGGAGAAGCAAATTTAGGGATTTACTTTGAATGTTTATTTGGGGATTTGGATGGGTTAGTGGAGCGCGTAGGAAATACAATACTTAGTTTTTGGAGGTAGGGCGAAAATTTCAGTTTCGAGCCAAAAGTTTTATTCCAGAGTCCAAAACCTGGAAATTTGATACTGCCAACGCTTTGTACCATACAAACTTACCTTTATTAATTACAGACTAAATATTAACCATAATTAATAGTTATTTAATAATACTTATTATTTATTAAAAATTAAGTACTAAATAAATTAGTAGTAATGATTTAATATTAAATATTAATAGTAATAATTATAAAATATAATAGTTAGTAGAACTAATTAATCACAATAACATTTTAAAATTTGCTACTTAATTTAATCTTAAACTTCGAATTCCAACACAAACGTTATTTGTCATTCTTTGGACGAGGCGCGGTGTTAGAGTACATATTTTAGACATTTAAAAAAAATACTAAAGTAAAATTTAAACGTTTGAGCCAAAAGAATTGTTGAATTTATAATTTATACACCATTAATTACCAATCATGATAAGTTGTTATAAAATTTATTAATTATTAAAGTATTAATTAATTATTATTACTTAATACTTATTATATTATAATTGGATATTACTAATTACTTTGTACTATTTAATTATTTAATAATAACTATTTAAAATTATTACTAGTAGTTAATTATTTAATAATAATTATTTAAAATTAATTATTAACAATTAATAATTAAATCCTAATATTTATTTTTAAAAGTATGTTATTCGCAACTGGCTTTACTAGTTGTAAAAAATACAGCTATTGCAAGTGGCAAATTGTAACAACCCGGAAAATCTGAACCAATTTAAAATTTTTAAATTGGCTAATTTGGTGAATTTAAAATATTTAAAACAAATATTTTAAACAATAACGACGAAAAGTAAGTTTGAATCGACGTTTGAAAATAAATATAATTTATTCTAATTATAAACAAGGCCTGAAATGGCGCGGCAGTTTCAAAAATTGAATTCAAACTTTGACTGACTGTACCGGGTGCAAAACAAAACAGATTTGAGTGGAACCAAAAATATTTAAATCTGTTAGTGAATGTCTTTCTAACAAATCTGAAAAATCGAAGTTTCGTAGTGGAAAGCAAAAGTTATGGCCAAATGAATTTTCAGAAAGGTCGCTATAGAAATTATATAGCCCGTGAAAATGGCCATTTTGCAAACGACCTCGGAATTCTACGAAACCACTTTTGTTGGATCCAGGATGTCAAATTATTACTAGGTTTCAAATTTCATAATTTTTGAAGCTAGTATGTGATCGTGGCAAAGGAAAATGTGTTTGGGCGATTTCTATTAAATTGGATCGACCAGAAAAGGGCCATTTTTCAAACGGTCTCAGAATTCGATGAAGCTAGTTTTGTTGGGACCGTATTGTCAAATCATTGCTAGATTTATTTTTCGTGGATTTTTAGAATCAGTATGTAGCCCCGACAAATTGAAATGTACGTTCAAATCAAATATTGAATGTTTTATACTTTAATTTGAATGAAAACTGAGTGAAACAGTCGAATGGGCCTACGAAACATATCCCATTGTGTTCGGAAGGGGGGTATTTAGCTAGGGACGACAGTTGTTGGGTTCGGATTGGGGTTCGTGTGTGAAAGAGGGTATTTTATAAATTTAAAAATATATAAATTAATAAAAAAATATCATTGGTCAATCCTTTTTCTCTCTCCCCGCTTTCTCTTTCTTCCTCCCCCGATTAACGATGGAAACTGTTCGTTTCTTCCCCCTCCGATTTCTCCTTCCACACTCAATAAAAACCCATACCCCAGTTGAGGTTTTTGTAGATCATCTCATGAGCTTCACATCCATATGAAGTTTGGATTTTTTCGTGGCCTGTAGAGCTCGAATCGAGCTCGGGAAGTTCGGGGCTTTCAGCCGCCGACAGCTAGCACCGCTGAGTGGGCCCACTTCCCCCGGCGCCTGAGCGTCTCTCCTCCCCCTTCGACACTGCGTAGCCCGATCCTCTTCAAGCTTCACGGATTTCGAGTAAAATCGAAACCTAGTTTCGAACATTTCAACTGAGGTACGACTGATTTAATTTTAAACTATATTATAGCAGTTTAAACGGCTACGGTTTTTGATTTCACTGTAAAAATCATATCTTTTTCGTTTCTTGACAAAATTCAGTGAAACAAGAGACAGTGGACTCGTGTGGATGCCTTCTACATTCTAGAAGAGACCGCATATTTTTCTGAGCCTTCTGCTATTTTTGGTGGAGTGGAACCCAATGTGAGATTTCTAAATTATAAACGATATAGAAAACGACGATGTATAAATTATATAGTCGATGTATGAGTTATATAAGCGTTGTACACCTCTTGTATAAGCGTTGTATAAGTTGTACGTTCGATATATAAGTTATATATGCGTTATAAAAATTATATATGTGTTGAATAGAAGAGAAATATACTTATATAAAAATATATATATACACGCCCCTCGTCCACAAACCGTGGACGATATTTATTGGTTGTGATTGGTGTGAAAATTGATTGATTGTGGTTAAAAAATACCCGTTTGTGGTTGAGAATTATTTGGTTGAAACCACATAGGATTAGTTTGTGGAAAAGAAAGAAAAAAATATACATGCCGCCTGCGTGCGAACTAGATGCATGAAATCCCCATTGTCAAAAGCTGCGAGGCTTTAAGGTAGAGCGAGGAGCCGTACTAGGGACGGCCCCGGTTTTAACCACCCTGTCGTTATGCTGCCGAAATTTTGAATAATATTCATGTGTTAGAATTATTTTCATGTGCTGAAACTATATTCGTGTGTTGAATAGAAAACCTTCATGTGTTGAATAGAAATTCATTCGTTGAATAGAAATTCATGTGTTGAATGGTATTCGTGTTTTGAAATAAATTGTTTTACAATAAAAATCATATTTTTATCATCTATATGAACTATATAAAATAGTCGTGTTTTGAAATAAACCGTTTTATAATAAAAAATCATATTTTTATCATCTATATGAACTATATAAAATATTCGTGTTTTGAAATAAATTGTTTTACATTAAAAATCACATTTTTATTATATACATGAATTGTTAAAATAGAGAAGTGTTGAAATAAATGTCGGTTGGATAAAAATATCATTTTTATCAAAGGTATAAATGAATATGGTTTTGAAATCGAAGAATAGATTATATTTATATATATATATATATAATTAAAATAGATCGAATAACGAAGCTGCAATTCGTGTTTTGAAACTGTGATTTCAAACGATTAGTGCGGGAGATCCGACCATCGGATTTTCCCGAAATCGAAACCATTGGGTTCGCTTTGGAAATATCTTTCCAATGACAACAACTTTGTAAAGATCCAACGGTTGGATTGTCTGGAATGTTTAATTCAAATCTAAAGAAAAACAGCGCCAGAATCGATTATATTTATATTTATATATAAATATAATTAAATTAAATCGAATAACGACGCTGCAGTTCGTATTTTGAAATCGAAACTTCAAACGATTGTACCGGGAGATCCGACCGTCGGATTTTCCCAAAACTGGAACCGTTGGATTCGTTTTGAAAAGATCTTTCTAATGATATAAATTTTTTGAAGATCAAACGGTTAGATTTTCAGATATGTGTAAATCAAATCTGGAAAAAAACAGCGCCACAGCCGCGTTATGGCCTGAAGCGTCGTTTGAATAAACTGGCTATTTTTTAAATAAATAAAAATAGCGATAAATCGTTATAAAATATTATAAACGATATGGAATAAGAAATTTAGAAACCAACTGAAGGTTGGCTAAGTCGAATGGTTTCCTGGGTTTTGATCTGATGTTGGTTTCGGCCTTCGGGGTTAATATTTGGGGAATCGTTCTCTTACTGATTTGCGGTTAGTGACTAATGAATTGGAATAAGGCGTATGTTGTATTTGTGTAGCACTTGTTTATTATATACGCGAGTTGCTCAGAGAGACCGAGTTTATCCCATTCTGAATAACTGAATCGACGATAAGAAATCGAAGATGAACACGGTGGTCAATGACCGGAGATCCTCGCTTCGTTTGGATGATAACTGATGTCCTGATTGGGAGGCATCCCAAAATATGGATAATGAGTGGTGATCGTCCAGATGTACGTGGAGATCGATGGGTATGCGAGGTATATAGTGCCTCCGGTTTCGTTCAGACCCAGAACGGACTTGCAAATGGACTGTGTGTCTGACATTGGAATTCATTCTGTGTGATTGATAGCCATCAGTTGCATGGCATGAATTGCCTGTGTGGCATGCTAAGATGCAATGATCAAGACTTTTTTTGAAAAGCATAGTCTTGTGGTTGATGATCAAAGCACCGCCTGTGTGGCGTAGCTTTGTGTATAACGTGAATTCGCGAGCCTCACACCCCGGTATGAACCAGAAACGGGAGAGGACATCAGGGAGGGCATGCGTTTCCTTCTAGTTAGAGGTGGTGTCGGTGCTTAAACTGGCTAACATTTATATTATTTTCACCTATGTGGTTGTTGCTGGTGCGAGGCGTCTCGGATATACCGGTGACTATGTGAAACCGAAGGAGCCATTCGTTGGCTCATTTACGCCCCAAAGGGCAGGGAAACGCAGTGTTCAGGCATTTTAATCCACATCGGTGGACCGGCCCTGACGATCCAAAGGCTTGACTGAGTACTTGCCTGAGGGGCGGGCTAGAGCGTCTCGAATTTGGTGAGGATGATCCCTTGCCTCGGTTCATGACGGAAATCCAATTTCCAAATACGACATCGTGCGGTTTTGATTGTATACCTATATATGGCGACATAGTGGTATGGGGCATTAATGTCGTCTATGATTGATACTTATGATTTGAAATTGTTTTTGAAACATATAAACACTAGTAATAATATCAAATGTTTTTGTTTTATTCGTATCAAGCATATTTTGGCCATTATGAGGTAAAAACTCTATCCTCCGGTTTGCGTTGCATTGTGTGATGGGAACTGAGTCTTATAATGGCTTCATTTTTAAAAAAAGCATTGCGATGTTTAAAAGAATTACTTGTTTTAAAGCACTGGCAATCCAATGGAGTGGACCCATTCCGTGAAAGTGGCGTGGTCCTGTGATTAGCCAAATTATAAAGTGTTAAGTAAATTTCTCTTACCAGTCCCATGACTGACTCGTAGTTAGTTTCACTTGCAAACTCGGGTGCCCCTTTCTCTACACGGGCAGCCTTGTATTCATGTTTTAGCTGGCTCTTTCTGGATAGCTGGAGCTGAAGATGGATTCTATCATTTATCACTTTTTATGCTGTTCAGCTCCTATTGTACATATTCTGTTTGTTTTCTGCTGTTGACATTTATGTATAGCTGAACTGTATTTGTACTAAGTATGATCCTGTATACTATGTAACTCTGATAATTATATTTATCCAGTGTATTCTATTGTACATTATTTGGTGTATTTACTTATTTCTGTTCTGCTATTATCTGTGTATGTGTTATATTCCAAAGATTACCCTAGATACCATGGTACGGGGTTTTGGGGTCGTCACATCGTGGTATCAGAGCTTTGGTTAAGCTTAGTTCTGGAATATAACATATTAACGAACTCGTCAGAAATAGAACCAGTAGTGTTCTAGGACGAATAACTCATTACAGATAGGATCAGTAATATCCTAGTATGAGTAAAGCAGAATGAAATACACCCCAATAGACACATTTACATTTGAAGTATATGTTTCTATGTTTTAAAATACCTTTTCTGTTGACCTGACACTTGTTCTGCTATTTGCAGAAGTACTAGAAAATGAGTGTCAGAAACAGAAGAAATGCATAACCCGATCTAGAGGCTCTATTAAAGAGGTATCGAAATCTGGGCGGAGCACAATTCTCGGGCAATGGATCTATAATTCAAACTCAAGCTTGGGTGAGTTCTGTAGAAAGAATTTTTGAACATATCCAATTGAGGGATGATCAGAAAAGATTAGTGGCATCTTGGGCACTCAAAGAAGAAGCTTTAATCTGGTGGGAAATAATCATCAAAGATAATCCAGAAGGTGATATCACCTAGGATAGATTCAAAGAGATTTTCCTAGAAAGGTTTACTCCTCCTGAAGCAACAGAGCGGCTATGTGATGAATTCTCTTATCTGATACAAGGAGATATGGCCATTCCAGAATATCATAAGAAATTCAATGAACTTTCTCACTTTGCTCCTCATCTAATTCAAAATACGAAGAGAAAGAATCTGAGGTTTATCCATGGCCTGCAAAGAAAGTACCAAAATAAAGTAATGGGGCATGTGAAGCTTCCTTTTTCAAAAATGTTATACATGGCGTATCAGTATGAAGATATCCATAAGAAAGGTATGTTGCGTGACGAAGAGGAAGTCGATTCGAGTAACAAAGAGGAGTCTGAGACTGATAGTCCTGAGGCCAGTAAGAAGCCCAGAGCCAGAAGGAAGAGGAGTAGATCTGAGAAAGAATCGGTAAGGATTGCCACATGCTCAAGCTGCAATAGGCAGGGACATTTGGCGATAAGTTGTAGATCTTGGAACAAACGAAGGAAGGGTGAATCTAAATGCAAGAAATCTCACGATGAAAGGAAATGCCATAAGTGTCACCAAGCAGGTCATATTGCACGGGAGTGCCAACTCTCAAAGAAATCTGAAGCAGTACATATAAATGAAGTAGCAGAAACTTCTGAGCCCTCAGCTAGTCAGGGAAGGCCAGATGTTTTAGAAGTCACGCTTAATGTCAAAAACATTCCAGTTAAAGTACTGTTTGATACAGGCGCGTTATGAAGCTTTATTGCAAAGAATGCAGTTAAGAAGTTGGATTTAAAATTGAAAAAGCTCAAAGAACCCATCACTGTCCACAATCCGGTTGGAGGTTCTCTCGATCTTAGCTGGATTTGGGCGGTGCATGTCTCTTTTTCCTGTTATAAGTTCCCTACCATCTCTATCGTCATGAATTTTACTGAATTCGATCTTATTTTGGGATTGGAATGGTTAACCAAATATGAGGCAGAGGTCAGATGCGCCGAGAAAGTTGTTAGGGCAAAGATTAAATCAGGGAATTATATAAGCATACTATGTGAAGGTCCGGATTCAAATAGAAAATACTTTTGGTCAGCTCTGGATGTTTCTCCTGCTCAAATAGAAAATATCCCTGTGGTCACAGAGAATATTCCGGACCTCATCAAAGATATTCCTGTCGTAAAGAATTATGCAGATGTGTTCGAAGAAGTTGTCAGCTTACCTCCACAGAGAGAAATTGATTTCAAGATCGCTTTAATTCTGAACGCAAGGCCAGTAGTGCACGCTATTCGGAGAATGACTCTAAAGGAGAAAGAAGAACTAGATAATCAAACTCGACAGCTTGTATGGAAGGGTCTATCAGACCTAGTTTCTCTGATTGGGGAGCAGCAGTGGTGTTTGTCACAAAGTCTGACGGTACTCTGCGACTATGTGTGGACTATCGCGACTTGAATAAGCAGACAATAAAGAATAAATATCCATTGCCGCGAATCGATGATTTATTGGATCGTCTGAATGGAGCACAAGTATTTTCAAGGACGGACCTAGCTACAGGCTTCCATCAGCTTCGTATTGCCGAAGAGTGTGTTCATATGATAGCATTCAGAGGTCCAGACTTATTCTAAGAGTGGTTAGTAATGTCGTTCGGCTTATGTAACGCTCCAGCGTATTTTGTTGATTTGATGAATCGAGTGTTCAGAGGAGTCCTGAATAAGTTTGTTCTGGTTTTTATTGACGATATTCTAATCTTCTCTAAGTCAAAGGCCGAACATGAAAAACATTTGGAACAAGTTCTAGAAATTCAGAGAAGGAATGTATTGAAAGTTTAACTTTCCAAATGTATATTCTGGCAAGATGAAGTAAAATTTCTGGGCCACGTCGTATCAAAAGAGGGAATGCTGTGGATCCAAGTAAAAGCACAGCTATTCAAAATTGGAAACAGCCTAGTACTCGCACAGAAGTCCGAAGTTTTCTTGGATTGGCTAGTTATTACCGGAAGTTCATTAAAGATTTTTCGAAGATATCTAGTCACTTAACGAAGCTTACAAAGAAGCACTCAAAATTCAAGTCGACTCCAGAATGTGAGGAGGCTTTTGGGGAGCTAAAGTTAAGATTAACAACGGCTCCAGTGTTAACGATAATCGATGGCAATCAGGACTTGAAAGTTTGGACAGATGCCTCTAGAGAAGGCCTTGGTGCAGTACTAATGCAAAGAGGTCAAGTTGTTGCTTATGCTAGCCGTCAGTTGAAGCCACATGAAAAGAACTATGTCACTCATGATCTTGAGTTGTTGGCCATCGTATTTGCTTTCAAAATCTGGAGACACTATCTTCTGGGTGAGAAATTTGAACTGTTTACAGATCATCAGTCGCTAAAGTATATGTTCACCCAGAAAGACTTGAATCTGAGGCAGCAACATTGGTTAGAGTTTCTTGCAGCATACGATTTTGAGATTCTGTACACTCCAGGGAAAGCCAATGTCGTGGCCGATGCGCTAAGTCGAAAGAATGTAATGATTGCCAGCTTTATTATTACGACTTCCTTGATTGACAAAATATCTATTCTTTAGAAGGATGATAATTTTATTAAGGATATGATCAAAAGGATTCAGAAAGGCGAACCCTCGTGTTTTCAAATAGATAACGATGGAATCCTGAGATTGAGAGGAAGGATTTGTGTTCCCGATATCCCAGAGCTAAAAAGGGAAGTGTTAGACGAATGTCACAAGTCCAAGCTGAGTATCCATCCAGGTGTGACCAAAATGTATAACGATATTAAGCAAACATTCTGGTGGAAGGCAATGAAAAAGGACGTTTCGATATATGTTAGCCGATGCCCTACTTGCCAACTAGTCAAAAGCGACCAACAGAAATTGGCTGGATTGTTGCAACCGTTGGACGTTCCAGGTTGGAAGTGGGATCATATTTCCATGGACTTCATAGATGGTTTGCCCAGAACCAGAAAAGGAAATGACAGTATTTGGGTGATCGTAGATCGCTTCACGAAGACCGCCTATTTCATACCTATCAGATCGAACCGAACTGCTCAGTGTCTGGCGCAGATATATTTCAAGGAAATTGTTAGGCTGCATGGAGTGCTGATTAGTATAGTTAGTGATAGAGATCCAATATTTACTAGAAAATTCTGGGAGGCATTTCAAGTAGAATTGGGAACGAAGCTGAACTTAAGCACCGCCTACCATCCTCAAACAGATGGTCAAACTGAGAGGGTGAATCGTATACTAGAAGATTTATTGCGGGCTTGTGTTCTAGATTTCGGTGGATCATGGGAAGACCATTTACATTTGGTTGAATTCTCATATAACAACAGCTACCAAGTGAGCCTGACAATGTCGCCATTCGAAGCATTGTATGGTAGACCGTGCCGATCTCCTGCTTGTTGGGTCGAACCCGGTAATAGACCTGTATTGGGACCTGATATGATCCGCGAGGCCGCAGACAAAGTCAATTTCGTTAGGAAACGATTACTCGCCACTCAAAGCAGACAGAAGAGCTATGCCGATAAGAGAAGAAGAGATATATCATTTGTTGTTGGCGACTATGTATATTTGAAAGTATCGCCGATGAGGGGAGTTATCCGGTTCGGTAAAACAGGGAAATTGGCGCCCAAATTCATTGTCCGTTTCCTATTCTTGAACGGATTGGAACTCTCGCTTATAGGGTTCAATTGCCAGATTGGTTGCCTAGAGTGCATGATGTATTTCACATATCTCAACTTCGAAAGCACGTTCATGATCCAGACTTGATCGTGGAAGAGGCAGCGCAACAGGATATTGAAATTACTCCAGAATTGGCTGTGAGAAGAGAGCCGCTAAAAATTATTGGCAAAGAAACCAAAGAGCTGAGGAACAAGAAGGTTCACTTAGTCAAAGTGCAACGGAGTGGAGATCCACGAGATTGTACTTGGGAAACTGAGGAGAGTATTCAGAAAGCCTATCCTAAGTGTCGAGTGGATATCTCCGATTGACTCCGGTGCAAGGTACATTTACCATACTTTGCATTACCATTTAGTTCTCTACTTTGTTGTTATTTTCTTTCCATGGATGTGCACTTGTAATTCTATAGTCTGATTAATTTAAAGAGAGTGTATGAATTAATTAGTATATTTTTGAAAAGTTAAAAACAAATTGTTGGTTGTTTGTGTTGTGTGCTAGTAGAATTTATTCGATTATATCACACATTGAACTGATTTAAAAATAGATAGAAATATATACATGTGCATTATATATGTTTGAACAGGTAAAATGGATTAGCTGTTGAGTAAAGAATTTATTTGCGTGCCCGACAAATAGGTAAACCTTAATGGGTTGGATGCGAAATATTATTATATCAACTCCTGTGAATGCCATTGGATGCGGAGTGCTGGTTGTTCTGTGTGTAATAATAAATGTCGCCATAGGATAGTAATAATTAATTTTGAACTACACTACATGGCATACTTCTTAAATATAGGCATACTTCATCATATACCACATAAGCATTTGGAGCTTGTGTGACGAGGTTGAAGATTTACCATACGAGCGAGAGGCTTATATGGCGATGACTATATATTACAGGTTGAACTGATGATTGATATGGACCATATAAAATGTAACGGTAAATTGCCAGAATAATGAAAACCCCACACGGGTCTGGAGTTGACAATAATTACGTGTCTCTAGTTGTTAGATACGACACATGGATTATTTATTTCCCACACGGGACGAGGTGACGATAATTTATTCTCTGGAGTAATTAAAAATACACACTCCCTCAGGCTTAGACAGGGTGACGAGAATTTATTCTCTGGAGTTATTATCTATACACGCTCCCCTGTAAACACCAGAATATATCACTATAAATATGTGTATGCTTTATAGGATTTATTGGGTACCTAATACGACCCAATAAATTTCCAAACCCCTCCCCGTACAAAGGAGGTTATGGTGAAATTTTTCGAAAATTTAGGGTGTTAGCCAAATTTTTGAAGAATTTGAAAATTCTCAGAAACTGAAAAATTGGAGAATGGAAGCCAGATTGAAAGTAGAATTGATTAATTAATCCACTTTTGACTTTGTTCCTTTTCGGGGATGAAAAGTATTAAGTAGGGGAGATTGTAACGACCCGGAAAATTTGAACCAATTTAAAAAATTTAAATTAGCTAATTTGGTGAATTTAAAATATTTAAAATAAATATTTTAAATAACAACGACGAAAAGTAAGTTTGAATCGACGTTTGAAAATAAATATAATTAATTCTAATTATAAACAAGGCCTGAAATGGCGCGGCAGCTTCAAAAATTGAATTCAAACTTTGATTGACTGTACCGGGTGCAAAACAAACAGATTTGAGTGAAACCAAAAATATTTAAATCTGTTAGGGAATATCTTTCTAACAAATCTAAAAAATCGAAGTTTCGTAGCGGGAAGCAAAAGTTATGGCCACATGAATTTTCAGAAAGGTCGCTATAGAAATTATATAGCCCGTGAAAATGGCCATTTTGCAAATGACCTCGGAATTCGACGAAACCACTTTAGTTGGATCCGGGATGTCAAATTATTACTAGGTTTCAAATTTCATAATTTTTGAAGCTAGTATGTGAGCGTGGAAAAGGAAAATGTGTTAGGGCAATTTCTATTAAATTGGATCGACCAGAAAAGGGCCATTTTTCAAACGGTCTCAAAATTCGACAAACTAGTTTTGTTGGGACCGTATCATCAAAACATAGCTAGATTTATTTTTCGGAGATTTTTAGAATCAGTATGTGGCCCTGGCAAATTGAAATGTACGTTCAAATCAAATATTGAATGTTTTATATTTAAATTTGAATGAAAACTGACTGAAACAGTCAAATGGGCCTACGAAACATATCCCATTGTGTTCGGAATGGGGGTATTTTGCTTGGGAAGACAGTCGTTGGGTTTGGATTGGGGTTCGTGTGTGAAAGAGGGTATTTTAGAAATTTAAAAATATATAAATTAGTTAAAAAAAATCATTGGTCAATCCTTTTTCTCTCTCCCCGCTTTCTCTTTCTTCCTCCCCCGATTAACGACGAAAACCGTTCTTTTCTTCCCCCTCGGATTTCTCCTTCCACACTCAATAAAAACCCATGCCCCAGTTGAGGTTTTTGTAGATCGTCTCATGAGCTTCACATCCATATGAAGTTTGGATTTTTTTCGTGGCCTGTAGAGCTCGAATCGAGCTCGGGAAGTTCTGGGCTTTCAGCCGCCGCCGCCGACAACTGGCACCACCGAGTGGGCCCACTTCCGCCGGCACCTGAGCGCCTCTCCTCCCCCTTCGATACTGCGTAGCCCGATCCTCTTCAAGCTTCACGGATTTCGAGCAAAATCGAAACCTAGTTTCGAACCTTTCAGCTGAGGTACGGCTGATTTAATTTTAAACTATATTATAGCAGTTTAAAGCGCTACGGTTTTTGATTTCACTGTAAAAATCATATCTTTTTCGTTTCTTGATGAAATTCAGTGAAACAAGAGACAGTGGACTCGTGTGGATGTCTTCTACATTCTAGAAGAGACCGCATATTTCTTTGAGCCTTCTGCTATTTTTGGTGGAGTGGAACCCAATGTGAGGTTTCTAAATTATAAACGATATAGAAAACGACGATGTATAAATTATATAGTCGATGTATGAGTTATATAAGCATTGTACACCTCTTGTATAAGCGTTGTATAAGTTGTACGTTCGATATATAAGTTATATATGTGTTGTAAAAATTATATATGTGTTGCATAGAAGCGAAATATACTTATATAAAAATATATATACGCCCCTCGTCCCCAAACCATGGACGATATTTATTGGTTATGATTGGTGTGAAAATTGATTGATTGTGGTTGAAAAATACCCGTTTGTGGTTGAGAATTATTTGGTTGAAACCACATAGGATTAGTTTGTGGAAAAGAAAGAAAAAAATATACATGCCGCCTGCGTGCGAACTAGATGCATGAAATCCTCATTGTCAAAAGTTGCGTGGCTTTAAGGTAGAGCGAGGAGCCGTACTAGGGACGACCCCGGTTTAACTATCCTGCCGTTATGCTGCCGAAATTTTGAATAATATTCATGTATTAGAATTATTTTCATGTGTTGAAACTATATTCGTGTGTTGAATAGAAAACCTTCATGTGTTGAATAGAAATTCATGTGTTGAATGGTATTCGTGTTTTGAAATAAATTGTTTTATAATAAAAATCATATTTTTATCATCTATATGAACTATATAAAATAGTCGTGTTTTGAAATAAATTGTTTTATAATAAAAATCATATTTTTATCATCTATATGAACTATATAAAATAGTTGTGTTTTGAAATAAATTGTTTTACATTAAAAATCACATTTTTATTATATACATGAATTGTTAAAATAGAGAAGTGTTGAAATAAATGTCGGTTGGATAAAAATATCATTTTTATCAAAGGTATGAAATGAATATGGTTTTGAAATCGAAGAATGGATTATATATATATATATAACTAAAATAAATCGAATAACGAAGCTGCAGTTCGTGTTTTGAAACTGTGATTTCAAACGATTAGTGCGGGAGATCCGACCATCGAATTTTCCCGAAACCGAAACCGTTGGGTTCGCTTTGAAATATCTTTCCAACGACACCAACTTTGTAAAGATCCAACGGTTGTATTGTCTGGAATGTTTAATTCAAATCTGCAGAAAAACAGCGCCAGAATCGAATATATTTATATATATATAAATATAATTAAATTAAATCGAATAACGACGCTGCTGTTCGTATTTTGAAATCGAAACTTCAAACGATTGTACCGGGAGATCCGACCATCGGATTTTCCCAAAACTGGAACCGTTGGATTCGTTTTGAAAAGATTTTTCTAATGATATAAATTTTGTGAAGATCAAACGGTTAGATTTTCAGATATGTGTAAATCAAATCTAAAGAAAAACAGCGCTACGGCCGCGTTATGGCCTGAAGCGTCATTTCAATAAATTGGCTATTTTTTAAATAAATAAAAATAGTGATAAATCGTTATAAAATATTATAAACGATATGAAATATGAAATTTAGAAACTAACTGAAGGTTGGCTAAGTCGAATGGTTTCCTGGGTTTTGATCTAATGTTGGTTTCGGCCTTCGGGGTTAATATTTGGGGGATCGTTCTCTTACTGATTTGCAGTTAGTGACTAATGAATTGGAATAAGGCGTATGTTGTGTTTGTGTAGCACTTGTTTATTATATACGCGAGTTGCTCAGAAAGATCGGGTTTATCCCATTCTGAATAACTGAATCGACGATAAGAAATCGAAGATGAAAACGGTGGTCGAAGACCGGATGTAACACCCCACCTCCTCCAGGGTCACTCACAAGAGAATGCACTAGCTTTGGAGGGGTGTTGTCTAGGTAAACATGCACAGAGATATCACAAGGCAGAACATAGATAAATAAATAAGTAAAGCAGCGGTAGAAATTTAAAAACCATAGTTAACCATTTCAAAACCAAATAGTCAACTTACATCAAAGTACTTAGTCATTATTTTCCAACTACCACAAGTCTAGAAAACATAAACTGAAAATAACATAAATTAAACTATCCCCAAGATAGATGTGGTGAAGCCATAGCAAGCTCAAGTCCAAACCGTACATGAGCTGTCAAGAAAGCAAGCCAAATGTCCAAGCTAAGCACTAGTGTTCCCTCCCTGAGAACCGGGGGGAAGCAGAAGAAAAGAGGCGAAAGAAAAAAGGTAAGTCATAAAGACTGGTAAGTCCTACCTACTATTAGTTTAAAAACTAATGAAGTTAACTAAACATGAGAAACTGAGATGAAACATAAAGATGATAACTAATTGGCATGATAAATAGATAACAAGGTAGATCAAGTGTGGCATCGCATATACAAGGTTTAGTTTTGCACCAATAGTACTAGTATTCCAACCCATGTCAAGTATAAACAAGAAATGATCCCTTGGCCCAATATCATGAGTTGACCCAAGTCAAGGTCCAACTATACAATCTAGTCGATCGGCTCCCTATAAGCCTAACTCGCCGAGTGTCGGTGTCATACGGCCCAATCGCGGAATGTAGTCAACTGTGCTAGGTCCACCCTAGGGTGTATCAAGCCCTAGGGTGCCAACCACTGACACAAATCAAGCACGCACAGTCTAAACCTACTGGTGCCCATGTCTGTTATTTTTCAACTCCGGACTATGTGCACGACCATAGCCCGCCTGAACCTACACTGGCGCACCAACTCAGCCGTCTTTTTGGTCGCTTACAATTAGCTCAGTAATCGTGCCCCACCCTAGCCTAGTCCCTAGGGTATCGTGATACATCCAAGAGGGTTACTGCTGAAAAGGACCACGTAACTAGGGTTTCCAACGGGTTAAGTGTGGTTAACCCTATCCAGTCATGTATCAAGTTGGTTAAGTGTATCCAAGTGGTTCATGACTTAACCTTAACTTGTGGAATTAATTAATTTAATGCACCTAACCTCTCACATTAGACTTTGTTGTGGTTACTGGATATGTCGGGCGGGTCCGGGCAGCTTTACACCACAACCTAGTCTAACCTCAGGTTTCAAGCGCGATATGACCAACTTCTCACATTGGGTCCTATTGTTTGTAGCCACTGGATTTGCCGGCGGTTCCGGGCAGATTTACGCTACAAACTCAACCCAACCTCGAGTTGGCCACTTTATGGTTTTCTACATGTCATTACCACATTCATGTTTTCAAGCATAATCAAGTTTCATGTCACATTTCAAGTCATGTTTTTCATGTCATTTCAAGTTTGCCTAACTACCCATAACGTATTCCCATTCGCACGTAAATTTGCATCAACACAAGTGAATCAAGGGACATAAAAATATGACCAAGATGGGTGGTAAAGTTGGTCATAAGTTAAACATGATGATATTTGAGGCAAAGGTGTTCATCACAACTAGCATATAGGATTTTTGGCTTCAAAACATGTATGACATCAAACTTAGCAAACAAACTTGTGGGTAGCATGTAGTTCAACATCATAGGCAAAGGTGATAACATGATAATAGTTGACATAGATTGATAAACTTGTGGGTAGCACGTAGTTCAACATCATAGGCAAGTTGACATCAAGGCTATGAGCGGTTCTATGTTGCATTATGCATAATCCCCAAATAAAGCTCATAGCTTTCTACCCAAAAATCAAGGTGAATGATACTAGGTTCATGATAGTTCCACAATCATAGATCAAAGGAGTCATAAATGGATCTATGCATACAAATATAGCCCCAAGACAAGTATTACACCAAAAATCCCATTTCAACTTGCTACATGTTCATATTAATTTCATAGTTTAAATCTAAGAGTAGAGTGGGGCTTACAAATCGTGGCTATGAGAACTAGAACCAAATAGAACAAGATAGAGACGTTGTAGAAGCTCTAGGAATGATGTAGCAACACTAGAAGCCTTGAGAAATAAGTAGCTCCTTTGATTTGATGGAGAAAGATTGCTCCTTTTTGCCTTAGAAGCTCTCAAGATGAAGATGGAGGCCATGATTAGGGGGCATTTTGGCAGAATTTAGTTGTTAGGATGATTTGTGATGGTTTAGGCTAGGTCTTAGGGTGTTTTTATAGGTGTAGGGACTAGTTTAGGCCATAGGATTAACCCTAGTTTAGATATGAACCATCAAATCCCGTTACAGGCCAACTGACCAGACCAAAGGAGCAAACAGGTGCACCAGGGAAACATGGCCGACCAGTGAGGTCGACCCCCAGGTCGACACCCAAGTCGACTGGGCAGTCAACTTGGGCTAGGGCAGGTCGACTCCCCAGTCGACCTGGGGTTGGGCGGGAAATTTTCCCGCCCAATCTGTTTGGAGCTGATTTTGAATTTCGAGCTGAATTTTGAATTTTCTGAAATCTTCTATGGGCCATATCTTGGTCATACGGACTCCGATTTACGAAATTTCGGACTCGTTTTCAAGCAGAATTTCGAGACGAATGCAATGGCGTAACCCGTTACCATTGATTCTTAACTTATGATTTAATGCTGCCCTGATTTCTTGTTTTTAACATGTTATTAAAAATTCGGGTTGTTACATTCTCCCCACCTTAAAGGATTTCGTCCCCGAAATCTCCAAGTTAGGAAGAACGTATCCTACCATCCATCATCCATCTACTCAAACATCATCCACAAGTAATCATTGTCCTTAAAAGATTTCTAATGCTGTATGAACATATGCAAAAGTGTGTGTATATGCACCTATCTAATGCGAAAATCAGGCGGTTACTGACTCGGTAAACCTCCTTAATGCAGAATATGCTAGTGAAATGAGTCCAAATGTATGCAAATTCCTGACATAATTTATAATCTCTACATGAGTGCACATAACATTCATTCATATGCAACATCCACGTGATAGCATAACAAGTTTCATCCATGAATAAGCATAAACACTCATGCATATGCAATATGAAAGTGTGTGAGCCGATCTTAGTGCCTAACGTGTATCATGCACCCACGAGTAACCACTTGCAAACACTGGCACTCATTTGCAACCATCAAGCATAACATGTTTCAAATACATGTTTCATCCAAAGCGTTTCTACCTAAGGTTCTCATGACAAGATTTACGAGATAACAAGATAAACATGGATAGCAAAGAAAGATATGCTAACTAGGAAAGGAGATTGAGAATGTACCCTAAAAAAGAAATGGATAAAGCCCACGCATCTTCTCCTCGGTTTCCCAAGTTGCATCTTCATCGGCTTCACTCCACTGAACCTTTACTAACTTGACTTCTCGATTCCTCAGCTTCTTGATCTCTGTTCCCAAGATACGAATCGGAGCTCGCCTCAGGGTTGCCTCTTTCTCTACCTCCACGTCTTTAAGAATGCTAGGCTCAACTACTTCGGCTGATTCATGTAGGCATTTTCGGAGATGCGAGACATGAAAAACATTGTGCACTCCAGCCAGCTTCTCGGGCAATTCCACCCTATAAACCATTTGCCCAATCTTCTCGATGATAGGGAAGGGTCCTACGAACCTTGGTGCTAGCTTTCCAACTGCTCCAAAACGAACCACATTTCGCAAGGGAGAAACCTTCACAAAGACCATATCTCCAACTTCAAACTCTAAGTCTGTCCTTCGCTTGTCTGCATAGGATTTCTGTCTGTCTTGGGCCGTTTTCATCCGCCTTCGAATCAACTCAACCTTCTCGGATGTGTCCCTTATCATGTCGGGCCCAAGTATAAGCTTATCCGTCGTCTCCCACCAACATGTTGGTGACTTGCACGGCCTCCCATACAAAGCTTCGAATGGTGCCATCCCTATGCTTGCTTGGTAGCTGTTATTATAAGCGAACTCTACGAGAGGAAGGCGGTCTTCCCAAGTGCCACCAAAGTCAAGAATGCATAGCCTCAACAGATCTTCTAGTACCCTATTCACCCTTTCGGTCTAACCATCAGTCTGTGGGTGATAGGCTGTACTTAGATTCAATCGCGTACCCATCGCTTCTTGCAAACTACTCCAAAATTGGCTAGTGAAGATTGGGTCACGATCGCTTACTATGCTAGAAGGAACTCCATGCAATCGCACTATCTCTCGAAGATAAACAGATGTTAGCCATGATGCGGTCCTCTTGCTCTTCACTGGAATGAAATGAGCGCTCTTCGTGAGTCTATCCACTATGACCCATATGATAGTATTCCCCTTCCTTGATCTCGGCAATCCATCCACAAAAACCATAGAGATACTTTCCCACTTCCATTGCGGGACCTCCAATGGATGCAGTAGCCCACCGGGCTTCTTCGACTCGGCCTTTACTTATTGGCAAACAATGCATCTAGAAACAAACTCTGCAACATCCTTTTTCATCCCATCCCAAAAGAAAATGTGCTTCATATCCCGGTACATCTTATCCCCTCCAGGATGTATGGTCATCCTCGAGTGATGTGCCTCCTCAAGAACTTTATTTACTAAGTCTCCTACTTGTGGGACACATAGTCTTCCATCGCGCCTTAGCCACCCCTTGTCATCAATAGTATATCTAGCGAGGTGACTTGACGTCTCACCACGAATCAACTTGTCCATGATCTCAACTATCTGCGGGTCTTCCCTCTGTGAAGCCCCAACTTGATCAAGAAGTGTAGGTCTAAGCTCAAGGGATGCTAACGAACCAGTCATCGACTCAACAGCAGGTGTAAAATCAAAGGTTGCCAAGAACTCTAGGCTCCTCATCTCAACAAACAAGGGACTCAAAGTCAACCTTCTCCAACTTAGCGCATCCGCCACAACATTACCCTTGCCAGGGGTATAAGCTATATCGAAGTCATATGATGCCAAGAATTCCATCCACCTCTGCTGCCTTAGATTCAAATCTTTCTACGAGAAGAGGTACTTGAGCGACTTGTGATCAGTATATAGCTCAAACCTTTCACCTAGAAGATAATGGCGCCAAGATTTGAGTGCAAAGACGATCGCCGCCAACTCCAAATCATGAGTGGGATAGTTCTTCTCATGAACTTTGAGTTGCCTACCCCCAAAGCATATCACTCTCCCTTCTTGCATCAGGACAGCGCCTAATCCCGTGCCACATGCATCGGTGTATACGGTAAACAACTTCCCTCCATCAGGTAATGCTAGAACTGGAGCTGTGGTGAGGGCTTTCTTGAGCCTTTGAAAAGCAAGCTTACACTCTAAGTCCCATGTAAAGACTAAGTTCTTCTTCATTAACTTAGTAAGAGGGGCTGAAATCTTAACGAAGTTCTTAATGAACTTCCTATAAAATCCTGCCAGACCGAGAAAGCTTCTCACTTCAGTTGCATTCTTCGGAACTTTCCAGTCTTGTACTGCCACTACTTTAGCGGGATCCACAGCTATGCCTTGCTTAGAAACTATATGCCCAAGGAACCAAACTTCCCTTCTCCAAAAATGGCATTTGGAGAACTTGGCTTTTAACTGATGAGCTCTAAGCGTATCCATAACCTCCTTGAGATGTGTAGCATGTTCTTCCTCCACGAAGACAACCACAAACTTGTTAAGGAACTCCCTAAACACCCTACTCATCAAATCAACGAAGTATGCGGGTGCATTAGTCAAATCGAATGGCATGATGAGCCATTCAAAGAATCCATCTGGAGTCCTAAACGAAATCTTGTCAATACTATCCTCAGCCTCTCTAAGCTGATGGAATCCGGTGGCTAGATCGAGCTGAGAGAAAACAGAAGCACCAACAAGCTGGTCAAAGAGATCATCAATCCTCAGTAACGGGTGCCTATTCTTCTTTGTCAGCTTGTTCAACTCACGATAATCAACACATAGACGAAGCGAACCATCCGTCTTAGTTGCGAATACCACAGGAGCACCCCATTAAGAAATGCTTCGCCTAATGAAATTTTTCTCAAGCAACTCCTTAACTTGCTTGCTAAGCTCTCTTCTTTCTCACGAGGCCATGTGCCTAACAGGCAATGAAACTGGCTTGGCATTATCAACAAGATAAATACGGAAGTCTGTCTCGGGTTTAGGGGGTAACCCCTTCACCTCATCAAAAACATCAGGATATTCTCGGACCACCCTCACAGATTGAAGATTGTCAATAGACGAGTCGAGGGATTCAAGATAACATAACATGACGGGATCCAGAGGGTTATAAGAAATCTCTAGGGTATTGCCAAGGCGAGTCATAAGCCTCACTACCCTATGCTCACAATCGAGAATGGCTCCATAACTGGACAACCAATCCATGCCCAAAATCAACCCGTATCCCATGAACCCGAGAACATAAGCATTACATGTGAATTCTACGGTCAAGATAGAAATCCTCAAATCCATACAAATCATAGATAGATGGGCGGAACCCCCAATTGGATTTGAAACACTAACAGGATCCTTAACTAGACTAGTACTTAGGTGCAAACTTTCAACAATGTCAGAAGAAATAAAGGTATGCGATGCGCCAGAATCAAATAAAGTTCGAACAGGAAAACCAGAAATATAAACAAGGCTTTCTACAGAAATACTACCTCGGTCCGGAGCTGGAGTAGTGTTGAGAGCATGCATCTGCCCTCCAGAAGGTCCTGCCCGCTGAGTCTGTCCTTGCCCATGTCCTTGCTTCTTTGGGCAATCCTTACTGTAGTGTCCAGACTCTCCGCAATGAAAGCATTCTCCTAACTTCCTCTTCTTCTTCCTACAATCTTTGGCTATGTGTCCAGTGATCCCACAGAAGTTGCACTTCCTTGTCTCCCTTGCCTTGTTGTTGTTGGCCTTGTTACCCTTGTTGTTCTTGTTGTTCTGGTTGTTCTGGTTGCCTCCACACTTGGAGTCTGCCTTCTTGGTTTGAGTCTCATTAAGCTTAACTTCTTTCTTGCCATTCTTATCATCTCCTTGAAGCAAGGCGATATCCACTAAGCACTCAAAAGTGGGCCCCATGGGTATAAGAGACATGGACAATCCTTGCAATGGCTCATTCAATCCTCGAGCAAAGCGTAGAGCCTTCTTCTGAGGTGTGTTAACCATGTCTAAATCGAATCGAGCAAGCTGGTTAAACTTATTCACATACTCCCTCACGGTCATGTCCCCTTGCTTCAAAGATATAAACCACTCCAATTGCAGATTCTCTTCAGCAGATGATAGAAACTTAAGCCCAAACCTCATCCTAAAGTCGGCCCAAGTCTCTATAGGTCTAGTAGTGTTGGTGACTTCCCACCAATAAGTAGCTTCCTCTTTCAATAGCAATACTGCCAACAGAACTTTCCTACGATCTTCTACATCAAAGATAGAAAAATGGTCTTCAGTTTCCCTTAACCAGTTTCTTGCCTCAACATAAGTCTCTGTCCCAACAAAATTCTTGCCACCCATCGCCTTAAAGTCTTTGTAAATCTTCGCGAAATCTGCTTGTGGACGCTGAGGGGGAGGAGGAGGAACCTCAGGTACGGGAGGAGGAGTGGGAGTGTTTGCTGGGCCCGCATCATTGGCCCTAGCTTCCAAGTACCTTCGGAACCATCCGGGTATGGATACTCCCTCGGGAAGGTTAAGATCGGCCATGCTGAAAAAGGAAAAGATAGATTCAGAAAGAGGAAACAAAGGATAGTGCTAATGGCTTTTGGGGAATAGCCTTTTAAAATAAACTAGACTTTTCTTGGAAAAATACTTAATTGGTTTTGAAAATAGTTTTTCAAAAGGGTTTTTAAAACTTTTTGTCCGGTCTAGTAAACCTGGCTCTGATACCAAATGTAACACCCCACCTCCGCCAGGGTCACTCACAAGAGAATGCACTAGCTTTGGAGGGGTGTTGTCTAGGTAAACATGCACAGAGATATCACAAGACAGAACATAGATAAATAAATAAGTAAAGCAGCGGTAGAAATTTAAAAACCATAGTTAACCATTTCAAAACCAAATAGTCAACTTACATCAAAGTACTTAGTCATTATTTTCCAACTACCACAAGTCTAGAAAACATAAACTGAAAATAACATAAAGTAAACTATCCCCAAGATAGATGTGGTGAAGCCATAGCAAGCTCAAGTCCAAACCGTACATGAGCTGTCAAGAAAGCAAGCCAAATGTCCAAGCTAAGCACTAGTGTTCCCTCCCTGAGAACCTGGGGGGGAGCGGAGAAAAGAGGCGAAAGAAAAAGGGTCAGTCATAAAGACTGGTAAGTCCTACCTACTATTAGTATAAAAACTAATGAAGTTAACTAAACATGAGAAACTAAGATGAAACATAAAGATGGTAACTAACTGGCATGATAAATAGAAAACAAGGTAGATCAAGTGTGGCATCGCATATACAAGGTTTAGTTTTGCACCAATAGTACTAGTATTCCAACCCATGTCAAGTATAAACAAGAAATGATCCCTTGGCCCAATATCATGAGTTGACCCAAGTCAAGGTCCAACTATACAATCTAGTCGATCGGCTCCCTATAAGCCTAACTCGTCGAGTGTCGGTGTCATACGGCCCAATCGCGGAATGTAGTCAACTGTGCTAGGTCCACCCTAGGGTGTATCAAGCCCTAGGGTGCCAACCACTGACACAAATCAAGCACGCACATTCTAAACCTACTGGTGCCCATGTCTGTTATTTTTCAACTCCGGACTATGTGCACGACCATAGCCCGCCTGAACCTACACTGGCGCACCAACTCAGCCGTCTTTTTGGTCGCTTACAATCAGCTTAGTAATCGTGCCCCACCCTAGCCTAGTCCCTAGGGTATCGTGATACATCCAAGAGGGTTACTGCTGAAAAGGACCACGTAACTAGGGTTTCCAACGGGTTAAGTGTGGTTAACCCTATCCAGTCATGTATCAAGTTGGTTAAGTGTATCCAAGTGGTTCATGACTTAACCCTAACTTGTGGAATTAATTAATTTAATGCACCTAACCTCTCACATTAGACTTTGTTGTGGTTACTGGATATGTCGGGTGGGTCCGGGCAGCTTTACACCACAACCTAGTCTAACCTCAGGTTTCAAGCGCGATATGACCAACTTCTCACATTGGGTCCTATTGTTTGTAGCCACTGGATTTGCCGGGCGGTTCCAGGCAGATTTACGCTACAAACTCAACCCAACCTCGAGTTGGCCACTTTATGGTTTTCTACATGTCATTACCACATTCATGTTTTCAAGCATAATCAAGTTTCATGTCACATTTCAATTCATGTTTTTCATGTCATTTCAAGTTTGCCTAACTATCCATAACGTATTCCCATTCGTACGTAAATTCGCATCAACACAAGTGAATCAAGGAACATAAAAATATGACCAAGATGGGTGGTAAAGTTGGTCACAAGTTAAACATGATGATATTTGAGGCAAAGGTGTTCATCACAACTAGCATATAGGATTTTTGGCCTCAAAACATGTATGACATCAAACTTAGCAAATAAACTTGTGGGTAGCATGTAGTTCAACATCATAGGCAAAGGTGATAACATGATAATAGTTGACATAGAGTGATAAACTTGCGGGTAGCATGTAGTTCAACATCATAGGCAAGTTGACATCAAGGTTATGAGGGGTTCTATGTTGCATTATGCATAATCCCCAAATAAAACTCATAGCTTTCTACCCAAAAATCAAGGTGAATGATACTAGGTTCATGATAGTTCCACAATCATAGATCAAAGGAGTCATAAATGGATCTATGCATACAAATATAGCCCCAAGACAAGTATTACACCAAAAATCCCATTTCAACTTGCTACATGTTCATATTAATTTCATAGTTTAAATCTAAGAGTAGAGTGGGGCTTACAAATCATGGCTATGAGAACTAGAACCAAATAGAACAAGATAGAGACGTTGTAGAAGCTCTAGAAATGATGTAGCAACACTAGAAGCCTTGAGAAATAAGCAGCTCCTTTGATTTGATGGAGAAAGATTGCTCCTTTTTGCCTTAGAAGCTCTCAAGATGAAGATGGAGGCCAGGATTAGGGAGCATTTTGGCAGAATTTAGTTGTTAGGATGATTTTTGATGGTTTAGGCTATGTCTTAGGGTGTTTTTATAGGTGTAGGGACTAGTTTAGGCCATAGGATTAACCCTAGTTTAGATCTGAACCATCAAATCCCGTCACAGGCCAACTGACCAGACCAAAGGAGCAAACAGGTGCACTAGGGAAACATGGTCGACCAGGGAGGTCGACCCCCAGGTCGACACCCAAGTCGACTGGGCAGTCGACCTGGGCTGGGGCAGGTCGACTCCCCAGTCGACCTGGGGTTGGGCGGGAAATTTTCCCGTCCCATCTGTTTGGAGCTGATTTTGAATTTCGGGCTGAATTTTGAATTTTCTGAAATCTTCTATGGGCCATATCTTGGTCATACGGACTCCGATTTACAAAATTTCGGACTCGTTTTCAAGCAGAATTTCAAGACGAACGCAATGGTGTAACCCGTTCCCATTGATTCTTAACTTATGTTTTAATTCTGCCCTGATTTCTTGTTTTTAACATGTTATTAAAAATTCGGGTTGTTACACCGGAGATCCACACTTCGTTTGGATGATAACTGATGTCCTGATTGGGAGGCATCCCAAAATATGGATAATGAGTGGTGATCGTCCAGACGTACGTGGAGATCGATGGGTATGCGAGGTATATAGTGCCTCCAGTTTCGTTCAGACCCAGAACGGACTTGCAAATGGACTATGTGTCTGACTTTGGAATTCAATCTGTGTGATTGATAGCCACCAGTTGCATGGCGTAAATTGCCTGTGTGGCATGCTAAGATGCAGTGATCAAGGCTTCTGTTGAAAAGCAAACTCTTGTGGTTGATGATCAAAGCACCGCCTGTGTGGCATAGCTTTGTGTATAACGTGAATTCGCGAACCTCACACCCCGGTATGAACCAGAAACGGGAGAGGACATCAGGGAGGGCATGCGTTTCCTTCTAGTTAGAGGTGGTGTCGGTGCTTAAACTGGCTAACATTTATATTATTTTCACCTATGTGGTTGTTGCTGTTGCGAGGTGTCTCGGATATACCGGTGACTATGTGAAGCCGAAGGAGCCATTCGTTGGCTCATTTACGCCCCATAGGGCGGGGAAACGCAGTGTTCAGGCATTTTAATCCACATCGGTGGACCGGCCCTGACGATCCAAAGGCTTGACTGAGTACTTGCCTGAGGGGCGGGCTAGAGCGTCTCGAATTCGGTGAGGACGATCCCTTGCCTCGGTTCATGACAGAAATCCAATTTCCAAATACGACATCGTGCGGTTTTGATTGTATACCTATATATGGCGACATAGTGGTATGGGGCATTAATGTCGTTTATGATTGATACTTATGATTTGAAATTGTTTTTGAAACATATAAACACTAGTAGTAATATCAAATGCTTTTGTTTTATTCATATCAAACATATTTTGGCCATTATAAGGTAAAAACTCTATCCTCCGGTTTGTGTTGCATTGTGTGATGGGAACTGAGTCTTATAATGGCTTCATTTTTATAAAAAGCATTGCGATGTTTAAAAGAGTTACTTGTTTTAAAGCACTGGCTCCAATGGAGTGAACCCGTTCCGCGAAAGTGGCGTGGTCCTGTGATTAGCCAAATTATAAAGTGTTAAGTAGATTTCTCATACCAGTCCCATGACTGACTCGTAGTTTGTTTCACTTGCAAACTCGGGTGCCCCTTTCTCTACACGGGCAGCCTTGTATTCAGGTTTTAGCTGGCTCTTTCTGGATAGCTGGAGCTGAAGATGGATTCTATCATTTATCTCTTTTTATGTTGTTCAGCTCCTATTGTACATATTTTGTTTGTTTTTCGCTGTTGACATTTATGTATAGCTGAACTGTATTTGTACTAAGTATGATCCTGTATACTGTGAAACTCTGATGATTATATTTATCAAGTGTATTCTATTGTACATTATTTGGTGTATTTACTTATTTCTGTTATGCTGTTATCTGTGTATGTGTTATATTCCAAAGATTACCCTTGACACCGTGGTACGGAGTTTTGGGGTCGTCACACAAAACCTGTTGCTAAATATATTTATTCGCAACTGGCTTGGAAGCATAGTTGCTTAAAGTGTGTTTTTACAACAGGAAGTGAAGGGCAGTTGATAAAAATATGTTTTTTGCAACATAAAGAAATGGCGTGTTGCTAAATCTCATCTATTGCAACTGCTATAATAGGTCGGTTGCTAAATATCATTTACCACAACTGTCATATGTCGCCTGTTGCAAATAGCTAGTTGCAATAGGGTATTTTTCTTGTAGTGTATAATGATCTCTTATTTTTCTCACTCTTTTTAGCTTTAGATCTCACTTGAATTCGTGGAGGAACGGATTAGATCTTGCGAATTGTGATAATTATCTTGTAGAACTTCAATACTTAGGCATTTGGACGATCTTCCTTGATTCCATAATGAAATTTGTGTTAGATCCGAGCCTTATAGAGGAATAATGGTGGTTGGAGACCACTTGAATGAGTTAGAATGAACTTTAGTGGAGTATGAAGGAGATTTGATCCGTTTATTGTTGCGCGAAGGTAGATTGAGTTAGAGAAGCCATTAATGGAGTTTGGAGTGCTTGAGTGTGGTGGAGAAATTGTTTGGACAGCCCTTCGGGCTCGAAAAATCTGTCCCTTGAGTGGTGGAGAAGTGGGCTATTTATAGGTGTAGTCTAGAGGTAGTGGCAGTGTTGTAACTATGGTGTGCAGGGTATGGGTCGGCCTCAAACCTATTTATGGAAATGTCATTGGATTACAGTTGTACCCAGCTGTCACATATGTTGACACCGACCCGTTTAATTTATATCACTGCCACCGCTCCTTAATTGAAGACCGACCCAAATTGGTGCAGCGTTCAGGATCTAACTCCACATGAATTGATGAATTCGTGGAAATCAAATCAAGGATAGGATAAATGCTCAACTCCGTTGATCTTTCGATGTCGAAATCTCGCTCTCTCTAACACGTTGATCTCGCAAGATACCGTGTTATCGATCTACGAATCTTCGAACGTTGATCACTCGCAAGCGATACCGTGAATCGGCTTCAAGTTCGTTGATTCGAGCGCACTCAAATATTCGAAGATGGAGAAAGGAGATCACACTCAACTTTCAATTTTAATGGTGGCACAAAGGATTTATTCAAATGTCAACAACCCTTACAACTCACACCACAACCCTATTTATAGGTTCACAAACGTACATGCCCGTGCCCTAAAATACTCATTCGGGCTAAAATAACGACCTAAAACACAATACAACTCACTCCCTACTAGCTAACATTAGCGGCACGACCTACACACTGTGAACGTCCCAAGCTTCAAACACAACACCAAAATGGCCAATTTGAAACGGTAGTAAGATGTTACTAAAATTTGTAGAAACACTTTTTAGGTGTTGCAGATTGGTATGTTATAGATTTTTGAAACACCTATATTATGTTTCAGATTAACGAAGTGAAACACTTAACAGGTGTTTTAGTTTAATAATCTGCAACCCTTGATAAGTGTTTCAAGTTGATAATCTGCAACACTCAATGAGTGTTTCAAGTTCATAATCTGCAACACTTAGTGAGTGTTTCAAGTTCATAATCCGCAACACTAGGTGAGTGTTTCAAGTTGATAGTATGCAATACTCAATGAGTGTTCAAATCCATAAACTGCAACACTTGGTGAGTGTTTCAAATTGATAACCTACAGCACTTAGTGAGTGTTTCAAATTGATAACGTGTTGCTGATTGAAATATGTATCATTTCGAAATAAACAATTGATACTTTCTAACATAAATAGATTCAACCATTCTTCAAATTAAAAGCTAAAAAAATATGAATAGAAATTCCACAAGCAAGTTTACCATAAACAAATTAGTATACATCAAAGATAAACCATATTTTTAAAGGAACAAAAAAATAAA
The DNA here is from genome assembly GCA_030737875.1 of Allium sativum. NCBI lineage: Eukaryota > Viridiplantae > Streptophyta > Magnoliopsida > Asparagales > Amaryllidaceae > Allium > Allium sativum. The sequence continues at coordinate 415,892,764 of CM060910.1, read as the reverse complement.
AATATAACACACTAAATTCAAGTTACACAAATATAAGGTTGACAATAAAATAACATACATAGATAATCAAACTTGATCGTAAGCACTTTCTACACACTCTTATTCATCATATTGTCTTTTGAATTCCATATCTGCACAAATAGTTATAAGTCACATAAAAGCAATGTATCAAATGGTAATAACTGCAAAACAACAAATAAAAGATTATTAAATGCTTGTATCAAATAGTAATAACTGCAAAACAACAAATAAAAGCAATGTATATCACAGAAAACTTTACCTGGTTTTGAACTAAACCGGTTTTGCAACATAAACAAGTAACACATTTACCTATCGAAAAGTTCAATTTCATACGGTGACAACCGTTAACTCTGGCTCATTCAAGAATATCTCCCAACTCTGGCTCTACACACTCAAGGCTTGTTCTAACTCAATTGGTCATAGTAAACTAAATCTTTTTTCAATATAAATTGCACAATTAAAGGTGTAAACATATATCGTGAAATTGATCACAATATAAATAAATATAAATAATTCTAAATATATGCAAACAGATATGGCTACTTCCACATTCACATCCATTTTTTTAATTTGCATCTGATATCCGTTGATACCAAAGAAATAACATATGTATCCACAGATTTTTCTTCTTTAGATATCTGAAATTATCCTCTTTCGAAAATAGGATGTGGACGTTTTCAAACATATGAAATATTCACATCTGGAAATTGAACAAGGATTTTTTGTTATATATATTTTTTAGTACTGAAACATCATAATTTGAATGTCGTTTTCCCAAATAAAATTCAGAAATTTAAATCACAATACTTTATAATTTTTTTCAAATGAAATGTAGCCATACACATGCGCAATATTAAATAAGAGCATAAGATATTTCAAATCAAATGAACAAAACATAGCAAAACTAGAAGAAGCTGCATACAACTCTTACCTTGTTATTGTTTCTTCCATCCACCATGTTCCTGCAATGAAAAGCATAACCGAATATGTTAAATTGAACCATGTACAACAGTGTAACAACTACATAACGTAAACCTATCCAGCTATGCATAACAATAAAACAACTACAACAGCTACATTATTTATTAATTCTGTGAAAGATATATGTCTAAGTCATGAACCCTGTTAAGCAGACATATTAAGCAACAAAAACAAAATTTAAGAGTTGCATAAAAAAGAAAATTTGTAGAAACTAACCTATATGTTGTCGTACCTGTTTGATGAAGAAACCACTTAGCAATATAACCGAATGGTAATCCCAAAAATTAAACTTGAAGTTGCCACCAAACAAAATACCGGCATTTTCAAAAGTATATTCGTATGCACAAGTACCTGGACACACATATGAACATAAGAAGAACAATTAAAAGAAGCACTATCACTATTGCTGCTTTTTAAGTGGCATTGTCACTATGCTTCTAGAAATAGCAGCACAAGGGTTGCTATAAACTACAGCTCAGGTTGTGTTGTTTACAGCATCGACTTGCGCTCCCGTGCTGTTTAACGCAGCGCTATCATCGTGCTGCTTTTTAAAGCAACATTGCTTCTTTTAAAGCAGGCTTCCGTTGCGCTGATGTGAACAACAACACAGGGGCCGCTGTAAATAGCAATGGTACTACGGGCTGATGTAAACAGGAGCGGCGCTACTATAAACAGCCAGCGCTGTTGTTTATAACAGCAACTTACATTGTTGTGTTGTTTACAGCAGCTCTATCGCTGTTGACAGCCACAACAGTTTACAACAATGACATGCGTCATTGTTTGCATCAGTAATGTCACTAATATTTCACGTTAAACATACAATAAAGAAATCATTTTGCGACCATCCATAGAGGCGCTGATGCTTCAACTTTGAGCTCTATATCTTTGCTTCTTAAATGAATCTTTTAGTCGGTAGCATTAACTGGAATAAAGAAGAAAATAATCTGTAGATTACATACTCTATTTTATTTTAACTGGAAAAGCTCTTGCAGGTAAAATTAAAAGGTTATAAATACGTACGATTGCTATTATAACACCACACATAGCATGATCGAGAGAGATACCTAATGGTCCGCAAAGACATCACAACTTAGTACAAATTAATGAATTATAACACCACACCTAGCATGATCGAGAGAGATAATAAGTCGATCGCTCAGCCAAATAGCTAACTGTCAGAGTTATCCCAAAACTTGTTGAAAATTTTCAGAATTCCCTCCCAAACCAACGTCTTATACCAAGAAACTTATAACCAACTTGGGCACAATGGTAGACATGGTAGATACGCCATAAATGTCCAAACTAAGGATAAATACAAAAGCAGGAAACAAAAAGTAAATTCCGCAAACAACGTATAGCCTTGTAGGCTATAAAAGAAGATGCTAGAAGATAAAAAGGAGGGATTATCTCCTAACAAAAAAGGAATAGGATTTTGTTCACACTTTTTTTAAGTGTGAACAAAACACTTTCCTCATATTGGAGGAATTTGGTGGGTCACATATGGAACCCCCCCTGAATTCCTCCAATAGGGTCCGAGTGTTTTGTTCACACTTAAAAAAAAAGTGTGAACAAAATCGGACTCACAAAAAAGAAGAAAAATTCAGAGATATTTTATGGGAAACAATGTAAAATAAAATATTGCAAGCCTATAAGAAATGATATGTAGTAGATTACCCGTGGATGTAGGATCAATTAAGATCCAAACCACTTAAAAATTTGCTTGTTTTTTAACCTTCTAATATTTTCTTGCTTTCTTGGTGAAGGAATGTAAATGAGTTGCTACAGCAGAGCTCAAAAAAAAAAAAAAGATGAAAGAATCTTTTTTTTTATCTCTCTCACACAGATAGTACTTTTCCATAACATGCTTATATAGCTTCTACATAACATTCTAGAGAACTCTAGAGATGACCTTTTCTAGAGAACTCTATAGATGACCTTTGATTACTTGGTTCATGAACCTACAATAAATAAATATGAAAGTCCTTTGATTACTTGGCTCATGAACCTATAATAAATAAATATAAAAGTGCATTAATTTCAACACTCCCCCTTAATGCACATGTTTGACAACTCCAATGCGTTCACGTAAGTAGCAGAATTTTTCTTTTGGAAGAGCCTTTGTAAAAATGTCTGCTAGTTGTTCTTGAGTCGTATAATATTGTAGCTGTATCTCCCCTTCTTCAACTGCATCTCTGATAAAATGATATTTGATTGCAATGTGCTTCGTCCTCTCGTGACACACTGGATTCTTAGCTATAGAAATGGCTGATTTATTGTCACAGAGTAGAATTGTAGCTTCCTTTTGATTTTCTCCAATATCTTCAAGTATCCTCCTTAACCAAATTGCTTGAGATGTTTCTTTTGAAGCTGCTACATATTCAGTTTCAGCTGATGATTGTGCAACAACTTTCTGCTTCTTTGACAGCCAGGAACAAATGTTTGTTCCAAGTAAAAATGCATAGCCAGATGTACTTTTCATGTCATCAATGCTTCCAGCCCAATCACTATCTGAGTAAGCAATTAGATTCAGATTTTCTCCATCTTTGTACAAGATCCCATAGTCAATTTTTCCCTGCAAGTATCTCAGGATTCTTTTTGCTGCTCCAAAATGTGTTTGACTTGGGTTTTGCATAAATCTTGACAGTAGAGTTGCTCCAAACATTATGTCAGGCCTTGTTGCTGTAAGATACAACAAGCTACCCACTAAACTTCTGTAATGAGAGCAATCTACTTTTGATGTTTCATCATCTTTTGATAATTTTTCACTTACAACCAGCGGTGTTGAAACTGACTTGCAATTTGACATTTTAAATTTATCAAGGATACTTTTTGCATACCTCTTTTGTGAAACAAAAATCCCATCTGCTCCTTGTGATACTTCAATGCCCAAGAAATAATGAAGTAGCCCCAAATCACTCATCTCATAGTACTTCATCATGTGTTCTTTAAAGCTTTCTATCATCACTTTATCATTTCCTGTAAAAATGAGATCATCGACATAGAGACATACAATGAGGATCTTGCTTCCTTGTTTCTTCACATACAAAGTTGCTTCATTCTTGCTTCTTTGAAATCTTTTTTTCAGAAAATATGTGTCAATCTCCTTGTACCATGTACGAGGTGATTGTTTAAGTCCGTAAAGGACCTTTATGAGTTTGTACACTTTGTTTTCTCCCCCTTCCACCAAGAATCCTTGCGGTTGCTCAACGTAAATTTCTTCATCTAGCTTTCCGTTTAAGAATGCTGACTTAACATCGAGCTGGAAAATTTTCCATTTCTTTTGTGCAGCAAGAGCAATCACGGTTCTTATGGTTTCAAGTCTTGCTATTGGGGAAAATGTTTCTGAAAAATCAACGACGGGCTTTTGAGTAAAGCCTTTAGCGACTAGCCTTGCCTTATGCTTTTGAACTTCTCCATTTTGATTTAATTTTGTCTTGTAGATCCATTTTAACCCGATAATTTCTCTTCCTTCAGGATTGTCTACAAGCTCCCATGTTTTGTTCTTCTCAATCATGTGCATTTCTTCTTCCATTGCTTACTGCCATACTTCATGTTTCTCAGCTTCTTCAAAAAATTTTGGTTCAGTAACCACAAAATTACAAGATCGATATATTTCACTCATTCTTCTGAATTTTCTTGGTGGAGTTTCATTCTCATCCTCTGATTCAGATGTGTGAGTGTGTTGATCTTGTTTTTCTCTTTCTTCAGTTTCTTCATTTGTTTCCAGAGAACTTGGTAGATTGACATGTTCCACTTGTTTTTCTTTCCAATCACAGGCTGCATTTTCATCAAATAGAACATCTCTACTAACAACCAATTTGTTAGTTTCAACATTAAAAAGCCTGTAACCTTTAGTCTCCAGAGTATAACCAGTAAAAATATATTTTGTACTTTTATCATCAAGTTTAGAACGTTTCTCAGCAGGTATATGAACATAACCAATGCAGCCAAATATTCTTAAATTACTTACAAATGGTTTTTCCCCACTCCATGCTTCAATAGGTGTCATATTTCTTACAGCTTTTGTGGGACACCTGTTGAGGATGTACACAGCTGTGTTTGTAGCTTCAGCCCAGAATGTCTTTGGCAGTCCTTTTTCATTCATCATTGACCGGGCCATTTCAACAATTGTTCTATTTTTGCGTTCTGCAACTCCGTTCTGTTGTGGACTGTACCCTATTGTGAGCTGCTTCCAAATGCCTTCATCTTTGCAATATTCTTCAAATTCTTTAGAGGTATATTCACCTCCTCTATCACTCCGTATGCACTTAATGTCACAGCCACTTTGTTTTTCTATAAGGGCTTTAAATCTCTTGAAAGTAATGAATGCTTCTGATTTTTCCTTTAGAAAATAAATCCAAGTCATTCGTGAAAAATCATCAATGAAAATTATAAAATACCTTTGTTGTCCCAACGATAGTGTTTTCATTGGACCACAAATATCAGTATGTATAAGTTCCAAGTGTCCTTTTGCTCTCCATGATTTTCCTCTTGGATATGGCATTTTGTGGTGCTTTCCCATTATGCATCCTTCACACGGGTTCTTTTCATTTTGTATTTTGGGAAGGCCGTCCACCATGTTCTTTTCTTTGAGAAGCTTTAATCCCTGAAAATTTAGATGGCAATATCTTTTATGCCAAAGCCATGATTGATCTTCCACTTCAGCCTTTAGAGCATTGTAGTTGAATATTAGTGGAAAATTCCTATTCCTTTCCATCTTTACTTCTGCAATGGCCTGTCTGTTGTTTTTTTCTCAAAGATTCTGCACATATTATCCTCAAATACAAGACAATAGTCATGTTCCAAAAGTTGTCCAACACTTAATAAATTTTCTTTTAAATCTGGAACGAGAAGAACATCTCGTATATATTTGACTCCCGATTTTGTGTTGATAGCAATTGTTCCTTTGCCTTTTTGCTTCTGCAATAGCTCCATTACCTATCCTCATCTTTGGGTTTATTGTTGTATCAATCTGCACAAAGATATTTTTATCTCCACACATATGATTGCTGCATCCACTGTCTATATACCAGGCTTTCTTGTCTTCAGGAAGGCTGGAATGACAAGCATAAAATATTTGCTCTTCCTTGCTGTCCTCCTTTTCTTCTGTAAAATTTGCCTTCTCGACAATTTTAAATCTGCAGTCTTTTTCAATATGGTCAAACCTTCTACAATAATTACATTGAGGCTTACCCTTAAACCAGCATTTAGATGTTATATGACTGGTTCTTTTGCAGATGTTGCAAAAAAAAATTGGGTTAGAACTTGTACCTCTATCATTTTGATTATTTTTGTAAGTGCTGGAATTGTCTTTTCTCTTCTTCCTCCAGTCTGACTTCTTTTGCTCCAGGTTGTAACCACCCTTCTTTGCAAATTGTTGTGGCTTCACCTTTGCTTCAGATAGAAAAGCATTTTTTGATTGCTCAGCCTGTTTAAGTCTTCTTTTTTCATGTGCTTGAAGAGCCCATCAATTCTTTTACGGACAACTTGGTAAGATCTTTTGTTTCTTCAATAACGGCAACAATATATTCATATTTATCTGTTAAACTGATCAAAATTTTCTCCGCAACATGTTGATCAGAAATATTATCACCATAGGTTTTCATTTGATTCACAATCTCCATTACACGAGCATGATAACTTTGTATATTTTCTCTTAAATTCTGAAAATCTTTTTTAAGGGATTGGAGATTAATGCTTCGTACCTTTTCATCTCCATGGAATTCACCTTCTAGAATATCCCATGCCTCTTTTGCTGTTGAAGCTGTTGATATCCTTGTGAAAATTGGTTTTGTGACTACCATCTGAAGTTTGCTCAGTGCTTTTGCATCTTGGCGACGAGACGTTTCAGTTTTCTTTAATTCTTGTTCAGGCAAGTTTGTTTCATCTTCAGGTTCTGTAAACCCTTTCTCCACAATATTCCACAAGCCTTCCGCCCTTAGAACAGTTTTTATTTTGATCTTCCAGTAGTTATAATATTCACCATCAAAGACAGGAATTAGAGATGATTCTGAATTTGACGCAATGAAATCACTTCTTGTTTCAATCCCAGATTAGAATTGAAAAACCGCTCCGATACCAATTTGAAGGAATGTAAATGAGTTGCTACAGCAGAGCTCAAAAATAAAATAAAATGAAAGAATCTTTTTTTTTTTTTTTAATCTCTCTCACACATATAGTACTTTTCCATAACATGTTTATATAGCTTCTACAGAACATTCTAGAGAACTCTATAGATGACTTTTTCTAGAGAACTCTATAGATGACATTTGATTACTTGGTTCATGAACCTACAATAAATAAATATGAAAGTCCCTTGATTACTTGGTTCATGAACCTATAATAAACAAATATAAAAGTGCATTAATTTCAACACTCGGTATCTTGTTACATTAGTAATAAACACTTATAAGCGATAATCTTTGCATTACCTATGGTTGTTAATGCAAACTGCGATATAGTTTCTTAAAAATAGGTGGAATGAACTTAGCATGGTTTTTTTTACCTATAAAATTATAATTTGGTGCTAGTGGGATGAAAATTTTCACTAACATCTTTTGTATTAGAAAGAGGAGTCGAACCTAAAAAATCCATCCTTACACTTCATCCAAATTAGGAATCCTCCCTATTGAAATGTCTCTTTTAGCCTTAAAACTAGAGGAAGAATTTAAAAAAGAATCCATGTGAATGCTTCCAAATAAAAGCATTGCTTTTATGTGACCGTCAAATAAAAGCAATGTCTCTTTTGCAGTTATTACTATTTTGCAGTTATAAGTCACATAAATTGTATTAACACTCTCCTTTGTGCTACTCAGAATCTAATACTGCTAGTTACTGTCATGATTCCCGCAAAATTCATTTAGTTTAAGTTAGGTTTTGTAAAGTAAACAGATTCTGAAAGGTAATAATCATACTGAAAGGATGAGCACGAACAGAGAGAGAATGATTGTTAACAACCAAGTTAGTTCAAGTACAGTTGTCATTGAATCCACTAACCATTCTTTTTAAAAAGAAATTGTTAATTCTCATTTCAATTTTACTAAGCCTCAGATACTTGGTTCTTGTTGCTTATGCTGAGAACCCTCCATTTCTTGGAGCTTCTTTCTTGGAAGGTTTGCACCAGTTGAAGCCACTAAACTTGCCATGTTCGAGTGTTATTTGATAATCAACCTAAAATTGTTGTCTTGTGTATGGTTGAACACTAGCAAATATGTTTTTTTGTGCATTCATTAAGTCATACCTGAGAGTCTCATTCTATGATGTTGTCCTAAGGGAAAATGTGTGAAACCACAGATCCTCTTTTACGGTTGAACACTGTCCTCAAATCAACACAAACCTTGGGAGACAAAACTAATTAATATAACATATAAGAGCATAATATGCTTTATAACAGAATGATCTACCAGGTGTATTTTTTTCCATATATTGAGATAATATATGAGACAGAGTTAAGAGGTCAAGTTAATTCACAAAATATGGACTACCTATCTTCGACATAGGCGTAAATTTGGACTACCAGTTGAAGTCACATATTAACGAGATTAGCCATATCTTAAATATTCTTAAATATGGACTACCTATCTTCGACATAGACGTAAATTTGGGGTCAGCTCCGTTTTAAAGTACAGTATATTACTCTAATGGTATAGACTTTGGCATTGAATCAGCGATTGTCTACTAGAGATTCATAAAAATCAAGTTAGCATTAAAATCACTCACTATTGAAAGGACCTGGATATCTGAGAGGTGTAATTGGACAAATATTAACGAGTTTTTGTGGCACATACAACATACCTGCATGTGAAAAAGTCTTTTAAAATTATCAAATCGAAACATTTGCATGTTAAAATTAGTACTCGGATTAGTTAAAATTTCGGAACGCACGCGGTCGCAGCGGCGGTGGGCAGGGATGGGGAGGTACCGGAAGGCGTTGATTGGGTGCATGTTGTTGTCCAGGTTGTGGAACAGGGCCGATACGTCGTCGAAGAGCTTGTCACCGGCCTTGCAGCCTAACTGGCAGCGGCTTGTTGTTAAGATGACCAAGTGCTCCAGTTCGTGTTTGAGGTGGACTGTACCGCTATTCCCCCAATTCGAGTAGTAATCCTGTAACGAAAGTGAATTTTTGATCGAGTGAATCATGATGTGGTGTACTGTATATAACAAAGTTTTGAAATAAGAACAGGGGAAAACATTACCTGTAACCATGAATCCTTCAATTTCATCATATCAGAGAATGAACATTAACACTTCAAGGATAAATTTTCACGTTTCCAAAATGCGACTGTTAAAGTTGTGAGCTCAAATACGCAGATGCATTTTTAAACTCAGGTCCATTGTTCACAAACTTTTGAAAATAGCCCTTCAATATGCACACAAGTCGTTATTCAAAACTCTCTAACGGCAAAAAAATAAATAAACATTTTCTTAGTTGGAAGATTTAACATATAAATGATATAACAGAATCTCAGCTCCAACGAAAATGTTTATGTTTCTGACTAATGTTATATTTCAAATATGTGTGTTTTCAAATGAATCTGACCGGTTTCAGCCTTAGTACTGACGAATGAAGCTGTTCGAAATCTGACCTGCTTCAACTCAAAGGATCATAACAACCACTATTGTCAAAATTTACTGTAGTCCAACTGATCAAAATCTGAAAATCAACTCAAATTACACCACCACTTCTTATCAATTATACCGTATAAAAAGCTCAAATCATAAACCGCATTTCTCACATTCTTTTCTCGTTGCAGCAATAGTTTTTTCTCCCCCATTAGATCATTGCATCTCTGCAACACAAAAGATAAAAACCTAACATGCATCTCTCACCAACAGCATTGCTTTACCAGTTTTTGTTTCCCATAACATCAAGACTACCGATAAAACCAATAATTACACTAAACATTTAAATCTCCTGTTGGCTTCATTGGTCATGTAAAGATCCATTTACAGGTAGCTACTAATTACTAATTGTTGTAACCGTTGTGATTAATCCGATTCAAGACCACTCGAATCCGATATCTAAACCACAAAGCGCTAGTGGACGACTAGATCGTTGTTAGATTGCAAAAACAACCAAAGCAATAACTCTAGCCACAAACAAAGATCAGTCAATCACTAACAATCCAAATCTTAATCACAAGTAAGAAACTAATGACAAAGTAGCAAAAATTGTTGTGATATGCGATACTATATATATGTTGGATTGAAGAGGACGAAGATAGCTTCGAGTCGGAGGTGACCGTTTGCAAATCGGAGTTCGCACGTGGAAGTTATAAGCTGTAAGGTGCAGGTTTTCTGTGTGCAGGTGCGACAGACGTCTGCCGTATGAGATGACAGACGTCTGTTGTCAGGGTTGCATTTTCCCGAGAGCTCAGACAGACGTCTGTCATATTGGGGACAGACGTCTGTGCTGAGTGCAGGAGCCTAATAAATTTCTGGAAGTGGACAGACGTTTGGCAAGCGGTTCGACAGACGTCTGAGCGGGTTCTGGGCTATTTTCGGGCTGGAAATTAGCAAGCTGATTTGTTACTAGTTCGGAGGCAATTTGGATAATTGGCCAACCTCTATATAAACTATTTTCTGAAGTGAATTAGGTAGAGCTTGAAAACTTGATTTGGGATCAAGGGTTTATTCTCAAGGGAGAATTAGGGTTTATAACCTAATTCCAATTCTTCAATTCTATTCTCCTCAAACTCTTTTTTATATTGAAATATAGTGATTATTGGATCAATATCTTGTATTCCTTTCATCGTGGTAATAAAATACTCTCTCCAAAGTGGATGTACACTAACAAGATGTTAGTGGAACCACTATAAATCCTTGTGTGATTTATTTTTGCTACTTTGTCATTAGTTTTTTGCTTGTGGTTGAGATTTGGATTGTTCGTGATTGGTTGATATTGGTTTTGCGACTAGAGTTATTGCTTTGGTTGTTTTTGCAAGTCTAACAACGATCTAGTCTTCCGCTAGCGCATTGTGGTTTAGATATCGGATTCGAGTGGTCTTGAATCGGATTAATCACAACGGTTACAACAGTTGGTATCAAAGCTTTTTTGGTGCTTGTTAGGTGTTTGTGAAAATGCCGGAGACGGATAGTATCTCGGTAAGTCTTTCAACCGGAAGTTCGAATAGTGTGGCGCCTTATGTACGGGGTTCGTATGCGTCGGGTTCTCAATTGGTTATTGACAAGTGGAATGGTGATAACGACTTTGAGAAGTGGCAATGGAAAATGAAAGCGGTTCTTAGGCGGAATCGGGTGCACCGAGTAGTATTTGATGCTCACTTATTGCCAAGTGATATCTCGGATGTTGACAAAGAGGAGATGGAGGAATGGGCTTACACTACTCTTCAACTTGCTATGGGGGAGAATGTGATCTCCAAAAATTAGTGGTGAGACTACCGCTAAAGGTATTTGGGACAAGTTGGAAGAACTCTGTATGAAGAATTCGCTCACTAACCGTTTGATCTTGTTGCGAACGTTTTTCACCTTCAAGATGAGGGAGAGTAATTCGCTTAAGGCACATTTGAATGTCTTTGATAACTTGCGCATGTAGATGAAGGACGTTGATTTAAAGATTGAGGAAGAGCAAAAGGCGATGATATTATTGTGTTCGTTGCCGGACCGTTATATGGGATTCTCAAATAGTTTGATCTATGGTCGGGATACCTTGACTCTAGATGATGTCAAGACGGGTCTTCTTAGTGAAGAATTGAGAGATCAAATGAAGGAGATGAGTGATGGTAGTAGTGGAGCTAGTAGTAGTCACGGGTTGTTTGTGGAGAAAGAAAAGAATGTGAAGAAAGGAAACCGGAGGCGTTCATAATCAAGAAAACCCGGTGGAAGAGGTAAATCGAAAGAGAGAAATGGCAAGTGCTTTATTTGTAAGAAACCGGGACATTGGAAAAATGAATGTCCGGACAAAGATAAGAAGGAAGTAGCATCTTCATCTATGGCGGTGAAGAGTGGGGATGGTGAGATAGATGAGAACGTGTTGACGGCGGTAGCAACGGGTGTTTCGGGTAATGAGTGGGTACTCGATTCGGGTGCGTCGTATCATATGACGCCAAATAGAAATTGTTTTTCATCCTTTGTGGTCAAAGAGGTAAATGCAATTGCTATGGGAAATAGTGCTATTTGCAAGTCGATGGATAGTGGCTCCGTGCAAATAAAGATGTTTGATGGAGTTGTTCGCACGCTCACCAATGTTTGCTATGTTCCGGGACTTAGGAAGTCGCTTATATCTTTGGGGCAATTGGATTCTCTAGGATGCAAGATCACTATCGAAAAAGATTGCTTGAGGGTTTCGAAGGGGGCACTTGTGGTTATGAAAGGTGCTAGGACTCATGGTATATATTTGCTTCAAGATGTGACCGTAGGAGGTGAGACTTGTGTGGGTGTTGATAGTTCTCGTGACTTAGATGCGACACGGTTGTGGCATTTGAGATTGGGTCATGTCTCGGAGAGGAGTTTGGACATTCTTCGGAAGCGGGAGATGATCGAGGGTGAGACTTTCAACAAATTAGAGTTTTGCGAGGAATGTGTCATGGGGAAGCAAACAAGGGTATCATTCGATGAAGGCACGCATGACTCAAAGGAGGTTCTTGAGTATGTTCATTCGGATGTTTGGGGACCGGGACCGGCACTGGTTGCTTCTTTGGGAGGAGCAAGGTATTATATTTCTTTCATTGATGATTTGTCTCGAAAGGTATGAGTGTATGTAATGGGGGCCAAGTCGGAGGCATTTGCTAAGTTCAAAGTGTGGAAGGCTCTTGTTGAGAATGAGAGTGGTAAGACTTTGAAGGTGTTAAGGACCGACAATGGCGATGAATATGTCTCGCGTGAATTCATGGAGTATTGTAAGCATCACGGAATCCAGAGACATTTTACTACACCGGGAGATCCACAATCTAATGGAGTAGCGGAGAGAATGAACCGAACTCTACTTGAGAAAACTCGATGCTTGAGATTGACATCGGGTTTGTCTAAGGGATTTTAGGCCGAAGCTTTGTCAACCGCGGTGCATGTTGTAAATCGAATTCCATGCTCGTCCATTGGTAACAAAATTCCATACGATGTGTGGAAAGGGAAGAGTGTTGACTTGAGATATCTTTGTGTGTTTGGTAGCCTGGTTTATGTGCATGATCCGGGGAATGATAAGCTTGGAGCTAGAGCATTCAAAGGGGTCTTGTTAGGTTTCACGGATGGCGTAAAAGGCTATCAGATTTGGAATCCGGAAACGAAGAAGGTTGTTAATTCTTGTTATGTCACTTTTGATGAGTCGGCTTTATTTAAGGTAAATGAGAGCTCATCGGACGTTCCGGATTTGGTTCATGGTGAATCAAAGGAGAAGGAAGTCATTCCCACATTCCGTCCAAGTGGTAGTGGAGTTGAACAAGTTCGTGGGGTTCAAGCGGTTAATGAATCATCACACAATCCACATAATTCCTCTAGTGATGATGTTGGTGATGTACATGATACTAGAGAAGTTTCGACTCAAGGTGGAGCCGTAAGGGGTTTGGGTGATAGTATTTCTACTCGGGTTGGTCGACGTGCAATAAGGCCTCCCGAAAGATATGGTGATTGGAACTGCCTTAGCTTTTGTGATCATTTGGACTATGCTCTCAATGTAATCCAAGATGAGCCAATGGACCTTGATGACGTCATGGAGTCGAGAGAGAGCTCGAAGTTGATTTGCGCCATGGAGGAAGAGATGCAATCGCTTATGAAGAACCGAACTTGGGAGTTGGTTCCACTTCCTCAAGAAACCATGCTATAGGGTGCAAATGGATTTACAAGGTGAAGGATGATGGAAGATACAAAGAAAGTTTAGTGGCAAAGGGGTTCTCACAAAGGAAAGGAAAGGAGTATGATGAAATTTTTGCACCGGTGGTTCGTCATACATCTATCCGGGTTTTACTAGCCATAGTTGCTATCCATGACTTGGAGTTGGAGCAACTTGATGTGAAAACCTCCTTCTTGCATGGAGACTTGGAAGAAGACATCTACATGGAGCAACCGGAAGGGTTTGTTGTAGATGGTAAGTCTTAATTGGTTTGCAAGTTGAAGAAATCACTATATGGGTTGAAACTATCACCTAGACAATGGTACAAGAGATTTGATCATTTCATGCTTGAAAGTGGCTTCCATCGAAGCATCAAGGATTCTTGCGTATATTTCAAGAGGTTGGGAAATGATTGTTGAATGTATTTACTTTTGTATGAGGATGATATGTTCATTGCTTCGAAGGATCAAAATGAAATCAACAAGTTGAAGATGCTTTTGAAATCGGAATTCGAAATGAAGGATCTCGAAGAAGCAAGAAAAATCTTGGGCATGGAAATTGAAAGAGACCGAAAGAATTTTGAGTTAAGATTGACTCAAAAGGAATACATTAAGAAAGTGTTTTGTCGGTTTAGCATGAAGGATGCAAAGGCGTTAAATACAACTTTACCTTTGCCTATGAAGCTTCCGGATAAGGGATCACCTATCGGGGATAAAGAGAAGGCTTATATGGCAAAGGTGCCATATGAAAGTGCGGTTGGTAGCTTGATGTACGCAATGGTGTGTACAAGGCCCGATATTGCAAATGACGTCGGGGTGGTTAGTCGGTATATGGCTAATCCGGGGAAATCGCATTGGGAAGCCGTGAAGGCTATTATGAGATACTTGAAAGGCACAACATCTCATGGACTTGTCATTGGCGGTAGTAATGATAGAAGTTGCAAGTTGGTTGGTTATTGTGACTCGGACTACGCTACTGATAGGGATCAGAGGAAATCAGCTTCTGGGTATGTCTTCACACTTGGCGGGACAGCCATTAGTTGGAGATCGCGAGTGCAAACCGTAGTTGCTTTATCCACTACAGAGGCGGAGTTGATTGCCGCTGTGGAAGCGGCCAAGGAGGCACTCTACTTGAAGCGATTGTTGTGTGACTTGGGTTTCGAACATGAGAGTGTTGATGTTCGATGTGATATCCAAAGTGTTATCCATTTGGCGGAGAATTTGGCGTTTAGTTCACGAACCAAGCATATTGAGGTGAGGGAGTCATTTCTTGTAGCCATGGGTGAGGGTAAGCTAGTATACCTTCGGAAAGTGCACACAAAGGATAATGCGACGGATATGTTTACAAAGGCATTGCCGTATGGGAAGTTCGAGCATTGCTCGAACTTAATTCTCTTGTTGAGTTGCTTGGTGCCACGGGGTGGCACGAGGTGGAGAGAGTGATTTTGTGTTTGATGGAAAAGGAATAGCGGTGAGAGATTGGAAATCTATCTTCAAGGTAAGTACTCGTTACACTCCCGAGTACATTGTCTTTTGGTGAGACGATTTTTGGTTTGAATGTTTTCAACACTACATTGGCGGGTGGGGGCTTTGCCTGAACTCGTTGGTGTAGTGCAATGGGCGGTGGCCATGCCGGAGCTCATTGGGAAAACATTCAAGTTGCTTGGTTGAAGGTAGAAGGAAGTGCATGGTGCATTGGAGCTTGGAGTTGAGATGTTTATAGTATCGAGGTGAAGTGTTATGATATGCGATACTATATATATGTTGGATTGAAGAGGACGAAGATATCTTCGAGTTGGAGGTGACCGTTCGCAAATCGAAGTTCGCACGTGGAAATTATAAGCTGTAAGGTGCAGGTTTTCTGTGTGCAGGTACGACAGACGTCTGTCGTATGAGATGACAGACATCTGTTGTCAGGGTTGCATTTTCTCGAGATCTCAGACAGACGTCTGTCATATTGGGAACAGACGTCTGTGCTGAGTGCAAGAGCCCAATAAATTTCTGGAAGTGGACAGACGTCTGTCAGGAGGTTCGACAGACGTCTGAGCGGGTTCTGGGCTATTTTCGGGCTGGAAATTAGCAAGCTGATTTGTGACTAATTCGGGGGCAATTTGGGTAATTGGCCAACCTCTATATAAGCTATTTTCTGAAGTGAATTATGTAGAGCTTGAAAACTTGATTTGGGATCAAGGGTTTGTTCTCAAGGGAGAATTAGGGTTTATAACCTAATTTCAATTCTTCAATTCTATTCTCCTCAAATTCTTTTCTTTATTGAAATATAGTGATTATTGGATCAATCTCTTGTATTCCTTTCATCGTGGTAATAAAATACTCTCTCCAAAATGGATGTACACTAACAAGATGTTGGTGGAACCACTATAAATCCTTATGTGATTTATTTTTGCTACTTTGTCATTATTTTCTTGCTTGTGATTGAGATTTGGTTTGTTCGTGATTTGTTGATATTGGTTTTGTGACTAGAGTTATTGCTTTGGTTGTTTTTGTAAGTCTAACAACGATCTAGTCGTCCGCTAGCGCATTGTGGTTTAGATATCGGATTTGAGTGGTCTTGAATCGGATCAATCACAACGGTTACAACAAAAATAAATCACACAAGGATTTGTAGTGGTTCCACTAACATCTTGTTAGTGTACATCCACTTTGGAGAGAGTATTTTATTACCACGATGAAAGGAATCCAAGAGATTGATCCAATGATCACTATATTTCAATATAGAAAAGAGTTTAAGGAGAATAGAATTGAAGAATTTAAATTAGGTTATAAACCCTAATTCTCCCTTGAGAATAAACCCTTGATCCCAAATCAAGTTTTCCAAGCTCTCCCTAATTCACTTCAGAAAATAGCTTATATAGAGGTTTGGCCAGTTACCCAAACTGCCCCCGAATTAGTCACAAATCTGCTTGCTAATTTCCAGCTCGAAATAGCCCAAATACCCAATCAGACGTCTATCGCGTCGCCTGACAGACGTTTGTCATCTTCCACAGATTAATTGGGCACATCCACTTAGCACAGACGTCTTCCAGGGATATGACAGACGTCTGTCTGAGCTTTCGGGAAACCAATTCCCTGCAGTCAGACGTCTGTCACTCCCAATGACAGACGTTTGTCCTTGTTCCCAACTGACAGCAAACACTTTCCAGCTCATAACTCCTACATACGAGCTCCGATTTGCGAACGGTCACCTCCGACTCGAAGCTATCTTCGACCTCTTCAATCCAACATATAGTATCGCATACTTCAACACTCCACCTTGATACTATAACCATCTCAACTCCAAACTCCAATGCCCTAAGCATTTCCTTCTACCTTCGACCAAGCAAACTTGAATGTTTTCCCAATGAGCTCCGGCATGGCCACCGCCCATTGCACTACATCAATGAGTTCAGGCAACGCCCCCACCTGCCAATGTAGTGTTGAAAACATTCAAACCAAAACTGTGTTACCAAAAGACAATGTACTCGGGAGTGTAACAAGTACTTACCATGAAGATATATTTCCAATCTCTCACCGCTATTCCTTTTCCATCAAACACAAAATCACTCTCTCCACCTCATGCCACCCCGTGGCACCTAGCAACTCAACAAGCGAATTAAGTTCGAGCAATGCTCGAACTTCCCATACGGCAATGCCTTCGTAAACATATCCGCCACATTATCCTTTGTGTGCACTTTTCGGAGGTATACTAGCTTACCTTCATCCATGGCTTCAAGAAATGACTCCCTCACCTCAATACGGTTGATCCGTGAGCTAAACGCTAAATGGATAGCACTTTGGATATCACATCGAACATCAACAATTTCATGTTCGAAACCCAAGTCACACAATAATCGCTTCAAGTAGAGTGCCTCCTTGGCCGCTTCCACAACGGAAATCAACTCTGCCTCCGTAGTGGATAAAGAAACTGTGGTTTGCAATCACGATCTCCAACTATTGGTTGTCCCGCCAAGTGTGAAGACATACACGGAAGTTGATTTCCTCCGATCCCTATCACCGGCGTAGTCCGAGTCACAATAACCAACCAACTTGCAACTCCTATCATCACTACCGCCAAAGACAAGTCCATGAGATGCTATGCCTTTCAAGTATCTCATAATAGCCTTCACGGCTTCCCAATGCAATTTCCCCAGATTAGCCATATACTGACTAACCACCCCGACAACATTTGCAATATCGGGCCTTGTACATACCATTGCGTACATCAAACTACCAACCGCACTTGCATATGGCACCTTTGCCATATAAGCCTTTTCTTTATCCTCGATAGGTGATCCCTTCTCCGAAAGCTTCATATGCAAAGGTAAAGGTGTATTTAACGCCTTTGCATCCTCCATGCTAAACCAGCAAAGCACTTTCTTTATGTATTCCTTTTGAGTCAATCTTAACTCAAAACGCTTTCGGTCCCGTTCATTTCCATGCCAAAGATTTTCTTGCTTCTCCAAGATCTTTCATTTCGAATTCCGATTTCAAAAGCATCTTCAACTTGTTGATTTCATTTTGATCCTTGGAAGCAATGATCATATCATCCACATACAAAAGTAAATACACCCAACAATCATTTCCCAACCTCTTGAAATATACGCAAGCATCCTTGATGCTTCGATGGAAGTCACTTTCAAGCATGAAATGATCGAATCTCTTGTACCATTGTCTAGGTGATTGCTTCAACCCATATAGTGATTTCTTCAATTTGCAAACCATGTTAGACTTACCATCTACAACAAACCCTTTCGGTTGCTCCATGTAGATGTCTTCATCTAAATATCCATGCAAGAAGGCGGTTTTCACATCAAGTTGCTCCAACTCCAAGTCTTGGATAACAACTATGGATAGTAAAACCCAGATAGAAGTATGGCGAACCACCGGTGCAAAAATTTCATCATACTCCTTTCCTTTCCTTTGTGAGAAACCCCTTGCCACTAACCTTGCTTTGTACCTTCCATCATCCTTCACCTTGTAAATCCATTTGCACCATATAGCATGGTTTCCTTGAGGAAGTGGAACCAACTCCCAAGTTTGGTTTTTCATAAGCGATTGCATCTCTTCCTCCATGGCGCAAATCCACTTCGAGCTCTCTCTCGACTCCATGACGTTATCAAGGTCCATCGGCTCATCTTGGACTACATTGAGAGCATAGTCCAAATGATCACAAAAGCTAAGGTAGTTCCAATCACCATATCTTTCGGGAGGCCTTATTGCACGTCGACCAACCCAAGTAGCAATACTATCACCCAAACCCCTTTCGGCTCCACCTTGAGTCAAAACTTCTCTAGTATCATGTACATCACCAACATCACTAGAGGAACCATGTGGACTATGTGATGTTTCATCAACCACTTCAACCCCACGAGCTTCTTCAACTCTACTACCACTTGGACGGAATGTGGGAATGAATTCCTTCTCCTTTGATTCACCATGAACGAAATCCGGAACGTCCAATGAGCTCTCATTCACCTTGAATAAAGCCGACTCATCAAAAGTGACATGACGAGAATTAACAACCTTCTTCGTTTCCGGATTCCAAATTCGATAGCCTTTCACGCCGTCCATGACACCAAGTAAGACCCCTTTGAATGCTCTAGCTCCAAGCTTATCATTCCCCGGATCATGCACATAAACTGGGCTACCAAACACATGAAGATATCTCAAGTCAACACTCTTCCCTTTCCACACTTCCTCCGGAATTTTGTTACCAATGGCCGAGCATGGAATTCGATTCACAATATGCACCGCAGTTGACAAAGCTTCAGCCCAAAATCCCTTAGACAAACCCGATGTCAATCTCAAGCATCGAGCTTTCTCAAGTAGAGTTCGGTTCATTCTCTCCGCTACTCCATTAGATTGGGGATCTCCCAGTGTAGTAAAATGTCTCCGGATTCCGTGATGCTTACAATACTTCAAGAATTCACGTGAGACATATTCACCACCATTTTCGGTCCTTAACACCTTCAAAGTCTTACCACTCTCATTCTCAACAAGAGCCTTCCACACTTTGAACTTAGCAAATGCCTCCGACTTGGCCCCCATTACATACACCCATACCTTTCGAGACAAATCATCAATGAAAGAGATATAATACCTTGCTCCTCCCAAAGAAGCAACTGGTGCCGGTCCCCAAACATCTGAATGAGTATACCCAAGAACCTCCTTTGAGTCATGCTTGCCTTCATCGAATGATACCCTTGTTTGCTTCCCCATGACACATTCCTCGCAAAACTCTAGTTTGTTGAAACTCTCACCCTCGATCATCTCCTGCTTCTGAAGAATATCCAAACTCCTCTCCAAGACATGACCCAATCTCAAATGCCACAACCGTGTCGCATCCAAGTCACGAGAACTATTAACACCGACACAAGTCTCACCTCCTACGGTCACACCTTGAAGCAAATATATACCATGAGTCCTAGCACCCTTCATAACCACAAGTGCCCCCTTCGAAACCCTCAGGCAATCCTTCTCGATAGTGATCTTGCATCCTAGAGAATCCAACTGCCCTAAAGATATAAGCGATTTCCTAACTCCTGGAACATAGCTAACATTGGTGAGCGTGCGAACAACTCCATCAAACATCCTTATTTGCATGGAGCCACTACCCATCGACTTGAAAATAACACCATTTCCCATAGCAATTGCATTTCCCTCTTTGACCTCAAAGGTTGAAAAACAATTTCTATTTGGCGTCATATGATACGACGCTCCCGAATCGAGTACCCATTCGTTACCCGAAACACCCGTTGTTACCGCCGTCAACACATTCTCATCTATCTCACCATCCCCACTCTCCATCGCCACGGATGAAGACACTACTTCCTTCTTATCTTTCTCTGGACATTCATTCTTACAAATATAGCACTTGCCATTTCTCTCTTTCGATTTACCTCTTCCACCGGGTTTTCTTGATTTAGAACGCCCCCGGTTTCCTTTCTTCACATTCTTTTCTTTCTCCACAAACAACCCATGACCACTACTAGCTCCACTACTACCCTCACTCATCTCCTTCATTTGATCTCTCAACTCTTCACTAAGAAGACCCGTCTTGACATCATCTAGAGTCAAGGTATCCGACCATAGATTAAACTACCTGAGAAACCCGTATAGCGGTTCGGCAACGAACACAATAATATCATCGTCTTTTGCTCTTCCTCAATATTCACATCAACGTCCTTCATCTTCATGAGCAAGTCATCAAAGACATTCAAATGTGCCTTAAGTGAATTACCATCCTTCATCTTGAAGGTGAAAAACGTTCGCAACAAGATCAAACGGTTAGTGAGCGAATTCTTAATATAAAATTCTTCCAACTTGTCCCAAATACCTTTAGCGGTAGTCTCACCACTAATTTCGGAGATCACATTCTCCCCCATAGCAAGTTGAAGAATAGTGTAAGCCCATCCCTCCATCTCCTCTCTCTCAACATCTGAGATATCACTTGGCAATAAGTGAGTATCAAATACTACTCGGTGCACCCGATTCCGCCTAAGAACCGCTTTCATTTTCCATTGCCACTTCTTAAAGTCATTATCACCATTCCACTTGTCAATAACCAATTGAGAACCCGACGCCGCATACGAACCCCTAATATAAGGCGCTACACTATTCGGACTCCCGGTTGAAGGACTTACCGTGCTACTATCCGTCTCCGGACAAACACCTAACAAGCACCAAACAGCTCTGATACCAACTGTTGTAACCGTTGTGATTAATCCGATTCAAGACCATTCGAATCCGATATCTAAACCACAAAGCGCTAGCGGAAGACTAGTTCGTTGTTAGACTTGCAAAAACAACCAAAGCAATAACTCTAGCCAAAAACAAAGATCAACCAATCACGAATAATCCAAATCTTAATCACAAGTAAGAAACTAATGACAAAGTAGCAAAAATAATTCACACAAGGATTTATAGTGGTTCCACTAACATCTTGTTAGTGTACATCCACTTTAGAGAGAGAATTTTATTACCACGATGAAAGGAATCCAAGAGATTGATCCAATGATCACTATATTTCAATATAGAAAAGATTTTGAGGAGAATAGAATTGAAGAATGTGAATTAGGTTATAAAACCTAATTCTCCCTTGAGAATAAACCCTTGATCCCAAATCAAGTTTTCCAAGCTCTCCCTAATTCACTTCAGAAAATAGCTTATGTAGAGGTTTGGCCAATTACCCAAATTGCCCCCGAATTAGTCACAAATCTGATTGCTAATTTCTAGCCCAAAATTGCCCAAATACCCGATCAAACATCTGTCGCATCGCCTGACAGACATCTATCATCTTCCAGAGATTAATTGGGCACATCCACTCAGCACAGACGTCTGCCAGGGATATGATAGATGTCTATCTGAGCTCTCGGGAAACCAATTCCCTGCAGTCAGTCTTCTCTCACTCCCAATGACAGACGTCTGTCCCTGCTCCCAACTGACAGAAAACACCTTCCAGCTCATAACTCCTACATACGAGCTCTGATTTGCGAACGGTCACTCCGACTCGAAGCAATCTTCGACCTCTTTAATCCAACATATAGTATCGCATACTTCAACACTAATATGCAATTCAAGTTTTACTTTAATATAACATTTCATTTGACGGATTCATATAAACTGACAAAAAAGAAATCCATTCCTTACAACATTTAGAAATATAAAGCTGCCAAGAATATGCCTCAATCCTAAAGGCAAATAGCATTAACAGTTTATATTTCCACTGCAAGTGGATATTTTCACTACAAGAATATGTCACAGCCCTAAAGGTAAATTGTATTATCAGTTGATTTTTTAAGTGCATTTTGTAGGAGTCAACTATGTCCCTAGAATAGAACTATGGTTGGTCCTATCCTCATTTGTTCAGAGTTTACTTGGATAATTAGTTATCAGATTTAATTTTATAATTAAATCAGAAGTAGTATATATCCCTACGGAAAGAACCCACTCAAAACAAAATATAGCTCTCAATCGAAAAAAAGGTAAACACCAAGGATCCTGTTGAGTGCTCTAAATGCTGACAATGGTGAAATCTCCAAACACCCGAATGAGGTCATCTCTTTAGAGGTATGAATAGTTTTCTGGATTAAATATGATACATGTGCAGAAAATTCCCAAACCAGTATTGCATCTTAATGAAAATTACAAAAGAACAAACATATAAAGGAAAACTTTGCAGTGCACAGCTAAGCAAATGAGTTTTAAAATTTGTTGTATCACAAACTATTAATGCTTCTGTTGTTAGTGAAGTTTTACAGTAAGTGGGATAAAAGTTTAGGACATTCTACTCCTAAAAGTTTTGTG